>JADMLD010001393.1:5334000-6667500 GCA_017589585.1 Phylloscopus whistleri | reverse complement strand
ACTTAGGTTTTTCTTTTGATATCAAACAAATGATTGTTTTCTCATTTTTCCAATAGGATGCTCCATAGTTTTGAATGATAGTTGAATCCTGTGGTCCTTTAAAGACAGCAAGAGAAATACATTGTCTCTCTTTCAGATTAATTTTGCCGGTAAAGGCATAGAAAAGATCTTTCTGGGCATGAATTATAAAATTAAGAGACTGCTGCAGCCATGTATTTTTTCTCTTCTTTCTTTCTTTCTTTCTTTCTTTCTTTCTTTCTTTCTTTCTTTCTTTCTTTCTTTCTTTCTTTCTTTCTTTCTTTCTTTCTTTCTTTCTTTCTTTCTTTCTTTCTTTCTTTCTTTCTTTCTTTCTTTCTTTCTTTCTTTCTTTCTTTCTTTCTTTCTTTCTTTCTTTCTTTCTTTCTTTCTTTCTTTCTTTCTTTCTTTCTTTCTTTCTTTCTTTCTTTCTTTCTTTCTTTCTTTCTTTCTTTCTTTCTTTCTCCCTCTCCCTCTCCCTCTCCCTCTCCCTCTCCCTCTCCCTCTCCCTCTCCCTCTCCTTCTCCCTCTCCCTCTCCCTCTCCCTCTCCCTCTCCCTCTCCCTCTCCCTCTCCCTCTTTTCTTTCTCTCTCTTTTTCTTTCTCTTTTTTCTCTCTTTTTTTTTCTTTTCATTTTCTTTTCCCTTTTTCTTTTCCTTTTGCTACAGCTGCCTTGAAATGAGCAGCAGTGTGTACCCTGCCAAAGCTTTTGTGCTTGTAAACCAGGGAATATTTTTTGTCCCAGAGCTGAATTACATACCTAAGTGATGAGCATAAAGAAACTTGAGAAGGCAGAAAACCAGGTATCTTAGAAAAGTAGACTTTTCATACCGTATACTTTTTGTGTGTATGTGTGTAATTAACTCTAAATCTGGTATCCTAGGTTAAATTAGGTCTTTCAGAAGCAATCTTTGTATTATTTTTAATTGATTTGTGTTTCAAACCTACACAGGAAATTTTTGTTGAGAAAGATAAATTGTGTTGTATTAAAAAATCAAACCAAAACATTACTAATTTAAACAGCAATTTTTCTCATGCTCTAAGTTTATTAAACTATTATCTGACAAAGTATGCCAACTTCCCTGCAGCTGACAAATAAATAAGCATTCTACAAATATTATGTGGGATGTACAAGCTAATACCAATTAATAGGTTGTCAAGTTAGAATTTTTAATTGTGTTCAGGGTTATTTAATTAACTTCATAAATTTAAAGTAACAAAGAACTGAAGCATACAATCCAAAAACTCATATGCTAACAAAAAAAATCTCAATTAGCTGTCACAGAGTTTGGTCGACACATGTAGTGCTGTGGTTGTCAACAACACTGTAGTAAAAAAAAAGAAACTTTGTACTCCTGAGCAAAGGAGAACAGCTTTTTTAGTAAATACTGGTCAGTAGAGTGAACATGACACAAAAGGTACTCTTGAAGAAGGGGTAGATGGTTGTCAAGATTCCTCTGTGCAAACCTTTTTAATATTTTTTTTCCACGGAAGGTTTAAGATCAGTTAAATACTGCAATTTGCTATCCAAGGGTATAGTAAAAAAGGTGATATAGATAATGTGGAGACTCAAAAGTCAGTCACAGCTCTACTACCACGGACTTTCCAAAAAGGACACCCCAGATGTTCCATCTTTTGTCTGAAGTAAAGAGATGGACAAGGCTGAGGGAAGGACTTCCATCTTTTGCTGTTATAGATGCTGAGTCAAGAGTTGGAGATGTTTCATGTGTCCTCCAAGCTGTGATGACTTTCATGAAGCAAAAGAAGGGAGAAATCAAAGCTGTCTAGGTCCAACAATTTAAGGAATTTATAGCCCCTGTTAAAATCCCAATGCTGGACGACTCTCAGGGACTGGAATTTATCACTCTCTTGTGTTGGGCTGTTTGTGTGAGATAAGATGGGGCCAAGAGGCCAATTTTTAATTGAACAACAATTTTCACAAATCATTTTAAGTGACCTTTGCTTTCAGCCTCAACAGACACAGAAAATACAATGAACCATTGCAGTTCTATTTACGCTTTTTTCTTTGGAACCAAACTCCTCATCACTGCCATGAGTAATTGGAAAAATGAAAACCACAAAATTTCAGTGATCAGATAAATCCAGCTTTACATTGCCTCAAAGTATTAGCTGATACCAGGACTGATACATTTTCTCAAATGCATTTATCCTCACCTGCGTAACAAAACCCAGAGCTCCCTACGGCTCAAAATGCAGCTTCCAAACTGGCTTAGCATTCATTTGTAAGTAAATGAGGACAGTCTGGACAGATCTTTCCCTTCCATTTTATCAAGCCTGCTTTTGATTTGCACCAAGCCAGTTAGGATATGGTCTTTCATCATGTTTGTGAACTGCTCCTGTTTGTCATCTCACTATGGACTGTATTTTGCAAGAGTGATCTACTGTTTGAGCACAAATAATCATCTGCTCCATGAATGAGACATGGGTTAATTTGTGGGGAAAATGTGATCATCCACTGGAACAGGTTGCCCAGAGGTCTTGTGGGATGTCCATCCTTGGAGATACACAAATTCTTGCCCGACACAGCCCTGAGCAACCTACTCTGGCTGACCTTGATCTGAGCAAGGGCTTGGGCTAGATGGTCTCCCAAGAACCCTTCCCATCTCAGCTGTGCTGTGAGACTGTCCAGGTCAAACTCCAAAATGTAATTGAAATAATATTGCCTAATTTCTAGATGTAACTGACCTGTAACTTAATTTCTGATCCACCTGTTTAAGGCATGGGCAAATTCATATTGCAATTGTAATTGAAAAAAGCTAGGTTTGTAATACAAATCACGTTTTAAAACACTCTTATTCTTGCAGAAACTCAAATATATATACTTTAAGAAAAACAAATGAATGTAAGTACCTAGGTGCTTACATTCATTCTAGTAGCAGAAAAGAAAGTGCTATCAGGAGATTTTTATGCAATGCCATTCTTGATTATCTTTATTAAGATTTGTTTACTAAACTGATCTACCTATTTTCTTCTCATCTAATTAAAATTAATTACAAGAGGAGTAATTATGCTTGCAGTCAGATCTGCTGCACTGAGAAGATTATTTACTTGAGTTGTAATTTTACAGATGCATCTGATTTTGCAGTATTGGATTTTAATATGTGGAGGCTCATCTTCTTGCAATTTCTAAAATGAAATTACTTATGTTGTGTGTGATTACTGAGACTTTCAAGAGTCATTTTGGTCAAGATTGAGATAATTTGCCACTTTACCGTGCAAAGATGGAATTTAAGCTGAGGAGATTGCTGTGTTGGTAATATATACTTAGTTAAGTTACTGTCCTTTCTCTGAAGAGTATTAGAATAGTCATTTTATGAGCGTATATTTGTACCACTGGCATATGCTGGGCAAATAGAGAAATACCTGTTCAGTTTAAAAAAGGGACATTTAGCAATTGCAAGAAGTTTGAAATCAGTGAGGATGGGTTCAATATGTTTCATGTAAGGGAATGGTGTGCTCTAATACAACTGGTTTTTTATGTCTATTTATAAATGCATTACACATATTTCATTAAAAGTCTTAACGGTTTAAAAATAAAATATGGTTGACCTAAATGAAACAGGTTCAGCACTTTATCTGGAAGACAAAAATAGATTTTTCTATCTCAATAAAACCTATCTTTTCCTCTTACAACCAAAGGCAATAAATAGAAATTAAAATCCCTGAAGAATCATAAAAAACTCTTCTAACTTTCACATCAGCCTCAACTTGCAGGATGAGACTGACATCCCAGTGGATGAAGATGTGTTTGGACAAAATTGTTGTGGAGGAAAGGAAAAGAAGGAAGGAAGTGTTGGATGAGCTGCTCGAGTGCAGCCCAGCAAAGCTCGGGGTGAGGATGGAGCGGAGGGTCCATTCTCCCCCCATACACATTTCCCACTCATTCTGGTTGAGAGACAAAATGCACAGTATGATTACTTTATTAAGAAGTAACTCTCTAGTTGAAGAATAAATTGGCCAGTGCCTACTGTGCACCAGTGATGAAATTAATGGAACATAACCACTGAGAATAGAAACTGAACTTACTGTCCAGGGAGGTGTTTGCTCTATAAACCAATAACACCTGAACAGAACCAACCTATTCAGAAACAGCAACTGGCCTGAGAATGAAAGCAATTAATCAACTTTGAAAAGCAAGATCCACTGTAGTTTATTTATTTCAAATTGCTAAACCAGTTCTTTACAAGCCTTCTGCAACCAAAATACCCATTGTCTTCAATTATTGATAAATTCTGCTTGTGCTGAAGGGGAGTGCTTTGCTTATCTTCATTATAGTAGCTCCTATTTATCTAAGATAAAATGCACAGACATTTGCTCTTGCAAGCTGAAATACATTGTTAAGAACTGAAACAATGTAAGGGAGTATCACCTTGTTTATTTGTTGTATTTTGTTTGGTTTTTTATTGGTATTTAAATATCTAGGTAATGTTGCAATGAAACACACAAAAAATTCTAATGACACTAACAAAAACTCAGACAAGTATTTCTCCTTGATTAACTTTTCTGATTATTTTGTGTAACCAGAACATTCTAGGCTCTTTAAAAATAAGATGCACTTTAATAAATGGAGCACTGGAAATGTAACAGTGATATTGCATATGTACCATTCATCAAAAAGCACCAAAAAAGAACCCCAAAACAAAATGTATTTTAAAACGTATTATTTAATGGTATTATTCCAACATAATTTTCTTCAATGAATGTGCTACTGCCTTAAAAATGCTCCAAGCATTTTGCAAGTATGTAAGGATAAAAGGAGAAAATCAAGAGAAGGATTATGTTGAATAAGCATTTTAATCTACAAAATTTTTATAATAAGCTAAAACCCCCATAATATGGCGCTTTAGATGTATACCTAGGAAATATTCCTTATTTAAGCAAAAGGTTTTTCCCTGAAAAAAGGAGAAAATTTTAACTTAAGTCAGCATAATTTATCCACAAATCATTTTTGCAGATCTTCAAATATACAAAGTCTACAGCTTTCTCTTCTTTAAACAGAAAAGAACAAAGAGAGGATGCCATCAGGGGAGTTTTCTGACATTCTCCTTGAGTTACTTCACCTCTTAACTGTTGAATGGTTCTCTTCTTCGATGGAAATTCCTGCATCACTCTGGTTTTTCATGAGTTTTTTTCAAATCTGCTTAACCTTGTAGAAAATTTGAAAGCACCAAGCTTTAGTAAGAGTTCCAGAACAAAGTTTTCAAATAAAAAAAGGAGTTTTCAGCTCCATCGAGATAAATTCAGCAAGAAATTCTACTGAATTTTCACTGAGAGTTTAATGCCCAAATCTTTTAATCTCAAAACATTTGATAATAGCTTTTTGTCTAAATTCCCTGTTTTCTTGATTGCTTTCAAAATGTAACTAATTTATAACTAAATTAAACACGGCTTACTTCCTTAGGGGAGTTTGTATTTATAAATGAAAAGTTATGGAGACATATTCCACAGGAGGGAGCCTCTCTCCCATTGAGCTTGGAGCAGGATTTAGGCATAAGATATTTTTCTCTTTTAAAACCTGTGTATAAAGACAGTGACCCATACAGAAATTTTGAGCATGTTGGACTAACTTCTAAAAAACAAACAAAACAAACAAAAAAAAAAAAAGGAAGAAGATGAAATAGGTTTCAAATATATCTTCAGAGACAAGAAGCTGTTTTGAGATACTACAAAGTAGATGGGTCTTCTAAATTCTGGCTTTTATAGAATAATTTTCCAATTTAATAACCAGCCTTGCTGAAAAGGGTAGACTTCTAATTATACACATTGAAGTAATACCCAAGCTAAGCATGATAAAAACACACAGGGTGAGTTTATTATACTGGCAGAGATTGTGGCAGCCCTGGACAGCTCATGTGCATTTGGAAGGATGAAGCTAAATGGACTTCTTGTCCTGCAGGCTGTTCAGGAAATTAAACTTACAAAGGATGGAGGCTAAATAGTGAGGCCACTCAGGAAACAGAGAGAAGATTAAACTAAATCTTAATGAAGACAAGGGGCAGCAACCTCCGCATCAAACTTCAAGCTGTGCTCAGTTCTTCCTACAGGACAGGACACCAGACTTTGGAAGGCTGGTTCTGGCAGCCCTAATTCAGGATCTTCATTTTCCTTAATGCTTTGTATTTCCTTCACCAGCAAATTTCTAAGGAAGTTTTAATGCAGGCAACATATTTTGGATTATCCCTTGGGGATGCTTCAGGACTCTGACAGTGCAGACAGTGGATTTAGTTCCTGCCCTCTGCTTGCAGGTGATCTCAAGAGAGCCACCCCTGCAGAATGGTAAACAGGATTCATGTTCTCACCTGACACCTACCTGAGTATATTGCATGTGAAATCTTACAGAGGGGTGATGAAATCATAATGATTTTTGCAGAATCTGGGCATTCTTAGTGCTAAGTGAACAGTAGCAGATTTACCAAAATGCAAGGAGTTGCTTTTATCACATTATGGGACAGCAAACAAATCTGGGAGAGCAAGTAATTTTTACTATTGTTCTTACTACTACTATCAATATTATCAATAACTATCAATCAACTAATACTATCAATACAACAATTATTATTGTAATAACAACCAGAACAAAACAAATAGTAAACCTTCAGAAAAGTTTTTTTCGTGTTTCCTTTGAAAGGATCTTTACCAGGAAAAACTGAATGAAAAAGCAAATGTTTCTCATAATCTGTGAACAGGTTGAAAAAGGCTTCATGTGATGATAACACCATCTTTAACTCCTGGAAATTCAAGAGTTAAAATACTTACTATTTTATATTTTGCACAAAAATGCCAGACATAGAGGTATGATACTTTGGAAACTTCATATCCTTACAATTACTTTAATGAACTCACATTTCCTTTCCTGTTTAAATAGGAGGTAACACAAAATAATCCCTATAAGGATTACTTAAAATACCTCACTGGAGCAGGAAGTCCTAAGTGAGAGAATCTGTTACATGAAAGATGATAAATAAAATGCAACATTACTTTGTGTTCTCTGCTGTACTCACAAATGCAGTGTGATTGTTCCCAGAGCCAGGTTGGTCATCCAGAATTTGTACATGAGTGGAACAGGAGCAGAACAGCTGAAATGTTGCTTAAGAGCCAGTGAGTTGTTGAGGAGCTCACATCTAGTTTCCTCATTCCCTACAGAATAAGGAGTGAATGGCTTTTGTCCCCAGAGAACTCAGATTTCCCTAAGAATGAAGCAGATTTCCTCATTAACAAGGAAAAATCTGGTAAAAATTCTGCCTAAGAACCTTTCTACTCTGGACTTTTAGCATATGTTCTTTCTGTATCAGAGATACAGAGTTCAAGGAGGCAAAATGTCCTGGCAGAAGTTTTAAGGCAGATCACTGCTGGAACGGGAATAACCACACACATTCCTGTAAGCTCTTGCAGACAAAGTCACCATCTCACAAATATTTTAAAGATTTAATAAGGTTTGTCAGAAGCCATCTGAGTATTGAAAGTGAAAGAGATGTTGCTGCATATTTTATGAGATATTTTTCAACTGCAGTGATAAAATTTTTAATGCTATTTCATCTTTTCTTTTTTCCCTAGAACCACTGACAAAATAATTGTTTTACAGCATTCTTAGACTCAGGATCCATTTAAAAATGTGGGGAAGTGAATACAAAATACAAGGGAGACAGCCACTGAATGCTGTTTATTTCTCATTGAAAATTTCCTGTTGGGGCCATGCACAGAAGGTTGGTTTTAACCCTTTATATTTTTGCATGTTAGTCCGAAATGAAAAAGTATGTGTTTAAAACATATATATTAGGGAATATTATCTGAACACACACTGAGAAATGTTATTTTTACCATGTCATTGCTTTGTTTTTATTTTTTAAAGACTGGACAAACTGAAATATTTTTTCCAAGCGTTCTTACCTTCTGTCCTGGGTTATGGAATCAAAAATGTGTATTCTATTTTCATCTGCTGAAAGCAGTTGGGGAATTGTTCTTTATTTCTTGTAACTTTGGAAGGAGGGGGACGGGGGGGAGGGGCGGGTGCCTTTTGGGTAATGGGCCATTAATGGACTATACCCCCGGACTATACCCGCTCCCCCCAGAGCCCCAGAAGCCCCATTTGCATGCATGGTCCTATTGTGGGATGCCCCGCCCAGTGGGGGGAGTCTACAATTGCTGCCGGGAAAACTGAGCCGGGGGGGGGACAGACTTCACTTGCTTCACCCCGATTCCTGGGAGGAAGACGGCACCCCATCTCATCTTCGCCAGACCCCATCTCATCATTGCCGGACCCCATCTCACCATCACCTCACCCCTGGACCCCTCCTCATCACCCCTAGACTCCTCCTCATCACTCCTAGACCCTTCCTCATCACTCCTAGACCCTTTTTGGCTACAGGATCGTCCCTGCTCCAACAGAGCCACGTCTGTCACCCCAGGAGGACTCACTTCTGGACTGCTTCCAACACCCTGACTAACAGGGTGCCAGGTGGCAGCTCTGATTCTGTCAGGGCTTTCCCAAATTGTTGTTGTTTGTTTGCTGGTTTGGTGGGGTAGTTTTGTTTCCTACCACATTTGTATTATCGATATTCCTAGTAAAGAACTGTTATTCCTATTCCCAAATCTTTGCCTGAGAGCCCTTAATTGAAAATTTATAATTTGGCAGGGGTGGGGGTTTTGCATTCTCTATTCTAAGGGAAACCCCAGTTTCCCTGGCAGATACCTGTCTTGTCAAACCAAGACACCTTCCTTGGTTGAAGCTAGTGGTGATGAATATACCAAAATAGCAGCTCTTTTTTTCAGCAGGTGAAAAGGTAATGGACAGAATTTTGTTGAATAAAATCACTTCCAATTAACTCCTCTCTTTCTCTAACTCCATCGACAATTCCTGCTCAGGTCTCCTCACCTCTTCTGTTTCATTCTGCAAAATTACCTTCCACACTTCCTTTTTGAGATCCTTCTATTCTTTCCTAAGCTCAAATTTGTTATGTTTATAGCAAACTAAGAATTTGGATGATAATGTTTTATAGTGCTACTTTTGCTATTAACAGGCCTGTGCCTTGTATTACCCCTTAATTTTTCTTCTAACATTTTCCGTAACATTAAGAGGGCTCCTAAGAGGAGTTCCTAAGTCAGGGGGCCAATCAGAAAGGCTCCTGGAAAGGACAGATTTATTGGGAATAGCAACAGGTTCTGCTTGAAATAGAAATTCTTAAGGGCCCAATTTCTATCTGAAAACCAATCAATCTTCATTGTATTTTAACAGATCTTTAGGAAAATGAAGATGTTATGCTTTTAAAAATGAAAGAGGATTACTCGTATTGAAACAAAAGTGATGATGTCCTGGTTTTGACAGAAATAAATTATAGTATTAACAGATCCATGGGCTGTCTGCATTCAGCAGTCAGCTGAATTGACAATGTGAGCTGCTTCTATGGTATCTAGGTGTTTTTGAAAATATGGATGGCCAGAGTGAGAAAAAACAAATTGTTATTTAGAGATCCGAAACAAATATTATTAGCATTGTGTAAACAATAATGCTGTGAAGTCAGCTAATACAGGAAAGTCTCTGTTTCCATGTTGATTTCATTTTTGTAACACAGAAATATGTTAATAACTGTATAGATCATCTAAATTAGTTTCATTGCAACAAAATTGATTCCAAAATGATAACAAAACAGAACAGAAATTTTGATAACAAAAAGAATGGAATTATTTTTTGCATGCTGATTAGCCTTTTAAAATTATTAGTCTTAATTTTGAACTAAATCTACTTACTTTTTAGAGGTATTTGTGAAGCAGAGGCTTAAGAATAGATGGGTTCTGAATATATATCCTATTTTATAGCAATAACCATAAATGAAATTTCAGCATGTACTATATTGCTAACTATATTGCTAACCTGCTTGTCCCTGTGTTATCACCAAATCTGTCTCTCAGAAGTTAAATACAAAAGGAATAATTAAAGTAAACCCCAAATCTATCACAAATATAAATTTTCAAACTTTCTTCTCTGAAGTACACATCTATCTCTGATAAACAATGTTTTAGTTAATGCTGACCTTGACCAAAGCAGCACTTACACAGTCCCAAGAACTTTCCTACTCTTCCCAGTGCCCTAAAAATGAATAGGGACAAAACCTGAGTGGTGCTTGGCTGCCTACTACGGCTAAAGCATGACAGTGAGCACTGATTCAACTCCACTGAAATACAGGGGATGTTCTAGGAGGTTTGAATCTGATGTCAAAATGTAAGAGCATTAAAGGGATAATTAAGGGCTCATTATAGTCAGTTTGATATAGTGTCAGTTAAAATAATGGAATAGTTTCATAACAAATTTAAGTAAAAATAGTATAATTAATGTTGATCAATATGAACTGATGAACAATGAATCTCATGTGACTCAATTAACTTGGCGTCTTTTATTATGACTTATTTCATAGAAATAATTATATCTGTGCCCTATACCAGAGCTTCTACAGGGTTGTGTGACCTGGTTATCAAGGAGCATGAATAATACAAAATCAGTGTAGCACATATCAAGTGATTGCCCAAGTCAGGTACACCAAACTTTAATTGTTTATGGAGAATTTCTCTCCTAGACAACTCCAGTTAGTCTTGGAATGATAAGTTTTTGAAAGAAGTCTTAAAACATTATAGCTTTACTCTTTGGCAACTAAAAATTCCAGGTATTCTTAAAAAAATAAAACAGGGAAGTCTGCAAGCAATCTCAGTCACTTCATAACCTGAGTCCATTAAAAAAATATTTGTCTATAAATCCCCTCGTTGTGATATTAAGAAAATAGGTTGCATCTACAGAAGAAGCATTAAAGGCCAAAATGCTGTTTAGATGCCAAGTTCCCTTGGGCAGCACACCTTTAAAGGAGGAACATGCATGATCTACTCAATGCAAAACATTTTGGTTTTCTTCCCAGGCTGGCTGTGATGAGAACTGACAGTGATGAGACACTTGGTGGTGCTGCCCGTGGACCTGGACCTTTCTGGTGCTGTAGTACAAGTACTGTGCAGACAATGGAGATTAGTACTCTAAGAACAATTTCTGAGAAAGACTTCTTGGCTTTGTCCTATTTTTTATCTGGCAGTAGGAGAAAGGGTTTTGGCGTCTCAGATCCTTATTTCAGCTTCAATGGAAATAAAATGCACATGGGTGGGTTTGAAGAACCCAAGCTACTTACTAGGAATACACAGGTTTATGAGGAGGAATATATTTTAGTAGCTGTGATTTATTTCCCATTTTAGATATTTGTTTGTCTGGTGTAGATATTAACTAGAGATACTCATTAAACATTTTAATTTCATAGGAGCAGCAGTCTAGGGCTGTGTGCCTGCAGTCATGGATCCAGTGGCTGCTTAGATATCCTTGTTTCTCTCTGCTGACTGTAAGGGACCTCAATAAAAATGAATAAGTAAGTCTTGTAGATGGCTGAGTTGGACAAGATGGAGCCTACACTGGCTGGTGGTTTCCTAGCAAAGCACAGCCAGCATCCAGACACCCTGAAGAGCCAAACTTGAAATCACAGAAGGCCCAGGCTGCCTGGTGTGTCGAAATATTCAGCTTCCTAAAGAGTAGGATTGCAGCTGCTTAGAAAACAGTAACAGAAAGAAAATAATAACTGAGGCATCTCTGGAAGGTGAGAGGAGGACCTGCTACATCACCAGAGCACATGGAGTGCTTAATTCTGAAGAGATGAGTAATTACTTTCCTGCAGCAAGGTACCAAAGCACACATTTAGCAGCAACATCAGCACTGGCCAATGCACTTTCAAAAAATTTGCATGATGCTGGGTAAGTGGCTTAAGTACTTAATTAAATCATGGCCACAGGGCAAGAGACAATTCCCCCTTTACATACTGTGCTGCTAATAGCTTTTCTGATCTCTGTAATGGAGTTCTGAGGGCACCAAACACAATTAAATTAGAAAAAAAAATAATAACAAGGCACTTAGTACTGCAGTATCATATCTTTGCGTGATGGAATTCCTGTAAAAGGACAGCTAATCAGTTTATTTACTTCCAGGAAAAAGATTTTTTCCTGACAAAAGCAAAACCCAGCCCCGTGAAACACTCAGGTACAATTTTATCTGCCCACAATTTTATCTGTGTAGGAGTGCGCAAACAGCTGACAACAGGATCAAGTAAGGCACTGCCACATTCACTTTGTAAATGATACTATGGTTATAGAAGAGACGTTATTAGAAGGCAAGAAAAGCTTGAGGAGCTAGTTAAATAGATAAGACTTTGTCCCTTGTCCCTTTACCCCAGGGACCATTTAATCATTAAACCCTTTAACCATTCATCATAAGGTGAAGAAGATAAATCGACTTTGCTGGAGCCCATGAACAGATTGCCATTGATTACAATGCTACCATGGCATAAAGCTGTATCTCATAAATATTTCTGAGCAAGAAATGACACGAGGATTATTGACAGACTGTCATGGGCTGAGCAGAACTCTAGCTTACTCCACTCAAATTCTAGTCTCTGCAATGTAGATGTTTGTTAGGAAAGAAGGAGAATAGATTTTAACAAATGGAAAAGGTACATTACTACATAAATTTTGCTAAATTTTAACTAGCTACAAAGGTATATTGCTATGTTGATTTTGTTACAAAGTTGTGTTTTTTGGCTCTCTTAATATTGCCATTGGTATTAATGTTGAAAATACTATAAACAGAAGTTTGTAAGTAAGGTCATAAAAGGTGTGCCTGAGCTAAACTAAGTGTCCTCTCAGTAAGAAGATGGTGAACACCATTAAAACCAGGTGAAGACAATTTAAATTGAGCAAAGCCCCTGCTCTATTCAGGATACATCCCAACAAGGGTGTGTAAAATTATTTAAAGCAAGCCTGACAACGTTCACTGAAGTATAAAGCTGTGTGTGTTCTTCCTGGTGTCTGCCTTAAATACCCAGTTTTAAATTATTTTCAGTACTGGACCAGTTTTTCCCTGTAAAGCTGTAAAGCTGGGCAGCAGGCAGCAGTGTCAGTACCTCCAGGAGCTCATCCTCCCGGGCAGTCGGGTCAGCTGCTGGTCAGTGGAGCTTTTCTTATCTTCCCCTTCCCTGCAGTCCCCTGTGCCTGGGCCTGCTGCAGATACTGAGCAAAACATTGGCGTGATGCCACTGCTGGGGGAAGGAAAAACACACATGGTAAACTGCTGGGAGCTTAAATAGCAGCCAAAGCAAAATCCAGATTCAGGCGTTTATTTTTCAAGGCTTTTCATTAGAGTTTATTTTGTGTTAACAATGCAGAAAATAAATCTGTGGAATAACCAAACAATCATTTCCCTGCTGCACGTAACCCAGATGGGAGAGGACATGTGCTTGTTCTTAATTTCTCCTTGATCCAACTTGCTCTTTCCTTTAAAAGCCCACCTTAAAAAGTCAAGTAATAATGAGTGGTTGGACCTTTTATGACTGTGCCTCACATCTGTCACTGCTGCTAATTTTGTGTGACAGTCTTGTTAAAGGTTGACCAGCCTCTGTATGGATGTTTTTTTTGTCAGTGAGAAAATTAAAGTCAGGGTTCTCAGATGTTGGTAGTGTTATTGCATCATGTGTTTATTGCCTAACATGTTTTCAGGGTTTTCTTTGACAGTCTTATCAATAATTTGCATGGTAAAGACATCTTGGTTGTTGGTCCCCTCCTTAGAGCTACACAGACACCACTGAGAGTGAAATAGGCTCTTGAGGGGTTCGGGAACTCCCCAGGGGATCTGTTCTTTCTGTAGTCATTTAAGGTCACATCTAAATGTTGAATCTAAAACCTCCGGTGCTCTGTGTCTCAATATCAAGCTGGCTCACCTCTTTCTACAGCAGCTTAAAGATTTTTCCAGCCTTAAAGAACCTTGTTTGGGTGCAGAGGATACTCAGTCCCATGCCTCGAATCAATATTTGTTTTGGAAAGTTTATCTGGAGGTTAGATGTTGTTTTGAAGTAGTTTTTAAGAGCTGCTCAGGGCCTGCAGTGCTTGGAATAATCTGGATGGAGTGGGATTAATGGACTGAGCACAGGAGAGACATTCAGTCACAATGTACCAAAAATCATCATCTGAGCATTGGTTGTGCATAGAATAATATGTCTGCACAGGTGATCTGGCTTGCAAGCCTTGTAGATTTAATCTTCAATTCCAGTTTATGTTTAAAATGTCAGCTGAATTTTATTGGTATGCGGGAAACATTTAATCTCACTCTTTTATCACTGAGAACACATTGCTGGTGATTTAGGGCTTAGTTACCCTGTAAGAATTGCTTTATGTTGCTGAAGATTTTTTGCCGTATTCAGTCAGCCTGAATTCCACCTTACCCTCTAAATCTAGTGTTTCTGACAGGCTGGATCTTGAAAGCTCCTAATGCAATCCCTCTCAGCCTGTGAATGACTTTGTCCATAGAAGTAGGTGAAATTTAGGCTTTCAAAATATTCTCTTCTTTAAAGAGACTGACTAAATATTTCTTCTTTAAAACCAGAAAGAGAGAGAGATAGAAGCATGGTATAAATATGTTTCTTGTAATCTGTGCATTGACCATGAATAATTGTGTCCATGTAGTGGTACAAAGAAATCACTTGTGGATCTTCAAAAGAAGCTTTTTTAAGCTGAGTGAGAGGGCTATGACAGATGAAAGCAAAAGAAAAAAAAAGAAAAGGCTTTCTGTTTCAGGTCTCTAGAGATTACCAAAAAATATAATAACAGTTAGTTTCTTGGAGTATGTGGCAAAATGAGTTTCTGCTAATACAGCTCCTCTAAAGAAAGGTTTCTGGGAAATTGTGGTCCATCAGAGCTGATCAGTAATGCAGGGTTGGTTTGAGAGTCACTGCTCAAGGGAATTTGTATGCATGAAGGAGAGAGAGGCAGCATCAGCTTCTTTGAGTGGCTTTTACTCTGATGTGCCTCACAGAGATGTGGTCCATTCCTGGAAACAGAAGCAGAATTTTACAGTGGTACCAAGAGACCTGAAAATAAAAAGACTTTGTTGATGTTAGAAATCACGTGTAGACAGAATTTAAATTTCCTACATCACCTGCATATCACTATACAGATTCAGTTGCAACCAAATTTCTTTGCAGTACTGAAAAATCACACATGAAACCCCTTACTCCTAATTTTCTAAGGTGTTTCAGATGAGCCTGCATTGGTAATGTAGATGTTTTGTTTGTCAGAAGTTTTTAAAGAAAATTTTGTGTTGCATAGATAAATCTGGAGAAAAACACAAGAAGACAGGCTGCTAGATGTCAGATGAGGAGAAGCAGTAGGTGTCTGAGTCATCTTCCAGAGTTTGTCCTCATGTAACCTCAAAAATGCTTCCAGTTTTCTAAGAAAAGGGCTGTGAAGATGTCATTGCTCAGTTTGAGGAGGATATTTTAAATCCCAAACAAAATACTTTGCTGCTTCCATGAAAAGGTCTGAAAAACGGAAAAAGTATATTTTCATTAAAAATGGCATATAATCCTGTTTTAAAATTAGATATCCACTGGAAAAACTTCACTGAAGGGAAAAACATCACAAGATTGATCACAGGGACATAGTGGGACATAGACTTGGACCTTCTCTGAGTGCTTGGCCATCCTTCCATCTCCCTTCCACGACTCGGTTTAATTGCCAGGGGAAACCAGGTGGAATTGGAACTACATAACTTCTTTAAGCTTCCTTCTTTCCCAAACATGTGGGTTAGGCTGTAGGAAGAGTGGCAGCAAATGATTTTCCTCTTCTTGGCAAACAGTGCAGGGGAGCTTGTGCTAGAGGGGTCACTTCTGGCAAATCTCTTGTGGACCTTGGAGTTTGATAGAAAAGACAGGATTTTGCCTCAAGAACATCTCAGATCACAGAGAAAACACACTTCAGCAGGTGCTTGAACAGAAATAAGGATTTTCTGGTGAATGTTTCTTGCTTCTGCTTCTTTTTAGTGGCCAGAACTTCATTTTCTGTTAGCTAGAATCACTGTAAGTGCCTAATTGAAAACCTGGCACTATAGCAAACCTGAGGAGTTGAGAAGACTGCACATTTCTTCCTTTGACATCTAGTGAAGGAAAAAACAAAAAGGCAAGGTCATAAATGTAAGAAATGCAGGGGAGCATAGGACAAGCTTTAAATAAAAGTAGATTCCTATTTGGAAGTTTGTGAAAGAGAAACAATTTGATTCAACAAGTACCTTGGTGTGCAACATGGTTTAAACCAAAATTAATTGGTCCGGAACTGAAGGCTTCCAGAGTTAAATACCACTTTTGCAGAGATTAAAACCTGTCCCTTTAGCAGATATAATGGTGGGTTTAGAGCCTGGGAACCATGTCTTTTGCCAAAGAACTGTGAATAGGACTTATGTGACTATTTTTCATAGTCACTCTTTCCACTGGCAGTGAACTCCTTCCACTTTGAATTCCTGTTTGACATTGGTCAAACAAATAATTCAGAACTCAAGATGTATGGTACAAAAGTATTTATTTAATGAGGAGATAGCAAAAGGAACTACCAGGGCTGTATCTGCTTAAACAGGTAAATTTTAGTGTACACTTAATGCTGAGATGTGCACCAAATGATTTTTAATACCTCCTTCTCCCCAGGTATGAATAATTTCAACCAGTTTATCAGGACCCTACTCTCTTTGCTGTGAATTGCACAGTGCAAAAGATAACATGTTATTTCCTCCTGCTGCCTGCTTTCAATTACCTTTACTTACTTGACATCACTGAAATAATACATGTAAATTAAATTTCATGTAAATCACAGTTGTTTAATTGCTATACTGCAATGGGATAAAGCACCCCAAATGGAGACCTTGTCCTCATTTTTTCTGGACAGGTAAGAAAAGCAAAGACTTAAAATCCACTGAGGTCGAAGGGATGCTGTCCATTGATTTCAGTGCCTGCTGAAGTAAAAACAAAACAAAACAAGAATCTTTGGAAGTTGTGCACCCAATATGGGGGCGTTTGCAAACCTCACTAGGCATCTGCTTGCATCTTTAAATGTCAGATACTGTTGTAAATGTGGTTTTCAGTGAACTGCTCAAGATAACATGGGAAAAACACAGGGTACCAAACCTTGATTCCCTTTTATTTCAAGCCAGTGCTTCAAAAACATCTCCTTTAACATCTGCAGATTTCAATACATGTGTACTGATACAGCCAGCCATTTAAGATATTAAAAAAAAATTAAATCTTTATTTAAGCAGTAGTTGGACATGAGGTACAATAAAGTTTTTTTTGTGATTGAAGAATCACGGTATCATGCAATTTTTCAGGCACAGAAGCTTTGCATTGCCTTGGTAACATATAGCTGTCAATTGCTTTCAGCCAATTAAATGACTTCTTAATTTTCTGTTGGTTTCCATTGTTGGGTTAATTGTATGATTTGAAATCAGCTTTGTGACTACATAGCTGAATGTGAAGGCAGTTGATATCGCTTGAAAGAAGTCTGCAAAGAACAATTTATGGATGTGCCTGACTAAAGAATTTGAGATAATTTCTCCTTTGTTGTAATCAGAACAGGAGGAAATCTGAGTGGTGAGAAGGAAAGACATGCTGCTGAATGTCCTGTAGAAATGCTTGATGTGCTATGCCTGGATGCAATCTGGTTTGGGAACATATTAGGAGGGATACTGCTCAGGTTTTCTTTTTGAATTATAACAGTTAAACAAAATGCTTTGCCTTCTAGATGTGCACAGCTGTGAGAAAGAAGAAATAACCAAAACAAGCAGTGTGCTCAGCTCTGGAGGTTGGTGAACATCGATATGTACATGTATGCTCCATGTACAGGTGCAGGGCTGGGGAGCTTGAGGTTAGAAAGCAGCTGTTGTAAATTGACCTTGGGTAGCTGATTTAGTTCCATTAGTACCCTACTGCCATGCTCTTGCCAGCAGAGTGCTGTAAGTCAGTCCCAGCCTGCCCTGTTCCACCCAAATCCATCCACAGTGAGGAAATGCCTGCAGCCCCTCAGGGTAGGGTGTGGTGGGTGACCAGGCATGGGCAGGAAAGCAGTAGGTGTACAAACCATGCCTGGGAGTGCAGGACTCCACACTGTCTGTTCTGGGGCTAAGGTACATAGAAGCTGCATGCTGGGGAAAACATCATTCAGTTAAAAAAATTCCACAAAAGTCAGGGAAAAAAAAATAAGGTTGAAACAATGGCATTCTGTAGAGCCAAGATGGAAAATCCCAAACTTAATTCAAATTTACAACAAACATAAATGTCTAATACACTGGTATTAGTCCTGTCCTAAAGTTGGAATGCAGATCTATCTCCTTTGATACCTGAAGAAGTATAAAAAAATACCTGGTTGATTATTTAGTGGTAAAAGCTAGAACAGAACCAAGTCCTAGCGCTAAATGAGTAATTTCTGTTTGACTAAGACTATAGATTTCACACTATACTGCTGTGATTTGCACAGCTTTAGAAATATTTGAAATATTTGAAATATTTTCCTGGAATTCAAAGACCTTTTTCATATTTGTTTAAAACAAATTCCAGTTCTTCTCTGATAAAGTAATTAGAGAAAATTTAAATTTTATTAGATTTATCTCAGGTCAAATTATCACATCTCCTTGCCAACCTAATTACTGAGGTACTATACGTTGTAAATTAATTAAATTAGCATATATGAAAAAATTTATTATTTTTTTCCTGAAGTGTGGGTTTGGATATATATTGTAACAATTTCACTGTGTTAAGAACAATACAATATGCATAGTTTGGGGTTTTTTAAAATGTTTTTTGAGCTCAGTTACTTGAAAAAAATACAAGGGATTTATTGTAGTAAAGCTTCTACCTCTATTCACATGAGATCATATTTTCAAGCACAGAGACTTACTTTATATCACCAATATGCCTTCAATTTTGGCCTTTGAGAATCCTTCTGCTCTTTATAATATAAATTAATTGCCTAATATCCAGGGGTGCCTTTGAGAGATACTTAGGTATTAGTTTTGCATTCACATCCCAGATTTACTTTCCTACCTTTTCTGTGTATTGGATAAAAATATTGATGGATTCTTCTTTGTGCCCTCAAAGATATGGATATTAGTAAGTATATCAGGAAGTTTAAATAAGGTTTCTACTGTGTATATTCACAGTTTCACTTTAGCTTTTCAATTTGGTATACTATAGATTTTAATAAAAAATAAATAAAAGAAGGAATATTTTGGATAACAAATGTCCTAAAATAGGAAGGTATAATTTATTACCTAAATAAGCTTAAAATAGACAAATCCATAAAATGATGATCACATTTTTGGGTTTTTAATTTATACATTTTTGTTTACACCTCAGAAATATGTACATGCTGCTGTCCCAATTTGGCAAAGCCCTTAAGCACATGTTTAACCTTCAGGGATGCTCTTAACTATCTAAGTGTATGTATTAATAATTGACTGCATGATCTATAAGCGCCTACACCACTTACAACCACCCTGCATTTTGTTTCATCTAATTTGTCCATGTGTGTTTAGGGTAACAGGTCTGACTGAATGGACAAATCCTGCTGGAAAGGATTAGACTTCTAAGATGTGCCTTGCCAGGACTGATGCCCTGTCACCAGCAAGAGCATGAGTGCTGCAGATCAGAAGTGCTCCTTTGCTTTTCACAGATGAATTGGAAAAAATTCCAGACTCTCAGTCCTTACACACTGATCTATTTAGCATTAATTTACACTGGCATTGTAGACCTTTTGCTAGTCAGAGCTTGGTGTCTAGAGGGATTAATTTTGTATAGAAAACAAACATTTGGTGGAGCCATGTATTGTGTGCAGCTCTGCTCTTTTACAAAGAGCAGACCTGGAATTTTTCTTCCTGTTCTGTTCAGAGAAAACCAAGACTGTTTACCTGCTTAGACTTTCAAGGCCTTGACAAAAGCTTGGTTCAAAGCTTTTTCTCTTTTCTTGCTGTGAGTGCAGCTCATTCTTTCTTGTTGACCCTCTGCTTTCTCTGTTACTTCTCACTCACAATGCATACAGGGAAATCTCTCTGCTCAGATAAAACCTTCATGGATCTCTATTTTGGATTTTGGGCGGTATTGTGTCAGCTAATTAGAGATGGTTCAGCCTTGTGTGAAAATTTTTATAACAGAAACAAAATGGATTTCAAAATGAGGAAAGTGAGGAGGAGGGTTAGGGGAAGGCTGGGTCTGGTCTGATGCCCACAAACATCCTACACCGATGCTTATTTGTCCTACTTTAAACTGCCTCTGAAACTACTTGGTTCTAGAGGAGAAATTGATTTTTCTCTTTTTTTTTTTTCCAGTGGTCAAAACGAAGACTGCCTGTTACACTTACAACTTTCAGTGCTGTTTACTCAAGCTGCTAAGCTTCCTCATATTCTATAAACACATTTCTTCATCATTGTTTTTTCTTTTGCACTCATCTCTGTTAATCAACTGCTCCTTATGTAACATAGGCAGTAATGAGAATACATGACACAAATGTTTGCAAGCCACAGATCATGAACCTCTCATCTTGCACTTTCCAGTCAAGAAGCATTTTGTTTAAATTATGTGCATTGTGTTAATTCTCCCTTCAATTAGAGTAACCAGGTATGGTAATTGTGCACCTAGCAAATGTGGCAGCTTCAGGCAAGTAATCATAGCTCCAGCACCTGCTCCCATGGCAACTGATGTGTTTACACTCACAAAAGTACACATTTTATTCCTTCTACACAGTAGAGAGAAATAAGGATTTAGAGCTACAAGGAAAGAGCTTACAAGGATAAATGTTTAAGCAAGTGGTTGGAAGAAACAATGCTTGCTGTTTGGAGTGAACATGTGGGGAGTGAAAATAACAATAAGGAGCTGTTATTAGACAACAATTAAACATCTTCACCTTCTGAACTGAGAGTGAAGAGGCAGCTCTCAGAGGCAGATCTGACTCCCTTTAAAACAAATTCCTCAAGAGAAAGGAGACATAGGAGGGATTCCAGAAGTTAGTGCTTCATCACATCTTCTGCAGATGTGACTCCAGCACTGCTGCAGATGCACCATGTTTAGAGAATACTTTGCAATGACTGCTTTTTTGGAAATTCAAAACTACTCCTTCAAAGACACCATGTGAAAACATATCATTGCTACCAGCTTCGGCTGCAAGTTCGTACATCTCCTTGTGTGTTGCCAAGCGGCAGAGAGAGATGTGGGTGGAAGTTTAGGGCCTGAGCTATGTGCATGCAGGGAAATTAAGACCTTTTACCTTTCCTTGCCTTCCCAACAACACAACATCCTTTGCTTCTCCTGCAGTAAATCCAAGGCAGCCAATACATAAGCACTATTTTCTCTTTCCTGCCCACACATAATCTAAATTTAAATAGGAGATGCCTGACCATGCTGGGAATTTATAGCAAAGGTGTGTCTGATCATATGGGTGGTTTAGGAAAAACAACTGTGAAATAAGCACAGATGAAATAGTAGGAAAAGTGGTAAGGGGTAGCAGAGTTTCCATGTGGAAAACATGGACATAAGACAGCCTTAAGTTCTAGAAATGTATCTGTCATATTCTTTCAAAAGATGGTACTCTGAATGAGTATCTCATAAATAAGCACTAAGAAATGCCAGTCTTGTATTAGACTTCTCTTTTCATTCTGTGAGCTGCTCATCCTAATGAACACTTATTCCCCTGCACTGAGGCTCTTGGTTGACTCAGAACAGATTCCAGTCACTAGAGTACCTGGAACAAATAATTTATAAGCACTTCCTCAAGCACGGAAGTCTGGACTGATGACATAAGCAGCTAGGATACTTCTGACATTCTGTAATGAGCTCCTTTCTCCTTTCTCTCTTGAAAGGAGAAATTGTAACAGTGAAGCTTAAGTTGAATACATCTGCTTCTCATTACCATGAATTGTTCAAGCTTGGAGAATCATGTACATGAGGGTTGGACCAAATTTGCTGGTTCTGAACCAGGACAGGAGACTCATTGTCTGTTAATGGCTGTAGCTTATCCCAAAGTTGTAAAAGAGGCACACCTGTTAGGATTGCAAAATTCTGCATCCTTACCTGATAAAGAATGAATAAATTATATATCCTCTCCATTTAGCTATCATTTAGCAGGGTTATGAGGGAAGATGTTAAAATGTCTCAGTTTAAGGCTGTGATTTACGATTTAAGCACTGAGAGCTGGTATTGCAATGAGACCCCCTTTACTTGTATGCAAATTCCCTTATGCCAGTGGATCTCTGCTGGGGCATTGGTCTCTCTCTGGAGAGATTTCATTGCCAGACTGTGTTTTAAATCTTCTGATTTGTTTCTTCAGATAAAAAGTTCTGTTGCGTCCAAAGAGATGGATTACATCAATGGGATTAAGCACATCAGGATTCAGGTCTGCAGATATTACCCCTGGCTCTGTCATAGGAGGCCTAGGTGAAATCGTGCATGGTTTTTTTTTTCTCTACCTCTTCTTCAGATTTTCCATGTATGAAATGTTAATATTGCTTAGGAATACTACATGCACTGCAAAAGTTCTTGATTTTTTTTTTCCAAATTATCCGTAATTTTGGGATTATAATGATATTACCCAAACTGACTTTTACATTTAATTTCTGCTATCAAAGATGCTTGGCTGCAACCCTTTAGAAGAGCTGTGACAGACTTGCCTTAGTGACTGCTCATAAACATCAGTTACATAGAGGTGACATCAAATTAAAATGTTAGATGTGGTACCACATAAAACGGTAATAGAAGATATTAATATATATCTACCAAAAGACTTCATTGATGTTTTAATCATTTTCTAAAAAGATTCTTCTGGTACAGTTTTCTAAAACAAATCACTTTGACTGTGTTCAGTCATTTCTGCTCACTTCAAACAGACTATTTCAGTGCAGACTCAGTGGGAATAGTGTCGCTGCACAAAGATGTACAAATGAATTTTATGGAGGACTGAATCCATTAATTTATTTAGGGAAAACATATGATAGACTAATAAAAATCTCTTATTATTCCCTAATACAGGAAAGACACCAGAGTAGTATGAAAAAAGGCCCTAGAAACTATAGACTAATGAAATCCATCAAGGTGTAAATATTTTGCAAATGGTATGGCTCTGCCAGTTTCATTTTGGAACAGAGAAATTGCAGCAAATTTAAAAAGCCTTCCTCCAAAGTTTCCTAGATAAAATTTGTATGTAATTTCTGTGTAAGTTTTATTTCAGAGAAAAGTATTCTAAAGCAAAATCAAAACCAGCCAACAGTGAAAAATGTTGCTTGGCAATGTATTTTCTTGTTTTAATTTCATATTTCAAATATCATGTGTTAATCATCAGTATGTCAATTTTTGAAGAGTTTTACCTCTGCCCAATGACTTATGGCTCATTCTTCAATTTGTTAGCCACTTAAGGTAGTGTAAACCAGGCTACAGAAATAGAGGGTAGAAGAGCCATTTGATTTTTGATATCCATTTGGAGATATTTTTTGCATAAGCTAGCAAAACCTGAAGTAAGTTTTTTTAAGAAGTCAGTCCTGTAAGTGGTATGAGGAGGTGATCTTTGTGCCTGTATTTGAGGAGTGCAGTTCCCTGCCAGAACAGGGGTGCAAGCTACTGCTGAAGTATTCCGAACGTATACTGAAGCTTCCGCAAGATCAAATGAAACATGAAGCAGATAAGTCAGAAAAAATTTACAGTGTGGCTCTTTGATCTGAACATAATTTATTGAAATACACAGTGGATTTTTGTGACAATTTTTTCACAATATGTATCATTTGTGAATCTGCATTGACACAGAATTTTAGTGTGGGAAAGGAAGCCCAGAAGAAGAACCAAAAGCATAAACCCACTAACACTTGCACTGTGGCCTTGTCAGCTGTAGGAATTAGCCTCTTCTCCTCCAGCCCCAGTTCAGTTACTCCAAGCATATTGGATCAAACAGGACATTTGTGTCACTCTAGACTCAGATTAGAAATACAGACAGCTCAACAAGTGATGCATACCTAATGATGTTGTAACTGAATCATACATCAATACCTTGTGCTATCAGTGCTCAGTGTAATCCCAGTGAACATTTTTCTAATCCTTTAAATGACAATGGTGAAGATACTGTGAAAGCAATAGAATTTCACTGTGTGGCTCTGCTCAATGTTCTCATGAACAAATTTTCACTGTAAATGGATTAAGGAAGGGACAGGAGCTCTGCCCTTGGTCAGCACTTGGATAAGGGTGTGCAAATCCCCTTCTGGCTCCAAACTGCTCAGGAAGGTGAAAGGATGTGTTCATTTGAGGTAAAGTTAAAGAAAACCCCAACAAACCCGTCAATTTTTCTTTCCCCATCTTCCAGAAGCTGCTTTTGTTACATTCAAAGGTCAATAGTTTCCTAATATTACTGTAGCCAGGCTAATGGGATCCAAGTTTAATTAAGAACTTTATTTAATTTAGTTTGTTTATCATGACTAAAAAAACCCAACCCCCCCAAACAACTGAGAAACTTAAGGCAGCCATTCATCAAATATGTTCCTATTAAAAGTGGCATTTGCCTCACATCTGGAAAAGGCAAAGGACTTTGCAATACCAAACTGGGGCTTTCTGAGTCACTGCTGGAAATGACCTTTCCAAAGCCTTGTGTCTCTGTTGTATCCTGAAGATTTCTTCCTTCTCTTACCTTTGAAAGGCTGTTCCCCCTCAGGTTAAATCAGGGTACATCTCCTCTATGGTCAAAAATGTGTGGGCCTATTTCATAGCTCCCCCTTTGACCTTTTCCTCTGAGGTTCCACAGGAACTCTGTACTGTAAGACCTCTGTAAGGCTCAGGAGGCCAGAAATCAGTGGAATATGATTTTTAGAGGAACAGGGAGAGATGGCCAGAGCATAGCAGCTGCATTTGGTTGTCTCCATCCCTGGTGAAGGGCCTTGGCAGTCCCTTGAATATAGCTGGCTTGCTTTGCCAGAGCCTTCACAGACACTCCCTGAGGATCTCCAGCAGCAACAACCCCTCAGAGCACTGGTATGCCCTGAATGACAGCCTTTTTGTCTGTCATTCTGCTGAGAAATCCAATTCACACTTCCATACATTGTATTTCTAAGCTCAAGGATATCCTGTGCAGCTCAGTTAATATTTGGATCCGCTTTCTGAGAGAAAGTCTCCAGGATGGAGTCACTGTCACTGCCATTCGCTGATGCACAGGGACCAGCTAGAGCAATTGAGGTTAATTGAGCAGGCAGGCACTGTGATCTTCACTTCACACCACATGAAAGATTAAAAATAGGCTCAGACAGTGTCCAGAGCAAAGAAAAGAAAAATTCAGTTCTACAGAGGAGCTTAAAATCTTCTTGGGAAAATTTTGAAATTTTTATACTTTGAAGCATCAGAAGGTGCAAGTAAGGCTGTTTCTGTGTGAGCTTGCCTTTTTTTTTTTTTTTTTTTTTGTCTTTCTGGAATGTATCCACTCAGCTGAGGATAAATTTCAGAAAATTGAGCAATTTCATTTGCTTTTAAAGTGTCCTACATGAAGGATTATATACTTTTTGTGACTTTTGTAGAAGCAACTGTATTTTCCATATTTTGACAGTTGTTAGCAAAAGAAAAAGTCTTAAGATTGTTGTTGTAGAAGTGCTGTTAACATTATTTTATGAGATGTTCTGTTTGCAACCTAACGTTTGACAATCCACCAGGATTGTAAAACTTCCTCTTCACACAACATAGCCTTATGATAAAACTCTTGGTAACTTTGATGCTTTGACTGAAACCACTGCCTCACTTGCTCCAGAAAGTAATGATGCTTTGATTTTTAGGGAAAGTGTCTTGACTTCCTGAGTAAATATTGCCATGGGAGTTACTTGCATATCATCATCCATACTAGCATAAAACTGAACTGAGATAACTGGATGTGCCTGAGGGAATAGCAAGAACTGCCCAAAACTCTCCCTAGAGTCCTCTGTGTTATAAAGATGAGGCCTCTGAGGTCTCTTGAGTTATGAAGGTGGTTCAAAGCTCTGCAAATCACCAAATTTGAAGCTGGTTGACTGCTGCAAACCAGTTCACTGTCCCATTTATGCATGTGACTGTTTGGAGATTCTCAGACCCCTCAGGGAACAAACAAACTAAGCTGTTTCCCCAGGCACACCCCTGATACCCAG
This sequence comes from Phylloscopus whistleri, assembly GCA_017589585.1. Taxonomy (NCBI): domain Eukaryota; kingdom Metazoa; phylum Chordata; class Aves; order Passeriformes; family Phylloscopidae; genus Phylloscopus; species Phylloscopus whistleri. The sequence goes on along the minus strand of JADMLD010001393.1, from coordinate 6,641,454 downwards.
TGACTCCACAATCAAATCTCATAACTGCAGCTCACTTCTAACCCTTGCCACAGGGTCACTGCTGCACTCCTACCTTGGAGGGGGAAATTATCCAAAGCCTGTAATATTCTTCAAGTGTGAAGTAACTCTTGCTGGCATTAGTGTGAGGTAGTAGAAAACACAACCACCTAAGATTACTTTACTCAAGTCACAGGGATAGTTTGTGCTGTCAAGAAAAGGACTCTACCCTGCCTGAGGTCAGGCTGACTGGGCAAGAGAAGATCTCCAACTGCTTAGCTGCTCTTTCTGTCAAGTGCTGCCCACTTGCTTAGAACCAGCATTTCAGACACAGATCCAGACAAATACAAATGTCCTGCAGGCAGGTGTTTATTTGAATTTTCATCTCTTCATCTATGTAAGATGCTTTGAATGTCTCCGTGGGCTATTAATAGGTGTGGGGATGTCACTTAAACTACAATAAACCAAAACTGTGTGGCTTAAGGAAACGGTTGTTTGTGCAGGGAAGGCAAGGACTGACTGGCTTTTGACACCAATCAGTTTCCATGTGGCTAAAAACAAACCCTGTAAGGAGTGGCACATAGATAGGGGAACTATAAGAACCTATCTTTTCTTTGCTTCTACTGTAATAACTGAAAATATGAGGAAAATTACTGACCAGCCATCCTGAATTTTCTTATTGTTGGAGAGGCAAAAAACACATTTAAAAGTGCTATTGTTAGGAATGCTGTTGCTGGTATGATGAATAAGATGGGACACAAAAGGGGTCACTTGGCACCAGCTGAGTGTGGAGGCTCTCTCAGACTTGCTTTTCCCAGCTCAGAAAGACACTTGTGGCTCTAAGTTGCTCATATTAAGCACAGCTACTTTCCTGTTGGTCCCTTGGCTTTTATTATCCATTACTTCAGCTCTAACAGTTCTTGCCTGCCTTTTATTTTGACAGACTGCATTGATTGGGTACTAATACTGTATTTCTTTTGAATTTAATCTGCCAAAATGGAACAAAGCTGTTTTCTTGAGTACAATTTCTTTCTCAAGCCAAGGACATTCGGCCTTTACAACAAGCTGTATAAGTTACAAACATTTTAGAGATTGTAACTTTGTTATGGGGAAGGGACATAAAACAGTCAGGTTTGAAATATTTACAGCTGAAGGGAGTGCAGAATGGGTAATCAGCTTTCTACCAGAATTGGATATAAGATCAAATTATAGAGATGTTAATGGGACCCTTTATGGTGCTAGAAAATCTCCTGCCACTTTCTCAGCCTGGATTTTGCTGTCCTCCACGGCAGACTTCTTCCATCTTTGTGTTCTTTCACATTTCTGAGGTGTAAATGACTTACAGATGGCACAACAAATTCTAAGTTAAATTACATCCAGTGCTTCATTGAGGCATATTACTGAATGCTTTCAATCCATCACCTTTGAATTTATTGTAGTTTTATCCATCCATTTGAGGGCTGAAGCCTTCTGTTCTTTGCATGTTTCTCAGAGGTTTTCTGGAGAGTTTGATCAAAAAACTATTAGTTTACTTTTAAGAGTGAAATATAAAAATGGGTTGGAAATAATTTTCCCAATTATTTTGAATGGCAGTGGTTCTTCAGGAATTAAGATAAGAAATGTGAAGTTCAACAAGGTCAAGCTAGAGCAGTTTCTTTCATCCTCACTATGCAAATACATTTGAAATTGTTGATAATCACCTGTTGATAATCACTTGTTCATAATCTTCGCAAATGCAGAGAGATAACACAACTGTATTATAAGTATTTCTTCATCTTGCTTAGTTTATTGATTAATCTTTAAATTTTTGCATCTGAATAGTGGTAAAATTAACTTTCATTTTACAGGACATTTTTTCTCTTTTTTCTTGTCATAATAATTTTTAATAAGGTAAGAGCATTGTACGGAAAGCACGGAAAAATGTAACATTCTCAATTCTGAGCGTAACATTTCTAAATGTATTACTTAAATTAAGTCAAAATTTTTCAGAATAAGTGTAGTTATCCTTGCACTTACAGTTGAAATTCAGGTTGAAATATATTCATTGCTCAAATTATTTTGGAAACTAAATATACAGATGAGCTGGACTGCACTGAGCAAGACCTTGAAAATATAGATATCAGTTCTCCATGATAAGCAAATTTTACAGTTATTGAAATAATCTATCATTATTATTGCTGCTAATGAAACACCAAGATTTCATCAAGTCTTCAAAAAGTAGTCATTTAATATAATATTGTATAACATTTCATTATTACAAAACTGTTCAGACCTTCTGAGGAAGATGGAAAACATTGTTTTCCTCTGCTTTGTTTTGATTTTTTTTTAATTAATGAATGAATCAAGTTGAATTCAACATGGACAAAAAAGTGACCTTGACCAACAAAATCCATTTAATATCTTTGTCCCTTCTATGTGTTCCACCTATCTGTCATTGATTTATAAGGAGAGCTTGCAGAGAGCTGTTGCTAGGGGACAGAGCTTTTGTAGGTCCCCATTAAAGCAATATTCCTGAAGAAGGAAAGTAATTTACATGTTTCAAGTGCTGCCTACAAAAAAAAAAAAAAAAAAAAAAAAATTAATCAAGCCCAAATAAGTTATAAAAGGGAACAAGCAAATCTATATGAATAAAACCCCTTGTGCCATGGACAAACAAAGGAGCACAGGCCACATGCTCTGATTTAGATGCTACTCCTTTGCAATCCGGCAGACAACCTTGGTGATTTTTTATTTTATTAAATTCCTTCCAATTTATACCTCATAACTAAGGTCAAAATATTTAGAATGAATTTTACCTACAATATACATTCATTATTTCCATTTAACAGAATAACTTTTATGTTCACCAAACCGCCAGTCTCCAGGGTAAAAGCCATAGGAGGGAAGAAAACTGTCAAGACCACATCTTCTTGTTCCCCGAGTAGTCAAATGCTCTCTGAATTGTTGCCCTGGAGGGGAGTCTGCCTTACTGGTAAAAAGCACCCCTGTGATGGGACTGTGTTTTTATAGCTGTTTATGTCCACTTCTTTAGTTCCTCTTCTTTTCTTTTCCTTTTTTTTTTTTAACTGCTCCATGTATGCAAATGCATCTGAAACCTTTCTTTTATATACACTAGAAATAAGACGCAAAAAAGGAGAAAGATATTGAACAAAGTGTTCTACAGAGAAAAAGAATAATTTTCTTTCATGGGGGGAGCAGAAATTAATTATTTGCTTTAATCTTTGTGGAAAAGTTAGATTGTGCTGGCTATGTCTCTATGATGTCTCTATAAAACCCAAAAAGACTCCTTTCCTAAAAAAACTAATAAAAGTAAAAAACTGACTAAAATGACAAGTTTTGTCTTTTTATGTTGTGTGTGAGAAAGTGAACACTTGTAGAAGAAAAGAAAGATGTTTTGAAAAATTAATTTTTTTTTCTTTTTTTTCTTATTTTCATTCTTATAGTGTGTGTAAATAAACTATCCTTGTAATTTTAAAGTAAGCCTGTTTTGATCTTTGTGTTCTAGTCATATAAAAAATAGCAAGTGATAAAACCATCGCAATACCTTAGCATATAAATTTTAACAAGTTGCTCAGAATTCAGGCCGGAGTAGAGAAGAGAACAGTTCAGGGAATATTTATATAAAATTGTTACATTAAAATTCTCAGGATTTGATGACATTCATTCCAAGAAATAAGCCAAAGTAATCTCTGAATGATTAGTGATTATCTCCTGAAAGATGTAGACGGAAAAGACCCTAGAAAACTAAGAAAAACAAAACCTTTCAAAACTTATTCTAAAAGAAGCCAAGGAATCATAAATCAAGCAATCTGGTTTTGGTTCCTGGAAACAATATGAAACAAATTATTGAGGTAATTTTAAGTACCTACAAAATATAAGGGTTGTATCATCAGGCAGCAAAGAACTGCCAAGAAAGGATCATATCAAATTTTTCTGATTAGTTTCTTTAAGAATGGTGGTGGTCTAGTGTAGAAAGGAGAAAGCAGTAGATATAGATGGAAATTAACTCTGATGGTGCTCTTAAAAGTTTTTTCGACATCAGAATCTTATAAGATTAGGAAATATGGCATGCATGGATTTGCCTTTGGGTAGCTACAGAAGTAGTTGAAAACTTCATAATCAGTGAAACCACATCAAACATGGAGGACAGACTGAGTAAATCCCCTTAAGTGTTTGGTAAAATTCTACCTGGTATACTCATGAAAAATGTGAATAGTGGAATGAAGAGTACGTCTTTTAGTTTATGGCTTGTGCAAAGATGAAAAGGGTTTTAAATATTTTGGGGAAAAATGCTTGTGGCAGTTTAGAGAGTTGCTCAGAAACCTGAAAGGTTGCAGTCAAGTATTTATGAACCGAAATTCTGTGCCTGAGAAAAAAAGAAAGCAAACTGAAATTTGAAACAGGTGTTTTTTTTCCTTAAGGAAAATAAAGAGTGCAGTGGAAAAAGATATAGTAGGAAAGTACTTTTAATGTTAGATTCATGAAGCAGAAGTTTGTACAGAAAATATCTAGTTACACTCCTCACTTAACTCCAGAGAAGCCTTGGAATGTATACTATCTCTGTTTGGGAAATGCATTTTCAGGGCAAAGACAAAGATAGTCCAGCAGTGTGAGTGATGGGTTTAGGAAGCATGGTCTAGGAGGGACCTGGCTCACTGACAGGTGGTAGAGGGTGACTTGACCATTTGTAGTTGCAATATCAATGATCGCTAAATGTTTTCCAAGGAATGAAGAGATCAATTTGTCTTTCCTAATTGATGGTAATGATTTTGGATGCAAAAGCTTAGGAAACTTGGAAGGATGGTGAATCATAAGACTGGATAACCTGAAGATGCAGAGCATTTGCTTTTATGAAAAATTGTGAAGATCAGGGTGCAGTGCAAATTATGAAGGGTGGTCAAGGCCTGTGTGATCCTGGTTTTGGTGGGGATATTACTTTAAATGATCTCTGGGGTACTCTTTGAGTCTAGCAACCACAAAATGATATCTGAAAAGAAGTTAGAGAGGATTCATTGATACTCATCTGGAAAAAACAATGCTGAAGAAGAGAAAAAAAATGTCAGTCTCAGGACAACAATATGAGCTTTTGAGGTGTGAACTCACATTGTTTTATGAAGGAGCACAGTAATCTCTTTTTCATGTTAAACTTGTCAACTTTCAGAATTTATTGGTTCTTGGCACTTCCTGTCATGTAACTATTTTGCAATCTTTAAAAACTGTTACACAACTAGAGGATATTATGCTTTTATCTTGATCTTTTAAAAGCCAGAATATTTTGAGTATTCCGTTAAAAAGCTCTGAAGGCAATCAAATTTTTTACTTTCTTTACAATTTTCCACATTAAATTCTCATTTAGAATAACTGAATTTATTTGTAGGAGTGAGATCAGGGTCAAAGTGACAGGGTGATGGAGAAGAAAGGGGTAAATCAATTTACGCTATATTTGAATGCCAGCTCTCAAGCTACTGTTTTGTCTGGTCACAGACAAAACCCAGTAATGAGCTGAATGTATTAATTCAATTTATATGATTGAATAATCTCTGGCTGTCAAGTTATGTGCTTTGTGAAAGCATGAATGTGGATTGTCAAATTGTCCATCCAGGAAGAAAAAAGCTTTTTGCTTACAATGGGCTAACGATTGTTTGACAATTTAATTATACAGCAGGGGAGCTCTGAAGAGAAAATGGGGTGTGGAGGCAAGTCTGCTTATTCACACTGAAGTTTATTGCTTTGAGCTGAATCTGGAGACACAGCATATTGCCTACAGAACAGGTTGCTCACTCCACACATTCCAAAAAGCTTGTTGTACAAAAGGGGGACTCTTAAAATTTGGTTTGAAGCTAAATTGATTAGAGCTTTGCTTCTGTGTCTGACACTGGACTCTATAAATCCTTGCACCTATCTTGTCAGTTACAGTTTCTTTTAAAAACCAATGGGTTTTAGTCTCTGTAACTTCATGCTTTGTCTATATAAATTTTCAATTAGTTGGTTGGCATCCCACATTTCACCTGTATGGTGTCCCATTTTCAAACCAGGGTCCTGGCAGACTTTCTGTGGCCAGAACATAGTGTGTTTCTCTAGGGCATCCAAAGAATGAGATGCATCTTCCAGATCCTCAGGATAGCTCAGGAGATGGCAATACAAGAGATAAGGATGAACTCCAGTGATCAGCATGACTAGGAAATTTTGGCCTTAAACAGTAGGTTTGAGGAAATGAAAATATCTGGAATTATTAATCAAATTGATCACTTCAAAGCTTCTCTAGCTTTTTTTGCTTCACTGATGGACTTGTGAAGTGCCATATTTAAAGGAAGCTTTTTTACCATAGGGAATATAACAAAATATATGTCTCTGGGTTCAGATCAACTCACTTCACCAAGGTTGCAAAACACTTATCAGACACTAAATTCTCCTTTACACAGACTTGAACTATTTTTAAACCAGTGACCTAGAGAGGACAGTCTTGCTAAGGTGTTAGTTTCCCTTTCAGTGATTTTCCTTGTTGACAAGTGGGGAGGAGCTGAAAAAGTTTGAAATCAAACATTTAACTCAAATATCGTTAGACACAAACACATTCGATTTCCTTTAAAATGGGCATAGTCCTCCTTTGCTTTACAGTTTGAATGGGGAACATAGAAACACAGAGAAGCCTTTTTCCAAAACACAGTATTTTTTGATCATAAAGGACAATGCAGAGGCTGAAGTCCATTTCTGTTAAAAACAGGCACATCTCCACGTGTCTTGTTAGCACTGATCACTTCCACATGGCATATTGACTCTTGTAGTCTGGCTGGCTGTGTCTGGGAATCCACAGCACAAGCTGGAGAAAATGTCTATTAGCACCTGGTACAGCTGAGAAAGGTGCTGAGAACATCAGGCAAAAGGATCAGTTCTGTACTGTATTCCTTGACTTGAGATTTGTGTTTTGGTATAGAGTTTTAGATCATATTCACGTACTCTACTGTATTGTCAAAACATGAAAGCCTTCTTAAGACTCATTTGGATAACATGCATAATAATAATGTAATAAAAATTGAAAAATGCTAAGTGCTGCTAGTGATCTGAAAAGCCGGGTTCTTTGTTTCAGCTTTTTAATTAGACTGCTTCTTCAAATAAAATAACCCTGAAGAAGAGGGTTATTTTTACTGACTGAAAGGTCAAATTTTCTAGCCAATGGCATCAGAGGATTCCATGCAGTGTATTCTCTCTGGACTTCTTAATGAGGTGTATTAGATTAATATTTATATTGCCTTTGTCATCATACAGTCCTTACTGAGTACACCCATATTATTATTAACATTAGATATTACTAATATTAGAAAAAAGATACATTCTTCCTTTAGAAACAGGAAGAGAATTGTGGTCCATAAAATTTAGGAATGTTATTTATATTTTCCTGCAGTGTACCAGCATTCTCTTGTCTTCATTCAAGTTTTTCTCCAGATGTGCTTTCTAAAGTCTGTGACAGGACTGCCCTTCTTTGGATGACTTTTTACTTGTACTGTCCCTTAGAAATAGTTTCCCAGCTTTCACAGATTCACAGAAGAGTTGAGGTTGAAGAAGCTTTGAGAGGTCCATCTTCCTCAGATCCCTGCTCGAGCAGAGCCACCTAAAGCAAGTTGCACAGGACCACATCTTTTGAATATCTCCAAGTGTGGAGACTCTACAACCTCTCTGGGCAACCTCTGCCAGTACTTAGCCACCCTCAGAGTAAAAAACTGTTTCCTGATAGTCAGTGGGAACCTGTGTGTTTCAGTTTGTGCCCATCACCTCTGGTGCTGTCACTGGGCACCACTGAATAGAGTCTGGCTCTGCCTTCTTTGCACCCTCCTTTGTGCTATTGGCAAATATGCTGTGGGTGTGCTCTGTCCCATCATCCAGATCATTATTGAAGATGTTAAACGGGTTGTATTTATTAATAAAGCCTGGGCCAGCAAAATGTATAGATTTTTGTGTTATAAGGGTGCTGCTATCAGTCTGCTAGGAAAAAACAGTGATAATTTTGTGTGTTTCTTTGCAGGATCTGTGAGACATAATGATGGAGCAGAGGAGACAATTTACTTTTAATTGAACCCTCCTTTCTCACAAACCAATTTTGGAGTATTGTTTGGAATCACTTAGAAATTTGTTGCTCTACACAAAAAAGGGAATCTTGGGAATCAAAAGTATTCCAAAATAAAGCTAATTATGCAGCACTTTTTAATGAGTTCTTTTTGATGAATAATAGGTGCCTCTTGGGCTAGCTGGTAGGCATTTTGTATTGAGCTAGACCTTGTTCACGGGTTTCATGAATAGTATTAACTTGCCTTTTTTTCTTCCCCCCTAAAAATTCCTAGACCTAGCCTTTGTATAATCAGGAAAGAAAAATCTGTAATAACAATTGGTAGTTAGACGGCTTTTCCTCTCATTTCTGTAGACCTGTCCTATAAATCATAGTCTGGATAATTACAGTCTAGACTAAAATATAGTCCTATAGTCTAGGACTCATCCAAATTGGATTTTCCATGGCTAAATATCATGGGGTCTTTGCTGTTAACTGGTACAATTGAGAATACCATTGGCTGTACTTAGGTCTTTCTTACCTTTTCTCACTAAAAAATCCTTTATCATACCAGGTTTGATAATTTTAGAATGGATCTGTTTTCTTCCAGTAAAAAAGTGCGAAATTTGAGTGCACTGTATTGAAACAAATAGACAGAAAATAGACACAAAGTTTAAGGAACACATTTTCGTTTTCCTTTTCTCCTTCAATATCTCCAAGCTTAGAATCAAAGGTTTCTTCCTAAAGAAAAACTTAGAAGTCAGTATGCTCAATTTTTTCTTCAACAGACAAAAAGAGACTTCTTTTTGAAAACCCAGAAAATAAGAAAATCCATTGTAAAAGCAAAGAGTATTTTTTCCATGAGTTTAGTTCCCCAAAATCAAACCTTCTACATTGCATCTGAATTCTGTTTAAAAAAATATTAAGATACTTTTTTTTGACAGTTTCTAATTAAAAACCAGTTTGTGGGTTTGTTTCTTTTGGTCAGCTTCTTGGGAAAAACCATTTCTAAACAATATGAATTTATGGGTGTTGTTGGCTTTTTTTTTTTTCTTTTTTTTTTTTTTTCCCTTACTAAACAGAATGAAATCAGTAAAAAGAGTGAAAAGAGTTACTCCCTCTAAATTAATGTGATTTATTTTTTGCTCTTGAGCAGTCTGGTCACACAAAGATAGTTAGGTAAACTAGTAGCATTTGTGGTACAGCATTTTGTGACATCAGCTAGGCCAACAATTTTGAATTTGGAATGTTAAATGGTTTGAATCTGTCAACATAAATGACTGAATCTGTGACTGCAATTTAACAGCGATAGTGCAGAATAAGCAAGCCATGATACATTGTCAAAATAATGGATAAGTTATAGAAATAAATTGGTAAAAATTAATATTTTGCAACCTTGATTAAAGGATTTTCCCTCCATTTAACTGATTCATCTCCTCATCAATTTTCTTCCAGTGTTATTCTGACTTGATTAATGAAAATATTTATGTCTGAAGTCCCAACCGTAAACAACCCAAACTCATATTAGGATGGGAAAACTGTTTTTTACCAAAGAGATTTAGATATTACCATCATTTAAATTTCTTAGGGATTTTTTAAAGTGAACTTCACCTATTAGCCCTCTGCACTGTGAGGTAATTGAACACATGTATGTGGCTCAAGGGGCAGACTTGGCAGCAGCAATATTAAGTCCATTATTAAAGAAGGTAGTGGGCAATATAATCAGCACAGTGAAACTGATACTGAAACTTTTCACTAAAATACAAGCATGATATCAAGATTGAAAATAATGTGGACAGTTGCTCTTTGTAAACACAAGTGTCATCTTTCCTAGCCCAGTGCAAGAAGAATAAGAATATGATCAAGAGAACCCCAATCAAAAAGAAGTGTGGACACAATGAAAAGACCGTGTAATTTTGCAGAGCAAGGGCTAGAAATACATAGTTGACCAGGAAATGTAGTTTGATAGTCAATTATTTGCTCTTACAAAAACGAAGGGATAACAAGAATACATTTACAATTCAGAAATGATACTTCATGAATTTTAGTTTGATTAGACCAAACTAGTTGGGTGATTTAATGAGGTCAAATAAAGGGCTTCCTGGAATTGTTGGCTCTTCCTTCTTTGATATGGGGAAAAAAGGAAGATATTCTTTATAGAAGCCTTTCTCAAAAAGTTCCTACAGTACCCTCATTATTTCCAGACATGATCTTAGGCTCTCGTGTCCCTTGCTGCCCTCCCTCTTGTACTTTGACATGAGGAATTCTGGTGTAGCTACATTCCTTGAGTGATAAGAGACATCCACTAAGTCAAAATCAGTGAGCTTCACAGTTTGATCAATATAATATGACTTGTAATTGTAAAGTTCATGACATTTTAAAATATTTTCTGCAGCATTTTGTCACAGCATTAAATAAAATACATTCAAAAGTATTTGCTGAATTATGTCTACCTGATAAAAAGTTCAGCATTTCACTGAAAAGTAAGCTTTTATTTTTTGGACATAATATAGAGCAGCATGAACTTGTAAATATCCACCAAGAGACTTAATTACCAAAGGAAATAGAAGGTAAATCTGGAATTGCAGACTCAGGAAATAGAAAGGATCTCTGAAGCCTGTAGTAATGGCCGTGGAAACAGGCTTTCTTTTCCTATTAAATAAGACAGCCATGAAACTCAGCAGATCTGCTCCCTTATAAACAGCCCCATTTTGGACTACAAGTCACTGAGAACTAAGAACCTTGGTAGAAACAACAATGGGTAAGGCGGTGCCATCCACAGTTCTTCTGGTAATAATAGAATACTAATGGATGCAAAACCATATCAACAAACCTTGGGCTCAACCCCACCAACCATAACTTACTCGTCAGCATTTACAGCATCCCCGGATTGCTCATAGCACAGTTGGTTACTATTTACCAATAGCAGCTTCATATGATAAACTCTTGCTTGTAACTCATTTTCAATTAACAAAAATGGGCTTAAAAGGAAATCAAATAAGTTATTAATTAAAATAGCCCCTGAATAGTACACTGCCACTGCAGCTAAGATGAGCTGTGTGTGGGTATCCATACAGAATAATTTTCTCTGTTCAAAACTGTGCAGCCGTAGTTGGTCATCCTGTGTCTGGAGTGTGTTGTGTCTGCTTGCACCAATTCAGTGAGACAGGAATTTGTTCCACAAGTGGTGCAGCACTCTTGGATCAGATCACAGAGCAACTGGTTGTGGTATCCACACTCTGCTGCTTTGCTCAATTCTTCCTCCTGCTCTGTCTGGCACCAGAACTGATGTTAACACTGCCAAAACTGCTGCTCTGTATCTTCACAGCTGCTCTGACAGAGCAGAAGCCCTCTGGACTGAGGGGCTTCTCTATGAGCCTGTGCTAACAGCAGAGAGGAGGTCAGGACTGGTGTTCTGGCTGGGAGTGAGATGTACATGTCAAAGGGAGAAGACTCATGGGGTTGGAAAATGCAGTCAAAGGGAATTTGGGAATTCAGCTTGTTTCCCAGAACCTGAGGTGGGTCTGATGGGTTGATGATGCCCAACACATCCTACAGGAGAGTGCAGAGTCCAGCAGGATCCATTGCAGTATCAAGCTGAGCAGTATTGCCTTCCAAAATGTTTAATGTGGGGTGAAAGTTTCTGTTTTGTTAAAGTAATAACAGTTTTCAGTAGGATACAGCCAGTCTACAGAGAACAAAGAATCATGAATTGTTAAATCTGCAATGAATAGTTTGTCAAATCCAAACAGTTAGTTGAATCCAAACCCAGTGAAAAGTAAATCTCTCTAAGCAAGATCCCTTAACCTCTTTCTTCCTATCTGACAAAATAAAAGTTGAGTATATTGAAGGTCTTCTAACTTTTACCATAATAATGTATCTGTTAGCACACATTTGGAAAACTCTTAGTATGTGACACGTTATGAGTTTTATCTGTGCATTTTGTGTTGTAAGTTGTTTTGTCACAAGGTTTTGAAGCACATAGCTGATCTGTCAACTCCAAATGGCTGCTGGCTACTAGGGATGTAAAATTCTGCTGGTGTATTAAAATTTTTATTTCCTACTCAAAAGTTTGCTCCATTATTTATGCTACTGAAATGACTATTTAGCATCTGGCTCTTGTGTGAGTTAATGATACAAAAAATAGCTGTTGACATTTAAGTAGCCATAATATGCACTTTACCAAGCAGAGAGGCAGAAATGTTTATGTTTGTTAATTATATGGAGCTTCCTTGTCAATTTTTAAAAGATTAATCTCCCCTTAGAAAGGTCCTATAATATTTCTTATTTTATACCACATTTGTGAGCAGTGTAGCTGAGTTGTGATATTTACTGTCTTGAAGTATCAAGAGCACCATCACATTTGTGAAAACTTTTATTAAAAAATTTTAGATGTTTTGGCAAATTATCTCGACCTACCATAACAGGGCAAACAAGACTTCAATGATTATCTCCATCCCTCCAGGCCTGGATCTTTTACAGATTTTCTAAATAAGCCCCATGTTTATAGCTGTTGAATTAGCAGATTAACCTTCATATTGTCTGTTGTGTCATCACCACAACAATACAAGATTGTGAGAAGATGTCTCCATCCTTGGCTTCTTACACATTCCCCAGCAACAGAAAATTCAAGCAAGACCACTTTAATGAGCATAGTTACTTGAGTAAAAACATAATTATTTTCCTCTAAAATGATTTTTACTCAGCTAACTAAAAACCGACAGACCCAAAGAGTGTGAGCCTCTGGTTGATTTTGAAGATGACACCTAGATTGAGAACACATGTCAGGCTTGAAGGACAGCAGTTCTGTGATTTTTCAAGTGCAGTCTTCCCTCATCTTACAATACAAACTAAGCATTTGCATATCCAAATATTAATTTTGCAGATGTATTCTTTCTAGGAGTGATAAAGTAAGAAGGGATGAGACACACTTTAAAATAATAATGCACTTGAACAGACAGCTTGACATTGGACTGAGTGCAGAAGCACTTGTGTTTCTTGGAGCCTCAGATCTTCATTTATTTATTATTTAATCAGATACACTCAAACTCTGAAGGGCAGATTGACTTGTAATATTATCATGCCTCAAAAATACAACATTTAGTTACAAAAGAGACTACTGTCAGGGAATATGGACATTTTTCTCCTCTACTAATCCTAGTAGTTCTCCATTTTCCTCCTTATCTTTCTTGTCCATTTTGAAAGTGACAGGTAACCAAGTTATTGCATACTCTTGAAATAAATTCCTCTACATCACTCCATAAACTTCTGTACTCTGTGCATCAATCTCCTACTTGCTTTCATCTCCTCCTCTGATGCCAGAACTTTTGTGTGTTTAATATTTCCAGACTCTCATTGAGTTGTTCCTCTCATTGTCTTCTGGGGCACTCCTTTTCTCCATGGCAGATTGGTCTCTGAATTCAATATAGCTCTTAGAAAAGTAGTTCAATCAGGATTTCTCCTGTGCAATGCTCTCACTCTCCATATCCAGACCTGCCTGTGAGTCTTCACTCTCCCAATCCTATCATAAGGTATTCCTTTCCCATTCTCTATAGTTAATGGAAATTATTTGAGGTTTCTCTAGCTTTAAATTGTAATAGGAAATGAAGATTGAGCAGGCACAAGAGTTTTGTTCTACCTCAGGGGTTCATGAGCCACGGTCCACTACTTTGGTCAGAAATCAGATAGGAGGGTGAACTTAGCTACTTTTTCACTGCTTTTCTTCCCCTATTTATTTCTTTAACGTTTGCATCTGTCACAAAAAAATCTGCACTGTGATGCCATGAAAACACTATGAAATTTCAGAATGAATTAGCTGCAGCGTCCAGCATTTATCATGATACAAAGAAATGCCAGACAGTTGAATGTGAAACATTAGCTCAATCAGCCAAAAGGATGGACCTTGCTTTGTCCTCTGGAAGCCTTCCATTAAAGTAATTTGTCTTTGGCTAGCCTGACTCTTGGGGAATATTGAAAGCATATTTTGTGTCTGCAGAGACTGCTATGTATGTGAACAAAAAATACATATTGGTGAAAAATCCAGAGTCACCTTTCCCATAACATTTATGCTGCTAAATTAATATAAGTTAATTTCAAGAGATATGATGAATGATAACAAACTGCAAGTTATGTGTTTATAAAGGTCCCATCCAATTTGATTTATGTTTGCTAAAACTGTGATTCAAATGAATGTTACAAATTTGCTTTACCTATTTATAAAATAAATTAGAACCTAGGTGATTAGTGCAAGGTAAATAAGGCTTGAAGATTTAGCAGATTTATCACTTCTAAGTCTTAGTTGGGGGACTTTCTGTAGGTTATTAAAATACCATCTATTTAATTAAATACCTGTCACTAACGAGTTCTTCACAGTTAGCTTTGTATGTGTACTGTATTCATAAAGAGGACTTTTTTTTTTCTGGGGGTCAAATCCATGAATTGCAAGAAAAAACATTAAAAACATTCAAACTTGTTGTTTCCCCTAAGATTTATAACACAATCCTGTAAGTATCATCTTTTTTCCATTTCTCTGTTAATGATGAATTACCAATCATAAAAATATATGGTCAAGAGATGTTAGAACAAACAATTTCATTATAATATCTGTGCAAAATAAATGGAACACTAATAAATAAAAACAACTTCCTTCAATGGCAGATTTTGTTTGCAACAGATGAAAAAATGTCTTTGTATTTCAAAGAACAGCAAGCCACACATCTGATTAGCTGAACTAATAAGGATTACAGATTCAACACCTTTTTTGTATTTTTGTCTTGAATGCAGGTCTTTTTGTGCATTTTTCTCAGCTTTGCCTGGATTTTCCATAATAAAACCATGTACAAAAAGAAATTTCTGTATACACTTTCTCTAGAACCATAGCATCTATTTCCCCATGCCTTGTCACACTTCTGTAAAAAGATTTTTAAGCTTATTCAGGTTTTTCCCAACTTAGCTAAGTTGCATTTTATTAAACATTTGGTACAGAAAAGTTGAAAAGTTCCAACAGCTGAACAATACTAAGCAGCATTAACATGTAAAAAATCTTCATTGGTTTATATTAAATTTTAGTGATAGGTTTAGCTAGAATATTTGCTTCATAAGAGGATTTTTATTATTTTTCAGGATGCTTCCAAAATTTACCACTTGTTCTGGCAAAAAATTCCCCAAACCATAAATAGATTCTTGTGGTTTAGTTACAGATAGTCACTACGTCATGATTACCCTTTCTAGGGATTTCTGTTCAGTGTTAGACAATATGTGTTGCCTTTAAGTTATCCTTAATAACCCAAACACTTCTAGTCATTGGAATTCCATTGGAGTAGGGTACTTAACATGGAAGATGAGCTCTTCAGTATCAACATTCTTCTAAAAATTTTCAAGAAGTTTTATAAATTCTAGTAGAACTCTCAGCTGATAGCTGACACATGGAGACCTAGCAAATGATTCTTGGCAAGTTTTGTGATAGAAAAGAGAAAGCTGGATTAGCAGTGGTCTCATTTCCAAAACAGCAATATTTCAGTACTCTATTTTAAACAGAACTTAATATACTGAAAACACAGACATCTGGTTGGTTTTTCAAGGGCATCAGTGGGTTTAATCATATGTGAGCTGTTGAGGACAAGAAATCTATAACATCATCTTGAGTTACCAGAGACTGATGGGGTATCAAATATTTTGTGAAGTCATTGTATAGGGTACACAAGATGTGCTTCAGGTGGGTGGTGCAGCTGCATTGAGGCTGCTTTGAGGCACAGTCTGCCAGAAGAGAACTGTTGCCTGAGATAGCTGCGAATCACCCAGTATCTGAAACCTGTCTGATATGTAGGATTTCCTCCATCAATTTTACAACCTCAACTACTTAAACAATAGCAAAATTTCACTTGAATCAATACAGCACTATGTCCAGAGAACATAATCCATGTATTTGATTTTACTTCAAAGTAAGTGTCTTTCTAGCAGCTGAACATCTGTTGGCATGCAGCATTGTTGCATGTCCCTCATAGCTTGGAAGTTAATAGACAGAAGCAAAGCTTTTTCTATTGCTTTTCCTCATTTCAGAAGATCAGGCTGGCAGTACCAAGGGGTGAGAAATTGATTCACCTGCTCCATTGCTAGTCCATTTATCACTAAGTCTAACCACTAAAATATAGCTTGTCTCTCAGTATTTTGATGAGCTGAGCATTACATAAGGAGCAACTTCTACCAAGAATCTCTTCTGGCTATGTAAGAGGCAAGTTCTAGGGAGAAGTTGCAAATATTATATCCTTTTGCTAACATCTATTAATAATTACAAAGCCTGCTTTCACAATATTTACTAGTGGAGTGTCCATTTGCATTTGGATTTTGAAGCTCATTTATTTTGTTTTATTCATCATTTAGGCTGATCCAGTGGTTCAGCAACATGCTACAATTCTCTTAGTTGGTAGTTGTTTATATAGTACCTGGAAAAGAAGAGAAAAAAAAAACTTTGTTTGCTAGCACTGTTTTTATTTATTCCAGCTTCTTGATTTGGTTTGTATATGTATCTTTGCCATTGATAATTTAAGACCCAGTTTGCTTTGAGCAATCTTGTCTAGTGAAAGTTGTTCCTGCCTGGGGAGTCAGACCAGATAACCTTTAAAGGTCCCTTCCCACACAAATCATTCTATGACTCTATGATAACAGCACTCAGTTTGGGGGCTTCTACTACTTTGCTTAGTTTAAAAAGCTAAGTTTCTGGAATTGCAAACTGAGTACCAGAAGTTAGACAGGGAAGCTGAATAGGAAAATAACAACTTGGAGGCATTAAATTTTAAAGGCAAAATATTGCAAGGTGATATAAAAATCATTCACTTGATCAAGAATGCACAATGGAGATAACATAATCTGAGAGAGGCAGTGTTTCTAGTCTGTGATCTGTTGTTAATAATGAGAACATGTGGTCAGTGTGCAGTCCTCAGATTCCTAGTAGAAACTACAGTTTCTTTGTTACACAATAAGGACTAAATTGGGTGTTTTGTTTCAAGCTGTGAACAGGGAGCAGCATGTGGCTTGTCTGCTCCAAGAACAAACCCAGAAACTAGACTGTGTTTTGAAGTCATTTTTTTTTTTTTTTTGTGTCTGTGTCTGTGTGTGTGTTTTTTTGGTTTTTTTTTTTTTGTTTTTTTTTTTTGGTTTTTTTTTTTGGGTTTGTTTTTTTTTTTTTTTTTAGTGTCTAGAGACTACCTCAGTTTCCCATCTTGTAGAAAAAATAATGTAAAAAGAATGTGCTTCTTTCTGTGGTATTGTGAATGAGGCTGAAAGCAGATATGCTATCGTCTCTGTAATTCTAAATCCTGTAAAGAGGATGTAATCCTGCCCTGAAGGTGTATCTGTGCATTCAGCTTCTTCAGATTGGACAGAGGTAAAAGGATAAAAATCTTTTCTCACAAGGCTTTCAGAGTGAGACAAGTAATTTTAATTGGGAGAAGCATTTTTTAGACAGAAGGCATTTTTTCTCCTAAAAATAATTCGTATTGTATTAGTTACAAGCATTGTGACATCTCAAAGGCCATCTAGAAGAGTATTTTAAACTTATATTAAGTGCTATTTTATCTCTTCCTATCAGAAACTGCAAGCTGGCCAGTTCAGATAACTTTGCCAGGTATAACTCCTGTTCAGATTTCTTTTCTTCCTTATTTTAAAGATACATAAAACAAACTTTACCAAAGACTTCAATGCCTGTTTTCAGATTGACTTTCATTGAGCATCAAGACAACAATACTGGAATAATTTTATAGGAAGTTTGGTAAGGTATATGCTTCTAGGGTACAAAATTATATATCATATAACAGAAACAAATGTTGAAAGGAAATCAGATGGAATATTAGTGCAAGTTAAAAAGCAGACAAATTGAATTTTAAATGGAAGCCTCTCCATCTTCAACAAATGCAAAGAAGAAACTAATGAAGAAATTTTAGTTGCCTCTACCAGAGAATGTCTCACTTTCCACAGGTTTATCCTTTTGGTTTGTTTCAATGTGCTGTGACCTACAAAAAGAAAACAGTAAGAAAGAATAATTTTGCCACTTTTGACATTCAGTTGTTACCAGAAAAAACAGAAGACGTCCATCTCTGCTTCAGTGTAACCACAGAAAAGAACCATGACAAAAAATAAAGCTTGCATTAGGCAAGGGTTTGAAAGCATAAAAGAGGCTGATACGAGTTAAACAGTTATGATGTATTTAAACTAAGACATGCTAAAGCTTTCACTTTAATTTCTATTATAGTTGGAGCTATTTACATCCAGCGGTTTCTGTCCCCATCATTTCCTAAAGAAGTGGAATATTCAAAAATATGTGCATACTTGAATGTTAGATTGAAGATTAAGAAGGAAAGGATGGCAAATGTGATGTTAAAATCCTTTCTCTTAGAAAGACCTTGATGCATACATTAGATCTTGTAGTAAATGAACCCTCCACTTAACATTAAATGAAATTTTTGCTGTGTACATAATTTCTTTGCTTACCACCACACTAAGTTCTTTGTTTCATTTCTTCTTTTGCCTTTCCCTCATCTTCCTAAAATAAGCATATGCTTTTCAAGTGTCTCTCATCCTCTGCAATTCTTTAATTTGATTTAGCTCAATTTTCTTTCTCTTATTTAATAGACTACTTCTACCTTTCTTTTCCAGTGATTTCCTTCTTCTGCTCCCAGTCAATGTATCAGGACAGGTTTTTTTCTAGTCAAAGTAAAATAACATTAATAAAGGAATGGTGGAACATTATACGGCCAATAGCTTTGTTAAATTTTTGCTTTTGGGGAACCGAAGTTGGAAGAAATGGTACGAAACAGAGATATACATATATATATATATATATATATATAAAGTTGAGTACTAGGAAGGTACAAATAGCATAGCAAAGTCAATTCTG
Organism: Phylloscopus whistleri; assembly: GCA_017589585.1. Taxonomy (NCBI): domain Eukaryota; kingdom Metazoa; phylum Chordata; class Aves; order Passeriformes; family Phylloscopidae; genus Phylloscopus; species Phylloscopus whistleri. Next base: position 6,622,525 of record JADMLD010001393.1, on the reverse strand, counting down.
AGGGCACATCTTATGTATAAGCTTATTAAAGTGTCCTTGTTTTTAGTCCAAGGCCACTGTTTCAAGCCATTGCCATTGGAAGAAAGGCATGTTTCAGCTCTTAGAGCATGTCTTGAAAACACTTTCTTTTTTTTTGCTTTACCAACTGTAGGGAAAAGTCACAAGAAACTTGCAAATGCTAAGACAGATTTGATATTAAAAAATACCACCTAAATTCCCTCTAACTAGGGCTGCCAAAGGAAATAACAGGTCCTGTTGTCTCACTGCCTGGTAAGTGAAAAATCCCTGCTGGAAAGATGCAGAGACGCTAGCAGCTGGTACCTGGACCTAAATTTGGTTGCAACAGCCAGAGAGAAAGGCAGTACTCCAAGAGGAATTTATTGCAAAATTCAATCATCGTGCGAAGGAAAGATCACAGATTTTTTCATGTTTCCAGATGCATATCTGGAATAAAGAGCTGGAGATAAGAGGAGAAAGCAAGAAAATGAATCCATCCTGTGTTTTAACAGATCAAAAATCAATGTCTACTAAAAAGCAGAAATTCAATACTATGAAAAAGGTACAGCAGATAATCAACACAACCAATAAGGACTGAGCACTGCCAGATGAATAAGGGCATTGTGTTAGCAGATGGGGTGTTGAGTCTTTGATCACAGGAGTTAAAAGTGTGCAGGAGTCAGTGTAATCAAGAATTAAAACATCTCTTCAAAAACAGTTTGGAAAGCTCCTTTGGATGCTCTGGACTCAGATGTGGAAGGTGTGTCATGATCTCAGTTGTCAGAGCCCTACATCAGAACAAAAGGAAACAATTATAAGCTCAGAGGATGAATGCAAGAGTCTTCATCCTTTCTGAAGAGGTAGAGTAGGAATTAGAGAATTCTCATAATTATGCTTGCATTAATATGCTATAGCAACACTGTCCTCTTTAAAAATAAAGGATTTTTTTTTTGTGAGGAAATCATGCCAACAGTATATTTTGGTTTTGTAATAGGCCAGGGTGTCTTCTTTTTGCTAAACAAGATGGTAAGAGAAGTCCTATTTATTGTGTTGAGAATCTAAATAGATGTGAGAATGAGGCAATGACAAGACTATTATCTTTCTTTAGCAGGTGGTACAAACTGATTAACTGACTAGTCCACAAGTAATAGGCAGTCTGTGCCAGTCTGCCAGAGTTTTACCACAAATTGTTTTTCCTGAGTATCAAGACAGTGAATCTTAAGAGAAACTTCATGCAAACATGGCTGCTCTGTATGGGAGAGTGGCTTGATGTGGGAAAAGAAAATTCATAGGCATAATACTTAAAAACATTGGAGAGAAAATATGTTTACATTTTCTTTGCAGAGTTTGCTAAATTGGGGAATAACATTCCTAAACCATGATATGGAGCAGCCCCAGCAATCAACCCTTGATCAAATGCAGAGATTGAACACACTGTATTCACAGAGGAACATTCAGACTTGGTTCAGGGTGGTCCCAAACAGTCTTCCTGGGAAGAAATATTGAACACTTGTGCTTTTCAGCCCAGAGACACAGAAAAGCAATGATAACTGCAAATATATTTATTGGGACAAAAGGGCTTAGTTGAGGAAGTCTTAATTCCAATGGGTTTTGACTTTCCAATGGCAACAGGGAAAGATGAAAGAAAAAAAAATAAAAGAATGAAACCTGGACCAGATATCAGCTAGTTGTGAACTGTACTTGGAAGGGAAGATAGAACAACACAAAAGAGATATGGATTTTAGAATATGAAGAACTAAAATTGTGCAAGATCGTAAATGGGATGGCAAGGGAAGAGTTAATGAAAGAACAATAGGAAGAAATAGAAAACTCGGCAGAAAAGGTCATGAAGGTGATTGTAGCGGCCACTTTGAGACCTTTTATAAATGTGGTATGACACGAAGACAAGGTCTGTTTATGCAGGAGCACATCATGTAAGAGAAGACATATTGCCTGTCTCTGCAGGTTTGTTGGGAATTTGAGCTTAACTAGTATTGTTCTTAGTACTTCAAATACCAAACATGTATGCAGTCTGAGAAAAGAGAACAAAGGCTATTAGCTTGATGCTGGCATGGATAACCAAATAATTGAAACCTTGTTTGGTTAAGTGACTATCAGGATGCTTATTTCATTATAATGTTTCAAAGATACTGTGAAGGCTGAAACCCTAAACAAACAGGATGAATTGCCTAGAATGGTGCCAGTGATGTAAAGGAAAAATTATAGGTTGTGTTTAGACTGAGTTTCCAACTGGAAGCTGTTAGGCCAAGCAATGGTTTTTCAGAACAGAGGAAAATAAAAAATAAAAATGGTAGATAGACTTAATGGAACAAATTCTGGTTTTGTTGAGATGAACCTCTATTTTTATTTTTATTTAATGCATAACATCCTGCTTTTGAGTATTGTCTGTTGTCACATTCAAATTCACACACATTCAGATTCAAGTGTTTCCAGTTTCTTTGAAACAGTGTTGCATCTGCAAGTTGAAGTTTGGCAACAGCTGTTTTGTGGCAAGACAGCTTTCTGCTATTTCAGTCAGTCAGCTCTATTGTGGTTTTTTGCATCTTCACTTGGTGGTAGGCTTTCTGTCACATTTGTGATTATTTCTCTGATCCCTGATTGTGCAATCCTAGAAAACGCTCTCCAGTTTTCTAAGGTATCTGCTGATGAAGTTAGAGTTCACTCAAGAAAAACTTAAATCTGTAGAGTTACAGTTCTCAAACAGAAATTGCCAATTGTCTGAATGCAGATATGTTTGATTGCAATCTTTTTGGGTCAGCCCTACTTTTAGAATTTATGAATTTCTGCAGTGTATTTCTCTAGACACCAGATCTATACTTTACTCTCTCCATACTGGTCCTGTTTCTGTTTTGTTGGCAGCATTCTGAGAGTGGTTGAAAATCAGACTAAATTAGCTCCTCTACAATACTGATTCTGGGGATGAAGGAAGCATTCTATATTTTTATTAAATCAATGATTTTTGAGACAATAATTTAATTTTCAACTCAGAAAGTGGAATACAAGCTGTCCACTCAGGTAAGCTCCTTATGCAAGGTATATTGACCAGTTATTTATGTTGATCATTAGCAGTAGGGTTCAAGTTCAGTGAACTACTTTGTTGACTGTGCCATTACTGCAGATTGTTCCATAATCAGGTGCAAAATGCTGAAGTTTATGACTGACATTTTGTTAGCCAGGCCATTTGCTGATATTTTGGTACACAGTACAATTTAAGCAAGGATGTAGCAGTACTAGATGTCATTGACTGCTGAGATCTATAAACTCAGACTCATAGCACATGTACGTATCCAATAGTTCCTATTGGAGTCCACACACACTGCTAAACATCTGCCACAACACAATCTGCCAACAGATAAAAGTAAGCTATTGCTTCTTCAGGGTATGGAAAGTTCATGGGGTCAATCTTACCATAAGTGTAAAAAGTAGCATTTTTTAAATGATTGAGAAAATTATTTGTGAAACTTTATAAATGAAGAAACATTTCTGCTTTGTGACCTATAACCATGTATTGCCCTTTTGAAGAATGAGCAAATGCTGCTCTGTGATGCACTGAGTAGTTAATCACTTCTTCCAATCGATCTTCATAACATTTCTTTAATGCCTTGAATCTCAGATCTTCCTTCTGCATGCTCTACATGCCAAGATGGTGCTGATTTATAAAAAATACAGCTCATTTGAGTGTGAAGTCAATAGAAGATCACCCCCTAACTGCCCTACTATGGCAGCACAGAATGCCAGATTTAATTCCTTAGCACAAACTGCTGTTAGAAAAATCCAGTGCTGTTTGTATGCCAGTCACAGCCATAACGCAGTTTGGGTTAGAGATATGAGCACTGATCTTTCAGAAGATTTGCTGTCTGCCCTTGTTTTAACTTTATGTGTGCTCTGCTCTGCTAGACTAAGAAATTCAGTGCCAACTTAGACATTTCTTTCTCATTGTTACCTGTGGAATGAAAACAACAGGACTTAGAAAGTTTGGATGCCTGCTTTACAATAAGCAGCCATTCTGGGCCACTTGATTATAGGATTGATTAACAGGACAAGAAAATGAGAAAACAAGCTGTCCTCTTCATCCCCATGTTTCTGTTCAGAGCACTGAAGGGGGAGAGCACAGAGCTGTGCATGGGAGAAAGGTCTAAAACCATCCATGTTCACTTTCTTGTTGCTTCAGTGATGCCATCTGAGGAACTAATAAAGCTTCCTTATTAATTTAGATACTGTCACCTATTGAGATACTCTCTTCACAGTTTACTTTCTGAAACATTGCTGAAAGAAGAAAAAACCGAAGACCAGACTGAAATAGGAATGGATAAAGAATGACTTTTAGAACACTGCCAATGATTAGGGATGTTTTCTTCATGAGGCAGCAAATTTAAATGAAGAACTAGATTTTGAGACTGCAAAAATGAGCAGGGTATTTCCAAACCCTTGAGATACAGTGGAAGAAAGAATGAGATTTGGATTTAAAATAGTTTAAGTTTAAAATTTTGCAAAAATAGCACCCAACTAATAAGGTGCTACACAGCTTAAGTCAAAAGCCATCTGACTGTAACTTTGGCTCAATCAAGTTTCATGACAGCCACATATACATCTGTATCTTAGACAATTTAGCTTTTCCATGCTTAATATTTTTTTTTAGTTAGAAAGAAGAACCAGTATAATTAATTTTATGGCATTTTGAAGAAGGAATGCAGCAGAGATTAATTATTTTTTTATATGGTCTTTGTAAAAATCATACTGAAATGAGCTATACAGTTGTCACCTAAAAAGCAGGACAAAGTGGAAAACCATACTGAATCCAGTCTTAGAACTCAAAAAACGTTATTGAATTACTTCTTTAGACCTACCTTTAAATACTATAGATTCCTGCTTGGTAACAAAAATTTAGTTCAGACTTTTTTAGGTCTGGAAAAATTCACATACAAGCACAACATGCAGTAAGGTAAATAACCTTCCTTTGTTTTTCCTGTATAATACATTCTTCAGTTATATTCAAATAATAAAGCATTTGATTTCTATACAAGAACTAAGGTTGGCTCTTGTGAAACCCAGTAGCAAAAAGGTTTTGAGTTGGAAACATTTCCCGCTATCATTTTAACACTAATAAGAAAGTAACAAGACCCCATTAGTATACATTGTTACAGAGAAATTACAAATAGGTTATATGTGAGGGTGAATTTCAATCAACAGTTTCATCAATGTGATGGATATTCTATTAACAGTCTCATTTTCATCTCACTAGCTTTCCAACAGAAAGAATTTACTGACCCTGCATGTACTTGGTTGTAATGAGGGTTCATTTATATTTTCACCACCAAAATACCAGCATGATTAAATTTTAAAACGGAAGGAGAACAAGGTCATTTCTATCAGTATAGAAAACTTCTAAAAAGAAACCATTTGATCCCACAAAAGTGATTACAAACATCCTTTCTTTCTTTCTTTCCTTGCACAAGAAAAGAAGGGATGCAGTGGGAGGTTATTCTGCAGTAGACCCAGGCATGTGTACTGTGGGTGAGGATGGCCCATTGTGATCTCACAGTGCTGGATTTTGGTGCCAGTGATAACAGACACAACCACCTGGTGAAGGATTATGATGTCTCATAGCCGTAGAGGTGGTCTGGGAGGAGAACCTTACCCGGACAAGCCAGGAAGGTTTCCTTCCAGGGGGACCTGAGCATTTCTTCCACCTGTCCCCAGGCCAGCCAACAACTGCGGCCTTTCTCCCTCTGCTCGCTCAACATCCACAGCTGCAGCGCTAATGAGAGCGAGCAGCTCAACATCCTGATCAAACCCTTCTGCCATACAACTTTCAGCACCTTCCACGTCTCTTTTGCCAGCACATGGCGAGTGACGCCAAAGAAGGCATGGGGGAGAGCGACTCCGCTGCAGGGGCAGAGCCGCTGAAGGCAGCGGGGGGCTCAGAGTGCCCCATCTGCCTGGGCGCCGTGAAGAGGCCGGCCTTTGTGGCCTACTGCATGCACCAGTTCTGCTTTAGGTGCATCCGGCACTGGGCCCAGAGCAGGGAGGACTGCCCCGTGTGCCGGCAGTCCCTGGAGCAGGTGCTGCACTCCGTGCGAGGCGACGACGACTATGAGCTGTTTGTGGTGGGCCTGCCCACCCGCCTGCGCCGGAGGATGGCCATGGACAGGGCCCGCAGCCGCCGCCCGCAGCGCCGCTACAACCTGCGCAGGCGGCCGGCCACTGACCCGCCCGCGGCCGGCCGGAGAGAGCCCGCGGGCACCGGGAGCTCCCAGGGACAGGGTGCAGCTCCAGGGCCTTCCATGATGCCAGCCCAACCAGCTCCTGCAACTAGCACCCCTCAGGAGCCATCCCACAGGACTGGCCCTGGTGATCCTCCAGACACAGGCAGTGGCACAGAGTAGCTGTGGCCCCTCTACCGTTTTCAATGAACAGTTTGGTGAATGGAAAGAAATGGGTGACTGTGGCCTCTCTCTCTCTCCCCCAGCCCAAAAATCTGGACTTCTTGACCCGTTGAGCAAAGCTATATATATTAATCTTAATAAGTTCAGGTAGTTGTCCAACAAAGAGAAAGGTGAAGCAACATACCCCTGAATAAACTTCTTAAGAAACTATAAAATATCCATGTTCAATATTAATATCATTAAGATAAGAGAAAATAGAAGATGTCTATTCAGACCTTGATTTACACATGTCATAAATCAAAAAAATCCCCATATGCCCTTTTGCAGTATTTAGGCCATGTTGTCCTTTAAAAAACTGAATCAGAATGTCAAGGAAAAACACATTACCATAAAAAAAGGGCTGAAAACCCGTGTCAGGAAATACACTTTGTTTGTCTGAATCTGAAAACTAGATATCATACATATGATGTCTAATCTGCATCAAACCATTTCCAGTATGACTCAGATAATCACATGATATTTCCTTACTACAGACTGTACAGAATACAGTCTACCAAGAAATTAGAAAATGTCTTTTGTTTTTTACGTTTCCCAGTAATAACATTGAGCACTCCGTTTGTTAAGTGCAATTAGTACAAAGTGGAATTTTGCATAGTATTAAGTGGTAATATAATTACAGAGGCAAACTGTCTCCTAACACACAGTTAAGTGAAATTTCCTATGCAGAAGAGTTCGTATTATGGTTGATACATATTCATAAGCAGACACATGTCATCTCTCAGCTAAAAACTAAAGAAAAACTAACTGTGCACATCCTTCACAATTACTTAAATTTGCCATGAATCCAAATTGGATATTTGTAGTCTTTTTTTTCCTGACTAATAGAGCTGTGGCCCTTTTAATTCCATGATTGAAGATAAACATCTCCCCATTTTTAATGATTTAAGGTCGTTACACATAGCCAAGCTTAAAAGAACTTGTTTTATGAATAACATTGCAAGCAGAGATACATTAAATGAGAGAGACTGGTTAAGCACTTGGAAGATTCATTGCAGCCTAGACAAAAAAAAAAAACTGCGTTAGGGTCAAGAGGTCCCTGGAGCTGTTAACACATGGGACAGTATTTAGGGCCAGTATCAAAGATACTTGCCCTGCTCTCCAGATGTTGGCTAATGGCTGCTGTTCCTACTGATGGTTCTGCCCCTGTTGTCTTCCTCTCATTCTACCTCTTTTTCTTCTCCAAAAATAAAATAAAAGTAAGCAAGAAAAGCCCAGGTCGGTTAACAGATAACTGATGAAAAAAGGGAGAAATGTAGGAGGAAAATTAATAATAATAACATGGGAGGGTAACTACAGATTTTTCTACCAGGACATCTGTTTCCAGAACATAACACAAAATTATTACATAGACTGGTGGCGAAAATGAGCAGAAAAAAATCCCTAATATGTAATTGAGAGAGCAGGATACAACTGGGAGTTACCTTGGCTCTGTTGGTAAATTTATCCTTGGGTCTTTGGAGTATATTCACAATAAATGCTTATGATCCATGTGTGACAGACACATGTATGTTACAGTAGGGATAGAAAATTTGGTTGTATAGATGACTAAAGATATTTCTTCTCAGGAAGACAAATCCAACATATAGATCTCTTTTGCAGTTTGGGAAACTAGTCCTGGAGACAGCAGCTTGGAGGCAGGCAATTTTCTACCTTTAAATTCATACAATGCTTAAAAGGTAATAACAATGCTTAGATTTGTAGGACTCCTTTCTTCATGACACCTTGGCCAGAGAATTTTATTCTGCAGGCATTTGAGCAGCTGAATTCCACACAGCAAATATTTGAAGGTTCCTTATTTCAAGATAGAACTGGCAAAACAGTAACATGCATTGATTTTACATCTGTTTGGCTATTCAGATGAAAAATGCCTCTGCAATCGTCCAGGTCAAGAAGAAAAGCATTAGCAGAAGATGTACCAGCCAACCACAGTTATTCAGCACTGAGTCAGATCTGTCAGACTTCACATCAGATCAGGAAACTTTATTCTTTGAATTGTTTTACTTTAGTTTTTAGGACTACATATAATGTCATTACACCACTTAACTTGATTTTATGTGGTCCATTTTATAGGTTGTTTTATAGGCTGTTTCAAGGACAGGTGAATCTAAACCCGAGAGCAGGTTCTCAGGCTGAGACACAAATGGAGATCCTTTTCAAAAGCAATTTACTTTTTCTCAGTGAAAACATGGTAGGTCAAATTTAGAAACAAAATAACACTTCAGAAAAAATACTCTAAAAACAGTAAAATGCTTAAAACCAGTAAAAATAATAAAAGGTATCTTCACAGATCTCACAGAAAAGTTTGTGGAAATATAGCCATGCAAAGAAGTAAAATCAAACACAAATAACTGAGCTCGTTAAAATTAACACCAATAATATTGTGACAAGCTTTAATATGGCATTTTCTATTCTTACTTCAGTCTTTCTGTTACATCCAATGCAGCTGTTCCAGCACATGCTTATTTCCCTATCTGTTCATCAGCAGCTCAGTTTTTGGGACAGATGTTCCATGCTTAGATCAGTGTTATGGCTCAGCACTGCACAGCTTGATGCACAACCTGTTTATGATCCACACCATTGAGTCTTTGAGCTGGGACATGGCACACGCATAACACATAAGAGCTTCAAGAGCTACTGAGAGCTCTTAAAATCTTTCTCCACTTAGAGAGGTAAGTGTTACTTTTTTTCAACTCTGTGAGCACAAACTTCTAGGACAGCTATAATTAAAAGTACAGCAGAAACTTGTTCTTTCAAACTAGCTAAAACTTAAGTGCAAATAAATCCTGCATCCTAATAATAATTATCATGAGCTAAGGTAAAATGGTTCCAGGCCAAAGCTCTGCTAAACTACAGCAGCAGAATACACCTGTCCGCTTTGTGTTTAGAAAGCTGCAAATGCCTAAAGACTTTGCTGTCCTTTATTGTTTGTATCATCACAACTGTGGTGCCTGGGACCAAAAACCAGCATGCTATGAAAACAAAAGGTAAACATAGTAGTTGACAAAATAATAAACAAAAATAAATATGTTGTATTAATTGTGTTAGGAGGAGGGTTGTGGAGGAAAATCGTGTCTCATCTAGCTAGGGGAGAAAGAAAAAGGAAGCCTCCAGAGGGAGCCAAGTTCTTCCTTTGATGTACTGTGGGAAGCAGGGGAGCTCAGAGGGCTGGACAGCACTGCGGGAGTGTGGGGACATCCTGTGGGACTCAGTCCATGAGCTGGAGGACAAACATGAAAGTATTTTAAATAACCTGAACTATAGAGAAAGTAGAGAAATAAGAGGAAGCTTTTTCTCACAGACAATATGAACTATCAGCATAGGTAATTAGGTGGGAAGGAAAGAGTAGAAATAATTGTTCAGTTGTCTCAATATAGAGAAATTACCAAGGGGTAATTTCTCTTACACTGCTGTTTGTCAGCATCCTCCTGAAAAATCCAGAAAGTGGAGACATGCGTAAGATACCAAAGTTTGCTAGTGATATAATATTATTCACACTTGTCAAAACTAAATTGACTGCAAAGAGTTGCAGAAGGCTTTTGATTGAGACATAAAGCATCTGATGAAGTTTCTATTCAATAAATGCAAAGTCATGCACACAGGGAAAACACAATCCTAACTTTATACACAAATAGATGATGATAAGCTTGAAATGAAATATTACCAGTTAGGAGTCATTGTAGATAATTCTCTGAAAACAGAGTAAACAAATGCAGAAAACAAATAGTGTCTTTCTGCTGGATCTTAGGGACAAGGACCACCCTTCAAGAATTAAGAAATTCATCCACTAAACCTGTGCCAAACAGGACTTAAAAATTCACTTGTATATTCATTTTAATTGATGATAAACCTAGTAAAAAATCATCTGAAATCACAGTTTGTGTTCTGGGTAAATGCTTGAGTAGTATAAATTCATGTCAGTTTTGTTTGAGAAATTCAGGATAAGTATCAAGGAAACAACTTTATTTCAGTCTAACCTGATAACACGAGGCAAGGTGAACCCTGAGGACTCATGAAAAGCTTTGGTTCCAAAAAACCAGTGAGACTGAGAGAGCTCCATACTGGTACATATGATAGGGCAAAAACTGATGGAAGCTTATTGACTCTGTGCCTCCGACAAGGCATGCCAGCCAGGGATGCATCTTAAAATCTATCCCATCAATTCTTTCACACAGATCAGCATAAATCTAAATATATGACCATAATAATTCACTTTGGAAAAAGGAGGGCTGTTTTCTCAAGAAACCTTCGCCATGTTGTGGGCACAACACATAAAACACATTTTGATTGCTCAAAGTGCAGCCATATCTTCTTCCATATGCTGTGTAGGGATCCTCCTGTGGGTACACACTTTGCCCTTCCTCTCTCCCAAACACTGAAGGGAAGCTTGGGGTGCCTGAAATTCTACCTCTATTATTCTTGGCAGGAAGAACTAGAGCAAAACTAGAACAAGCTTTTCCCTATAGAGGTAAAGAAAATAGAAATAAGTAACTTCACAAAAACCATACAGATTTTGACACTACCAAAGGCTACCAGAGTTGGTAGCAGAATGCAGGATGTTTCTGCATTCATACAAATGTCATTTTGGCTAAAAATAGATTGGCAAAACAAATCACTCAAACTGATCTCTGAATCTGATCTCCATGGTACAACAGGATCCCATGGAAGAACAATCAATTCAGAATAAACCCATTCAGTCCACTCTTATGCCAAGTGTGTGCACAACTTTGGCTAGCACAGCTAAGGACTTCCTCTGCGGAGTGATCCCAGATACATTTCTTTAGCTAAGGAGAAATATGGATCCTAGTCACAACCCTATGCTGGGCATTATATGGGAAAAATAAGTTAGGTACTATCTGATTTTGAGAAAAGCTACTAAAAACTTTGAAAGTACTCCTAAAAGAACTCCTAAAAGCAGGTACTACAGCATTTTGGGGAGGTATTGAACTGTGCTCAGCAGTCAGAGAATCAGCAGGAGATAGACACCAAAATAACACCCGACCAGGATCCATTAACACACCAAGTGAGCTTTCCATGCAACTGGTCTATTGACTGGGAATAGACAACAAAACACCACTGCCAGCACTGTCTTGCTTCCCACCTCCCTTGCCTCTGCTGAGTGGACCCCAGGTTCCAGCCTTCACCTGAACCAGATCTTGGTGTTTTCCAATAGCTGGGTGGGCAAATGGGGAGGATGGGGATGATATCACAGTTGAGGGTCATTAAGGAATATTGAAAACGTGGGGTTTTTTTCTGGAGGTGACCAATATTTCTGAAAAAGGCAGAGGCAGATGAAAGTTGGGCTCAAGCACTTATAAACACAAGTAGCTACAGGCATAGATAAGTAACTACAATATTAAATGGAAAAATTAAAGAGGAAGTATTTACTTACTTTAAATCAGAATCAGCAGGCAGGCCAAACAGCATCAGCCCAAATACCACTCAGAAAAATCTAGAAGCTAAACCAGGCTACCCACTACAAATATTGATAGAAATGTTATGTCTTGCCTTTACCTTTGGGCAGAAGAGAAAGCATAAATACAAACTCCTGATACCCTGTGACAGCCTGACCCCATCAAATCCAGGTAACACCTACAGCAATTGTACTGCAGATTTTCATTAGGTCTATTGAAACCTGTGTTCAAAACACAGGCCATTGCATGCCTGTGGATCACAGAGGGGTTTTTTTTTTTGTCTGTCTGATCTGTCTGTGAGTGCATGAATCTAAAACATTTCCTTGTAGGGAAGGACAGGTGTAGGTTTGGGGGAGATCCAGCAGATGGCTGTAAACCAGCAAGTTTTTGAGTTCTGTTCATCACTTTTTTTGGGAAAGAACATATGGATACCTTGCCTATGTCAGCTGTGCTTTTGTAATTTTACATGCAATATATTTTTCAAACATTTTAATAATAACATTTTTAAACATTTTTAATAGTAAAGGTATAATGTGATGCATTTGAACCCAGTCTTCACCTTTCTGCCCTTACTTACTGTTTACTGCATTGCCCCAGCAGACCAAAGTTTTGTTGCTAGGATATCACTGTGCAACCAAGATTTTCTAAATAAAATTTTTCATTTGAAAATAAGGCATTCCTATTAAAAGAGACTTTTTTACAATTTACTTTATTCAGTACCTGGCCTTCCAGCAAATGACTTTTTACCCTATACTGCCTCCCTTGAATTGGTTCTAGCATATCAGACATCCCCATCACTGAGTTGCTCATGAGGGCTAACAAATACAGAAACTCTGCAAGCCCTATTGGACACTGCACCTTTCCCTGCAAGAAGTTCTTCAGGATGAGAACACACTGAGCACACTGAAAAATATGATAAAGTGTGGCTTTAAGTGTTATGCCTGTTTTAGCTACATGATTATTCCTGACTGAATATTAATAGTGACATTGTATTCCTTCACTGCAAGGTTCATCTACAGTACCTACGTCTATTTCTCCCACATTTGAAAGAACATTTTATTGAAAAATTAAGATAATTCACAGCATCATAATCTGTGTAAGATTGTCAGTTCTCCAACATGTAGTCATTTTTCTCTAAAGAGAAAAACAAACAAAAATTATCTTTTAATCAACGTCATTAGAACTTTTAAAGTTACTACTCACTTTAAACTGCGTAATTTTGCATTTTCAGTACTTAAAAATTATGACTTGTGTATTGTTTTTGGTGCAAAAGCACTTTCCAATTTCTCAAAGTAATAACACAAGAACTTAATAGTCTAAACAAAGAGCACTTCAAATGCTCTTTAAATGCAGCTATAAACTCCTTTCTTCATGGACTTGATGCTAAATACACTGTACAATTCATGTGGGAGTAAACGAGAATTTTAGAACATTAAGTAGAAGCCGTAGTGTGTAACTACCTGAAATGAAGTAAGAATATTATATATGTATTTTCTCTTGCTGCCAGACGAGATAGGAACTCACTGAGTTCAATTCTGCCTTGGAGTTCACAGCCTTATTTTGTCTGATTACAATATCTACTCAAGGATCATAAAATAATTTGGTAGGGAAAAACCCCCATTCTCCTTATGTAGGTTCATTCTCCTTACAGACATTCTCCTTATATCTCAACATGGCAGGAGCGTGTTGAAGGCAATTGCTAAACCCCAAAATTTGTTTCTGCACTTAGTTAAAGGGAGTCTGTTTTAGAGCTGGTACAATTAGCAGGGGCTCAAATATGAGAGGAGAGTTTTATTGATATACGAACATTTCCATGGTTCACATAGTTTTTCCAGGATCAGGCTATCTTTAAGATGCTCAGAGATTTGGGGATGACCATCACCGTGCTGTAGAAGCAGAAAATACAAAGATAAGGCCATAATTATATATATAAACTGTAGTGCACTCCTCCATGGAAACTGTCAGTAGGTTTCCAAGGCAGCCAAATCAAGAAAAGAACAAGGCTTTAAAAGAGTGAAGTAAAAAGAGCAACAGGTAACAGCTTGATGTGTAAGGAGGTAAATTTTTGAAAGTGCTTAAGCCCTGTTGGAAGTCAATGGCAGCTGTGCTCTTCAATCACTGAGGGCTTTCTGAAAAGCCCAGTCAGAAGCACTGGGGCTTGATGTGTGTTACTGATTATTCATTGTCCAACACTGCTGTCCTGTAGCTGCACTTTCATTCAGCCCTGTGCTCTGCTCTGGGGCTGCTCCCCTCTCCTCTCTCTCCCATAGATGCTGTGCTGCCGAGGACTGTTATTGCTCCTCATCCTCCTCTTCCTCTCCCCACCCTTCCTATCCATCTCCTCAGCTTTATATCCATCAAACAGCCCAACAACTGTATGGCCTTTCTAACAATCAGGATGGCAAACATGATGCCAAAGTAGTGTTCTGCTCTCAGGGCCAATCACCAAAGAAGGCTTGGGCAGCACAGTCCATTCCTATCTCACAGATATTTCAGCCCAAGTTGGCAACAAGAGGAGGGAGAACCATGCTGATGGGCACAGCTAACCTGGGCCCTAAGAAGGGCTCTGAGGAAGTAAAAAAGCAGAACTCTTTTTTTTCCTAAAAGAAACAATACAAAAGTGGCTTGTTATTTTGGAAGCTGGTTTTCTACCAAACTCAGCTGACCTTGAGCATTGCATTGCTTTCCAAGCTTTCAGCCTTTCCATTTACATTAGAAGCAAACAGAACACTCCAGTGTGCCAGGGTATATGACATCTCAGTAGAACTTGCAAGCAGCCTAAAAGCCCTGGTATTTTTTAGCAAAACAATTGGAAAATGCCAAAACAATAAGAAGTCTTCTGGAAAAAAGTACCAAGACATAAGTTTAGATGAAATTAAATCATCTTTCAAATATCAGCATCCACTAGGTGATATTCATAAGATTTTCTACTCTAAATCCAGAAAACAACCCTCATGATACATCAGCTTTTTCATACACACATGTGGAAGCCTATAAACTATGCAATAGGAATTCTCTTCAAGCCACTCTCTAAGACCTTGGCAATGGTTTTAATGGTAAGATCTTACAAAAAAATAATGCTAAGCCAATATATAATGAATTATATGAAGTCTTTTTCACCCACTTTCTGTGTCTGGAAATTTCCAGGCAGTGAAATCGCCTCCGAGATCAAAATGTAATAAGTCTTTTATGGTAGTTGCCAAAGAAAAGTACAGACTCAATATATTAACTGAAAATATTTTGAGCATGGTTAAGAAATTTCCCCTTCCACCTTAAAGAGAACTGGAGTTCGGTTTTCAGTGCATTTGCCTCTCTAGGTGTAGTCTGAAAACAATAACTATAACCATTTTAAAACTAAATGTTCTCAATATATATTAAGGAAATAAACATGTCAAGCATTCATTTAATTTAGAGTATAACTAAGATTTAAAGCTAGTGATTTATGGGTTTAATTTATAGTGAAGTCTTAAAGGCATGAAGAGACTTTTTTTACTGAGAAAGATAAATATGTATATGCTCTGTTCTTCAGCTGAAAATTGATCTCCCTCTTCACGAAGTTTGTGTGAAGAGAGAATCTTCCTTCAGGACACTGACCCAGTGAGATCCCCAAGAGAGGCTTTAACTACAGAGACATCATGCAGGTTATCTTTCTGTTCTCATATATATGGATCTAAGCACTTGATCACAATTAATGCAGTAAGTGGCTAAAATAAAGAGTCTTGACTGGGGTTCAGTGCGGGACAGTGTCTTCTCTTGTTTTTAGTAGTGAGATTTGTTGCCCCAAGCTCTTATTTCAAAAGGATTCAACTTATTTTCACAGCAGTATTTACTGAAGCTTTTCTGGGGGAAGGGCTATGCTTCACACATTTACTTCACTGTTACTGAGAGGTTTCTGAGGTAAAGTTTTAGAAAAAAGATCAACAGATACTATTTTGATTTTTATTAATATTAATAATGAAACAACCAGCATCATAACAACCTGTAGTTAAACTTCATTTCTCTAACCCAGGATGATTATGGCAATAGCTTGTACATCTTTGCAACCTGCTGCACTTTCAGGTCAAGATGATCTGACAGATACATCCACAGCATCAGTATGAGGAATTTAGTATGCCTGAAAACTCCCTACACTCTACAGGA
Source organism: Phylloscopus whistleri (assembly GCA_017589585.1). NCBI lineage: Eukaryota > Metazoa > Chordata > Aves > Passeriformes > Phylloscopidae > Phylloscopus > Phylloscopus whistleri. The sequence goes on along the minus strand of JADMLD010001393.1, from coordinate 6,606,510 downwards.
TCAATGAAAAAACTATAGTTTATGTCATAAACTCAGATCGTTGCTATATTTCACAAGGTAGAAACTTTCACAAGTCATGTGTCCACGACAGATTTTGTTGCATGGGTGTCAGTTTTTCTGGGGAAAGAAGGAGGAGGGAAGGGCAGAGATGTGGAGGGTTCCCTGTGAGGAAATACTGGAGCTCCACTGGACATACCAAGTGCTACTGATCCTAGGTAGTGGGCAGCAAAGTCCACAGTACTGGAAACCAACAGAATCTTGTCCCAAATTTGCCCTCCTGTACCTGTCTGAATAAAAAGTATTACCAAAAGACCAAGGGCAGGAAAGCATTCAGCCAGCAATGAATGGGAAAAATGGCATTGGGATCACAAGGATGATTTTTCTTCAAAGATGTTGAAAGAGATAAGTCTGTTTACATGATGAATGACCACTGGGCTTCAAGGAAGGTAGGCTTAGACCACCAGAAAGACCAGGCTATGGGTCTATGGGACCATCCTACGGGACCAGTCAAGTGAGGCAAGGGAGTCATGAGGGAGTTGCCAGAGGAGCCTGGTAAGATATGGGTGCCTTTATCACTTTGAAGCCACTCTGGAACAGGCTGCACTTTTCATAACTCTATGTTTCTTTTGGGACTTGACTAATCACATCCTAAAATTCTTAACACATGAATAATACCCAGCCTGGCTTTGTATGAAGGTCATACTCCCTGTTTTCACACTTTATCCTTGAAGTCTGATAAACTGCAGTGATCACGTAGAACTTATTTATAAATCTACTTATTATTTAAAGCCATAACTCCCACCAGGCTTTTAGCTCACTTTCTATTTTCAATTCCTTGCCCATCTTCAGGCATTATCTTTGATATGTGATGAATTTGCCTGGCAAAAAAATAGTTTTGTCTAAATTTTAATGCAGTTATTTTGACCTTTTTCTTCAAGCACAGATAAGGCACTTAGAGTTATCTCTTCTGTCACACATTATCACCTTTTCAGAGAAGTGGTTTTGAGAAATTGTGATAAGTGTTTTAGTTTTCATTTTCTTTAAACCGTTGAATACGAGGTGAGGAAATTAGGCACACTGTAAGTGTATACTGAACTAATTATATAGAAGCATCATACAGAAACAAAAATTTGAAAACAGAATACTATTAGCCATTATAAAAGTTAGGGTCACAAAAATCAGAAAATATTGTTGATTTGCAAGGTCTGATTTATTTCAGCTCCCTGGCACCTTAGGATCATTTTCTACAGCAATTATGGTTTTTAATGTATCTTTTTAAAAAATGAAACTTAAAATTTAAGACATAAATAGAGACGTTTTTATAGTTTTGCTGAGAACATAATTTTACTCCTTTTTCTTCTCGAACTATTTCAATTATTTATCATCTGAGTTTTCTGCATATGTATTGAATTAATTATTTTTTCCTAGTGCATCTGAAAGTCCTGCATCATATTTGTTCTCCTTCATTAAATTCCTCCAAGTGTTGTTGGTTCCTCACTCCTTTCACTCTCACTGTGATCAAAGAATTATCTACATTTGAAACAATATACCCACTGCAATAAAATCTGATTTTTCCCAGCACACAACATTTTCACGTGTTTCTCTCCCTCTTTAGAAGCACCCAAAGCAGGCTTAGTGCATTCAAGAGAGCAGAAACAGCAGTAATGCATCCATAAGAAAGCAAAGGGAATCCAGGGAAGCAACCACTTAAATTTCCATTTGTTGTGGGGGCAAAGAATAAACCACATTTGAAATACACACTGAATAAAGATGCAAACCCTGTTTACTTGGTATAATACAAAATCATGATTTGTCACTATATTAGGAGTAGCTTGGAGCAGGATTCTGTTCCTGTGACATTTGGGGGTCCCCCAGGATGTCTTTGCTCCTGCCTGCCAGCCTGATCTGACCCTGCTTATTCCATGGACCTTCCCCACTGGCAACATGTCTGCAAGCAGGATGCTGTGAAAAATTAATTACCTGCTGAAAGAATCAGCTTTGGAAACATGACAGATATAATTCACTTGGAAAACAGGTGGACTGCTACTGCAGGGTTCAAGTGCTTGCTCAGGCAGGGCAGGATCTCAGTTTCATTGCCTACCACCATCATTATCAAGTGAATACCAGGCACTCTGGCTCAGGAGCATAATGGAAATCTAAAAGTAAAAAGTATTCCTTTTCTGGAAATTCAATTGGGCAACAGAATACATTTTGTAATTTTGGAGGTATTTTATTTGCCACTCTACAAAGTCTATACCAGATAAATAAGTTGGGCAGTGCGACACAAAAATGGCTGCTTAAACACGCTAGTGGATTTTTCTAAAGATTGCATACATTATAAAAAGTCAGATATTTCAGTTGTATAACTTAAAGTTGGATCATTTGCATCCTCAAAGGAATAATTAATTTTGAAAATAGTTAAAAATTCCACCAGCAAATGAAGGCTAATATTTTTTTCCATAATTGTCCCAATGACAGCTGACTTGAAATGTTTTGTTGATTTCCCCATAAATAACTTTGAGCTGTGGAAGAAATACACTTCATGTGATGTATCTCAGCTTATAAAATAATTACACCATACTGGAACGAGGACTGAATCTGCTGCAACAGCTCATTTGGTGTGTCTTCTTTGGTCACAAAACCTCACCACATTCTCTGGATAGATCCCCATGGCCTCCAAGGCACCATCTAAATCAAGGGCAATATTGTGTCATGACTGAAGCATTATTCTCAGGTGGGCAGAATTTGATTGATCCATCACAACACCAGACTGCACCCAACACAGCTCATGACCTTTTTCTCAGAAGCTGCCACCTCAAATGTGCTGTACACATGGAAGGACACAGGGGGATTAAAGGTGTTACCAATACAGAATCAACAAGCTGCAATGTCCATGTGCTGCAGCAGAAGCAGGCAGCTCATATCTTGCAGAGTGCAACTCCCTGCCAGATGATCCCACTCACGGGAGGGCTCAAATGATCTGATCCCTGAAGAGACCCATTACTTAAGGTCCTTCAAGTTACCAGATGAGCCACTAGAGCCGAAGGCTCAGCACAGAAGGACCCACTTCATGGAAACCTTCATGGGCTTCCTGAGGGGACCACAACTTCCCTCATGAAACTACAGACTGACTGCATGGTTAACAACTGCTGTGACCCAGGATGCCCTCAGCACACATAAATGTAGCTACTATTCTTGGTACTAGTACTAATTTCTACTATTATTACAGAATACTCTGTTCAGTATTTGTCACTCATGTCACCAAGTGAGAGCCTGAGGTATGTGGCTGAAACACTGCAGGATGGTCAGCCAGCAGCAACTGTGGTGCACTAAGGGGAAGTTCCAGACTTGAGAGAACTTGATATAAATTGTCTTAATATTTTAAAAATGCCCTCAAACCTCTTCAGCAACAAGCTTGTCCAAAATTCCCATTTACTACAGGTTATTGCAGCCTGCTGACTGGAATAAAAACTATAGATCCTCAATTACCATATTGTAAAAGGAGAAGGAAGAAATTCAAGAACAGGCATCACTGTCATGAGCAGCTGCTACTTTGCATGCATTTTTCCTCCTCTACATGATGAATATTGTAAGAAAAATAATAAAAAATGTCACTCATAAGAATGAGTCACAAATGTGTGCCGTGGTGTGTATGTAATGGCAATGCTGGCCCAGGAAAGACTGATCTGGCTTGCGCTTGCATTGATACCAAATATGCCCAGTCCTAGGAATTCTAGCTTTGAAAAAAATTAGTAAATCGAAGTACCAAGTCATGTGAAAGTATATATATATATATATATATATTTACTTTAGAGAGAAATGGCTAGAGGGGAAAAAGATCTTACTGAGTGACTGAAGGAAGACAGACACAGGCTGTGCTGAAAAACAATGTCAATGTCATGTAATATTCTGCTGAAATTTCAGTCCTGACTTCATTTATTGTTTTTCTAAAATGAAAGTAAGAATTTATATTTTTTTTGCTGTGTTAATTTTCAACTTTTCCATATCCTCTGATTCTGTTCATTGAAAAAATTTGCTCCTCCCCATCAGTCAAATAGCACTTTTCCCTATCTTGTACAGATCTATCCTTACCTTACCGCAGTTTGTGTTTAGGAAGAAAATAAGTGTTTTTCCTAAGTATAAGAAATCCTGGCAAAAGTAGATGAGGTGAGTAGCAAACCAAAAAATAAGTTTATTGTGCTTAGTAAAGGGACCATCCTCACCTCATTTTCTTATCTCCGTTCCTGCAATGTGTTACCCTGAACACAGACCAATTGAATTTCAGATATTTTTCTTCTGAAGCTCACGGGACAATTTATTCTGAATTTTTATGGACTGACTCAGGATATAACTCAGCAAAGTAAGGACAAAAACCTGTGGTGTTGAATTCATGCAACAAGTTAATTAGATGAAAAAGGAGGATGCTGATTGTTATTCTAGTGGCTTAGAGATAACAATTGGGTTTAAAAAAGCTACTTGATGTGGTCAATGCTACTACATTTACCAGCAGAAATTTGGTCTACCCAAGTAATTTTCTAGCACATTTTAGTTCATTCACCCATTTCAAATCTGCATTAGTGCCCTGTGCTGAACACTGAATCACTGTTTCTCCCACCATAGTCAGAGGAGGTAAATACAGACCACAAGTTAAAGAGGAAAGGGCACAAATTACATTGGCCCAAGGACAGCTACAATAGCCATGAAAATGGGGAAAGTTATCTCCTGTTTATATGCAATGCCCAAAAACATTTCCTGTTTTCCTTGGACACTTGAGGGAGTCAAAGATTTTTGTACAGACTTTTGTTATCCAAAGAGTAAAGATTTTTTAAAAATTATTTTTTTACTTTTCAGTTCATTCCCCCAAGGTTCAGCTGCATCATTGCTGTGACTGCTATCTGCTGTGTTAATGAGAATTTCTATTAGCACTGGAAAGTTGCTCAGCAGCACTGTCTGTCAGCCCTTGGCATTGCTCTTGCTTGGATACCCACTGCCTGGAACTTACACCTGTCTGATCTCTCTAGTTCAACACAGCAGCAGCCACCCAATTTGGCCTAGACCTCTAATGCATTCAGCTTAGAGCAGCTTTGCATCTCCAGTGCAGGGTTTGTTTCATTACTTGTTAATTGAATCTCCTTTGCTGTAATATATGACCTAACAGCTATAGCAAATCTCAAACCTCAGCACACATGGGCTTGCTTAATGAATAGAGAGTAAACTAAATCGCTTTTTTGTGTTTAATCACCATCAGGAAGTTTTTGGTCCTGTGATCTGAAGGCAGCTTCCCTGTTGACTTAACTCCCAATTAGTTGTGAGGTACTTCATCCTTTTACTTAACCTTGCTAATTATGAAAGCCCGTATGTGCCTCTTTCTCCCCCCTGCAGAGTAGAAATTCCTTTGAACTTGAAAATACTGTTGCAGGAAGCAAAGCAAAGAGCAGTCATGTTTCTCCTCTCAGGCACTTTTATGGTATCTCTGCTCCTTCCCCTGACACCTGATGCTGGACTCACATCCGGAGGTCAGGATGAAGAAAACCTTGGAGGAGACTCAGTTACCTACTGTCAAACGGTTTCTCATGATACCAAAGCCTCCAATGTCAATTAGTAGTTTAAGGAACCTGCTTTTCACTCTCCCCAGAGTTATAACTCTCAAAACAGAGGGCTTAACTTTAGTTGTATTCCTGCAGCTTTGTTAGCAAAGATTTGTGCTCTTGTCCTGAAAGTTTTGAAAACAGGAAAATATTTTGCGTAACATACTCAAATTGAAGCATTATCTGTATTTTTTGCCCTGATTTGAAACGTTTAGAATGACAGACCACTCTGTTCACCTTTAAACATGTTGTGTTCTACTTTGTGCTGCGCTTCCCCTTCCCTCTTTTACTCTCATACATACCTGGATGAGGAAGAATTCACTAAATTAACATTTGATAGGCTGGGGTAAACCCTAGATTGGGTTCTAGGAGAGATTGATAAAGAGGATAGATTTTAAAATCCTCTCAGCATAAACAGAAAACATTTTTCAGAGCATATACCAGGGGAATTAGTTCCATCTTGTGCTACTATATTTTCAGCAGAACTTTAGTATTGTGGTGCACCAGGTTCTGACATTAAATCTACAGAATCTATATTCAGCCAGTGAAAGCTGTCTCAAGCTGATAAATGTTTACAACCACTTACACAAAAAATTAAGTACAAAAAGTAATATCTTCAACTTTAATTTCAAATATTTACTCTGGTTAAGAACACTCCCTGTGTGTACTTCTCCTTTCAGAAGTGCATGCAGTGTTACATGCAAAAATCCTGAAATTAATTATAGGATAAGGAAAAAATGAGTATTCGCTGAGAAAAGGTATTAAAAAAAAACCCAGCTAGACTAGTGAGGTAGCTATCTTTGGTGACAAGAGGTGAGAAAAAGGCTTCATCACTGGGATTCTCACCCAGGATATATGATCTGGTCAGTGAAGGTCCTCACAGTCCTGCAGGACCCCATGACCGAGTGGCTGCCCTTCCTCAGACAACATATCTACTCAGTTTAGCAGAATGCAGGGCAAGGAGCATAATTCAGTAGCCTTAGTGCAGAGGTGTGAAATTAAGGCAAAAAGACACACAGATACTTTCCATCTTACCCAGCATAAAAGGTAGGTGCAGGTAAATGATGTTACTCCATTTCTTGTTTGGGCAATTACTCCCTGCAAGTGGTGACATGTTGGCCATTTATGAAACAAAGAGCAAAAACATGTTTCCCTGGCATGACCCTACTCTTCCTCCCAATAGGAATTCAAGTGCAATCTGTCAGCTTCTGTTGCCACAAAGTTGGACAAGTCCAAGGTACAGGAATAGGGGAAAGAAAACAGAAATTAGAACACCACCTCCTACCTCCATGTCTGCACAGCCAGAACTGTCAACAATGATTAACTGTAGTTTACCAAGGAGAGGGTTAGCTCAAAAAGAGATGAAAAGGTTAAATGATCAGCTTAAACAAAGAGAATGAAACAATAACTTTTTAAAATTGAAAAAGCATTGAGTTTCAAGTGTTGCAACCCATGTACAGAAGCATTTTAAATGAAAGAAGTGAATATTTAGCTATTACACTTGTTCTTAGCTGTTTTCCAAGACATCTCAGCTGTTACAGTGAATTTAAAATGTGAAATGAATCAAATACGTGAGAATAGGTCTTTCATAAGTCATTGTTTTCTTCTTTAAATAATGAATAAAACTCCAGCTTATCCTGGGAATATGTCTCACTTTTCAATTTGAGGAGCCATTTCCCAACTGTATCTCCCAGCATAATAGCCTCCAGCTTTCCAGATCCAAGTACTCAGCTTTACTTTAGATGTATCTGGACCATGCATGTTCTAGGTGTAAAAGAAACAAAATAGGAATGCTCAAGAAAATAAAACACTTGAACAAGCTACCTTCATTTGCAGGCTCCTCTGGGATATTCTGTGCTTTAGGGACTGACTGCTGCTCTTTCTGGATGGACACATAAAAATATGTGTTGGGAAAAGTAGACTATATAAGTTTGGATCTCTCATTGATGAAGTGATAAATTAATGAAGTTTGAAGTGAAATCATTTAGTTTCTTCATTTATTTTTTCATTCCATGTTTTCCAAAGGAGGAAGTGAGCACTGCAATGATCAAGAATCCTTTTCCAGCATGGTAAGCTCAAAGAACTGCTATGCAGAAGCAAAAGTTAAATCAGAAGAGGATACAAAACGCAAGTTGAAAAAACCAGATTTTATAAGTACTGCCAGAGAAATGTTCTCCAAATAAGATAACACAACATAAAAAATACTTAGTTTTTAATATGCCCAGGATTCAGGCTATGTACATCGTCCACCATGAAAGTTTATTGAAAACAAATCTTATTTAAGTCAAGGAAATCCTCTGAAATTTCTCTGGGAAGGGATAGTAAAGATTGTGCATATATTGTACCCTAGGGCCAGTTTCAAACTTCAGCCCCAGATTGGTTGTAGAAAATGTCCTTCCTGCTTTCCTAAACTAATTTCAACAAGCCCAAAAGGTATTTAGATGTGAGGTCATGAGAGCTGGGAGCCTCAGTAGAGAAAATAATAGATCATGGGGTTGTGTTTAAATCAATTGAAAAAACCCAAGCCAAAGCTAACCAACCAACAGCAAAAAACAAAGAAAAAGACATACTCTTTAGAATTTCTTCAGAAATTAAATTTTACAATGTTAAAAATATGTAATATTTTGTTGAACTAAGAAAAGCTTAATTCCAAGATAACTGGTGCTCTACGATCTCATTTTATGTTCTTGTTATCATATTTATTAAAACAGAGGGTATCCCATTTTTATGTATATACACACAAAACACAAAACACTAATAGGAATTTAACTGATTACAGTAATATTCCTACTCTCTTATATCTCAGCAAAACTATTTTTCTCTTTCATTGCTTCAGCGTCTCTTCATGGTTGCTGCAGTAACAAAGTAATTTTCTGATAAATTCATCAGGAAAAGTGCACTACAGAGAACATGTATAACTCTAAACCTGTCAGACTATCACAATTGTAAAGCAGTCATTCTCCTGGGGAAAAAAGGAAAATTACATAATGTAATTGCACAGAGTGAAAGATAAGTTATCATAATTTTGTGCTACCAAAACCAACTTTTTAAGATGTGCTCCGCATGGGGAGATGCTCTCTCATGGACAATATAGATCATCTCAAGCCGTATCAACCACATTGTCAACTAGGCTGACAAATCAAGATTTCTGGCACACCTGAACCACTAAAGATTATGGATGAAGGAAAAGTTCTATGACAACATTCATCTTCCAAGTTGTAGTGAACATTTTGCTAAGCAAAATGAAATGCCAGTCTTCTTAATTCAGTTATTTCAGGGGTACTCAAAATCTACAGCATAATTGAACGTATAATCACTGTAGTTAAGTCCAAGATCTATCCTGTAAAACATGAAACCTACAATACTTGAAACCAATGGCAAATCCTGGATAATGAGAATAATAAACTTAATTTTAAACATTTCATATGAACCTTCCTTTATTTATTAAAGGAAATACAGGACATGATGAAAAATGTTCAAAATACTAGTCTCTAAACTGCCTTCTGTTGCCTCCACTTCTTCCCCTGATACCATGAGAGGTTCCTAAAACACCATTCATAGTAAAAATAGAATAAGTAGTTTTGATTTGCTAAATAAAGGAATACATACAGGATCTGTTATTCTCTATGAAAAAACAGCATTATCCCTTATTTTGGCATTCTACACAGCTTAGCTGTGTATAAATCTCATCCTTGTAATTTTCCCACATTTGACTGATTTACAGTTTTTAATTACGACCCAAAATTTTTAAAACAAAGTATTTGTTTAGGATCTGCTGTTCTTAAAAAAGACCTTCAGTGTAATTCAAGACAAGGACTATTTCTCTCAATAGACAATATGGATGTAAACCCTGAAAAGGCTGAGAATTTAATAATGTACTGAAAGTAGATGATTGCACTGAATTTTTTGTCTGCCAAAAAGAGAAGGTGGTGTAGGACATGAGTTTGTCACAATACTAAGGGAACATTGATTTCATAACATGAAAAAAAAAAAGAGAGAGAATTTGAGATGGCTGGAGTCAGGTTAGAAGTCCTCTCCCAAATGTAAAAGGATTTTTCTGGCAGTTGTTTGCATGAGACTGAAAGTTCATGATGAATCTGCATGCATGGAAGATTGGCACCACATCTGAGCTGATGAACCAGCTTTTGACATGGTCTTTAACAGAGTATAATGGAAAGTGTCTTAAATTAGGAAAAGCCGCTAGGTGCCTTGTAGGTTTATTCAACAGGAACGGAATTTTCCAGTCTGAGGGGAAAAAATTATTGTCCCCAATGCTTTTTCTGATTTGATAATTTCACAAGGTCTTCTATTCATATTTCATACTGGGTTTGTGTTTATCCCCAAAGGCATATTTTTTCCATACAAACTGAGACAGAAAGCTTGTCAACACTGCATGTCTAAGTGGAAAAGCAGACATTAAAATTTCTGACATGACTTCCTTTATTCCAGTGTCACATTAGTTCTAGACTTCTGCTCTCTGTGAATTGGTTTGTATAGATTCAACAAATTATTAGTTGGAGGAGCTCCTCTGTGAGAAACACAGACATTTTGGTATTAAATTGTGATTTAATACCAAATCCTTGTCTTAGAAAAATTACTATTGCATTTTTGCTTCCTCATTAAATGGAAGTGTCAAATAGTCACAACTAAGATTTTTGCATATTTTTGAATTCCCGTCTGTGTGGTCAATGCGCATAATTTATTTCAGTTTCTTTTAGAAAATACTGCGCTGCAGTATTAGACAATAGATAGAAACTCACTAGCCAATGACCATCTGGAATTTCCAGTAGGTTGAGAACTGGTGGGACTTCTGCCTTGCATCAATTGCATCTTTAGGACTTGGATTCTGGCAAAGATTTTGCTTCGTCTTGGGGAGATGTTCATCACAATAGAATTGTGGATGCACCATACTCTTCCATATGGATATGCTTTCATGGAGAACCAATGTTAAATACCAGTGTGGCAAACGGTCTTCATTCCAAGGATATGTTGGCACTAGGAAGTTAACTCAATGATGAAAACCTTTCTAACAATCATCCTCCAAGGGGAGATGAGGGTTCACACCAGGAATAGGACTGGTTTTATGAAGGGAGCATCTTGTGCTTGATGTGTGTTAGCTTTAATATGACCTCTTCCCTTCAAGTTAGCTGCACTCTACTAGAAATAACATTCCTGGAAGAAAATAAAGGAGAATGAGTCATGGAATAGTAATTTCAATACACACCTGTCAGTGTTTGAGGAAGGTTTTGGATGCAAGTATGAATATTTGACTTGCAATGTGTATTTTCAAGACCGATCCATTAACAACTTCTGCATATTCTGATGTACTATTTTGACACTTGTATGGAGCTCTTCAAAAGGCACTCACTCGCTTCTTCCATCAGTGTCTATGAGACACAATGTTCCAAATGTGTCTTATAAATACAATATCATCTAGCTGCTGTTCAAATTTGCAAGTCATTAAATGCTTTTGGAGCTCTTCAACATAGAAGCATCAGCTTCTCACCTGCAGGGAAGTTTAGTGGGAGATGAGCTACCAGCTATGTCCTGCTCATCTGATTTGAGAAAAGGAAGAGGAAAAATGTAATCAAGAACTGCTCTTCCAACTCCTGCCTATTCCAATAGACTGATTTACTTCAGTCTTGGAGAGGATTAGCCCTTTTGCACATTTTATCAATCTCTAAAATTGGGAGACTGAGTGGGAATCTTGAGTTTTAGCAGAAAGTCTCTATACATCATGTTTGTGGAGTAAAGCTCAAAATTGTGAAGCAAAAATCTCCTAAAGGCTCATAAACCAAAGGCAACTTGGCTCAATAAATAAGTTTTCACTGCCTGAGATTAGAGTACGTGTTAGACACTAGTCATAAAAGATACTGGCTATGTTATGAGGGAGTAACATGTGAGAAATATGTTTTTATTTCCGTTCTACCTCTAATCGTATCTCCCAGTTTGTGTTAATGTCGTTTTGAGAAACACCATTTTCAGAGAGACTGTTTCTGTGACTGATAACCGTGTGTGGCAGATATCAGATCCTGACCCACATTTAGGTCAATTTTGGAAATACAACTGGTCTGTAAGGGCTGCTGCACTCCAGTGGTGAACAAAATGACTTCTCTTATTAAAGCAATAATTATCCAAATATGGCAAGGAAGAGGTTGGGTGATAAAACCTCTGGGATTCTCCTACAATCTACAAGACTACAATTCTGAGATATGCTCTAACTTTTTGTTATTAAAGGTAGGATTTTCACTGAGCATGTCACTTTTCAGACGACAGTGACATGCTCAGTGAAAACCTATGTTCAAAATAAAAGGAATGTAAGAGAAATGCAAGCATCCTTTTCTAACACCCATAAGTTCTCTTAATACTTGTGCCAGCATGAACGCAACTTCACATATCATCCACAGACACTTTTTCTGTTACAGACTCAGTAGGAACCACAGCAAATGGTCCCAGAAATTACCTCTGGGTAGTATATGATTTTTTGTATAATCTTGAATAAAACCTTGGCTTATTTTGTATTATAAACTATCATAAACTGCACTCAGTTTAGCTAAACTGAAAGCACAAGTTTGTCATCCAAATTTAGAAAAACAAAGATGAAGGTTAAGAAGGTTAATGAAGTTAACAAGTTGGCAAAATAGAAATGTCTGTACAATATAATTAGTGTTGTAGAACATTCATGTTTTGAGCTATTTCACATCCCCCATTAAGCGTGACTATAGAAAAATGTTACCACATCTGTATGGATGGATCCTGAGCGATAACACTAAAATTTAGCAATGCTTAGGTGTATTTCCACCATTAAGTTTTGATCTATCAGCTGTTCTTCAGCTTGACTCCTTCCGTCACATATGGAATTGAGTATTTAATTAGTATTTGTTTTTGATCTTTTGTGATAAAAGATCAAAACTTCACTCAAGATGGAATCACTGTATTTTTAAAACAATGTCTTGGAAATCCCAGCAAAGAGGAAAAACAGTGTCATGCCAAGCCTTTCCATGACAATCAGAAGTATTGGGATGAACTTCTGAAGGAACAGAGGAAGGAAAATATGAACGGTCACATGGTCATATCAGCACTCCTAACATTTTAGAACAGATTGAGAAGGAACACAGAAGAAATTACTGTAGCATATCTTGCAACCTATTTTGCTGTCTGTGCATGCTCATGCAGAGCATTTGCTCTGTGTGGTAGAGATCTAGACAATACATCTTCAGAATGCCAAATTATTCCACTAATATTGTGTAAAAAGTGATGTTTACTTCCCTTCCTTTCTCTTCTCTCCTCTTGGATGTCTTCAGAAGTTAAAGTGCTTCAAAGCACTGGAACAGTAAGGTTTTTGCAGCAAGTTTGCTTAAAAATATAGCAATATGTTTTTCAGCACATAGATATTCACAAGCTCAGGTTTCTAACATACGGCTATTTCTGCAGAACTTTTTTTGTGATGAAGTCCCATACACTTAAAAAACAAACCTGCAAATGAACAGGTGTAGCACATCACAGTATGATATGCAATAACTTCAAATAAAGAGAGGGATGTACACATTGCAGATACAGAGCGGGAGTAATGAGGAGGGAAAAGAAAAATAATTGTGTTTGTAGCCTCTTCTTTTTCTTATATTTATTATCATCAGAGTTTTCAGTTTGTACTGATTTAATGCATGTTAATTGTCCCTCTGAAATCAAATTCAGGCTCTGTAATGTTTATTAAATAGACCATATAAATGGAATACACAGATTCTGTAGTACTTTAGTATCTTTTATAAGATCTTTTAATTCTATCAGGATGAATAGTCTTGGGTCCAGAATTTGTTTTTAAAGTCTTGTCTTCTACCCTCTATTCTTGGTGATTCTGAGAGATTGAGGATATGGGACACGCAGGGAATTAATTCTATTTACCTTATCTTGTAAGCTAAGGAAAAATGTCTTCATCCTTTTTAATACTTGAAACTGACATTTCTGTAAACGCCAATTCATACAAATCCCAGTAACCAAATTTACTAATTTGGCCATAACATCTTCACACATTGAAGAACATAACTGAAGGCCAGGAGAATAAGGTATTTGTTTTTTGTTCAAACAAACTAAACAACTACCTCTCAACCTCAGTTGTCTCTACGGTTTCAGAGAATCAGAGCAGAAAACCAGCAGAACACCAGATTTGTTTCCTAGGTGGCTAATTTTCATTCAGATTGAGAAGCAGCCTGGATATGGAAGACAGCTATTCTTTAGTCAATAAAGTAGTGAGAAGAATCTCACGAGAAAGCTCAGAAAGAATTACTCCCTATTGCCAAGTAATAAAATCAAATGTGTGTTGTGCTCTTTTTTTTGGAGTTGCAAGTGGTATCTCAAAAGATAGCATCCTCTCTCTCAAAGAAAGGCTTCCTTCATGTTTCCAGAATTTACTGATTTCTTCTTTCTTCAAATTAAATTGCTGTCTTTGAATGTCCAATACAAGAGATTGAATATTGTACTCCTAGAAGACTATGCCTTTAAGTCTTCCAAAGCTGCACTAGAACGTCAGAACAACACTTATGAAAAATACATGACACGTTTTACTTTTTATTGTAGTTAACTTTTAGCCTTCTGATGATCAGAAGAAATCTAGCAGAAAAGACAGAAACCACTATAAATATAAAAAAACCCTGCCAATGAGCTTAATTTCTCCTTCTAGCCCTTCTCCTTCACTCAGGAAAACAAGTGGAAATCTAACCTTTTGTATGTACTTCCTTGGGCATGCTGTGTTGCTGGATTGATTCACCTGCTTCAGGGTTTTCAGCCTGGGGTGATCAGCCCGCTTGTTGAGGTCTGGCATGACCCATTTTGGTTTTGAAAACCATAGTGCACACTTTCTATGAAAACCATAATGCATATCCAAAAAATATGACTGGAGGCATTTAACATTACATAATTTTGTTTAGATGTTTCAGTCACACGTCCCAGATATCTGTAGTTACTCTGCTTCTGGTAGCATCATGGAGCAGTCTCAGAGCAGGAGAACTGGGTGACTTTTGGATGACACTAAACCAGGAAATCTGCTTCAAGTTTGCAATTTTCTGCAATTATTGACTCAGTGCCTGAGAACACACTGGAGCTAATCTGAAGTAATACCCCTAAGCCCATACAGCGTGAGACACTGGATTCTCATTTGGATTGTCTCCTAAGTCACCCTGCTGGTTGTTAACACAAACTTGGTTATTTTAGGGCCCTTGCTCATTTGCCACTTTGCTCCCACAGAAATCTGGAATCACACCATGATTTCTCCCCATGCACCAAACAGCTCTGTGTCAGCTCAGCAGTGCTGGTAAGAGCTCCAGGAGGAAACTGCCTGTGGCACCACCTGTTTTTCTTGGCAAACTGAACTACAGTCCACCAAGAACAGTGACAGTGAGGAAAGTTCAGGCTATATGACCTGTGAAGAAAGACTGAAAAAAGTGTGCTGCTGAGCATAGACTGAAACAAAGCAAACCAGGGAAACAGTCTTTGCATAGCTGAAAAGAAGATGGCTGAGAATTTCTAATGCAGATATTTTTCTTTGTGTCCATTTTGAACTAGACAAGAAGAATCTGCCAATTTCTGGAAAGAAAGAGTTAGGATAAGCATTAGAAAAAGTTTATAATTGCAAAGATAGGGAGGTTTTGAAGAAAATTGCTTGAAGAAATCATGAAATCCTACCCTGGGTTCTTTCAAAAATAGTCTAGAGTTATCTGACAGGTATGGTTAGTAACATTGCAGAGAAAGGTGATGGGCAAGACAACTTTGAAGCTGCTGTCATACTGTCTGACATCAGAAAGACTTCATTTTATAAGAGTTGGTAACTCGGTACCCACTGAAATTTCTGAGGTCATAGAGAATTAGAAAATGGATATTGGATGGATAAGGTGTGACCATTAGTGTGATGAATCTTCAGGAGATCTTTAGTTATGATGAACTCAATGGGAGGTTTACCTGTTACTGAGAGCAAGAAGGGGTCTTTGGTTCAGTCAGAGTTTATTTGTGTGCATGGTCATAACTTGATGAAAGTCACAAAAGCAGTGATTGGAAAAGGAGACATTCTTCACATGTTATTTTGGGGAACTGAGAAGCTAAAGGCAACACACCTGACAACCCAATGGCAGAGGGAGAACCTGGGCTTGGTTTGGGTGTGTTCATTCTGTCAGATTTTGCTGCATTTCCACTTTACGGTTTTGATTTTTTTGGATGCTTTCCTGTTATATAACTGCACTTTGTGCATCCAAGACCCGAAGTTAATAACTCTTAAACAATCTCCACATGAACATTACTGGGTATTTATTTATTTATGCTGTTGCTGGTCTCCTGTAGAGGCACAAACTACTTTAGTGCATACAGAAGAGAATATTCCAAGTAGGAGGTGGTAGAAGCAGGAAAAGAGGCTGCATTTATGAATGAATTAAGCAGTCTAAATGATTTACTGCAATATATTACCTGAATTCTTCTATCATGCTATTCACGACTATCTGTAATTGTTGCCATCTTGGCTGTGACTGGGGTCTGAATCTTCACAGCTCAAATGTGAACTTCTGCAACTCAAGAAGAAAGCAAAGCATGAAACCAGCATCTAAGGACAAGCAATTTCCATGGATCAGGGGCAGAATGCATAACTGCATAATTGATGTGTAACTGGAACTGAGCAGTGACTTAACAAAAAACTCAGAAGGATGTTATACTGACTATTAGAAGAGTGAAACCTTTCCTAAAATTCTCAGTTTGGAGGGATGTGGATAGATTCCTTTTATTAAAATATCTGAAACAGAATGCTTTTTATGTATTTCAGATGTTCAATTATTTCTCTTTTTATTTAATAAAACACTGTTTAATTGTAGTACACTGTTTTAAAGTGAAGAAATGTTTAATTGCCTTAATGGCAGAATGACAAAAATGAGACTGAAATATCACACTATTTTCACAGAATTTCACTGAAAATATTCAGAAGTAAATAATTTCTTGGCTATTTTTAAATTAGAAACAGATGATATGCCTGACCAATAATTATTTTTCCCCTGAAATTAAATATTTTTAAATGAATTGCTGCAATTCTGTGGCTTACACATACTGGTTTATCTTATCATACTATACAGTGATCCAAACCATCATATCTAACACATGATTGCACATCATTTATCATTGCCTAAAATGCCTAGTCATCTGCTTATTTCATCTGCTTATTTCCTTCTTAATCTATTGAGTATTTAATGTTATATATCCCATTATTTATTGCTGCTTATTTATTTTATGTCTCAGAGAAGCAGGGTAATATGGCCAGACTGTCTATAGTCCTTCCAGAAGGTCTCACTGTATCATTCTGTGCAGAGGACAGCACACACAGATCTAGCATACCTAAATACTGTTTGCACAAAGACAACCACAGCAAGAGAAAACAAGATAGCACTGTTGACTTTTCTCACAGAGTGCATACAGAAAGAACTAACAAGCGGATAGTAGAAAATAAAACAGTGTGCAGGAGCTTTGGAAGTATTTCAAGTAGCCAGTCATCAGAGAAGCACAGAGTTGAGCACATATTTAGGACATAAAGACTTCAGTCTTTGTCCTTGGAGATCAAGTGAATATGTAATATTGATTATACCTCAAAGGATCTGTAAGTATCAATACAGAATAGCATTTCTTAATAGTTTTCCCTATTATTTCTTAATAGTTTTGCCTATTATTTCCCTGGTTTCCTGTAGCTCTCAATGAACTTTGGGGTGCTGGCTACTAGTGAAGACAGAATTCAATTCAGTTGCTTGTGTATAAGAAAGTGCTCACTTGCAGGTAAAGCAAAGTAAAAAATATATGTATTTATTCCAGAAATAATTGAATAATACACTTCAAAACCAAATGTCAGTCAGGAAACATAGGGAAATTGCAAGTATTCTAGGGATTTTTAGCTATTACAGAGTTATATTAAAGCTGTTAAAATTGTTAGTACTTATCAAGAGACAATGGAAGAATATACAGTCACATTATAGGAAAAATTAGTGTCTGCAGTACAATTGCTCACCTGTATGTGCGTATGGATTGCAAACACAAAGATGATAAAAAGCCTTTAAATTGTTTTGTTGTTGAGCAAGAAGGCAGACAAAATAAAACCTTTTTTTTCTGCAGATATTAGAATGATCTTCAAAATGTTCTAATTCTGCCTGTGTAAAGTTAGCTGGTGACCTGTAAAGATGTGTTTAGGGTTACTCAGGAATTTGTCCTGATGCACTGAGCACAATTGTCTCAGCTAGGGTTGTCAGATGGGACCAGGCAGGTAGGTGTATATAATGTAAAAAAGCTTATCCCAGAGCTCTCCTCTGCTTCTAATTAACTTTCTTACAATCATCAAGACACTCCTGATATGACAAAGCGATAACCACCAGAAAATTGTCTACTTTTTTCAATTGCGCATACACATACATGTGTGCATATAAATAGATACGTATTTGCATGTATAGAGACAGATCTATACTTATGCATAATTCATGTAGCTGTTGAGAGGCTTCATCCATCATATGCAGAGCTTAACAAAGCACAGGATGCAGAGTCAGAGGCAAGCAGCTGTCACTGATCCCACTGAACAGGTTATCAGAGTAGATATTTTGCCTATGGTACCGGTGCAGGGTAAGGCTCTCACATGCTGTTTCTCATTGACTGTATCTCATGGACCTCATTTTTAGACTTGGGAATTCTCTTACCTGGTTTACTGAAGTGAAGTAACACGAATATAAAATGTCCTGCTGAGAGAAGAAAAGATGTATTTCAAAGCCTGGTCTCTAAAAAACCTGCTGATTAGTGCTAAAGAAATCAATTTAACTCAAGGAAACTTCATAAAAGCCTATTGACTCTGCAGAAAAGAAGTGTGTTATTCCATGGGGAAGTAAATGAAAGAAGCAAGTATCTATCCAGACAGCTTCTACAAGATTTTCCTTCCCTAAAGGGTCCTTCTGTGTGTAAATTAAACCACTCTACTTGAAAGTGTTAATTTACTCCAAGAGAGAGACGTTTAAAAAATTGAATTGCTATTATGCACATACCTCTGGGTCCTGAGTTTGAAGATTTATTTTACATAAGGTGCATATAATATTTATTTAATTTATTACACAAATAGTCAAGGAACCTACTGTAATATTGCTGTCTGACTTAAAAATTAGGGATCTCTTGAAGAAAGTTTGCCACTTTAAATGGAGAAAAACAGAAAACAACTGACAAGTCTACAAAAAACATCAAAACCCCATACATAATAAACAAAAAATGTAAAGAATTTATAAAGACTTTAGAAATGCCTAAACATTTGGACACAAGTATTTTTTTTTAATTTTTTTGCCTCGTGTGATTTAATTTTTGTATTTTGTCATTTTTTGCTTCTATCTTAGAAAAGCTGCTGATTTGTCCAAGGGAAAATATAGATACCTCATGCCATCATATATCCACTTTTTCCTGATTTTCATTTTGTTGTTGTTGTTGTTGTTGTTTTTTAAATATAAGCAATCAAGAACATCTTTATTGCTGCCAGGAAGTTTTTCTTGGTGTCACCTTGCATAGTATCGCTGACTTCAGCTGTGTTTGCATGTTTGTTCTGCCAGGGAATGTGGTCAAATAATTGCCAAATGCAGGTCTAAGAAAGCAACGTTAGAATCCACATTTACACAATCCAGATCTAGAAATCACTGCCTAATAAAATTTAGACTTTGATGCTGGGGTCCCTGTTTTTCAAAATTTCTGTCCCTGCTGTTAGGAGACAAAACAAAACAAACAAACAAAAAAAGGAGCAACGCAGGATGTGTTTGCTGTAAAGTTTATAAGAAAATGACTGTTTCTCATGAAATCTCTGCCACACAGAAATCAGAACTTGACGAAAAAACAAAAGTACAACTGGTATCAAAGCAATGAAAGAAAGCTTCTATCTGACAATTCAAATTTCAACACCCATGTCTCTGTGTTATGAAAGCTGCAACTTCGGGTTCTTTTGTTCTCAGAACTCCAGCTTCTGTCACTCTTTTTTCAGTGTTTAGTCGTTAGGTAAGCTTTTTTATTTTATTGATTTATATCCTAATAAAATAAGATAAAACATTCTGGAACTATAATTTTTACATATATTCCTTTGAGGTCCAAATTCTCCTTAGGCTTTACAGAGAAAGCTGAAGGCATTCTGGGATGAGTCTGGGGCCTTCTTTTTCTTCCTGCAAAGATCAGATAAATTTTTATTTTTTACACTTATGTGAGACAAGAAATTGACTTTAAAGACATAAATAAGGGACTAAGGTAAGAAAGGTGAATCTGCCAGCTTAAACTTTCTATGTAAAGATGCCCACCTCCAATGTAAGAGTTTTAGGTTCTGCATCCTGGAACTAAGTAACTGAGAGGATACTTAGAGATTACAGTAACTGAGAGGAATTAGAGGTGACTGTCAAAAGACAGAAAATTATTGAAGTCCACGTCTGGTAGTTTCCAGACTGGCAAAGGGAATGTTTGTGTGACTGTAATGGTTAGCACTCCCAAACAGTTAATAAATAAAAGAACATTGGAAAATACTTTTGCCTTAGACTTTTCTGCCTGCTCCTCTCAGTCACTTGTCAGTTTCCAGTCTTGTCGGAGGATTATGGAAATTCATGTCAATTAAACCTATTTTTGTCTGAAGTTAAACATAATTTATAATGCTAATTATACAGTTAATTTTCAGATCAGTTGTTCAATCAATGAATTGTTTGACCTCTAGCAAAGACGTTTTCTGCAGAGCTGTCAAATGGAAACACTTTAGCTAAGACACAAAGTAACTGAGGGCCATTGTTATACAGTGAGGCCTGGTGGAACCAAGGGGCCAGTGTGACACCGTTGGGCCCCATGGAATCAAATATTCCTTGTGACACAGTGGGGCTTCAACAAAGTCTTCAACTTTGTGCATTAGATTCTGCCATGAGTTCTGGCCAAATGTTCACTGTAGTCAGTGGATTTGAGCTGGCTATGGAATACAGCTCAGTTTCATGACATTGTGTTTAAACGAAAATGAAAAGCCCAACCCCAAACTCCAGGATTATTTGTAGCCTCACAACAATCTAACTGTAAAACTGACAACACAGAAACCAGAAGAAACTGAAGTCATAGAACTGGTGCTGAGTTTTTGCCATTACCATTTAATTTGAAAGCAAAATAGTAATAAACAGAAAATAAAGGAATTGACAGCAAACCAGCAGGGTAGGATTTTAAAATGTTCCTCATCAATCTGCTAGAAGGGCAAGACTGGATTGGAATTGCTGTGACTCAAAATTTTATTAAAAAAAATTATTGCTAGTATTTTTCTCTAGAGAAGAGGAGAAATAGAAACAACTTACTTGTGACAGATACAGAACAGCACTGACTTCAAATTATAGTTTTAGGAAGGGTCCTCTTGAGGGTCATCCACTGTCCAAGATAAGCCTGTGTTGCTCAGAAGCAAGTCTCCCCTTTCAGATTTTGTTTTGGAAACTTATCCATGTTCCTTATTAAACCCCCCATGTTGCTGCTGAACCTGGCACAGTGTTGCAGAGTCCCAGGAGTGGAGAGGACTCTTCTGTGTCACGGCTCCCTGAGGTCTGGCAGGGACACAGCTGCTGAGGAGAGGTACAAAAGGGCCTCTTTTGATGAAAGAACCTGGCTCATCTGATTTGGGCACTTCTTTCACATCATGAAAACCTTCCTATATGACATAGTTGCATTTCACCTGTCATTCTTCTATGGTCTTTATTTTCCATCTCTTCCCACTCTCAATTCACATAATTTTTTCTTACTGGTGTCTTGATCTCTTCATTCCTCATTTATTATCATAACTTTTACTCCCAGTGAAACCTGTACCATGTTGTCATGGTACACAAAAGGGATTCAGGTATGGGCTGACCTTTAAATTATAAGGATAGTCAAAAGTCAAGCACCTCCTCCACTTGAAGGAGGATCAGGTAACATCTGGCAGCACAGCCTCTGAATGCTATGGTAAGTATTTACAGCGGAAATGGGAAAGACAGACAGGGCCTCAGTGCTAACACACCCCCTTTGAAATATTCAGCAAAGGGCCCAGATTTCCCTGCTAAGCAGAACTACCTCAATTAAAGAGAAGTTTATCACAGATAAAACCTTGTAGCTGCTTGCCACAGTTTCCATCATCCAAATACATACCAGGGAGGAAGGCACTCAAGAAGAGGCCAGAGTTTGTGAGGAAAATATGCCTTATCTGTTCCTGTGCTTCTGGCTGCTTTAACATCACTGTGGAGCAAACTAAGATGAACAGAATTGACTCCCAGAATTTTTCACTTGAGCAACCCTTGGATGCAGTGAAGGGTTTTCTGACACATATGGCAATTGCTCTCAAATCCACGTGGTGCTGGCTTAGCTCACCACTGACTCACTGGTGCAGTGACTGGCTTTTTTTGAGAGATGGGCCTTCAGGTAAACACAGAACTTGGGTTCTGCAGAGATCAGCCCTTTGCAGAACTTCAGAAGTTACATTCATTCAAGTTTATTTCTTCTTACCTTTTCCAGTGAAGCCAATTATTTGGCTGTGTGAACAGTCAATTAGCTGATGCTTATTCTTTCTCTTTCAGTATCTGACAATCACCTTTTTGAAAGTACACTATGGGAAACGTCCCATGATGACGCTGTAATAAACAAAAGTGCCAAATGTGCCTCTAATGAGTTACACCTCCAGTGCTGAATGCACGGGGCTCACAACTCCAGTTTTCTTAGCACAATTTAACAATGACAGAAACAGAAATAACAACCTTCTTTTATCCTGATTGACAACTCTTCATTTACAGGACAAAATGCATCAGGGCAACCACAGTTCCTTTTCTCTCTTTAGTCCTTGTTTTTGTGCCTATTAACCCAGCATTTTATTTTTGGAATTCAGGAGCATGAGAGAGACACACAGAAATCTGAAGCCTAATTAATTTTGAGTGAACAAGGAACACATCCTATAACCTCATTTTTGAAGCTTTTTGAGGCTTTTTTTTTTCTTTCTTTCTCCTTTTAAGGTCTTCTACCATTTTTTCATTAAAATAAAGATTCCAGGCGAAATTGGAAGTTTGTAAAGTGTGGACTGCCTGCCTGGGCACCGTTTTCGTTTACCAAGTTTTTGCTGCATTTGTGTGGTCATAGCTTCTCTGAACTACCACAGTGGCCTCACTGGCCACTGCTCATGTGGTTTGCAGGGCATGGCAGCTGAACATGTGACAAAAAAGCAGTGACAAAAGCCATTCCCACCATTCTTCTCCTCTCTCCCTTGAACCATAGCATTATATAGTGCCTTCATTTTTGTGGATTTTTTTTCTGGCTATGCTAGACTGCTGGAGCACTGTTAAGCTGTTGGCTATCTGAAAGCAACTTGGTGTGCCCGAGGCAAGATGTGCACTACCAACCTTTTAGTATGGAGGGGTATTTGAAAGACACACAAACTTCAAAGAAGGAAACACTTCAGAAGAAATCTTCAAGCTTGTACAGAGGATCTGAGCAACACTGGAGAGTCTGGCTGCAGAGATGCTAATACTCTTAAGAAACAAAGTTCAGAGATCCTTCCTATCTCAACGTAGAAGCAGAATGAAATGAAGAAAATTATATAATTTAAAGTAGTAATTTTCTTAAGGACAAATATTAAGGCCTTTCTTGGGCTCTGTATGCATGAGCAAGACAGAGAAGGTGCCAGATCTATCTTAGCATTACATCTGAGATTGCTGTCCTTCAAAGCTATTTCAACACCCAGCAGACTCTGGATATATGGCATCTCACGTCCCCATTGACCTTATTGGCAACAGATGCTCAGCTGGGATTTCAAAAGAATAAAGACCCAGCTGTCTTTTCATCCCTCACCACCATTTTTTTCCAGCAGGAAGCCATGACAGACTGTCCTGTCCACTTGTCATGGTCACAGGACATCAGCACACAGACACAGTTTAGATGGAGGCTGTGGGGCCAGACAAAGAGTTAAAACCTTTTTTGGTATTTTGTACATGGAGAGTGTTGTCATGTGGACAAGGGGTACATCTGGGGATAGATAAAGTGGATGAAAAATTTGGCCTTGATCTTGCTAGTTTTCTAAAGCAGAAACCTTAAGGTTGAACTCTAAGAACTTCCTATTTTTATCAGGAGAAGCAAGCGAGATAGGGAGAAGGGGAAAAACTTTTTCAAACACAACTATTTTTAAAATACTGGAAATGCATTGATTGGAGACAAAAACTCTTATTCTGAGCATCTAAAATTATAAAAGCTAGTTATTTCTAGACAGTTTAGATGCATGAATCTATATTTTGCAGTATTTATAAAAAGTAGGAACTTCCGAGATAACTGTGCCCAGCCACTATTCGACATTTCTCCATGTCCTTCCATGATCCACATAGCTACTCCAGCCTTTGGGTGTTTCTGGGTGACACCTGAGCAGTCAGCCATTCAGCTGATCTCCATCCCTACTCGCTTGCAAAGTAGTTCTTAGATTCTCTGGAACAGGTGGCTGCAACTTGATGTAGGCAGATCAAACACTGCCTCTGTTGTGTAAGTGTTTGCTTTTATGTCAATGCCCTTTGTCAGCTCCATAGCATAGACATACCAAAAATGCTTACAGAAATTTGGCTTATTCTAAATGATTTCTCATTTCTTTAATTTTCCTGAAGACTGTGTTACTCAACTGTGTTTATACATACTTAGACTACATATGTGGCTTTATAAACTGTCAATTATTTTTCATTTTTCTTGGGTGTTTTTGTTGGTTTGTTTGGGTTTGTTTTTTTTTACCTACTTAGCAATTGCAAACACACTGCAAGAGGACAGACCAAGGAATGAAAGATGAGGAAAGAAAAGATGTTTGCTCTGATGCAGCTGACAGTTGTGCAATTAAACTGCCAGGAAAGAAAACCAACGTGCTTTACTTGTCTAAAGAATGGTTTCAAGCCAAGCACATTTTGTACTTCACATTCAAGGAAGTAATTAGCATATCTGGCATTGTAATAGCCCAGCTGATGGACAACAAGATATTAGTCACTGCAAATAGCTGCAGTTTGTGACTAAAGTAAATTACACGGATGCTCGTTTGACACCATTTGTTTGATGAGAAGGAGCACACAAATGCATCCAAATAAATTAGAATGCAAAATTACATTTGTGCCTTCCTTTTAAGAACAGGATTAAATTTATTGAAATAAATTTTAAATGCTTGCCTCACATTGGCTTGTATATTTTTTAAGACTAAATGGGCTGGAGACAGTGGGCAATCAGAAATCCTCCAGCCTGTGCATTAGCACATTGGTTCTAAGAGCAGCAGAGGTAGGGATTATTCTATCTGAGTCCCTGACCTGCAGCAATTACATGGACAAATCCAGTAGCATCCCATATAATTTTCTTTGTGTAGGGCTCTATGTTCCTCAGGTGAGCCAAAAACCAATTCATCTGAATCAGGTAGTCATGAAAATGCAGGTGTAATACAAGGTGCAGTGCAGAGTAATGCCAAGGTGAGGAAGGAAACTGTTGCAAGGAACTACACTTGGGCTCAAAATGTCAGTGTCAGATGGGAAATAGATCAGCCTCTGCCCTCACACTGGACAGCCTGAGATCAAGGACAGCCACATTATTTCTTTTCCTGATAGAAGAAAACCAAAATACAGCAAAAGCCAAATTGTAGAAAGGAAATTTAGTCTTCTTTCCAAGTATTTCTTTCCATAAAGTTTCCATTGGGGCAATTATTTGAGTCTTCAAAAAGTCTGTGTGTCCCTGCATACTCAAGGATACCACATGCTCAGCTGACACAGTATGAATGGCAGATCTGATACAATAAGTATGTGTCAGCTTACATGTGACAGCAAATTCGGAATTAAATTATCCATAACCACTCACTAGATGAGTCTTTAAAGTCTTTTAAGGTCGCAACAGCATAGCAAATCTCTGTGCATTGAGAGATACCAAAAAAAGCTCTTTGCTAAACTGGGCTGTTGGTACAGAGGCCTTGACTTTGTTCTGTGGCTGTAAAACCTGCACATCGCCTTTTACAAGATGCTAATCTTAGATAAAACTCACCATGGACAGAGTGACAGAAAGGTCCTGTCAAACAGTCCCACATATGGCAAAGCAGAGATTTTGTTTTCACCTAGAAAAACATCTGATTTTAGGCACACAGTGAAATGTCAGCTGTGATTACCAAGATTACTACCGTAGGCAGGTATCCATAGGTGAATTGTGGAAAACAGATAAAGCAGCATATTACCTGCATCTATTATTGATGACATTAGAAATTCTGGGTACACAAGGGGCTCTGAAGAAGACATCCAAGAGGGATATGTTTACTTTCCCTAAATGCCTCAAAAGGCACCAAATCAGTTTAGTTGTTTGTCAGAGGACTCATTTTCATTTTATTGACCAAATCAAATTGAACTTCAGTAGTTTTAGATATAGTGTTCTTGAAGGAGTCATCTATTAGCAATCTCTCTGTATAGCCCTTGCTGGCACAAATGTTAGCATCTTTGGTGGAGAAACACAAACATAGAACTGCAGACTTGCAGGTGGAATTGCAGTTTATGTGTAAGGAGGAACCACAGGGGAAATTTAATTCTCTTCAGGGGAAAAATTCTCTTCAGAAAGGATTGCATTCTCTTATATTTCTCAAGAATGTCTTTCCTCCTGCTGCTTTTATTTTGATTCCTTTTTGGCTCTTGGCTGCAGTTTATGCTTTTATAAATTGGCAGTGGGAATACTGCATGCTTCCAAGTTCTTACTATTGCAAATGTTCTCATTGTTCATTCAAGAATTAATCCTGCATCTGGAATACAGTTGGACTCATATTCCTAGCCCAGGTAGCTGCTGTGAACTGAACTATCCAGCTTTTTATTACGGACACATACAAAAGTAAGATTATGACCTGATCTGAATGTTGGCATATGCACAGCTGTGTACTGTGCTTCTGTCCAAGGTCTCTCCTGGAAGAGCATGACTTGACTGGAAGATGAGGGCTGGTCTCTTTAAATAAGTGATTTGAGTGCTGCCACTGGAGTCTGTTCATATTCAACCTGCTTTGCCCACTGCCTTATTCCAGGGCCTCTCTGGGTTACCAAAAAATCTTTTTTTACTGCAGAGATGAAGAGACAATTGGTGCATACATAAATGTCTGTACAAACTGCAATACAAGAGTAAGGCAGGCTCAAGGAATATTTTGCTTTCCCTATTTATATATTTTTGAGCCTTTAGAATTACTTTAAAAACTTCTTAAAGTAATAAATGAGTAAATCTCAAATTTTCTTTGTGGTTTAGATGTCACATTACCAAAATGTATGTTATGTATGGCTAGTATTAATTTGTGCTGCTTTAATGTTTTTGGGCTTATTCTGGGCTTCTTTTGAGGTTGCCTTTTTTTTCTGGTTGGACTGCCTAAGAAGGTGCTCTTATAATTTGAAATCTCTTTTTCTTCCAAACATATAGTTTTGGTGCAACTTAGCAGGTGAGATTCATCAGTGACACAAATTAGCTTTGCCTACATATGCCTGTTCAGGGGACTGCAGTGCAGGAGGGAATGTACCAGAGAGACCTTGTAGTGTTCCAAGGTTTGGATACAAAGGAAGATGCAGCAAAGGGAAAGGGGAATTCTTCCATTTGCTGTGACAGAAAGAGAAGATACCACTTTTATTTTTAACATAAATAGGTGTGTAGCAAGTTGAGGTGTATGAAGCTGATGCAGCTGAGAGAGGCAGAGAGGGACTGGGGGGGTTGAAGGGTACCAGCTATTCTCACAGATGAGCAGAGCAGGAAATATTTGTCCATGCAGATGGGTAGGACAGCGGATGAACACATAAACTTGAGGTCTGTTCACACTCTCTTACAGTTCAGGGATCTTAGTTTTTCCTTTCGCAGAAAGAAGAGGCCACCTTGCAAATTCTTGCCCATCATCTCTTCAGTAACTCACACAGGAAATCCTTAGCTTTGGTTTCCAAATGACTTCAAAAGGGAAGGAAACTATAGATTTTTCACAAGTGTAAATGCCATGCTCCCAATTCCAGTAGTCCCAAATTCACAGGACTATCTAAAAACTTTAGTAGTACTTATGGGTGGTTAATGTCAGCATTTATATGTATCTGAATTTGTAGCCTTCCAGGTATGCTACAGTTGCATACTTTTCAAATTTTCAATTTTCAAATTCAGTTGCATATTTTTCAATTTTTTTTTACTTGACACCTAGTAACTTCTTGTGTGGCCAAAGGCTGAAATTTTGGGGAACAAAAACCCCCAAATCCCTCAGAACAAATACTATAAGATTCCTAAGAAACCTGAGATATCTAACATCTCCCTGGCCAAAAGAACCAGTTCTGTGTTTTCATTTTTCCCTAATACAGACAAAAGCCCTATCTGAGATTAAAACCAAGGCTGTAGTAATAGGCAATAAATAAATCTGTGAATTTGAAAACTCCTTACAGATTGTATACAGCAGGCAGTGTGCCAGTGCTCCTCAGAAAGAAGAACTGAACAGTGTCACCTTGGCCTCAATCATCACAGAGGGCAATGGGATTGTTCCAGAAACAGGACTGTGAACTGCAATGAATCCACCTGCATATTCAGGAACTCTCCTTTGGATGCAGGGAGTAAGAACACTCTTCTTCCTGGGAAAAATCCACCTTTGTATGCAGAGACATGGTGCATGTATCTATTTACCTCATTTGTTTCTCTGGAATGCATAGTTATATTTGAATCAAAGTGCTTGCAATTTGAATGTATGTTCCAAAGTAAGATGCCCTATTGGTGTATTAAATCTAAATAATACAAAGTGACACTGAACACACAGAGTAATTTGTCTGACTGCTGTCACCAAGCATTTCTTCTGAAGAAAGATGATAAAAATCCTTCAGTTTTCCTGTTTCCTAGGTAAACAGCTGAAGGAAATGTGTCTGTGTTCCTCTAATCTTGCCCTAGGGCATTTGGATTAATATTGACATCACCAAGCCCTGTGCCAGTAGACCAAAAGAAGAATAGCACATTCTGGTGACTAATTCAATACCAACAGGAGCAAGCAGCCTGAATTCAACATAGAAAAGTATTTTTAGTGGATCTCTCATGACCCTAGGACTGAAATCAGCCCTTGGCAAGTGTCATCACTCACCAGACAATCAGCTGGAACTTTGAAAGCTTTTGAAGATATGAAACAATATATTCTTACCCTTTAGCATTTCATCTTGCACAATCAGTTTAAAGATAGCTCCATTTTTAAATTCAGCTTCTTTGGACAAGCCAGTTATTCAGACATATCTGTCAATTTGCAATGTTGAGCACAGAATTGTATAAACAAAACCAAACAACACCAGCCATGGTACCCTTAGAGAATTAAAACCACACGACTTTCACTGGAATTTGGTATGTTCCTTTTCCTTCCCTTTCCCTTTCTTTTCCTCTTTTTTATCAATCTAGTTAGAATGGAAGTAGTGTTTAACAAGAACAGATACTGATGGGCAAGGCAGACAGTCACCCTTGCAACTGAAAATTGTATTGGTAGGAAACGAGCTGTGCTGGTGGGACTCTGTTTTTGCAGGGAACAGGGGAGCTGGGTGCAGCCAGCTGCTTTGAGGGCAGGACATGCTCCTGATTACACAGTGGAGAAAAATAGAGTAGCATCCCAGAGGATCTTCTACAACTGCTCTGTGTTATGTCTGTAGTCATTCAGAGCAGAGTGGGGTGGTTTTCATGTCAAGTTCATCCTCTTCATGCAGGTGGAGAAGCAGAGAAGGTAGGAAAAGGGCTCAGCCTGGCTTTTTCAAAGGATCATTTTAAATGGAAATGACGTGGGTATGAGGAGATAGTAGCTTGTTATGAGAAGAGCCACATGTGCTTTCTTTCCTGAAGCAAAAAAGAGACCCCATGAAGACAGTGAAATGGCACAGATTACACTGCTCCAGGCTGATCCTGGATTTTGCAAGTTCTGTCTCTGGGGAGAGAAGTGAGGCTCAATCCAGTCACCTAAATATCACCCGTGAAGGGTGAAGGACAGGAGCTGATTGGTGCAGGAGTGGCATGCCTGCAAGGGAACAATACAATTTTTCCTTTCAGTCCCACAGTTTCCTAAGGCACGGTCTCCAGCTGAAGCAAAATAGAAATTTATATTCATTGGCAAAGGGGAAAGAATCTAGATGAGAGTTTCCTAGTCACTTATATAGCTCTTGAAGTAGGAGGAAAAAAAAAGTAGAATCTAAAAGATTTTAATTTCTTAATATGCTGACTAAGTTATTCATATAGCATGCACTTATAAAACATTACTTGTAGATGCTCAATTAGTTTTCTGAAAGCTATGCATGGTATCATTTTACTTGAGTATGCAGCCTGCATTTGTCTGCATAATAGAACTGAAATATCCAAATTCAATAAGAATTCAACGTAAATATTTTAATCTAATTTTTACTAGCCTTTAAGCACACAGATAAATATTATTAGACTACAATGTCAGTCAAAATTACACATAATTCAGTGCACTTGCAAAAAAATCAGAACTTATATGAACTTGTGAGTGCTTTATGCAATTAAATGGATACCAAAATTAGCTTGCATTGCCATGCTGTAGGCAGATTATCACAATCCTCTAGCTAAGACCTTGTGTGGCACCATGACTGGGCAGTGTCAGCTTTCCTTCTCTTGTTTGAAAGAATTAGAAACCAAGCTCTACTGCTGCTCAGATAAATGGCTCTATATGCCTGAATGACATTTGTTTTTCTGCTGAAGATACTTATGTAAAATCACTTTAAAATCAGGCCAAGGGAATAATGGGAGCCAGTTGACAGCAGCTGACTCCAAACATTGTGTGGTTTGACAATATATTTTGTTTTCTTTTTCTTATCTACCCTGGATTTCTTCCTTCTGTTTCCCCCCCCAAAGCTGCTTCTCTGAAACCTCCTGAATAGTGGTTGAATTTATGGTTATGCTGATCTCATTAAGAGCCTTTGTGCCACAGCAAGAGCATAGCACTCAGTTTCTGCTGCCAACGAAAATATTTGTGAGACAATGAGAATGATCCCTCGTGTTATTGCAGTGGACAGTTATTTTGAAGACAAAAGCGATTCCATGGAGCTTGGGAAGAAGATAAGCAAATCTTCTGGGGCTTGCCACTATTTCATGCTTGTGTGGCAGGTTCACTTCCCAGCCTTTAACCTTAGTGGATTGATTTTATCAGGTTTTGGGAATAAAGAAATGATCAGTCGTTCAGGAATAAAATTTTATAAATAAAAACATATTTCCAAGAACGCCTACCTTCATTTTTCAGCCAGTAGCCACAACTTCTAACCAAAGTTTTGCTTCTTTCTGTGAAGAGGCCACTTGATTCCCATCCCTAGTGTGCTGCCTGGTGGTGATGCTCTCCAGTCAGGGGTTTCCCGTGCCCACTTTAACAGTTAGAAGACCTGGCACTGCCTAAACCTCAGCATGTTTCTGTCGGAGGCACAAGCTATAACAGAAAAGCAAAGAATTGCTTGATGCTGTCCCTCTGGAAGCCTTCCAGGTTTGAGAGGTTGGCTGCTGTGCTGGTCAGGGCCCTGATTTTAAGAACCCAGGCACAGGTACTTCTTTGTTTGGCTGTAATTTGTTAATGCTGGGGAAGGTGCTGGGTGACTAGGATGGTTATCCAGCTTGCTTCGGACTTGGTGTCACAGGGATTTTGAGTGGGATGTTTCCTTAACAAAACTATTTAATGATTATATATGATTTAGAGATGTCCAAAACTGATAGTCATCACCTGGTTTTAACCAGATGGATTTAGCAAACACGTTCTCAAGAACAAGGCTAAAGGCCAGAGAAACTTATTAGTCAGGTTCTTTGTGGATGTAATGGTCTCAGAGCTCAGAAATAAAGAGCTGAAAAGTCAAGAATTCCCAAATGTAAATTCCTTTCCGTTAGTTTCATCTATATTCAAGTACAATATCATTATTATATTTCAATATTTCTGGATTTTTTTGGTAATACTGACAAAATTAATATTGAATGAATGGAACACTATCAATTCTGCATTAAACATGTGTGCACAATCCCACTTTTGTTAAGACTTTATAAATAATTTATTTTTATATAACATCACTGAATATAGCATTTAGTATGTATAGTCTCAGATACTGACTTGGTCCCTGAACCTCAGTGAGCATGTCATAACAGAAAACCTCACAGAAAGTCTTCAGTCACTCCAATTTTGATCCTCAAATGTTCTGGGTATGTTAGAGTTGGGGCACACAAGAAAACTCTGGTCAGTCTCATTCTTTGGAGCAAGACAATTGTGTTCACCATTTTTCTTGAGAAACAGCACCAAAGCAAAGAGAATTTATACTGAACATCTACGAAAAAAATTAAAATGGGAAAGGGTGGCTGGTTGCCTTAACTGGAAATGCACTCCATGGGATGTATAACACAGACACAAAGAGAATTGCTGTTTTTTGAAGGCTGAGGACATAAAATATATTCTGGAGAAGGCAAAAAAAGCACCTGAGTGTGAGTGAGTATGCTCATCGCTTCAGCAGAAGAGCTCAGGCTGTGATCACTGCATTTTAAAATTCCAAAAGGGAGAGTAATAGACCAATTTAAGTATGGTGGGTGTGTTGAGCAAAATCGATGCATGTGCAAATCAGAGCACTTGCACTGCTCCCAAAATGCCACTTTTTAGAATGTGACAAGTGATAAAGATTTCTGCCTTTATTATGCCATAGACTTAAAGCTTTTAAAATCATGTTCTGTATTACTGTAACCAGCATTGTGATCAACTGAGCTGCACCCAAGCAGCACAGAGGAGGGAGTTCATTCAGGACCTTTTGTTCTGAAAATACATGTGTCTGTCTTTTGAGTTGAAAAACAGGTTCTGTTATCTACAGCAGTAGCAGCAGGAGGGTTTGTATTCAACTTTCAGAATGACATAGTAAACAATATCATGAGAAAATAATATTTCTGTCTCCTTATCTGAACCAATATGATTTATCAGGATAAGAGGTTGCTATATATATATATTTAAATCACTTGCTGCCTCCTTATGCATCACAGCTTTTCCTTTGGGAGACTCTCACATATTCCATGGTAAGTACAAATCCAAGCAGAAGAATGGGAGTTTTGTGGTCTAGAAAATGGGAGACCTGGATTCACTTCTGATCCCGAATTTTCTCTGCATCACTTTTAAAGGTGTGGTGTATTTTGTGCAGTAGCTGAAAGATAGTGCTCTTCTATGTGTGCAAGAATATTCAATGATTTGTAAGATTTTATCATGTATATTTTTTACTGGGCTTTATTTGTCTTTCTTTCTTCTCCTCTTTCCCTGATGAAACTGCTCCCTTCTGGCTCATGCAGAATTTTAAGTTGCACATACTCCAGCCTCTCTGTGGACTGGTAAATTTGATTATTGTAAGGAATGAAGATATATTCAGGACTGACTAAAACAAAAGGATTAGGACTTCATGCAGAAATTAGATTTCACAGCATGCTGTGAAATCTTAAAGATGATCCTGTTGCTTCCATGGGAACTTCAGACAAGTTTTCAAAATAAACTATA
Organism: Phylloscopus whistleri; assembly: GCA_017589585.1. NCBI lineage: Eukaryota > Metazoa > Chordata > Aves > Passeriformes > Phylloscopidae > Phylloscopus > Phylloscopus whistleri. The sequence continues at coordinate 6,573,429 of JADMLD010001393.1, read as the reverse complement.
ATATTCATAACCCTTAGAACCCATCACTCTAATGAAAATTAGCATTTTATATGTGAGAGAGAGAATATTAAGATTAAAGGCAGTGGTAAGCTGGAATGACATTATCCTTGCTAGAGAAAGACAAGCAGTTTTCCAAAGGAAACAGAATCTTTAAATCACAGATGTGAACCGAGTCCCTGAATTGAAGCAGAGAACAGAATTGCATTTCATATCTTTGCAAGAACTTGACTTAGGATAAATTAATGTTCAGCCAGTAGAGATCGGAAACAGGATGGGAACCTCAGATCACTTGCTCTATCTATCTCTCTATCTATCTATGTATCTAATCTATCTATCTATCTATCTATCTGTCTATTTATCTATCATCTATCTATCTATCTATATATCTATCTATCTATCTATCTCTAATTTCTCTTCAGGAGAATTACACAACTCTGCCAAAGGTCAATTGCTTGTATGCTGTTTTTTCCCGCAATGTTTGTACTACGGAATTTAAGCATCTGGTAGAATGGAAATAGATCACATCCAGCTGATACTGAACACTTGAAGCTTAGTTTTGTCTTTAAACCTTGTCCTTGTAAGTGTCAGCAAAGATCTGACACACTTGAACCTGTCTACCCTGGATCATCATTGCTTCATAAGGTGTTGCCATTAACACCAATTCAGTTTAAACATAAATCCTATTCAAATCTGGCTATTCTTTCCACTTAATGGTGGTAAAGTTCTTCTCTGTTTGATCTATATGATTGTGCAAATAGAAACAAGGAAGACGGAAACTAGGCTTGTGTCTCTCTAGCGAAATACTTCAATATTCTTAAATACTTTAATAATATTAAATTGAATAGTTAATCCATTATTTAAAACATGGTCTAATGAGTTTGAAGATTACAGTAAACAATATCATAGCAGGAAATGGAAGATAATGTGAAAAGAATTACACAAAGTAATAATGGAGCTGCTTGATTTAATTGTTTTCACTTAAAGGCATTGTGTCTTGAACCTTGCAAATTTGGTGGCGAAAATATCCTTTGCTTCTTCGGGGTGTAGAATTTTAAAGTAACAGTTTCATGAGAAGAAAACCCCTTGGATATAGACAGGGCTGCACAACATAGGGCCACTGTAATCCACTGATCTTTATATACCTTTGTAAAGTTTGCTTTTGTAAGAATGACAGAAAAAAGTGAATAATTTTAATCACTTTATTTCTTGTTCAAAATACATATGAAACAATTAGAATAAAATTATTTCAAATGAATTCTTTTATTTTTCTTGTATTTTTTAAATATAAAATTATCACAAACTGTACACTTCATAACATCTTTTGAGGTTTCATTGTTACATATTTTTTTCAGAACTGACAAATAGATTCACACTTTCTAGAGAATACATTGTAAAAATACTGAAATGTGTTACAGCTCTCAAAGGCTAGTGCAAAAAAACCCATTTACTATCAGTAGTACAATTTATGTTGCCAAGTTTCACAAATGGCCATTTAGCGCATACAAAAAGCCAGTAGCACAAGTTCAAAAGGTTTTGTTTTCTTGTCTCTATAACGCAGAAGCCAAGGATATTGACTTGAACAATGTCTAGGTATCAAATCACAGACTTCATTTAAAAAGTCACATAATGAACACTGAATAAAGGGTACTAAAACAGTTGAGTATTTAATATTAGATCTTGGTCAGCCAACACCACATAGCAAGAAGAGACAAAATCTTAGAACTCTGCAGTTCTTTGTAAGCTACATAGACTTGGCAACATTTCTGATCTAATCATAAAGATAATTTTAAAGGTAGGGAGTTTTGTTAGAGTTTGGGCCAGTTAGGGCCTAAGCAAGAACCCTCACTGTCACAGCAAAGATGCTTATCCTGACAGGCATTGTGTGCTGGGTGCTTTCTTTTAAGATATCAAGTGTTTAAATATTAAGTGGGTTTTTTTAGCTGTCAGTATTTCCTGTGTCCAGGAACTCCATTTTAACTTCCTACCTTTTGAAGCATACACTCTAGAGAATGCTTTCCCCACAAACAAGCATATACTAGGAAAACATGATGCTCTGTGCTGAAGCAGAGATGTGGCTAATATCTGTTCTCCTCCCCTTGCTTCAGTTTTCATAAGGAGTGTACTGAAGCCAGTCAGCTCGAATGCAGCATGGACTACAAGCTCATGAAGAGGAAGGAGAAGCTTTTTGGGACTCCCCTTGTGGTGGCTGGAGGAGCATCTGGATGGTTCAGAGGAGCCAGTGCTGCAGCCCTGCTGCCTGGGGTGGTGGGTGCTGGGCAGGACAAGGAGGAGATGACATCTGGCTTTTCCTGCTCCCATCCCAGCCAGCAGGGCCATACTGGCGTGGAGGGAGCTGAGATTAACAGGTCGTAGTTAGCATAATATTTCACGTGGTTTGCTGAGCAAACACCCTCGTGACCTCCCCCCCAAAGTGGAGAAAGCACAAGTCAGAAGTGCCTCTCCAAATCAGGGTGCCAGCCTGCCAGCTTCTAGGAGATAAAACTGCCCATATCCCATCTTAGACATGTGCATTCAAGTCTAATATATCCTACAGAAAACCTAAATAGAGAAGCATAGAAAGACACTTGGAAGTGCCATACACTTGTCATACACTTGGAAGAAAGAGAAACAAGGAACAATACTAAATATATATCTATGCTTTTTCCTTCTATTGAGAAATAGTTTTCTATTTATTTAACAAAATGAAACTTTGTTCAATATTTTTTTCCATAGAAATATAGACTGAAAAGAAGTGCTTTATATCTGATGTGCAACAGGACTATCTAAAAATTCCGTATGAAAGGTTTAGTCTATACACACACCCTCTGAGCTTCAAAACAAAATGGCATTTTGTGGAAACCTGCAGGCCACCATTAAAAAGGAAAAATTTTTAAAAATACATCACCTCCATGTCATACACCAGACATTTTTATTTTCCAAGTCAGGCAGCCTTGGCTCATCTTTCCTACCAGTATTAGTAAAATCAGCATTTGCAATAATATTTCATACCCTAGAGATGTCCTGAAGACTTCTAATACAGTCTGAGTTCTCAGAAAGTGACAAAAATCCATGGTGGATGTAAGAGAAATTATGCTTGCTTTGATACTGGGATCATTTCATAAGATGCTATGATCCATCCTCACGTGCAACCTGGAGCAGAGTGCAGCAAAACCAAGAGCAGTGGTCCTGCTGGATTTCAGTATTGGGCTGGCCAAGTACAGAGTGCTGTGCTTTCAGAGGAAATTACACATTCAGTGATTTTGCTGGATACATTTAATTGTCTATTGTAATGATATAAAGAAAATATTTTCATTTTAATTAATACAGGAACAATTGGCATATAAAGTGACTAACCTAAAAGAAAGCTCCTTTTGAAAGTATGTTAGAATTCTTGAATATTTGAAACAGGGTGATGAATAGATTTTTTAGCAATGCAAAATATATAAATAAATGTGTATTGTTACTACTTACACCTTAAGAGTCTGAATTGAATCACTTTTATTGTGCTATATTGTTCCAATAACTACTAAAACTACATTAGATATATTTACCGTTTTGTGTTTTTCTTGAGATAGCCCAAAAAGGGAGGTGGAATATTCTAATTCTAGTCAGAAAAAGTCCTATCAAAAGCAAAATGTCTTTTTGTCAGCATCTTTTTATTTTGCTGCCTCAGATATTTTTTGCTGAAAGCTTGTTTTCCTTTTTTTTTTTGCATCAATATTATTTTCAGTGCATGAGTAGATTGGTACTATAGTACCACTTTTTGCCCTGATTGAGATTAAATTACAAAATTCTGTTTTGAGAAGTAGTCCATTTTCAAGAACTGTATGTAAAAAAAAAAAAAAAAAATCTAAAAGCAATGTTGGTATCATTTGAATGAGATCTCTTTTCTCTGCACAGATTGCTCATCATCAGGCCCTCCTTGGGTAGGACTGCTCTTCAACTTGATAGACTGCCCTGTGCCTGGAGGGCAGGCAGAATCAGAGCCAGGATTTTAGGGGTTAATCCTCAGAGCTTCTCTGAAACCTGGCTCTGACCTACAATTTTTTGTCTAGTACTGGCAAGTAGCTAAAGTGCAATAGTGCCAGGCTCCCTTTCAGTGGAATATGGAAAAGGTCCAGCTGTGCAGATTTCAGCTGCTGGCTAAGGTAAAGCTATACTTTCTCATTAGTGATTTTGATTCTCTAGCCCAAAGTTACCTATGTGGACTAAGAACTGAAAAGGTTGTTGGTTTAAATAAATGAATCAGGTTCTTGTGCTATAAGGATAATTAAGATCATTAAACACTTATAATACATGAAGCTTGAAAGGAGTAAGAGCGTGACATACTCTTTGGAGAGTCCTCAAAATCTCCTTTTTCATTATCTGTGGTAGCCAAATCTCCATTTACAGGAAGAAAGATACACCCATCCACACATGCCCATTTGACAAAAATAATTACGGCTGGCAATTCTCTTTCTTGTTCTGCTATGCAGTCATTTCCCTCATAGCTATTATTACACAATTAAGCCTCAGAAAACTGTGGTGAGGGGAGTAATGGTCCTCTATTGATCACTCTGATTTTTAATAAGAGGCAGTGACTCCCAGCGTGAAACATTCACAGTACACCCACTACTCTGTGACAATCTGGGACAAAGGAATAAGAATTCATTATTCAGCTGAACCTCCATGAATAGGAAGAACAGGAGGAGACAGAATTTGGCTGAAACCTCAGTTCCAGGACCCTATTCATGCACAGAGACCTGTGGGATATTAAGGGAGAAATACACCATAATTACGGCTTCAGAATTTTGAGTCATCAGAGAATTAGCACCTGCAGCAGCCCAATGACTTATCCACCATTTTGTGGTGTTAGTTGAGGCTTGACTAGAGAACAATACCTTGTGTATGTACCACAGCAGCATTTCCAGAGGTGTTTCCTATTGGTAATTCAAGCACTCTTTGTCAGAAGCTTTGATAATATGAAGAGGTGACATTACATAAAAATGTTTTTTCACCTATTGGAGATCTTCCAACCTACGTCAGGTGCAAATAAATAGGAGGCCATTACAGCATCTAGAGAGGAATGTGTCTAAATACATGTGGGAAATGTCCTTTTTCTGCCTCAGTTGTGCTGCAAGAACAAGACCAGGGGGATAGGATGTGCCATGAGCTCACTGCACTGTGAATCCTCTGAGAGCAAGATCTGTGGGGCAGAGGGTTGTTTTTAATTTAAGAACAGACTCAGGTCGTGAAATTGGCTCCCACTTACCCTCATGAGCTTGCAATGGCCATACAAGATATGAGGTAGGGGAATCACATCAAAAATGCCTTTTCTACTTGGAATTATTTGTTACACATATTTTTTTTTTTATTGAAAAGACTATTCTACCCCTTTTTATATTTTCCACTTTTCCTTTTAATAGTTTTTTTTTGTTTCCTCGTGTTATTTTATTTTATTTTCTATTTTAATTTTTATTTTATTTTCCAGAGGGCTCTTTTCATACTTTATAGGCTCTTCCCCTCCTCTCTCATCTCCCGTTATGGCTCAGATGTCACAAGAGATTTATTTTAAATAACTTCTTGTTCAGTCCTCTTCACTTCTGACCCTATTATCAGTCTCAACTCATAGCATATTAAAAAAAAAAGCATCTCAACCCTTTTTCTCTCTCCTCTTGCAGACTACTTTTATGGAAATATATCTGCTTCACAAAAACATCCAACAGCCTACATTTTCTCCTGAAATTAACCTAGAAAGTGTCCCAAAAAACCTGATTCCTTTTTCGCTAGTGCAAATTTTAAGCACCTACAATTCATGTCTGTGATGTTGACAAACATTTGTTGGAACATTTCTGATATTTGAAATCACACATGGCCAGGCAACTAGGAATTCTATACCTGCAGGAAAATATTGCTATATAATCAGAAACACAGTCTTTCCTTTTTAAAATAAGAGGTCTTAAATCTATATGATTATTCTACACCAGAAAGCAATTTTAAGCATGTTCTAGAGCTTTATTTTTTGTACAGAAAGTTTTTACTCCTAGTTCTTGTTTAAATTTTGTTTTATTTTCCTCATGGATGGATGCATGGATAGATTTACTTTACTTCATGGTCTTGAATTTTTTTAAGGTATGAATATATGCCAAACTGTTTAAAAGCAATCTCTCAAAAACACTTATATGCTTGTATTTAGAAGGAGAGGAAAATTGTATAAAAGGTAGGTTGCTGCCATGAAAACATGTTTTTGTCACCCTTTTATAATCAATGGCTGTGAGCCCTGAAGTTGTGATGAAATAGCTGTTCCCTCATCCTTTCCTTGGTCTGTCTTCTGTTCTTTTTTTGTGTCAGGATTCCTGACTTCAACTCTCCAGGGGAGAGGCAGGATTTCACAATCCTTTAATTTTTGCTGGGCTTTGGGACACTGTGTCTGTCATAACTGTGCCAACCCAGGCAGTCTGAATGGATTTGCAACTTTTCTTTTAGGGAGTCTGTGAATAGTCCACTTCATTAAAAATAGAATGGTATTTAAATATTTAATTTTAAATATGAAAACTTAAATTTTTCAAATAAATGGAATTGAAAATAACAGTCTATATGCATATTTGTCCTCCCTCAAGCTTTCCCATCCATTCATGGGAGAGCAACCAAGCCTATCTTCTCTGTAAACTACAGTAACAGCTTGAATCCCCAGCCTGCTCAGACACAAATCTTGTCTGCTCTGAATCAGATCTCTTGATCTTTCCTGTGTCTTTTATCCTATGCCTACTTGGGATTTTGCTCTTTTAGATGAGATTCATTTTTCAGACTGGCTATAACATCAGCAGACTCTCCCAGGCCACCAAGATGGACATCAACATTTTATACAACTCGCTTGCTCCTGAGCAACACTCCCCTGTCAAACATTTTCTGCCCATTTTTCCCTATAGTAGATTTATTGAACTCACCTAGTTCAGGACCAATAGTCAACTCAACATATTGTATTCATAAATTATTACAGAGCAACTCCACTTTCATCACAGCAGCTCTGTGACTTCCTACAGATCCAACTTCCAGAACATACTGCCTTGATTTATTTTTCAGGGAGTCATCATTTCTTTTCCACAGGAGGGAGCTTTGGTGTTCTGGCAACGTATATAACCTCTATTTATATGTATTAGCTATATTTTGACAGTGTTGGTACTGAGGATCTTCAGTGGCATTGACATGGCTCAGCACCACAGGCTCAGCCACAGAGTGCTGTAAGAAATGCCATCCCTTGGATCAGCAAAGCACAAACACTTGTCCTCAGTGCCAGCAAAGTGAGTAGTCCTCATGATGGCAGTGTGCCAAATTGGTTTTTCCTGTTCTGCAAATTTAATGTGCTCTCTGCCCTTCCAGGGGACTGAGCCCCATGTAACACAAGAATCACAGTCTACACTTGGGCAGAAAAAAATTCACATGGAAATAGCAGAGGCATTCTCCTCTCTGAGCCTGTAAAGAGGTTTCCCAGCAACAGCAACATTGTAGAGGTGCAATCAGATAAAACATAAAATCACAGCCCTGAGAACCTGCTATCATCAAGCATCCCTTAGCACTCAGCACAAGATTAAAGGTGTTAGTTCCATTTTCCTGACCAGATTCCCCTGTGAAATTCAAATCCCACCTGCAGCTTCACTTTCTCTTAGATTTGTAGCTCCTGGTTTCCTGCATGCTGTTAAAAACCTGCCATTTTCCAGGGTTAAGAAAGAGCAAAAATGTGCAGGAGATATTTATTCATCTAGATGAGTAAACAAAAGACACTTTTAGAAGTTAAGGTATTATTTGCCTAGGAAAAGGCAAATGTCTATGATCAGCACCTCAATTAACTCCTATGCTTAATGCTGATGCTTCTTTAGTAACATCCTTCTTTTATCCTGTTTTACAGCAGAGAAAGAAAGCATAAGTGGTAAAACTATTGGAATTATTAACAGTTTCAGGAAGAAGGTTTCCATTTCAGGGCATTTGCAGTTGCATGGAACAGCTTTGTGTCTACTGCCACTTTTTCCTTCATCTTTCCTAGGTCCGTGCCATAATTTTAGCTGTTTTCAGAGAGCTCAGTTTAGACTGGCAAGGCTCAGAAGCTAAATGAAAGAGAACCTCGAGTTAAACTGAGTCTCTGCTGTGGTGTGAATGAGAGAGAAAATGTCCCATCAGAACATGCATCAATATTTCTGATATATATGGTTTATTTTATCCATATTTTTGGATGGTCCAACACATGTTGCATGAGCTTTGCCCAAAAGTCACCTCACTGTCTGATTAACATATACATCATTTTTTAACACCTACTGAATTTTCAAGCGTGTTCATTTGCAGAAATAATGTCATGTGAACTTTCCAGGGTCACTCAGTACAGATTTGTAAAGTGTTTATCATGAACTGAAATGTATTTCTGGTCAGGTATGGGTGCTCTATTGTAACAAAAGTGTTAAATAATAGTGATTGTACATCCAGCAAGGTTTTTGCATGTTCAAATAAGGTGATTTTCAAATTTGACAGGCACATTTACGGACTTCTGAAAAATTTTACATTTTCAGCAGAAGAAGAACTCTATTACTGGGTTCTGAAATACCCTTTTTTTAAATGTTTTCTCACTCAAAAAATACAGTCAAATGATTTCAGATGTATAAAGCCTGTTAAATTAATGGAGTATAATAAAAAGCTACTACATATAAAAGTTTATAAAAAAGAGATAGCAAAACAATCTTGGAACTAGGCTATCATGTATATGTTGTACATCATCACGTTAAAATTTTTTAAAAGGATTGCATTGAATCCAATGAAAAAGCTGAGAAAGAGGAGAAAAAGATGGGTCAAATGAGTCTTTTAGCTAAACTTTTTCTTAATATTGCCCTGAAAATGTATCCCCCAAAGAGAAAGAAATTAGATAAGTAATTGCTTTTTCCCTTGAAAAAAAATCAGCCCAATGAAAACATTTATTGTTAGCTCAATATTTTCATCAAAAATATTTGAAGTGGTGGTGATTCTTTAAGAAAAATGTATGATTTTGTTACTTAAACTTAAGAAGTCCAAAGAATTGCATTTATTGAAGAAGAAATTTTGCAGGGGAGGTTGCTGGCCATGTTATCTCTGACCAATATTCATATTCTTAAGCCCAGCATAGACAAAAGATGGTGAGGAAAGAGATGGTTGTTTGCTGGGAGGGCAAGAAGAAGGGCCCTGTCAGCAGGACTGTAAATGCTGTGATCCAAAGTTGAGATCATGGAGTGTAGTACATGACTTAAAACTTCATGAGCTTGTGCAGTGTGAAAGTGTAAAAAAAGCCAGGCCATGCAAATACAATTCTTATAAAGTACTGGTGCTGTTTTCAGTAAACTGCTTCAAGAAAAATAACTCAGGACTTTAGGAAAGAAAGCTTTTCTAACTGTTGTAAAAGTACTACAATACATTTTAAACCAGCCTTTGGCTACATCTGATTTTTCCCAAGTTAGGGTAATGCATGAGATATGGGAGAAATGTGGATAAGTAGAAAAAAAAATCAGTAGGGGAGCAGGGAACTTGCAACTCCTCCAAATTTCCAAATTAAAATATCTAAAATTCCTTAATAAAGACGTACATATTCCTTGATTTAAACCATGCTATGTTCTTCCTTGGTGCTTCTGTGATGTCACTGAGAGTAACTTGTGAACCAGGCTCCAAAGCCAATGGATGGGTTATGCTAAGCACATATCCTGTCTTTTGAGATAGCTAAGGAAACAACAGGGACAAAAAAGTATTTTTCACTAATTCTATCAACCTGCTAAGGGAAAGAATATAATTACGTGGGGGATCACTTTTGAAGTTAGATGTCCAGATGATTTTGCAGCCTGATTTCTCCTAGATGCAGAGCACCCATCAGTCAAGTTTAGACACAAAGCCATTCACTATTGTTATTAACAATACCAAAAATAACACAACAAGGAGGCACAAACTAAGCCTTTGGTGTTTGACAACAATTAAAATTTAAGAAAATGAATCTTGAAATACCTTACGACTTATGATGAAACACACAGGATACTCATAGAGAACAGTACAATAGGTAAAAATACATTGCTCATTGCTGAATACTTATGCTACATTTGATTGTGAATTTGTTCGCTTTTTGGATATTAGGTGCAAAAAAGTGCAAAGAATATTTAATTAACTGTTACAGTACCACATTACAAAAAGTATTTTCTAGGCCACAAAGGCCACTGTTGATATAATTTATATTAAGCTAAATGTATACATAAAATAGGTTTTTCAATCTTCATATATATATATCTTTTTCTATATCAGCCTTGCAGAATCATGTTGAAAATGATCTAGGCCACAGAATTTTGTTAGGATGATGGGAGGGGGAAAAAACCTCACAGAGGAGAGTTTCTTCTCCTAGTAAAAAAATTACTCATCCAGGGCAAATGGAGGAATGAAATTCTGCAAGGCTGCTCTGTATTTATGGTGATGAAAATACAGTCTTAAGTAGGGAGGATCAGTGTTCAGCATTACTAATCCTCTTTGGGAGAAACCATTTCTGCCTAGAGGCCATGAATAACAACCTGAAAAAGGCATTCAAAAACTTGAGCTGGAGGCTTTTCTTTTTTTTTCCTTTTTTCTTTCTTTCTTTTTTTTTTTTTTCCCCTTATTTGTAAAGACTCTTAGAGGTTGATTTTTATATTTGCTTGCTTGCTTGCTGTGTCCATACACCCACGAGGCAAGGTATAAAGGAGGCAAGGCTGCCTCCTTTTTTGACTTAGATACACCTGTAATATTAAGACCAGCCCTGCTAGCTTTTCTGGACTAGTTAAGACACTTCAGGGTTGTCTGTTTTAAAGATTAGTCAGTGGCACGGAGGGACTGGATCCTCAGGAACATATTCTGTGTCAGTCAGACTAAACCAGCTCAAAATGGTTCTCCAGAAGTTTGCCAAAATGACCTTTTCCCTTCATACCCAGATTAATTCTCAAAACTTCTTTCATTATCATAAATCAATCTTCCTTTGGCGTTTTTCTCCTGCATGACACTTCTGTGACTGCTGTTTTGGAAAACACTGCCTCCTCAGTTTTCTTTATATATATTGCAAAGATACCAAAAGTGCCACCACCCAACTTTTTCTAATTACAGTCCAGCTTTCAAAATCTCAGACCCAATCATGCTGTCTGTGCTACACTCTTCACAGAAAGAAAGAAAAAAAGGAAAAAAGAAAGTAGCTATCTGATTTGTCTGATTGAGGTAAACTGCAGTGTTTAGAGATAAATCCACAAGATAATATGTAGTTCTCTTCTAGTTTTTAAAATACCTGACTACAGCCAATAGATTTTTGCATTTACTGTCATTGTGTATTCTAATAAATTAGTTTACTTACTTGTAGAATAGCCACATTTCAATTTCTCTCTCCATAGACTGACAGAAAACACATCTCAAATTCCTATTTAGCATATATGTCTAGAGGCATCCAGCCAGCAACCAGAAACTAAATTCCATGTGTGCTGTGCACTCGGTCAAAATAACTTCAAAGAAATCTAAGTCTGTCACATTAAATCAAGAATCATAAAAATGTTGTGGGTAACTGAAGTATTTGGTCAATTCTGTGAAGAGATAAATCACATTAAATCAATTCTTTTACTTCTGAGGATTCTCTCCTCTGCAGTTTGACTTGTGTAGAGATGCAGCTGTCATTATGAGTGCTGGAAGGTTATAACTGCATAGATCCGGTTCTCATACCTGTTTCATAAGGGCTGGACTAAAACCCATTGAAGTCAGTAGATCCTCCTCATTGGCTCCAGTGGGCTTGAAATCAGCCCTTCCTTCCTGCCTGAGGAATGAACTGATTTTCCAGACACTCAAAACATGACAACAGTTGGGTTTTTTAATGCAACAGTTTGAAGTGCAATCTTGCAAAGTTATAGAGGATTTAGTGCAATTTAGAAGGAAATCACTACATCAGCTGTATATGACTATTTGCTCTCCCTCAAAAGAATGACGAGTTAAAAGCTGCAGTAGTTCTGCATTGCTTAAGGGATTTTTTTTTTCTGGTGTCTTTGCCCATGAAATGATACAGGCCTCACCAAAACACCGTTTGAATATGACACTGGATGTGTGCCAGAGATAAAACAGCTGAATGGATTTGCTGTTTAACAAGGAAGGGTTATATTTGACTCGAGTCAACTTCATTCACGCATTAACAAATTATTATAAACTGTCATACGAGACTTAGAATAGGAAAGATGTATTTTGATAAAAAAATATGGGTAGAGTTCATCTGCAGAAGCCAAACCTTCTGTTTATGTGGATGAGCTACGCGGGAGCTTTGGACACTGGCCACGAGGAATCCATTTCACTCCCTAGGGCGTAAGTGGTGGTTTGGGTGAGGAGCAGGATCCCTGGCTGTCAAAACTGGTTGCTCGGCCAGGTAGCTGCAAAAAAAAGTGTTATTTTTACAGATGTCATCATATCTGGCTGTGCACCACACTCATTCAGAGGTTGAGAGACTCACTCAAAAAAGAATCCAGATCACATCTAGACCCTTTCTAGTCTCTGGATCAAAGTCTCTGGTGTCAAAGTCTCCAGCAGAACTAATGATGGGAAGAAAATTTCTGAAGTGACCTTCTAAAAATGCCTCTGACTCATTTCACAGGAGTGGGTTTATATCACCAACAGGGATGCTACCTCTGTCTCCTAACTTACATCAACCAGACAGAGCCATGAACCTCTAAAAGACACTTCTCTGCTGCCTTGACTCAGTTTCCTTGCCCCAACACTCTTCTTGGTGTTTTACTGAAGCCTTGGTATTATGCTTTTGCTACCTGTCACAGGACACGTTTAGCAGCCATGTGCTACAGAGTGGGGAAATCAAATGACCTCAGGCAGCAACCCATTTTTCTACAGAGATTGCTTTTGTGATGGGCTAAACAGTGCCCCTGCTGCTTCTCAAAGCTTCAATATGTATCTCTCTGAGTCCAGAGCTGTGAGGATTTTGTGTACAGAACACCAACAATGTGTGGCCACGGCAGATCACAGAGGGAGTCCAAGCCCAGGGACTTGTAGATATAATCACCCCTTCATTTGAAAAAGCTTCCAGTAAGTGTCTGTTGAATAGCTCTGGAGGGAGCTGCTGGTATGTTGCCACAATTTAGCCTAATTTGCAGGCCAGTTCCAGATTAATGTTTTAGCAACAGCAGTTTATGCTAAATATTTTTGAATAGGAAATGATTGCTTTTGAAATTTTTGCAAATGATCTCTTCTAAGTAGCTGTAAGCCCTTTATCATAATCTCTGGAATTTTAAAACGTCTAAATGTAATCGTACAATGCCATCAGAGCTTCGTGGAAACTGTTGAAAAGGCCCTTTTAAGTGATAGATAAACCCATGCAACTAGATTTAGGCTGTGCTAGTGATCCTCTACCTGATCTATAGGTGCTGCACTGATTTTCATGATTCTCAGAAGCCCGTAAATGTGAGGGACAAAAATATTCAATACCAAGGAGAAAATTTTGCTACTTCTTACCTCTACTAGAGGGTGCCAGTGAGTAATTGGTTTTCGTGGGTAAGCCAGCATTTCATTCCAGTGATCTCTTCCAAGGCCTTCGGCATCAATTCCTGTCCGACATACCCCAATGACCTCATTGTGCCCTACTCTGAGAATTGTAGAGTGAGAAAGAATTTATTTTTAATAAAAAATAGTTTTAATAACATTTGATATACAATTCTGTTTGCTGGTTTAGTGTTGCACAGAATACATGACCAAAGTTTTCACACCATTTATTACAGATATTAGTTTTAATGGTAGTATAGTAATATTAAATTCTGTAATGGTAACATCAAAAACCTCCAGCCACTTCCAGAGTGCTTCTAGCAGTTATAAAAATAGCAATGAAAACATACTCCTTGCCATTAAAAGGTTACAACCCAAAAGACACAAGGATAGAAAAGGCATCATAATACACAAATTTATCTGTAGGAAAACATGCTTGAATTTTGTGGGAGAGAAGGTGAAGGAAAGTGGTGAGTAATACCTTTCCTGCTGCAAATGCTTCAGACGTAATTTCATCAACTATTTCTCAGCTCAAGCTGTTGTGATCTTTGGAAATTCAGTCAAAAATGTGAAAGGTAAGAGTCATAGCTGTAATAGGCTGTACCTTAACACTTTGTGCTCCTCACAGTGCCATGAACTGGTTGAGGAACACCAGAAAGTAATTTTCTGTACCTTGACTCTATGTATCTTAGAATCATGCTTTCCAATTTCCTCTTGGCAAGTGCTGGGAAAGGAGGAGCTGAGGAGGACTGAAAGTATGCAAGCTGCTGTGCTCCTTCCCTGCTAATGGCACCATGGTGCCACTCTCACGTCTGACTGAGAAAGCCTTCCTGGCAGAACTTGGAGAGCAACCAGAAATCTGATGGCAAGGGAAAACAGTCTGAAGGGTGATGTTACTAAATTGGACTTTCACTGTTTATTTGCCCTGCAGTCTCAAGAGCTCATTACTAATAGCGCTTGAATGAAGCAGACTTGGCTTGGGCAGGATTCTGTCAGTCACGGTCTTGATCAACCTGCAGTCCTTGAGCCTCTCTAAGCAGGAGTCTTTTCCTGTCAATTCTCAGTGAAGTCACAGATAATTAGTCTTAGACATGTTATCAGTGAGGGCTGAACCCAAAGGTTACATATTGGAGGTTACATATTGAAAGGATATTCTACTGAATCAACCGAAGAATTAATTACGACTTAGTTCAATGATGTAATTAGCATCTAATTAGTTTTTAGTCACTGAAAATTTCTTTAGTTTCAAATACCTGCTATTTAAATGGAAATTAGAGGGGTGAGAGACTTTTTTAAGCTAGTAGACACACCTGATTTATAAAGTTTGTACATAATCCAGCCCCCAGAAATGGACAGGAATGTATGTCAGGGCTAGTGGCCTGAAAGAAAATTGAGCCATATTTCTTCCTCATCTCAGTTATTTATGACACAGATAAAATGCCATGTACTCTAAAAGGTGTGGAAACTTTAAGCATCTTCAGAAAAAGGCCCCAAGGCTTTCTCTTTTGTGACATTGAAGCTGCTTGTAAGCTCAAGGAGGCAAAAAGCAGTCACATGCTGTGATCAGGAGTTGTCTCAATGGTCAGAAAGTGAACTGTGCTTACCTGTCATAATCCATCACTGCAATGGAGAGGCTGACCTGGTCCACGTTCTCTGGAGGGATATCAAAGATGATGGCCTCATTATAAATGGGATTCAGCGTGTTCTTCTTTGTGGTTGTTTTCCTCTTTTTCAGTCTCCGTCCCTCGCACATCAGCGACACTTTGACATACGGATCTGAGTAACAGATAGTTCATGCATTAGCACTCAAAACCATTCAAATGTGTAGCATAAGAGCAGTATTTATGGTAGGGATGTTATATTGCTAGGGTAAAAAGTTGCCAAGATTTGAGTGACCCTGGCAGACAGTGCTTTCATCATGTTGTAAATGCAAAGGAAAGGTGTGGGCACTCTGAACAGACACACTGGCTGCCAGACCAAAGACAGGCAGTCCATCTAAACAAATATCCATTTTCCTGCTACTCCCATCCCACAGCCATTTTAGGCACACAAACCCCAAGATCTTATTCATCCCCTTCCTGAACAGACTCTGCCTTGTTGTTTAAGAAAAGTAGATTCACCTGATGCGCCGGTTATATCCATCGCTTTGAGATTCCGACATTTGATGACTGTCAAAGTCATTCTCCCAGCAGTAGGCAAATAACAAAGGGAAAACATGATCTCACCCAAATCTATGCTTTCCTGAAAAAGAAAAGCAATTATTAGAAACCTGATCATACTACCAAAATCAATTCAGATCCTGCAAAACTGTATTTTTTTTTTTTACGTGGAGAGAGGCTTCTTCTGCTGCCTCAGATGCCTCTGAAGAGGTCACAAGCTATTTTCAAAAATTATTTCCATAAAGTACAGGAGGAGTAACAACAAAATAATATTTTAGGGAAATGATCTTCGACTACTAAACTGAGAAATTAAAACATTCTGGATTCCTGGTCTTTTTTGTGTTGAATTCACATGAACAAAAAGGTGCTGAAAGTAAAATGTCAAGTTCTGCTCTTGAAAACACTCATACTCTATCAGCCCCAATAGAAAGAAATTTGACGGAATATTTAGGTCATGCATGTTTACATGTCCTTTAGACACTAGGATTTATGTAGGAGAATAATTTCTGCACAGGTATAAGTATAAAAAGCTAATCCTGTCTAAGTGCTTCAAAAAGAAGAACATGCTTGTAAAAGTTGCTCTCTTTACTGCTCTCAATGTACTTTGAGAAGTTGCTCTGTTTCAAAAGAAAAGCAAAGTAGAGGAGTAGCACCTACAGCTTTCCTGGCTCAACAACAACGTTTTGGAGGATAATGTACTCAGAAGGATGGAGAGGGTCCATATGAATGTTAATAATCCTCACAAGGAGACAGGTTCTATATCGACACCATGTGCTAAGTACTCATGCAATAAGATGTTGTCATACAATTTAGATGCTACAGTATTTGAGATGTGTAACCTAGAGTTTCTACCAGTTCTTATCTTTTCCTTTTCTCAATTATCTTAGCATTGCAAAATTTAGGCTTTGAGATGTTTGTTATGTTCTAAATTGTCCCTGTTCTAAATTCTTCCTGTTTTAAATTTTAAATACACCTTTGCTGCCTCCCCACTCCCCAAAAATTGCATATTAAGAACTTAGGATATGAGCTTGTAACGGGCATGTCAGGAACCCACTCTGTGAGGCAGATACTCTCAAGCATGCTCATGTGATCTCAAAGGACATTTTTTTTGACTAATACTAAAAAGCTTATTTTTAACATCTCAGCTTCAATGTTTTTCTGTTAAACCTACAGTTACCCTGAGAGTACAAATTCACTTGAGAGCTGCTGGTTTATGGTACAACTATTCTGACATCAGAAGGCAAGCATAATATATTTTTAAATGAAACATATTAAAATAATGATTGCTGTGTAGATGACAAATATATTGTTTACAGTCATAAGACAAGACTGGGCTTCTTGTTCACATTCTTCAGCTGCTTATGTGAACAGTTTTATTGATTTCCTTCAGGCTAATACTCTGTCTAAATTGAAACAAGTAATTCACATCTTTCTTGAGTAAAGATGGACTTAATCTCATGCTTCGGGGTGTAGGTTTTTTTGTATTTTGTTTTGTTATTTTTTTTTATCCTGCATTGCAGACTAGATTGAAAAATACAGTTTTGGAATAGATTTAAAGTCTCTGTTGCAGTGGCAATAAAATATTGACTTTTGTGTAGGCTGGTCAATTCACATATTCAGTCATTTTGCTGGGATTTTGTTTTGACAATTACTAGTTTGATAAGCATGTGGGCAAATTTCATGCTTGTCAGAATTTCAGATTTCTCACAATTTCAAAATGATTGAGCTCATTCAGTTCAACCAGGACAAATACAGCTATTTGACCTGTCCCTTTCTTTGCCACAAAGAGTGCAGAATTTTGTGCTACAGATTAAATTACTAAACTCAATTTTCTATTTCAGATAATAAACAAAACTTGAACAAATGAATGGTGATTCTTTCCACTTGTTCCAGTGGCAAGTGATGTCTTATATTTTACAGTTCTGACACATCTGAATACAGAGCTTCTCTTACTGGCATTACTCTCTGAGTTCAGAGTCTGATGGTTGTTCCTCATATCCATATATCAAACAGACCTCACTCTTTTGTTTGAAAAGAAAATAGAGTTCCCTGAGTTTCAGTGCTTCAAAGTTACCTAAGGTCTATGTTGAGAGAGGTGATGAAGATGGGTTGGACCATGAAACACCATGGGTAGCCCATAAAATGATCCAATTTTTTCTTCTTCAGAGAAATGGCTTATGTAGCTGAATATAGAAAAAAAAATTCTGAAGATGGGAGTATGAACTTGAGTGTTCTATTACTTCTTTTTGAAGAGAAATTGGGTAGACAGTCAAATGTTTGTGTGAGCTCAGCTGATAAAGCAGAACACAGACAGGACTAGGACAGGACAGGACAGGACAGGACTATGTACTATGACTTAAATATTTTAAAAGAAGCATTGCTCAAAATGCTTGCCAAACTCACTCCATTGTTACTCTTCTGTGCAGGGGCAGAGAAAAGCAGTTTCTGCTCTGAGTATCTGCCAAGACTGGTGGTCTTTCTTCATATAGGAGTGTGAATGTGCAAAGTTCTAAATGTTCTTTTGAAGAACTAAGATTAAAATTATACCTATATATTATAATATAAGAAACAGAATATTGCATAAAATGTCTGAGATATCTCCATTTTCACACACACAGTTTTATTGTTAATTTATGCACTAGAGATTCCTAAATTTGGAGCTGAAAACACAGATTCAGACTGAGATTATAAACATAGTAATGTTTTGTTTTGTTTTGTTTTTTTAACTCATGACAATCTTTGTTAACCACATGGATTATCATGAGTAACATTTTTAAGTTCCCTGGATCCTTAAACATTGTCAATTTTAGTTGAGATTTAAATATAGGATTCAATTTAATTTAGAATCTCAGTGTTATGGAAAATTCATGTTTTTCTCACTTTATGATACACTAGATAATTAAGTTGACACAAGTAATCTGACAGGAACCCTTCGGTGCAAGCAAACCTGAAGAAACCAAGGCACAAACTGCCCCCAACAATCACATCTGCATTACAGTGTGCCTCAAACAAAACACAACTCACAAGACACAATCCAGTGGTTCTCATTTGTGCATATTTTTAAATAATCCTCAGATTGCCTTACTTGTATCACATATTTTCCAAAAATTGCACATGACTTAGATAACTCCCATGACACCTCATCTCTTTTATAAACCTATTCTGAGTTTTTGTTTTTCTTCTTGAACTAAATCTGGGTTTCAATTAACAGCTAGCTTTATGGATGCTTGTAATGATTGCCTCCCACTGGCTTCCAATAGCAGGTACAGAAAAAACAGCATTGAGCACAGCTCCACTTATGCAAATGAAAGCATTTGTTGACACCTCATATCTCTCCTTCACCTTTTTTCCCTTCTGTATCCACCAACCATCACACAGTACTAAGGACCTGAAACAGTGCCCAGCGCTCTACCACCTTCAGTTACTTTCATAGCTACCATTCTACCTCTATCCCATCCATTTTCTGGTGTGCTGGGTCCAGAACAAAACAAAACAAAGAAAACAATGGCCCCATATGCACATATCAGTTATTCTGATGAAATTTGTGGGTTTTGAGCTACAGAACTCATATTTTTTTAAAATAGCATAATTCTTATCCCACATTAGTAACCATGTGAATGAATGTGCTAATAATATTTTCCCATTACTTCCATTAGGATGGATCCATTAGGATCTGTCCACATTCTCTGCTTTGTGGGCTCTTGGGAAATTAGTCCAGGAGTTGGCAGAGTCAGAAATAAAAAGTTCCTTATTCTATTCTATTTGTTATCATACCCAGTGGACACCAGTGCTCTCATTTTCACACATATGCCTGTAAAAATTGCAGCATTTCTACAGAGGCTGTGCTCCCCACTCACAATATGGATAAAAGGGAAGGGATGTGAGGAGAAGTTTGGAGAACTTGCAGGGAATCATCAATTAAACTGATTGAGGTCTTTGGGCTGCTGTTGCTGGAAAAAGCTTTGCTGCCACTTACTCCAATTAATTTTCTCAGTTGTTTCCACCAAATTCAATAAAAGAGACAACTTTTAACAAGGAACCTCCAGAAGTTCAGTGGGGAAGGTGGCTATAGATCCTTCCATGTTCAGGGTGGTTCCTATGTACATATCACCCCCATAACTCTGAAGCTGAACAGGAGAACTGTTTATTGCCTGTACTGATAACCTACTCCCTCCTCTATGCCAACATCCCAACTGATTTCCTATAATAGCAGGGGTAAAAAGCTTACAGGGACCTGATATATGACAAAAGGTGTCATTTCTGAGTCACAAGTGAACTTTAGACCATTTTTTTCACTGATGTCTGTTTCTTCCTCTTTTCCACTGGTTTTCCAATTTTGAAATTCAAGCGAAATCTCAAAACAGCAACGTACTATGTATTCTTACAATGAACTGTGTAAATGCTACTAGAACTGGAAAATTTACATGCTTTTATTGTTACTAGTCTGTCATTAATTTCCATGGTTAAAATAACAAGTATCTGCACAATTACTAGTGCAGCAGAAATTAGATTCCCTCAAAAAATTACTTTTTGCTACTTTATATATAATTCAGATTGTCATAATCCACAGTAACAATTTTGGTTCCTTACCTCAATTTTAATATCTAGAACTACTTTCCGATTAATTGGAATTGGAATGATGTTTTAAAGACTGTATATAAGAGTAGCATAACAAAAATACTAATGGCAGCATGATTTCCATTTGTACTTGCTTTCTAAACAAATTATTTACAAATTTCATTCTCATTTTTCCTGCCGTATTTTGAGAAAGCAGCAGTAATAAATATTAAAAGTAATTTTCTAGCTACCTAAGAAGGTACTCAGACATTTGGTTTTCTAGACTTTTAGCTGTTTCTTTGAGTAACATTGAAAACTGTTTTTCTATACAGTATGCAAATTTAAAGAAAAATGCGTTGGTAAAGCTAGACCTTTGGATTTCTTGAATATTGCAGGAAGATAACTCTCCCATAGCACAGATTTCTCTTTCTCTGTTTAGAAACATATTTATTTCGGCTTTCCAATAAAAGCTACTGACATTAAGCTTCAAGAATCAGGGATAAAATATAACAATGAATGTTGGGAGTTGGATGGAAAGAGAAAGAAAAACTGTCCCCTGAGACAATTGGCTAAGAATATATTAAGGTATTTCTGGTTTTGATATATATCAAAAGTTAAAAGAGGGGTAGGAAAGAAGAGAACAGAAATCTACCAGTCTGTTTTCTCATTTATGCATTTAGAATCCAATGGTACCCTCGCTATCACAGAGATTATTAAAAGTTCTGTGAGGCTCAAGCTGGAGAGCTAATTCTACCACCTCTCGAGGGGACTTTCCTTTGCAAACCTAGTCCCCACTTCTAATATTTATTTTTGTCTTCTGTTATTCTTTGCATATGAAACCCAGCTCTTTCATTCCTCCCAGCACCAGTTCCTGATTGAGCTGTTGCCCTGGGAAATGAATCAATTAAGTTTGTGTTTGTTCTTGCCTCCGTGGAAGACAGTATGGAAGCAGTGGGGCCTCTTGCTCTGTAACAGCTGTGTCCTCTGCTTGTGGAGGGCTAATGCTTGTCTCAGCCTGTCACCCTGACTGCTCTGGGTAAGCTCTGCTGCTGATTGCAGCCCTGATGGCAGAGGAAGGACTCCCTGAGTCTGCAGAATGCCCTCAGCAGTGCCTTGGAAGCCTCCTGGGTGCTCCTTGTGCTGCTCCCTCTGTACAGAACCATCTGTCCTGTGCACCTGGGGGGTTGTCACATCTTGCCAGGCAGCAGGGTAGCCCATTCCTGCCTCAGAACAGCTGAGAACAGAGGTGTTTCTGTGAACTAACTGTGACAGGAGAATGAACCAAAATGTGTATGGCCTCCCACAGAAAGATGCTTTTCCAAAGCTGCGGTGCAATGTCTGCAAAGAGACTTTGTAGTGAGAAACTCAGAGAGCTCTCAGGGCACAGCATGTCAGACAAGCCAAGTACCTGCGGCTGCCACAGCACTGCCTGGATGCAGAGATATTAAAGTCCCTTGAGGAAACCATGTCCTTCACTCACCTAATATTTACTACTTTTAGGAATATTAGAGTGAAAGTAGCAGTTTGCCCCTAGAAAATACAAATATTCAAATAATTTGTCATTTCAAATGAAGTATTAAATAATAATAATAGAACCCTACCCTTTCTCCATCGCCTTTTCTAGTTATCAACCAGACCCAAAGCAGTCCCAAACGTAAATGAAGGTCTCCAAAATGTTTCCTCTAAAGGCTGATCCAGAGTGTTCTCTCACCTGCTCAGCAGCAGCATTGGCCACATGGATCTCTTTTATCACTGGCCCTGAGCAGAAATGACAAGTGCCAGCAGCTCTTGTCTTAGAAGGGGCTGTCCCCACTACAGAGATGATAAAGGTTCCTACCCTGACATGCCCTGAGCCTTCCACACCTGTTCAAGGTTCTGTTAAACCTTTCAGGTACATTTCCCAAAACATTCATAAGTCTAAGTGCATTCTGAAGAAGATGAGTAGCTGTAGAGCTTGGTCCACTACATTGCTGGTGATAAAACATTTCCTCATTGTGCTGCCTTTTGAATGCTAAGAAACAGGACAAGCTTTAAAGTGTGGCCTCAAGATTGGGCTACAAAAGACGCCTTTGTCAGCTCTCTACCACAATTGTCTTACTCAGGGAAAAGTCTAAAGCTTTGTCCACTTACAAAACAGAGGATATGGAGAAAAAAAAGCACCAAGATTATGTTCTGGGTGAAATTCAGAGGTGAGCTTCTTTCTTGTGGGATGAGAAAATCAGAGGAATCTATTTCCATAACAGAGGCCAGCAGCCAGCAGAATTACCTGTGTTATTTCCTACTCTGGCAAGTGTCTGATATAAATGAACTGAAACAAATGTTACTGTCCTACTTATTTAAATATATATATATTTAACCACTTCTGTCTTTCCCAGTGATGCTATTAATTATGTCCCAATTGCTTTAGAAACAGCAATCATGCACCACGGACATCACATGAAGACTATGTCCTTACAAAATCTGCTTTTACATTCCACTCCACAAATGAGCAAACTGCAGCACTGAAACGCATGGTGTTGGGGAACTAAATAATAATCAAGTTCCATCTGTCTACATGAGATCATTCAGGAGGCTACAAGTAGATCACAACTTGATGACTAAGATCCCCCAGAGACTACCATTGTTGGAAATGGAAATGGCTTTCCTCTAAATTCTGAGCTCAAAATCCCTTCTGCATAGTTTCCTATAATTGCTTCCTCTAACAGACTTCCCAGGATACCTTCAGAAAAAAAAATAATCTTTCTGACAGTCACTTGCCAATAATTTTAGGCAACAGTATTGGAGGAAATTTCCAAAGCAGGTGATTATTTTTAAAAGTATTATAGGAACTCAATAAATGTTTACATGCAGAAATTGTTGGATCACAAGCAGTGGATTTCTTGCCTGGAAAATTTTAAGACACTGAATATTAGAAGTGCTTGTTAGCAATTCCAAAAAGAGAGTTTTCTTTTTTAAAAGTATGCAGTATATTTTGATAATAACAAAACCTCAGAAACGTATACAAAACTTACAAGCACTTGACAAAAATAGAAACCTCATGTGTTGATTAAACAATCCATTTGATATTATTTGTTTGCTTCTAATGTTATGAATTAATTTTCTCAAGTGTAGTGAGAATTAAAATATTCCAATATACTGTAGTCCAAAGCTGGCTCTTGATTTTTCTTTTTGTTTTTTCTTTTATAATAAATCAGGTGAACAGAAGTAAATGATGGATTATTAATTGAAAATTCAATCACGCGTGTACAAGTGAAATTTGGGGATATATCAGATATCTAAGATATTTTTCCTACACTACTGATTTTGGTCTAATTTACATTAATAATCTAACATTAAGAAATGAATATACTTCAGCAGTTAAACAGGTACAAGTTACATATTATAAAACGTGGTATGTTTTCAACACAAATATATAAAAGAGAAATAACGTCTGAATGGAAAAATTAAGGTGAAAATCCAAACTACAAAATTTGAATAAATATCAGCATCTGAAAACAATGAGAATAAAAATGAATGTGTGTGGGCCAATCCTGCACTTCCATAGAATAATTTCAAATTATCATTAGGAGCAAGGAAAGTGTACTAAAATAGTAGATTCACACAGAGGCATTGTGTTTAGAGCCAAAAAAACTCAGTTCAACCATCCAGTCTGATTTTCCCAGACTGTATTTCCTGTACCAAATAAAAACTCTTTATGGTTGTGCAAGCAAATATTTTAAAAATTATATTAGCTACTGACAAAGAGTAGTTGCATAACAAAGAATCTCCTGATCTACTGTGGCAATTTCCTTCACAGGCAAAATGCTGCAATCCATTTTCTTGGTTAATCTCTCTAGTAGAGTTTAAGACTGCAGATTTTGGTGTAATAAGAATAGATTCCCTTCACATTGGTAATAAGAACAGTTTTTACCCTCGTTTTAACTTCTGAGTAGAAAATTCTTGACTGTGGAAGAGATGTAAAAGATTCACAGCTGAGGAGAGGCTGCTTCCGCTGTTTTTTAAAGTTTTAGACTAATTCTTTGATCTATCCCTTCTCTTATTTTCCACATCTATCATTTAGCAACAGCACAAGCAGAACACTGGGTGTAGGAATCATGTCTGAACAGAGACAAAAAACTTCTCAGAACATACAACAAAACAGAGCAGAGGTGAAGAAGCATGAGAGAAAAATATTTGCAGAATAGCATTTGGTTCCCGGGCTCTACTGGGTGGGTATGGCCTTTTCCACTCACACAGCCTGCTTGATTTGCAAAGGTTCTTTAGGAACACTAAAGCATATGTGCTTGGGTTAGAATTATTTTCCACCAATTGTAGAACCAGCTGGATCTTTCTTTTTCAAAGCTTATCAAAGTTCAGCTGACTCTGGCCAACATTAGTCATTTAACTGCTAGTTAGTGACTTTGGTAACCTTTATATCTGGTGTTTAAAACAGTAAATCCTCACTGATTAACATCTCACAGAGTGTTTATTCCTGTGAAGGTTTGGCTCTCTCAATTTACAGTTTCTGAAATGCCAGAACTAAAAACCTGTATTACTGCTTCAGAAAACTGCTCAAGTAGAACACAAGGCAGCACATTGCACATACAGTTACTGGACATCTTCTAGGAAGGCCTCATTTTTCCAGGAAAAAAAATCAATTGCCAGTTTCTTACAGAATTTTCTGAGAATTAGGTAAGGCTTTAGAAAGCTGATGAGGTTACCCAATACGAGAAGACATCTCAATTTTATGTGCCTATTGTGGATGGTTTAAGTGCAGGCAACCCTTTCATACACATGCAGTACTTTAAACTTTACTGACTGAAAGGCTGAAATCCAACAACCTCCTGCTTTCTCTTAAACCTGACACAGATGAAAACATCAGCAGAGTGAGTTAGGCTCTAAAACCCTGAGTGAGGAACATACTTGAATTAGGATCCAGTACCAGGATTAGCAACCATACTCATCCATGTGTGTATTAGTATCAACCCCAAATGCATAATGTGATAAGGCATTTCAATCTGCTCAAAACCAGTGATGAACAGTCCAGAGATTATTTGCTGAAACCATTCTAGTTATCAGTTAAAAGTCTCACAGACACACCTGCTGCAAGTGACCAGTGAGCTTTAAGTAATAACTAAAGTATTAAACACAGTATCAAGGCTAGAAGAATTTTTTTTAAATGGTTACTTGGACTATTATTCCAAAACCTTAAACACAGATTCCGTTTTAAGCTTGAGGGCACAATTCTTAAATTTATCTTAATTTCTTTATTTATCTTAACATACCTTGAATCTGAGCTTGATCAAACTAAGCATACACAGCCTCAGATTTCCTGAGGTGTGCTGAAAGCTGTTCAGAGCAGTTTGGTAGGCCCAGCAGTCCAAATAAACAGCTGCTGTAGTGAACTCACATTTGAAAACTGTCTCCACTATTCTTCACTCTCTAGTATTTCTCCTTTCTCAGGGACCACAGTGCTCATGCTCAAATTGGTGAGGCCATTATCAGTGCTCCCTGTCCTTCTAACCATGCAGACCTAGACCTGTCTGTCTAGCAGGTATGAACACCTTGAAAGTGTTTGCTGACAAAGGCATGGGCAGTCTCTGGCTGCAGAGCAGGGGTGGTGTGAAGCTTCTGTCACTGATGTGTAGTACTGGTCTGTCCTCTCCTCCCCATGTGGAAATCCAGCCCCTGCTGAAACCCTGCCATGAGTCACACTGTTTGGATACACCCACAGAACCAGGAATGGGAAAACTTCTATATAAATAGCATGCTAGTTTAAAAGAAACTGAAACCAAATCCAAAACCAAAACAGAAACCCTACACCTCACTATTTTAACAGGTTGTTGTTTTGTTTTGTTTTTTTTTTTTTTCCACTTCAAATCCCAGCCAGGGAGGATGAGTTTGGAATTCAAGGTTAATAAAGCAATATCTGGAGGCTGCTCTTCTTTGGTAGCCTGCCATTCATCCTGTCACCCGTGCACAGACATCCTTTTCTTGCTTGCAACAATAAACAAATTAATTTCTACTTCGTAATTTTTCTTGCTTGTGCCTCTTGAGTTTTCCTAGCAACCAGCAGCAATGCAGATACAACTACTGGGGACCCTAAGCACTAAGCACAGTGCAGTCAGCAAAAAAACATTTTACACTTCAAGCACTTTCAGCCTCCTTTCTTTACCAAGGTTTCTAACCTATGAAAATTTCCTAACAGGAGCAGGATAAGATGGGCCCTTGTTCTTAATAGATGGTCATTTCACAGGACAAGGTGTTTTGCTAACAGGAAAATGTTATTAGTTCTGGCTAAGCAATGACTTCATGATGTAGCATTTAATTAATAAATGTAATTTATATACACACAGTGAGCCATAAAGATGACAGTATGCTCCCAGAAGATATTTTGGTAATTAAATTTTATATCTTCCCAAGCATTATTCTCTGTGCTCAAAGGAAAATATTGACAGATTCTCTTTTAATTTTTTTTTTTTTTGGACTCTGCTGATAAACAGGGTACAGTGCCAAAAACTACAAAAGAGAAATGAAAATACGATGTCAATGCTCTGTAACATATTACTTACTGTGGTGGCACAGTGGATGTCTTTCCATACATTGGCTTCCCTGGAGAGATCTGAGACTTCAAAAAGGTTATCAAGAATTACTTCCCCAATCATGTCATGTCTAGAAAATCTGTCAAAATCATAAACACTGAAATGCAATTTCCTGTTGCTGAGTTGATCATAGGCTACAGGAAACTGAAAGGTTTCATCAAAGACAGGATTTAATGTCTTTCTGTGAACTCGTGTCTGAAACTTCTTTTTCCTATCTGGAAGCAGATAAATCTTAACGTAGGGGTCGGATGTTCCTGTGAAGTCTTTAGCAGGCAGATCTAAGGCTTTGACAATTGTGACAGCCAGAAGTTCATTCTCATAATCATACCGGAGAGTGAAGTTAAGTTTTCCACATGTTTTCACATCTTCTTGCTGCCCATCAGAATCCACAGACTTCTGTTTGTAGAGTTCTGGTTTTATTCTCCCAATGCTGGTTGTGGTCTCTCCCCTTTGCAAAACTGGGTCTGTCCCCATGTTAAAATCAACGCTGCACACTTGCATCTGCCTTGGCAAGTGCCTCCTGAAAGAATTGTGCCTGCACACACACAGAGACACACAGACACACAGACACACAGACACACAGACACACAGACACACAGACACACAGACACAAAACAAGCCATGGTTATCTCTGAGAAAAGACCATCTCTCAATAGAAAATATAAGAACAAGTTAGTGAGGGCTCCTCTCTTCAAAAGAATTAAAAAATAATCCTCTCCACAACCCCTTCGGTGTTTTGCAAGTGTTAAAGCATCCTTGAGAGGAAATGGTCATTCAGAATTAATTTCTTGGCCCAGGGGACCCCCACTGTCCCAGAAATAAATACATTTATAACTTTGCTTTCAGATTATGCAGCTGAAACTGAATTCATGTTCTTCCACAGAACAAGCTGACAGTTCCAACATAGCATGATCCCACTTTGCTAGGGCCTGGGTAAAGTACGGTCAAACAGAAAAAAAAAAAAGCACTTGCAGAATTTTCATCAGTACTCTGGTTTTTGGAGGCATTCCATGGTGGTTTTCCAATTAAATATTTACCAGCCTTCACACTGATGATGGTGAAAGGCGCCTGAAAGGGAAATGCAGAGCTGTGTCTGGAGGTTTTTAACACAGTGCTTTGCCATCCTACAATAGTTTATATACACCTGCTTGATATCTCCTACATTGAGGTGCAGGCTGCCTTCTCCAAAAGCACTGGAAATATTTTGTTCTGCCTGCAATGCATTTCAGAGTTTTGTCAACAATTTTCTGCCATTGGTTTGGGTTTTTTTTCCCTTTTGTTCTCAGTGTCTGTTGTGCAGTGTATTAGAAAGCTGATTCCTCTACCACTAGCAAGAAACAGTATGCTAAATTCCTTGCAATTCTGAATACAATGTTGCATAAACATGTGTATTTATGGGATTATCTTGGCTCATGAATCCAAATGGAAAGTTGTGTGGTTTCTACCAAGAGTGAAATCAAGCCCCTGGTGCGCCGTACAACCTTAGAGGAGTATAAAAAACACTGGTTTAAAAAGCTTCACAGCATTTATCATCAGCAGATGTCATTATGACTACACTATCCAGTTAATTTTCTAGGCATTTTCACATTTCCTCAGTACTTCCCTACCCCAACAATCTGTGCTGCAGAAGATTACCACCTCCTCCTGTGAGCACACTTAGTTGCCATTAAAGAACAATCCAATTGTCATAATTTCCTCTGCTTTTTGCAATCAATTGCTTATTAATGCCACATGTAGCCTTGCCTTATTACTTGGTTTCTCTGTGGTGTTGTGTTCTGAAAACAAGAGGTGTCACAGCTGTGTGTCTCTTTCTTTAAATCAGAGATGCAAGTTGTCCATTTGAAAGCAACCAGGACTCATTTAGTAGATATTATTTGTGTTTTCACTGTAAGTGAAGAGGTTGCAGAAGGCATGAAGCACAAAACTGCTGCAGCTCATCTGAACAGAGATACAAGAGAGTAATATGCAGCTATTAAATAATAGACAAGAATGTTTCCCCTCCCAGCTGTTTCAGTCCTGCTAGGTGCAGGGAGCAGTCCTAGCTCAACACAAAGAACAGGGCAGGGAGAGCTTCATAGCCTAGAATAAAAGTAGCTCAAAAGTATCCAGGTGTTTGGATGTCAAATTTAGATGAACAATACACCCCTCTTGTAACACACTTTGCCTTTCCTTCTTTACAAATAGACAAGTTGAAAGATTTTCTTCTCTCTTAAATGTTAAAACTCCCTGAATCCATAGTGTCTAATGTCCACATTGGAATGGGTTGAGGAATGAAAAGGCCCTGACTGGTCAGAAAAGTAGAATATTGTCCTCAGGGAGTTTCACAGCTGTTCTTATGCTTTTGGCCTCCAAGAAGTGCAACCTCCTGAGTATGCCAAACCATGTGGAAGGAGCTGAACTCCACCCAAAATGCAGCACAATAAATTCCTGGGCAGGCAGCAGTTTAGGGACTATCTTTTTAGTATCTTTGACTCATAATGAGGTCCAGGAAGACCTGTGTTACTGCTACTTCTGTCAGTGCTAAGGAAGCCTGTGCAGAGAGGCCTTCCTGAGTGCTCCTCACACCTGCAGCTGTACTACTGAGGTGCCCAGATTGTCACAGAGTTATATGAATGGTTTAGGTTGGAGAGGACCTTAAAGATCATCCAGTTCCAATCCCCCTGCCGTGGGGGTATCATGTTCAAACCCTGCTGTACATGGCTAGAATTGCCTTTGCAGGGGAAACAGTGAAGCTGATTGTATGGCATCAGTTTGAGCAAAAACAGGTACATGACAAATTCTCTGCTCTTCAACTTCTCTTGCATTTTTGACAACCTGGGTTAATGTGAGCAAAAGCAATATATAAGACCCCAAATCTATGATTCCTAAGATACCAGCTTTCTTTTAAATTTTCAGACTTCATGCACTTCAGATCTTCTGCTGAATTGTTGCGAGATGTCACTAAGTAAAAGAATGCATTTCTATGGCTGCTCCCCATGGGAATCAGCAGCACTTTTGCTCCAGTAAGCCAAAGTCCTAATTACACAGTGCCTAGTATCTGTTCTGAGTCACAGCATTTCACCAAGACAGCTAATTGGTCTGTTAATTATTAAGATGTTTCATTGTTGTCATGGCAACATATTTATCTTCCTTTGTTCTGCAGTAACAAAGGGATTAATGACTGTGATAATGAAATACAAGGATGTCAGGAAACCAGGCTGTTAAAATGTGGCAGAGCTACCAACATCTGCATATCCAGGTATTTCAGCCTCTACTGACTCTTACATGTAGCATTCCTATAGCAGACTTGCCTTCCATAACAAAACAAATGCATTTTGAGTGATAGCAAATCTGTATGCAAAACTAACATAAAACTGTATTTTTGTGGGCACAATGAAACTATGATGCTGATTTCTAACTCAGTAAGACTGCCACATCTGTGACAAAAGGGAGGGATAGGATGCCAATTTATGATATGACTTGAGATTTATGAGGGGTGACAGGTCTAACTTTCCTAGATGGTATTACAGCAATCTTTTGATCCAAATCCAGAAAGAGGCATGATCATTGGTGGTATTTAAACAGAAGAAAAGCTTCTCTCTTCTCCTTGCAAACACTAAAATCAACAGATAGTTTGTTTTTCTTTAACCTTAACAAACCCAAGCACCTCACTTTGCCTTTGTGCCTCTTGAGAACTGACTGGCTCAACACATTCCTCTCCAGCTGATGCTAAAGAGCAAAAAGCATGTTCTTGGAAAATACAAGTGAATGTTTGAAGAATGAATTTTCATAGAAGCAATAAACAATAATATCACAAAGTGTGGGAAAGGGTGGTTCTCAAGAACACAGAGCAAAATTATTTGCAAATGAGCACCACTGCTGCAGTTCTTCTGCTGTAGTGTACTGGTTAATTGGTGTCAAGGACTAAAGAGCTTTTAACAAAAAGGTCTTTTCATAATATCAGGGACTATGAAAAATATGTAATTACAACTAAATAGAAATATATCATTTCCCTATAATAACATGTCTCTGTGTTAAATGTACAGTCTAAAAAATGTGATCAGACACATTTGATTGTTGCTCTGATTGGCTTATTAAAATCCTCATGCTTCAATTACAATGACTTAATATGATTTCACTTATTTTATTAAGAGCTGATGGCTGCATGAACCCATCATAGGACTGGTTACAACACTTTAATTTGCCCCAACTCAGGTGGTATCAATGTACAGGAGACACTCCAGAGAGCAAACATTTCTCTCAGATCCTTTGTCAATGGAATACATTTAGGAGAGGGTGCATCTGGATCCTGAGGGACTCCAGAGGACAACAAAGCAGTGCTGCATTGAAGATGGTACAAGAGAAGCTGTGCTACCTTTGCATCTGCGATTGGCACCTTTTTATTTAGAGGCCCCCAGTCAAGGACACCAGAGCCAGGTTTCAGTCATTTTGCTGGTACATTGTTGCCAGCTGGGGTTAGTGCACAATAAGGAATAATTCAGAAACCTGGTCCAAATGTCCAGCCTTATTCTCATACGTGATACTCTTGGCAGCAGCAATTAATATGAGCTGTTAAGTTTTGACTCCCCCTAAGACAGGCAGGGTGCAGATATAATATGTTTGCAAAGATCACCATTTCTGGATAATTTTTAAGGCACATGCCATTCTAAACGTGTTTTGTAAAAGGATGTAGAATTTTTCACCACACTCTAAAAGGAGGCGATGTTTCCAAACACCCTGGTACTGATTGGCTGTGGTGGGACAATCAGTTACTCAATGCACAGGAACTGTCTCTTTCAGAGGAGATGTAACCCTGATAATCTTGAGAAGATAAAAGAAACCTCCCTTACGAGGTTGCAGAAGGAGTGGTATTGATAGGAGGTTTTACTTTTGTAAAACTGTCCTTGGCTTCACAAATATTTTGTATTCATTTAGATCCCAATCCAAATCACTCTAGAGACCTGTGAGAGTATTTTCACTGCCTGAAGTAGATCTGGAGCATATCACTGGAACTTCTCTCTTCCCCTATAGTACCACTGGGACAATTCAGGTCCATCTGCCAGCCAGCTATTTCTTCTGTCTATTCAGGAGGTCAGACAGTCTGAATACTTGGATTTGATGCATAAAACTCTTTCAGTTAATATCCTTTTAGGTGGCAGTGAGCTGGGTAATGGGCTTGTCATGCTAAACTGTACCAATTTTTGTTCCTCTGTGTTTAGTGTGACAGTTATAAGTTCAGAATTATCCAAGTGTTGTGGGAACGTTCCTTAGTGTGGTTTGCATACTGTGCTCATGTTCTGAGCAGATGGATACAGTACTAGGAACCAGGCACAGCCAGGGTAATGTGGCTTAAAGCCAACTGGACAGCCACATAATTCAGGAGGTGCTTTGGCTGCTAAAGTCAGTCAATCTCCTCTGGCTGGAGTGCTCTCGTTTTGGGAGCTTCCTATGGTTTCATATTGGCTGTTCCATGAGGTTGGAATAGCTGAGAAAAAGCACTTGATCACTCACTGCCACAACAAGTGCACTGAGCTGGCCAAACACTGTCTTTAGGGCTCCCAGGAGGCCAGCAAAATACGTACCCACTCAGTGTAAAGCATGTGTCTTCTCCTCCTTTTGTCTCTAATTATTGTGAATGTGGGCCTTTTTTTTTTTTTTTTCATTTGTTTCTTTGGGTTATTTTTTTTTCATTTGGTTGGTTTTGGGATTTTTTTAATTTTTTTTTTTTAATTGGTAACATGTTTCCTTAGCAAAAGGCATTTTGAGAAAAAAGCTACTTCCTACACACTATCTGCACTGTAACTTATGGCATTACACAATATCTCAGGAGCCTCTTTTAGCATTAATTTTCCCAATCTTTGCTTGTAAAACAATCCCCTTTTTATTTCAGGATTTGATCTTTACAGTTCATTGTTTGTTTCCATGCAATTTATTTGCTAACAGTGTTTGAAGGAAAATCCCATTTGAATCTATAGGTCCCTGCACATCTTCACTACTTTTCAATATAAAGTGGCACCTAATGCAAAACTAAAGTTTGTGTCCTCCACTTTAATGCTAAAGAAACCACTAAGGAATGCTGTGTGCTTGTCATTTATTTATAGACTTACATGGAATCTGGACAGCTTTAAGATCAGCCCATAAGTGTCTGTATTTTTAGACTGGAATTTTAATTCCTTCACAATCAGCAAACCATGTCTTAAGGAAATGTGCCATAAAAAATGAGTCTATCATTTCTTTGGTTGAGAGGGAAACTTTCATCTTGAAAACAACTGATATATCTATAAAATAAATCTCTGTGAAAATCTAGACTTGCAGTTCTTTAAAAAAACACTGAAATATGTTTTCCTGTAATCAAAACCCAAAAGGGAAATTCTTAAAGTAGCAACATCTATCTTTACAAAGTAGTAGATGTAGATTTCACTTTCATATGTTAAAAGGATTATGTAACTTAAGGCACGCTACATGTGTCAGAATATTCTGTCCAAAGAACAATGTGGCTTCACATTCACATGACTGATGTTTCACCCATAACTGCTAAGAAACCTGTGAATAATCCTGGGAATTTTCAGCAGTGTTCCTGCACTACTTGTTCCTGGGAAAGGTGCCACAAGTGCGGGTGCCTCTGATTTACCTTGACGAGGACGTGGGCTCGGTGATCTGCCTCTGCATCCGAGCATGTCTGATCAGATGCTCCTTCAGCGCGTTCTGGACCTCTGCTGGTATATCAGGTGAAGTGTGGCTGATTTTCAGCGCAGCTTCAAGTACTTTGGTCGTGGCTTTCCCGTTCTCTTTAACTTCCTTTTTCTCGCTGTTCTCCAAAACCTCCGTAGGAGCGCTGGAGCTGCTCTGCGGGACATTACTGGCGCTGGAGGTGAGAGGTTTGCTCCTCCAGCAGGGCCAACACAGCTTCCAAAAGACAAAGAGTGAGACCACCAGCAAGGCGAGCCCACAGAAGCTGACCACGACTGCTAAGAGACTGACTGAGACGTCTGCAAGGAATTAGAAAACAAAAATCGTGACGGACAAACATGCAGAGAAAAAAAAAATTAAAGTAACACAGGCAAGGAGATAGAAGCATTTTTTATTATTCTGTTTGTGTAGAGCTTTAAAGTCCTATTTAAGATGGTGAGTTTTTCTTTTTTCTTTTTTTTTTTTTTTTGAATTTTCCTTTTGATATCTAAGCCTGTACCTTTAAGATGT
Source organism: Phylloscopus whistleri (assembly GCA_017589585.1). Classification (NCBI taxonomy): domain Eukaryota; kingdom Metazoa; phylum Chordata; class Aves; order Passeriformes; family Phylloscopidae; genus Phylloscopus; species Phylloscopus whistleri. The sequence goes on along the minus strand of JADMLD010001393.1, from coordinate 6,539,441 downwards.
TATTATTTTCTAGTATCTGCCTCTGAAGCACTCCTTTAATTGTTCAGGCCAAGGGCCAGTGTATGTACCACTCACTGCATACTCAGACATCCTTCTCAGGGCAGTTTCCTTCTCAGGAAGTAAGGAAACAATCCCCACACCTCCCAGCCATTGTTGGCTAAGGACCTTGAGATCAGTAGGTGAAAGAAATATTGATCTACTTTGCTAAAGTAAAGTTATTATAATCAAACAACAAATATCCTCACTGAGATTTAAAGCAAACGCATGAGAATTCTGTTCCCACATCTAGATTTCTAATTTTGAAAGCAAGCACCTGTGTAGACAGACTTCTCCGTATGGGTAATGTACACATCCCTTTACTTACTGGCTTCAGGTGGAGACACAGCTCCTGAAAACATCAACAACTTTCATTTCAGTCAGAAAGGCTGATGTTGCTGCTTAGTTCTTTTGAATGAATATTTAGAACATCAAGAACACATCGATGGAAAAGCTAAGCTACAGTTAATGTTTTCTCTCAGTACACAGGCATGCACATGCACAAATTTCCTCAAGATTTGCCAAACTGCTGACTTTGTGTGCCAACTGCTTCAGAAACATTTTAAAATCTAAAATTTAGGTGTAAAGAGGAACAAGATAAAGTCTGTGGTAAATAAGAGATTTCTGTGGTTAAATCATCAGCTCTGGACCAAGACTGTGTCAGACCAAGATAGCACAGATGTATCAATATCTAAAATTCTGCTGTGAAAGTGCTGCTGGCTTCAGAGAACACAGTGAAATGCTCCGAGCTGTACAGAGATCATGCTGTACACTGAGCTACTCCTGGCTGCCCTGTATTTGACTTTTGCTGCCAAAACCGCTTAGAATATCCAATAGCCTGGCTAAAGATAGGAGAACAGATTTCATACCAACAAAATTCCGTGGACACACCTGTATTTTATGAGATGGTGGATCACCAGGATAGCCCTAATTAGGAGTTTTATTCTATGTGACATTTGATTTTTCCAGTATCCTGTAGCATTATAACCAAAAAATCCCATTCCTTTTCAAAAGAGCCTTTTATATGTCTTAAAATTATTCACTATACCCTGCTTAAATATCCCTCAAGCAAGGCGGCTGCCCCTTGTTACAAGTTTTGACAGTTTAACAGCTAATACTTTGTATCCATAACTCCAGGCTACAGGCCACTAAACTGAATCACTGGAAAAGTGCAAAGAGAGTTTGAGCATATTTTTATAGATTTTCACATGAGCAAAAAGGTATTAGCTCCATGAAAGGATTAGCTCCACGAAACACTATGTACCTCACCAGCTCTTATGAGAATTGAAGATAGAAAGATGGAACAGAATGATGAAGATAGAAAGCTGAAGATGGAAATTTGGGAATGTTTTCTTTATTAACATATAATATCCAGGTGCATCTCTCAGTAGCAAACACTGAACTGACAGACCACTCCACATGAAAGCTCATGAGAAGAGCAAAAATGTATAGAAAATGTTGTAGTCTGGAGATCAGACCCCCCCAGTCAATTCCTAGTCATGGATCAGGAATTAGAACAGGAAATGATCAGTCTTAGTGAGTGCTTTGGATGTGGCCCTTCTGTTTCAGCAGATGACAGACATTAATAGAAAGGAGAGAGGCTCTTGCATGACCTCAGTGCTAGAGAATGGTCTGTAGTGGGTTGATGGACAGATGCCAGAGGCCCATCAAAGCTGCCCTGTCAATCCCCTCCTCAGATGGACAGGGGACAAAACATAAAAAAATCTTGTGGGTCAAGATGAGGACAGGGAGAGACCACTCAGCAATTCCTGTCATGGGCAAAACAGACTTGGGGAAATAAGTTTATTACCTATCAAATAAATGGTGACTAATAAAACCAAACCATAAAACACTTTCCCCCACTCCTCCCTTCTTCTGGGGCTCAAATTCACTCCTGCTTTCTCTACCTCCCCCCTCCAGCAGCACAGGGGATGGGCAATGAGGCTTCACTGTTTACAGTCACACAATGTCTCTGCTGCTCCATCCTCTTCTGGACTCCTCACACTCTTCCCCAGCTGCTTTCCTCCAGTGTGTGGACCCTGCCACAGGAGACAGTCTTGCCCAAACTCCAATGTGAGTCCTTCTCAATCATTGCTCCAGTGTGTCCCTTCTGCTGGGAGCAGAACTTTGGGAGCAGACTGCTCCAGCATGAGCCCTGCTGCAGGGTCATGAATCTTGTCAACAAACCTGCTCCAGTGAGGGATCCTCTCTCTTTCCACAGGTCACAGATCCTGCCAGGAGCCTTCTACAGGGTGGGCTCCTCACAAGGTCACAACCTCCTTTGGGAATTCACCTGGTTTGGAATTGAGATGCTCCATGGGCTGCAGCGGTGAAGACCTGCAGTGGAAGGCAACTCACTCTCACACATGAAGCTCCTCTTCCCCTTCTTCTTCACAGACCTTGGTCTCTGCAGAGGTTTTCCTCACAAATTCTGACTCCCCTCTTCCAGCTGCTGATGCACAGCAGATTTTTATTTTCTCCCAACTTAAAAATGTTTTCCCGCAACCCCTGTGTCTAGGGGGCTCAGCCCAGGCCATCCTGGAGCTAGCGGGCCTTGGCTCTGTTGGGCATGGGGGAGGTTTCCAGCAGCTTCTCACAGAAACCCCTCCTGCTACCAAAACCTGGCCAGGCAAACCCAACACACAACCAAAAATGAGCTTAATATACTCATACAGAGGTAGGTCTCACTGAAGAACCTTCTTTGAACCAGATGAATTGTCAGGCAACCTGGACAATTTTTTTCTGTTCTCAAAGTGTGACAAAAAAGTAGAACTCCTGAAAATATTGATGGTTTGCCAGAAATAAATAAAAAATTAAGGAAAAAAAATAAGAGGAAAACAAAAATAAATTAGATTTTGGGTGATTTGCAGTATTTCCAGCCCAGTTTAGGGATAGCTGTCATAACTAGGTTATATTTTGAGAGGAAGACTTTTACAACTGAAAATTGTAGAGTTTTGGGTTTTTTTTCCATTTGGAAAATGTTGAAGGAGGATGTTTTAACAATTTTGAAACTGCTGGCAACATTTCAAAACTAGAAATATGAAAATTGATCCCTTCCAGCAGAGCTTCAATTTGATGAATAGATACTATCAGCTGAACACATTGCATCAAAGCATTTCTAGCAAATTCTAATTTAAGTTTTTCACTGCAAGACATTTTTCAAGCCTTCAAAAAACTTGTTGTCTCCTTTCAACACCTACTCCTGTACTTCAACTTTCTCTAAGCTGTTTTTCTCTATTTCTATTAAACTACTTCAAAGTTGAAAAAGCTCCTGAAATCTTTAGAGAAAATGTTTTTTATATCCGTAAAATAATCCCAGGAAACATCTAAAGTCTCATGAGCAGAGATAAGGAACTAATTCTACAAACAGTTGTAGTCTCAATTTTTGCTATTTTATTAACGAATTAAACAACCTCACACATTGAATTTCGTAGTGCAACAATTACAGGAACTATTTGAATTGCCAGAAAATTGACCAAAAAGTAGTTCATGATAAAAACCTACTTAATTACATTTATTGCCACAATTGCAAACAACAATCACTGTGCCATAAAATAAAAAATGACATAAAAAGTATATTGTTTCATGTCCTTCCTTCTGTCAGTCACTCGACTGAGCAATTACAAGAGATTTGTTGTTACATGAAGACTGAAATCATCTGAAGAGCAGTCAAAACCTTTGTGTGTTTAGGCTGGATATGTCTCTTATATTAAGTTTTTTATAGGAAGTTTCATTGAAGAGTGTAAAACATTAAGAGAAAGTTCCACAGACTTGGAGCTTCTTCACATCCCTGCCAAGGAATCCTGGTTGGGAAGAAAAATGGGTACTGAAGGATGGATTTGTTATCAGACCAGGGTGGCACTCCACATACATAAGTATTATTTAAAGACATAGAACTGGTGACAAATTCAAAGGCTGCCTAATTTTTAAGGGCAGAAGGAGATACAGACACTGCTGGGACAGCACTAATTGTCAACTTTGTGACTAATGTTCTCATCGGTCTCTGGTCCAAAAGAAAACACAAACCATCTTGAACAACTCTTTCTGAACAGGTAATTGCAGTTTGTCTGCAATGATTTAGATTTGTACAGAACAGGACATCCCTCTGAAAATTCAGAAATATTACAGAATTATGCATTTCTCATTCTTGTTCTTATGCTTGGTATATTCAGGAATGTAAAGAAGGTATTTTTTTTCTCACACCATCCCCTTCTGGTCAGTAGGAGATCTTCCAATGACTTCATTTCTCTCCTAAATGTCATGTATCTAGTCTCGATAAAATTTAATAACTGAAAGCATCCTGTTTCCTCATGGTTTTGTGTTTAAAACTATTCTTTGAAGATACAGAAGTTTGGACAATTTTATATTTCTCATTTAAGAAAGGCATGTTTATTGAGAACCTTCAAAAATTCTCTGTATTTTTATAAATATCCTCTGATAAATTTTTGCCATAAAAGTCTCCTTGACAGCCAGTCTTTCGTATCAGGCAAGTACTTCAGAAACATCCCCATCTGTTGCATTTTTTTTTTTTTTTTCCTTTTCTGGATGCTAGGTAATGTCTTGAGCATTTAGTTCGGTACTATGGATTCCAAAAATTTTTTGTTTGGAACTTGCCTCAGAAAAGTTCTGCAAACACGTCCATTGGCAGACTTCCATTTCAAAACCAAATTAAGATCACTTACATTTTAGGCAACATCTGCCTCATGAGGCTGAATTTGGAAAAACATACTCCACAAACCCATGGCCTTGATTGGAGACAGAAACATCACACACTGCTGGGATGTAGTGCCCAGGTGTATGAAGGTCAGGAACAACTGATGTGAACCAAACTAAAGAGAATGGATTCTTCCCAGAAAGGGAGCAAGGGAGAAAGGAGCACTTGGGGAAAGGCAGGGTTCTAGTCTCCTCTGGCCCATTTCTTTGTCTATATCTGATCCTGGTTCTCTTAAATATTTAAAGTGCAATGTCTGTAACCTGTGTTCGAAGATATTTTTCTTTAACTTTGAATTTGTTCTCTTATTCAATAAGCCATAAGGAACTTCACCCTTTCCATAATAAAGGAACCCTTGTGTATGTAATACCACGAGTCAGATCAATCAGATAAAGTAATCTCTCTGATTTTCTATGAGATTTGAAGGGAAGCAGGGCCCTTATAAATCATAGAAGGTCTGGGGCCAATAAATCTCCCCTATCCCCACGTAGATGAACTAGTTGGTCCAACCCATCATACCTGCTGTTCTGATTTCCTTGGGGAAATTTTAAGCACATTAAAACTTGCTGGTATTAAGCAGATTTTCCACAATTACCTCTGTCTCATCTAAATCCTTTCAGATGGGGACATGATGCTCTAGCATGCCTCAGAAAGTGGCAGGTGCAGAGTCTTGTATTTTCTCTCTCTGAACCTGCCAAAAGACTCGATTTCGATATCAAATGGCAACTTAAAAGAGTAGGTGTGACCTCCTCTCCTGCTCTCATGGAGAAGCATCCTTAGAAGATCTTCCTCAAACTTTTACTCTGGCCTTATTGTGAGTGTGTTCCTTCCCTGTTAATTCATTCTGGTGTCTGAATTTGTTCCACACAGCCACCACAATCTTCTGGCTGGTACATAATTTCTTAATGCTAGCAGAATTCTATGATAGCTTTCTTCCTGACAGGAGAGGAACTAAATGAATCCAGGGATCACTGTGATTTACTACATGATCACAGCACGCAGAATTATTAATCTCTTGTCAAAATCAATTTATCTAAGCTATATTAGAGATGATGGTTCTCACTTTTGCCTGGCTAGGTCTGTAAATTATTGGTCTTCACTCTCAAGACTTATTCTGCTCTACATGCTTTTCTGCTTGCTGATTCTCACTTAATCTCAACAGGAGGGATGCTCTGCTAGACCCACACCTGCCCATTTAGCTTTCCATTAAATGAAAAAAGCCCCCAGCCTTAGGCTTGGTTCTCTGCACTTCTCAACTTTGGAGGATCTCTTTGTGTCTACAAGAAGCCCCCATTACCCTTTTTCAGATGAGACATATAAATTAGAGCATATTATAAGCTCACTGGGCTGCTGTTCACCACAAGCAGAAAAGGAGGTTCATGCAGCTCAAGTGTCATCTTTGAATTGTCATGGTTATGTTTATTCTTACCCAGCATTATATAACAAAGATATCACACATATGACAAGGCCCAGGAAAACACTATGTCCCTCCATCATCTTTGCAGATTTGTCCTCCAGATGGTATAAACCTTTCTGCATTTTCCCCCTGTATTTCTTTACGAAATGTGTGTAGAGGAAGATTCTGTTGTAAACCTCTTGTTTTTACTGTGTATCACTGCTGTCTGCATTGTTGTGACTGCTTTCACATTTGCTGCAAATAAATCTGGTCTCAGTGGTACTTTTACCCCCCTGTTTTGCCTGTACCTTGCTGAATTAGACGCATTTCTGGTTTTCACAGCTTGTTAACACTGATTTTGTAAGTTATGTTTTTTAGTAGCCCTGCATTTTTTTCCCACCAAGTCTTATTTCTCTGATAGTAACATTGACCTAACCTGGTGATGGATTCCTGGTAAATAATTTGGTCGTTCTTTTAACTGTTAAAATGTTTATTATTTGATTTTCTCACATTCCCCTGTAGCAGAGACACTGTTTCATTTCTCTGTAACAGAACGCTCACTTGTTTCACACACCAGTTACTTTATCACAAAGAAAAATGCTCCTTTCTTTTATGACAGTCCTACACTGATCACAGTAGCCCTCATATTTGTCCAAGCTGTTTCTTGTCTCCTTCACGCTTACTTTGGCACAGCTGAGAAGAATTTACAAGCACTCTATGGGGTAAATCTGTTCTCCCCCATCCCCTAAATACACCCAGGCAGGGCAAGCAGAGCCACCGTTTGTGGATGTGTGTGCATTGTGTACACCCAGGCAGTGCAAGCAGAGCCACTGTTTGTGGATGTGTGTGCATTGTGTGCAGAACACAGCGTGTTCCAAGGAACCGGGACTAAATGTAAACCATCGGCTGCCATCCAGCAGGTGGAGAGCTGTCAGAGAAGCTTCTGACAGCCAACAGGAGGTCCATTCCAGCTACAGCAGGAGGACACAAGACATTGCTTTTTGGGGAAGAGTGAGTCTGTTACAGGCTGGCCATGTGCAGGATGCTCCAGTGCTTTCTTACTTGCTCTGTATTTTTATAGCCAACTGTCAGTCAGGGGTAGGGTTAAAAATTTGGTAGGTTAGAGTGTTACGATAACTGAATAACTGCCAGTAGACTATTAACATGAATAACAAACGATCTCCTGGAAGCTGATGCTCTTTGCATGGTCAACTTTCAAAAATCAATTGTTTGGCAAGCAAAGGAGCAAGAGTGAACATCACTCTCAAGATATTCACTACCCACTCTAGTGGGCTAAAATATGCCCACAGTATTTATAACAGAGCTGGTTTTACAGCTCTGTAATAAATATTGGTCACCCATGGGAAATGATAATGAGAGAGTAAAGTTTTGCATGACCAGCAGGCCTAAAAAAAGGCAAAGAGCACAAAGTACCCACCATTTGCAGAGGACATAAAATGAATTTTAAACATGTGTCCCTAGAGCAGAATGTCCAAACTCCTCTCATTATGCTGTATGCAATTGGCTTAATCTTCAGAAATGCTCACAACTGGGACCTTTGATGTGCTTGGTTCCATTGAAAATGAGGAGGGATGCTCAGCTGGAAAAAATTAATTAGAGCCTTTTATTAATGAGATAATCTGAGTCAAGATGCCAGTATAACCACACTGCATATATGAGTTTGGGGCAGTTATAGAAAATTAATAATTTACTAAGTTTAGAGATAAATTTTATTATGTGAAATCCTGCACCTCCAGCTCCCATTTATTTTCTACCTTAACTAATATAATTGACAGCTTAATTATTTTGCCCAACTGTATTGGAGTTGTAAAGTAAAAACAAAACAGCTGCACATCTAATTGAGCATTTTGCCAAAAATGCTATAACTTTCAGAAGAAAGCTCATGGTCGTCTAATCATACAAAGGTACAATAAACCTAAACATCTTCCTCACCTTTCTTACTTGAGCATTTCCCTGAGATGAGCGAATTAGTAGTTCTTATAATTACTGGGGCAGGAAATATAACAACAGATGTCTATATGCACTTGTCTAAAGCTCTAGAAATTTACAAAATTTTCTGTCTCATGAAGATTATTTGCTATGAGTTCTGTAGATTGATTGTTCATTACACTAAATATGATTAACCCTTCTTGACCCAAGTAGTCAGCAGTAATTGAGGGTCGAAGGTGTTGGTGCTGACACTGAGAGGAAAAAAACTGTTGAATAATCAGTCATTTCTTTGATGTAATCCTGTCTGTTCCCCAATTAGCAGTAAACCTGAATATCTCCCCTTTCTGTGTTGTTGCTTCATTTTGTTATACTCTGCCTTCCCAGGGCCATACTCACCACTTTTTCTTCTGACTGTGTCTCCAGCTTCCTCTTCGTTTGTTTGTGTTATCTTTTTTATGCTTCTTTCTCCCATATAGGCATATACACTATCAAAAAAACATCACTGCCCAGCATCTCTGCTTTCCTCTGAAATTCCTGGGTCATGGGGTCAATATTGTCTCATATTTTGCTTTGAGCCTGTGATTGGGTGATGCATCTTCTGCCTCAAGTACCTGATTACTCTGAGAAGCTTGGCTGCTTTTTATGGTCTAGCTGAACAGAAAGCTATCACCATACCCACTAACATAACCATATCAATGCAGTTCTAGTTGCATTTCACAGTGTTTTCAACTTCCAGAACATGTTTTCATCCTTGTATTAAATAGAAATGGTCTGCTTTCCTTTTTGCCATCTACTCTTTTGCTTTCTGAAAGGTTGCTTACACTGCTCTTTCCTTTCCAAATATGTGTCTCCCCATGGTTTACAGAATCACAGAATATTCTGGGTTGGAAGGGACTCACAAGGATCACCCAGTCCAGCTCCTGGCCCTGCACAGCACCATCCCCAAGAATCAGACCATGTGCCTGGAAGCATTGTCCAAATGCTTCTTGAGCTCTGTCAGGCTTTATACTGTTTAGACTTCTCTCCTTTAATGACATCTCATGAGTGATTTTTGCCTATTTTACCTTTGTGACACTTTCAGGTATCTTTTTGAGACGAGGAAAACGGAATGAACTTAACATTTCCACCTTTAATGAAGAGGATCTATGGTTGTTCAGTGCTCTGGACAACATTAGCTTTATCCATAGACAAGGAACTCCATGTGCATTTGAAGAGAAGAGAGATGACATGGCTCACCTTTCAATGACACCACTTCTCTCAGCTTGAACTGTATTTAGAGTATTTCTGCTCATAAAATTGATGCAAGTTTATATTTATACCTTGTCTACCCAAGTGTTTACATATTCAAATATTGTCAATTATCAACAATGACAGTGTATCTGTTCCTCCTCTGGAGACAAAGTATGTTCATTAGCAGTGTTGTTAATGAGATAATGCTCAGTACACTGTGCATCTCAATAAAGCTGACACCCATCATCTAATACTGGTTTCCTTTAAGGGGGAAAAAGTGAGATTCTGGAATTCAGCTGAGATGTGGTACCCAGTGGTCCCAGCTCCTTTCTGTCAACTATATTTTGTTCCCTGATCCAACAGTTGTAAGGTAGTTAGGGTTTACAAATGGAAACCCAAGAAGATCGTTGACTTTCAAGAAATGCTTCAAAGAAGCTCCTCATATTATACACAATGCAATATTGAACCAAGTGTTGAAGATTCACATTCTCTAAACAGCAGATCTTGGTTTACCTCGTGGAATGTTTTGTGTCCTTCATTTTCCACCTGTTTATACACCAACTTTGCAGAGCCAAATGGGCTCCATAAGGCAATGCTATCTTCGTTCAACCTTCTACCATTCAGACCATGAAGATTAACACAGAGCATGATCAGAATATTCATGATCCGTGCTGGGGGAAAGGCTTCAGCCTCCTCACCCCTCCTTGCATTGCTGCCCTGCCTGGTGGCTGAGTCGGGCTGGGCTGAGTAGGGCAGGATCAGAAAACAGTGATTTTGACCTGAGATGCTACAAATAACCCGGGATTTGTGGTAAAATCTGTGGGTATTCAAAGGAAAGAAAACAACAACAAAAAGCCCATCCGCTGCGGCAGCAGCTGGGGCACACGCTGAGAACCCTGCTGCTTTACATGACCCGGTGTTAATTCATTTAATTTGCACTGTAACACTTGGCATTTGCTGGCTGCAAATAATGCAAGCTGTTCATTTGCATTTGTGGACAGACAGTAGAGGTTATCAATCCTGTCTAGCAGAAATTAAGCACAGAACTTCGAGCAAATTTCAAGCCCTGTCCTAAAAATAAGTCCCAAGGAAAACAAGGTGTCCGGAGAGCACCACACGAGATAAAAGTGCAGAGTCGGTTCCAAAAGGTGCAGAAAATCCAGATAGCAGGGACCAAAGACACCGCTATCAGGACTCAAAATCTTAGTTTCAACATGACAACTTTTCTGAATTCAGAATATTTAAGTTAACCCGGATTTTCTCCTTCTGCCCTACCCAAATTTTCCTGGGCAAGTGTCCTGAGCCGGACCGAAATTCTGCCCTGACTCCACAGGTTCCCATCGCCTGTCAGCGGCTCTCCTGCCTCCCACAGCTATGAGAGGAAAGGACGCAAAAACCTCAAATCCCGCTCAGAAAGGGGAGCCTGCGAGGCGGGACGCGCCGAGCCGCGCTCCGAGCCCCGGCTGCCCACACCCCCCGCTGCCCAACCTGTTGCTCGGGGTCCCAGCGTCACCCTCCGAAGGCAGAGGGACGGCCGGGGACACGAGAGGGCGAGCGGGTGCAGCCCAGGCGTGGCGCGCCCGGAGCCGCTGCCCGCCCGTGGCAGGAGCCCCGAACACCGCCCTTGCCCCGCTCCCGCCCGCATGGCCCCGCACACACACACACACACACTCAGCAGCAGCAGCAGCCCGAGCCCGAGCTTTCCGTACAGACGAACTCCCGTCGTGGGGAAAACTTTGCCGAAGCGGAGCTGCGGGTGGCAAACGAGCGAGCTGCGGGGGTACGGGGCGGTCTCCGGCGGCGATTTCTGTCCCCTCGGTACCTGTCCGTGCTCCCCGGCCCCACGCCCGCTGCCCCCACGTTTGCCCCGCAGCGCTGCTCGCTGCTCCCCGCTCCGGCGGTCCCGGCGCTCCCCTCAGCGCTCCTCGGGCAGCCTCGGCGGGCTGGGAGAGGGAGCGGATTTTAAAGCCGGCTGCGTGCCTGCCCCCCCACCTCCGCCCCCTCCGCACGCAGGGAAAGCAAAGGAAAAAGTTGCGCTCTCCGGCCGCCCACGCCTCGCTGTCCGCCCCGCGGCGGCGGCAGGACGAGCCCGGCGGCGGCGGGGCCGGTGTCGGTACCTGTGCCGCCGATGCCCTGCCGGGCGCTCTCCAGGGGGAAGATGCCTGCGCACTTCTCCCGCTCCACCTGCCCGCCCAGGCACAGCTCCGAGATGATCTGCAGCGCCTTGTGGCAGAGGCTGCCCACGCCGTCCTCCGCCGGGAAACTCATTTTGCGCCCCGGCCGCCGCCGCTAGGCCATGGCCGGCGCGGGACGGCTCCGCGCCCGACCCGCGCTGCCTCCCGCGGGGAGCGGAGCGGGGCGGAGCTGCGGCGGCGGCGGGAGCGGCGCGAGTGAACCCAAGAAGTAGTGAAGGAGCGGGGGGAGGAAAAAAAAAAAAGAAAGAAAAAAGGGGGGGGGGGGGGAGAGAGGGAAAAAATAAAAAGAGAGGGGAAAAAAAATAAACATCCACTTAGCAACGCCTTTTGTGTGGCTCCGTGCTCCGGCAGGCGGCTCGGCCAATGGCAGCCCGGCGCGGGGGGCGGGGGGCCCTCGCATCCCCCGGGAAACTTTTCCTTCCCCCGCCCCGCGGCCCCGCTCGGGCGCGGGGCGGTGCGGGGGCGGCGCGGGGAGCGGCGGGCGGAGCGCTGTGCCGAGCGCCGTCCCCTCCCGGCCGCAGGAGCCCCGGCCCCACAGGGCAGCGGGGGCAGCGGGGCGCTCCGGGCGCGGCTCCTCGGCCGCTCATCGCTCCGCCAGCACCAAGCGGAGCCGGTTCGCCACCGCCCCGCTCGTCCTTCCCCCAGCCTTTATTCCGAGGTGACCTCGGCGGGGGGATCCTCAGCGTGAGCTACCGAGCCGCGTCCAGTAACTTCACTGACCGAAGCACCGTCTGCACTCGGCTTCTCCGCACCCGTCCCGGTTGACTTTATCTATTTCTTTAACTTAAGGAGTTAGAGGAACCTCACGGCTGTCTGGTCTGTTTCCTCAACAAATTCTGTAAAGTTGGGTTATTTTATAGATAAAAGAGTTGGAGGTACGGCGTGCGTTTGAATATATTTTAAAAATCAGTGCAGCATACACCACTAACACTTGTTTCAGTTCCTGGCTGCGGAGCTGAAAAAGACTGCATCTGTTAAGTTGTTCATCTTCTTACTGAAATTCTGACACATTTTTATGTTTGTGAGGGAAAATTCCTCTAGGCCGATGGCATACATATGTCTTGCACTGCTTAGTTCTAGCTGGGCACAGCTGGAAGCACGTCTGCCAGCAGTTTACTCAGCTGCACTGCCTGTAGTCTGCTGCTTGGGTGTCTCGGTTTCATGGGCAGGAGAAGTTAACTTCTGTGCTGCTGTGCTTCCTTTTCCCTCTGGATTTAGAAGTTTTTATCTGTTACCTGTAAATAAATATCTCTATCAAACTGTCAGGTTTAGTAGTTGAAAACTTTATAACCATCCTTTGATAGCTGTATTACGGAATAAAATGAATTATTATTCCAGTTTTAATTCTGAAATTCTACACTTCAGATAGCATAGATACTTGTTAAAAACACAAGAAGATATTTCTAAATTCCAGCCTTTTGTTGTTTTGAAGGAGCATGCATTTATACAGATGAATTCATATACATGCAGTCTTCAAAATCTTAGGAAAGTAATAGACTGAGTTGTACACAAACAGGAACATCAACAAAAAATCTGTTCTGCAGAGCTTTTTTTCACAGATAAATCTTGTACTTCAGAAATATCAGATGTCACTAAAGAAATTGTTCTCCATTCAACACCTTTCCTAAGACTAGCACTGTCAAAACCCTGTGTTAAGGCTTCAAAACGTTCTGTCAAACCTTAGAATGTTTAGACTGTAACTAGTCAGGGCACAGAACTGTGGAGGTCTATTTGAAGACTCCTTTCACCCTCATATGGACCTAAATCTGTATAATTATTAAAATAGTCTTGCTAGCAATAAAAAAGTGTGTAGATATTTTCATTACAGTGAAGGCAACTGCTGCCTACTTCCAAACTTCAAAATATGAGCATATTTACTGTCTGTGTGACATTTACAGTCCTGTTCCCAAAATCCTGTCATGCATCACCAGCTAGTAATTAAGCAGTCTGTTTATCTTTGAGACATACCCAGAACTCTAGCAAAAGCTAACAGGACATACATATACATAGAAAAGGTCTTAATCAGAAATTGGTTTTAATGAGAGCAAGGACTGCATTTAGAGGCTGAGACCTAAGCTCCTCCACTTCTGAACTTTTTTACAGACTGTGCCCATGGATGTATCAAACAGTCCATGAATGAAATTTTCTGTCTCTGAAGCGAATGGCAGCTTTGCCACTGATTATAGTAAAGTTCCACCAGTGTGCGATCCTGCTTGTTTATTTAGATAGTGAGACTTTGGTGCATTTCTATATTGCTTGTCTTTGCACACAAGAATTTAATTTCAATGAAAATCACACCACAGTGTGTTATGGATGTTATTGATATACACACAGACGCAGAAAAAAGCACAAATGAGTGCATTATACAGTAAAAAAACCCCCAAAACCTACGCTTTTGAAGATTTCCAGGTAGGTATCTGGAAGTGGATACTCAAGTCGTCTCTCTTAGATGTCCTAAATATTAAAAAAAAAAAAAAAGCTTTTAGGTATAAAACACAACACCAGCCACACTAACTAGTATTACTGTACCTTTATCAGAGGCATCTAAAGTGTCTAAATAATGTTCTTCAGCGAGTAGCATGGATATAAACTTAAATTAATCAATAAAATAGTTTTTCTCAGTCTAAGAACGATGAGATTAGTTTCACTAGGAGATAAATGATTCTTCTGTTGAGATATGCTGACTAACCTGTTCTAAATCTGTTCCAGAAACAACTTTTATTGTTTGAATCAAGTTATTGATGAAGAAGATGCTTCACTTTTCTATTGAGGATTTTAGTCTTAAATGTAAATTCAGGTTACCAATCACAGCATTTTTCTCTAGTATATTCTTTCAGTGAAAAACTACTTTTTTCTGCATGTGGAAGGACATAACAGCTTGTTTTCGAGCTACAACTCCCACTGCTTTGATTTTCAATAGCCTGGCAATTTTTAAATTAATATGCAGCTACATTGTGTGCCCCGGTATCCACAAAGACCATTAATTTTCCCTTTGGGAGTGGTCTCTCTTATGTTAGGACACAGTAACCTCTTGCCTCATGGGTTCCAGTCGGTGCCATCAGACCAGACCACACCAACCCTTGCTGTACTGACTGCTGGTCATTACCAGGTTCACACTGGCTTGACAGCTTCCTGTTGACTAAGGGAGAACATTTCTCTTTTCTCCAATTAATTGCACGTATTCACATCTTCATGTAGCCCATGAAGTATCCAACCAGAGGTAAGGGTGCTACGCTGTGGACAGGAAAAAACTTGGCAAAAATGCTTGGTTTTGTAAGAAGTATCCTTTAATGAGGACTGTGTTGGGGGTTTTGAAGTTTAGGCAATATAAGTAGCCTATATATAAAGGCAGATAAAGTTTTGGCCTTGTCTCGTGATTTGGAATCCAAAAAGGATACAAAAAAAAAAATGCATTGGAGCTGGGGAAAAGAGACATTTTAGCATTCAGCTTTCAAGAAGCTATGAGTAGAAAAGATGGAAACCATGGGTTACAATCACAGTTTGCCTTTGCAACAGTTGCAAATACATTTTTTCCCCTGATAACATCTCTGTAAATTCCTTGTAAACAGCAAAATGAACCCTGAAACATTAAAGATTGCTTTTCTCTATCTACATATTTTTGACTCTCTACTTTTGAGTAAGAAATGAATGGAAAAAAAGGCATCCAGCAGTCCAAGAGCCAGTCAAAGCTGAATGTTCCTGCAAACTAGAAAGAAAGACTGCCATGAGCACATATGAACAGGGACTCTGCCTTAGTTTAAGCAGCAATACAAAAAAAACCCAACAAAAATCCAACAAAGCAAAACAAAACCCACAAAAAAACCAACCCAAAAATCTAATTTTTAATTTTTTTTCTACCATTCTTATCATTTTTTTCTTCTCGCTTCCACGCTTTCATAATATCTGGTACTACAGAGTCCTCCTCTGGGTAGCTTTTTCCAACTTCTAATTCACTGTGAATAAAACTCATAATCTTAAAGAAAGCTCCCCATATTTTGTCCAAACAGATGCTTGTTCAATTTTCAGAAATGCTGAGCAACTGTTACTTTATTTTTTTTCCACTTGATTTGGTGCAGTTGGTACTTAAGACCAAAAATCTGAGCAAAGACAGTCCTTCAGGACCTGCACAAACAGATGAAGCCACTTCTGAGAGCCAGCAGCTAGCAATGTTGGCAGTTTTGTGAAAACATTTTTTAAAAGATGTATGGCATGGAATAATTTGTGAAGATTTAAGATAAGTCCTGCAGAATAATTGATTAGGGACAGAGGACAAAGTGATTACTACTCTATTTTAGTTCAAATCGTGCTTTGTAAGTGATACACGACATTGACAAATTTTTGGTGTCTTGGAGCCCTGCATCCACTGTGAGTTGTTTGCTTTTTAGCTGCTAGGTAATTACATAAAATCCTTCTTTCACTGCAAAATCCTAAGCACGGGGTATGGTGGTTTTTATGGCTGTTTGAGCAGGAGGAATGGCAGAGCAATCAACTGGGAAGCCAGCAGATCCCTAGAGCTCATCCTGGCCGATGGGGAGAATGGAAATAGCTGGTCAGTGCTTGGTGTCTCCAGTGGGCAGATTGTTGGAAGAGGTAAGAAAGGCAGATCAAAGACAATCTCCACCTCCAATAGTGTTGGTTTGTTTGTTTGTTTGTTTGTTTGGGTTTTTTTGTTTGTTTGTTTGTTTGTTTTTTCTTTACTAGATGAAGTATTTTTGGGTCCAATCAACCTTTTATATCCACCGTTTCTCAGCTGAAGGGCTTCCTTGTCTCCTCTCTGTGTCTGGATCCACACAGTCTCTCACTTTTATCATTTTCACCTAATTTTTGAAGCAGAAGAAAAGCAAGGTCACAGAGAAGCAATGTGTTTGAGCATGTATGTCTGACATGATGCCTTAAAAGGACATATTCTATTGAATCATGGCATGTTAGCAATCTCTGTTGCCATTTTTCTTCCTATTACCTCCCCTTCTTTCTCTTAGTTGCACTTACTGAGGAATGAGGTTGTGACTGGCATTAGCAGGCTTTCTTCAGCTTCAGGACAAGATATCATGCTGAAATTATTTCATGATTTGCAAAGTTGGTTGGTTTGAAGAATAATAGAAAAAAAATAATTTCTTGTCTCAGCCTACCTTTCAAAGTTTGTCCTGAAAGCCAACTTTCTTAAAATACTCCCTGGTACTACAAGCCAACCCTAAGCTTTGGTGAGATAAGGTATTTTTTGCTACTAGAATTGTTCAATGCAGCCAGGTTTTGCTGATTAATTTTGGCTATTCCTCTGCACCTAATGAATTTCTGTCTCCATGTACTTTCTAGTGAGATGACTGTGAGCATGCTCCTTAATGATTTTCAAGCTCTACTATCAACCTAAACACAGACACAAGGAGTTTGTTTGGTGAATATAATTTTTGTTCCAGTTTTGTTCCTCTGTACTTGATTTCCATGGTAGAGTGCTTCCTATAACAGCTCCAAATTTATTCTGCTTAAAAATATTTAATTAAAAATTCTGATAAATTAATGATGTTGTGGCCCATTTGGTTGTATCCTGCTCTCACAGCAACAGTATTTAGTGAATGTATGAATAGGTCCTAATGGAACAGCACAAAACTCACTAAAATCATTTGTGGTAGTGCAGATACAGCAAAAACACTTGCTTTGAAGGGCAACACTTCTGCTGCAATACATTTAATTCATATACTAAGATAATTAGAATAAAATAGATCAACTATTATGAAATACTTACACTATCAATAGCCACTGTAGAGATGTTCATGTAGATAATAAAATTATTATATCTATATAAATCATTAAGTTCCACATAAAAGAAACAAATAAGTACTACTCAGCATTGTCAGAAGAGTAAAGCTCTATGCTTTTAGAAGATAGCAGCTCTGCCTCGACATTCATTCATGATAAATGACCCTCATTTCAGCATTTGTTGAGCACAGGAGACCTTTATCCTGTGACATTGTTCTATTCCACTGTCATTATTTCTTAATTAGCTCTGTCATCTCTAGTTTAGAGCTTGGTGTATGTTACTGGCCAAATTCAGCTCTGACTTAAGTGGGTACAGTGTCATTTACTCACATTAGAAATGATGTTCATTTGTGTCAGGACTGTGCCTAATTCTCAGCTGTTAACCAGTGGCTAATGGTTCAGTTTCCTTGTTCACAACAGGTGCTGGAAACTAAACACAGAAAACTAACTTTTAGAATGAGGAGATGTCACTCAAACATCTGTGGATGAATCTCCCCCTGCTCCCTTCCTCCTGTCCTTGTCACCTGCCCCACATTCTGCTGGGGTCAGGCAGAGCTGCCTGAGGGGTGTCTGGCACCTCCTGCAAGCCAGGTCTGCTACTTGCACAGTGAGAGGTGTTCTTGGAAGGTCTGATAGTGGCAGCAAGAACACTCTACTCCTTGACCATCCTCAACCAGAGCAGTCCTCTTGGGTAATTGAGAACCAATCAGATTCTCCCTGCTGGGCCTTTTGCACTTGTAACTCCTGCTGCACAATATTTTGGCTGGATCATGGAACCTTAGCAATGTGCCCAGTCATAAAGTGATATCTCTGGCTTCTCAGAGAGCCAGCTTCCCACCTGGATCATGGTAAACAAATTCTGTTAGGTTTAAAATTATGTTTTCCATTCTCTAATAATTTGTAACTTTTTTTTTTTTTCAGTAAGAGAAAGGAACTAATCCCTGGCAATTCTAATTAACACAGCTCTGATTTTGCATAGTCCTTCAATTCAGGGATTTCTTCCTAGCCCTGAATTGCTGTTCTCACTTTTGTTTACATTCAGGGGAATAAGTCAGACACAATACCCAAAGACAATGTATTGGCAGCATGCAGAGAACTATTTACGGGGTCTTCCATCAGCAGAGTGTGGTTGCTACTGACTGAAGTCTTTAGACTCCAGGGGGCTGGCAGTGCGCAAAGCTTCCCAAAAGGGATGGAAAAGGAGCACCCAGGGCCATGGCATTGGGTTTTTTTCCAGCACAGGCTGACAAAATGGGCAAGTCTGCCAAACTGGCAAAAGTGTGCTGCAAATTTTTGCCCTCAGCCTCGAGGAAGGGAGATTTCCTGGTGGAAACCCACAACAACTGTGGCTTTCCAAGACCCATGGCACAAATAAATGGTAGGAATGCTGATGCTTTCCGCCCCACCTCGAAGTCTGGTTACCCATCTTGAGTTAGTAATCATATCACAAAGTACAATATTTACAGATTTCTTTATCTGATGTGTGAACATTGGGGAGATTGACAGCAGCAGAACCTGTCTAAAGGTCACAGCAATTAATAACTGTGAAAGCTGTATTAGGGCTATTTTATTTAAAGCACTCTTTATTTTTTAATGCTTATGGAAAGAAAAGATTTTTCAGCTTGTTTGAATATGCTGCCAGATTGCCCCACCACTGTGATGCACATGTGGATGTTGGAAAGGATAAGGATATAGGGAAGTGTACCCACAGGAACAACCCAAAGATGTAAAAATCATGTCTCAAATGTGGCTGAATCATGAATGTTTTTATCAAGATTTCATATCATGGGTCTCTAACTTTTCATACAATCATGGTGTATATATATGAACAGTATTTGAATAAATAAGTTATGGTAAGGCTCAAAGTGAAAGGGGTGGAAGCAATTTCAATCATTCTTGGTAGGACATCTGAGTCTCTAAAACATGTGATTCACTAACTTGCATGGGAAACTTCTCCTGGTATCTGGTCTCTGTGTTCTTACAGGGAGGTGTTGTAGTGGGTTTTTTTTAAATTCCAGAAGCAATTATCTGAGAAGGAACATGATATCAGTGGATAGTGCTATCATGGATAGATAGAGAATGCTCTACCATTTAAAAAGAAAATTTATACCTGGAAAATGGCATTGCTACATCTGTTCTTCAGAATTAGTTCTCACAAGTACTTTTTCTATTAAAAGTGTTTTTCCTGAATAGTTTACAATGCACATAGTCAAAGGCAGCAAATATAATGATAAAATAATATAATGATACTTTGAATCAGTCATACATTACCTGACTGAGAGCAAAGCTCTTGAGTACTGCAATTACAGCATCTTCCATTTACTGTAAAATTCAGAAATCAAGACACAGTTTTAGGGGAGATTCACTGCCATATAACTGTGAACATGGAGTGTTTCATATTCCTAACTGTGAATGATGCACTTAGGGAGAAAACTCGGAGATGAACTTCAAAAATGCAGGTTTTAAAGCAAAAGTGGAAAAAAAAATAAAAGCAAGCTTTTTTTTTTTTTTTGCAAACTTAAAAGCTTTTGCATAAATTCTGAGTCAGGCATTGTAGACAGCAGTTTCTTCTTCCCAAAAAGGATAAGTATGTTGCTGCAGTCTTCTCCATATCAATTTGTCATTTTATTTAATGGAAAGAAGCTCAAAAAAAAAGCCACTTGTAGGTCTAGCTGTGAGACTGGTACTATATTCATGTTTTGATGAAGATTCGATATTTTGCTTTATTTCAGAGCAGCCTAAATTTTTTTTTAATATATACACTAACAGGTAGTGAATCCATTGTGCCTGTCCACTAGCTTAAAATCAGCTAGAAATCAGAACTCTGATTTTATGGCCGTAGGCCATAAAAGAAGAGTGCAGAAGAATTTATTTGTCTTACCTGCATTTAGCTATCTAGAGTGTAAATGTGTTATCTGTCATTTGAGATGTGTTATCTGTCATCTGTTCACAGGTTATGGACAGAATATATGTGTATTATCTGAGCCCTCTTACTTATTACCTTAAGAGGAGATAAATGTTTCTTCTAGTACACCTATTCTCCATTGACTGTGGAGGGATGGCCAGATCAAACAGGAACATGAATTGCAGTGAAGAACAGTAAGTCCAACTCTGATATTTAGAATTTCAATCTTCTAAAACAGCGGCACCTACAGAAAGCTTCAGGATGTTGCAAAATTCCATGAAACTGTGGAAGTAAGAGCTATGGGGAAAGTGATTCCCTTTTCACTAGCCTCCCAGCTCTCACACAGACTGATCTCACGGGAGTGTTTGTTTGTTTGTTTGTTTGTTTGTTTGTTTGTTTGTTTTTTCATGATGAACATCATCTGTGTAGGAAGCCACAGTCCAAAATACTTTTGGAATCTCCTTGTAGGACCTTTTCCTTCAGCTGCTCATCTTTTGGGAAGCCAGAACCCTTTCAGTGATCTCCTACATGAGAATGACTCAGAATATATCCACAGACCCAGCTGATATTGCTCTGGTATGTGGAATTACTTACAATGAATACAGGTATGCCCTCTATAAAGTGGTCAATCTGTTCAAAAAATGAACTCAAACAGACTGGACTGGAACATCCTTAATAAAAGAATAAAGTAAATGTGTGTGTCAGCACACTTGCAAATGCACTTATTATGCACTTATTATATGTGTTATATACATTTTGTATGAGGAACAAACTTAAACAAAAACTCTATTTGTAGCAATTTTTCTACATCATCAACAAAATAATATTCTATAATTTCTAAATCTGAAGGTAATCTGAGCTCTTTAGAGAGATCAGTAAGGCTGGGAGCTAATGAACTAATCATTTTATATCAATATTTTTGATATTGACTGGCAGTGATGGTGACAGCGATTTTTTGTGGAAGAAGGATCATGAGGACGTAATGGAGACTGATATTTAAGTGATCCATTTAAAAAAAATTACAATAAGTTGCAGTGCACAATATTTATATGATATTTGGTGAACAAATCTAGAGAAGGTAGAGTCTGAAATAAAAAAAAGACTGATCTGATATGAGTTGTAGTCAGCTACTTGAGTGGTGAGAATTAACAACAAGTTCTTCAGGGGAATTAAGGAAACATACTGGAGAAGTTAAAATCAAAGAAAATGTAGATAAACTGGGGAAACAAAAAATAAATGAATGTTTAAAGTTATGCCTGCTCTTACTACCAAAAAATCCCCACAAATAAGCAGTTTTCTTTTTAAAACTTCACTTAAAAGGTAAGAGAGGAACTGAAAAAGAAAAGCAGGCTAGAACAAGAGGTGAGACTGACACCCAAATATTAGTGAAGAGTGCATTGTGTCCAGAGAGAATTGGTGAGGGTGGCCAATAAAGTTTAGAAGCACTGAGCTGTGATTCAGGAGCAGGTGACACATCATATTTATTAGAGTGAGATGGAGAGAGCTCTATTGGCAGGGGATCTCTAGCTCGTACACTTGGATTGGCAATACCAGACAGCAATCCCTTACCCACATTTAGTAACCAATATGCTGAGGAAGCATCATACTTTGCTGGTTTTATCAACTAGAAAATTATGCAATTTTTTTTTTTTTTTTTTTTTACTTCAACCAAAAATCTGTATGTCCTTTGGCTGGGAGTAATCAAAGATTATTTGGTTTTTAAAAAATATATGCCAATATGCTATAAAAACCTAAAAAATAAAATAATGCAGCCCTTTTAAAGTATGAGTTTTGTCTAATCTCTATTGAATAAAACCATGATAGCTCATAGTGGATGGGAAGCTTGTTGAACAGTAAGATTTCAATTAGCATTCAAGATGAACATTTCTTTTTAGCTGTTTAGAGAGACAGAGATTTGCATATTTATATACATGGATATGCATAAAATATATATGCATCTAAAGCTGGTTTCTTTCTGCCCAAATTTCAGCCACCTGCTGTTTTTGCTTCCTCTAATTTATTATTATCCTACAGTAGCAGAACAGTCCTGAAGTTGCCTGTGTCACTGATTAATATTATACAATACCTACTTAGGGCCAATCCAGAGCCACTTGAACTAATGAGCTGATTCTTGTTAAGTTCCTGGGGTTTTGGAGCAAAATCTCAAGAGATGCCTGTTACTCAACAAATGCATTGGATTTCTGCTGTTACATGATCTTAGACAATAATGAAAAAATATGTTCACAGACTTGGAGGCAGAAGGCACAAATACACCATATTTTAACATACATATAAACACATTCACATAATGCATTTATCTCTGAAGCAGTAAACTTGCTCTAAAGCCTTTCATGTATCAATACATATGTCTTTTAAGAATGTACAAGTTCTCTACTGTTTTTTGTTAGCATTATATCTTTGGGTACTAAATAATTAATCACTTCATCTTTTCAGTAGAGGGCACTCAGAACAAATCATAGATCAAAATAATGTATAAAAGACACTAAACATAATGCAAAGTATTCATTAAAAACTCTCCTGTGTCTTAAACAAGGCTACTATGTATTTACATCTGTTTCATATGATAAGCAACTCTATGAAAAGATAAAACTTTTCAAAACTTGAGCTGTCTCTTGTGCACATTCTTATGTGTTTCACAGCGTGATGTAAGCAAGCTATTAAACTTTGAGAAAAAGCAGTTTGTTCCATTTAATGGATTAACTAGCCAGGGTCTAATAAAAAATTTAACAACTTTATAATGAACTAAGCCTGTCCTCTCTTTCTGGATATAATGAATAGTGTGTATATGTCTTGGCAGTAGACATAATTCCCTTTTTGGGTAGATAATTTAAAATATGCAAAGTTGAAAACATGCCGGTTTTGTTTCCAGCAGAAACTGATCTGTATATGAGAAGAAAGGAGACCTGATTCCTCACAAGCTTTATCTAACTTCTATACCAATATAACCATAATGAATGCAGCTATCACACCATTATAAAAACAGCAGTGGTGTGTAAATCTGGACTAAACAATTAGATTGTGTTGACTTTCATAAAGAAAAATGCAGATTCAAATGAACTTTATTTTTAAAAGAATTAAAGAAAGTAATCAACCTGTGTCACTTAGAATACTTTTACAAGGCCATGCAACAAGTAACAATAAATGTAGCAAATTTAAGGCATGAAAACTTCTGATATTTTTCTTTGTTATGTAAGAGCCCCAGTTTGCTCAATAAACAGAAAGAAAAACTATATTTCTTGGGTTTTGGGGTGGTTTTTTTCCACACAAGCATCTAAACTTAGGTAATGTATCTGTAGTTTATAAAATGAGTGCTTTTTCAGTTAATACTTGGTAACATCAGCCCATAACTTTTGTACACAAGTGTTCCATGAACACTTAGTTTTTGTTCACAAAGCACTTCTATGCTTACATGGAAATGTGTGTCTATATCTATTATGTCTGGATTAAACCCAGAAAATGGAGTGTGTATCTTCGTTGAAAGAAACATCAATCACAGACTTTTATTTATTCTTCCAAAGAAAAATTTATACCTTTTTATACATTTTTAATTTTTTTTTAAATCCTTGTGAAATGCTGAAACTGCTGTTTATCTACAGGTTATGTGCACCAAGACAGCAAATTTTCTTACAGCTTTCCCAGTGGGTGATTCAAATTTGTTCTGCTGGAGAAGAAGGAAATTTCATCTGCATGCTAATTCTTCACTGGGCACAACTCATTGAAAACTGGCCATGCTGAGGTTAATCTCCAGCACACTATTTTTGAGACCAAGGGACGAGGAGCACTGATATTTGGTGTGTCATTGCTATGGCACTCCTCCTGCTATGACAGTGATAAGTTTCTATCAAACTAGCACTGGTAATCATCCAGAACCAGGCATCAGTTCTTTGGGACTAACCACTGGGTATAAGCAGGAAAATTGCAAACTCATTTCATTTCTGAGCTAAATTGTCACCAGGATGTGAGGCTGCTTCTGCAAAGGTGAAAAGCTAGAAAACTAATTTGCCATACTGCTAACTCTAAAGGTTTAGCCAGTCCTGTCTCACTGTGTGACATAATTTAAGGCTTTTATTGTTTCAAATATATAACCCTGTAGATTTAGGTATTGACTTTAAAGATCATCATAGAAGAAAGTTTATTATATTATCTCTCTTCCATGTCAGAAAATTACATACTGTGAAATTAAATCAACACATAATTTCTCATAAAAAGGAAGCTAGTCTGTGCTCTGGATTGATTGGGGAGGTGAGGAGGGGGAATCTTTGTCACAAAGTAATTTAAATGTGTTTCATAAAATGATATGTTATGTTTGAAGACTGTGACCCAAAAAGGAATACATACACATGGCTATGCTTTTTGAAACAGCTATGTGTGTATAGTATTTTATGTCTATGTGCAAGCATTTTAGACTCCTACAATAATACTTAGGACTGCTTCAGAAATATAAATGGTGAATAGAAACACTGAGTGATTTTTTCCATATTGCATGGATGTACCTTGCAGTATAAACTCTGACAAAAAGCAGAGTTGGACACACAAGAGACACCTGCAGCCCTGGTTGTGTTTCAGATCACATATGCAACTCCAGCTGTTCCCTTGTTCTGTGCTTTACTTTGCATTTTGGAGTGCTCTCAGAGTTAGGAATTGGATTCCTTTCTAGAGGGGAAGAACCCTGAAGAAGAGATCCAGAAGTGTGTCTAACATCCTCTACCCACTACTGATTATTCATCATTCATTCTTTCATTTATCAGGGGACCACCTTGAACTCCATTAAAAATGTGACAGAGGCATTGGGCTCTCAGCACCAATGGTTTCATCCTGAACAACTCTTTTGTGCTCTACCACTTGTAACACAGTCAATGCCAAAAGAACCTCAAATCTATATACTTTAGATATCTTAACAATTTTCTTTAGTATTTCTTTATCCATAAACCATGCAGAGGCATGTGCTTTCATGAGCACTCAAAAGCTGAAATCTTCTCTGTGTTGGTTGATTTAAAATATGTATTCAGATCAGATGGGAAGCTTTGTATCCTGATTAACTGAGAATGGGAATGGAATATTTATGTTTATAAATTCAGTTTGTTTTCCACACATATTCTCCAGTGGTCACTTAAAGTTCAGTGTTTTATATGTTTCTGCCAAAAGGATGTTTGCTGTAAAAGTCAAACACAAAAAGGTTCATGATTATAAGCATTGTGAGAGAAAATTAATCTTATAAATGGTTTTACACTGTTTACCCAGGACTAATTTGGTCTGCATCTCTTTCAACAGCAGTCAACATAGTTTTCGATTGTTTTAATACACATTTATAATGTTAAAATATTAATAACTACAAGGAACTTAATTATTTTCACTTGAAAAATAAAATGTTAATGATGGCTGGAGGAATTGTTGTTTTGCATAATAGCATCTACTGTAGCCACAATAAAATATCAAAAGAGAAGACTTTTATCTCTTTTTTACTAATACAGCACATTTTACATTACTGAAAACATGATTTTTCCAAATGTCTGTTCCTACTTAAATATATATGTCATTGCCCTCATCCAAACACAGCTCTAAATGCTCTTATGTGGATTTTTATACCAAGATGCCACATCAGCTTTAATAAATGAATAAAAGTGGGAATGAATAAGAAACTGTTACTGCCAGCTACATTAAAAGAAGTTTCTGAATGTGCACAAGCTTTGACAGATGCCCCAACAGCATGAGCTTTTTAGGCTTCCCAAAGAATTACAGAACTTGCAAAGAGCACTCATTATATGGTTAAATTTTATTTTAACTGTAATTCTTAAAAAAATTATGTTGGTGGAAGAGAAAAAAATTTACTCTGCAAATTTTTCTTCATGAGCTCTGTTGCTGGGTCTTTGTGTAGGTACAGAAGATTGTCACCACAAACCCATCTGCATAACTGTGGTCTTTGCACTGCTTTATCCAATCTGTATTGAGGAGATTTAGAGATTTAATGGCTCAGTTTTTATGGTAAGCATAAAGCAGAACAATCACCAAGCTATGGCAAATTAGCCATGTGTTGTTTGGCAGCTTTTAGCTCCCTGTGTTGAGATGGAGCTTTTGTACCATCAGCTTTGTGCTCACATTTACCTCAAGAAAATACATGCCTTAAGTTGTTGAGTAATAAATGAGCATGCTCATTACTCATATACATATTTTTTTAATCTCATCTTTTAATAAATTCTATTTAGATCTTGCCTTGAAACAACGCTTTATGGAAGAAAAATTTTTAGGACATTTTCACTCATCAGAAACATTAGATTACAAATCAGATATATCCCAATAAGCACTTTATTTTCAATTTTATCTGAGTATTACATGGGAAACTTGTTGTCCTGTTTCCTAATTTCTAGAATAGAATTAAAATAACATTGGTCCTAGAAAAGGTTATGCTTTTTCCTGGCTCTGGAGAAGAGAGGATGAATTCTTTGCTGTGAGGATTGGTGAGGCATTGACACAGGTTGCCCAGAGAGGTTTTAATGTCCGATTCCTGGAAGTGTTCAAGGTCAGGCTGGTTGGGGCTCTGAGTAACCTGGTCTAGTGGAAGGTGTCCCTGCCCATAGCAGAGGGATTGGGACCAGGTGACCTTTGAGGCCCCTTCCAACCCAAACCATTCTATGATTCAAAGGGTTTGAGCCTGCTGAGGGTTTTTATGCATCCAAAGTAGCTATTGGGCATTTCTAATCTTTGCTATGTTTGAATTATATTTGACTGTGGTGTAAGACAGTATGTCTTTACTGCCACAGATCACTGCAAATACTTCAGCTGAAAAAAAGCCCCAAACCCCACATTCTTTTGTACACATTCCTATTAGCCTAATGATGCCAGCACGGGCATGATAAGGATAACAAAGGAGTGCAGTCATAGTGCTGTCAAATTGTTTAATGCCAGTTCCTGGCAGTGTCATGCAGGGTCCAGCTCCTTATCTACTTTTGGACGTTAGCCAGTATTTTGGAAAGAGTGCAAGAAACTCAGAGAGTTCTGTGCACTTTCTTCAGAAAAAGACTGCAAGATCCTTCTCTGTCCACCAGCTTCTAATAATCTTCCTGATTTACAGCCAATTAATAGATGTCAAAAGACCACTCTCCTGAAATTTTCTCTCCTGATCTAGAGTTAGGATTCTTCAGACCAGTAGGTCCATACTGCTAATTAAAAAAAAAAAAAAAAAAAAAATTAAGATCTTGTTCTCCAGAAGCTCATATCTTAGGCTCAGAATCAGAATGTATGACATACATGTGTTTTTAAATATCTCCTAAACAAAACTTTAAATCACAGCACCAAAGCAATGCAATGCAGCCTTTTCCTGCTGCAGAGCAAGGTCACCCTGCTCTTGTGTGCTCACAGCCTGGCCCCTTTGTTTCCCAGTCTGGTGGCACAGTGCAAACCCACCCTCAGTGCTGATGCTAAACAATGACTGAAGAATATGAATCATGACCAGCACCCTGCCATTTTTGCTGGAGGGCTAGAATGCAGTAACTTAAAGAGAAGAGACTGAATGAAATATTTAGGCATCGTCATGCCTCAAACTAGTGCAGCAAGTTCTGCCAAAGCTCTCTCGTCCTTTCTGCTGCTGAGAATTGTAGTCAAATTCCTGCTACTGGCTCTGGGTTGATGAGGCAACAAGATTATTATGCACACAGGCAAGATAGAATGAGATTTTTCCTTTTACAGGAAATAACAAGATTTTTTTTACATGAGTTCCAGAAGTCGTTATTCTATTTGGTACAGGAACAAAGTACCATGCTTAAAAGAATGAGAAATGAAATATGCCCTTCTAGGTGAGGTACTTGTTATTCCTAATGATCAGGTGGATGCCACCCTGATCAGGCTGCAGAAAAGAAGAGAGAAGAATGGTGTGCACCTGCATGGGTAAAACCATGTTATAGATGCAAGAGCACATTCTGAGCCAGGCAGTGCTCGTTGGAGGCTAATTTTTCCCAAAGTCAGGACAATAAAGTTTTCAAGGCTTCTGCTCTTGAAACTTGTTATTACTTTATCTGGAGACTTCCAGGTCTATTAATATTGCATTCCTCCAATACCTTCAGAAGTGTGGACGGATACAGGAGCCTAGCATTTCTAGTTCAGAAATGTAAAGAAAGTAAAACTCTCTGAGGAATGCAGCACTTAAAAGTTTAAATTTCTTTTGTTCCTGCTTTTTCACAGAAGATCTGCATCACAAAAAGGCAAATTAAGATTTTCCTTACAATCATGGTAAAGGAATCATTTGTATAATTTAAATTGGAGGTATTGCAGTTGATACTTTTTCTGTTAATGTGGAACTCAGGGGCATAAGTGAGCATTGTTGGTCCTTCACTGTAGGCCAAGTCCCAAAATAATGAGAGTATAGGTGTACTTGCAATTATAGGAGCCTTGCAATTCTTTGTAGATCTGTCTCCATTTGCAAAGTGTTATTGACAAGGAGAGGGCAACGAGTAAAAGCGGGTGATCAGCTTTTGAGGACTTCTTAACCTCCAGTTAAACCAATTTCTTCACACTGGTGTGGCAAATTATTTTCTTGCCCATTTTTGGCACAACAAAGGAATCATGTAAGGTGTTTTGCAGCTGGAACTAGAGGAGACAGGCAACACGGTGGCTTCCTGAGCTCTCTGTCTACTTACATTAACAGCAGTTTAGCAAAACAATTGAACCCCCTGTGGTAGGGTGACTTTATGCTGCTTGTATCCCCAATCGTCTGTTCTGTTTGTGCTGTATATTGTGTTCTGTACCTTTAAAACTTGTTCTGGGAGTGAAGGGGGAGAAAGAACAGCGCGCAGTTTGTTTTGAGAAAACTGCCTGACTCCCCCACATTGCTGCTCTCCAGTGTTCGTCCGAGGCACGGACAGCGGTGGGACAGAGATCTCCTGTGCTTTTAGCTAGCTAGCTAGGCAGAGAAGACTCCCTGGACTGTTTTGTTGTTTTTTTTCCTTTTTCTTGGGACTGTTTAAATCTGCTCAGGACTGAAAAACCCAGAGGAGCAGCGAGGGCTGGCACCTGCGGCCCGCCGGGCCTGGACCTTCGGAGAGACTGAGTGAGCTGAGCTACAACAACGGCAAGGACTGTCTCTGTTTGCCATCTCTCTTCGGAGCGGGCAGAGGTTTTATTGTTTCATATTATTAATTCTTTGCATTTGTGGGAATTTTGTTTGTTAAATAAATAGTTTTTTCCACTTTTCTCCGAGGAAGTTCTTTTCCCGGACCATTTGGGGGGAGGGGCCGTTTGGGTTTGCTCTTCCAGAGGAACTCCTTCGGAGGTTTTCTCCCAAATTTGCCCTAAACCAGGACACCCCCCCATCACTGGTGGCTAGAAAACAGAACATTGTTACAATACTTCAGATAGGGAACAGAGAGGAGTGTACTGAAGTGAATAAATCAGTTACAAATACGCAATAGCTATCAAGTAAAGTAATTAAAATCTAAGCCCATCATCACATTTTTGAAAGGTAGTTGAGTGCACTAATGCCAGGAACAGGGGCTGCAGTTGGCTTTGAGACCAGCTCAGAGGAGACAGACCTTAGTGCCCTGTAACTTCTGATTTGGAACTAGGACTGTCTATCCCAAGGCAGTGATATAAATGTACAGATTTTATGCAAATGTACAAATTTTGCCCCAAACTTAGGTCCATCCAAAGGCAATGTCTGCTAAATAACACTGTAAAATCCATATGCCTATGGATAATCCATTAAACAGCATCAGCTTTCCACTGCTGATCTTCCACACCAGTATTTTGCTCCAGGCTGAAGGAATTGTTCCATTCTGCAGGATTTTTACAAAGGCTGTTTTTGGTTACTCATATGAAGCACCACATTCTGTAGCTCTTTAAGTACAGATTTTGCAATGAGGAAATAGATGTGGCCATTTCAAGAGTAATGACCTGTTCTAGTGAAAATGAGGTTGCCAGAATCTGCCAACACTTGCAGGGTTTGGCAGGAAATTACAGGACAACATACACTGAAAAAAATGGGAGAAAATGGAGGGTAAACTTGGATATTTCTCTCCCATGTCCTGAGCAGAGGGAGTGATACAGCAGCTCTTGTGGGCAGCTGGTACCCAGGCAGGGCCAACCCATCACACCAGGGCCAAGCATCACGCCAGCTTGCTTGTGACCAGCGGTGGGAAAAGGAACTATTACAGATAGGACATTGTGGAAGACTGAGAGCTTCAACAGGAAGTGTTTGGAAATAAAAGTAGAATTGGCAAAAATGGATTTTACCTACTGATATAATTTCTGTATGAAGACCCAGTATGGCTGCATTCTTTTTCAGACATTTTGGCAACTGCAGGATGCAATTGCATATCTGAGATACATCCTTTTAACTGGAAATAGCAAATAATTATGCTCAGTCTATTCATGATGACAGGAAAAAGATGAGTTGGGAACTTTTCTGCATCTAAGGCTTTCTACAAGTGATGAGTGGTCAGTACAGATTTGCCCAAAATCCCAGGTGCAGGTATTAGATAATCTATTATATGAAATAATTTGATTTTAAGTCACTGTGATATTGCTGATGAAAAGATTATACATAAATGGTAATTCATAATGTCTGTCACAATCAACTGAAACAAAAAATATTCACTCTGGTGCTATAGATTCTGTAAAGTGATTAACAAAGTGACAGTTTTAAAAATGTTCCTGTTAGATTTGTAATGAAAGAACTGCAGTGTAATCTGTATTTTGCTGCCTAGGAAAGAATAGAATATAACGTGCTATCAGAGATTGGAAAAGACAGACCTAAGAGCTTGAGTAGGGCATTAAACACAAGAATTAAATGAATTTTGGATGGTGCTAAGCCTTCCTGACAGTCCAGAACAGGCATAACGTGTCAGACTGACTATGAATAAAGAAGCGATTCTTCTACTATTGCATGTCATCAAAGCTGGAAAAATTTAAATATTAAAATATAAATAGACTTTATAAACAAGTAAATATTTTTCATTGAATTAAAAAGAGTACTTTCTAAACATTTCAGAAAAACTAGTGAAGAAGCAAAGTCTGAACACAAAAACCATAGAGAGGGATTGTTAGGTGGTCAGGGACCTGATCTTTGACTTTGCTGTGAATGATTGTGGTGAAACAAAGAACCTGGAATGTCAGGATAACTAATCATCTGAAGATTTCCCAGAAGATACCTAAATGCTGGAGATTTAAAAGTTCATCACAGCAAGGTGATCTTTGTGGCAGAAAAATTGCTCGCACTGAGACAATCTGCAGGATCCAAAGGAGAGTCCTTACCTTCTGCACTGTCTGCAAGCAAGAGCAGTCAAATATTTCTAACATCCAGGAAGGCACATTAACCACATTAACCTCTGAAGTGCAGCCCAGCAAGCAGGGGCACTTCTTCAGGGTCTTGATTGGCCTTGAGAGCCTCCTGCAGGGATCCAAAGGAATTCTCTGGCAGGTTTGTGACTTAGTTACTGCCTTTTCAGTCAATGCTGAATGACACAGAAGGTCAGGATCATCATCTTGGAAAGCTGGTTACCAATCTAACCAGGACAGGAAGAGCAGCACTTTGTAGACTTTGTTTTATGTGTCTACACATAAAACTCTTCCCCTGACGGTTCCAAGTTGAAGAAAGGAAGGCATCTTCAGGCTGCCATTTGCTCCTGTGTGATTTCTTTTCCTGAGAACCACAGGCAGCTGCGTAGTGTTTTATCCACTAAGTGCCACACTTATCACATCGACCTGCTACCACTTTTAGTACGATGGTATATAGGTGATGGCCCAAAATTCAGATAATACACAATGGGCTAAATGTGGTCGGAAGGCTATAGGCTTTTTGTATAGGCTACAAAAGATCACTAAAACAGAGTTAAATTTTCAATTTGGCAATTAATATTTTCAAAATTATATTTAAGATCATTAATGTGTTTCCTGACCTTCAGAGTCCACCTGCTTCCCTAGATCTGTTCAGTACCACGCCCTATTTTGGCTGGACTGGGATTTCCTTAATTTTTAGCTCCTTTTGTTCACAGAGGATTTTGATTTCATGTTTTTTTCATTTGAGGGATGATGTTTTCAATGTGTGGTGGTCTTATTTTTTTTATGTGCTGGGCAGTTCATCACTTTTAAAATATTTTTTAATAAAGGTTGTTTTAATTTTGTTTTGTTTCTGGATCAGTTACCCATTCATTTATCTTTCCTTCCAGAAGGTCTACAGGTCTTTGTAGTTTGCTGTGTGTTCACAAGGATGCAGTACTGAATTTTGTGTTTGGTTACCTTTGCTATACTTGGTCAGAATTTTGTGTCTTAATAAATTTGAAATGATCCCTTTGACTTAATATTTCAGTTTATGACACTTCTACTGAGATTAGAATTTGAGCAACTGCATCTTCCATGATTAGGATTTAGAGCCATTTGAACAAAGGACAGGAATAAAAAAGCAATCACATCTTTAATAATAAATAGCCTTGATCACAGTGAGGACTATTCCATTAAGGAACTCCATAGAAATGAGAATCATAGAGTAGCCAAGGAAGTAATAAAAACTTGGATCATGTCCTGGCTAGGTATGAAGAGTGGTCCTTGAACCTCTTTCCATTATGAGTGGTTATTAATAATTAAATATGGGGTGTTTTTAGGTTTCCTGATTCCCTGTTGAATGGTCAAGGCCATGAATGAGTTAAGGTTCAGTCAATTTGATTCAATGCACATCTTTCCATTAAGATCATGTAAGTGTAAAGGTTTAACTCTTGTCTCGTAGGAAATCAGTGTTTTCACCCCTTCTGTTATGAGTATGGAAGTGTTCATATGCACCTGCACTACCATGCTGAATAGCACAGCTCCACAGACAACAACTGCTCCAACTGAAGGAGCTGTCCGCATTTTCCTTCTCATCCCTGACTTCGCCATTACAAGCTCAGAAACATCACACTGAATTTCTAAACAGAAGGATCAAAGCACAGCATTTAGGTGGCAGATTTGTTTGGCACAACCAAAGAATGAGACCATTCTGGAGGGTGAAAGCTCTGAAAACTGTTGAGTTGGAACTTTGATTTTTGTTCCATGTTGAGTCCTGGCACATTATTTGGGGAACTGCTTGTATGCTGTTTTGCTAGCCCAGTGGAAAACAGTTTTAAATCTCACCAATGATAGAATCTAAATTAAGCCTGGGTTTTGGCTAGATTCCTCTAGGTACTCTGCTACAAACCAAGTCTGCAATCCTTTGGTGAGCATTTGGGTATTCAAGGTTATGATTCAGCAGGTTCAGCAAATAGCGTGCAATCTGAGAAATAACTGGCACTTTAGAGGTAAAGACAGGGAAACGTCACTCCTCCAATCTTCCTGCCTTTTATCCACCGAATGCCATTTTAGAGACATAAGTGCTTTTCAGAATTTAAGCAGACAGAAGTTTAAATAAGGTGAGCTTCTTCAGCTTTCCCTAAAATCCTAGCAACACTTTATACTGCTAGAAGCACAAAGAAGGTCCTTATTATTCCCTTGACAGGTAATTTTCATGCATAGAAATAGAAATTATGAGTTTGAACTGATGATGGTTTATCTTGTTTCTCCATTGGAGAATTTTCCTCCTATAAAATAGGCTAAGAATTCAGCATTCCCTATACACAAACTGTTGTGATCTGGAGAGGTCAAGGTCATGAGCAGAGAATAAGGTCCCATTCAAACTGCAACCCACCTCCACTTCTTTATTTATTTGGTATCTTCTGTGGTGGCTGCAGTAATGCTATTCCTAAAGGCCACTACAAAGATGGGGAGGGAAAAATGGGAGTGATGTTCCATTCTACCACACAGAAAAGGTGAGGGAATCTCTAAAGCACTTAACTCCCTAAAATGCTTAGGAAAATCTTTCCATTTGCTCAGGCGAGTGGAGCTTCATCTCTTTCCTGAGGATGTGGGTGCTGCAGGAGTTTACATCAGGCTAAGCTGACTGTTCTTTCCTTAGCTTCGTCGTGGGTTGGGACATTGCATCCACCTACATCTCCTCATGGTGACCCTGTGTGCTTTTATTGCCTTAAATAAACCAAAATATTTAGATACTATTTATATAATGGCTGATCTGCAGAGACTGTTCTTTGACAAAAGGACATTTAAGATCAGTGTGTGGGCTGCAGATACATCTGAGTTATCCTTTGTGGTTTCATATTTACACTAATTTTTCATGAGCTTCTTCTTCAATTGCAAATGTCAGACTATCATGTAGGAATGATACTGTAGATATAAGTGTTAGGATTTTATCAAACATAAAGAAAATATTAATTCTGTAGTGCTGCTATTTAGACTGTGCTTTTCAATTAATTGTGCTTGAAGTAGAAGCAATGTGTTACACTTAGCTTCAATATACAATTAGCCAATATTTAAATTCCTTAAAACATGTACTTCTGTAAAATTACTCAGAGTGAGTATGTAATTTCTCAACAGGCACGCTAAATAAATTAAGCATCCAAGGGATATTTTAAAACTCTTAAGACCTTTCCTGAAAATGCTTTTGAGGAAAACATGTTTTGCAAAATTCTCTCACCTTATAGTTACACTTTAGACTTTCCTGGAAGTAAAATTCCAGGAATAATTGTGGAATTCCAGTTACATAATTGTGGAAAGACAAGGATTAAAATGACTTTACAGACAATATATCAGCAACTGAGGCAAAGGAACCCTTTAGAGCTGTTGAAGATTTGGCCTTGGCATTGTCTACATTCACTATAAATGCTGACTTAACCTACCTGGAAAACTGAACCTGAGAGCAAACAGAATATAAACTGCTGCTCCCAGTCTCACAGATTTTCTAAAGGCATATATTACCTTCCCTAACATCTGTGAGAAACTGGAATGTTGTGTTTACTGCTTACTGTGTATTTGTAGGGGAAGTAGCTGTCCTTGATTTCTAAAATAGTTTAAATACTTTCATGCTTTTAAAAACTGTAACAATTTAATTCACTTGAAAAAAAAGAAATGCTTGTAAAATTGCCATAATTTTATAGTTACGTGTGCACATGCACAAGTTCTAGAGAATGATCTGCAGGCTGGGCTGCAAAATACCAAAACCAGTGTCCTTCTAAGCAGTCATTTTTCCTACTGTCTTGCCGTCAGTTTTCTGGAGGCAATGCAGGCTCATTAAACCACCAAGAATGAAACAAGTAAATAAATAAGTAAAAGTGTAATACAGCAACACTCCTTTGACAGCAACCCTACAGGTACAGTGCCAAAACCCAAATGGAATCAATCATTAATTACAAGTTTCACTGGACTTAATGGAATCTGGAAACAATCTAAAGTGCACAGGGCATGGTAGGTAGTGATGAATGTCAGGATAATGGGAAAAATTTAGCTTTCAGACATATCTACTGCACATTAACTCTGATTTGTCTTTAGATCAAACAAAGAGGACAATTTCAGGGACTACAGGACATGCCCAACTCCTATAAATCAATATACTGCCTATTGAGCTGTTGGAGCATTGCTGATACAGATAAAGGGCAGATCTACTCCTGTATTATCTGTTCATCCTTAAGAGCAAAGTTTTGCCAAGAAAGTGCTGAAGTTAGAACTTTCTAAAAACACACAAAGTGCATATAAATTTGTTGAGCAGGACATGAAGCTAGAATCATTCAAAGTGTTCACAGACCAGAAAGCTGTTTGTAAGGAAGATCTTGCAGGCTGTATTGATGTACATTTCATTTCTGGGTAGAGATTAATATCGCCGTATATATCTCATAAAGCCATAAATGATTTTTATTTCTGGCTGTATTAAAAAAAATTCAACTGTCACTTTTCTAGTGCAAATCCATTTGAAATGGTAATGGGAAGAATTGCTTGAATTAATGGTCTTTTGGATCAAAAGGTGAAGCAAGATAAGAATACACACAAATTACTAATTGCTGGAATGCAGAATGCTGTTGTAAACAGTATTTTTAAAGGCAGAACCAAAGCATCATAGATTCATTTTTAGACTGACATGTACATCATGATTTGTATTGGTTTCAAATACACTTCATTTTAACCCATAATTGAATTTTTCTCCCTCAGAAATTGCTATCAAACTCCTACTTAAATTAATTAGAGAATGGAATCAGTATTGTACAATCATAGAATTACAGAATGGTTTGGGCTGGAAGAGACCTTTAAAGGCCACCCGATCCCTGCAATGAGCAGGGACATCTTCAGCTGGACTGGGTTGCCTGGAGGGAGCCCTGTCCAACTTGACTCTGAATATTAAGGACTTATTTTATTCAGATCCCCACCCTCTTACATATGCTGATAGAGGAATGCTCACCCACTTGTGGGATTTTACATTTCTGCGGGAAATAACGCCTTTTCAGCATTGTATGTTCTCAGGAGAGAAAGAATGAGATTGGGAAAGAAAGAGAGGCAGTTTAATCTTTTACAATGAAGTCCTTGGTGTAATCACTTGGGGAAATATTAGTTTAAGCCAGGAGTGTTGAGGGGGTGTGTTATGCATGAATCCTCTTGTTTTATTCTCCCATTTCTTAAAAGCTTGACTGAAAAAATTAAAAGCTTTTTTACCTCAGCCTTTGTGAATGACAGAGATGCTATCAGGCATACCTTCTATCCCCATGTAAGTGGAGGGAGTAGAGATAAACCTTGATGTGATTTACCAATAATTCATTCAGGATTGCAGAGGTTAAAATTCATTTCCACCCGAGCTGGGTTACAGGTAAAGAAGGAATTCTTTATGGTGGCCTTTGGAATGGCATACTTGGAGGTCTGAAACAGACAGATATCTATGAATATGTATGAATATGTATGAACTCATTCAGTAATAGCAAATTTTGTGTACTGGTTTCTGTTTATTTAATCTGGAAAGCTCCATGTGTCTATGTAGAAACCAATTTTCCAAATGAATATGAATCTTGGGTTGTTAGCCAGGTTCTGTATCACTGTGGAATTAATTTTGATGATGCTTGTGAATGGACTTTTTAATTTTAGAAAAAAGTCCCTTTAAAACTCACTTTAAATGAATGCAATTTCCTAAAAAGAAACTGTTCCTCACTTGTTTCTTAATGGAGGACCACAGAGGGCTTGTTTAAAGCCTCCATAATTACCTAAAGGCTTGAGTACCTGTGCTATCTGTTTAAGAAAGAATAATGATGCCTATTCCTTTCTGTAGAACTCTTTAAAATTTGCTCTTTAACAATTTATTGTTTAGAAAGCCAAACAGAAATTTTATTAATTTAGAATATTCTTACAGAGAACTGCTGCTACTAACTTTGTTCTTCTCTAGGTAAAGGTGTTTGTATTATCATTGATTTCATCTCCCTTTGTCAGGAAAAGAAAATGAGTTCTCTAAATTTATAGCTGCTTAAGCTGAATATTTCAATCTTTGTGTTCTGTGGTTCTCAGTTACAATTACAGGGAGTTGCTGAGAGGGAAAGTAATAAATATTTTAATGCTATTCTTATTTTCCTCATTGTCTAAGCTTGAGAACTAGAGAGTGGCTCTGGCTAATGGCAAGTAACAAGGTCCCTGTTAATGCCAGACTGCCTATCAACCTCCTCTGGCTTGCCAGATATTGGTTTACACAGGTTGGCTTGGGGAAGAAAGACCCCAAATCATGCATGTATATTGCATGATTTTCCCAGCTGGTGTGTGGAATGCTGCTGCATTGGTTTTTCCCCCCCCTTTCTTTTCCTTATAAAAATGGCACCACTTGATATTTAAAAGCTGCATTTTAGGCTATTTAGAATAACACTTAGGACTCATTACTTTATATTCCTCAAAACAGTATTTTCTCCAGTTTCACTGAATGGGATATGAATGATATGCTGAATATCAGAAATAACGTTTTTTATGGTGTGTCCTTGTTGCTCCCTTATGGGCTAGAGGAGGTGTTTCCCACCTGCTTTGAACGATGGCATTATGAGAACAAAAGAATTTGTCCACAAATGAGAGAAAATTTGCCATGTTACTGTGAGAAAATTTGCCATGTTACTGTGAAAAGTTTGTTTAAATACCCAGTGTTCAGGTGAAACACCAATTCCTGACCTGTACAAATAGGTCCAGACTGGTTTATTTAGAAACAAAAAGCTATAAATGTGAGAAATGGAAACAGCAGAAGAGAAGGAAGACTGATAGGGATTTCAAGTTTTTGTAAAAGGAACCAACAGTTAAAGGGAGATTCAAAACATTTGCAAGCTACAGGGGAAAAGAAAGTTTTAACAAGAGAGTGAATTTTAATGTTACAGTAATTGACCGATTTCTAGCATAAATTAGAAAGAATAGTTTAGTGGCTTTCTTGTCCATTCTGGTGGGGGATCTGCTGTTGAAAAGACAGACTATTGGGTTAGACAGACCTCAGAACTACCCTGAGGACAAGTCTTACATCGTTAAAAATGTTCTTGAAATAAACAGATTAGGATGGGGGAAAAAAGGAAAAAAAAACTATGCAGAGAAATCAGATGTGGGAAAAGCTACCTCTCTTTGCACTGAATTATTTTTATGTCAGTCTGAGAGAGTGGTAACTTTAATTTCATATACAAGCTGTAAAGCCCCAAAGGAATCTGAACCTGCTGGACAATTTGATCCTTGAAGTTACTCTCTAAAAAAACCATTAACAAATGCAGATAGAGACCATCAAGAAAACAGAACAATCTTCCGGCTTTAATAGCTTCCTTTCCAGAATTTCTTTGTTGCTGTCTCACAGGTCTCCATGGTATCTGAGTCCTGAGGCTCTTTTTGAGGAAGAAGTCTAACCCAACCTTTTGCCATATTAGTCTTTGAACAAAGGTAAACTTAAATTTCATATGTATACACTTTAACAACATTTATCTGTCTTGAGGACAAGAAACATGCCTGGGTAGCTGTGCCTGTGTTCTGATCACTAAAGATCTTCCTGAAAGGAAAGGTAACAAGAAGAGAAGGATTGGTTTGTGATTGAAGTCTGAGAGTAGGACAGTGGGTCTTGAATCTCTCCATGGTTCTGTAATACTTTTCCTCCACAGATTTAGGAAAACCATATGGTTTCTGAGCTGTCTATATCTCAAAAAACACATGCATGCACACACAAAAGTCTTAGGGGAGGAAATGATTTATTTCTATCTATTCTTTTATCCATCTTTGATAAATAGTTTGAGTTAGGATCTGTCCCTTTCAGGTATCTACCCAGCACCTAGCAAAGCAGCCTCTGGGATTGCTCAGTTCTCCTGTTCATACATAGAAATATTGTAAATCCCAAATATTAAAAAAAAAAAAAATAGGAGCAGGTGGGCTAGAAAAAGAAGAGAATAGTGGTAAGAATTCATTTGCTTGTCAGCCTGACCTTAAACAGAAATAACACGAACGGAAGGATGGAAGGATTAAAAGGGAATCTCAAATTTTACTATTCCATAAGAAAGTGTGAAAACACCAATCAGTTTTCCAGCTCTCAGCTGCCCAGGGCAAAGCCTCTTTTGGGGGACCTTTGCTGGATTTTGCCATACGTTTTGCTTGATGGAAAATTCCACCTATTGACCATGTATTTTTTTTGTCTTTTCTCATTTATCCAACTAAAACGAAAACAAGGGAAAACATAGCCTTGATTGACATCTTTTTTCTATGCTTTCTGTTGGAAAGAGTAAGTAATTACGTGAGCCATGTGTGGGTTTGTGGGCAACTTGTTTCCATGTAGGACACAGCTAAAAGCCCACAGCTGCTCCCCACCAGGCAGCCGATGCAGGTACAGCTACAAAACACTCCTGGGGCTGGTGAGGGTCTATACCAGCCTTGGCCTGTGTTGGTCCTGGGCCACTGCCTCAATCAACAGCATGGACTCATCTACTCTTGGTTTTCAGTAGCTCTGCCGCTGTCAGTTTAGCTCTGCCAAACCAAGAACTCTATCCTCGAAAGAAGGTCAGATTATTTTGGAAATGTTGCAAGGCAAAATATTGAAAAATACACAAAGAGAAGGGAGCAGTATGATAGTAAGATATATCCCAAGTACTGATGAAAGTGTTGATATGTGCAGATGAAAAATACGTTATTGTTATCACAATTTCAACATTATTTGGAAGACGCTAATTTATGAAGAATACAGATAGCTGGTATTCTACACCTGGTGTTGTTTCCAGAAGGAATAAATTACTATTAATCTATAAAACTCTTACCTTTCTAAAGGCAGGCTTCATGCTGGTGCCCAAAATCTTCAGTCTGCTCTTGGGAATGATAGAATCAGTTATCTGATTCAGAAGGAAGGGGCAGACCATGTCAGGAGGTCTGTTTTCATAACTTTAACATATACCCAGGATCTATTTTTGCGCATTCTATTGATGTGACTGAAGTATTTTGGCACAGGGAGTGAGTTAGGAAAAAGGGGAGTGGCAGGTGCTAAGGTGTGATGGATTCTGGGCTCTGCTTGAATGGGTTCTTTCTCTGGAGAGAATACACTTATCCCCAGACATTTTATCCAGTTTGTGCAATTACAAAACATGAGTAATGCTGGATTAAACTGAGTTAGCAACAAAAAAGTGAAGCAACTTTAGCAAAGTTGAGCACACAAGCACTACACAATCTCCCATCTCTCCAGTGTTCAGCAGCTGTTTATTTAAAATCATTTGGTGCCCAGGATTAAGTTTCCACTTAATGACAACAAAATGTAGAAGATAAGAATCCTGGCCACAGGAGATTTGATGACAAACTTCACTTCCAGGGTTAGATCTTTTTCCTCACTTCAGAGTAGCTGACCAACACTTACTTTCCTTTCAGTTCTTTATAGACTACACTGTGGTGGATCATATCAAATCTTTTTGATCAAATCCATAGTAGCAGAGCAAAACAGTGATTCAATGATTATTAAAATGGCATGGAACACTACCCTATGGCTGCTACTGGATGTATCTTAACCAAGAGCATATAAAAGTATAAATATCATGGTGCATAAATATCTATCTGGGGGGAAAATCCTGACAATAGAAGTCTTCTTAATCTAGCAGACATACTTATCATATTCATGAAAAAATGCAAATACTGTCTTTTTAAAATTATTATTAATAGAAGGGGCAATTAATCATCAGAGTAATTTGTCCAGGGGGTGTTTTAGCTTCTCTGTCACTTGGAGTTTTAGAGTGAAGATTAAAATGTCATCCTGAAAGATTTGCTCTAATCAACCAGAGGTTATTGGACTTGATGCCACAATTAATAGACAAACATCTCTGACTGTAATGAACAGGGAGTTTGTCTAGAAGACCTTATCTCTTCCTTTTGACATTGCCACATCTGGCTTTATGTCATAAGTCAGGGTGAACTCCTGAGGACTCAAGAGAGGCTTGAAAAGAGTAAAAAGCTATGGATTAGAGTCCCTCTGAGTTAACAACTGGACGATGTGCTGGACAACATGTTCTAGCTGACACTCTGAGTGATGGGATAGAACTAGACAATTTCTGGAGGTCTCTTCCCATCTCAGTTGTTAAGTGATTCTTTAGCACAACACATTTTCCTCCAAGCTCATGTAATCTTTACCCTTTGGGACCAGCATACCTCTGCCCATCCTCAAAACAAGTAGAACTGGGGATGGTGTAATGGTATTCACAGATTCTTCACAAATGCTCACTGTTTTCCAAGCTTCGTTTTGACAGCCATGGTAGTAACCTGTGTTGTCATTAGACTGGCAGGCAAAATACTCCTCCAGTCTGTCTGGGTATTTCTGCTCCTTATGCATTGTTTAGTGTTTATTGGTTACTAAAGAATTGAACTTTGCTGGCTTGACAAGTGCACAGACACAGGATTAAGCCTACTAGGAACATGGTAGAACAGCTGAGAAGACGAGAAAGGAAATAATAGAGGTCCCATGCAGCCCTGAGAGGGATTTGATAAAGGTTAATCTGTTCAGCAGATATTGCTTTGGTCAGTCTGTGGGTCTCAGCACAGAGAGCTGGGTGGGTCATGGGAGCAGTGGGAGTTGTGGAGAGACTCTCACCAAGCACTCACTCAGGCTGCAGTGTGGTGCTGTGTCTGCCCTTGGGAGAGGAGGCTGGTGCAGTGCCTGGTGACTGTCACAGCTGCAGACAGCAACATGTGGTCTGGGCTGGAGTTTAAATGCTTTGGAAAGCCTACTGAGGACAAAATGTGGAGGAACTTATGCCCAAATAGCTCCCCAAAGCAGCTGGCTGCCTTGCTGGGGTGGCAATCTCAGCAAGCAGCTGGAAGCAGGTTATTTTCCCATGGAAGGTATCTAGAGAGTTCCAATGGAATTTAATTTAATTCTGCAGTGGTTTACTGAAGGCAGTCTCCAGTGATATATTGGCTTCAAAGCATTCCCTTTTCAGCTTCGTCTCTCAGGTAGCAATCCTTCTAGATCTCCCAGGCTCCTTAAATAAAATATATCTTCTCTATAATTCTTCCCTGTCCCCTAAAAAGAGGTAGGAACAGGCATATGCCTGACGCAATGCTTTATATGCCACAAGTATTGTTACCAAGCAACCATCCCATGCAGCTTTGGCAGAACACAAACTTCTTCAGTCACTAACCCTTCAAACACCTGAGCCAAGATGTGCCAGCAGAAAAATCAGAGAACTACGTGAAGCAATGCAGGAGCAAATGATTTTTCTGAATCAACAAATGATTAAGGATAATTACAGTACATTAGGTCTGTGGTTATCATGAACGTTTTATAAAATGTTGCCACAAATGAGTATGCTTACTTGTATGTGAAGAATAATAGCTATTTGTGAGAGAAGGAAACCTCAGTAATCACTAATCTATAAATTTTTATTATGTCAGGTTCAGTGCATTCTGTATGGAATTGAAAAAACATTCACAAATTCCACCCCAAACTAGAATAAAGTGGGAGATGAGACATTTGTCAGTTGCAACCAAATGCTCTCCCATCAGGCACTACAGGTAGTAATTTGTGTCAGCACAAAGCAAGTGTAAAATTTATCGTACCTCACAGTGGCATTGCTGAAAGGTCTTCCATTTCACAGCCATTAGAATAAAATTTCTGTACTTTGCTCAGATTTGTGGCTCTGAGGCTTTTTGGAGCCTATGCAAGTACGTAAGCAAAGGTGAAGGATCAACAGGTTCAAGTTATCAGGACCCAGCTGGCTGCAGGCCCCTGAGGGCTGCTGGGGACTGGTTGTGGGGTGTACTTATTTTTGCCCAGTGGGTTAAAGGAGCAGGAAACAAAGTAGGTGGAGACACATGCCTCAACTCACGGGTATAGATACAGTCCCAATCCAGCTGGAGGACATGAGCATTGCCCAAAAGAGGCCAGTGGGGTAAGAGGTTCCGAAATGG
This sequence comes from Phylloscopus whistleri, assembly GCA_017589585.1. Classification (NCBI taxonomy): domain Eukaryota; kingdom Metazoa; phylum Chordata; class Aves; order Passeriformes; family Phylloscopidae; genus Phylloscopus; species Phylloscopus whistleri. The sequence continues at coordinate 6,496,053 of JADMLD010001393.1, read as the reverse complement.
GTTCCCACTACCTGAAAAGAGGAAATTTCCATACAATCAGCCTTCCCTTTGCTTCTCTGCTGGTCAAAGGAGTTGACATTCTACAGGAGCACAGCTTGGTTCCTCACTAGAAAAGGTCTTATAGCCCATCAAATCTCCTCTTAGTCATAAATAGAAACAGGAGTTAGAGACCTTTGAAAATGAGAACATAACTTTGTGCAGTACATTCCTCTGGCTAAAAAAGAGAACTGGTGGAAACCAGTGGGTAGATGATGAAATTAATGGTACTCAAGGTCAGGTATTTGCTCAACATCAGTATCTGCCTTGAAAATGTAAATGTTAATGAAGTTCATCTGTAAATTATAGCGTGCAGAATCTTGCATATACAGAGGCCCAGTTTGTCCTTTTCCATGCAAATAAATATCCAAGAGCTAAGAACAACAGTGCCTGAGGTCTGTTCGACAGCTGTGTGATTGAGTAGGTTTGACAGATCCAGTCCTCCACATGCTATAGATGCAGCATTCAAAAGTGTTTGAAGACTTCATAACACATTGAAAAAGCCATAGGACTGATGCTGGCCAAATGACCGACTCAAAGGCACGAATTTCTCTTACTCTTTGATTTCTTGGAGCTGATTCCAGGTAGAAAGTTCCTGAGAAATAATGCTAGCTTCCGAAATGGACCAGTTCTCACAAAAAGAAAGACATTTGAGATATCATTATAGATTTTGCCCATTCTGTTTTGTGAGGAAAAGGAATCATTAAGTAACTCATTCTATTTTGTTCTTTCATGCAAAATTTCTTTGAATGGCCTCTCAGTGAATGCAAAAGGGCAGGAAGAAAACTATCTATGTTATTTCCTTCAGCATTTTTGTGGTTTGAGGGCTGTCTACTGCCATCACTGATCATGCCTGAACGCGTGATTTACAATGGGCTTGCAGACTCTGGCTGTTTGAGACTTTATCATACCTTTTTTTTTTTTTTTTTGTAATAAAAATCTGCAATTAAATCAATGGAATATATAACCATAACTAAAAGAAGTGTTCTGTTTTTTGAGGATATTACAATAGCAGGTTCATCTAATACTAAAGGTTTCATGAAATTTTCTGTGCTGTTTTCGATCTATACATGACATATGTGTTCCCATTTTTTATTTAAAATCTTGCAAATTTATGAATGTCTTCTGCTGGTTATATGCCAGGGTTCCCTGTTGCCAAGACAAACAAAAAAAATGACAGAATTTTCTAATCCTTTTCTATTTCCTTCCAGAAGAAAAGAGATCATTACAGTCTGGCTTCTTCACATAATGTGGCTATAGGTTTTTTTCTTGACTTCTCTTTTGAATGTATTATCTTTAATATGATTTTTCATGCAGAAATACTTGCTTCTAAGTGCTCTTCCTGTGGCATGAAAATGAATACTAAAAGTTATTTAAAAGTGGACCACTGACAAGTTTAGTGTTTCTTTGAAGAATTGTCTTGTTTTAAAATGACTTATGGTAGCACTGATGCCTGCTAATCTGGACACTGTGCTGTTCCTGATCATTATTGCAAACAGGGCCATAAAACTCATCTAATAAAATGTTCTACTGTAGAGATGAAATATTGCCAAAGTCCAGTCTTCCTTTTTTTTTTTTTTTTAATTCTTTTTTCTGTGTATCTGTCAATCCTAGAACTACATATCATGCATGTTTATCTTTGCTATTTATATTTGCTTTTTAAATATCATCTGTCTTCAAGGGAAATAACCTTTCTGCATGTCATCATTTTACCTAATTTCTACTGACCTGATACTGAAATATTGCAATATGCAATTATTCATTGCATTTAGTAGCTGCATATAAAAGTAACATTTTGAGACCCATAAAAATCCTGCTGAAAATGAAGGGAATTATTAGAATATCATGCCTGAATCTCCTGAACAATATACACAGAGGTAATTTTTAATTTGTGAGTTTACTTTTTACCTCCATGACTTTATGTTTTCATGTCATAGGGTGAATATGCATGGAGATTACATTTGCAAAATCTGAATTAAACTCTTTCCTGTCAACTAACATCAAAGCCAAAAAAAAAAGAAGAAAAAAGTAAAAGGGCTAGAATACTCAGGAGGAGAAGAGATTTCACAAGTGGTTAAAAGTAATTTTTCCTGAGTTTAGTATACAAAAAGTGTAAATTTTTTGTAGCATTCCAAGATCTTAATCAAATCAGGTCTTTTAAATACTGTTGCATAAACACATGTACATTACTAATCAGAAGATCTTTTAAAATGGAAAACATATTTCCATTTCCATATTTTGAGAAAGGGATTTCAAACATTTTTTCACTTTTTTTTTGTTTTTAAAGTGCCATCACATGACATAGGGATAAAGGTTTTACTCAGAGTAACAAGAATTTGCCTATTTTTGTGGAGATTCTCTCCAGTTTCAAGTCGGGTAAGCAAGTCCAATAACAGGGTGACAGCTTTTCCCACTGAGGACCTACATCCATCTCCAAGTTTTGCTGTGGAATTGTGTATTTAATATTCCTTCTCCTGGGAAGTAAATGCAAAACCCAAATGAATCACCATGGAATTCCAGTGTCCACTCAGCACTGTTTTGTCACAAGGTATCTCAGCTCTTGTTGTGGATAATGGAAAAATAATCTGATATTTCACTTTCTGTTTCATTTTGGGATACATGCTTTCCAGCTCGTCAAGTACAATAAAGATATGACATGTGCAATAACCTTTTCTTTCATTGTGAATCAAAATGTGTTATAATAAAAAAGGCTGGCAGAGTTCCATCAACCAGAACAGTTTAACAAGTTGCTTGCTGCAATTACAAAGTAAGTGGAGGAGGAAAAGAATGTCAGTCTGTCTTTGAAACCAGGAACAGGCAGGGTCTCATGACACAAATTTATTTTTTATCATTTCAAGCCACAATAAATCAGCTAATAAATTTGTTATTTTTCTAATTTGCATTTCAGAGATTTTCTTAATTAATTTTTGTGCTTTCTTTAACAATGCATGGCTCTGTATATGGCTCTATTGCATTAAAATGTGGTTAATTCTGCTGGTATCAATCAGCTGTCAAGAAAAGCAACATGAATTTCCTAGAGAACTCCACCTCCAGAGAGTCCATGCCCTGCAGAACTTTCACCTTCCAGCAAAAGTCAGATATAGATAAAATGCATGTCTCTCACTTTAAGCAACAAGGACACTTAATATATTTTTCAAGCATGCATTTCCCTACTGTCTTGTTTCACCAGAGGAGATTTTATCAACATTTGATATATTACCTGCCTTTGCCCAATTCTGGTTAAATTATAAGGATAATAATTACTAATGTTAATATTACTAATGTTTTAGGGGCTTCTTAACCTGCACATATGGGAGGAAAACAACTTCCTCTGTGTTCCTGTGAGTTAACCTGGAGATGGGAACTCTTGTGAAGATTATTGTCCCTTGGTCCTCTGAGTCTTCACTTTCTACATTATATCAAACCAGTAGTCATGGAAATCCTGTAGCCTGGCTCTTATCTTCATTAATTCAACTGCTTTTTTTCTTGCTCTGTCTCTTGCATTGCTCCTCTTGATCTCTTTGTTTTCTTTCTACTGCCACTCTTAGTCTTTAGGTACTTGGACAAGAACATTGCTGAAGAGTAATAATAGAGACAGAAGTGCCCTGCATTTCTGCAAGCTATCTTTATCTCTCTAAAATATTTAATTTTCCATGCTTGCAAATGGAATTTATGAACATTTTTAGGCTTTAAACTGACCATGATAAGTGTTTATTCCCTTCACAAAATATACCTTTGAAAATAATGATTGTTGTTGAGAAAATAAAATTACTTTGATATGTAAGCTATAAAATGGGGGAAAAAATCAACCTGTGCTGTGCTGTACTCCCTAAGAGAAAAAGATGTAACTTCATGGGTTCTTAAAATACCCATAATATTACATGAAGTTTCAATGACAGCAACTTGCAAGAGACATCCAAATGGATTTTGCAACAGACTCTTCATCCTTTGTATAATTATCAAACGAAACCTTTCATATGAAAGCTTGTGGCTGTACAATTACAGGAGCACCTTAAGCACTGATTCACTGGTGTCTCGAAGAAGTATGGTTCACTGGGCAGGACATTACATTGGTTATTGTGAGAAACAGGTAATTTTCTCAGCTTTGATTGCAGTACATTTGAGACACTTAGTGTTTGAGGTTATTCATTTGTAAAATCAGTTTGATAATACCTGTCCCCACTCATATATCTATGACACAGCGCTTTTAGCTATGGTACCTTCAAGTACAAAGGAAGACCACAGATTTTTTGGAAAAACAAAGACTTTTAAAAAGGAGGATGATTCTGAAACAGAATGTTCTTTTTAGTTTTCTGGCTCAACAACTGTGCAATACTTAACATAGAATTTTTCTTCCATCTGAAAGTACTCACAGCTGTTGCAGTCACAGGTTTTTCAACATTTACTGCTCCTTAAAATAAGATGAATGTGACAATTCTTCTGGGTCTGCCGCATCTCCTCTAGTCAGGGACATGACCAGACTATCTGTATAAGAGAGACCAATCATACACAACATAATAAAAATTACAATGGCAAAGTGGTTGCAGGAAGGATATAAACTAGCAAAGAAAAAAAAAAAAGAGCTGAGAATGTGGAGAATGTGGAGAGTACTGCTAGGAATATTCATCATGACAGTGCAAGCCTGGGTGGTTTAAAATATATAGAGATCATGATGCCTTAACGTGGAGATTGTCTCCAGTTTCAAGTTGGATAAGCAAGTCCAACAACAGTGTGACAGCTTTTCCCACTGAGGACACCACTTACATCCATTATTATCTGGCTTGAAGGTGGAATTTGGTTTCATTGATGCAACCATGATTTTTTCTTGCCTGTTACAGAATTAGAATTTGTTTTGCTGGAATTAATTTAAATTGCATACTATAAGTCAGGGCCATCACTGACAATCACCTCTACAAACAGGTAGTTGCTGACTGTCAGCTATGATATTAACTACACATTTACTTCTGCAGAAATGTGTCTCTGCAGCTCTGTGCACCACGCTTTAAGCCACTAAAATGTTAGGACAATCCTTTGCCCTGCTGTCCTGTTTAGGAATTAATTGCATTTTTTGTCTTTTTTCAGGGCAGAGGGACACAACTTGTCTATTGGGATTTCAACATGGGAGAGAAAAACTGCACTAAACTGTGCACAATGTGTACACATTAACTATAGCAAGAAATTTTTCCCTAAAAATAATGTCTGAACCTCACCAGGGCAGGAAGAGAAGTGACTTGATTAGCAACAGTCTGTGCCTCATTGCCTGAGACTTAAGATAAATTTATTTGCTAATTGAGATTTTTCAGTTAGGTGCATGCTTGGAAGTTATAATGGAAAATAAAATCTGATCTACAATCCTTCCCATGAAAAATATCACTGCCTGTTCAAAAACCAGTATTCAGTTCCTTTAAAGGCAGAACACACAGTCTTCTGTAACCCTGGTGCAAGTATTGTGTTTGACCTAAAGAGAAGGGATGCAGGGACAGCAGAAGGGATGCAGGGACAGCAGAAGGGATGCAGGGAAAGCAGAAGGGTTTTTCATAGCAAACCTGGTGAAGATCTAAGGTGAAGGCAATGACTCAATGACTCAATGACTCTTAAGGATAAAGCAGCAGATACCTCAGACCACTCAGGCCCTGACATCTCTGCTAAGGTGGCTGTTCCATACCAGTTTCATGATACCCCTCTCACACCCAAAGCAGGAAAAACACCAGCTGGTTTCCAGTAGGGCCTCAAACATTGAAAAGCAAATATTAAACCTCGCTCATTTCCTAGGCAGAGTGGATCCAGAATTAGAGAGCTGCTGACAGTTTTGCTGCCTGGTGAAAGGAAAAGCAGCAGGATTTGTGGGTGCAGGGATGCAGGGATGCAGCCAGGCACAGCGCTGAGTAGTGCTACTGTGAGCCCTTCCTTCGTGCACCACATGTGGGGGGCTCACACTGCTCTATCACCCTTCACAGCTCTCCAGACAAAAAATCCTCCCTGGGCTTCTGGGAAGGAAAAGGAGGCAGCTAAAGCAGACGGAAGGATTGCATAATGAAATATGCAATGCTGGAGGTACCTTGGAAAGATACAAAGGACTTTGATTTCTTTTCCCCAAAGATGAAAGAAACAGACGTTCAATATAACCATAAATTTAGTGTCAATTACTTAGCAATTGTTTTAGTTTCACTCAGCTCAACACGTTATTTTCCTCCCCTTCCTGTTGGATGTCTCAGCTATTTTCAGCAGATAAATATGTTTCACTTCAAAGAAACAGAAGCCTTTTTATTATTATTTGGAACTGCAGATAAGAGAAGTCCATGAAAATAATTTCAGAGACAGACTACCTTGAAATTTATGTGACAGAACTCATGAAACATCTTTATCAAATCTTCGTAAATCACAGTCTTTGTCCACTCCTAGACTGAGAAAAAAACAGAGATAGCAATTAATTTTTTAAGAAGTTGCCTGTTTCCTCCTTACAATTTTAGGAGTTCTGGGAAAGCATATGGTAATGCACAGGATTTTAGCTTTGCTTATAATCTCTATTTTTGCAGTGCTTCATTTCAGTTAGAGATGGTAGAATTGCTTAGAAATCTCTACAAACACAAGATTTTCCTGTCAATCTTTCTTTGAGGATTGTTGCTATTTTATTTTTTTTTTGCTATGTCTGGTAAAACTGCAAAAAGATGAAACTCATCACAAGGAAGATATTTTTAAAAGAAAAAAGCGACACGTTAAATAAGTATAATTTTGGGAAGTGACAATTTAATGAAAATCAGGATGCTTTTCAGTTTATATTTACACTGTAAAAATACTTGTGCACATATTTTTTAGAAGATACGGACACATAAAGGGTGAGTTTATGACTTTTTAGTTTAAAATATGTAATTTTCAATTACTTACATCCTTTCCCCATGAAGTAAAGCAGAAAAATGTAATTAACCACTAAGAAAAAAAATGTATCTATGAATCTTGCTTTTGTTTTAAACAAATAAACTTCTACTAATAATATTTCATGAAAATAAAATGAAACCTATCAGAACACAAACAAAATATTTGTCTTGATTGTTGGTAACATTCAAAATATTATGCTACTTCTTTTTCAGAAAACTTTTCTGATGTTCAAGTTCACTGTTTGAGGGTAAAGAAGCAGCCTCCAGAAGAAAAGAGAAGAAGGATTATGGAGACCCACTAAAGACCAGATGTTAGCAAAAGAGTGACTGAAATGCCTCTCTGGAGGTGAATTAAATCATGTTTTAGCCAGAAAAAGACTTCCTCAACAACATTTAATAGTGTAGATAATGGGATGTGTTTTGTATTAAATATAATAGACTGCACAGTATAATAGACTTTATGGCAAAATTTGCTATACATGTAAAGGGAAGACAAGGATTATATATCCCTTAAAGGGTTATAAAATAAGGAGCACAGTGAAAACTGGTTGAGTACTTATTTTCCTGCAGGGAAGTAAATTTGAGTTGATGGACTCTACTCACAATTTTCTTATAGCTTTAATAAATTCTTATATGCTTAATTTGGATTGTGAACACCTGTAAGGATACCAAATACTGAAATGGAAATGAGACCACCTACACCTAGTTTTGAGGATGCAAGCAAAACAAAATTTTTTATTTGGATAAAAAGGAAATATGGGTTTTTTTCAAACTGCAAGCAATATACCATGCAGAGAGGTTTCCTTAACACCTACAACCTCTTAGTTGATGATGGAGAAGCAATGATCTCCCTACTCCACCCTGTGGTGGGCATGAGCTGAGTTCACCTGTTTAAACTGAAGATTTGAACATGTCGAGTGAATATTTCAGGAAGAAAACAAAAAAATGGACTTGGCATAGGAATGGTGAACATAAAACTGATTCCCTGTTATGTGTGCAGGGGTGCAGCAAGCAGACAGGCCTCTGAACTTCAGCTGGATGAACTGCAAACCCAGGGAATGATTCAATGAAATTCAATTCATTTGGGTGTATTCCCTAGAGCAATTAGAATTGTTATAATTGAGAACAGCATAAAATCATTAAAAGGTTCTAGCCACAAATGGATCTGTATTTAATTCCCAAATGAAAAATTACATCCTAAAAGAGATGAGGAGATGGAGTTTTCTGAACTGAACCTGAAATCCACCTGCCAGCAGGAAGCATGAACATGGCCAGGAATGCTCCTGACAGTGAACAGAACCTCCCTACCCAGCTCTGAAAGGCAGAGAAACCAGGTAACTTCTGAATTTCAGAGAGTAACAGGGGAAGAAAATGAGGGGGAAAATAATGGCTGCTCTTTGTAAAGACATCAGTGGAATCTCTCTAGAACACTGTAAAAAGCAGAGGGGAACAGAGCTCATACAGGAACAGAAGCATTGCTTAGGGAGCTTGGAGGAAGAGGGTATAACTAGTTTCATGAACATCAATCCAGGAATATGCACCTGAGTACAGGTCCTGTATCACAGTTCAAATGTTGGAACCACAAATGGAGATTTTGGCAGCAGGCAGGTGTCGTGGTTTAACCCTAGCTGGCAACTAAGCCCCACACAGGCACTCACTCACTCCCCTCCAGTGGGAAGGGGAGAGCACAGGACAAGTAAAAGTGAGAAAATTAATGGGTTGAGGTAGAGACAATTTAATAAATAAAGCAACATGTACTGTTCTGCTTGCAGCTCTCTAAGGAGTTGTAAGGGCACTGCAGTTCTGTACCTGTAGGATCTTTTCCTGATGATCCTCCTGTGACAGCAGAGGAAGACTTGAGAAACAAGGAAAAGCTTTATTACATGTAAGATACTTTACACACTTTTGAGGCAAAAAAATCCACCCAAAGAATAAATCGTGCTTTAATAGAACAGAAAACTCAAATTAATTCCCAGTGTGACTGTTTTCTGCAGGAATTCAAGTAATAATAACCAAACATTTGTTAGGAAGACAACTGTCAGGATTTCATGGGAAGCACTGAGGTGCAGCGATGAATGCACGGAAAACCAAAAGTTTTTTCTTTGGACCTGCTGGCCCCAGAATGGAAGCCTTGGACACCACTTATGAAGGAATGATGCCTAAAGCAGCACTTGACATCCATATCAATGTGCTGCAGAGCTCTAGAAGCAGCAGGAATCTGGCTATGCAGGGAAGAAGTTAAAAATAATAGTGTCAAATAGCCACTAAGTTGTGGCTGAAATCTATTCCCCATAGCCAGAAGTAGCACATGTAATAACAACTTCTGCTATGAAAACATCTAAAGCCTGGTGAACCATACATGCTGCACAACTCAATATAAATCTGGAGACCTAAAGTCTCCATCACCCAAAGTATTCTGACCTGGGAGAATGTTTGGGGAAAACATTGACTGGTCAAAACTGAAACAAGACATTGTAATGAAAATGTCCCATTTCTGCACAAATTTGCTCTGCAAACAGTGCCAGTGGGATTGCTTTTAAAATGCCTGTAGAGTAGATTTAATTACTAAGATCTGGGTTACCAAGACTTCTGGAGCATGAGTAAGTAGGAAATAAAATCTCCAAATACTGAAATATTATGATACACATTTAATACAATTCCTGCATATACCAGGCAGTGCTGGCACGCCCTGTAAAGGAGGAATAGAGGAAAAACTGTTAAATCACAGTATAAATTCTAATCTATTAAGCAGAGATCAAAAGCGAAGATACTGGAGAGTTGTGTTGCTCAGTTACAAGCAGATGATTTGCAGAGGTCACAAGGTGGGGCTTCTCTGGCACACAACAAGGATTACAACTTTTATTTGTTTAAGGAGGAAGAAAAGGTGCTGTCAGGAAATGACTGGCAAATCAAAGTACTTCTGGGAATTGTTTTCATAGCTGCATTAAAGAATAAGACAACAAACCAAGCCCTAAAAACTTGGCACAAATAATGCCAGCCAAAGAGAAATTTCCACTTATGTTAAAGCTACACTTTTATTGCTGTTTTTTATCTGTTCTCTTTCAGTCTATTTTCCTATTCTTGGTGTCTGCAAGCACACATAGCTGATGTTTATAATAAGTTCAGAATTCTCTTGCTAGCTTAATTCAGTTTTGCCAAGGGAATACAACTTTCTTATGTGGTGCATTCCTGTGACAGAGTGAAAACAGGCAGCCAGCTATGGATGCATTAATATGTCCTGTGGAAAAATGCAGTCTGTGCTCAGTGCTTTGCAGTTACCCCTGAATCTACATTACTGTTTGTACAAGAGTCATAAAGTCAGTTAAACTGGACTGCCTTGATTGCTGCCCCCTGAGCTACCTGAGGGAGCCTATTGTTTGAACTGGGGGAAATGCATCAGGGGAACATCTATGCTGCTATTTTTAAGGTGAATATATTTGATTACTCTTGATTGTGAGCTTGAGGGCTCTAAGGAAGCATGAAACTGAAGCTGAGATTTTCCCATGTTTTAGGTTTAAGCTTCTTGCACCAAAGTAGGTTATATTCTGATAGTTTATGAAGTTCTTATGATCTGGTTTCTGCAGAGTTTAACAGCAGCATTTACTGTTTAATATTCTACCCATATTCCATATTCAAAGGCAATAATATTTCCTCTTTTTTATCAGTTTTCCATTTTGAAAAGTGACATATGCCACTGAAAGTAAATAATACCTTGTTTATGGAGTCTCCTTCAAATATGTCATGTACGATTCAGGTACATAAAACACCCTTCTCCCTCCTTATTCTCCATTTTTGAGTTCAAGTGCAGATATTTAAAATTTTATTAAGCCTGCACAATACAAACACTACACTCAAAGCCATCATTTTTTTAACAAACCCTAAGTGTTTTATTGCTGAAATTTGCAGAAGAGCAAATGGTGATACTATGTTCATCTTGTGTATTTAATGGCAGGACCTGGGCACTGATATTCCCTTGATTGAGGTGTCTTAGCTAAACCATCTCATTCCTACTTGATCAGGGAAGCAGAAGTTCAAAAGTTCTTTCCACTTGTCTCAGATTTTACAAGGATTTCTTTGCTGTCACATTTGATCAAAAGGCCTCTGCAGCTTTCTCCAGATTTCAGACAAACCTGTTGCTTTCTAGCTCAAGGCATCACAAACTCCTCAAAATACCTTTTTCAGCTTTCTTGTTTCTTCCCTAACCTTTTGGACTTTTCCAGACATTTTGCTGAAAAGGAACCATTTGTAAGCCTTCCATGTTCCAATTAGAAATGGAAAACATCTTCGTTCTTTTTTAAAGAAAGGTCAGATATATGAACATTATAGTGAAGAAATTATCCTATTTTCAATAATTTGGACAAGGGATAACTGAATTCTGAGAAAGAAAATACTTGGAGAAATTCTCAGAAATGTTTTAAATTTCCACTTATATTTACCTCCAGTATCTTCTGTCTCTCCAGAGCTCTCCCTGCCCCTTTGTATCATACACTGCTGGCCCAAAAACAATTTCCAAGACTTAGGTTTGGGTTTAGGACACCAGGCTCCTTCCTCCTTCCTCCTTCCATCTAATAAAGGGACATCTATTACAAATAGCACTATAAATTTTCTATGATGAAAGTGTGGGCATACAGAAAAAATGATGAATTCTTGACAGCATTAAATTTATTGATGTCCCTCAAAACATGCTGGTTTGGCTCTTTATTTTTAGCCCATGTGATGTAAACTGCTATAAGGAACCCATAAAGTCTTTGAAGGTTTTGTTCAAATTCCCCAAACTGTTCAACACTGAGGTCCTCAGCATTACCATCAAATTACACAATATGAAATTTTTTATTTGACATGTGCAGCTCACCTTGGCTGCACCCAAATTAGAAACATCACATGCATCTCTTGTTAATTTACTATTCTCTATTGCATTTCAAAGAACATTCAGAGATGCAAAAATATTTTAAAATAAAAGCTAATAAAAACCCTAATTTGCTAATATTTCTACATCCCTCCAAGGGTCCAAGCTTGTTTAAGCAAGGGAGAAGGTCTCTGTTTTTGACTGAAAAGATCCCTTCTTCCCTACCCATGTCAACCAAGACAGAGATGGTAGGCTAAGTCCCCTCAGTCTCTAATTAAATATATCCTGATGTTTATGGACACCAAGAAGACTGAATTTAAAAATTAGGAAAAAAAAGTTATATTTTGATGAGATGATATTTTGATTAAATCCATCAAAACTCATTGTTTCAGTTATGCAGGAAATAAAGAACTCTTAAAAATATTTCTAATTTAAATTGAATACAAGTTAAGTATGATTATCCTCCCTGAAAAATGGCTTTCTGCAGACACAGGTACCCCAGTGCCCACTATGTTATTTGGGATGATGAAAATTTTAATTTTACATCATTCATTTCATTAAGATTGCATTTATGTGCTTTTCTAGTATTTCACTAATGGTAAAGTGTCTCCTTAAGTGTTCTCTAATTAGCTAGTGGCAAGCTCCTTCACTAAAACACAAGTGGATTGATCATAGAATAATTTGGGTTGGAAAAGACCTTCAAGATCATCCTGATCAAACACAAACCTCACACAGCCAAGCCCACCACTAAACCATGTTCCTAAGTGCCACATCTACATGTCTTTCAAGAACCTCCAGGGACAGGGACTCAAGCACTTCCCTGAACAATGTTTGACAACTCTTCTGCGAGGCAATTTTTCCCAATATCTGATCTAAAACTCCTCTGGTGCAACTTGAGACCATTTCCTCTTGTCCTACCATTTGTTACTTAGGAACAGACACCTACAGAGCAATTTTTTTATCATGACTTCAAAAGTAAAAAAACCCTGGTAAAATCATATTCCAGTTATTTTACTGGTTATCCATTTCACCATTTAAAATAGCAATGCATGATGCAAACATTTCATGAGAAGCAATGTAAAATCCTGAGACATGGTAAGTTTTGAATTTAACATGTTTCAGTATTTTACAAAACAATCTGTTAGAGGAACCCTTTCCATTTAAAAGCTTTTCAAGGAATTCTGTTTTGAGATATATTTGAGAATCTGAAACATGGTCAAACAGAAAGCTGTTTGCTGATCAAAAATGCCATCTCCAGATGAGAGAGAACCCAAATTAAAACACAGCAGTGGCACAATACCAGCTTGGAGGAAGCTAAAAGTTGAACCCTGTGCATGACTGGCAATGCTGATGTGTTAAAAAGAAGACCATTCACTCAGCTGTTCTTTGAAAAAAATAACAAAATACCCTCGTATCCCTTAAAAACATCCCACTCCAGGAAGAGTGTTGTACTATGTGCCATGCTTTAGCAATATCTGGTTTATGGATTATTTCTCATCTATCAGAACAAGAGCCTCCTTTCCCTGAAATCCAAAGTCAGCAGACAGCAGGTTAGGTGGATTCCCTGTCTTGAAATATTCTCCCAGACTTCTCAATCCCTTTTATTCTCACCAATGCAGCTGCTTTTTTTTTTTAATTAATATTAAACTAATTTTTACTAAAATTAGACAAACAAAAGCCTAGTTGAACAACAGAAATCAATCATAAATTCTCAGAGCAAAAGAAACAGAGCTTTTTGAGCCATGTTTGGGCAGCTTATCTACATTCTAATATGGCATCTGATAAGAGAAAATAGATATAAACTCTCAAATATTAGAGTGGCCCTAAAAGTAACTGCTGAACTATGAATTTTATGAAAGAGATTTTATGATACTGTGATAGTATCATATCACTGTTATTGCAATTTGAAAGAAAGGATGAGAAGATACAATGAATGTTCAAACATACATGGAAATATGGCACTAACATTTTTTGGAAGACTCAATATATAGATTTGGTCCTCTTTTTATGGGAAGCATTTTTTGCTTTTGCTGGGTTGGTGTTTTTGTTTTTTTTTTTTTTAATTTGGCAGTATAGCCTTTAATATATCATTCACAGAAAACTCTTGATTTTTTTTTGAATAACAGCTCTACCTTTTCCCTTATATCTGAGAAAATTTAATCTACTCATTAAAACTGTAGAAAGACTTAGAATAGATAATTTATGTCTGCTTTTTCAGGTTTGTATTCAAATTAACTTTTAATTTTAGGGAGCAGACTGCAATGACAGCATAGCTAAATAGTGATAAAGGGTTATTACAACAAAATGATATTATGTTAGCATTATGCTAAATCCTTAATGAAAATTGCATTGAAGAGATTATTTTCTTCAGAAGAATGTAAAATAATAGTCAGAGATATTAAGTGTAGCAAAAATAACTAAATGAGCCTGTTATTCACAAAAAGTAGTTGCTCAAGCATACATTAACTTCCCTAATTGCTTAACAAGGCTTTATAAATGCAGTTATTAAAAAAATTTAAATAGTTGTTGTAATTAACAATACTTAGAAAGTGTAGCAAACAGAATAAAGCTCTGAATATTTCCTTTTTCTATCTGCAAGTTTAAGGACACTTATGCTCATGATTTCTATGTGCAGTTAAGATTGGTTAACTTCTGCTTTGGTAACAGGCTCTGACCTTTTGTCACCTATATCTACAACTTTAGATTTATTGATTCTTATTGATAACAGCTAACTGTGTTAGCAGCAGAGAGATCAGTATGGATTGTGCAGAAGGTCCATGTCTTGGTTAGTTTTTCCTGATTGCACTGAAGTGCACAGTGCTATGAAAACACTACAGACAATACCCATGCCTGTAGCCCTGGTTCATGCCTGTGATGTTTTGGTTTTCTGAAACTCTTTCCCAAAGAGTTTTCTGTCAACAAGAGACATGTTTTTCTAACTGTAACCTTTGTTTACATTCCTTTCCCTAGGAGGGGCTTCTTGATGTCCCTCTGGTTTGACCAATGTGATTGAAGAAGTTTGTTTTTCTTTCACCAATCGAGTTGTTCTCTGTAGAATAGTTAAAAGAGAAGAAATAACCAAAAATAAACTGAGTCATTGTCAACCTTCTGAAGTTGGAGTCTGTGTCATTGTGATCTTTAACAGTGTCAAATGCCAGTGCAGTGCTTGCTCATTTACGTCTCTACAAACACCAGCCAGAGCAGTGGCTGCTCTCATCCTGAAAGAATGGCTCTGTCCACACTTATCCCCTCCTGAAGGATGATTGTTTTGCTCCTTTGCTTTGAATTATTAGGAGAAAACTTTCACCAGTATTGAAGCCTTACCAGGCTTACTTGTTTACACTTGTTACAAAAGTAGTGCTATATTGATCCTCTGCAAATGATAGGGCTGTAGATTTATACTAGTACTCCCATTTTTCAGTGATTATATAGTGGACACAAGGAATATACAATTTCTCTGCTGTAATAAGACACTGTGAGATTTTTGGTGCCATGCTCCCATCTTTACTCCACCTTTACTTTTTATATAATAGCTATTTGTGTTACACATCACAGTAGAGAAAATATTGTATTCATCTTTCACAATCCTAAACAAGCTATAAGAATTCAGGCTAATAGGAACAGTAACTCCAAATCTACTCTTTATCCTTTATTGCTCTCTCCTTTACTGTTACCTTTATCTGGGTAGCTCGGTAGGAAAGGACACAGCCTGAGATATTTGGGCTTGAGTTCACTGACCCTTTTAAAGATGCTCTGGAGTGCTACACCTTTCAGTCCTGTGCCTTGGCTGCAGGCAGTGGTGGTGTTCTGGCTGTTATCACTCTGTTATAGTGAGAGTTTTCTCTTTGAATAAAGCACTTGTTTCAGAAGAACAAGAGTTTCACGTCTTTACCAGCCCTAATCTTACAGGACAAGTTATCATTATTCCTGTGTGCAATATGTATTATCCATCTCAAATACTCAAAATTATTCAAATTTACTGAAAAAGGGACAATAGGAATACACTGATTTATGTTCCATGAAAAAAAACCAACCCAAAACCAAAAAAAAAACCACCCCAACCCCCCCCAAAACCCCAAAAAACTCCCAAAAAACAAAAAAACCACCCCCAAATTGAAATCAGAAGCAGTTCAATGTGTAATTTTTCCCAAATGACTATTATTCTTGGATGAGAAGAAATTTTATCTAAATGGGGATTTTGAGCCTGGTCTTTTAAACTCTATTTCAGTCTCACAGATACCAAAATACCCTGTAAATTTTAATCTCAGTCACATTACAAATTACCATAACTCAAAAGGAGCTGATCTTAGAGCTGAAACTGCTGGTGCTGAGGATGCAGTGAACACACCACACATGGTTTTGGGGGCAGAAGTAGGGCTCCAGCCTGATCCCATGTCATTGACTTATGGCGCTCTTAACCCATGGCCCATTAACATTCAGTCAGCATCTCCCAGTTCAGTTTGATCTGAAAAGAACGAGTTCATCTCATGAGGTTGTGGGTTCACCTGAAAAGAAACCAGGCCATGCACTCCAAAATTCTGTGGTGGGAACCAAAGTGCAGAAAATGGGGATGATCAGGTGAAGAAATTCAGAAGCAGTCATAGTTGATCTGAACTGAAAATCTAATGTAGACTCCCCTTGGCTTGACCTTACACCTGCCACCTTTCAAAGAAAGAAAAAGAGAAACCAAGTTTTTATCTTTTATGGCTACTCAGTAAATGTGCTTCAGTTATGTCATAATCTATGAGAAGAATCTGTGGGAGTATGTTGAAAATATTGAATATGGAACAAAATATAATTTATAAAGTAGAATTTACAGTGATGCAGTGGTTAAAATTATGTCCTTTCTGTAAAAGAAATACCTTATTT
Source organism: Phylloscopus whistleri (assembly GCA_017589585.1). Classification (NCBI taxonomy): domain Eukaryota; kingdom Metazoa; phylum Chordata; class Aves; order Passeriformes; family Phylloscopidae; genus Phylloscopus; species Phylloscopus whistleri. Next base: position 6,479,427 of record JADMLD010001393.1, on the reverse strand, counting down.
GTTGTAATGAAATCTTGGATATCTTGGGATCAAATCTCCAAGTTACAGGAAAACTCTGCCTGGACAGACATCTGGATACCAAATCTAAAAATGCAACTGAGGTTTGTCTTCCTTGGATATGATAATGACTGATAAAAGCAACAGAGTCTGAACCAGTCTGCAGACAAGATTCTGCACACAGGTTTCCTTTGAGCTCTCTCTCCAGTGACAATGGGTACAACCCATCAGGATCAGAGAGGTTGTCCAGAAGTCACATATGAGAATTTAACAAGAAATTATTTGATGATGTGCATGAAGGATTCAGGCCTCATTCATTTCAGCACAGTTGCTCTTACTCTGTGAGGCTGCCCTTTGTTTTGTCACTGGAGATAGTAAATCCATACCAAAAACCAGGTCTAAAATTACTTTCCAGAGCAACTTGTAACTCCTGTTTCTTGACTTCTACTGTGTATTTTTATTCAGTCCTTACTAGCCATGTGTTTTACCTATTAGTCTGCAATGCTTCAGTCTCAACAGTTTCATAATGGGAAAAAAAGATTAACAAACTTTCTGAATCTGAACCTTTGCTCTTAGTCTATAATATTAATTACCAAAGTATTACCAAATACATATATATATTCAAGCTGCTAAGACAAACATAAACTTCAATAATAAATTGTTTCTTCAGTGTAGGAAGCATTTTCTACATTGCCTTAGGCCATTTGACAAAATTTTGATTATTGTTTTTTCTTGGGTTTAAATTTGAACTGCTGCCATATAGTTAATGTGTTTAAGTGTTACTGTTTTAAAAATTACCTACTTAGTTTATTTATAAAATATTAAAAAACCAAAGGTAAGAATGCATTTATAAGCCTCTGTTAATGAGAAGAAATCAAAATTTAATTAGAAAGTTAAATTTTCTAGGAATTCTTTTTCCTAAAAAAAAAAAAGAAAAAAAAAAACAGAAACAAAAACCAAACAAAAACCAACAAATCAAAATCCAACCAAAACAGTTTGAAAAAAAAAATGGTGTGTTTCTTTGACATTTTTCAGTATGAAAGTATTGAATAACCTACAAAGTTATCTATATAGTTTTAAGGATGCTGGATGGGGAGGAATTAAATTATGAAACAAAAATTAAATTATGAGGCATCTTCCATTAGTACAGAAATATTCCCAGCCACGTTATTTATATAAAATATGTCCTTCCTGATAATCATATCATAAACAAGACAGTTGCTTATTGCCTTTTTTATTAAGTTAATTTATTATTGCAGACTCAGAGACTCTGTAAATGTGTGAGTATGACTGTAGAGGCACAGATATATGATATCTAAAACAAATTATTGAGGAATTTCAGAATATGATTGTCCATTGCTGCTTGTTGGTACAGCCTGCAATAGTACAATGAAAGGAGAGCAGATATTTTTTCGCTTCAAATTAAATTCAGAACTTTTTATGTCAAGTCCTTAAAAGCACCGAGAATTTTTAAGAAAATGACACTCATCTCTTCTGAGACTGACCTCAGCTCCCTGTACTGTGTGTCTCTAATCCATGGAGGCTGATTGTGCCCTCAAGAGAGGGAAATAATGAACTCACACCCTCTCTCTGTGGAGCAGCGAGCCCCAAGGGTATGCTCTTCCCACTGGTCTGTCACAAAGAGTTCTTAACTGCACTGATCTTGTTAAAGATGGGATTTTCAAGGCAGATGGGTTAGACCTTGGTTCCCTGACTCTTTTAAAAAATCCCACATCACAATAAAATGAAAGACTTTAAACCCCCTTTGTAGTTTACACAACTTTTATTAAATCTTCTTGTATGATTAATGATGAAGGAGGAGAAACAGTTATGAAAAATACTTAAAAGCTCAAGTTATGCAATGTATATTGACTGAGCATTCACAGGCAGGGAATTTTTAATGACTGTATCATGCAGGCAGACATCAAGCAAAAAAAACCAAAAAATCCCCAACCAAACAAAAAACCCCACAAACAATGAACAAAAACAAACAAACAAACAAAAATCCCCCAAAAAACCCAAAAAACCCACCACCACCACCAAAAACAAACAAACAAACAAACAAACAAACAAACAAAAAACCAAAAAAACCACCCCAAAAACAAAAAAAAAACCCACCAAAACCAAAAAAATCAACCCATGCATCCAGTTTTTGAGCATCCATAGAGGTGTTGTAGCTTATATCATGTGTTCTGGCTCATTGCAGTATGAAATAAGCTGTTCAGGAAATCCACGGCTGTATGTGTAATTAGTGTGGAATTCAGATGCCTCCAGAAACTGTGTTCAGATCTGAGGGGTGGTGTGGGTCTGTTTTCTAATGTAAAGTATTGTGAGGCTAATTTCAATCTCTGTAAAAGGTTTTAAGCATGCAGACACCTTATCAAGAGACATTTCTTATTTCCCCTGTCCCAAGAGGGTGCTTACACCCCTTGTATAACTGTGCAATAGCTTCCATGGACACAGGCACTGCCTCTTTCTTGATGCTGTATTTCCTAAGGTTCTGAAACCAGGGAGCAGCAATCAGAAGACTGCAAAGGAAGAACAAGGGAAGAACTATTCAATATACATCTATCACAGAACATTTTTAGTGAAACGAGAGATCATGAGCATTATTACATGAGTAGCAAAATGAGCAAGAAACAGGCTGAAGGGAAGATAATTATAGTGCATACCAATAAGAATTAGGAAGATTTACTACAGTTCTTGGAATTTTTTAAAAAAATACTTTCAATAAAGTAATTATTTTTAAAAAAGGCATTTGTCCAAGATACAGAGCAGGAAGGGAGAACTACATATTCACAGAATGGGTCAGGTTGGAAGGGACCAATGTGGGATCATCTTGTCCAGCTTCCCTGCTCAAGGAAGATGTTCTCAGAGCACATGGCACAGAATTGCACAGCAGTGCCTGACAGGTACACAGACATTAATTTGCACACACCCTTTTAAGCTCTCATGGAGCATAAAAATCCGTACTTTTGCAAAGTCCATTCATTTTGTTGATTAGATACCTTAAATACAGTTATTTAAGAAATAGGACAAAATTTCACCCTGTAAAACGAAAATACCTCCATTTAGAAATTAATAATGAAAACTGAGGAGCTACCAGTTAAAAAATACAAAGGTGCTGAAAGATTTGGAGGCACCTGTGGATCAGATGGTGACTCTGAATTTCCTGTCTCTCTGCAACTCCTGCTCTGATGTGAGATTAAGAAAAGAAGGTGTTTTTGTGTCAATCTGACAGTAGATGTCCTGTCAAGGTGTCAAGTCTTGACTTCATATGAGGAACTAGCAAATTGTCTTTTGAAGTTCAGATTTTCCAAATAAAATAAAGAAAGAAACAAACCAGATGAATTAGTGGCATGGAGCCAAAAAAAATAAAGAAAAAGACAACTCAACGATTTGAAGGAACAGAAAGCCTTTAAGTTTTAATTAGATTTAATTTAATTAACCTTTGATTTGATCAGTTGAGTAAATCCCTAAAACTGCATGGACTAACATGAGAGAGGGAGAAGACTACTTTATGTTAAGACTAATTAGTCTGAGGAAAATAAAAGCTAGATAAATACAAACACAGCTATATTGACAGTTTACAGCTTCTAATACTCAGAGGACAGACATTCCTTCCTACAGTGGAATTCCAACTGGTTTTAAGTGAGAATTTGGTATGTGTGTGAAATATGATTGATATTTTTACCTGTATCAGCAAGGGACATCATTACTGATCTTCTTAAACCTATTGTTTATTGAAAAATCAGTCACTGCAGTGATTGCTCTGAGGCAATTCAGAAGCAGCAAAGCGATATGTTATGTACACTCAGCAAAATGATTTAATTTCCCTCATGCCCCTGTGTTTGTACAGCACATTCTCTATGTTCTGGTAATATTTTTTAACAATTACATTTCTCTAATAGCTGCAAACATTTATAAAACATCTCAATTTCATTAATTTAGCAGCCAGTGTTGAATATTGAGCAGTAAGCATTCCCAAACTTCAGTGGTTTTGCAGATGTTGTGATGAGTAGAACTAGTGAATTGATGCATATTAGTTAAAGTGACATCCAATTAGTCACACTAAATTACATTAGTTTGTTTTGATAAAACTGGGAAAAAATAATTTTCAACATCAAGAAAAGAACTTTGGATGATGTTGTCTACTTTGTAGAGGATCCCATCTTCCATCCTGTTCGCTCTTACTGTCTCAGAATTTGAATTCTTTTCCAACCTCTTTTTAGCCTCCACTCTGACTTCCTTTCTTCTGATATCACAAATAAATTTCTGTCAACCCTTTTCTGACCAAAAATGCAACTATTTTCTGGCTACAGTGCTTTTTTGAACCTTCTTTAACTTCTCTTACTGTGAGCTTTTCCCTATTGAAACTGCAAGTGGGACTGAGACAAAAAACATTAACATTATGTAAACAGAGAGAGCTTTCAGTAAACTTCCTCTGAGCCAAGGTTTTCTAAATGTTACACAATCAGAAAAGGGAGTTAAATGTGCAGTAAACCGACTTTTTTTTTCATGTGGTCTATTTTTTACTTTACTTTACTCCAGAGGTGAGATGCTCCCCTTTCCTGCAAATACCAGCCACTATTTCATGATACAAGAGAAGTAAAAGCCGCATCACAGAAACACAGAATCATTAGGGTTGGAAGACGCCTTCAGGATCATCTAGGCCAACAATCAACGCAGCCCCACCATGATCACCCCTAACCCATATCCCCAAGTGCCACATTCAGACACCTCTTGAAAACTTCCATATTTATTTGAGAATATTTTAGTGCAGGCTAATGCAAAAACAATACCAAAATTAATCATATAACATCTTGTGCCAGACTTTCATGGTTTCAGGGACAGCAGGCAATGGGTTATGACTGGAAGGTTTCAAGTAGTTGGGCACAGAAAGCTTACATACACAGCACCCTTAAGAAAAAAGAACTGGAAAAATGTTAACTCAGTTAACATTTGTGTGCTGTGTGCCTGTGCTTGTGGACATATGAATGCATCTAGGCTTAACTGTAAATAAAATCTGAATTAGACATAGAAGTATGTCTTCTTATTCATTAGCCTTATATATTGGTTTCAGAATTATCCATATTTTTTAATTAATTGAGCATTTCTTACTTGATATGGAAGGTCAAAGAACAAAGCCACAGAATAACTAAAACCAATGCTAATTTTAACAAATAACAATACTCATTAATTGGAAGAAGGTCATTATACTGCAATTCCCTGCTGCTTTGGTTTTTTTCATAAGCAGTTTATATAATGGTGTCATAGGCTAGGAAAAGCCTGATTTTGTTCCAATCGGGGTCAGTTTTTTTGATTGACAAGCAATTTATCCAGTAGAAGACAAGCTGCGACTTTTGGCAAAATGCTTAAAAAGGCTGGGTGGGGGGAGGAGCGACCTCTTCGTCTTTAGGGTGGCAGACTAAGGACAGGGGGCCGCCGGGGCCGGCTGGCCTCGGTGCCCCCCCCACCCCGGGGCGGCTGCGGCGGGCCGGGCCGGGCCGGCCGGCCTCGGTGCCCCCCCCCCCACCCCAGGGCGGCTGCGGCGGGCCGGGCCGGGCCGGGCCGGGCCCCGATGCTGCTGGAGTCGGGGCGGGCCGGGTCGGAGCTTTGGGAGCCGCTGTCTCGCGGAGAGGCGGACAGCATGGAGAGAGGGAGAGCTCGGACGGAGTGCCCCTTCGCCCTTGCTCTTCTTTTCAAGCCGAAGAAACCAGCGCACGGCTTCTAAACGACTCAGTTTCCCGCTGCAGAGCCACGTGGGCAGCGCGGCAGCCCGAAAAGTTTAACCTTTTATTGTGAGCAGATGGACTTTCCTAAACATCATCTTTCTCCGGAAGAAGAACAAATATAGCGAATAGAAAGACACAGCATGGAGCTACAGTCGGTACAGGAAGAGTGAAAAGGACTTTAAGGCAAAAGGACAAGGAGTGGCCTAATTTTGGCTGGACATTTCTGGTAAAACTATAGAGACTGAACTAGTTTTTTTTCCTGTAACATATAAATGCTTTTGGGGGGATGTAAGGTTCTAGTTAAAAGTGATATGAAGCTTTTTGCTCCTAAAGAAAGAGGAGATTTATTTTTGGGTCTTGAGATGATTTTAGAAATAGAAGAAGAGAATCTTTGTGTCATACTAGAGGAGGCATCCTTAAACAGTACCCCAATAAGCAAATATGGCCTATGTGCAGTGTTGAGAGGGCTGCTAATGGGTAGGATTTCGCAGTAGAGCATGGGATGTCTATATAGAACCCAGAGAGACTCCTTTCCTAAAAGAACTGATAAAAGGTTATTTTTAAAATGGTAAAACTGGCTGAAGTTGCAAGTCATGTCTTTTTATGTTGAGTGAAGAAAGGTAAAAAACTTAGAAAGAGAAAGAAAGATGTTTTAGAAGTTTCATTTGTTGTTGTTGTTGTTTTTTTTCCCTTTTCTTGTTGTTTTTGTGTGTATTAATAAACTATCTTTGTAATTTAAAGATGGGCCTGGTTTGCTTTATATTCTTCCAGTCAAATGAAATATAGAACGTGATGAAACCATCACAAATGGGATTTGAGAAATCCTACAAATTGTACACTGTTTACTAAAATGAGCATGAAGTGTTTAGTTTAACTCAAATAAAAAAACCTATAATATTTCATCAGAGTAATTAGAGTTATTTTGTAGCATCTGCATATCAGGATCTTGATGGTTCATGTATGATTGAGACATCATTAAAAACAAGCACATTATAAACTGGAGATACAAAGACAAATACCATTCTGGAGAATTTCTCATTTTAAATGTCAGTCAAATGTCAGAGAGACGTAAGTCCATATTTGTGCTGACAACAGGCTGCTATGTTTAAGCTGCACAAGATTTTGCTTACTGCAATGAACTGGAGCTGTTCTTTGGGAAAGAGTTTGCTTGTCCCTGGGCCTTCTCCATGACCCAAAAGTGGCCATTACCTTCTGTTTTATGAAGTCCTTCTCAAGCTGTTCCATGTGGAAAATGTCATACCCAGCTGTACTGGGTCATTTGCTAGATACACATTTTCATCTAAGAGGTCTTCTGAATGTGCCTCTGACAACACAGATCCATTGCTCCATCACGTGAGGCTTGAGAATCACTGTTGATAATTCAGGTGTATTAACCTTCCTTGATGACTGACATGTTCCTCTTGGGTGGGCTGGCATCCTCTTCCTGAACAAGAATGTCACCAGGGCCCCATGGAGGAGGGAACTGTGTGGGCCAAGGATTCACCACTGCTAAGTTCCCCTCTCCTTCCCCCTGTTCAGAGTGAATGAGTCCATACTGTACATTATTGGGGGTGATCTTTGGCTTTATGCCCATCTTACACTCCTTGATTTCTCAAGGATGTGCCAGGTGAGCTACCACTGGCCTAAGTAATCACAACAGCAGGAAAAACTGCTTCCAGGACTCCTGGGATATGCACAAAGATCGAAAACGTGAGAACTGCCCTAGATTTTTGAGTGGTTCCAAGTTTGTATTATTATGATCAGGTTAGTCTGCCTCGGATAGTTCAGAGACATCTCTGCAACCACTGAAAACAGAATTTTAATAATATAATGCATAAAGAATGTAAAGGGTACTCTCAGGCACGTTTGAGAGCAACAAGGAGCACACAAGAGCTTTAGGATGACTGGAATGCTGAATAAATCAAAGTGCATGTGATTTTATCAGTATGACCAATGGATATCAGTAATACCCATCACTAGCAGGACCCAGAACAGGTTACTTCCCAAATGATTTTCAAGTTTCATTTAAGAGAAAGGTAACTTAATAACGCCAAAAGAGAATTTGAGAATGTTATTAAAATTGCACAGTGTTGCTGACCATGCTTTTATTATACCATCTTGTTGCCTAGTGTCAATTTATTGAAAGGTATAGACATACTGGAAGCCACCAAATATTTAAATTCTCTCTAGAGCTCTATAAGATTGCTCAGGCTCCAGGAAGAGTGCATTACCTACTGCCTGTGTCCTTGTTTATCCATTAAAATGTGCAGTGAAAGAAGTGAAACCTTGTAGTAGAAAGGTTTGTCAGTAGGAATAGTGTAAATAAAATTAAGGGGTCCTATCCCAATGTGCCTCCCAGTATCACCTCCCCATCCCAAGCTATGGGCTGCCTGCCAATGCTATATTCATTATTATTATATTCATTAAAGCTGTCTTTACAAGAAATAAGAGGTTTATTGCATTGTTAATGCAAAACCAACAGAACCAAAAATGAAGGGAGAATATACTTCATTTAGCCCTCGCTCTACCTTTCCTTGCCCTTCATCTTATTGATCAAGTTCTTCTATCCCTTCCTCTCCTGCTGACATTTTGACCTCCAGCAAGTTGTGTCTACTGCAAATCTGCCCAAGCCAGAGGTGCCTCCAGCTGTTCACAGTCAGGATGCCAAATGCCTGCCACTCTCCTGCCTGTGTGCTCTGTGGAGACTGGGAGCTCCTAAGTGCTTTTGAGTCAGGGGACGGGACATCCACCTGGATGATATTAACACCTGGAAAACTGCTGAGAGTACTTTTCTGTCCAGTTGCTCACCTTGACTCACAGTCCCACTGAAATCACAGGAGTGCTCGTCAGGAGCTGGAGTGTTCTGTTCCTGGCCAAAACCCTGTATAAGGATGATATTGAGTGTAAAACACAGAACATTTGATTTGATGTAGGTGAAATCATCTATTGCAATATAGCCTAAAACTTGATTCTGAAAAGCTCTCAGGTGTTCAGATCTCTTCACAAAGACGCTTTAGAGAGTTCTTGAATTTTCTAACTCCAAACAGTCAACAAATATACCAAGCAGAACAAACTTTTTCTCTCAAGGTGGAATCCAGAGGTCTAGATAAAAGCCAAACTCATTAAATACTGTTTTGATGGTTAATGAACATAGATTAGCAGGCTGTTGGATAGATGTGTGTAAATTTTCTCTTGATGTTTTCCTGCAATGAACTACTAAAGAATATTTTCTTCTGACAACTCTTTAATCCCTTAGTTCAACTGCATGCAAATCAAATGCAGTGAGAATACGATTACTTTTTAATTGGTGGTTTTCTTCAGCATCTCGTTTCTTTACCTATCAGCACAGTTATTTTGTCTCATAGCAACAAAATATTTCCTTTGAATACAGAATCACAGAATTGCAGGGGTGTGAATGTACTTCTAGTTTGGGAGCTCTCTAGTCTTTCTCCCCTACTATACAGATGAGTTTTGAAAATCTCCAGCAATGGAGATTTCACAAGGGCTCCAGACAACCTGCCCCAGTGTGTGACCACCTTTAGAGTTTAAAAAAAAAAAAAAAAAGGTATTTGTGAGGTTTAAAACAATTTCCTCTATTTTAGCTTGTGTCCATTCCATCCTGTCCATTTCCTGGCACCAATAAGAAGAGTCCAGCTCTCCTTTGTTTTGCTGTGAGGCTGATTGTGGTACCAAAAAGTTCAGTGAGATCTCCCATGTCACAGAGCCAGGCAGTGACAGGGGCAGAAGGAAACCTAGCCCCTCTTGAGGGGAAGTACTTGTCCTTGCCGAAGCTACAGCTTCAGCCTTTTTACATGTCTAAGGACACTTTTGAGATTCCGGGGACTGGAAAAGTCTTGACATCTTTTCTTTTGTGCAAGCAGTAAAGTTTGCACTCCTCATGCCTGACATCTGTGGACTGCTGGTTTGAAGATTTTGAGGGGCTTTTTGTAATCTTTTAGTGACAAGAGCTTTTCAGAGATACAGATGGTTTAGAAAAAAGTATTGATTTACTTCAAGGTTCTTGTAAGTAGCACTACTTCACTGCATGGAACTTGGTCCCTTTTTGCTGAACTTCAGTTATTTTCAAGACACCAGGATTCATCTTAATGTTTATGGTGAAAAACAGCATGTAATTCTTACTGTGGCACCCACCAGCGATAGCTCATGTCACATGCGTCATTCATTGGTCAGAAAAAAGCTCAGACAGGTCTATTGCAATTACTAAATTCCCTTTTCCATCCACAAATAAATCACTCTTTATTCATTAAGAGATGCACTTAAACAGTCTGAATTTTCAGCATTCTGACCCATATAAATACTCTCCTGATTTCCTTCAGGAGGAAGAAAAAACTGGCTGCTAAAATAGCTGCAGGTCAATCAGCAGTGATCACTCTGCAGGGACACTTGCTGCCCCAGGAGCTCAGGGAACGCCTGCAAAACCACCTGTCAAACTTTCATTCCTGTTCAGGCAGAGAAGTTGGACTTTTTCCTTTTAATTCTTCCATAATAATTTAGGAACAGTGGGAACCTGTAGAGGATGTCAGTTTTCAATCAAATTGAGTTGAACTAAAGCACACAGAGACTGCATTTTCATCATGAATTTTCAGGCTCTCCTAAAGCCCAGAAATCTTACAGTTTGATGCAAAAAACCAAGTATAGTGGCTATTATTAAGATTGTTAAGTCCTATTATGATGATGGCACCCAAGGGCCCCAGGGTTGAAACATCTTCTTCCCCTCTCTGCCTTCGACTTGATGAGCCATAAAATAACTCATAAATGGTGCCTGACAAAAAGAACTTCTTGCCTATGCAATGCCTGTCTCTTCTCCAACCTGCTTCTTACATTGCTACTGAGCATGCTGTGCAAAGCACTATGACTTACTCTTGTACAGTAAATAAATAATGATGATTATTTCTCAATCTGTTTATTTTCTTCCCCCAGTTTATTTTCTCTCTTATCCAATTTTTGTGTCCCTATTTCAGGGACCCACAGCAGTTTTGTGCTCACTTGCAACATCGATTTCCCATTCTCCTTCAGCCTCATTCTTTCCTCATCCTACCCTTGAAGGCTCTTTTGTCTTTCAACTTCTTTCTTTTATACTTTCTACGCCCTGTCCTTTGTGTCAGATTGTCAGGGCAGTGTTCAGACCAACCAGAAATTGAAATTGCCTACATGACCTTTCTCATACTGTGCCTGTGTAAAAAGATTGGACTAAGAAAGAATGATACCAGGAAATCAAGAAGAGCAATGATCCCATCTGATCCTGACACCAATTCATTGCTGCATGTTCATTTCATTTTCCTCATCTGCACCATCCTGTTATACCCTGTGGGTATCTTACAATACATTGCTTAACTTCTCATCTGGGATCAGAGTGACTGAAAGCAGGGATATTCTTACTCTATAAAATTTGCATCACATTGATGATTAATGTAGTTGATATTTCTCTGGTGGATATGCCTAATAGTCAAATAAAGAAGTAGTGAAATGGACACAAAAGAGGAAGTCCCCACTTCAGACAGAGGGTCATGTTTTTCTTTCAACTCCCATGTGTCAAATAGATTATTGAATTATAGGGTGGTCAAATTTGGAAGGGACATCTACAGGCCATCTTGTCCAAACACCCTGCTCAACCACTAAGATAGGTAACATACATGATTCACAAATTTTCTTGTCTCCCAAAATTCTGGGGTTGCCCCTCAGTACTTTGGCCACACAGTAGGAGTGTAAGGTCTCTACTTTCCTGGTTTAGGATTATACCTGATCTATAAATGAACATTGTAGTTCACTTCCTTCTATGCAATCATTTTACTGATAAATTCTAATCAGATCTAAACTTTAGGCTATCTCTATTTTATTGGATTCTGCTGACCTTTGTGCTGTACCTTTTTCACTGTCTTATTCTTCATTATTCCCCTTACACAATCTTTTTGTATCCAAAACAAACTGGAAAAAAGTTTGCAAGAAAGAACAGAGATTTGCCATTAATAGGACAGACATAAAGAAATCTCTTGAGTAATGAAAAATAAGCTTTTTTTTTTTTTAACATTTAAACAATATTCCAAGTACTCTTTCTTTGAGTTCATAATGTTCTTTCATTGACTGTCCTGCTGCATATTCATCAAGTGTTATCTCCTGGCTGATCAGAACTTTATTGCTTACAATAGAGATGTCATCTGCCGTCAGATAAAGACCTTGATCCAGGTCTTCTGTGCAGCATTTATAATTGGGAACAGCATCTGACACTCTCCTGAGATTAGCAGCACGGTGATCAGTGCCAGACAGTTAATAAGTTCCACAAATCGCCGTTATGAGAAAGTCAGGACATTCAATGAAAAACTGAGCTGGGCAAGAATCAGGCAGGCAAGATACTTAAGGACACAAAAATCTAACAAGGGAAGAAACACAGATAGACTGCATAGCAACAGAATTATGATGTAGGAAGTTCGGACTGTTTAATAGCCTAGAAGGTTATTCATATATGATGTTCTCAAGACAACAGTATGATGGAAAAGGACAATCTGTACTCACTTGAGTATCTCCTAACTAATTTCAGTAGGACAAAAAATCAGAATTAGGTATAGGTTTAGTCATAGATATTACAGAACTAAACCACTTCAAAGAAAACTTATGATCCCACACTACAAGCTTGCTTCTGTTCAGATCAGCAATTCATATTTTAGGGGCTTCAGAAAAATAAAGGAAATAGAGGAAAAAGCTTTTAAACACCATAAAGGCAGGGGCTAGCAGGTGGGACCCAGTCAATGCTTATTTTTTCAAGAGTAACTCATTATTCTGCTTTGCTGTGGGTTTACACTGAAACCAAATGAGAAATAATTTCCTTTCTCTAAAAGTAACATCAGCAGCACAAAGCAGCTGGAAGCTGGAGGCACTCCTCATCATGTGGTCTGCAGTGATTTGGGGTACACAGCCTCCCCCTCAACATCAGTGGGTTTAAGTCAAATTCTGACAGGTACAGAAAATTTCCCCCATCTAAGGGGTGCCCTGGGTGACAGAGGGGCTGGTCTCTGTGTGACCACTGACACCTGGATGTCTGCGTGCAACTGGGTGTGTATAAATGATGTAGTGCAAATTTATTTGCTGGGTGGTCAAACAGGATACCCCCAGCACATAAAGTTCTGAGTCTCTGAGTCTGTTTTGCTTGTTAGACATGGTCATGAGAGCAGCCATGGTGAGGCATTTATTCCCAGCATCATTACCAAGAAGGCCAAAATCTTATTTTAAAGGACAGTTCTCAACAGCTGTTGCTTTACTAAAACTCTTAACTGGCCTTTGAAAAGGTGTTCTGACTCAAGGACCCAGGCAGCTGCATTCTTGGAAAGTGTTAGATTTCTGTGGAACATATCACAACAACCTCTTATTTCTACTTTCAGCATGCAGGCAAAGCAGCAGGTGAACTTTAGTTAATGGCTTGTACATAAGAGGAACACAGAGCACCATCCTCTCTCATCTCAGGCTTTTCATGTAAATCTTTCTTTTCCCCTGGACTAAGCATTATTTTGAAGTGCTACAACTTTTACCAGATCAAGTCTTTGAGTCCTTCTAGCCCAACACACCCTCCTTAGAGGTTAGTACAAAGGAAGTTAAAATGCTAGAGGTAGTTCTGCAACTTAGCTGAAAGCCATGCAAAAACTCATGTCTTTTACCAATTTAAATGGTTTCCTACAGCTGTGCTTTTTTTTTCCTTTTTATTGAAGCAGATCCCATCCTCATGAGGAGTAATCAGACTGTTTTGCTTATTAGTGTAAGAGGTTAAAAAGATTACCCTTTAATTATTAAAATAATAGAGACAGAAGCTAATTTTTCCCAAAGACATTATAAATGATGAATTTTGCATCAGTTTTTATTTCTCACAAATTCTGTTCACCACCATTTTTATTAAAAAGAACTCCAGAATAAATACATACTTATTATAGTTTTTGTAATTTATTACGGGTAAGAATTTTCACTAGTTTCTAATAAGGGGTGGGTTCAGCTACTCCCTCCTGACACTAAGAAAAATTACAATTCCCCTTTCTCCAAAATTCTGAGCTGATGCCTACCAAGAACGTGCCAATTGCAGTTGATCCAGTTCAGTGCAGAAGATATCTCAATAACTTCCTCTGATTCCTTCTACCCTAGCTTGCCATTATTTTATTTTTAAGAAGACCACTACCAACAAAGAGGGAGATGAAGTGTATCCTTTTGTAGTGTGAAGTACATGAACCATTGAAGATAACAAGGTGAAATATATTCATGGCTTTATCTTTGAACAACTTCATTTACATGAGTGCTTTAAGTATGTGTCAGATACAATTTGCTTTTAATGAGTCCTTAATGAGCCTAATTACATCCTGCAATTCAAAAGGCTGTCTAATTTTCTCCCTAGTCAAAGTTGCCCATTTGTTTTTCTTACCTATTGTAATCAGGACAGTATTTACTGCCCTAATTCCCTGAATCATGAGTCTCTTGTTTGAATCAGGTGGAGTCAGTGACTCCTGGCTTGAAAAGCAGCAAGCAGTTGGCACAGATGTACCAACTCTTGAGCAAAAGGATCAGTCGGCACATTACCTGCAAGAATAGCCTCTTTTATGTCTTTTAATATCACTGAAAAAAACACCTGATTATAGAAGTCACAAAACTGCAGGATCACAAAAGAAACTGAGTTGGAAGGGACCCATAATGATTACTGAGTCCAACTGCTGGGCCTGCACAGCACCATCCCTAAGAGTCACACCTTGTGCCCAAGAGTGTGGTCCAAACCCTTCTTGAGCTCTGTCAGGCTGGTGCTGTGACCACTGCCCTAGGGAGCCTGTTACAGAGCCCAGCTGGGTGAAAAAGGTCCTTTTTCTAATATCCTACCTAAACTTCCCCTGATGCAACTTCAGGCCATTCCCTTGGGTCCTGTCATTGGTCACCACAGAGCCGAGATCAGTGTCTGTCCCTCCTCTTCCTCTCACAGGGGAGCTGTAACTGCAGAGGTCTCCCCTCAGTCTCCTCCAGGCTGAGCACACCAAGAGACCTCAGCTGCTCCTCCTGTGGCCTCCCCTCAAGGCCCCTCACCATCTTTGTTTCCCTCCCTTGGACACTCTCCCATAGTTTACTGTCTTTTTTATATTGTGCTACCCAAAACTGCCCTCAGCACTCAGGGTGAGGCCGCCCCAGTGCAGAGCAGAGTGGGACAATCCCCTCCCTTGCCTGGCTGGCCATGCTGTGCCTGATGTCCCCCAGGACAGGGATGTCCCTCCTGGCTGCCAGGGCACTGCTGGTTCATGTCCAGCTTGCCACTGACCAGGACCCCCAAGTCCCTTTCTACAGCACTGCTTTGCAGCACCTCATTCTATACTGGCTTGTTTGATTAGATTAGTTTTTTTCTCTTACTGGCTGGAATTGCCCTTTTGTAGTGTAGCAACATAAACTCATTTTCAAGCAATGGGGAGAAGTAGCAGCCAAATAGAGACTCCTCGTAATACCCGTCGACTACATGTGTGACCTCTCTGTGTGAAACTAAAGGGTCTTCTCATGGGCTGTGAAGTAGCACTTTGCAGCCTCCACAACAGAGTAGATATACTGACAGAAGGATTAGAGGAGGAGATGGGATAACCTCAAAACCCTGTGTTTCTCTTGCTGAAAAACACTTACAAATAAACAATTTCTTGTATTCAACTGAGGGCGAATACGGAGTTTTCGGCTTTCAAAGAAAGTAAGAATAAAAAATCAGTGTGGTATACAAATAAAGAACCAGATCATGATAAAATTTTTGCAGAAAAAGAATTGTAATATAAAATAGAAAATGTAAATTAAGCAGGAGAAAAAAGAGAACATAGTGAAGAAAATAAAAATGGGGAAACATTCATTTTACTGCGGAGATGATACAAGGCTTCTGATATAAGTGAAAACAGATTTTTATCTACAATATTTTGGAATGTATCAGCAGTGTTAAAGCTTCTGTTATTCTGATTGAAATCATTATGGAGGTTAGTCCCTTAAGTCCTAACTCAATAACTTAAAGTTATTCAGAAACTTTACTTGCAGAGACATCTAGATTAAAGTATCTCGATACATAAACTGCACTCAGGCAAAAATAAAAAGTAAAAAAGTATGATTTGCTTAAGAAGCTGGGTAATCTCTCTGGGCTAAAAGAGATAAAGAAATAAAAAGAAAATTATGTAATTTGTCTTTGGCAGGAAACGAACAAGTGAAATGACACCAATTTATCTTGAAAGAAAAAAAAATGAAAGTAGGAAAAGGCATGAAAAGGCAAGAACAAGAATTCTTACTAAAACTCTTTCAGTTTTTCCCTAGGCTAAAAATAAATTGCTAAATAAAAACATTAAAACATTCACATCTTTTCAGGAGGAAACAATCCTCATTTCACAGGTAAGTGAACAGAGGGGATGCATGTTGCATCACCCCCCACAGGGGGGATGGTTGCTCCCTCACAGACCCCTCAGCAGGCAAACTTTCAGGGTATTGGAGGAATCACCATGGCAAAAATTTCAAAAAACGTTGTACAAATTGAGGGACCTGACGGAAAATTGGCTAGTGTCCGTCCATTCGTTGCTAATTATAAAGCCCCTTTATGGGGTAGAGATACCATGTCCCAGTGGGGAGTTCGATTAGTCATTCCTAAGACACCCCAGGATTTTTAGAAATAGTCGCTGTGACGCGCCCTACCCACAAGTTAACGTGGTTAAGTAACACCCCAAAATGGGTAGCACAGTGGCCTTTGAGCAAAGAGAAGCTCAAGGCGCTTGAAGAATTAGTAGAGGAACAGGTGGCTCAGGGTCACCTAGAAGAAACAACAAGCCCTTGGAATTTCCCAGTCTTTGTAATAAAGAAACCGGGAAAGGACAAGTGGAGATTAATCCATGATCTCAGAGAAATAAACAATATGATAGAGGACATGGGACCACTCCAACCAGGGATGCCTTCTCCATCAATGCTCCCTCGAGATTGGCAATTGGCTGTATTAGATATCAAAGATTGTTTTTTCCACATTCCTCTAGACCCAGAAGATGCCCCAAAATTCGCATTCTCTGTTCCCACCCTAAATCGTCAAGCCCCTATGAAAAGATATCACTGGAAATCGCTGCCTCAGGGGCTCAAAGCCTCGCCATTCATATGCCAACAGTATGCAGCATCATTATTGTCACCTATACATGCTGAGAGACAGGATGCCATCATCCTGCATTACATGGATGACGTCCATGTGTGCCCCCAATGACTCTATACTCCAACACACGCTTGACCTAGTGGTTAAGATTTTAACCTCTGCTGGATTTAAATTACAGGAAGACAAAGTTCAAAGGATGCCACCTTGGAAGTACCTGGGCTTACAAATCTCAGCGAGGACCGTTGTTCCTCAGAAATTGGAGATCCAGTGTAATCCTAAAACCTGAGCAGATCTCCACTCCCTGTGTGGGTCATTGAATTGGGTGAGACCCTGGCTAGGCCTCACAAATGAGGATCTAGACCCTCTCTTCAATTTATTGAAAGGGGAGAGGGAGCTGGTTTCCCCCAGGGAACTGACCCCAGAGACAAAGACAGCAATCGAAAAGGTACAGAAAGCCTTGTCAGAGAGACAAGTTCACAGGTATGAATCAAGCGTTCCCTTTCACTTCATTGTTCTAGGAAAGCTGCCACACCTGCATGGTTTAATTTACCAATGGATCGAGGAGGAGAGAGATTCACTCTTGATAATAGAATGGATTTTCCTCCCTCACCAAAGATCCAAGACCATCACTGAGCCACAAGAACTAATAGCTCAATTAATTCGGAAAGCCAGGATGAGGTTGTGTGAACTGGCTGGTTGTGACTTTGCATGTATTCACCTTCCAGTCAAACTCTCAGAGGAGGGAAGGAACTCTCCAAAGAGACTGACCAAAGAGATGTTTGAGCATTTGCTCCAGAGCAATGCCAGTCTCCAATTATCTCTGGACAGTTACAGGGGACAAATATCAGTCCACGCCCCATCTCACAGGTTGTTCAGTGAGGAATTCCACCTTATTCCTAGTGAGAAGAGGAGTTGGAGACCACTCAAGGCTCTCACGGTGTTCACGGATGCATCTGGGGCGTCCCACAAGTCGGTGATGACTTGGAGAAATCCCCAGACCCAGCATTGGGAAGCTGATGTTGAGTTTGTGGAGGGATCCCCCCAGATAGCTGAACTGGCAGCAGTGGTAAGAGCTTTTGAGAAGTTCTCAGAGCCAATCAACTTAGTAACCGACTCTGCATATGTGGCTGGGGTGGTGTCCAGAGCGGAGCAGGCTGTGCTCAAAGAGATCGAGAATGAGCATCTCTTCAAATTGCTTTCAAAGCTAATTTATTTGATTTCTCATAGGAAAAATCCGTTCTTTGTGATGCATGTAAGGTCACACACCGACTTGCCAGGTGAAGTAGCAGAAGGGAATCGTCGAGCAGACTCCCTTGCTGCACCAGTAGAAAAGGCACTTGTCCCTGACATCTTCCAACAGGCAAAACTGAGTCATCAACAGTATCACCAAAACGTGCCAGGTCTGATCCGTCAGTTCCATCTAACACGGAGTCAGGCTCGGGCTATCGTAGCCACATGTCCCCATTGCCAGCTCCAGGCCATGTCATCAATGGGTGTGGGGGTTAACCCCCGAGGTCTTGGCAGTTGTGAGATATGGCAGACAGACATCACACACATTCCTAGTTTTGGCCGCCTCAAATACGTCCATGTAGGTATTGACACCTATTCAGGTGCGGTGTATGCCTCTGCTCATGCAGGAGAGAAAGCTGTGCATGTAAAAAAACACCTAGTGCAAGCTTTTTCAGTGTTGGGGATTCCAAAAGAAATTAAAACTGATAATGGCCCAGCGTATGAATCCAAGGAATTCCTAGAATTTCTCCAGCAGTGGGGAGTAGAACATAAAACTGGCATCCCCTACTCCCCCACAGGCCAAGCTGTGGTTGAGCGTGCACATCAGACACTCAAACGGGTTTTGGCTAGGCAGAGCAGCACAACTGTGTGGATGTCTCCACATGAAAAGCTCTGCAAAGCCATGTTTACCATCAATTTTCTGAACTGTTCTTTTGAAAACATGAGTCCACCTGTGGTTCGTCATTTTAACACTGCAAATCCATTCAAACTGTCTCAGCCTGCACCAGTCTTGATTAGGGATCCAGAAACTTGGGAAATCAAGGGTCCCTATGAGCTTGTGACCTGGGGTCGTGGCTACGCGTGCGTAGACACTCCCTCAGGATCTCAGTGGCTACCCCAGAAATATGTGAAGCCTTTTGTCCCCAAAAATCCAGCTCCAGCAGAAGGGGATGAGAGGCAAGTAGCCATTGCCTCAAAGAGAAGACGCCGTCGGATGGAGGAATGAGAATCTTCCTAGGTGTGGACTCCTTCCGGCAGAAACAGAAACTATTAACATGTTTTAAAAATGTTTGTTTTCCCTTTTAGAAAAAACCTACCTCCCACTCAACCCTGTGATGAACCCCATCCAAGTCGTGGTCCTGTTAATGCTGAACAGTCTGGCAGTGGCATGGATCGTCCCACAACCAAGGCAAAATGTCTGGGTGACCCTGGCACAGACACTTCAGCAAGAGAACATATGTTTGTCTACTGCCTCTGCAAAAAACCCTATGTCCACCTGTCTGGTAGGAATTCCATTGCAGGCTGGAGAATTTCCAGCGGGATTGGACACACATATGTCTAATGAAATCCCAAAGTCACCTTCCCTCCAACCAAACAAAGAGCATCATCAGAAAGTTGTGGTAACCGCAAACCCCTTAGCAGAATGGTTGCCAGGCTTGCCCAAGATGGCTCAGGAACCACAAGAGTTAGAACTCTTGGGTTCCTCCCCAGCATCATACTGCATAGAGTTTTCTGTATATCCAAGACCCCCTAACACTGATGAATACCACAATGTAAAACAATATCGTGGGGAGTTCTCTGCAAGAAGGTGGTGTCATAACCTAAGCCAGATTGCAGCAGACAACCCATCTCACCCAAACCCCAAAAGCCTCCCTAAGGGATTGTTCCTGATTTGTGGGGACCGAGCATGGGCAGGAATTCCTTCTCACCTTTTAGGAGGGCCGTGTACTATAGGGCGGTTGTCTGTTTTGACACCCAATCAAACTCTAATTAGTGAATGGACTCATAAAAACAAATCGGCAAAAAAAATTCAGAAAAGGAGTGCTGATAATTTGGACCCAAATTGTAATTCTGACATTTTTCATTGGGCAAGGTCAAAAAGAGTTGCTGTGTCCCTGTTTCTTCCGTGGGTAACAGCAGCCAAAGCTCTAGGTGAATTGGGCCATCTAGAGTGCTGGGTGGTCAAACAGGCAAATCTTACATCGACTGCCATCAGTGCCCTCTTAGAAGATGAGCAAATTACCAGACAGGCCACACTGCAAAATCGTGCAGCGATCGACTTTCTGTTGTTACTGCAGGGACATGAATGCCAAGAATTTGAAGGACTCTGCTGTATGAACCTGACCTCGAAAGCACCAAACATCCATGCTGCCCTTCGGAGCATGAACCAACTGATTGGAGAAGTAAAGCAAGAATCAGAGGACTGGTTCAAACAACTGTTCAAAGGCTGGGGATTCACAAGGTGGTGGATTTCTATAGTTAAAACAATTTTGTTAGTTCTTGTTATCCTTTTCCTTGTAACCATAGTGTTCGGGATCCTCCGCCATTTAGTTTTCAAGGCCATCAATAGTCTCATACCTTCTACCCCAGAAGTCAACCACATAGAGTTAGCGAATATAAAGCAGATTAATTACCCCACCAATTGTAAGTGGTGGGAAAGAGAAAATCCACACTCCATGTAACTCCATATTTTTCCTTTGACTTTCTTAAACTAAAAAACGGTGAGATGTTTCATCCACCCCCACAGGGGGGATGGTCGCTCCCTCAGAGACTGTAACCTGGTCTGCTCTTACCTGCCCTGACCTATGGCCTTCGGCCAGGTAATCTGACCCCGACCCCGAAAGAGATAAAAACCCCTGTTTTTCCCATTATCGCTCTCTTGGCCCTGGGATTCCCTTCAGAATAAAGCTTTGGATTGCATCTCAAGGTAAGAGCCTCTTTTGGTCTTCCTTTTCCCTATCATGAAGAACTCCTTTCCCCAAAACTCCCCAAATCTGAGCTAGCAGCCTGTGGGGGGTGGAGGGAAGGAGAAAACTTCAGATGCAGGCTCAAGCAATGGAGGTATTGTTATAGGTAGGTAATATGATGACTGGCTTTTGCAATTAGGGGATGAATATTGTGTGCATGCTAAAAGAAGTTTTATCGATGTACGGCTATGCTGTTGTGGTTTGTTGTTTGGACATCCCCTGTTCCCCCAGAGTCCCCTTTCCCCGCTGTGGTGTTGTCATGGGACAGCCCTGGCTGCCAGGGAAGGCCTGTGGCTGGGGCGTGTGGCATAACCACACCTCCAATCAAGTTGCAAGAAAGCAGTCTCCACCAATGGATGGTGAAGCAGGGTTGACTGACAGGCTTTGGGAGGGGCCAGGGTTGCTTGGCAACCCTCAGGGGTATAAAAGGCAGAGCAGCCATTTTGTAGACGAGCTTGTGGCTGCCAGGTCATCAACTTGCAGTGCACTGTCCTTTTTCCTTATTTGTTAAATTTTAATAAATTTTAATAAGCCTTCTAAAATTTTAAAGTGAGAGGTTGTTTCTCCTGGGTCTTGATGCTTTATCATGTCTCTCACCAAGGATAAAATTCTCCAAATCCTGTTTATCTGGTGCCTTGCCCTGGAGTATCAAAGCTGCTGGTGCTGAAGTTCTGCTTGCAGCGTGGCCAGAAGTGCCCCAGGACTGAGCACAACCAAGCCTTGCTGGAATTAAAGGAGGGATGGGTGCTCTTCTGATGGACTCATCCCCAGGGTTTCATCCCTCAGAAGTCCTCAGACATCCGTCTTATGTCAGAGAGCAAAGCGCTGCCCAAGACACCAAAGGAACATTTGCTGCTGGCTTCTCATTTTTTTTTCCTGTAGTTCAAAGACTGTCAGGCTGCAGGAAAAATCAGGCCTAGGTCTCATCTGAATCCACACCTGTCTCAGCTTGGCAGTGACCAAGCTGTGCGGTGTCCTGAGACAGACTTTTTATTTGTCCATGTCAGAACTGTTCTCTTTTGCTTGAAATTATTAAATATTCATCGGACCAAAGAGAGGGAAGAGGGAGGGCATGCATTTGTTCTCTCTCTGACCAAATAATTTAGACTCTAAACTCTAGCAAGGGAAATTTGGAGTCCTATTTCTGCTACAGACAATTATTTCAGGTTTTGTTTCCCATACTTTCTATTCAATTTCTAAAAATCTTTTTTTCTGCAAGTTTTGTCAATCTCAACGGCTGAATATTGGCCCCAGGAATTACTGGGGAAAAAAAATTCCTTCATGAATTCTGTCATCGGATATCTGATCTAAACCCACTGAAATCAGACTTGATGTGTCTATCTGCTTGTTAAATAAGTTTATCCAACTGCAGCCTGTGATGATGCAGTCAACCAGAGGAGGCCAGTAAATCTGAGTTAACATAGTGTGCTTAACGTATTTTTCCTGACTGCTGGCTTGCTGCCTATCGGTCAGGAAAAAACATTCTTTTGAGTCTGAATACAGTTCCTTTTGTTTTTATCTATGTGAGCTTATACCACAATAGAAAATTAATAATTATATACAAAGTATTGATTGCGATCTAAATCTATTATTAAATCAAATTTTAAAAAAGGCAAAACAACCTCCAAACCAAACTTAGAAATGATTGCTAAAGCTTCCCTCTACTTCCAAGGGTAGGCTGTCATCCGTGAGAAGGACTCATCAGATGTTTAGAGTTTGGAAAAAGTGACTCTAGCATTGAAAGGCACTGCCTCAGGCATTCTTCATGATAATCACAAAATATTTGTTTTGCAGATTCTGGTCTAGTAGGGAGCGTGTGACAGGAAGTGTAGGCACTGCTATTTTAAAGAAAACAAAGGCTCTCCCACTCTTTTATTTACCACCCTTACACCCACAGGCTTCAAGCAGCTTTAAGATTCAGTATGGGAGAACAATGTGTTGGAATCAGGCCTGTAACAGGTTTTTTTTCATTCTTTCAAAGCCCTACATATCAGAAAATTGCTGACTGGTATTCAACAAGCTTGAAAGATAGATGCAAAGAGTCATAAATACATGGCTGGAAGGGACCTGGTGAGGATGTCTAATCCAATTGCATGCCACAAGGCAAGATCAAACGCATTGAAAATATTCCTAACAGATGTTTATCCAGTCCATTCATAGGAATGTCAGTATGGATGTTCCTAAGAGTCTCAAGACAAAGTGTTCTCAAGACAAAGAACAAAATTTCAAAATGCAGCCTTATGTTCTAGGACTACGAGCTAAATGATGGCTGTTTGAGAGCTTTGTTATACTGGTACTTATCCTGATTTACATTAATATACATATAATCCATAGGGCGTGGAAATTATACCTCCTGCACAAAGTACTGGCAATTGGGACTGTGTGAGGTGACTGGAGATGTACGTGGTGAATCATATGGTGAATCATTTTCAGTTAAGTTCTCTTATGAAATATAAAATCTTGCTATGTAGCAATGTGGTTTAAGGATATCTGTCTGAAGGATGCTATCTTTAGTCATATTAAGAATACATGCTGGCATCTTCAAATATGTCCAAGTTTTGACCACAACTGTCATTAAAAGCTAGGAGTCTTTGCATTCAGAAAGGTGCATGCACACTTAAGAAAGGTGCATATATCACTCTGCCATTTAATGAAAAAAGATTATTAATGAAGGTATAAACACAGTGCTGTTAGCTTAGAATTCCTGAATGCTTGTTGAAAATGTGACATTACCTTAAAGTGAGTGTGCTCATGGAACTAAATCAAATAAACATATCACAGGTTGATGTATGTGTGGACTTCAGTACATTTTTTTTCCTTTGTCTAGTTTCAAATACCTACTTGGCTTTGTCCATATTTGAAGGTAGTAAAAGAAGATAAAGATTCAGCTTACCTTTCATGACCTCAAAGAGAAACCAGTTTGAGACACAATTTTAAAGTTAATAACTTCTACAGAACTTTTTCCAAAATATTTTAAATCTTCAGATTGTCTGTTTAGATTATTTATTAAGTCAAGCTCTCTTTTTAAAGAGAGTTTCTTTTTTAAAACTCTGTGGGGCTCTGCATCATTATGAGCCTTTGTAACAAATGGCTAAGCTTAAACCAGAAATTAATCAAAAGGCTTATGTGCTTAAAAATTAGGGAACTGCACTGAACATCTAGATAGATACTTCTCAGGTTTCCATGTTGAAAATGCCCCTTACACAAAGGAAATAAAATATTTCATGATATATTAGCATTTTCTGATCCTGAGGTGTATTGAAGATGTGCATTAGTGAGAATTGAATTTTCAGGGCCATGCAACTGCTTTTGAATATTTTTTGGGGTTTCTCTAGAAACTACTATTTTCACAGTATGTGTTTAGTGATACAATCTGAACTTGACAACTAAACAAACTTGGGAAAAATGTTGGGTTTCCCTATTAAAAATGCAGGAACCAGAAAAAGGCAGTTTTATCCAGCTGTGTCAACGACACCTTCAGTCCAATATGACAGGGTCTAGAAAGGAGCACTGAAAACAGAACTCAAAAGACATTATCCCTACATCATTTTGCCTTTATCTTACTTCTGTTGCTAAGAAATTTTTTTAACAAACATATACAAAACAATAAACAGCAACATTTTAATGAAATTACTTTCAATGCATGAGATGCACTCTTTCATTCACAGTCTTTTTGGAAAATGAGAGGTGTTTCTAAGTTTTAAAGAAAGCCCATCAAAACCATAAAACGTGCATAAAATAAATGCATAAATTTTAGTATTAGCTTGACTCTTGCTAAACATAATAGAAAATTCTTTAAATGAATAATATTTCCCATAACTATGACCAATTTTTTAGCCATACTGTAACATTTTTTTTCTTTGGTGAATTACAAAATACTGTTATTGCTTGATTTACTACAGAAGAGAGTATTCCTTTTCAAACCTCCTGTTTGTATTTTGGTGTGCCATCCTTCACTGCTAATGAAATCACAGGATCTGTAGGAGCCACAGGAGGATCTGGGTGCATATGGACAGTCAGAAGGATGAAACATTAACTTCTCCTGTGTATCAAACCCTGTGCTGAGAAATGAGAGATGAAAGGCAGACTCATTGAAAGGCTGTTATTGGTACCCTCATTTCTGGAAAGTATTCAGCATTTTTCATTCACTGAAAAGAGACACTAAATCATTCCTGTCTCACAGTCCTTGTTTGCTTATAAGGTACTTTCCAAGACATGCACACTTGCAAGGTAAAGCATAGCATATCATAAAGTGATTTTGAGGGTCTCTCCTACAATCCCCTAATGAATTAGCAAGTACAGCCATCTAAGAAATGTTGATTTTTTTTTTACTGTCTTTCTTATTGTCCACAGTGCCACAAGCACTGTATGTTCCTCAACAAATCATTTCCTTCCCTGAGAAAACATTTTATTCAAGTGGACGTATGTTTTCCTAAGATACCTTCTTTTCACACAGTAGTCGCAGGTCACAAAATCACTAATTCTTAAATGTCAGTTCTTTTTCTGGGTTAAAGACATAGATTTTTGAAACTAAGTTATGTAGGCACCTTAAGAAAAGTTCTGCTTTCTCTGATGTAAGCTTGCATAATTGCAATTTCATCAAAAGTTTTTTAGTCCTGCTGATAACCATCTTTGGGGCACTCTAATCATAAAACAAAAACAACAGCTATCACTGAAAGTTTGATCTGAACAGGCACAGCAGAATTTCTGTGTAATTTAAGAAGGTCAGCCCATTTATTATTTTTGTAACAGAAAGGCAGCCTTTATATCTGCCAAGTGAATATGTTGGCAGGGGTTTTAGTTGAAGAGACATCACGTTTTCTTCAGAATAAAATAAGCTTCTATCATGCTAAGATCTGCAGTATAGATGGCTACAAAATGTGTTGTTCACAAGAGTGAAACAGAGTTCCAGCCTCTGGATATTAGGACTAGGCTGTAGTTTGCAATCAGGTATCAGCTCTCTGCCTCCCAGTGTTCCCTTTTCCATGTCACTAAGTAGAAGCACGAGTTTACTTGGATTAGACCAAGTACTGAATTATAGAAAAGGGAACTGTCTTGCTGAAGGAGAAACCATGCATTAAAGATATGGTGTTATTCAGGTTCTCGTCTTGCACAGTTTCACTGAACTTTAAATACTTTTGAACACATTTAAACTTTGATTTTTCAAAGGCACTCTGCCTTTGAGCCTCAGGTGTTTTTTATCTTTTTGGTCTTGGGAACTCTTGCACTTACTCTAATTTTTTGTGTCATTACTTCCTCTGTGTGAAAATATTTCAGAGATATGCCACAAATAGTGACAAACACTAACAAGTGCCATATTATCTTTCCTTTATATCTAACTCTCTTCTAAAGCAGCTGCAGTGTCATAACTGATCAGAGACATTTAATTGCTCTAACAGTATGATAAACAGTTGGGAAATACTGAAGTTTTATTTGCAGTAATTGTATCCTTCTGTGTTGTACTTGCAAAAGGGACTTAGTAATGTTGATAATACTGATTTAAGAGGGCTGAGATTAATTTAAATATAATCTTATTCTAAAGAGGCATCTCAAGAGTTGTTTAAAATTGAGGGGAAATTGGGGTAAAGGAGACATTTGGGGAGAAGCCAGTGAAAAGTAACCGAAGATTTTAATTTTTTTCTTGTGTACCATAGTAAGATCAGGAAAACAAAAACGAGCTAATTCCTGGACTTGTTCTAGGAATTAGAACAAGGCACAACATTAAGCCCACTCTAATTCAGATATAAACTCCACTCTATGGAAGACAGGACGTATCTTTTAGTACCTCTTTCAGGCTACCTGGAGTGTTTCACACTGTACAATGGTTGCTTTATTAAAAGGAATCCTCAAAGTAGTTTCTGAGAAATGCATGAGAGCTTATGTGGTCATACACTACAGGCTGTTCCACTGAGACATTAACAAGTATCCTTCAGGCATCTATTTTAACAACACTTTCCAGAGAACCCAGCCTCTTAGAAAATATATTTTATTCATGGATTATCATGTTTCCATGTTTTAAATATTTATGGAACTCATAGTCCAATATGGTCCTTACTATAGTGCATGATACAAGTATTTAGTGAGAAAGTGTGGACATATTAATGAAAGAATAATATCTAGTCTTTCCTTGCAGTAAATTTGGATTTCTCTAATGAGTAAACTGCAGTGATTACATTGATTTTTGTCTGTTTCATTCTTCTTTTTTCTTTCATTTAGTCTTTGATTAATTTTGAGGTTTTCAGCACTACAGAATTATCAAGACAGCATTCTGGTTTAAAGCAGGCTTTAATATGCTTATAAAATGCCATTCTTTGTGTCTGCAAGTATTTCTCAGGGTACATGAATGGAACCAGTTGACCCTTTCTTCTAAGTACAGGATTCCTTCAGGAACATCATATTTTTTTCATTTATTCAGAAAGACAATCCAAAACAGGCACCCTGGCTTTTCGGTTTGCAGACATACACAAGCCAATATAACTAATTAATTCCTCATTAACCTTTGTGTCGGAGAGGCAGATACCCAATGAATAGGAAATAGAAAGAAACAAGTTATAAATATAGAGAAATTTAATTTTCCAACTACTTTTTGCAACAACCAGACAACTGAGATAGGCTTTTGGGTGGATGCAAAAATAGATATTTCAAAATAAGCAGGAGATAGTAAGAATCACTGTTTCAGTCAGAAGAGAATTTGAAATTAAGAGAGTTTTAACTTCATCAATAGTCAGCAAGAATTCAGCTTATTATGTAGACAGAATCAAGGTTAAGGAAACTCCCAAACTGTTGGAATGAATATAAGTAATATGTTATAATGATGAATAATGAGAAAGAAAGTTAAAGTGGTCAGTGCTATTATCTGAGGAGCTATACAAAGAAAACCTTGAAACGTTGGACAGGATGAACAGCAAAAAGGAGTCAGTTTCCCACACCTGATTTATGGGACCAAGATATGAACAGTGACAGCAGAGAACATAGTTTATATCTGATGCCTTCTTAAGCTCCCCCCTTCACACATTCATTTATTCTACCCTGAGAATGTGTCAAAGCTTTGTGAACATCCACAGACAGGCTGTAGGAAGACAGGAAAGAAAGATCTTGAGTAGAGTAATAAATCAGAATGGTGCCCTTGAAAAAACAAACCAGTGAGTATATCCTTGTTAAAAAGATATTTGCAAATTGGTCAAAGTCAAGAGGAAAATAATGGGGAAAGTTGCAGAAAAAAAGTCCCATCTGCCTATCTTGCTCATGTCTATTCCCCTCACTTTTCCACATACTGGAAAATACACTTCCTTCATGTAGATCCTTTATGGATGAACCTTACAGGGATTAAGATTTTGCACACAAAACAACCTCATCTTCTGAAGAATGAAATTTCATCTAGTCAACAGGAATTAGACAGACAAACATAAATTTTTCAAGCTCTTATTGACCTTGTTGACATGTATAGTGGGTTTCATAATTTCAGTAGAGAAACAGAAAGCTAAAATCCCAGAGGGAGAGATAACTTTGACCTTTCCTTCATGTATATATTTTGCTCTTTCTAGAAGATGTAATCTAAATACCAGTTAAACTAGCAGCTGAATGTTTTTTATGAAAATTGCTCCAGCTGTGAAGATTTGCAGTCACATCATTAGGATTAACTTGTGATCTAAATGCTATCTTGCAACTCAGTTATCTTCTACTAAATATTGGATGCTTCTCTGTGGAAACCATTTTATTACTTGCCTAAATATTTCATTCAGAACACTCATTTGAACAACTGACTATTGGATAACACAGAAAGAGCCTGGAAACATCCAGTGGAAAAAAACAAACCAAAACAAAAGAAAAATGAGACTGTAGGTCATCATGCAGCCAAAGCTTTATGACCTTTTTGAATCTCCAGTATTTAGAACAAAGTAGACCAAATGAGGAAAAATTAGGGATGAGAGATATCTGACAAGATATATTGACAATTTGTGATCACCACATGTTACAGTTGGATGTTGAATAATTTCACCTTGTGAGAACAGTAGATCTTGTGACAGCAGCAATGGTGGTATAGATGTTTCCCACTGTAGTTTCTCATTTTTTCCATAAATTTGGATGGGTGGTCTGTAATTAATCAGTGCAGAATATCAGCTGGACTAGTTAGCAAACCTCTTGGAGGGCTCACCAGAGGATTCCACAGGTTGCTGTGCTGTCCCCAGTTGCAGAGTTGGAGCAATAGCAATGGCATTGTCCAGTGCAATGAACACATACCCAGAATATTATCCACCACTCTTCAGCCTCGCATGGGACAGGGTAAAGATGCGCTGCTTGATTATTTCCACTCTGTTCAAGTTATTTCAATAGGTAGGTAGCACATCCTGGTCCATCCATCTAAATGCTTCAAACAACAGATACTCTGAGATAGAACTACTGACTGTTTAAGGAATTGTTTTTACAGGGAAAATGAACTATCCCTCTACAAAAGTAAATAAGGCTTCATTGACCAGGAAGGAAAAGAAGTCCTCACTCACAAGTATTTTCAAAGACAAATCTCTTCTTATTTACATTTCTTAATGAAGTAACATGTTTTTGCCTTGTCTCTAACCCCACATTAATTTATTAGCTCTTCTCTTCCATAATCATTCAGTCACTGCCATTTTTAGGGCTATTTGCTCACAGAAGATAATAAAACATTAGGAATCTTGGTCCTAATTAACTGCAATTGGTTCCACTGCATTTTCTGCATGCGAAGTTTTACAGCCTGTGAGCCCCTGCTCCTCTCTTGTATATAAAAAGAACAGCAGGAAATATTGGCTCTTGTTTTGGATCACGAACCTTGAACAACAGTGAGCTGTACCTATTCTATTATCAAAATCTACAGAGCTGGATTTGGGGCCATGCCCATCTGTACCTTCTCTGCTGTCCTTTCTTTCAGTCAGAGAAGAGCTAACCAAGTAATTAATTCCCTATCCTCTGAACTGCTATGCAACATGCAATATAGTTATTTCCACCAGATCAAGTTCACTTCTGCCACCCGAAAAAAAAAGTGATGACTGGTACAACACTGTGTAAGTTCAGATCTGTATAATTGAAATTGTGCTATGCATTGGCCTGAAAATTTGACCTATGAAGTGGGCACAGAAAATTGCATTTGCTTCAAAGACAACAGCAGAAACCAAGCACAATGGCTTTTCAAATTTTATTGGATGCAGCTATTATCTATTTAATGGGGTTTCAGAAATGTTGGATATCTGCAAGTGTAAATGAGACAGTTAAAACACTCAAAGGCTTTAAGGATTGTACTTACACAAGCTACTTATTATCCGCATTTTGATTATTTCTCTGAATCATTGTCAACAACAATAATAATAGTGGCAGTATTAATAATCCAGCTGGGAATCATTCTTTGATGTTCTTTATGTGGCTAATTGTGAGAACATAAAATAAATCCTACTTCTGGCATATCTGCCAGCAGTGTCTGTTTACATCTGAAACTGTGAGTGCATGTTGGATCTGTCAACAGTAGCTGCCTTGGAGAATATGTTTTACATAAACAATGAAGGAAAATGGCCTGAACAGCATGAAAAGAGACTTAACCTTTGTGTAATAGATGGGTCAATAAGAGGGTATGGTTTGAATCATGTCTTATTCATTATTTTTATTCCATCTAAAAAGAAAAAAAAAAAAAAATTCTGAGACGCCAAACTGTTATGTGTGTCTTTTTTGAGAAGAGCTTATTCCATGCAGAAACTGGGCAAGCAGGTACAGTGAGGCAGCAATACCCTTCTGAATCTCTCCCTCATAGAACTGAGGGAATGAGCAAGCATATGTGTGTGGCTCAGCTGCCAGCTGGGGTTGCCATGCAGCAGTCAGGCAGCATTGTCATCATATAGACAGAAAACTGCTTGGTAGTCCCTCCATTACCCGTCCATTAGCTCCATTTTGGAAGCTGACTTCATGGATTTTTCCTGTTGTGAATATAGCAGTAGGTATGCAGGAGAGAAATAGTTTAAGTCAGAGCCACCAGATGGGAAGGGAGATGTTCAGGGCATTCCAAATAACACAGAAATGAGGATCTGAAGCACAATGTAGAGTTAAGCTCTACCTGTTGGATGTTGTCGATCTAAATTACGTTTCATTACACTGATGCAATTGCAAGCCACCTCCAATTTCCAGCTGGATACAAATATTTCCAGTGTTGTTACTGTTTCACCATCTAAATTAAATTCCCTGTTTGAAACTTTTTCCTGCAATTGATTTTTTTTTTCCTGGTATGACACATCAATGACAGACAACATTATATTTTCACCTGCTAGAAAAAATAGGTTTCTATCCAAGAGGCTCTTTATCCTTTGCATTAAGGCTCTTTCTGTTACAAATAACCCCTTCTAGCAAGCTTCCGTGTATGGTCTGTATTTGTAGGCTAAAGCACTTTCTCCTTTTAGGAAAACCTAATTTAGGTTTTACCTGGCTCACAAGATGGATAATGCTCCCAGGGGTAAATCCTCCCTGATCTAAATAGTTGGGTGCAGACAGCTTCATGTATGTAAGGGAGAGAATGCTGGGCAGACAAAGTTAAGTGAGAGGAATATTTTGAGTGGTTTCTAATGGATTTTCTGTTTAAAGCTGAGACTTGTGTTTGATTATGAAAATGCTTTAGCTTATAATGATTCTCTCTATAAATAATATAACAGTTCCTCTGAAAGCAGCATTTTAATCCCCACTCTTGCTTTTCATGGCAAGTAACCATAAGGTGAAAAGCTAAGGTGGCCTCAGAACGCATGTAGCCTCAGAATGTCTGATACTGATCTTGTTCCACCTTCTAATGCATTCTGTGAGACAAATGAAAGAATCAGAACTCTGGGACACCAAATGAGTTTTGTGACGTCACCTAATGGAATAATATTTACTTATTGTATTACACAGGGAAAAATCCATTTGAAGTTAAGGTAGTGTTTCTTTCATTCAGCTGTTGTGTATAAATGAATGCTGCCTGTTAAAATATGCATGTTTATGGATATATGTAACAGGAAAAATTCATTGATTAGGGATATATAAATAATACAGATTT
The DNA here is from genome assembly GCA_017589585.1 of Phylloscopus whistleri. Lineage (NCBI taxonomy): Eukaryota > Metazoa > Chordata > Aves > Passeriformes > Phylloscopidae > Phylloscopus > Phylloscopus whistleri. Next base: position 6,447,561 of record JADMLD010001393.1, on the reverse strand, counting down.
CCAAAATGAGTGATATGCTTACCACAGCCAGGTGGTCCTTCACAAACCATCTTCCCTCTGTCAGAGTTTATCATCCACTCTGTATGGATTGATGGCCGAGCCACATTGGAATAACACTACTCTGTTTATGATTCTTGCTGCATTCTTGCATTATAGCTACAGCAAAGATCATGCATTCATTTCAGAAGGGAATCTCCCAGTGGTCTCCTTTAGCTGTGTTCTGGTTCACGTCACAGAGCAGTCTCAAAGCACAAAACCTGTGTTCCTTGTGGATGAAATTAAACTGGATGATGTGTCCAGGAAAAAACTTAGTGATCCCAGCTGCTGATGGGATTTTAGTCTCGTGTACTTCTCTCCAGATCTAACCTGAAGGAGCTCCTCAAAAAACCTCACAGGGAAAAGGAAGGGCTGTGTATGCAAACGTAAAACTGATTGTTTGAAGAAAGTGTATTGAACAGACTAGATCCATAAATGTTTAGGAGGATGTAGACACCATTTATTTCAGTGAGCTGTAAGATGCTAAATATTTCTGAATCTGGGCTGAAGCATTTGTAACCTTATGCAGCTGCTGTACAGGTTGATTCTCCAAACCATTGTACCAACACAGAGGAGTATCTGCATCTGTTACACCACAGTGGTGAATGTGGTGTTTCCCTTGGACCAACTCAGTGATACATTTTTTATATTCCTATTTATTCCATTTACACAGAATCTCTTCAGAGTCCTCCTTGAGGCTGGTGTTAATCACTGTCTACAAGCAAAGGTGCTTGAAACTCTCAGAGACTACTGCTAACTCCTGATAGACTGCTGATAACTTCCCATCTGTTTGCAGTCAATTCTTAGTGTGCTCTTGTAAGGGGGGAAAAAAGCAGCACACAGAATTACTACTTTTATTTCTACTTTCTCTCACTACTTAGAAGGCTTTACAAGGGTCTCCCTCTCTAAAATATACTGTAATGTATACAGCACCCGGGCTGTAGAACTGCCCTGAGGTGTGCCTGAACTACCTGTTACTCACAGTAGGATGGGTCAGCATGAACAGAAGGGTTCATGTTCACCTGACCTGTTACCTCTCTCATAACAAAATGTCTGCTTTTTAGAAAAAATACGATGAGATCTTCACAGCTGTCCAAATAGCATATGTTTTCTGGCAAAATGAGAGAGACCAAATTGGCACACGTTTTATGGAGGCCTAATGTTAGGAATTGTCAGCTCTAATCAAGAGACTATTTAGCAGTCACCTCCTCAGGATAAGGTGCCTTGATTTAGATTGATTATTGCTAAATCTATGTAGCCTTATGTGGGGATATTTTGAAATAAAGTACATAATGCACAAAATCCTTGACCCCTCAGTAGAGAAAGAAAAGAAGAAAACTTTATATAAGGACACCATCCTTGTAAATCAGCTGCTGTGATTTTCTCATGTTTTGTCAAGAATTAGTCAGGGAAATAGAAAAGTGCATCCTACAACAATAGCTGTTTTAACTGAAGAAAGTCCCATTCTTTTTCCTTGAATGAATTCCCATATCTTGTGTTCTAATCCAAACACTGATTAACAATGTTCTAGCTCTTTGTTTGTTTGTTTGTTGCTTTTTGGCAGACATTGTGGCTTTCATACTCTGTTCCTTAATTACTTGCCATTTCACCCCTTGATTGTTTTCAAGACTCTCTCAGCACAGCTTCCACAAAAGATTCATTTTCACAGTGTCTTGTAAAGTATTATTTATATATTTTCTGCCAGGCAATCTGGCCCCTTTGCAATGCCTTTGTCTTGCATCTTGAAATAAAGTTGGCTGCAGAAACACAGAAAATATTTCTTGTACTCCATGAATGTACTTTGAGAAGAGCTCTTCTACTGTTCGGCACTAGGTCCCCTAACTTTGGCTGGTTTTGAGGATTCTAAATTCCAGTAATGTGAATGGAACAAGGCAGAATAATGGTCCTGTATTACCCTTTCACACTCAGGCTTAAACTATATGAATATTGGGTTCACTCCATGTAAAGCTGGTTAAAAATCACAAAAGGGGACCCTGGCTAGTCTTGCAAGAGGGGAATCTTGCCAACCCCAAAAGTTATTCTCTTTCTCATCCCATTTACAATAGCAGGAGCAGAAAAGCCTTCCCTTTGGTGATGTCCTCCAGCATTACAGCCAGGCTTGCATCTATTCTTGTCCTACAAAAGCAACAGGATCTTGCCCAGTTCCCTTTTTTCTCATCTGCTTTCATAGAAGGATAGCAGAGGGAGGAAGTTGGTTCACAAAGTGCATTCCTCTGGTGACCAAACTGTGATCAGGTGTGAGAACAGCACAACAGCAGGCTGAAGTCCTGTACTGCAGCAGAACAGAGAAGAGAAATCATATGGTGAGGAGCCCCTAAAAACCCCCATGTATCCTCCCATCTCCTCTCCCAAGCTACCTGCACTTGCTTTGTTTCTGGGAAGATGTGCAGACATAACCAACAGTATTGCAATGGTAGTAGCTATAACTGACCACAAAATTCAACAGGATCATAAGAAAAATTAAGAGCAAATAAGAGCAAAACCACATTTTCTGTGGTATAACTTTAAAATGACCATGTTGGACCAAGACATTTAGTGATAACTAGAGACTGAGTGTACTCATAACCCAATCTGCAAAAAAATTTTCCCAGTCAGTGAGGTGCGGTTGGAGGATTATGCACACTCATCAAACCTTTGCAACGAATTAAGGTATTTGATTCAGTGGGAACTAGAGCATAGATAAGTGCATTAGGTATCATATTGCATATCTCTAAGTGGAGTGTCTGGCCCCACTTGACCAAGGAAGTCATTCCCCTCAAGCATCCCTGATCTTTTCTTTATTAATGTTCTGTGCAAGCATAACTTACAGACCTGCATAATATTGTGATTGCTGTTGAAAAATGAGACAATTTTTTTTTTTTTTGCAGTAAAGGACTATTCTAAAAGATAACAAAACACTTCGTATCATAAATCAAGAAAGTGTTGAACCTGATGACATAATCCTGAGTCAATCTGTTAGTAGTACACTTAGCGTATCCTTCCTGTGATTTTCGCAGAACAGTTTTCACTGAACAAGAGTTGGCTTCAGGTTAAGTTGTATTCAAATGACTGACCTCAAGAGTGTGAGGATTTTGCTAATGTCTGAATAAATAATTCAGAACAGTTGATATGAAAGCAGTTGTGGTCTCTTCACTCCCTTGCTGCTCTTTATTCTAAGAAGGAAAAACAAAAGAATGTGATAAAAATGTCTTCTGATGACTCTCTGAGTAAGATTAGGTCACAATAATAGAATTATTTCAAGTATTATAATTTCTAAAACTCTATATTAAAATAAAAATGTCCTTCAGTTCAGGAATTGATTGGTTCTTTCCACTGACTACAAGACTGGAGGTGTGGATAAAAGAAGTACATATTTTTCTCCTTGTTCAAAATACTGTTGCACAATGCAGTGAAATCTAATTGTAGCTGCTACTTAGCTAAGAGGAATTTCACATATTGTATCAATCTTATGGCTTCAGGGGACAGTGATCTTTCTTGTGTGGATTTGAGCTGCAATGGCATCTCTGAGCACAAGCAGGCAGCAGAAAGAGACACGAACAGCTTTTGGCCCAGTTCTTGAGTAAACCACATAACATCAGCACCACTGAGCTAAGCTTATGCAACCAGCAGGCTGCAGCTGATCTCCATGTGTCACACAGAATCTCACTGAACTTTTTCAACAATACATTTAAGCTCATCAGTCTGCTCAGAGATAATGCCACCTGTCCCGTGCCCTACCAACAAATATTGAATTCTTCCTGTCACAGCCAGAGCTATCATGAGGTTCTTACCTACCAATTTTACTGTATTTATTCATTTCACACATTTCTTTTGTTGCTAAGGAAAAGTATGTTAACTTCTTTATCAACTACACAGATGCACTTCCTCAGAGCAAATGAAAAATAAAATACCCTTTGTCCAGAAACCAGAGCAGATCATGCAGCAGACATACAAATTCAGTGTAAACTTGGAGGTGAGCAGAACATGAGGCTTATTCCAAGATAAATTAGTACTTTTTGTTACCTTCAGACAGTGCTTGAGTCCCTCTCATCAAAAGAAATCTAACAGTTGGCACTGAGAGCCAGGAGCAGTCTTACCATGCTAAAGACGGGCCAATCTAATCCCTCGCTGATTTACCAAACAGACAAATCCATCATTTCTTGTCATGTGCTGTCTAACAGCACACCAAGGTGTGTGAAGAAGCAGAATTGGCTGCACTTTAGGAGTCCATCAGAATGGTATTGAGGGGAAATGTCACCTATTTTTCTTGTGTCCTTCTCTTGTCAAAACTGTAGTAATTCTGTCTTTTAAAGGACTGAAGAATTATAGCAGATTCAGTGTCTAAGCTTAGCTTTCTATAGTGGCTGTCAAAAATATTTCCCAAACTGTTCCTAGTAATACCCATGGAGCTACCAGGGGATATATGTTCACTACAGTAAATATTTAGAGGATTTAGAATGACTGATTCACTGTATAGGTGAGAGAGACAGAACAAGAGGATCCAGTTTTGGTCCAGGAATTAACTTTCTCTATAAACCATCTCCATATGTCCTATACATTCTTTGGCTTTCCTTTCAGTTCAGTCAGCTGATACATGTATGTGTTTAAACACAGCTCTGACCCAGAGATTGTGGTGAGATATAGTAACTATATTTTATTTACATAACTAACTAAAACATATATTTATGTATGTATTTTGGATAAGGCCTGTGTCAGGACACTCCAAATAGAAACACAGGTCTCATTATTTTCTTTCCCATGCAATCCTCTGGTAGGGATCATATTGGACAGGGGAAGGAAATTTTGTACAGTTGGATTTCTACAGCTGTATGCCCAAGGTAGCATGAGTGGAGTCCTGATTCTACTGAATTTATCCCATTGATTTCTTTAAGCTGGGACTTTATAGCTCATGGAACAGTTGTTACAAAACATACGTACTAGAGATCTTTCCTGCCTTTATATTTCTCTTTAAAGAAAAAAAATAGGGATTATTGACATTGCAGGAGACAAGCATAATGTTAGATAAGCAAGAACACATAAGAAACCCTTATTTGAACTTGATTTGTCAAAGCCTTTTTGTGTAACATTTATGCATCTAATATTAATTTAATGGATGTTCCTTTGTTGAATAAAAAGGGGAATAGAAAGAGAAATGTCCTTCAAAATTATAAGCAGAGGGAATAGTTAAAAGAAAACATATTAGTAAGATAAGTGCAAAACAAAAATTACTTTAAAAGAAAGTGTCTTCTGAATTTGGGGTTGATAGCTAAGTAACTAAAATTCCCCTGGGATTAATTATTTGTCATTATTAATGTATCTGCAATTTGGCTGATACATTGACTGATGAGACGTGCATAAAACCATCCTCATTTTCAGAATGAATCATTTCCTGCTGACATTGTCTATCATTTCAGAGCAACGCAAATACTTCTGAAAAACAAAGAATGACATGCACACAGACACCCAAACTCTGACTTTTGCCATTTGTGCTTAATGAACCCTTCATGATTTTCCTTATCTTGATTTGGTTGATAAGAAATCCCTTATAATTTCTTATGGCTAAGTGCATCTTTACTGTAAAAGATGTTTTGCCATCAGTATGTTTGATATAACTTTTTTTTTTATATCATCCCTTTCTGTTAACCAGGCTCCAACTTGTGTGCACTCCTTTATCCCTCAGCTAACAGCTAACAAAAGTTTTCTTGTTTTCCTGGTATATTCTGCTCATTTCTACAAAGAGCTGCATTCATAGTGTTAGCTTTTTCTATATCTCCTTTGTTTGTTTTTCCTCTAATACACCACAAATCTTCAGTAAAACAGGGTCTGAATTCTTATTTACAATACAATTCAGTCAGAGTGCCTTAGAGGAAATGAAGATCTGACCCTCTGAAGGCACTCCATAGGCAACTTTTTTGATGGGGAAATTTGATTATTTTCCTTCTGTTAAGTGTTTGCATTGTGTTCATTTCAGTGCAAAGTGTATGGATATCAGCATTTATTTGGAAAGAAAGTTTACCTGTTTCCATGTTTAGAAGCAAAATAGTCCCTCCATAGAAATCAGACCTAAAATTGTCCTTCGTTTCAAGGGAACAATCACACCTCCTCATGGCCTCACTTCTAATTCATTATAAAATACTAGATTTTATGTTAACAGATAAAAATAGTTATTGTTATTGATTTGTACTTATCAAATTGTACTTGAGCTAATTGGCTATACCATATGATTCTTTAAATGAAAGAAATCCTGAAAAACCTCAGCAAAATGAATTTGATGGTGGTTGAAGAACTACGAAGCACATTCCTGAGAGAAAGATGCATTTTTCATGTAGGCTTATTAAAGATTGTCAAGGAAAGTACACTATCCTCTTCTACTGCTTTCAGGTTGAACATTGAAGAGATATCATTCCATTGTTATAAGCTAAAATGAAACTTGAAAACTTGTTGGGTGTTGACTGCCGATTTGGAAAGGAATATCTTGATATGACTTCCATAGTGAAAGCCAAAGCAACACTTTTATTCAGCCTTGAGACAGAATTTTCACAAGCAAAACCAATTTGTGTGGATTGATTAATATCTCCTTGTGGTGTGTCCTCAGTGTGCTGGCATACCACGCGACTTATAGGGAATTGAGTATTGTTTTCTCTCCTTGGAACATTTTGCCTGTTGTGTTAGTCAGCCACAGAGAAGGAGGCTGGGGGGATGCTTCTTCTGTAAGGATGCCAGTAGAAACTGCTTAAAATAGGTCTTCATACTTGCACTGTCAAATTGTCACAGTGAGCAAGACAAATCATTATTTTTAGGGGCTAATAAAATAAGTCCCATTATGAATCAGAGCAGAATTGGATATTCTCTGAAGGCTGAGATAAACCACCATTTTCTTTTTACAGGTGCCACATTAAAATTGGATGAATCCTGTAAATATTTAGAGCTGTGGAAAGACTCTGTCTCTCTGGTTTTGGACGATGGCTTCCACAGATATATTCAAAAATCCAGATATGATGCCACAGCATCTCAGATAGTCTCTGCATTAATGTCTGCTCATACACCAATTGCTTGAGCAGGTTGGATTACAGAAACAGCAGAGACTCTGTACTGATAATTTGTTGCAGATAGAGGCTATGAAATGTTAATTACAGGACAGGAAAAACACTCTTCTTTATGTTATCGCTTTTGCCTGGGTGGCCCAGTGAGATAAGATATTGTTCTAAATTCAAATTAGTCAATGCAAAGCTGGATTTACATAGCCTCAGTGACTTAATTGGAGAGAAATGAGCTGATCCAGATAAAAAGCATGACACTCTTAATCTGTTTATGCACTGGAACAGATGGCAAAGCCACATTTGGTTTCACCTACAGAATCTCCAGCCACATTCTCTCCTTGTTCCCTGGGTACTGCTCCTTTTTGCTGGGCTGTGCCGCCTTAACACTGCAGCAAACACAATGGGACCCTGTTTAACTTGTCAGTCAGGGCATTCAGTGGAACTATTGAAATTCAGCCAGGTGGCAGTTCCCTTGTTTTAGTGGAAGTCATTATAATCTGGTACTTTTGAAGGGCACTTCTGCTTTTGGCAGCAATAGGTGGACTAATGTCAGCTTATTTCATGTCAAGAGAAATGTCAATGCATTAAGCAAGGCCTTAGCTGATACCATTCACTCAAAGTAACTGTGGAGTTCTTCTGCTACACACCCTGCAGAAAGACATTTTTGGAGTACATATATATAAGAAATATGTTATGCAGGGGGTTAAGATTTTACTTCTTTTTTCCTAGCAGTGCTGTTATAAAAGCAAATTTCAACCTCTTTGCTGACTAATGTCACATAAATCAGCCTCTTAGTGTGACCTGACAGAAAGGTCATCAGTGTTTATCACAGGGCAACCTGGATGGGGCTTGGAAAAACCTAGTCTAGTGGAAGACATTCCTGTTCATGGAAGAGGGGTGAAACCATATGATCTTTATGGTCTCTTCCAGCCCAAAACATTCTATGATTCTATGGTTCATTGAATCAAAGCATTGGCTGCCCTTATAAACACCATGAGATGGCATTTCTTTTGAATTATGCTTCATAAATCCTTAATATTCCAAGATGCTAAAATTGTCTTCTGTTAAAAAGGGCCAAATGGGAGTAGTGACCCACCTACTGCTGATTAAAGTGGTTGATAATTTGGCTACAAAAATATGTCATATCTCGTATTTTTGCCATTTAATATAACATTATGCATCTTCCTTGACTACCTGTACCATCCAGTGTTAACATCATGTATGCCATCATCAAACTGAATGGATAAGACTTTGTACTGTATATTTGAGGTCTCAAAAGTTGTCTTCAACTCAAGTTATCCAGTCCCTGTTGCAGTTAATCCACTCACCAATGAGCACTGTCAGTGAACAGCTCTGAAGGCTGGATGCAATGTTGCCAAAGTGCCATAGAAATAAGACAGCGAGTGAGAACTCCTTAAACAATATGAAGATAAAAGTTAAGGTAACTAACCCATAGTTATTTCAGATTATTTGAGGTTGTTTGAAGAACTCTGAGACAGAGCACAATTAGTCTCTAGAAATAAATGCCTCCTAAGTTCATCTTTTGATTTTGACACCTCTGTTACTAGATTCTGTCAAATTGTGATAAACCTTTTATGTACCTTGAAAATTTAAGCTTGATTTGCTTGGTTTTGGATCAGTGGATTCCCTGCCCATTCTGGCTGAAATGGAATATTTTAATTTCTGCATGCCCATCTCACCAGGGTAGTTTCTCTTGTTCCTATTATCTATAAAAATGTCTTCCAAATGCTACATATTCCTTTTAGCATTGTAGTCAGTTTTTGAGCCTGCATCTTTAGCTCATTTCATTCAAACGACTCTAGAATTACCTCATGATGTGCTCACCTTAAGTGACATAGCTTTGCATGTATCCTCTTCTAATTAGGTTGCCTCACTGTCAATTAGAGACAGCAGAACATGTGTTCAGAATGTTCTGGGAGATTAAAGTGATTGATGGCAGAAAACAAAGTGTACCAGTCCTAAAAAAACCTTTCTGATTAATCCGTCTTGAAAGCAAGTGAAAGATGTTTTTCCTCATACTATAGTGCTTAATCTATTCAAGCAATAGATTTTAAAAGTTCAATGATAAGGCATTAGGTGTTTTTTCTTTTTCCTTGCTGAATAGCTTTCAGAGGAGATTTATCCAAAACTCTCCACAGTAAATATATTTCAGACTTACTAATCATAAAATAAGGATGAAAATAATGAATGATTAGGTTGTTTTTTCAAAAACAGGTAAATCTTGTCCTGATTCAGACTCTTCAAACAACAAATCCTTAACTCTCATTTCCTGAGTCCAGAGTAAATAGACTGGAATACAAGTGGGATTCAGAAAGCCAAAGTGGTCACTCAGGTTCCTTGGTGTTCACAGACAACCTACAGAGGATTAATCCTGTTGGTGCCCTTTGAGCAGTTTCCTTTTGTGAGAATATGATTCCCTTTTGCATGTGCAAAACCTCTCCAGAGATCCAGAGCTCCTGCCCTGTTATCCAGTCACCAGCTCTAAGAGCATGGTGCCAGGTATCACAGGACCCAAGTGTTCCTGTGTTTTGCAGCTGATAGAGGAGTCAGCTGCCATGAATCTTTACTCAAGAATATAAGTAATAAATGTAGAAAAAGAGAACACTACAGCTGTGATTGATGGCAGGTGTGAAATGCTCTTCTTCCAAAGAGCAGGAGAGTTGTCTGGCATTTGAAGGCTTGACTTTGCTGATTCTACTGCAGAAGATAAGAGCTTTAGCTTTGGAAATTGTATTACCTGGGAAAATGAAATCTTTCAGAACACATCTTGAAAGGTAAAGAACAGGCAACAAAGCAGTGAAAGAGAGAATAGTGAGAACTGCAATTCAAAGAAAAAAAAGACATCCAATATATATTCTACTGTGGTTTAAGTATCAAAATATTTTTAAAAAATACATAAAAAATCAAATGCAGAAAGATATTTCTCTCTATGTACAAGAGGAAAATAGTATTAGGGAACCAACATGAAGCAGCAGAAGAATAAATCTGTGAGAGAGCTGTTTTCTTTCCCTAGCCTGAAAATGCTTCTTCAAGAAAATGGAAGGCTTGACAGAAACATTAAGCTATTTGAAATCCTTCCGTATGTGTTGACACACATTGGGACTTATGGCAGCCTTTGAAATTTCAAGGATTTTGTGAAGGAGCTGAGGGAAAGGTGAGTTAAAAATGAAAAAGGCAGAAAATGGAGTGGAGATGTCATACAGAAACTATGTGAAGTTGGAGATACCAGCTCTAAGTAAAAGCTGTGAGAAGACCAGGAAGAAAGTGGGGAAAGAAAAATAACTTTGTCAGAAATGAAAGCTAACAATTTTCTGGAGCAGATGGGAGTTTCATTATATGGATAAGGAGACAGATGTGAAGGACTGAATTCAGAATTGGAGCGGTGCAACTATGAAGAAAAAGATGGAAAATCTCTGATAGGAGTCCAAGATGTGTTTGCAGGTTCATAAGTTCTCTTTGGAACGCAGTAAAACTGGCATTACTAAAATTTAACAGGAAGATTCATTTGAGTTGGATGTGAAAGTAACCCATTTAGAGTCTGATATTGTTCTTATTGCTGTTGTAAACATCATCATGTTTGTCCCCATTATGTTTGTTTCTTAAAAACTCACCAGAGCAAGCAAATTTCTGTATATTTTCATATCCTGAGAAAATTAAAAGGAATAGGATGTGTCTCAGATAAGTAGCAATCTATCACTGTACTAGGCATTTTGGTAACATGAAATGGTTGTTATTTCTTTTCCCTGAGAGTTTACATTTTAAATAGACAGCAGATACATGGAAATATCCAACAGACAAAGAAGGTGAACAGTGTGTTACCTCAGCACTTCAGTTTTACTCATTTTCTCCAAAAGAGATAAAGGCAAAAGGAAAGGAAGGGTATCAGACACAGAAACTGGAGTGGGTAGGCTGAGGGAAACCCTTATTCATCAATCTCAGAGGGGAAGAACACAAGACAGCTTCTTTCCAGAACAGGCACTTCCTTCTAATTAATTTTTCAGAGTCATGGAAAATAAGGAGTAAAACTGATAAGGAGGAAATTAGGGAAAATAAAAGCTCAGCTAAGCTGTCTGATATTTTAAGTACTCATTCTCTGCCCAGCATCATTTATGTTTCAACAAATTGGGATGTCCAGATTAGCTACAAATTTCTATTGAGCTCTGCTTTTACCACATAAACAAGGAGAAATGTTTTGCCACTCTTTAGTTCCTTAGATATATACTATCAACTAGAAAGAAAAAACAAACCAAAATAAAATAAAAAACAACATATGGCACTCCATGCAAATTGTCTGAAACATCTCTGATTTGTTAAATTTCATCTAAAAAACCTTAGAACTCCACGTACTCTTCAGAGCACTGGAAGAACATCATGGCATTGGCTAAAAATGGAATAATTTTTAACCTTATTTGATAGATAAGTTGAAAGCTTGAAATCTGTTACAGGTTGAATCAGAACTAATCAGATATAAATTTGAATTCAAACGGGATTAGTAGCATAGCTGTGAAAAAAGACCTCTCCAGGTATTTCTTGTTAGGTAAGATGGATACAGGAACAATCTTTACTCTCTCTTTTCCTCATTTACTCTCTCACAAAAAAAAAAAAAATCCACCAGGACCTTCCCATGCCATCTCAGTTCCCCTGTCCACAGTGTTAGTATTGCAGAGTAGAGAAATGAACCATAAAAGTGATACTTTACCCAGAAAATTGCAATGGAGAGAAAAACAACTCAATCTTTTGAGCTTACTAAATAAAGTACTGCAAGATTACTTACTTATAGTGTGTCTGTGTCTTCACATGGGGAAAAAACCCACAACTCTGGGAATTAAAGGACTTTCTGTAGAAAAGCAGTCAGGACAAGTTGCTGGAACCTAAAGTCAGACATGTTGAAGTTATAAACTGAAGACATATTTTTAACCAAAAATTGATATAGAATATCAATTAAATATTCAATATATAGAATATTTCTATTCTATAGAAATAGAATATCCAGGAAAATTAGAGATGACTCAGTTTTGTGCTTGTTGAGGCCAAGATACAATTCCTCTGTGGAAGGCATGTTTTCATTTTGTAAAACCTCAACATAGGAATGGCTAGTGAAGTTTAGCAGCCCAAAACATGCTGAGGATTAGAATGCATTGTTCCTTAAGGCGTTTATAAGTCTAAGAATCAGTACAGAAATTAATTTGATAGATATATGACAGCAGGATACTTGCACAGTGAGTTATATGCCAAACATTGTATTTTGTATTAATAGAAAATTATTTTTTAAAAATTTTGCTTATAAGATGGACCCAAAAAAACAAAACAAAACAAACCTCAAAAACCTGTTCTAAATTAGCCACAAGTTATGCCTGTTTAGTGTAATTTTTCAGTTTTCTCTTGAATTAGCATTTTTCAAGCAAGATCTGACTCATACCACCTGAGAGTCACAGGCCCTGAGAACACATGCTCAGTCCTGCAGTCCCACTTCTGAAGATATATAGGTACTGGAAATATTGAGAACTGTGGCTCCAGCTGAGCTTCTTAAAGGTCCCTGAGCTCCCAAGACTTTCAGGATGCTATAGCATCCAACGAGCAAGCCATGTATGATCCCTTGAAGCTTGGCAGATATTTAGCAAAGTTTCCCTTCAATGAAGATATCCTGGGGTCAATGACTTCACATTTCCTTGAAAAACTGTTTCAGTAGGAATTTTATGGGTGTCTTTAATGCTAACAGATTTAAACTAAAAAGCCATTGTCCAAGTCCCCATGATTTCTTTTTCTTGAGAACATGCATTTCTCAGATGATAAAGAATTCGGCTAATGCAGCATGTTTGTTCCCAGCTCAGAACGTTTCCATTTAATGAAAGGAATACTTGATGTAGCTGTTGCCATAGAAACAAGACAGTGTTTACATAGGAGCTGAGATAGAGAGTGGTATGTGTGAGTGGGGCTGCAGGAGCTGGGTGAAGTATTGGAACTGCACAATCTCTCCACTTCTGTTTATTATGGATTTCCATCTGGATTTGTTCTAGTTCCTTCTGGATTTATTCTGTGCAGGGATGATTTGTGTACAAGTGTGATAGTTGGTTGCATGGAGCTACACAAGACTGTAGAATAGCCCAGAACCAAAAGTTACAATTACCAGACCTAAAGATTTCTGCTTTTTGTAATGTTAAAATATATCAGCAATCAAGCACTGTCCTACCTGGCACCAAGAGCTTCAGTACTAACATTTCTACACTCACACTCACTACTAGAAGTGCTGATGTCCTTTTGGGTGCCAAAGTCAAAGATCAGCATCTCAAAACCTCAGCATGTCAGGCCATGAGATATTTTGAAAAGGTGGACATCATTGCCTGAATGAAAGCTGCACAACAGAGTGGATGTAACAGTTAGACAACTTTCCAGATTTTAGAAAATTAATTTTGCAAATGCATTTCTTATCTTTGTACTCATATCCTGCCTTTTCTGGGGGCAGGATTAAGTAGTCTACTTCTAGCACACCTTTTCCCCCTGAAATATCCTGAAAAATCTCCAGTACTGTGGACTCCGTTGCTGCCTAAAGCAGTTGAGCTGGCTGATTATTCCCACCAAAGTGAAGGTCCTTCCCCATTAAAGAACATCCTGTTTGCTTCTTCTTGCCGCCAGGTGAACCTCACCAGGTCTGGTTTTTCAGATTATTTCATACCTTTATCCATACCTCTTCCATCTAATTTTTTTTGTACATTTCTTGTTTAAAACAAACATATTGGGCCATCCTTTGCCTGAAGGCTCCTTTAAATGCCACTGAATACTTCAGCCTTCACAGCATTATCAGCTATTGTTTCTCCACCTGGCTGAATAATAAAGCAGGCCTGTCTTTTATTTTGCTCTTATTACTCCTACTGAAGAATTTATTGTTACTCTGTGTTTCCTTTGTTAATATTGGCTCATTTATTATCATAATATCCAAAAGACACTACTTTTTGAAGCAAAATATTGGCATGCAATCAATTGCTATGCCTATTAATCATCTAACTACACCTTTGATACTTGTTGATCTGCTTCCTAAGGTCTTGGTGAGATATCTGGTTTTTATTGTCAGGGAAATATTGTGTCTCTCCCACTGATACAGAGCCCTGGGCTGCAATAGCCAGGCACTAATTGGGGTTGTCTCGTCAGGTCTGAGTGCTGTTTTGTACTTCTGTGCAGAAGCAGTAGCATGTTGTTAATAAACTGACCAAAGCTCTCTTAAAGCCAAGTATTAGTTATTTAGATCCAATGCTTTTCAGAGAAAATCCATCTCTATGCAATAACTGTCTACTCACATATTTAGCTCAGTGATTGTCTACATGTGGTGATTTTGATGGGTCGAAGTTTCCAGCAGAACCTCTCTAATCTGGGCAGAGTGATGGGTTCCTTTTGTTCAAGGACCAACTTTAGCATGGGCATAGAGAGAAATAGGTTTTACAGAGGAACAGATGTGGTTATCATCCTCTTTTCCAGAGAAGAGAACACCTTACAAATATTTTTTTGTAGCTTTTGATTCACCTGTTTGCAGCACTGGCAAAATGGTTTTCTAATTTTGGGAGATGCAGCACAAAAATAAGCTGTTGCCATGGATCCCCTTCCTCTCTTTCCCTTCTTACTGTGTTCATTTGGAAGCAATTTATCCACATCCAGCTGTTGCTTTCCTGCTTGATTTTTTCCAGTGGTCTTCTATTAAGCAAAATCCATATATTATTTACAGAATGTGTAATTCACTGCCAAGGTTGCCTGTAAGGATCCCAAAACTGCTGCAACAAGCAATGTGTTGCAGCTATTCCAGAAAACCTCTTCCCTATCTTGCCTAAAATACATTTATATGGGCTAATAAGAAAATGGATCTTTTTTTTTTTTTCTTTCCTGTTCTGCACATGCACTTATGCACTTTCCCAAATGCCTTTTCAAGTAGCTCTGGCTCCTCACTGAAGGGAAAAAGGTCACATAAGAATGTTATCAGTCAATGCTTTGAAAGGGTGGGAAGGCTTTTTCAAAGGTTTAATATCATTTAGTTAACTTCTTTTAAAAGAAAATCATTAGAATTTATTCTTCAATTGGGAATTCTACCTTCAAAGAGGTCAAGTGTGTGATGAAAAGGTAATTCAAATGGTTATGATTGTAATAACCCACCATATATGAAGAAAAAGATAAAATCAACATGACAAAGCAGATACATCCTATCAAAAGCTGTCCTGGAATTGTAGTTAGTGTACTAAGTCTGTATCCAAATTTTGGTTGTACACTGAGAACCAAACTGTGAGGTCCTCTGTGATTAGACTTGCTGAGGAACCCAGAGCTGCTGCTATGGCTGTGCAGGAATCATTAGCAGGTGTAAGGCCAGAATAGGGAGGGGATATTACTGTATTATTGCTTTAAACTCACTTTTTGGGTTTGGAGATACCAAAGCATGCAACAGGTGAGTGAATTTATGGCTGGACAACCAAATTTTTTTGAACAAAAAATTATCTGGATAGCGTTTCTGTCTGGCCAAGCCTGTTGGAAGCCTTCTTTCTCCTAATTTTTATCTAAGCTGATTTCTTCCAACATACAGTTGAGGAAGGTACTGGGAAATGGACATTTGGAAAATGCAATGGGCCAACAGATCAGTTGTTCAAATTGCAAGCTAGTGGTTGCTGTTTGCCATTAGGGAAAAATCTGAACTGCCAGCAGGGTTATTGAGGTGTGTTTAGTGCATAGAAAAGCAAACAAAGCTACTCTGGTACAGTGGTACAGTGCTGTGCTTATTATATCCTTGTGATATAAGCCACGAGAAAGGAGTTGAGATGTATTCATCTCATAGCCCATACAAAGTCCAAACAAGTGTAAGTGTTGCCTATGACAACAGAAGGCAGAGGCAGAGGCCGGTCGGGGTAAGGCCGAAGTGGATTTTATTTTGGCCTGCAAGGCCGGCCCCAGCAGCCACCGCAGCGGCTGCCTGAGGTTGCTCCAATATGCAAGCAAAAGGAGGCCGAGCCACCGAACCTCCCCCCGCCTTTCTAGGTTCTTGTCCATTTGCATATGTCCCATTCGTTGTCCAATCGACAACTCCAAATGGCGATGACGATGTTCCATCCTTTCGCGTTGTTTGTCTTTCGGGGCCTGGAGCTCAGGAAGAGTGTCCTTGAAGACGTGAATCCTGTGCCGAAACCCAAACTACCCTGCCCCCATCATCCTGTGACAAAAGGCAGCCTGTCCATTAAAACAAGGCAGCGAGACCTCATAACTTGAGGCATCATAAGAGTAGAACTTCTCACTTGGTGCCACTGAACTTGTACACCTCAGGCACTGGTGGCAGCTTTTTGCAGGCAAGCTGCACTTTATAACCCCAAGTGGGATAAAAAATACACAGCAGGTAAGAGGCTGGTAAAGCTTAAAAAGCAAGTATGTGTTTGGCTTTACTTTACTTTTCTTGAAGTTATTACTGCGATCAGTACAGGCACAATTTTGAAAGATCAATGTGAGAAAGCCATACAACTCTTGTAAAATATTTGTCTAAACCTCTGACTGTATGATTTTTCCAACTGAGAATCCTAGCATTATGGAGACACATAGAATACTGTGCCCCTTGTGACTGCTGAGGAAATACCTATAATGTATGTTGTTAGGCAGAGAAAAAACCAGACTGTTTAGGTAGGAGAAAATTTTAAAATGGTTACAAATTGAAGTTGATATGTATTCAAATAGGTCAGAAAAATAAGGCAGGCAATACACAGCATATTGAGAAAAGTTCATACATTTAAAAATGGATGTTTGAGATTTAGATGTTCAAAAGCATCAGTGCTAATTTAGCAGTAAATTTTAGGTTCACCAAGGTCAAGCCAGTTGTAACAGATCAGCTGAGCTTTAGTCAGTAAAGAACTTTGGCAGTTCAGCAGAAAACAGCAGTGGTTCAGCCACTCACTAAGCTGCAGCAAACTGTAAGTGGGCTTGTGTACTCCTGTGGAAGGATCTGTTCTCTGCAATATTGTCAGTATAAAACTGTCTGAAAGTGGAGCAGGGTGGAGTCTTCAATTGCAAGTGGACTTGGTCAGGGTTGAGCACAACTTGTGGAGGCTGAGCACAGCTCTGGGGAAGACAAGGACATTTTGGTATAAGGCATATAGAATATAATTTATTTAAATGTCATAGAGATATTAGGGGATTAATAAAGCCAAGTCCAGACTTGTAGATGTGTCATTCTGTATGATCCTCAAGAGCTGGTTTGATCAAAGACATAATCTGTGTATGAACAGAGGAACAAAGGAATTAGGGAATGGTGCTTATTTTAACAGATTATCATAAGATATGTGCTTTCATTTTACAACATAATTTCTGGAAGATTATATAAAGAAAAACAATCAAAGAGATAAAACTGCTTTCAGATTTGCTTCACCATTTACAAATTTGTGTTCCTGAATGAAATATGTCCCTCAGAGGGCTAAATCAGAGTTAAAACTTCACAATGAAACTTGAGATAGCACTTCCATATTTAAAATTCCTATATGGAGTGAATGACACTTTCTTTCAACATTGCCCAGTAGCAGAATATGTTCTGAATCAGAGGTGATAATTTCAGCAGGTTATATAATTCTTAATTTCATTTCTTATAAGCCACTGTTGTCTTTTGTGTTTAACCACCACTCATCCCATCCTGAAACAAGGAGCAGTGAATTAAGTTTATATATATATATATCTCAGAAGTAAACATGTGATCCTTGTGGAATGATAGGTGGGTGTAAATACAGAAGATGTTTATTCACTGCTGATGTTCAAACTGCTCAATTTTTCCTTGGGAATACTGGGCCAACTGTTGCCATGAAGGTGTCTGTGGTGTGAAGGAACACTTCACAGCAGTGCCCTTATCAACACACTGGGAGGCTTTATAGAACACTCTGTTGTCAGCTCCCTGACAAAACTTTCTATCATACAACTCTTTTTGGAGACGTGCATCTATAAATCTGACAGGAAAGAAAACAAATTAGCTCTATTCCCCTCTGTATGCATGTGGAGATCTCTGTGTTCCTGGCAATGCTTCAATGCCATCTCCCCTCTCATTGGTATGTCTGTCTTACGTCCTAGTGCTGAGTTGGGTGTTGTTGTTTTCATTAAAATTATAAAAAATATTTTATGAAAGGAAACTCTGGGTTTTTTTCTTTCCTTGACCTGAACACCTTGGTGTCCAGAGACAGAGCCAGGGCTGGACCTGTCTCAACAAGCTTTGATAAGGTAATATATCAGGCATGTTTTCAAATAGACCTGGTGTCAGGCTTGCAGGACTCCTAAAGCATAAATCATAACTCAGCACAGATTCCCCCCAGTCTAATAGCTGGAGTCTGCAAAATTTTTGCAATCTTCTTTCTCATGTGCCCCACGACAGAAATTAATTGTATAAAAATAATCAAGCCTCCCGTTCTCTCAAAGGCACAAGAATCACTGGGAAAATATCTTCATTTTATTCCTGATATGTGGTTTGTAAGGTTTTTAATCCTCACTGGACAATGGCACAAGCTATGATAAACAGAATCTGCCTTTCAGCTACCTAGTATTGACATCTCTAATTCTTCTGCTCTTTGATCTAGCTGGACTATAACAAAGATGAAAAAATATCTTTCTAGTTCATCTGGCTGTTTTGATCCCAAATGAAAAAGTATTCTTTTTGTCATAGGAAAGGTGGTGACTCAGACAGATTTTTGAAGCCATGGCCTAAAAATTCCTGAGAATGTTCACATTATTTATATTTATTTATCATGAGTGATAGAAGGGACAGAGAGTTGCATTTTGGGAGCATCTATCTTTGCTCAGGCAGAGACTTTCATTTCACTTCTCCCAGTGTTTCTCACTTGGGGAGACTGATAAGGGCACGGAGCTAAAGATAATCCCATCAGAATGATGGGTACTCTGAAGTGCTGCACTGCAGAATGTATCAAGCTGAGATACTCAGAATATTTTAATAATTACCTGGTATTATATTTGACAAAGTGGAAGGAGCTTGTGGAGATTCATCAGTTCTAATGAAGTTTAAGGGCAATGTCTGTGGCTCTGGGATCTCTGGTCATTGCTGTTGAGAGAAAGAAAGAACAGGAAATTCATATTTTAAATCTGAAAATAAGCTTTTTGATGTGGTTTCATTTTGTCTGAGATCACTGGTTTTGCCTCATCAACAAACTATTTTTCCTAAAACCTCAAAAGCTGTCAAAGCTGACATTCATGAATTATTACCATTCTTGAATTATCTGTGTTTTAAAAATCATTGAAAAAGCTTCCACAGGAGTTAATGGGCCCTGAAACAAATTATCAGTGGAACAGGGCGAAGTGCTACATAAAAACTGCTTCTATCTGTATTAAGAAGCAACTTTCTGAATTACAGCACAAAACGAGTCAGTAACATCAGATGATCCAATATTAGTGAACTGTATTTCTGTGAAAGCATTGATGAGGTGAAATTCAGGCTTTAGTGAATCTGTAGATCCTTTATCAGAATTTGTTCAGATCAGAAAATCTGGGTTTTTTTAATGGGCAAAGACTGTGAGTTATAGAAGAGCATCTCAGTTTGTCTTCTAGATATTTTCTTGTTTTCTTTTTTCTTGTTTTCTTTTTTCTTGTTTTCTTTTTTCTTTTTTCTTTTTCCTTTTTTCTTTTTTCTTTTTTCTTTTTTTAAACCTGTAGCTGTTTTTGCCAGACCTAACAGAGAAAAAAGATATCTTCAAGACTTCTTCTCTCACATCTTTCTTTCTTAACAAATATTGGTCATAAGCCATTCTGACAGAAGATCATTGATGGAGTTAACTCTGAGACGGAGGAAAATCATTCTGAATCAATCACTAAACTTGATGATGGAGACATAAACATGGGTGACACACCAATGTGTCAAAAAAAGGTCTGAAGGACAAACTGAAAAGTCCTGCTTGAGGGAGGAATGCCCCACAGAGGCATGAGCCTGCCAGAAGATAAAGGTAGAGCAGGTCCAGGCACTGCATGGCAGGAACAGGAAGAGGAGCAGGAGCAAGAACAGGAGCAGGAGCAGTTTGACTCTATCTGAGCATTTTGCTGGCCGTTTTCAGACAGCCAGGGCAGGAGCAGGGTGTTTGCAAGGTGGCTGCAGGAGGCTGACTGGCTCAAGTTATTTGTTGTTGTGAGCACTCCCCTCATGATGGGTCCCAGGATCACATCCTGCCCTGCAGGATACCAGCAGCCTGCTGAAAAGAAGGCTCCTGACTTCAATTACCTTCCCTCACTCCAAACTCAGGGGAGAGCCATGGCATAGGGCCAGGATTATCTTTACAAGACCATTTCCATTAAAGCCAAGTGAGAGCTTTTACCCTTCCTAGTCCCTGAACTCTTCTGTTCCAGAAAATAGAACTAATCATGAGTTTTTCTGGTACAATTAAATAAGCAAATATGTGGCTGAATGATACACTGCCTGTTATTTTATCTCAGTTTAAGACACAATATGCTTCCTAACCCTATGACATCCTTTTGTGTTTTTCATAATCAGAAAAAATGTTGACATTTAGATTCAGCAGAGCTTTGGATATCAAAAAATGGCCCATTTAATGAAAAATCTCCAGCTCACTAATTAGTTTCTAAAGTTGGAATCAGGTGTTTATAAGCCATTTAAGCAAAACAAATTAGTGTTCTACAGAGATTGTTGTTGGCCAAGCTATTAACTGAGTTAAAATACTCTTTAAAAACTTTGCAAAACCGAAAAGTAGGAGCTTTGTGAATATCAAGTCTTCTGGAAAAGAGCATTTTTTTTTTTTTATTTAGTACCATCCCTAAGTCTATTTACTGCTATCTTTGAATAAACACCTTCTAATTATTTTTTATCCAATCTCAAAAGTAATGCTTGCAAGTCAAGTGTGAAAGGAATGGAAGAAGATGACAAAATAAATTCCTGAAAGGCATTTGAAATAAGCTCATTTATAGTAGAGTGCTTGTCTAATTATAAGGACAATCACCCTTGGTGAAAATTGTAGGTGTTAAACAATTCCTATTATTTTAGCTAAGGCACCAAGCCAGCAGTCAGTGACATAGATATTTGACTTTAGATAACCACACCACGGTCTGCTGAAACTGCAGCAAAGCCTGCATGTTTGCAGTCCTGGATACTTTGCATGAAAAAGTCCTTTTTCATTTGCACAGAGCCCCACAAATACACAAAGTGAGTGTAAAAAAGGCATAAATATTAATGGCTCTGAAAATAAGCGGTTTACCCCCACCCACCTCCAGTTTGTTTGGTCCTAGTGTAAGTAGTATACAGGACAAATGAGCAGCTGGATCTTTGTATCTGTTTGGTAAAATTGGGGGATTTGGGTCTGTAAGGGACAACCAGTCTTTTTGTAAAAGGGAAAAAGAACATCCCAAACTCAGTCCTGTTCAGTTCCTGCTAATACTTCATAGGCCAAGTTATCAATTATCTTCTTTCATTCCACACTCAAGGGAGAGTGATGGCATTAGTCCAGGATCATCTTACCAAGGCAATTTCCATTAAAGCCAAGGGATAACTTCCCTTTCTAATCTCTCAACTCCTCAGAAAATAGAATTAATCATGACTACACAGCCTGTGTTCTCAGGGAAGACAATGGGGTTGCTAGATATGTGTGGAGAAAAACATGCAATCAGATTGGTGGCAAAATCTTATTGTGAATTTGTTAGTTACAATAACATTTTAGGGCCATACCTTTGCCATCAGCATCAGAGAACAGGTAGATTTACCAGTGAGTTTGAAGTAAAACAGTATTATATAGTCTTGACAAAAGTGTCCAGTCTTTTCAAATATATTGAAAACATTACTTTATCACAGAATATATGTTATTGAAAATTATATGACCAAATCATTGTTGACTGAGTAGCTAATACCTGAATAAACTAAAATATGACTGATTGCTGGTTTTTGTCAAGAAAAAGCAAAATTACATGGCTAGAAACAATCTTCTTTTGACTTCTCAGATTCCTTCAGGCTTCATCATCCTTGAAAGTTTCAGTCAGCCCACAGAGAGGGTCAGATGCAATTCAGACTGTACCTTGGGAAAAAAAAGTATGTGAAACTTCTGCAAGATCATTGCATTTCTATTTGTTGCACTGCTTCTTTTCTTTTCTCCTTCTACTGAACTGAAAGAGGTAGGATGAGTCCAGTTTCATTCCTTACATTTTGGACTTTTCATTTGTTCTTTGCCACTGCTGCAGACAGGACTAGGAGATCTTCCTCATATTTTCAGATTGCCAGTGGTCTAGAGGGGAGGACTTCTACACTGTAACCTTGGAAAAATGAACTTTCAACTTGTTGACTCAAACTTCTATGGTAGTGAAAGAACAGAATTTTCAATTCATTAGCTATGCAAACCCCAACATCTATCAAAGTAATTCAAGTCAAGACAAACTGAAAATGCTCTGCTGAATTTTTTAACAAAAAGAAAAATTTTAAAAAAGGGAGAAAAGCATTATATTTAAACTAAAATTCAATATCTTCTTTTGAGAGAATGCAAACTTTTAATCCATTTAAAATTGCTAGACTTTCACAATGAAAATGCTTCTTAGAAAGAAATAACCTTAAAATATGTAATTTTCTTTAAAGAAAGCCAAAGTTGTTGTAAGGAAACCATTTATCTTGCTATTCAATATAAAAATAATGCTATTCTGTGCTCCGCTCTTTAGGTTAGCAAAATTACCTTTGTCGAGGTTCAAAAGAACCTTCCTACCTCTCTTTTGTAAAGTGTAGTGACAAAGGACAGCACTGGAGGGGATTCTTGCTGCACTTACAGGAGATAATCAGCAGGGATGGCTCTTCAATCCGTGCCACTTGAGGCAACTGTGTGCAACAAAGGAAAGGTAAATATACCTGGTCAATCTACTTCCTATTCAGATATCCCTGAAAATGCCCTATTATCACTTCCATTCACCTCAAATACCCAAAGCAGGCCATCTCACATTTTATTTCTGGCCATTTCCCTAATGGATTGGCTTGCTGCTCACAGGAACTGCTGGCTACAACAGGATCAGCCTCCAGGTCTTTCACTACATGTGAGCTGCCTTCTCAGGTAAGAGCTGCTTTTTTCCTTTCTCCAGGTGCCTCTACTTCTGTGAGCAATCACCTTATTTCTTGGTCTGTAAAACTGCATTATTCTTATCAGTATTCTCCTCTGCGAACATCAGCAGGGAAATGATTGTATGCTAGGAACTTAATTATTCATATTCATGACCGGTTCCTTCATACAACTTTCTCTGTTATGATTTCAGCTGATATGATAATAACAAGACAACAAAATTGTGCCTAAAGCAACTTCCCTCCTAAAAAAAAGAGATGGAAGCAGATGCTTGGTTGAATGTCTGAAGTTTTTCTTCTATTTAATGAGAGCCCTGGGTAGACTTGTATTTAATTTAAGTCAAATAAGTTACCTTGCTTTAAATTGCACCCCCTCTGCAATTTGATGCCAGGAAACCCATCCAGAAGGGTTCATGGTTTGTCCACAGGAGGAAATTACTTTTTCTGGTGGATCTCTGAAGCTTAGAAATATATTCCCAGAACAGACCCAGCAGCGTAAATGCAGCATGAATTTTTTAATGTACTCACTGTAAACCAGCAAATGAGATGCTGCCAGCTATGCTGAGCACTCTAGTTTTCTTCAAATCACATGTGAATATGAGCTTTGTCAGCTGTTTTTTGTTTGTTTGTTTTTACCAGAATCCCAAAAATCTGTAATTCCCAATATGTTCAGTTTTTATATCTCACAGAGTATTCACTGGTGATAGTTTATCTGACAGATTGTGCCAATTGTATTGAGAGCTCCTTTTACATTTCTGTGTTTTTGCTAGTTCCTTGTTGAAAATATATCCATATAAATAAAAATAAAAATGAAAATAAAAATAAACATAAGTACAAGTGCAGTAGTGGTTCTTTCTAGCATTTCCTCTCTTTTATGAAGAAGGCAATGGCTTTGAAAGACTGTGGTCAAATAATGTTAAAATCTGTATTAGTTTTCTTTCCAGCTGCAAGATTATGAGAAATTTTCAGCAATTAGACAAAATGTATCTTTTAATACATAAAATATTTTATTCTCTAATAGCCTTTCAATATACAAAAGGCTGTTAGAGAGAAGACAGATATCTGTTGTTCACTGGGTATGGGACTAGAAAAAATTCAGCTGAATTTGCAACAAATAGTAATCAGACTAGGTACTGGGAAAATACCCAAAGTCAGTAAAGGTCTGCAAGAGATGACATAGAAATGTTGAATCTGTCAGAGTTTATAGAACACATTTAGACAAATTTATCAGCTGTGGCTCAGATATACTTGGTGCTTTTTCAGAACAAAGGAAAGGACTTTATGGTAATCTCGAGTTCTTTCCAGAAACACAGTGCCTGCATAGATGGTTATCTACTTAATAGCATAATAATTTATGCTAACCACTATCAATTCCCTAGCTTCTGCTTGTTACATAAAAGATTCTGGTTTAATTACAATATTAATCATCCCTAACTGATAATTCAAATTCAGAAAGTGCCATTCCCCGGTTTGAGGCACATCACTCTTTGTGGGCTCGATTTTAGCCAGTGGTCCTGTGCTGCTCAGGGAGATCTGAGCTTCCAAAGCCTCTGGGGCTTCTCAGGTAGCCCAGCCTGATCACGACTTCTGAAAGTTGGGGTTTAAGTGTTACATAAAGGGAATACCTTCCACTGGAAACCTATTAAACACCCAGCTGATGAGTCTGCTCCTCTCTGCTCTCACCTGAACCCCAGTTAAAGGGAGTCTTACCATCTTTTCACCAGATATTGTGAGGTAGGTGAAACTATGTGGCACTTAAAATCTCTTTTGACATTTGGTATGTTTTTTTTCATAGGTAAACCAAACTTATCTGTGTGGTCCAAAAGATATTAGCATGTATGCAAAGGGAAAAGAAAATCTGAACAGACTGCTCAGGTACATATTGAATTTTATTGTCATCTGTTCAAATGTGTTAAATGACCTGTTCTGATTATCCAAGAGCATTGTATTCCTAGGACTATAAAAATATAGAGTTAAATGCAAGAAGTAAGTCACTAGTCTTTTTGAACTAGCTGTTTTACAATTCTAGGTATGACACACTTAAGAGAAATATGTTCCTTAATCATTTCAACTAATCTAATGACCCTCCTTTGTCACCCTGTTTATAGTTCAATTTTCTTTCAAGTAAAAAACAATAGAAGAAATGCATAAAATGCATCCATAATGCAGTGCTCGGGCAAGAAAGTCTCAAAACACCAAAGAAATCAAAATGCCTGTTGCCTCTGTGGCAATTCTGCCATTTGCAGCCAATATGATCATTCAAATCCTTATCTGTCAAAAGTGTAATGACATGCTGATTAAGCAAGAGGGATATTAAAGTTCAACAGATTTATTTGAATATGATCTGCATGAAGGATCCTATGCTCCCTCTGATTCTTAAAATCTGGCTTGTCAGGTGATAAGATTAGTGAAACACTGGTTGTACTTCGTCATTGCACAAAAACAGGTGTCCACATACCTGTTTGTCATCTGTTTCTTCTCCTTCACAGTAATTCCAGGGATGTGATGTAGGCTGTCTCTGCCCAACATTTTTCCAAGGAGTCATTACTCTACGGGAGAAACCATTCCACAGCAAAAAAGCTCTCTGCTGGAAGTCAGTCCTGAACCTCATTTGCACCTCGTCTCATAAATGACCCTGATTATGAGAGAAGTATTGGTTAAATTCCCAGCTAAACAATTTCATTTAGAAGAACGAGAAGAAGAAAGTGAAAATAGGATAAGAAAGAGTAGGAAAGCATCTTGCTGCCCCTACAATTATGAGATTAGCTACAAAATGCTTGTTTAAATCACAGAAATCCCAAGTCTTTTAAAAAAATCCTTCCAATCCAAGGTTTGAGGATCACTAAACTTTGGTTGTACATTCAGCTGGCCTGGATTGTCCAAGTGCTGTTCATGCTGGGCAAATACATACTTGTAACAACATATAGAGGTGGTCTGAAACATGACAAGATATTTTGTGAGAACATCTTAGTTTCCCTCATTAAAACTGATTTTATATTTCCCTCCTTTATTAAAAATAATTGTTCATCCAACAAACCTTTTTTGTTTTCACACGTAACTTTGGTGTATCAGAGTAGTAGCAAGACACAGAAAATACCTGAGCACATGGTCAGTTCTTAAAAGACTTTGTATTTCTGTGTAGTATTCTAAGTTTATTATCATTGTTATTATGAGATAGTCTGTATTACTTTCTGGCCTCTTGGCTTTTCTTGGTCTTTACTTTGGCTGTAGCTTTTTCCTCAAATAAGTCAAATCCTGTGGAATTTAAAACCTGGCATCTCAAAATCAGTCAAATGCTGGGGTTTGTTTGTTTGTTTGTTTGTTTGTTTTTGTTTTTGTTTTTAATTCTTTCCAATCTTCTCTACATACTTTTTTTTCCCCTCTGATTTCTCAAAGTCCATATGTGGCATTGGTTAACCTTTAATAAGAGCATACTAGCTATAAAACTGAAATATATGCACCAGCAGCAAATACTGCATGAGATAGGCAGGGGTATGGCTTGACTTATGCCTCTTTATAAGCAAGATATTCTCTTTTCTTGCTGTCTAGGGCAAGAGACTGAAGTGTTGCTGCCAGCAGAAGGAATGTTCCCAGAAATGGGCAGTGTGTGTGGCTGGGTCTGCGTTACTTACAGCTCTGGCTGCTGCTTGTGAGACTTCTCTTGCTTATGAAAATTACAAGTCAGCTGAGCTGAAAGACTGGAAAGAAAAGGATGTTCCAGGCAGTGCTTTTGTCATGCTGTTCTTGAAAGTATGTTAGTGGAAGGAAAACATATAATTTCCATGTTCCAAGTCAGTGACTATGAGAACTCCTTCTCCATGGCAATTCGGTGTCTGGATTGGTATCACATCCCTGTGATTACAAATATTGAAGTACTGCAACATCTTTTCCCTAATTTATACTCCCCACACTTTTAAACAGTTTTTCTTTTCCTGTTATTGTCTTTTTGTTGATTTATAGATGAGAAGTCCTATTTTTAGACACCTTAGCTGCTTGACTGGCAGAGATTTTGAAGGCAGCAGTGGCAGATCCATCCAGTGTCAGCATTATCACGTATCTTACAGACTCCTAAACAGAAATAAATTATCTGATCAGAAACCAAGGTGAGAACAGTCCTGATGTTCTTCAGAGATTTCAGAAATACTTTAGTGATTTTGTTTTTAATTCAGCCAGCTAAAAGTGGCTGGCTTAGCTGAGGACAGAGGGTGGTAAAGAAGAGGATAAACTTTTTGGCAGGGATACTGCTGCTGTAATTTAAGAGAGGTATGAGTGACTAAGACTCAGCCAAATGACAGAAATATTTGTGATATTTTCTTCAAAATGTCTTCTCATAAATTTAGTTTAAGAAAAAAAAAAAAAACAAACCAGCAAATAAGTTGAGAAATTACAGAAAATATTTGCCAGTGATTTTTTGGGTTTTGTTTTTTTATCAACTCTGTAACTAAGTTAAAATGAACATCAGAAACAAAACCCTTTTTAAAACTCTTGTTTCTTCTCTCTGCTATAAAAAAATCAGGTACTACCTTTTTTTTTCTTCTTAAACATAAGATACCTATTTTTATTTAAAACAAGATTTTGCAGTTTAAGGGCCAAAAGAGCGTGGTGGAGGAGAAAGTTTGTGAAATTTGTGTTTTATGCCATCAGATCAAAAAAAGCATATAGTTTTTTTGCCAGACTCAATTTTGATGTTGGGTGTTGTGTTGTTTTGGGGTTTATTTTAGGTTACAATATAACCCAAAAAGTCTAGCTCAGATATCTGGCAATGTTACACTCTGGTCAATGTGAATTACTCTTGTTTCACTGACTGGTAGGGAGGAATTTGAACAGCAATTAAAGGTAGTCATATTATCAATATTATGTTCTCATATTATCAATAATATATTTTCACCTCTTTTTTTTCCAAAGACTGGCAGAGCCACAGCTGTCTGTACACCTGACCAATCTGTGTAGTTGCCAAAAACTATGGCACACTTATGAAGTTTGAGAGGAGATGTGGTGGGTATTTTACACTGCTTCATGGAGATATATTTTCCCCCAAAGAGCTTCCAAGCCATCAATATCTCTCTAAAAATAAAGAAGCCTGTGAGCAATGCAGCAGTGCCTTCACAGCTGGTGAAGAGAATGGGTACCCACAGGCAAACGAACCCCTTAAGGTAGTGACACATCTCACTTCTGAACTGGAGGAAGGAGATACCTCCTTCGCCCCAGATTTTGACCCATAGGCAAAAAAATGTACTTTTTTTATAATCAGAAGTGGCACTTCAAAGAATTGCAGGCACAGCCTTAGCTCCTGAAAGAAATAGCTAAGATGATCAAATTAATTAAAAGAGTGGAAAAAACCAAAGTCTAATCTAGGCTGAAACTGTTGTTGCTTTTAGCAGTTGGAATAAATCAGGATGACACAGAAAGCACTTGAAATAGAGCAGGCAATGCTTCTTCAACTTCAGAATGGTTCAACTCCATTTTAAAACAGAAAATATGGGTCTTAGCAGGATCAGCTCCTGCAGAAATGGATATATATGATGTATAATTGCTGAAGTAGGGGTATTAATCTTTATAATCTGTATAAATGTCCTGCAAAGCTGTCAAAAACCTTGTGGGAAAGTCAAACTGCAATTGGCATGCAAATTGGGTGTGATCTATTTGACTTCTTTGGATGCAGAGGACAAACAGGCTTTTTCCATCTCCTCCTTTCCCAGTCAACCCTCTGTTAACTTCCAAGATCTTCTTAAATGTGTCACTATCAAATCCATGCAATCCTTTTTTCCCAAACTGAAACCTATGTTTGTATAAGGTAAAAGTAAGTGAACTGGCAGGCAAGGCTGAGGAGGAAACCAAATCGAAATAGCAAGCAGAAATCCAAGGGAGGACACCAGTGTTATGCACAAAAAAAAAGCATTAGTGAAGGGAAAACAGGTATTGGTACCACTTACCAGTTGAAACAGTCTTCAGAAAATTTTCATACTCATGGTGTATGCAGGTTTGCAAATGCACAGGTGAGAGATCTGCAGAAAATATAGTTGCTCAGTTCTCAGTGGACAGATGTGATTGAAGAATTGGTAGTTTGAATTTGTCCAAAATATTTCCATATCATCCTGATCTTGTGTCCTGGCCAGCCCTATTTCAAACACATTGATGAGTCTAATTTAGTCTTTGCATAGCTTTGGAATAAACGGTATGGAAACATAGTGACATCATATTATATTATTGACAACTTTTAAAAAAATCAATCATTAAACTGTGGCATTCTCAGGCTGTGGGAAAAGTGTATATAAGAATGTACTATTAGCACCACAGATTTATGGCTGCATTTGTTTTACTTTTAAAGTATAATTTATTTTACCACTTGAAGGATTTTTAATTGCTGCTCTTCAGTCCTTCCATATGATGGGCTCTCAGAAATCTTGATCATGAAAACAAGTAAAATTATTCCCCTTCACTTCTTCCTTCAATATTTGGATAGAAAATATTCCTCAGAGTTTCATATCTATACACGATTATCCCTTTGTGACAGACAGGCTGTTAAACTATTTAACAACATGCTTATAAAACTGTGATTTAACGATAACATATTTTTCTTGTTTCCAGGAGGACACTTGTCTTGGCTATGGAAGATTAAACAGCAAACCATATGTGCTGGCAGTGGGTCATAGCCCTTGCATCTTTCATGTGGCTGATAGGATGTATATCACATCCTAAAAGAGGACTGAAGGACTGAACAGGCATACTGCACCAATGCAAAGGGTTTAATTATGTGCTTGGCTTTTAGAGATGGCTCAATAATATTTTATAAAGGGTGCTTTAGCAGGAAAAGCACTTGGCGGTAGCTTTAATTGGTTTAGAACTGTAAATATTTGATAGACCATCTGTTGGTGACACCGCAGCAGAACAGGAGCTGCTCCATTTTGACTCTCTGTGGATTCTTGAAGAGTAGAGACACTCATTTCAGACACTGAGAGCCAGGCAAAGATGGAACTTGAATCTGAATCTCTCATACTTCAAATTCTAACCAGATTTGCAAGACAGGATTTTCCTCAACAAATGTGGTGCAATTACACAAAATGGGCACAGGGCTTTGCAGATTATTTTTTCTTTTGGCTCAAGCCTAGTGTGCATGACTTCATTGGGAGCTACAGATGTGGGTATCTTGTTTGGACAAGTCACACTACTAAACCAAGAATATTTGATTAAAAAAAGAAGGAAAAAATGAAAAAAGAATTCAGGTGACCTGAAAAATTCAGAACTGACAATCAGGCTGTCGCACATTTACTTCTATTTCGGACTCACCAGAACAACATCTCTACGGGGAAGTTTTTATAGAAGTCCAATCTTCAAAACCCAGGTGGGAAGAGACATTATTACTTTCATCTCCATTGCAAAAATTCTAATTTAAAGTGCCTCAAGGAGTCTGGTGACTTACTGCCTTATATTTGAACTCTCCATTTTTGCTTTCCAAACTCAGCAAAATTCCAGGGTATCACCCTCAACGCAGCTTCAGTTTAACTTTGCACCCACTCTGCTGGCTTCATTTACTCTTAAATTTCACTTCTCATGCCCCTTCTTTATCCAAGAATTCATTTTAGCTTAGTTGTGAATGAGAGACTATGTGTAATCTATTTTTTGCTTGTATGTGCAGTTGAATTTACATGAATCTCAGTGTACTATAATATCCTCTGGGTATGGATGTTTTAGGAAGCTGGAAATTGCAGTGAGCCCATACAATTGTACCACCAGCAGTAACCAATACTAAAGAAACAAAGTAAGATAATTTTAAAGAGCATTGTGTTGGAGCTGGAAGATTAAAATCCACAATTGATGGCTGATTAAAACAAGTTAATGGCATTCAGCATAAGTCCTTCTTAGTCCTTCTCCTCCCCTCCATGGTTTTAAATGGTTTTTAAATGCTTGTTTGAGGTTGTATCCAGACACTATGTCTTGCAGAGGTTTGTGTTTGAGGAGGAGAGAAATGACTTGTAGAAAGTGCTGAAGAAGGCAAATGTGTGTCTTAGCAACACCAGGTGAGAAACCAAGCTGACTTGCTTCTCACCTTCGTTTTAACTGCAGGCTTATTTCCTCATGGCTGGGTACAGAGTGAGTCTCTCTTCATTTCTGCTTAAATCTCCTCCAGGGACAAGGGAAAATGTGCTGGGCTGGCAGGTATAAAACCTCAATTAACTATTGTCCTGAGTATGATTTCTGCAATTCCTTTCTTAAAGGGTTCCATGTGTTTCAGTCTTGGTAGTCAATTTGCATGTTCACTTCTCCTTCGTGTAAACACTTCCCCAGGGATTTTGTAACTAGAGAGAATTTAAACCTGGTTACTTTGCCCTTAGGAAGAGAAAGACCAGCATAAAATGTCCAGAGCTTTCTAAATATTTGTTTATCGTATTATGAATTCACTGAGTGGGCAGAACTCAGATTTTCCCTCTAGAATTAAAAGAGGAGAGAATACCCCTTTCATGAGAAGCAGGCTTTGAAAGTTCACACACTATTGATGTTCACAGACTGTTGATGACTGATTTGAAACAATGAGATTAAGCAGCCCAGGCTTCTACCTATTTCTCCTTTCAGTTGCCTAGTTCACAAGATCACAGAATGCAACCTGTTTCATCTTTTCCTTTTCCTTTTCCTTTTCCTTTTCCTTTTCCTTTTCCTTTTCCTTTTCCTTTTCCTTTTCCTTTTCCTTTTCCTTTTCCTTTTCCTTTTCCTTTTTTCTATCTCTATCTCTCTATCTCTATCTCATCTATCTCTTTTGTTCTTTTTCTTTTCTTTTTTTTGTTTGGAAAAACAAAAGAAGGCAATCATTGGGAACAATTGTTCTCAAGTGCTCTCCACTGAGAAAGATTCAAATGTACTGAGTTCACCACCTGACCACTTGTAGATTAGGAGGACTAATATCATTAGCAGAAGTGCACAGACACAGAATGAGGGTGTATTTACCCTTTGTGCATCAGCTAAAAGAACATTTCATTTAACTCTTTGGAAACTGAGAAGGAGGTGAACTACAGTTTGTGAGCTGTATTGAAAAGATTCCTCATTTTTCTGTCTCATGGATAATTAGCAGCTGTCATGATTACGTCTGAATTAGAATTTTGAAGAGATAACTCCTTTTCTTTTCCTACAATGTGGATATTTTTTCAGTTGCACCCTGAGCTCATACACGTTCTTTTTGGTGGTTCATGTTTATGATTTTTTATTAAAAGAATTCAAAGATGGGAGAAGAGATGTGTCTCACTGCAATTTTGGCTGTTGTACCCGTGATTTCCGGTCCTAATGTGGCAGCTGTGTCAATTCTAAACTAATATTGGATGCGAACCTGATGCTTATAGGTGGGTGTTTCCTTTTCTTCTTCTTTTCCCCCCAAGCATGAGCCAAATTTGAAGCCAACTTAATTTGCGTTATTGTGACAAGTGCCAAAGATATTGCTAAGCTTCCAAAGACCGTGAAAACTTCTCCTTACAGTTTTTTTCTGACCTTCCAGAGTAGCAGGAGAATTTGTCCTTCAACTGATTTGACATCAGCTCTGTTTGAGAAGGCTGAGCAGCACAGGGAGAGGACACCTTCATACAGCCCTCTTGCCCATTTTGGAACTGTTGAAGCCCATAGCCCAGTTTCTCCATGTGTTAAGGCATGAGAGCTGACAAGTAAGTTTTTAATTAAAGAAAAAGGTGGGTAACAAGGGAGCAGAAGGAACAGAAGCTTGGTTCAGTAATTTCCTAAGGTTGAAGGTAGTTACAAGATTCTTTGTTCCTTGAAGAACGTGCTAGACCAGACAAACACCACTGTCCTTGGGACCCCTTAAGTGTGTGCACTTTTGGCAAGGTTGCTGCCTGAAGGTGAAAAAGATCAGGTTTCCTCAGACTGTTGTCCAACTCTAAGTGCATATTGTCTCTTAGCTCTAGTTATTTATTGCAAATGGCGTTTTGGGTGACCCGAGAAATCAGGATTTGGGACTTAATTTCCTTATAGGCACCATTTTGAAAATCCTGTTTCATTTAGTAAAGAAAGTCAACAGAGACTGGATTTCTGGCTCTCAGTTACACCTGAAAATAGGCTTTTGCTTCGTAAACAACATAAGCAGTTGAGGTGCTTCAATGTGCCTGGTTCTCTGAACCTCACATTATTTTTAAGATTTTCTCTCGGGTGAAGACCTGTGCCTGTGTTTCAGAGCCACTCTTCCAGCACCACAGGATAAACACCTAGAGACAACGTGGGACTTCCTGGCGGCTCTGCAGGCATGAGAAGCTGTCCGATGGGATGGAGTCAGACAGTCATAAATCGGTGTTGAGTGCTGTAATGTGACAGATCAGGTCAAACATTTTTATTCTGTCAGTTTGAATGATACCGCAGAGCCGAAGGCTTCCGACTGGCTGAGTTTTAATCACTGGGGTAATTTTCCGTGTGCGTTTTTCTTGCGATGTTGCACTGGGCATTCCGCGGCACTGAGCACAGGTTCTTACCCATTCCAGTTATGGGAGAAATCTCTGCCTAATTTAAGAGTGCCCTGGTTTTCCAGAGAGGTAAGGGGTAATTTTGATTTCATACTTCACACCATGTACTAAAATCAGTGAGCCTTAGGAGGCAGACAAATACAGTGGAATTTAAGGACACTTCTTGTGGGTGGCACTTGAACTGAATATATGAGCAGAGCTATACTCTGTGCTGAGTTTCTACTATGGGAAGGAGGATTCTAATTCCCTTGCTGTAAGGATGTGAGGTGGTCTGGGATTGCACTACTGCACTCATCATTTCATATTAGAGAGTGTGAAGGAGGAGCACAACAACTGTGGGAAATACAAGGTTGAAGAATCTAATTACAGTCCTCAGTCCAAAGTGTGTGGTACTTTTTGGACCACGGCAGGATCAACCACCTAATGCTCATAGAAAACTGGTTTTAAATACATAGATATATTCTTCATTCTTTTCACATGGCTAAAATGTATGGTTCTGAGTGGTCTTAGTAGCTGGTTAGAAAGAGTTCAGTTATAATAATTATGTTACTCAGTGCCTTACCTCAGACATGACAGGACTGAGAGGTGGAAGCACCTTGATACAAGGTATGGAATTGTACTAAGAAGCACAGAGGTCAGTAAATTCCAAAGGCCTGTGCATACTTGCTTGCTTTGACAACCTTGTGAGATCTGAAGAGGAAAAATGTTTGGTTATTATTTTCTATTGACATCCTTATCTATTTTAGTTTGAAGAAGTATCTCATCAGAGCAGCTGTGTAACTTCTGCCTGGTTTGCAACCTCTCATTCTTTAGCCAGACAAGGCAGGCTGTGTTGCAGGATGGCTCCTGGTCAAGCAGTCTGAGGACAAAGATCAAATAATCTAAGGTTCACTGAAGCCTCTACACCCCCCTGTCAGAAAAGATTTTGGGAAGGTATGTCTCTGGCTTTGTGTACAAATGTAGGTTGAATGACCACAGAAACACAGATCTGTGGTTTAAAGCTGAATCTCCTGAGTTATTACCCAATTCTACTCAGCATCATCCCACAAACTCATGTGGATTAGCCAGCTATTGACTTTTTCTTTCAAACCCTCAGAAATCATAGTGAAATTAAAGCTTATGCAGTTTTGATTGCTCATAAAGGGTCCATAAAATGTCAGTTAGTTGCAGGTGACCATAAACTGCTTTTAACACTTATTTTCATTCTAATTTGTATCATTTGCTGTGAGTAGTCAGACTGCTATTATCAGGTTTATATAATATTAGTGTTCTCAGATTTTGACAAGTCAATCTCTACTTTAAAAACCCTCAAAAGTTTTTCTTTTGTTTGTCCTTTTCTGCAAAAAGAGATTTTGATTCCCCATGGTGGACGCTAGAATTTCTCAGAGCTTTTGATTTCCGTCTTCTAACTTCAAGGAAAAATAAGCTAAAATAACAGAAAAATATCTTACCCATAGTTTGTAGACCCCAAAAGTCTGTGTGAGTGGACAGGCATACTGCTTGCTCCAATTTCCAGTGACTCTCCTGGATATATAGCTTCACTTTGAATATTAGATAATTTTTAACATTAGGGGAATGTTTTCCCTTTTCTAATTGCAAGGGGTATAATTAATGTTTACAGTTTGTCATCAGTCGAAAGTAGGTAAACAGTTTAAAACTTCTATCCAGCTCAATAAGTTTTCAGATCAAATTTTCTTCCTCAGAAACACGGACTGAGCACATAGGGCTGTCAGCTGTCTAGGGCATTGGGAATAAGGGTGAAGCTGTGCCTTGGCATTAAAATGGGAAAAAAATATAACCCAAGGAAATCCAAGGTATGGCACATGATTCAACACTGGGAATATAAACATAAAATGAGTAAAGAAAAGACATACCAGTGCTGGGAGATTGAAAGTCCGGAACAAGGCACCTCAGCTGAAAGGTAGGATTTGCAAACAGTCACCTGGAAACCTTCAGGCTGAAGTTTCAAAAGGCGTTTGAGGGGGAACTGGCTGCCCAGCTCGCTGCTCTCCCACTTAGGTAGGCTCTGGCCTTCTTTTGCTGGGGAAATGCTGTTCTCACTGGTAGTGTAGAGAATAGTTTTCCTCAGAGCTGGGAACATCAGCTCAAATCCCTGCATGGCAGCTCTACGACCTGTCAGCAGAAAGGCCCCTTATGGTCTGCAGATCTGTGCTTACACTACTGAATCTCAGAAAACTTTAGGTCATAGAATCAGTAAAGATCACTGAGTTCCAACCTAACAACCCCAACCCCACCCCAAACCTTGTCCCTAAGTGCCACGTCTGCATGTCTTTTAAATACCCCTGGGGTGATGGCCCAACCACTGCCCTGGGCAATCTGTTCCAAGGCTCAACCACCCTGTTGGCAAAGAAACTCCTCCAAAAACTCTGTCCAAACCTCTCCTGGTGCAACATGAGGGCATTTCTTTCTGTCCCTCCACTCATTATTCAGGAAAACAGACTGATGATAAACATTTTCCTTTATTCTGTCTCAATCAGTTTGGGTGAATGTTAAAGTTATCCAAGCTCTGGCTGTTCTTGAGGGTCCTGCACAGGAGTGTTCCTTCAAAGAAGCATTTCCATTGCAGCCAGAGAAAAAATGGGTTTAATTTCTGAAGCTCTCTCTGCTTACTTCCCTGGGACATGCCTTTTTTATTTGTATGGTGAGATTTTTCTCACTGATTTTTCTAAGCTGTTTTTAAAATTGTCATATTTTAAAAAAATCTTGGTTTTCCCCCCTTTTTTAAATAAACATTTAAGCAGTTAGTGAGAAGAATACAGTCATGCCCTCATACCTCTTAAGAATTTGCTTTCTCAGAATAAATCCTTTGACTTCAGAGAGCTGCGTTTAAAAGTAAAATAGATGGGTTTTTTAATTTATTTTGGTTCTAGGATTTATGCAGTCAAGTGCATGGTGTGATATATTTAAAAAGGTTTTCCTTCCACATTTGTTATGAGGATAAAAATATGGAGGAATAAACAAAAAAAAACCCCACATCTAAAAGCTGAAGTATTTTCTCCGGATGACATCTGAGTAATATTTTCTTTTTGCTTTGGATGGAAAGATGACAAATTTAAAATAGAGTAACACTGATAATCTGGACCAAATGTTTGAACACACTTGAAAAAGCCCAGCAAAATTATTTTATGATGCCTTTATGTCTGTATTTTTGTCATTTCATGTATCTGCAGGCATCATAGGAGCCCTAAGACCCCTTAGTTTCTTTTTCAAGTGTTACTGTGTTCTGTCACCAGCATTAACACCATCAAACTGCCAGTGAGCATAGAAGCTTTAGAAATAATGAAATGTCACTTCCATTACAGAACAATGTGGCATTTAATGATTTAATGGGACTATGCAAAGTTTATTTGCATTATGATTCTACTGCGATGATTTTTCCTGGCAGTCAAAGCTGCCAAAAATATCACTGAATGTTAATTTAGATGAACTTTAAAGGCAGCCACGTAGGGAGTGACCTGAAATCAAAGCTTTTGGTCCTAGCCTTCAAAAGAGGCAGCCCTGGAGGATGTAATTAGAATCTTCCTTTAACCTCACAGGCGTCAAATCTGAGGAGAGGACATGGCAAAAAACACCCCCCCACAATGAGCAGATGTATCATTCTCAGAAGCAAAAATTAGAGTAACATAATTAGCTGGCAGAGACAGAAATACCCCTGGATTTAGATATCATTAACACAGTTAATTAAATATCAGAAAATATTACATGAATATTCGGGGGCGGGGGGAAGATTTTATTTCACAGTGATGGAAATTTTAGCAAACTTTACTCATCTTTCAGCATTAATCTCTATCAAACATTAGCAATTCTAACTGTGTTGGTCCTTTAGTTATTTGAGTGAAGGTTGTCAGAGTGCATTAATAGTGAGCTTCACAGCTGGGATGGTTTCCCCCCCTAAGAAATGCAAATATTTTTATTGGCATGTGTATGATGATTTCTACCTGAAAGGAAGAAACCAGTGACTTCTGAAGTCCTTGGTTTTACCTGGCTTTCCAAAATAGTGTTACACATACACTCCACAGGAGGAGTTTAAACCAGGGGCTTTTATTCAGTTTTCACAGTGCCAGCTTAAGAATTGAACAAGTTGGTTTTGTTTGGTTGTTTTGGTTTGGTTTTTTGCTCAGATACCAGTTTGTTGAATGAAAAGGAGGTTTCAAATAAACATCAAAAAAGAATGAGTTAATTTGTGAGAAAAAGTGATAAATTTTGGATGTGGAGATTATTTCCCCTGTAATTTTATAAGCATTTTGATAGTTTTGCTAGATAGAAATATTTTACAATTTAGCTAATGAAATTTAAATCTTGGCTAAATTTTAAAAAAACCAAACGAAACAATAAAACAAAAAATGCCTTGAAAGAAAGACAGTAAGTGTTATAAGAAGAAAAATGGGAGAAAAGAGAAGGAAAGGACATTTTCTTCTGAAAGTAATTGGTTTTGCTTGAAAGAGAATAAACACACTGTTCTACTCTGTCAGTAAATACAAACCAATAAAGTGCTATAGTTCTGCTCCAGTCCCATTGTGGTAACACTATTTTGTGTTATCTGTAACACAGATAGCACAAAAGAATATTTAAATTATTTGTGAGGTTGCCAGTCAACCACAATCTAACAAACCTTCAGGTCTGAGGAGCTGCTTTCTCTTCTTAATACAATGCATAAATAGAAAACATAAAACCAGATTCACTAAAGGTTTCTTTTATTTCTTGAAGTTAGAAACCAATTAGTACCAGCTTAGCTAAAACAAACAAACAAATAAAACCCCAAACAAACAAGCCAAGCAAAACAAGACAGGGTTTTATATCTCCCTAAAAGATAGGAACTAAACGAGTATTAGGAACATGAATCTGAAAAATGGCATGTCAACATTATTCTAGAAAGAGGACAAAAAAGAGAAGGGTGAAGTTGTGCATAAAAGTGAAAAGAAAGTACCCACTGCAGACAGATGTCGATTTTTTTTAAGGCAACCTCTCAATTCCTTGGTAGGAAGGCTAATTAACCTAACAGCAGGATCCAGGCTGAAATCAGCTCTCTACTCACTGTAATCACTAGGATCACAGTTTTCTCAAGGCCTGAGGAAAACAGCCCATGCAACTTAATTCAGCTCCCATGTGCTTATGCATAATGACAGTGTCTTTAATTATTTGCTTGAATGGTATTTTTCTGACTGGAACCCGTGTGGACAAGTGGCTTTTTGACAAGGATAGGAAGAAATGCAGCCTCTACCATGCTGGCTGCAATAGGGAAGACACAGCAAATGCAGCAGGGAACTTCAGGAAAAACTGATTTTGTGGATGAGGAATGGTATTTTTTCCTTCTCCCTCTCATGTGGCAGCAGGAACTGCCTTCAGCCAATCTGTCCCTAGGTGGCCTCTTCATGGGTGTCCCAAGGGATTTTTTTTTTTTTTTTTTGGCTCAAACTGTTAAATAAGTGTGCATTTTATTGATCTAGCTACTGAGTTAAGAAATACATTTTCTGAAGGGCCATGTGTTACATCTGGGCAGCAACTAACTACTCACACCTTGATGTGAGCCTGGGATATCTACAGTTGTATTGTGAGAAATTAGTGGATTTGCTCACAGGGCTGAAGTCAGAATTTGCAACTGAAAATGGTATTGTGGATATATTTTTAAAATACAGTTTACTGCACTGAGGATTTGAAACAGATTACTACTTTTCCATGATAATTAGCATTGCAATAGATATCAAAGACTGGCTCTCAACTTATGTGTTACAGAGTCTGATGCTATCAAGAGTGGTAAATATATTTGTGTTGACATCAGTAGGGCTCAGACCCCATCCCAGTGTGTGATGTTACATTCAATATATATATTGCAGTTAGACATCCTGCTGCCATAGCTTGCCCTCAGATGTAACACTGTTATTATATCAGAGCTGCATAATTTAGACGAGCCCTTTTCTACTGAGAAGAATCTGATTTTACTCTGGAGACTAAGGATTTCTGGGTAGCATTATGGAATTACAAAGTGAGGAATCAGATGAATTTCCAGTCCAAACTTCACCTAACTTTAGCAATTTAGGAATTAGGTCTTCATAGTAGCAGTCAATGCAAGTAGGCAATGGTGGGAGATCTGTGCTTCCAAAGAGTGATTAATTTCAACTATTTTAGACACTTCTCTTGAGAGGGGATGAATTATGCTCTGTAAATGCACTTCCACATGCCCTGACTATAGCTGGGCCTGGATGACTAGATTGCATTAATCACCTATGTTATCATAGCTGAATTTAGATTAAATGATCCATGAGTGTATTCTCAATGTATACTTCACTGCTCAGGCACTGTGGGGCCTCTAAGAGGCTGTCATCTTCAAAAGGATGAGACCTATTTATTTTCCAAAATTGTTAAGATGCAGTACCTCAAAAAAAATAAGCAAAACTAAAAAATTCACCTGTTTTTCCATTCTACTTTCTGTAATTAGCAGTATTTTTCCCTACAGGTCTGCTTGCAGAGGAATGGCATTGTCTTTTATAGCTAGAAACACTGGAAAGAATGTATTTTGATTTAAAAATATATATAGATATAAAAAGAATAAGTAATGGCAAATAAGTCACAGGTCTGTGTAACTAAACATTTCTATCAATTGTTTCTGAGAGATTATTGCTTTAAATTGAAAAGGAGAAGGCATGAGAAATTAAGCAATCATGAAGAAACTCTGAGTACTTTGGAAACAAAAAATCCTCCATGGAAAAAAGTATTTCAACATGCCACAGAAAATTCACTTCTGTTTCTAATTTCAGAATGTCTCAAGAGAGATATAATAAGAGGCTGCTGAGATAAGTTTTTTCCCATTAACTGGTAAGAAACAAAGCCAAAGCAAAAATTGCAGGTTGTTTTACTTGTGTGCTGGAACTTATACCATGAGGAAAGCTTTCTTCTTTACAGGAATAACAAAAACTGGCCCATAAAGCACAGAGATGAAAATCTTCCAAGGCAACACTTTACCTCTGGGAAACAAATCTAAAACTAGCGAGCAAACAAAGCCCCCAGCTACTCTTGCAGTTGTATCCTGGTTAACGAAGAGTGTGTCACAAGCATCCACAGCTGCTCTGCTTCTGAGCACATCAGACAAATGGAAAGGCACTTTAGCAGCAAATGGGACGCAGTCTAGCTCCAATGAGGTCAGTGCTGTTTTTTAAATTTACTAGTTGAGAAATTGGCTGAAAGGTAACATCTTTGCTAGCCTGCATGCCAAAGCTTTTGTGAAGTATTGTGAGTGCTTTTGATAACCCACTGACATATGCCTATTATGCTCTGCAGTGGTATTAACCTATGAGAGATGCTAAAATGTGACCCATAATTAGAATTTGACATATAAAGTGAACTGTAATACGGCTTCTGAAGTACAGTTCCCTGACAACTGGCTTCTAAGAATTTCAAAAGAACAGTCAAGTGCCAAGTTGTCTTGCTTCTTCTCAAGTAATTGAAATCCACAGAGGTTGTTGTTTGCTGACAGTAAAACTCCCTTTTGTGCAGTCAAGTGCAAGGGCTCTGTTTGCCAAATTTTGAAGACTGAAAGTTTAATATGGTATGGAGGCTTATGCTTGCCCCTTGCTCTGAAACAGGCATATGAAATATTATCCTCACATTTTTACTTCACTGAAGTCTGCTGAGTGTGGCAGTCAAAACTGAAACATATCAAAGAACCAAAACTACTTTACTGTTCTGACATAAATTGTAAGTTACCACAGCACTTCAGTTTTGTAAAGAAATCATTCATGTCTATTTGAAATGTACAAAAATAAGTTTAAAAAGAAAAAAAATGTGTTTCAGATTATTTCATGAACTGATCTACTTATTAGGATAGTTGTCTGGCAAATATTAGTTTATCCTCATATCACATGACTGAAAAACTCTTGGATTATCAGCCTCATTTCACACAGAGAGCCCGATCTATTGGGATACAGGCTCAGTCCAGCTGATCAAAAGGGACATTTAATGCCATCTGAGATGCTGCCTAACCTCCAGCCCCTACTCCAGGTGAGTGTGTACCTTCCATAGATAGATGCTGAATCAAGCCAGCCTCACACAGATGTTCTTGAACAGCCCAAATGGAGCAGCTGAACCAAACTGTAAGGGACTTTATAGCTGATCTCTGCAACTGAAGTAGGAAATTAACTACATTTCAACAAAGATTCACTTGTTCTTAATCATTTCCTTCATCACATTGTTCTTAAGACACTCCAAAAACCTCCTGGAGAACAACCCTGGCCCCCTCTTGCCCTTCCTTCTCCCCTGCAGAGCCCTTTAGTCATTCCTGAAGTGCTAAAGGTTTCCTTCACCAGTACCATTGATGATGGGGGCTCATGGGTGGACAGGCCCCTGGAAATTCCTCCAAGGCATCCTGGTACCTTGGGTTTTGATCATGAGCTTTTTCTCCGTATTGGGCAAAGCAAGCAAAGCAACGATTAAATTAATAAATAAATGTTGCTGCTGGTTTCTGCTGGCTATTCCATGGGCCTCACAGGGACATGGATACCCTTGCCAGCAAAACTTTCTGCTCTCTTTGGTCTTGGTGGTTTAGTTGTTGCTCCTTTATTCCCTGAATAGCAAGCAGTGAACGTCAGAAGTGAAAGACAGGCATATTTATGCCATTTCAGTTACAGCAGAATAAATAACTGGTTGTGACTGCTGCCTGCTTGTGCCATGCTAACATGTAAATTACTCTCTACCTGAGCTCAGAATTGTCCTCGGGCCCTTGCTCTGGGAGTGGGAAGAGATAAAACGAACATTCATTAAAAAGAAAGGAAAAAAGTCAGCTTGTCATGGTCCATCACTCTTTCTCATGACACTCAGTGCTGTACTACTTTGGCATACCTGCCTCTGAGGAGGGAAAATAAGCTTTGGGAAATGTTGTACAATGACAACTTCATATTTTTGGTACTTCCATACAAGGGTGTAAAAAATTAGAGAGAATTTGTGCAAGTCTCCTTTGCAGGCTGTGAGGGGAGAGAGCCATATCATTCCTTCAGCATAACAATCAAATCACATGAACCTGATTGCTGTCACCAAGACGTTGACATGGTGTAAGGGAGGCAAAGTTTTTAGGGAAAAGAAATATCCACTCCCTGAAAAAGAAATATCCACTCCACAACTAAGTATATGCTCAGCCAATACTTAGTCATGAATAACTCATGAGAGTTTTTGCAACTTTTTCTTTGTTGTGAATCAACCCTAAATGGATTGAATTTTTCTGCAGTGTATTAGTCAACTAAGAATTATAATCTTAACATTGTATTTTTGTAATTCCTCTGCTTTACCTGATTCACAATTGGTTGATTGTGACTATTATTCTGGATTTTAATTACTCTGGTGATTTTGCATTCCTAAAATATTGATGGTCCACTGATGCTTATTGCAGTTTCAGTCTTTACTTTCTACAAATATTCTTCATTATTTGTCCACAGCTATGTTATTGAATAATATTACAGGGAAATTTGGTAAAATAATAATGTAACAATACAGAGCAAACATGCCTTCACTAAAAATTCTGGCTATAGTTTTAGCTGTATACAGAAAAGTATTCTCAAAGAAGATTCAAAAATTTGGAAATTCTTCTCAAAGAAGATTTCAAATGTTTGGAAATGCCAGATTAGTGACCATATGAGAATTATACATTTGGTCTTTCACTGTGTCTCCTTTAGCCCTTTTTTGTTTATTTTCAAGTTTTGGTATGGTTTGGAAATTATTATTATTGTTATTCTTTTCTCCTTCATTTTCCTTATTTTTGTTTTCCTAACGCAAGTATTTATTGCATCTGAAACAATTTATTACATTTATATATTTATTACATTTGGAAACAATTGAAAAGTTTACCTGGTCACATTCTTTAATTTTGTTAATTTTTGACTTACGGTTACCAAAACTGCAACAGTTGGGAAAAAATATTAATAAACCATTACTAACTAGTCCTAGAAATACTGATATATTTATATATAATTAAGAATAAAACTTTCAGCTGAAATTAATAAATTCATACATGAAGGGAAAATGCAACATTTTTTATATGGTACATGTCCATATGTGTAGACTGATTTTCTTTAGAAGTATTACTAAAACAGGATTATGAAGAAGAAAAAAGAATTATGTAGAAAAATAAAATTTAAAAAATGAAGTTTAAAACTGTGTGGAACTTTTGGCAATTCAGCTGCCACAATTCCTGTGGGAAGGTTTCCAGGGATATTACATACAGAACATTTTCCACCAAATTGTCCAACTATATGTGTATTTCCAACTGCAAACTGGATTTTCAGAACAAGTATTTCC
This sequence comes from Phylloscopus whistleri, assembly GCA_017589585.1. Lineage (NCBI taxonomy): Eukaryota > Metazoa > Chordata > Aves > Passeriformes > Phylloscopidae > Phylloscopus > Phylloscopus whistleri. The sequence continues at coordinate 6,403,684 of JADMLD010001393.1, read as the reverse complement.
TCAATTGCAACTTCATGTATCAATCTGTGCATTGTACATGAAATTGCCTCTGCTTTTTGGTGCACTATCCAAAAATACTCATTTTAGATGTTAGTGGGAAACTTTCCTTGGGTGTGTTTCGGAATGGATCAAATTATAGCTTAGTTAACAACATAATTTTTGCAACCATCTGCAAAATGGTTGCAAAAAAAATACAAGAAGATTGTATGGCACGCAATGCATGCAAAAAAAAATACAAAAGGATAACTTTATATGTCTGTGCTTCTAAAAACATGTTGTCAGCTGCTGCCATCAAAAAAGAAAGCAAAAATCAAAGGAATACAAGAGCAGCAAATGTGTTATGTTGGCATGACAACTGCCGCTTCTGTCTGGATAGCTAAGAGAGAAAATGTGCATACGCAGAGGAAGAGCTGAGAGAGAAAACTTTGTGCAGGGCAAAATGGAATTAAACCAATCTGCCTTAAATATTTCCAAGGAAAGGTCAAAGGAATTTTATGTAGTCACTCTTTGATACTGAAAAACGCTATGAGATATGAGAGTACAAAGGAAAACTCTCACTGTCCTGTAGTACTTATGGGGTGTTTGAAAGGAAAGTTAACACCCTTTGTTATTAAGAAGGAAACCTGGATCCAAGTTTCCACCAATTTACTTTACTTGAAAAGAGAAGAATTTCCATGTTATTTAAGCTTAAGTCATGGATGCAGTGATGACATCTTTATGTAACCAGTTGTTTTCAGGATAAATACCCTCCTTGTATTTCCATAGCTTGATTCTGTTATGAGCATAATTTGTGAATTAAAAGGGACATCCAGGAAAAGAAGCAGCTTCAATGTCTGGGGTTATCACTGGACTAATTTCATTTAAGCACATCAATGAGGAGTTAAAAGCTTTGGCCCCATAGTTCTCAAAGTAAAAAATTGAACCAGACTAAACAATATCTTATTGATCACTTCTCATGCCATGAAAGAAACTTAAAGGTGAGGATAAATTCTGAGATATAAGGCTGCTTTTCCCTTCAGTCACTGAACATATTAAAACTATTCATCCTTGGCAAGCTTAGATTGTAAAGCAAGAGAAGCAGAGACAAAACTCAATGATTGGGTGTATGTGAGGCAGCTATATGAGGATAATATGTGCCACAATCAAAGCTTCATGTAGCTTCATGGCTTTGTGACAGTTATTCCTGAAAATGGGGAAAAGTAACAAGAAATCACAAATCAAAATTACCCATAATTAGACAGCATACTTTAAATTACTCTGTAAGTGATTTGCATGGTTGCCTCACTACTGAGCCAGATCATCTTACAAAGAGTAGCAAACTGAATGCACTATCTCTATCCCTTAATTTTCTCTCTCTCCCAAAAATAGTGTTAGGGAGATCTTTATTTTGCTTGTACAATTCATACATTTTACATGAAATTCCTTATACTACTTCACTCTCTGCTTCAAAGAAAACATTTCCCTGCTAAGAGTATTAATAATTTAGCAGAGGACCTCTGGAAGCAGGAGGGAGCCAGGAAATCTCTGAAATGTGGTTTGGGATTCAGAAGACAATTAGGACTTGGATAATAATAAAAAAATCATAAGAAGCAAGGTCTATAAAAGGCTTTCCAGATACTTCCAAAGTGAAAAGAAGAAAATATAAAAACAGATTCACTACCTAAGAGAACAGGAAACTAAGTAAGGACTGATGCAGGCTCATGTTCTCAGTGAACTCCCTGATTCAATTTTTACACAAAGACATTCAGAGGCAACCAGATGCTTAATGCAATTATATTAACAGTGCACAGGTGTGCAGATCACAGTAGGAGAAAAGAGATAATTTCAGAGTATTACAGAATTTATGGCAGGGGTATTTTTTGTTCAGGGCCTGATGAAAATCATGGAGAGTGCTAGTTAAAACAAATTCTTAGCATTTAATTGTTGTCGTTATTGAAAGAGATGGAGGTCCCAGGAGACTGAAAAAATGTAGGAGCTTTTATTAAAAAAAAAACAACAAAAACAACCAAACATAAAGAGATAAAGCCTGAGAATCAAGATGATTCCGGCTAATTTCATTAAGAGAAAATAGACTTAAATGTTAAAAAAATAATAACAATGTATAAGCATGTAAGAGAGAGTAACAAAAAATTAAGAATGTCTTTGAGAAGTAACTTCTCCAAGCAAATAAGTATTAATTTTGGCATGGTTACTGGTACAAACATAAACACAGGTGCAGTATGGTCTTAAATTTTGTAAGGCCTCTGATGTCAACTCATAGAAATAGGAAATATAAGCTGGATAAGGAAAAATATTTCAGGGAATATTGTCATAAAATGGGTAATACCTAATTTGCTGAAAAAAAAATCTGCTTAGATCTGTCTGTAAGGGTTTCTGTCAAAAAAAAAAAAAAAAGGCAAACAAAGCAGGTTATGATCTCTTCTATGCCCAAATTTATGCCATTATTTCCATTAAGGATTCAGATGATGAAAATTATAATAGACTTATCAAATACACAGAAGAGACCAAAAACTTTTCAGAAGACAGGAACAAATCAAAATAATCTCAGGAACCTGGAGAAATAATCTTAAATTTAGGAGGGAAAATCAGATAAAGTCAAAGGTAAAGTCTGTAAGAAAAGCAAAAAAAGAAAAGCATAATTAAAAAAGAGTGACCTCAAGGCTTATTGGAAGTTTTACAAGAAAAGCATGGTGAATTATAATCAATTGGAAAATCAGCATGAAATAGTTACAAAAACTCCCAAGTCTCACAGTGAGACATTTTACAGTGAGCACAGTTACCAGGCACAGAAAATAACTTTTTCCTTAAACTCAGAAGAGGCTTTGCCTAGAATGATGTCCAGTTTAGAGACATGGTTTTGGAGATCACTTGAAAAATGAAGTTCAAAGGAATGATATTTTAAACATCTGGTTGGAGTCTGGAAAAGGAAGATCAAGTGCCGTGTCTGTGTGTAACCCATTTTCCCCTATGTATACTCAGCAAAGTGAAGAACAAACTGGCTCAGTTTTCAGAAGTATTTTAAATCAGAAAGTAAAAAATATATTTGTCTGTCAGCACAATTAAGTTCCAGAAAAGGGGACCTTAAGAGGGAGGCTCTGGATTCACCTTTACAAAATTAGTAATAATAGCAACAATAATAACAAATTACTAATCAAGAGAAGCATGCTGCTGTGACACACATGTGGGAGCTGAGAGAAATTGACCTGGCTGGTTCTCCCCAGGTAGTGAATCTCTACCTTCAGGTTAGCCAAGGCCCTGCTCTGCTTCACTGTAGTCAACAGGAATATCCAATTCTCAGATGTGTGAGCAGGGGCTTCACACCAAAGGGCAGGGAGTAAAAGTTCTCTATGTCATTGTGGTGGCACTGGGCACAGAATGTCACTTGCTCATCAGTGTAGATATTTCCATTATTGAGACTGCCAAAACAGGCATAATAAATATTAGTTGGGGTTCACACTCACTGATTTCTTGGAACAGGTTAAAGCTCTGATTCATGAAGCTTCTTAAGCAGCTTGTGACTTGTGCATTTGAGTCATCCCTCAAAGTGAGTGTTTTGTTGTAAGTACATGTGTAGAATGTAATTACTTCCATTAGGGTCTGGTACATCCCAAAATTCATGGTAGAACTCTCTCACCTTCTGTACACAAAATCAGGAGAGGCGTAACTTCAGAAAACACATTCCAGGAAATAATTATTGTCAGGGAGCTGGACTGGATTGCCAGGAGTATCCCCATGCATTTCCTTGCCTCTGCCTGTGTGCTGCACACACTTTAATCTGATGGCCTGTGTCAATCATTGCACCAAGACCATTATCCTGCTCATCTTCCCCTGTTTCTGTGTCTTGGTTTGGAAAGACAGGTATCCGCCAGGGAAAGCTGAAGTAAATGTAAACCCCTCACCCCCCGCCAAATTAGAATTTTGCAATTAAGGGCTTTCAGGCAAAGATTTGGGAATAGGACTAACAGTTCTTTACTAGGAAAATTAACAGTACAAATGTAGTAGAAAACAAAAACCACCCAACCCAACAAGCAAACAAATAAACAAGCAATCCTGGAAAACCCTGACAAAGTCAGAGCTACAACCTGGCACCCTGTTGGTCAGGGTGTTGGAAGCAGTCCAAAAGTGAGCCCTCCTGGAGTGGCAGATGTGGTTCTGTTGAAGTGGAGATGATCCTGTAGGTAGGGTCCAGTGATGATGAGAGTGGGGTCTAGTCTTCCTCTGGTAATCGGGCGAAGCCAGAGACCTTCCTGTTCCGGAGTCCCAGTTTTATCCAGGTAGGAATGGTTGGCTCCCCCCACTGGGTGGAGCATCTCACAGTAGGATGATGGAATGTGGGTGTACTATTTTGGGAAAGGGAACAGCTTGAGGAAGAAAGCAGCCTGGGGAGTCTTAATGGCCCATCGTGAAGAGAGATAAGAAACAATGCCCTACCTGGTGTTAACAGTTGGGCCATTATCAAAAGGCACCTGCCCCGCTCCCTCCGGAGTAAACAAGAGATAAAGAAGAACAACCCCCCAACTGTTTTCAGCAGATGAAAATAGAATACACAATTTAGGTTCCACAACCCAAGACATCCTGTTTGTATGGGAACATTCCTCTACCTTCCAACTCCACTTCCTTCATCCCCATTTTATGCACACATTTTTTCCTTCCTGCTATTATTAGAATTAAAAGAACCCTCTTGTGACTCTAGAGTTAACAAACCCTCCAATGATTCCTGTGTACAACATAATGACAAATATTTTTAAAACTCCAGGAAAAAAACCACAACGACATCATCTCACACATTCCAAGTTAAACAGTTTCACTTCTCCCAGTTACCAGGTTTCATTTTTCACTTTAGTTCTTGCTTCATCATTTGCGCCTTTTGATTTGGTAGGCTTTGACATCTACTTTTGAGTAAAGACAAGAGCCATGAAGAAGATATTTATTCTATTAGACAGGAGGCCTTAAAGTAACATGGGTTTAGGATGCTGAATGTGGTGCAAGGAACCAAAGCACAAATCTACTTAAAGAACCAGAAAGTTTTGTTAATATTTTCAAACACGAAATGAAATTCCACCTTCAAGTTATATCCTGTGAGATTAATGATAATTACATTTGCTTTGCTAGGATACACACCTCATCTTATTGAACATGCCCTCCTTTTTCATCTTTCCTGCATGGAATAGACTGAGTATCCCTGTGTGTTTCTTTGGGAGGTACCTGCCAGCAAATGAGAGTTGATGAGAACACATAGATTTCACTGATGATTATGTCATCAAACTCAACCCACTTCCAAAATGCATAAAATAACTAGGTTTTTAAATAAATGACAATTGAAAAAAAAAAGAAAAACATTATTTATTGGTCATGATGTGGAAGTACAAGGAAGGATAAGAGTTCTCTGATTCACTCTGAATGCACATACCTATTAAATAATCCTGAATGTAAAAAGCAGCCACGTAGGTTTCAGCCTGTTACAAAAATAGAATAAATTAAAGATTTCTGAAGGGTGATACTAAAGAATGGAGTGTTAAAGTGTATGGCTCATAATGACATTTACACAAACAATCCTTAAACCCAGCTCTTTTTGGAAAGAGAAATACGTCAGCATTCAGAAATTTCTGACATGGTCACGTCATATGAGTGGAGGGATTGGCTGTACTTTTCCCTGGAGTGATGAATTCCTGATAACTAGAGAGACCAGGAGAATTAGACAGTGATTTGACAGGTCCATCATTAGATTTGAGGATGTAAATAGCATGATGCACTGTTTGAATTGTATCATTATAAAAATATGAATAAAAAATGTGAAAACTTTTAATTCATTCAGGCTAAAATCAGAAGGCAAGGTAAAATAAGAATCTATTGCTATAAACATTCATTGTCAGAGATTCATCACCCACAGCTCATACAGATTTACTGGGTTCAGCAAACAGCTTTTATCAGAACAAGTTTGACTTTAACACTGTTTATTAAATATGCAGAGAAGGTCCAGAAGAAAAATTAGTAATCCCAGAGTAAAAACAATTACATCAGAGTCCTATAAATTCTCAGCATGAATGTTCTGTAGGTAGAAAGTGTATTTATGACTCGGAGTGGAATGACGTGCTTTTATTTGGTGCATCAATCTTGTGTGGGAAGTAGGTACCTCAAAAATGCATGCTTTAAATTATATTGTGCAGCGGATACATGTAAAGTGGGGTGTTTGGTTTCTTGTAGGATTATTTTTATGATGAATTATTGCATAATATGATGTGATGATACCATGTAATGAAAAAAATGTCCTTGAAGAGATTGTTTTTAATGAATAATTTCCTATATTACTTTTTATTTAAGATTAAAGAAGTTAAGTAAAACTTAATATTTAGATGATAATATTATAGGAACACTATATCTCCAAACTAGAATTCAGATTGGTCAGTGCAAATTAAAATTGGTTTTAAATGCAGAGTTTTACTAAATAAAAAGTTGCATTGGTTTTAGGTATCAGAAGGTTCTGGAGACCAAATATAATGCTGATCCTGTTGCTTTTATAATTATCTTCATAAATTAGCACAACTTTTAAAGCCCAGTCTAAAAATCTATTCACTTGGATAACCATTCATCAACACCATATTTACTGGTGGCCTAGTCAAAGAAGAACTGAAAATATATTTTAATGCATGGCAACCAACTTGAGGATCAGTTAAAGGAGTTCACTATCTAAATTCTGTAATCAGTTAAACAAGGAAAAAAATATATCTGCATAAACTTTTCTCACTTCTCTGAGATTAATTTAGCTGTGTTTCAATATCAGAAGTCATTGTTCCCTAGAAATAATATACACACACAAAGCTTTGAAAGAAAGTTGTGCACTGTATCCTGAATTGCGTGAGTGGGATAAGAAGAAATCTTCCAATACATATTGCATGGCAGAGCTGTCAGAAGCGAGAAACTGCCTCTTGCCGAGAAAGCAGCGTTCAGTGCAGACAAGGCAGCGTCCTCAGGACACAATGCTGGCTGTGCCCAGAAGAGTGAGGCAGCAGTGGAAGACTGTTGAAAGCAAGAACAGCTCGGTGGAAGCAGCTGGTGACCGGGAGCTTGAGGCAGAAGCCATCAGGGCTGCAGGCTGCAGGACGAGCTTCAGGCAGACTTGTAGCACTTCCCCAGCACAGTGCACAGCTCCCGGGGCTAGATCCACGCCAAACATGCCCTGTCTGCAAGTGAGAGCTGTCCTGAGAGCAGAAAGCGTCAGGTAGCTTCTTTTCGCCGTGTACGTGCTGCTGCTCTGTTTGGGCACTCTGCAGAGAAACACTGGTGCTTGCTTCTGCTTCCAGCAAGCCAAGGTGCTTGTGCAGCAAGAATCCTGCTTTTTCCAGCACAGGATCACTTTGGAGCTGAGTGGGAGTTAGGCCTGCTTTTGCAGCACCAGCAGAAGCTCTGCTGGCTCTCTCTACTGCTTTTCCATAGCAGAGCTGTCAGAAGCGAGAAACTGCCTCTTGCCGAGAAAGCAGCGTTTAGCGCAGAGAAGGCAGCGTCCTCAGGACACAATGCTGGCTGTGCCCAGAAGCGTGAGGCAGCAGTGGAAGACTGTTGAAAGCAAGAACAGCTCGGTGGAAGCAGGTGTTGACCAGGAGCTTGAGGCAGAAGCCGTCAGGGCTGCAGGCTGCAGGAGGAGCTTCAGGCAGACTTGTAGCACTTCCCCAGCACAGTGCACAGCTCCCGGGGCTACATCCACGCCAAACATGCCCTGTCTGCAAGCGAGAGCTGTCCTGAGAGCAGGAAGCGTCAGGTAGCTTCTTTTCGCCGTGTACGTGCTGCTGCTCTGTTTGGGCACTCTGCAGAGAAGCACTGGTTCTTTGCTTCTGCTTCCAGCAAGCCAAGGTGCTTGTGCAGCAAGAATCCTGCTTTTTCCAGCACAGGATCACTTTGGAGCTGAGTGGGAGTTAGGCCTGCTTTTGCAGCACCAGCAGAAGCTCTGCTGGCTCTCTCTACTGCTTTTCCATAGCAGAGCTGTCAGAAGCGAGAAACTGCCTCTTGCCGAGAAAGCAGCTTTCAGTGCAGAGAAGGCAGCGTCCTCAGGACAGAATGCTGGCTGTGCCCAGAAGCGTGAGGCAGCCGTGGAAGACTGTTGAAAGCAAGAACAGCTCGGGGAGAGCAGGTGGTGGTGGAGAATTTCAGGCAGAAGCCGTCAGGGCTGCAGGCTGCAGGAGGAGCTTCAGGCAGACTTGTAGCACTTCCCCAGCACAGTGCACAGCTCCCGGGGCTAGATCCGCGCCAAACATGCCCTGTCTGCAAGCGAGAGCTGTCCTGAGAGCAGAAAGCGTCAGGTAGCTTCTTTTCGCCGTGTACGTGCTGCTGCTCTGTTTGGGCACTCTACAGAGAAACACTGGTGCTTGCTTGTGTTTAGAGCAAGCCAAGGTGCTTTTGCAGCAAGAATCCTGCTTTTTCCAGCCCAGGATCACTTTGGAGCTGAGTGGGAGTTAGCCCTGCTTTTGCAGCACCAGCAGAAGCTCTGCTGGCTCTCTCTACTGCTTTTCCATAGCAGAGCTGTCAGAAGCGAGAAACTGCCTCTTGCCGAGAAAGCAGCGTTTAGCGCAAGAGAAGGCAGCGTCCTCAGGACACCATGCTGGCTGTGCCCAGAAGCGTGAGGCAGCAGTGGAAGACTGTTGAAAGCAAGAACAGCTCGGTGGAAGCAGCTGGTGACCGGGAGCTTGAGGCAGAAGCCATCAGGGCTGCAGGCTGCAGGACGAGCTTCAGGCAGACTTGTAGCACTTCCCCAGCACAGTGCACAGCTCCCGGGGCTAGATCCACACCAAACATGCCCTGTCTGCAAGCGAGAGCTGTAGTGAGAGCAGGAAGCGTCAGGTAGCTTCTTTTCGCCGTGTACGTGCTGCTGCTCTGTTTGGGCACTCTGCAGAGAAACACTGGTGCTTGCTTCTGCTTCCAGCAAGCCAAGGTGCTTGTGCAGCAAGAATCCTGCTTTTTCCAGCACAGGATCACTTTGGAGCTGAGTGGGAGTTAGCCCTGCTTTTGCAGCACCAGCAGAAGCTCTGCTGGCTCTCTCTACTGCTTTTCCATAGCAGAGCTGTCAGAAGCGAGAAACTGCCTTTTGCCGAGAAAGCAGCGTTTAGCGCAAGAGAAGGCAGCGTCCTCAGGACACAATGCTGGCTGTGCCCAGAAGCGTGAGGCAGCAGTGGAAGACTGTTGAAAACAAGAACAGCTCGGTGGAAACAGCTGGTGGCCGGGAGCTTGAGGCAGAAGCCGTCAGGGCTGCAGGCTGCAGGAGGAGCTTCAGGCAGACTTGTAGCACTTCCCCAGCACAGTGCACAGCACCCGAGGCTAGATCCACGCCAAACATGCCCGGTCTGCAAGCGAGAGCTGTCCTGAGAGCAGAAAGCGTCAGGTAGCTTCTTTTCGCCGTGTATGTGCTGCTGCTCTGTTTGGGCACTCTGCAGAGAAACACTGGTGCTTGCTTCTGCTTCCAGCAAGCCAAGGTGCTTGTGCAGCAAGAATCCTGCTTTTTCCAGCCCAGGATCACTTTGGAGCTGAGTGGGAGTTAGGCCTGCTTTTGCAGCACCAGCAGAAGCTCTGCTGGCTCTCTCTACTGCTTTTCCATAGCAGAGCTGTCAGAAGCGAGAAACTGCCTCTTGCCGAGAAAGCAGCGTTTAGCGCAAGAGAAGGCAGTGTTCTCAGGACACAATGCTGGCTGTGCCCAGAAGCGTGAGGCAGCCGTGGAAGACTGTTGAAAGCAAGAACAGCTCGGGGAGAGCAGGTGGTGGTGGAGAATTTCAGGCAGAAGCCGTCAGGGCTGCAGGCTGCAGGAGGAGCTTCAGGCAGACTTGTAGCACTTCCCAGCACAGTGCACAGCTCCCGGGGCTAGATCCACGCCAAACATGCCCTGTCTGCAAGCGAGAGCTGTAGAGAGAGCAGGAAGCGTCAGGTAGCTTCTTTTCGCCGTGTACGTGCTGCTGCTCTGTTTGGGCACTCTGCAGAGAAACACTGGTGCTTGCTTCTGCTTCCAGCAAGCCAAAGTGCTTGTGCAGCAAGAATCCTGCTTTTTCCAGCACAGGATCACTTTGGAGCTGAGTGGGAGTTAGGCCTGCTTTTGCAGCACCAGCAGAAGCTCTCTTGGCTCTCTCTACTGCTTTTCCATAGCAGAGCTGTCAGAAGCGAGAAACTGCCTCTTGCCGAGAAAGCAGCGTTTAGCGCGAGAGAAGGCAGCATCCTCAGGACACAATGCTGGCTGTGCCCAGAAGCGTGAGGCAGCAGTGGAAGACTGTTGAAAGCAAGAACAGCTCGGTGGAAGCAGGTGTTGACCGGGAGCTTGAGGCAGAAGCCGTCAGGGCTGCAGGCTGCAGGACGAGCTTCAGGCAGACTTGTAGCACTTCCCCAGCACAGTGCACAGCTCCCGGGGCTAGATCCACGCCAAACATGCCCTGTCTGCAAGCGAGAGCTGTCCTGCGAGCAGAAAGCGTCAGGTAGCTTCTTTTCGCCGTGTACGTGCTGCTGCTCTGTTTGGGCACTCTGCAGAGAAACACTGGTGCTTGCTTCTGCTTCCAGCAAGCCAAGGTGCTTGTGCAGCAAGAATCCTGCTTTTTCCAGCACAGGATCACTTTGGAGCTGAGTGGGAGTTAGGCCTGCTTTTGCAGCACCAGCAGAAGCTCTGCTGGCTCTCTCTACTGCTTTTCCATAGCAGAGCTGTCAGAAGCGAGAAACTGCCTTTTGCCGGGAAAGCAGCATTTAGCGCGAGAGAAGGCAGCGTCCTCAGGACACAATGCTGGCTGTGCCCACAAGCGTGAGGCAGCAGTGGAAGACTGTTGAAAGCAAGAACAGCTCGGGGAGAGCAGGTGGTGGTGGAGAATTTCAGGCAGAAGCCGTCAGGGCTGCAGGCTGCAGGAGGAGCTTCAGGCAGACTTGTAGCACTTCCCCAGCACAGTGCACAGCTCCCGGGGCTAGATCCGCGCCAAACATGCCCTGTCTGCAAGCGAGAGCTGGAGTGAGAGCAGAAAGCATCAGGTAGCTTCTTTTCGCCGTGTACGTGCTGCTGCTCTGTTTGGGCACTCTGCAGAGAAACATTGGTGCTTGCTTCTGCTTCCAGCAAGCCAAAGTGCTTGTGCAGCAAGAATCCTGCTTTTTCCAGCACAGGATCACTTTGGAGCTGAGTGGGAGTTAGCCCTGCTTTTGCAGCACCAGCAGAAGCTCTGCTGGCTCTCTCTACTGCTTTTCCATAGCAGAGCTGTCAGAAGCGAGAAACTGCCTTTTGCCGAGAAAGCAGCGTTTAGCGCGAGAGAAGGCAGCGTCCTCAGGACACAATGCTGGCTGTGCCCACAAGCGTGAGGCAGCAGTGGAAGACTGTTGAAAGCAAGAACAGCTCGGGGAGAGCAGGTGGTGGTGGAGAATTTCAGGCAGAAGCCATCAGGGCTGCAGGCTGCAGGAGGAGCTTCAGGCAGACTTGTAGCACTTCCCCAGCACAGTGCACAGCTCCCGGGGCTAGATCCGCGCCAAACATGCCCTGTCTGCAAGCGAGAGCTGTAGTGAGAGCAGGAAGCGTCAGGTTGCTTCTTTCGCCGTGTACGTGCTAGTGCTCTGTTTGGGCACTCTGCAGAGAAACACTGGTGCTTGCTTCTGCTTCCAGCAAGCCAAGGTGCTTGTGCAGCAAGAATCCTGCTTTTTCCAGCACAGGATCACTTTGGAGCTGAGTGGGAGTTAGCCCTGCTTTTGCAGCACCAGCAGAAGCTCTGCTGGCTCTCTCTACTGCTTTTCCATAGCAGTGCTGTCAGAAGCGAGAAACTGCCTTTTGCCGAGAAAGCAGCGTCTAGCGCGAGAGAAGGCAGCGTCCTCAGGACACAATGCTGGCTGTGCCCAGAAGCGTGAGGCAGCAGTGGAAGACTGTTGAAAGCAAGAACAGCTCGGGGGAAGAAGGTGGTGGTGGAGAATTTCAGGCAGAAGCCGTCAGGGCTGCAGGCTGCAGGAGGAGCTTCAGGCAGACTTGTAGCACTTCCCCAGCACAGTGCACAGCTCCCGGGGCTAGATCCACGCCAAACATGCCCTGTCTGCAAGCGAGAGCTGTAGAGAGAGCAGGAAGCGTCAGGTTGCTTCTTTCGCCGTGTACGTGCTAGTGCTCTGTTTGTGCACTCTGCAGAGAAACACTGGTGCTTGCTTCTGCTTCCAGCAAGCCAAGGTGCTTGTGCAGCAAGAATCCTGCTTTTTCCAGCACAGGATCACTTTGGAGCTGAGTGGGAGTTAGCCCTGCTTTTGCAGCACCAGCAGAAGCTCTGCTGGCTCTCTCTACTGCTTTTCCATAGCAGTGCTGTCAGAAGCGAGAAACTGCCTTTTGCCGAGAAAGCAGCGTCTAGCGCGAGAGAAGGCAGCGTCCTCAGGACACAATGCTGGCTGTGCCCAGAAGCGTGAGGCAGCAGTGGAAGACTGTTGAAAGCAAGAACAGCTCGGTGGAAGAAGGTGGTGGTGGAGAATTTCAGGCAGAAGCCGTCAGGGCTGCAGGCTGCAGGAGGAGCTTCAGGCAGACTTGTAGCACTTCCCCAGCACAGTGCACAGCTCCCGGGGCTAGATCCACGCCAAACATGCCCTGTCTGCAAGCGAGAGCTGTAGAGAGAGCAGGAAGCGTCAGGTTGCTTCTTTCGCCGTGTACGTGCTAGTGCTCTGTTTGGGCACTCTGCAGAGAAACACTGGTGCTTGCTTCTGCTTCCAGCAAGCCAAGGTGCTTGTGCAGCAAGAATCCTGCTTTTTCCAGCACAGGATCACTTTGGAGCTGAGTGGGAGTTAGCCCTGCTTTTGCAGCACCAGCAGAAGCTCTGCTGGCTCTCTCTACTGCTTTTCCATAGCAGTGCTGTCAGAAGCGAGAAACTGCCTTTTGCCGAGAAAGCAGCGTCTAGCGCGAGAGAAGGCAGCGTCCTCAGGACACAATGCTGGCTGTGCCCAGAAGCGTGAGGCAGCAGTGGAAGACTGTTGAAAGCAAGAACAGCTCGGTGGAAGAAGGTGGTGGTGGAGAATTTCAGGCAGAAGCCGTCAGGGCTGCAGGCTGCAGGAGGAGCTTCAGGCAGACTTGTAGCACTTCCCCAGCACAGTGCACAGCTCCCGGGGCTAGATCCACGCCAAACATGCCCTGTCTGCAAGCGAGAGCTGTAGAGAGAGCAGGAAGCGTCAGGTTGCTTCTTTCGCCGTGTACGTGCTAGTGCTCTGTTTGGGCACTCTGCAGAGAAACACTGGTGCTTGCTTCTGCTTCCAGCAAGCCAAGGTGCTTGTGCAGCAAGAATCCTGCTTTTTCCAGCACAGGATCACTTTGGAGCTGAGTGGGAGTTAGCCCTGCTTTTGCAGCACCAGCAGAAGCTCTGCTGGCTCTCTCTACTGCTTTTCCATAGCAGTGCTGTCAGAAGCGAGAAACTGCCTTTTGCCGAGAAAGCAGCGTCTAGCGCGAGAGAAGGCAGCGTCCTCAGGACACAATGCTGGCTGTGCCCAGAAGCGTGAGGCAGCAGTGGAAGACTGTTGAAAGCAAGAACAGCTCGGTGGAAGAAGGTGGTGGTGGAGAATTTCAGGCAGAAGCCGTCAGGGCTGCAGGCTGCAGGAGGAGCTTCAGGCAGACTTGTAGCACTTCCCCAGCACAGTGCACAGCTCCCGGGGCTAGATCCACGCCAAACATGCCCTGTCTGCAAGCGAGAGCTGTAGAGAGAGCAGGAAGCGTCAGGTTGCTTCTTTCGCCGTGTACGTGCTAGTGCTCTGTTTGGGCACTCTGCAGAGAAACACTGGTGCTTGCTTCTGCTTCCAGCAAGCCAAGGTGCTTGTGCAGCAAGAATCCTGCTTTTTCCAGCACAGGATCACTTTGGAGCTGAGTGGGAGTTAGCCCTGCTTTTGCAGCACCAGCAGAAGCTCTGCTGGCTCTCTCTACTGCTTTTCCATAGCAGTGCTGTCAGAAGCGAGAAACTGCCTTTTGCCGAGAAAGCAGCGTCTAGCGCGAGAGAAGGCAGCGTCCTCAGGACACAATGCTGGCTGTGCCCAGAAGCGTGAGGCAGCAGTGGAAGACTGTTGAAAGCAAGAACAGCTCGGTGGAAGAAGGTGGTGGTGGAGAATTTCAGGCAGAAGCCGTCAGGGCTGCAGGCTGCAGGAGGAGCTTCAGGCAGACTTGTAGCACTTCCCCAGCACAGTGCACAGCTCCCGGGGCTAGATCCACGCCAAACATGCCCTGTCTGCAAGCGAGAGCTGTAGAGAGAGCAGGAAGCGTCAGGTTGCTTCTTTCGCCGTGTACGTGCTAGTGCTCTGTTTGGGCACTCTGCAGAGAAACACTGGTGCTTGCTTCTGCTTCCAGCAAGCCAAGGTGCTTGTGCAGCAAGAATCCTGCTTTTTCCAGCACAGGATCACTTTGGAGCTGAGTGGGAGTTAGCCCTGCTTTTGCAGCACCAGCAGAAGCTCTGCTGGCTCTCTCTACTGCTTTTCCATAGCAGTGCTGTCAGAAGCGAGAAACTGCCTTTTGCCGAGAAAGCAGCGTCTAGCGCGAGAGAAGGCAGCGTCCTCAGGACACAATGCTGGCTGTGCCCAGAAGCGTGAGGCAGCAGTGGAAGACTGTTGAAAGCAAGAACAGCTCGGTGGAAGAAGGTGGTGGTGGAGAATTTCAGGCAGAAGCCGTCAGGGCTGCAGGCTGCAGGAGGAGCTTCAGGCAGACTTGTAGCACTTCCCCAGCACAGTGCACAGCTCCCGGGGCTAGATCCACGCCAAACATGCCCTGTCTGCAAGCGAGAGCTGTAGAGAGAGCAGGAAGCGTCAGGTTGCTTCTTTCGCCGTGTACGTGCTAGTGCTCTGTTTGGGCACTCTGCAGAGAAACACTGGTGCTTGCTTCTGCTTCCAGCAAGCCAAGGTGCTTGTGCAGCAAGAATCCTGCTTTTTCCAGCACAGGATCACTTTGGAGCTGAGTGGGAGTTAGCCCTGCTTTTGCAGCACCAGCAGAAGCTCTGCTGGCTCTCTCTACTGCTTTTCCATAGCAGTGCTGTCAGAAGCGAGAAACTGCCTTTTGCCGAGAAAGCAGCGTCTAGCGCGAGAGAAGGCAGCGTCCTCAGGACACAATGCTGGCTGTGCCCAGAAGCGTGAGGCAGCAGTGGAAGACTGTTGAAAGCAAGAACAGCTCGGTGGAAGAAGGTGGTGGTGGAGAATTTCAGGCAGAAGCCGTCAGGGCTGCAGGCTGCAGGAGGAGCTTCAGGCAGACTTGTAGCACTTCCCCAGCACAGTGCACAGCTCCCGGGGCTAGATCCACGCCAAACATGCCCTGTCTGCAAGCGAGAGCTGTAGAGAGAGCAGGAAGCGTCAGGTTGCTTCTTTCGCCGTGTACGTGCTAGTGCTCTGTTTGGGCACTCTGCAGAGAAACACTGGTGCTTGCTTCTGCTTCCAGCAAGCCAAGGTGCTTGTGCAGCAAGAATCCTGCTTTTTCCAGCACAGGATCACTTTGGAGCTGAGTGGGAGTTAGCCCTGCTTTTGCAGCACCAGCAGAAGCTCTGCTGGCTCTCTCTACTGCTTTTCCATAGCAGTGCTGTCAGAAGCGAGAAACTGCCTTTTGCCGAGAAAGCAGCGTCTAGCGCGAGAGAAGGCAGCGTCCTCAGGACACAATGCTGGCTGTGCCCAGAAGCGTGAGGCAGCAGTGGAAGACTGTTGAAAGCAAGAACAGCTCGGTGGAAGAAGGTGGTGGTGGAGAATTTCAGGCAGAAGCCGTCAGGGCTGCAGGCTGCAGGAGGAGCTTCAGGCAGACTTGTAGCACTTCCCCAGCACAGTGCACAGCTCCCGGGGCTAGATCCACGCCAAACATGCCCTGTCTGCAAGCGAGAGCTGTAGAGAGAGCAGGAAGCGTCAGGTTGCTTCTTTCGCCGTGTACGTGCTAGTGCTCTGTTTGGGCACTCTGCAGAGAAACACTGGTGCTTGCTTCTGCTTCCAGCAAGCCAAGGTGCTTGTGCAGCAAGAATCCTGCTTTTTCCAGCACAGGATCACTTTGGAGCTGAGTGGGAGTTAGCCCTGCTTTTGCAGCACCAGCAGAAGCTCTGCTGGCTCTCTCTACTGCTTTTCCATAGCAGTGCTGTCAGAAGCGAGAAACTGCCTTTTGCCGAGAAAGCAGCGTCTAGCGCGAGAGAAGGCAGCGTCCTCAGGACACAATGCTGGCTGTGCCCAGAAGCGTGAGGCAGCAGTGGAAGACTGTTGAAAGCAAGAACAGCTCGGTGGAAGAAGGTGGTGGTGGAGAATTTCAGGCAGAAGCCGTCAGGGCTGCAGGCTGCAGGAGGAGCTTCAGGCAGACTTGTAGCACTTCCCCAGCACAGTGCACAGCTCCCGGGGCTAGATCCACGCCAAACATGCCCTGTCTGCAAGCGAGAGCTGTAGAGAGAGCAGGAAGCGTCAGGTTGCTTCTTTCGCCGTGTACGTGCTAGTGCTCTGTTTGCGCACTCTGCAGAGAAACACTGGTGCTTGCTTCTGCTTCCAGCAAGCCAAGGTGCTTGTGCAGCAAGAATCCTGCTTTTTCCAGCACAGGATCACTTTGGAGCTGAGTGGGAGTTAGCCCTGCTTTTGCAGCACCAGCGGAAGCTCTGCTGGCTCTCTCTACTGCTTTTCCATAGCAGTGCTGTCAGAAGCGAGAAACTGCCTTTTGCCGAGAAAGCAGCGTCTAGCGCGAGAGAAGGCAGCGTCCTCAAGACACAATGCTGGCTGTGCCCAGAAGCGTGAGGCAGCAGTGGAAGACTGTGGGAAGCAAGAAGAGCTCGGGGAGAGCAGGTGGTGGTGGAGAATTTCAGGCAGAAGCCGTCAGGGCTGCAGGCTGCAGGAGGAGCTTCAGGCAGACTTGTAGCACTTCCCCAGCACAGTGCACAGCTCCCGGGGCTAGATCCACGCCAAACATGCCCTGTCTGCAAGCAAGAGCTGTAGCGAGAGCAGGAAGCGTCAGGTAGCTTCTTTTCGCCGTGTACGTGCTAGTGCTCTGTTTGCGCACTCTGCAGAGAAACACTGGGGCTTGCTTCTGCTTCCAGCAAGCCAAGGTGCTTGTGCAGCAAGAATCCTGCTTTTTCCAGCACAGGATCACTTTGGAGCTGAGTGGGAGTTAGCCCTGCTTTTGCAGCACCAGCGGAAGCTCTGCTGGCTCTCTCTACTGCTTTTCCATAGCAGTGCTGTCAGAAGCGAGAAACTGCCTTTTGCCGAGAAAGCAGCGTCTAGCGCGAGAGAAGGCAGCGTCCTCAGGACACAATGCTGGCTGTGCCCAGAAGCGTGAGGCAGCAGTGGAAGACTGTGGGAAGCAAGAACAGCTCGGGGAGAGCAGGTGGTGGTGGAGAATTTGAGGCAGAAGCCGTCAGGGCTGCAGGCTGCAGGAGGAGCTTCAGGCACACTTGTAGCACTTCCCCAGCACAGTGCACAGCTCCCGGGGCTAGATCCACGCCAAACATGCCCTGTCTGCAAGCGAGAGCTGTAGCGAGAGCAGGAAGCGTCAGGTAGCTTCTTTTCGCCGTGTACGTGCTAGTGCTCTGTTTGTGCACTCTGCAGAGAAACACTGGTGCTTGCTTCTGCTTCCAGCAAGCCAAGGTGCTTGTGCAGCAAGAATCCTGCTTTTTCCAGCACAGGATCACTTTGGAGCTGAGTGGGAGTTAGCCCTGCTTTTGCAGCACCAGCGGAAGCTCTGCTGGCTCTCTCTACTGCTTTTCCATAGCAGTGCTGTCAGAAGCGAGAAACTGCCTTTTGCCGAGAAAGCAGCGTCTAGCGCGAGAGAAGGCAGCGTCCTCAGGACACAATGCTGGCTGTGCCCAGAAGCGTGAGGCAGCAGTGGAAGACTGTGGGAAGCAAGAAGAGCTCGGGGAGAGCAGGTGGTGGTGGAGAATTTCAGGTAGAAGCCGTCAGGGCTGCAGGCTGCAGGAGGAGCTTCAGGCAGACTTGTAGCACTTCCCCAGCACAGTGCACAGCTCCCGGGGCTAGATCCACGCCAAACATGCCCTGTCTGCAAGCGAGAGCTGTAGCGAGAGCAGGAAGCGTCAGGTAGCTTCTTTTCGCCGTGTACGTGCTAGTGCTCTGTTTGCGCACTCTGCAGAGAAACACTGGGGCTTGCTTCTGCTTCCAGCAAGCCAAGGTGCTTGTGCAGCAAGAATCCTGCTTTTTCCAGCACAGGATCACTTTGGAGCTGAGTGGGAGTTAGCCCTGCTTTTGCAGCACCAGCGGAAGCTCTGCTGGCTCTCTCTACTGCTTTTCCATAGCAGAGCTGTCAGAAGCGAGAAACTGCCTTTTGCCGAGAAAGCAGCGTCTAGCGCGAGAGAAGGCAGCGTCCTCAGGACACAATGCTGGCTGTGCCCAGAAGCGTGAGGCAGCAGTGGAAGACTGTGGGAAGCAAGAAGAGCTCGGGGAGAGCAGGTGCTGGTGGGGAATTTCAGGCAGAAGCCGTCAGGGCTGCAGGCTGCAGGAGGAGCTTCAGGCACACTTGTAGCACTTCCCCAGCACAGTGCACAGCTCCCGGGGCTAGATCCACGCCAAACATGCCCTGTCTGCAAGCGAGAGCTGTAGCGAGAGCAGGAAGCGTCAGGTAGCTTCTTTTCGCCGTGTACGTGCTAGTGCTCTGTTTGCGCACTCTGCAGAGAAACACTGGGGCTTGCTTCTGCTTCCAGCAAGCCAAGGTGCTTGTGCAGCAAGAATCCTGCTTTTTCCAGCACAGGATCACTTTGGAGCTGAGTGGGAGTTAGCCCTGCTTTTGCAGCACCAGCGGAAGCTCTGCTGGCTCTCTCTACTGCTTTTCCATAGCAGTGCTGTCAGAAGCGAGAAACTGCCTTTTGCCGAGAAAGCAGCGTCTAGCGCGAGAGAAGGCAGCGTCCTCAAGACACAATGCTGGCTGTGCCCAGAAGCGTGAGGCAGCAGTGGAAGACTGTGGGAAGCAAGAAGAGCTCGGGGAGAGCAGGTGCTGGTGGGGAATTTGAGGCAGAAGCCGTCAGGGCTGCAGGCTGCAGGAGGAGCTTCAGGCACACTTGTAGCACTTCCCCAGCACAGTGCACAGCTCCCGGGGCTAGATCCACGCCAAACATGCCCTGTCTGCAAGCCAGAGCTGTAGCGAGAGCAGGAAGCGTCAGGTAGCTTCTTTTCGCCGTGTACGTGCTAGTGCTCTGTTTGCGCACTCTGCAGAGAAACACTGGGGCTTGCTTCTGCTTCCAGCAAGCCAAGGTGCTTGTGCAGCAAGAATCCTGCTTTTTCCAGCACAGGATCACTTTGGAGCTGAGTGGGAGTTAGCCCTGCTTTTGCAGCACCAGCGGAAGCTCTGCTGGCTCTCTCTACTGCTTTTCCATAGCAGTGCTGTCAGAAGCGAGAAACTGCCTTTTGCCGAGAAAGCAGCGTCTAGCGCGAGAGAAGGCAGCGTCCTCAGGACACAATGCTGGCTGTGCCCAGAAGCGTGAGGCAGCAGTGGAAGACTGTGGGAAGCAAGAAGAGCTCGGGGAGAGCAGGTGGTGGTGGAGAATTTCAGGCAGAAGCCGTCAGGGCTGCAGGCTGCAGGAGGAGCTTCAGGCAGACTTGTAGCACTTCCCCAGCACAGTGCACAGCTCCCGGGGCTAGATCCACGCCAAACATGCCCTGTCTGCAAGCGAGAGCTGTAGCGAGAGCAGGAAGCATCAGGTAGCTTCTTTTCGCCGTGTACGTGCTAGTGCTCTGTTTGCGCACTCTGCAGAGAAACACTGGGGCTTGCTTCTGCTTCCAGCAAGCCAAGGTGCTTGTGCAGCAAGAATCCTGCTTTTTCCAGCACAGGATCACTTTGGAGCTGAGTGGGAGTTAGCCCTGCTTTTGCAGCACCAGCGGAAGCTCTGCTGGCTCTCTCTACTGCTTTTCCATAGCAGTGCTGTCAGAAGCGAGAAACTGCCTTTTGCCGAGAAAGCAGCGTCTAGCGCGAGAGAAGGCAGCGTCCTCAAGACACAATGCTGGCTGTGCCCAGAAGCGTGAGGCAGCAGTGGAAGACTGTGGGAAGCAAGAAGAGCTCGGGGAGAGCAGGTGGTGGTGGAGAATTTCAGGCAGAAGCCGTCAGGGCTGCAGGCTGCAGGAGGAGCTTCAGGCAGACTTGTAGCACTTCCCCAGCACAGTGCACAGCTCCCGGGGCTAGATCCACGCCAAACATGCCCTGTCTGCAAGTGAGAGCTGTAGCGAGAGCAGGAAGCGTCAGGTAGCTTCTTTTCGCCGTGTACGTGCTAGTGCTCTGTTTGCGCACTCTGCAGAGAAACACTGGGGCTTGCTTCTGCTTCCAGCAAGCCAAGGTGCTTGTGCAGCAAGAATCCTGCTTTTTCCAGCACAGGATCACTTTGGAGCTGAGTGGGAGTTAGCCCTGCTTTTGCAGCACCAGCGGAAGCTCTGCTGGCTCTCTCTACTGCTTTTCCATAGCAGTGCTGTCAGAAGCGAGAAACTGCCTTTTGCCGAGAAAGCAGCGTCTAGCACGAGAGAAGGCAGCGTCCTCAGGACACAATGCTGGCTGTGCCCAGAAGCGTGAGGCAGCAGTGGAAGACTGTGGGAAGCAAGAAGAGCTCGGGGAGAGCAGGTGGTGGTGGAGAATTTGAGGCAGAAGCCGTCAGGGCTGCAGGCTGCAGGAGGAGCTTCAGGCAGACTTGTAGCACTTCCCCAGCACAGTGCACAGCTCCCGGGGCTAGATCCACGCCAAACATGCCCTGTCTGCAAGCGAGAGCTGTAGCGAGAGCAGGAAGCGTCAGGTAGCTTCTTTTCGCCGTGTACGTGCTAGTGCTCTGTTTGCGCACTCTGCAGAGAAACACTGGGGCTTGCTTCTGCTTCCAGCAAGCCAAGGTGCTTGTGCAGCAAGAATCCTGCTTTTTCCAGCACAGGATCACTTTGGAGCTGAGTGGGAGTTAGCCCTGCTTTTGCAGCACCAGTGGAAGCTCTGCTGGCTCTCTCTACTGCTTTTCCATAGCAGTGCTGTCAGAAGCGAGAAACTGCCTTTTGCCGAGAAAGCAGCATCTAGCGCGAGAGAAGGCAGCGTCCTCAGGACACAATGCTGGCTGTGCCCAGAAGCGTGAGGCAGCAGTGGAAGACTGTGGGAAGCAAGAAGAGCTCGGGGAGAGCAGGTGGTGGTGGAGAATTTCAGGCAGAAGCCGTCAGGGCTGCAGGCTGCAGGAGGAGCTTCAGGCAGACTTGTAGCACTTCCCCAGCACAGTGCACAGCTCCCGGGGCTAGATCCACGCCAAACATGCCCTGTCTGCAAGCGAGAGCTGTAGCGAGAGCAGGAAGCGTCAGGTAGCTTCTTTTCGCCGTGTACGTGCTAGTGCTCTGTTTGCGCACTCTGCAGAGAAACACTGGTGCTTGCTTCTGCTTCCAGCAAGCCAAGGTGCTTGTGCAGCAAGAATCCTGCTTTTCCCAGCACAGGATCACTTTGGAGCTGAGTGGGAGTTAGCCCTGCTTTTGCAACAGCACCAGCAGAAGCTCTGCTGTCTCTCTGCTGCTTTTCCATAGCAGAGCTGTGAAGAACGAGAAGCTGCGTTTTGCCGTGACAGAAGCGCTTTGGCTCTGAAAAGGCAGCTTACTCGGGAGAGCTGCAGGGTGTATGAGAAGCAAATGTCAGCCGGGGAAGAATGTGGATGGGATGAGGTGCACGGTGCGAGACGCTGTTTGCGGGGAGCTGCATGCAGAAGTCCGCAGAGCTACTGGCTGCTGGAGGACCTTCAGGCAGACTGGGAGGAGCTCCCCCAGTACAGTGCACAGCCCCCGTGGCTAGTTCCCTGCCAAATATGTCCTGCCTGCAGCCTAGGGGTTTACTGAGCGTAGGAGCTGTCAGGCAGTCTCCTCTTGCCGTGTGCGTGCTGGTGCTTTGTTTTTGCTGCGTTCAGAGGAGCCCTCGTGCTTTCTTCTGTTCCCAGCAAGCCAAGGTGCTTGTGCAGCAAGAGTCCTGCCTTTTCCAGCACAGGATCCCTTTCGAGTCTGGTTGGGGTTGCCCCTGCTTGCAGCAGCTCAAAGAGAAGCTCTGCTGGCTCTCTGCTGCTTTTCCCTAGCAGAGCTGTCTAGAATGAGAAGCTGCGTTTTTCCGAGAGAGCAGCGCTTTGGCGCTGAGAAGCCAGCGTACTCCGGAGAGCTGCAGGGTGTTTGAGAAGCGAACGGCAGCCGGGGATGAGTGTGGAAGGCACGAGAAGCACGGTGCGAGATGGTGTTTGCTGGCAGCTTCATGCTGAAGCCGGCAGAGCTGAAATCCCCCTGTACAGTGCACAGCCCCCGTGGCTAGTTTCCTGCCAAATATGTCCTGCCTGCAGCCGAGGGCTGTAGTGAGTGTATGAGCTCTCAGGCAGTCTCCTCTCGCCGTGTGCGTGCTGGTGCTTTGTGGTTGCTTCGTATAGAAAAGTCCTTGTGCTTTCTTCTGTTCCCAGCACTTACTGATGGCTCCCCTCCTTTCCAGACCGTGCCACTGGTGGAGGTCCTGGCCCAGGTGACTCCCCTGCAGGAAATGTGCCCTCAGCCCAGGGTCACTCAGCATGTGCTCCCCCAGCCCCTCGGGGCCCCGCCGCTCGTCACAGCAGCCCCCGCCTGGCTCCTGCCTGCCCACACCGTGGGCATCCACGGCTGCTCACGGGCATGGAGCTCAGCCAGTGCTGCTGCCCTGTGGGCTTTGCTGGTGGTAAACACCCAGACAGAGCTGTGACAACTCCATTTCTTTATTTGAACATAAAACGTCACCCAACCCCTGCCAAGACGGACAGGGGCTGCCCCCCTTCAATCCTGTCAGGGGAGCTGGGCCAGGGGGCTCAGGGGCAGAGGGTCACGTTTTGGACGTGTGCGTGTTGGGTTGGGCTCAAGACGGTGCTGCAGCCTCACAGACGGGGACAGATGTGAAGAGCTGGGATGACAGGTCAATTTCTCACTGCCTGAGTTGTTTTCCTGGTCTCCTGAAGGTGCACAGGAGCAGCTGTGGAGAGAGGAGGTGTCAGAGGCCCCAGCTGCTGGTGGCACACAGGGACCCTCCTGCACAGCAGGGCCCAGAGCTGGCACAGCCCCCAGCATGGCTGGAGCTGCTGGCACACCTTGGCCCAGCTGCACAGCTGCCCCTCTAGGCCCCAGCCAGCAGGGCATGGCTCTGGGCAGGGTCCCTGGCCAGGAGTGGGCCCCGGGGTGTCTCTGCCTTCCAAAGAAGTGGTTCAGCTGGGTGGGTTCAACTGATCAGTTGCTTCTGCTTGGTCTGTGGGTGTTCAAAATAGGAACTCACCCTGGGGTTGTGCAAAGAGAACAGGACAACTGAGGAAAGTTTATTCTTCCAGTGGTTTAATACCAACTCAACTCTATTTCTTCCAACTCTATTCATCTCTATTGAGAAACTATTATTTAGACACTATGGACTGGACACTGACTTCTCTCTCACAGGTGCCTGTGTTAAGCCCAGATTTGCCTCTCCATGAAGCTTGGGTTGACCATCCAGGCTTCGAAAGGGGCCTTTCCTCCATCTCTTCTGCATCTGGGCCCCTTCCTGTAAAGACACCTCTCCTCTTGCGTGTTTCCAACAGCCAGGGATGCTCTCTATTGAAGCTGGGGTTATAGTAGTAGAGGATCTAAAATAGGCAAAGGAGAAGAGTTAGTTGCCATCATCCCATGACTGGTAACCCCAAAGTTACTCCAAATTGCAGCAGAGGATCATGTACTCTGAGGGCCGTGTAGCACCTAAAGCTCAGTCTAAATCCTGTGATGGTTGTGTTCAAGAATCTCCACCCCTGCGGTTTTGCCTTCTGAGAGCAGAGCAGTGTAGGATTTTCAAAAGCAGAACAACTGCTTTTGAAAACCAAATATCACTATTTCTGAGCAGCTTCAGTGCAGATGTGAGCAGACAGGTACTCTTGTTGGTCCCTTGGTGCATCTGCTTGGCATTGGGAAGGTGCCACAGGAAGTTTTCAGATTTGATGCAGCAAGACATGGAGCAAAGACATTCAGAGAAATCAGGGTATGCTGAGTCTGTCTCTGCCTTTAACGGGTTCAAACTCAGCAGAAATGTATCTTATCCTCATTTGTACTAGTCAGAAAGACTCACTCAAACCTGCCTGAGCACAGTCTGAGAAGGAAATGAAAACCAGACCACTCACTCCCATCCCCTCCACCACAGAATCACACACTGCCTTTGGTTGGAAGGGATCCTAAATATCATCAAGTCCCAACAGTGCTGCCTTTGGCAGGGATGCCACTCACTATCCCAGGCTGCTCAGAGCCCATCCAGCCTGGCCTTGAATACTTCAAGGGATGGGGCATAAACAACCTCTTCGGGCAACTTGTGCCAGGGCCTCACCATACTCACAGGGAAGGATTTCTTCCTAAGGTCTAATCTAAACCTGGCCTCTTTCACTGTACAACCACTCTTCTTTTTCCTATCACTCTCTGACCACAAAAAGTCCCTCTCCCTAATTTTTATAAGCCCCTTATAAAAAGTAGCTTCTTTTCAACCTTCATATGGTCCTCTATGAGGAGGCCTTATTTGCTGTGAAGATTCCTCTCCCCCGCAGACTATCACAAGCACTAGTAGCTGTGCAGAGCAGCTGCTGTACCTGGCTGTGAGCAGAAGCTGCTGCTTCCTCTGATAGGAATTCAGGCAGGGAGGCAGATCTTTGGGAATCCCGCTGTACTTTAGTGAATCCATATGCATTCAGCTGTCGCATGAAACTTTTAATTTTCTGTGTGTGGAAGACCTGCTGTCCTTCCCTGCCTAGCACCTCCATTTCAAAGAGATCTTTGTTGATGGCCACACATTTTCCACCCTCACTCCACCAAATTGACTGAAACTTGCCACTTTCCAGCATTTTCCAAAGCTTCTGTGGAAAGCGCAGGGACAAGAACTCTTGCTCCATGGCAATCACCATGGACGGCTTGGCTGTGTCCCACCAGCTGGCAGGCAAAGACCAACTGGTACCAACGGACAGTAGGTTCCAATGGAATGTTCTGGCACATCACTGTGGTGCCTGTGCTGTGCTGTGCTGTGGGGCATTGCAGGTGACATTTCTGTGATGGTTGGCAGTGGTGCCCTGGCATGGGAAGCAGCCTGAGGAGAAACTGCTGAAGAGAACTTGTTGCTTCTCTGTCCCAGAGCCACCAGTGGTGGGAGTCCAGAGCCCAGCAGTGTCCACAGAGCTGTCCTGAAGGGCTGTGGGCAAGGAGAGCCTAGGCTGTGTCTGGCTGCACCAGGAGTGGGTCTCCAGGGAGGAGCTGGCATGGCTGCAGCCTTGGGCCTCTCAGGGCCCTGTTTGAGGACCTTTCCAGCTGAACTCCTCTGACACCTGCAGGAACGTGGCTCCCTGGACCCCTGCAATGCAGAAACAGCAACTCTAGCATGGAGAATCCTTTTCGTGACGTCTCCTGCCCCAAGCAGCCAGGATTCCTTGATGTCAACCCATTGTCTTTGCAAATTTCTTGGATAGGATTGCTTTTTTTTTATCTAGTGGGTTTAAAACCAGCTGGGAGAAATGGACCAGGGGACACACTTGCTTCGTTTTTAGCATGAGACCCAAAAGCAGTAGTGTCCTTTCTATCCATGAATGACCCAGCAATTAGGCTGGAGGAACAAGCCCTCACTCAAGCCATCTGGTTAAGAGATGTTCTGGTTTATTTTATCTGAATCACTCCTGCTTTGTTCATAAATCCAGAGCCATGAACATAATCCCATGAACTGGTCTTCTCAGGGAAGCCATTCATCCTTCTCCCTGCTGCACTGCCATCCCACAGTAGACAGTCTGCTGATTCAGGAGCATTTATGTGCCTGAAGAGCTCTGCATTCCTCCCTGCCCTTCACAGTACTGCATCTGAAGAGATACATTCCTCCCTCAGACATGGCCTTTCTGCCCACATAGCTATGGATTTTGGATCTGTAAGTCTGAAGCAGTTTCTAGCATGGCCTGACCTGTTTCTCATTAAATTCTTTGGCATTTGAGTATTAGCTTTTCTTTCTCTGCACTGAAATAAAAAAGAAGATATACACGATGCTAAATATGCCTGAAGTCTGAAAGAATTGTGTCCTATCCATTTTAGAGAAATAAAAAACCAAAAATATGTTGTGATTGCACTCGCACTCCTAAAAGCAGGAAATGGAAACATTTGCTTTAATTGAAGGATTTCACCACCCAAAAAAACCCCCTAGTTGCCTTCTAGATAATACACGATATTATAAATGCATATTATAAAGTTGGTTTTTCGCAAATATTAAGGTGAATGCTATATGTATAATAACTTTGCTGTAAGGATATAGTTTTTATTTCTGCTATTAGCAAAACTTAAACATGGTAGTGGGATAGCTGATATATGGTTATGCTTGTAACTGGATGCCCTGTTTGGTTGGGATAACATCCAGTGAACATATGATGGGGACCCTGCTGCTGACATGCCAGTTATCAACACTAATTGTCTGTGGGAAGCATAGACCAAGGCCCAAGCTGGAGGGGATAAGGAAGACACAGCCAAGGAACATGCACGCTCTAAAAAGGCAGACCCAAGGAGGGGCCATGCTAAACAGTTCCTGGAATATGGAAAAGTTTCATTATGCATGATAATTTATGCATATGCAACAGAACGATGCAATAGAAAGGATATTTAAAGAATGTCTCTGAAATAGCAGGTGTGCACTTGGCTGAATGCTGTCAATCCTTTGTTTGATTTTTTGTCTCCTAATTGTCTAATTTTTTTGTTAAACCTATTTCTTAAAATTTACCAAGTAAGTGAACCTCGTTTTTCACACACAAGCAGCATCTATGGTGGCCATAGATGGTTACTTTCCTTACCTCAGCCTGAGGGTGGCACTGCGTAACACCAACAGCCAGAAGTGGCAGCGGATCATTGGTGTGACACTCACCTGTGGGAGTTCAGAGCAAATATCAAAAGAGAAAGAATTAAAGAAAATTCATTTTAAGAGGGAAAAAGGAGCCCTTGGGAGCAACAAGCACCCACTGGGTCTAGTGGTGGAGTTAATAGTCTTGAATAGCCCGGTTCAGCCACTCAAATGTTGTATTCCTCTGGGGAATGGTTTTTCCCCAGAACCCCCTGAAGCCTGTGACCATGTAGTTTGATCCTTCCTTCCTATCTTGACCCTATTGGCTCAGGTCCAGCTATCTTTTCCTGATCAGGAGACTAAATAAAATCCCGTTCTTCATTGTTGGTTCTCTTTCTGCCCTGGAACCCTTCAAGAATAAAGCCTTGGACTAATCCCAGGGGTGAGAGCCTCTTTTGGAATCTTTTGTCCTGTTTCTGAGATATTCCTCCAAAGCCTCTCTAGGAACTGAACTAGCCAAGGAGCAGGAGGCGGCGGGGGAGTATTTCACTCAAACATGCTTGTGGCATTCTCTGCCCCGGGTTTGGGCAGGATGGGGTGTGAAAAACGAGGTTCACTTTTTATGCAAATTTATAAGTTTAATAGAAATAAAAATAGACAATTAGGAGATGGAAAAACAAAGCTTCTTCAGTCGAGGTGCTGATACCAAGCAAAATCAGCACCTCACCCCTTTCAGATCCTTTGTTTCAAGGATCCCTGTGTTGCATATTTAAAAGAAACTAATGCATGATTCAAACATTCATTTTGGGTGTGTTTTTTTCTTTGTAAGGTTTCAAGATCCCCCCAAGTATACAGTTTTATCTATGGGGCTCCATTCAGTCTGAGTAGATGTCGTAAATCCGTCTTCCCAGGATTCTAACCATCAAAGGTTCAATTGTTCTTTATCAGGAATCTTCAGTGCAGGAATGCAAGAGGTTCCTTCTGCCTTCTATCTGGTTAAGAAGTTAAAAAAAAAAAAAAAAAAAAAAAAAAAAAAAAAAAAAAAAAGAAACCAAACAACCCCTATCTCTACTTTGTTACAACTTAAGAATATTCATTTATTGCATTTTTCAAATTCTATTAATAAAAGAACATATAATACAACCTTCCCATATTATACATAAAGCAATCATCTTACTATATGCGAAAAGCCAACTCCAAAACATGCATTTATAACATGGGGTTTTCCCAGTCCCTCAGAAACTGTGGCCCTGGGGGCCGGGAGAAGCTCCTAGGCCATGTCCTGTCTGTCACCCCGGTGTCACCGCGGCTGGGGGACTCCTGCCGTCCCTCAGATGGCCACCGGGGGGCGAGCTGGGGCCGCAAACAGCCCCCCTCGATCGAGAGGGAAAAGCGAGCAGGAGAACGGGGTGAGATGAACAGCCCCCCTTGGATAGAGAGGGGAAGGCGAGCAGGAAAATGGGATGAGATGCAACACGGCTTCTTGGGAGAGGAATCGGGCCAATCTAGGCAGCTTCCTTGTGAAGAATACCGTAACTCTGGGTGATAAAAGCGCTGAGCTTGCCTCTTTCAAATGCCATTTTCCAGCTTGCCACCTAGGCATTGTCTAGTAATTCTCAGCAAGTCCTTCCCTGGGCTTATTTGTATCACGGTGAATCAGAAAGAGACCAGGAGCCCCAGGATCTGCTCCCTCTGTCACATCGACAGAGCCTTGCACTGGCAGCCGTGCCAAGGCTGTGATTTCTGCATGCTGCAAAAGCTATTGCAGAGCATCAGAATTCAGGTGAGTCATTCTTGCATGAAATTACAGTTAATCTTTGACTCCAAGCCCAATTGATAAAGCCCTGGATTTCTCTCTAGAGTGCGTGGGTCTAAATTTAGCAAATAAATGTAATGTTTACCAATGCTATACTGGAAACCCCAGTTCTCACCTGTCCTGTTAATACTTAAACTGCTGAGTTTCTACCAATCTCTACTCATACCTTTGCAGTTCCAAGAATATTCCAAGGAACAGCATGCAAAGCTTCAGAAAGCCACCATGAGACTTTTTCTGAAAAAGCTGAGATTCTCAACAAGACCAG
This sequence comes from Phylloscopus whistleri, assembly GCA_017589585.1. Lineage (NCBI taxonomy): Eukaryota > Metazoa > Chordata > Aves > Passeriformes > Phylloscopidae > Phylloscopus > Phylloscopus whistleri. The sequence goes on along the minus strand of JADMLD010001393.1, from coordinate 6,374,926 downwards.
TGGTGGGAAGAAGTATTTTGCCATCTACAAAGGAAGCTCCAAGTGACATGGGGTTGGTGAATGCAGTGCACACACACTAAAATGGAACCAGCACCTCCACCTAGGTCTCCCAGTCGCTAGCAGCAGTCTCACAACAAGGTTATCCTGTCCCCATGATCCCCACGATCCCAGCATGGGTCCTTCACAGCTGTTTTGTGTCCCATCCCAATACATCCTGGAGATGGAGGCAGTGGCATTGCGCAACCAACCCTGCAATGCTATGGCACGGGTCAAAATGACCATCTGAGATGTGGCAGCCACCCTGTTATTGGCACTTTGCATCCAGAGAGTACAGCAGGGACTTAGGCAGTCCAAGCACACAGCTACAAGGAGCCAAAGAATGTAGATGAAGATTCGTAGCACAGAGAGTTGTTGTCTAACCTCCTTTGCTGCTGCTGTGGAAGGGGGCAGCTGCAGACAGGTTAGACACTGCAGAAAGGAGCAGACCCACCAAGCAGCTCAGCTGGTGACAGTAACATGGTCCCATTGCTTCCATGGGGAGAGGCTGCTTTACATCAGCTGAAGATGTAGCTTGCTGCCACATCAGGTTTTTTTTCTCTTACTAATGACTTTGTCCTCCCCTGTATGCCAAACCTGTTTATTTATAGCCTGTATTTCTTTTTTCCACCTGCCTTTGTGCTTATTACCCTTCCTTACAGAGTTAAGAAAAAGATAGGAGGAAAAAAGCCCCACCTTTTTCTCAAGTAAGTCCTGACCTAAATGCAAATCTGTTCAAGCAAATTCAGAGAGCTTTGATGCTGCATAAGACGAGAAAGGGAAGGGAAGCAGCCTCTACCGCTATCAGAATAGATCTTTACTGCTGTGTAACAAGCAGGCAAAGAAGCAAAAGCCACGGGAGTTTAAAGAGGAAGCTCAGCCAAAGGTCACCTGGCTGCCCCAGGTGCTTGTTATCAGAGCCTTGAAAAGAGAGAGGAAAGTGACACAAGCTGATTGTAGCACAGCAGGCAACAGGTGACAGGGCTGGGGGAGCCTTCTCCTCCCCTCAACACTCGGCATGCAGAGGGTCTTTGCTGTTGTAAAGCAAAGGGGCTGCAAAGCCTGGGCTCTGCAGTTGCTCAGAATGCTAAGAGAAAATATTTCTGCTTCAGATTTGAAGCATCTGCTAGGTAGAGAGTCAGAAGTCACTCTGTTAATTGCAATACCCTGTTTTATTTGCTGCCTAGTCTTTGCAGTGGATTTCTACTACTTTCACTGCTCAGCCGTATAGCTGAAGGGCTGAGGGGAAGGGTGACAAGAGGATGCATGCAGAAGCACCAGAGAAATACACTGCAACTGCCTCTGTGGAGCTACACAGTTCTCAAGCCATCCAAGAGAGAGGGAGTTAAGGGAGCTCGTACATGCCTGCAGATTCCAGAACCAGCCTAAAGGAGGAGAAGGATTCAGGAGTGAGAAAACCTGGCAAGCTGGATCCAGCCAGAATACCATCAGCAGCCTTCTTGGCATCTATGAAGTTGTGTCTGACCACTTATATCAGTTCTAGTGTCTTAAGCCACAATAAGAGCTTAAAATCTTTTACAGGAATGTAGATCAAACCTGGCTTTAAAATATCTCCAGCACAGGTGGCTCATCTGTGCTGATCTTGCTGAGCAAGGACAGCTGGCTGCTTTCAGTCCCTGAACTTTCTCTGCTGGTGTCTGCAGGGGTGAGCAGAGTTCAGGCTTCACTGAAGGAACAATTGCATCAACACAGAGCCCAAAGTGCACAAAAACTGGTGCTAGGAAAACACCAGCTGAGTTCACAGGAGTGAAACTGAGACCTTTGGGACATGGAATTCCTCACTCATGGGGCACATGCCCAGCACCAACACCAAGCAGGGTTCATTGCCACTCAGACTCAGGTGCTGCGGGTGACCTGGCCAGGGCAGGTAACACTATATGGTCCAGCACCACCCACCTATGGTATTACCAGTGCCATGGAAGCGTGTTCCAGTATTCACCTCTCCCCATGGGGCTGCTTTCCAAACAACATTGATCACTGGGCTGGATCACAATTGGCCTTGACTTTTAAGCCTCTAATCCTATGGAAAAGTTCTTTGTCCCAGAATTTCCCAAATCTGGGTCCCCCCTCTGCAGATTAGAGGAGGTTATCAGTCAGGCCCTGCTGAAGAGTATCAAGTGTCCGTGGAAAGTGTCACATGGGAAAAGCTAAAAGGATGAACACAGCCATGCTAAGAGCAGAGTGGGCAGGAGGACACCAATCTTTACAGAGAAACTTCTGCTGACAGGGGAATTTGTCAGCACAGGCAAGAACAGAACTGCCTAGTCCTTCTTCTAAAGCTCTAAGCTCTCAGGAGCCTTGCACCTCCTGAAGACCCAGGCAACTGCTTCTCTCCTTCCTACACACCATTCCTTCACATTGCAGAGAGGAATGGTAGGTAAGTGTGACCAGAGCAGACCAAAGAACAATCCCAAATATCTGTTACATTTGCTGCCTTTACAGGGAAGGGAAGGATGCATCTGTTTTCAGAACGTCAGAGCAGCCCTTGTTCCAACCAGCATTAACTCTATGGCACCCACCTGACCATCCCCCCTGGAGCACTTTCCCCTCTGAACAGACTGTAATTACTAAATCTAGACATTCCTGCAGTGAATTGAGCTGTGTGAGGGGATAGTGGTTCTTTGTATTTCCAAGCCAGTTGAAACAGGCAGAATAGTGGTGGGCCCACTGCCCACCGCCCAAACCAATTACTTCCTTGCACAGATCATTTGCCCTTCCAACATCTTATCCTCAGAGAAAGAAAGAAGCTCCTGGCTTCCTTTCTGTCCACTGCCAACAGGAGCTCAGCCTTTTCTGCACCTATTTGTGCCACCATGACATGGCCCTGTTTGTGCTGGGACATCTGCCTTGCCGAGGCCGCTAAAGGACAAGTGGGGCATTAAAGACACAGAACTATATAAGAAGAGAGTTTTCCACTGTTCGAATAGGACAGGACAACCAGAAAGATTTACTGTTCAAACAGTTTATTATCAGCTCTATTAGGTTGTGTCTATTAGACTTTATATCCATACTGTGCTCCAGGAGGCTCTAGAAGCATGGGAGCAGCTGCCAGTGGAGATGGATGGGCTGCAGCAGACACCTGCATGTCCCTCCACACCGACCATCTGGGCTTCTGGAGAGGCCTTTCATCCAACCCCGCTGCACACAGGGCTCTCTGTTGGAGGGCAGCTCTCCTTTTGCACGTTGCCAGCAGCCAGGGATGTGCTCTGTTGAAGCTGGGGTTATAGTAGTAGAGGATCTAAAAGAAGGAGAAGAGTTAGCTGCTACTATTCCAAGACTGGAAAAACCCAAGCTACAAGAACTAGGATTCTGAATTGCAAAAGAGGAGCATGGCTAAGGAAAAGGACTTTGAGGGCCATATGGAACTTACAGCTCAGGCTAAAGCATTATGTGACCATTGTGTTCAGCCATCACCACAATTGAGGCTTTGCCCTCCTGGGGGCCAAAGCAGAACAACTGCTTTCAAAAGCTAAATATCATTATTTCTCAGCAGCTTCAGTGCAAATGTGAGCAGGCAGGTAATCCCATGATCCTTGGATGCATCTGCTCCGCAATGGGTAGGTGCCACAGGGAGGTGTCAGATTGGGTGCAGCAATACAGAGCAAAGACATTCAGAGAAATCAGATTACGCTGAGTCTGTCCCTTGAACAGGTTCAAACTCAGCAGATCTCACTGAAATTTATCTTATCTGCATTTGTACTAGTCAGAAAGACTCACTCAAACCTGCCTGAGCACAGACTGATAAGGAAATAAAAACCAGACTGACTCCCACACGCCCCCCCCCTTCTATGGCAAGGCCTTATTTGCTGTGAAGGTCCCTCGCTCCCCTCAGATTATCACAAGTGTTGGTTGCTGTACAGAGCAGCTGCTGTACCTGGCTGTGAGCAGAAGCTGCTGTTTCCTCTGATAGGAATTCAGGCAGGGAGGCAGATCTTTGGGAATCCCGCTGTACTTTGGTGAATCCATAGAGGTTCAGCTGGCGAATAACACTCTTGATGTCCCGTGTGTTAAAAACCCGCTGACAAATTCCCCTGCCCAGTACCTCGACTTTGAAGAGATCTTTGTTGATGGCCACACACTTTCCACCCTCACTCCACCAAATTGACTGAAACTGGTCACTTTCCAGCATTTTCCAAATCTTCTCTGGAAAGGAGAGGGGCAAGAATCGATTGTCTTTGCCTGTGCTCTCACTGGAAACAGCAGGAGTTCGTTTGGTCTCATGTCTGTCACTGCCAGGCCCGACATCCCACTCATCCTTCATCACTTGTATGGCAGTGTCACAGGGCACAGTATCCCTCTGTCCTGGAAGGCCAGGAGAAGCCATGCCAGCCCAGTGCATCTGGAGCAGAAAGGGGTGGTGTTTCTGTGAGAATCAGCTTGCTTTTCTATTCTCACAGGTGGACTGAAGCTTCCCTCATTGGCCATCAGCCTGCACAGCCATATCTCGTTCTCCCAGTCAGTGGGCAACAGGCCATGGCTAACTGTGGGTTCCAATAAATGTTCTATTTCTGTAAGCAGACACCTGTGTGTCCTGTGCAGGAGCTGATGTGAACACCTCTTTCTCCATGCCAGCAGCAGCTCCCTGGACAGGCCAAAGATCTTGGCAGCTTCCTGAGGGGCAGCTTTCCTCCAGCTCCTCATCCAGGCACAATGCAGCTAGGGCTCTTCTTTAGAGGCCCACTCTTGGCTTGTAGCCTTCCAGCACCTTGGGATGGTCCGTCTTAAAGTTGGGCTATAACAGAAACACAGAATCTAGAAAGTGCAAAGGAGGAGAGTTATTTGTAACCAGTTCAAGCATGGAAAACAAAAATACATAAGAACTAAGACTTTAGTCTTGGCCAAAAGCCAAACCTGGATATTGAAGAAGATAGGGCAGTTTGAAACCTCAAGCTTGGGCTAGCTCAGATGTTACAATATGGTTCTTTTAAGTGATAACCAGCCCTGGGTTTTTACCTGAGCAAGTCCACAGAGCTGTCCTGATGGGCTGTGTCTGGCTGCACCAGGAGGGGTTCTCCAAAGAGCAGCAGGGACAGCTGCAGCCTGGGACATCCCAGTGCCCTGTTTGGAAACCTTTCCAGCTGTACCCCTCTGACACCTGCAGAAACACCCTGACAGCCTGCACTTTCTGTGATTCACTGGATAAACACTTTACAAGCTCCCTGGTAACAAACTAGCCTTTCAATTGGCTATGAAAAGTTCTGCCAAGCAAGAGAAAATGGTTTTCCTCGTTGAAACACATTGCAGCAAGCCTTTGTGGGAGTAAACACTCTTCATGCCATCAGGATCAATACAAACAACCTGTCTTGGTACCCAGTTCTGAGCAGCTGCTTGTCTCTTTCTTGCAGCCCAGTGTGAGGCAGTTTGGCTGCAGCATTCTGCGATCTCTGTAATAGGGAGGCTATTTCTGAGGTGACAGAGACCCCAGCAGATGGCTGAGAGCCCAGAAGAACCCCTGAGCTCACCTTGTTAGCACTGCCAGGTTGCTGTTCTCTAATAATCTGTTCTAAACACTGTCTAAGTTTGGAAACAGTGCTAAAAGCAGGCTTTTCATGGTCATGCCAATGAATGAAGAGCTTGTCAACAGAGGGAAAGTCACCAGCAGCACAAGGGAGAAGTATAAACATGACTATATTTCCTCTATAGAATGGTTTATATCTAGGTGATACATAAATATCACCAAAGATATATCTTTGAATCCTTCAAACTGCTGCAACAGAGCTTTAAGACTTTATTAAGGGCTGGAAAACTGGAGGATCAGAGGATATTTCACTGTCTAGCTCCAGTCTTTTGCAAATGGATGTGAATCCTCCAGTCGAAACACAGATTCAACAAGCCAGTTCCTGGAATGTTCTGACCCTTAAGAAGTGTCCACATTCAACTTTTGACTTCAGCTTTATCTCCAGAAAATCCTCAGCAATTTAGGCTTACTCCAAGGGCAAAGCTCACCAAGCATTCACAGAAGACAAGAACAGCAACATGCAGTTGTTGGCAGCAGGGAAAACCCTCTGTGGTGAAGAGCCAGCACCCAGTGATCACAGCACCCTCTCTCCCAACTCAACCTCCAGGAAGCAAATTGTGGTTTTACCTGTGAAAGCAGAAAGGGAAGAAAGGTGATGGTTCTCACAGGAAGTTGGACAAGTCAAAAAAAAAAAGGGGGGAGGTACTACAGCTGCAGTGAGTTTGGGGTCTGCTGCTTTGAGTTATCCTCAAAAGTTACAGGAAAGTTATAGGAAAAACCTGTAGGAGTAGGAGTATGCTGCAACACCCCAGGCCTTCTCAGAAGAATTTATTTCCCACTGCAAGTCACCCAGCTCCGAATTTCTTGGTTGGGTTTACTCCCTCTTGGAGAGCAGGCATGTTCCTCTGCCTCCACCTTTCAGCTCAATGCCAGGCCTGCAATGTGTCTGATAGATAAACCAAGCCTTGGCAAAACCAAGCACATTCTTCTTTAGCACCATACATTGACCCACCAATGAGTTCTGTTTTCATCATCTCCTGGAGATGTGCAAAGTTGCTGGAACCAGGATTAATGAGAGGAAGCAACAACATTTCAAAAATAGAAAGATCAAAAAGGTTAGGCTTCAACCAAGTGAGGCAGACAAAACCCATAACCCTTGCCAGGAGGATGAGCAATGTAAACAGTGGATGCCTGTATCTGAAGGAGAGATTTTCCCTAGTCACAGCAGAAGAATATGTTTTAAGTAGCTGGCTTTTGGTCTTCTGTTTTGTTTACTTCACCAAAGACAAAACCAAAAGTGACGCCATACCCTACTTTATTAAGTGCAGAAGGAAGCATCTGGGAACAGCAGCAAAACATGACAAAGTCCAGACCAGCCTAAAAGAGACACACACAAACCCTGCTGAATATGTAGATATTTATCTACTGCAGCCTGCTACCACAGCTGAACAGCAAATACCTGCTGGGCTTCAGGATGCTCCAAACAGCCAGGAGAGCAGGGGGAGCAGGGGGAATGTCACACTCAGCTGCTCCTCAGGGGTTGTTGCTTAGTCCCTCGAATAACCACCGCTGCACAGAAGGAGCAGACCCTCAGCTGGTGGGAGCAGACCCCACAGCCTCTGCTGTAGCTGCGTTCCTGCTGACGCCAGTTCAAGGGCTGTATGGCTACTGCCCAGTTATCAAGCTCCTGGCAACTTCTAGCCTGTGCCAAGTAGAAGCTGAGGAGCAGAATGAGGAAGTGATCCACTGAAACTTGTTCTGTGTGAGGGACTTCCCCACAGAACCAGCACAAGAAAGGCATTGCCTGCCCAGGAAGTGCCACACTAAACCTGGAGAATGGCCAAGCTGTGGTTCAAGCTGCCTGATTTGATCACAGAAGCCGGAACCTCTGCCAAGTTCAGGCATTGGGCTGAACACTGTTATAATTAGAGCTGAGGTGCCAGGCCAGTTGTTTCTAACTCCTGTTATATTTATTATGTATCTTTCAGTATTTTGTGTTAACCTGAAGACATATGGTGTCCAATTTCAAGGGGTAGGAGAACTTCATGCTAAGAACATCCAGTTTTGTTTTCCTACTCAAGCAGAGTGGTCCAAACCTAGTGGTCCAAACCTTAGTGCACCAAATACAAGGCAAAGGGGAAGTACTTCACTTGCTAAATCAACTTATTGAACAATTAGGGGTGGCAACATTTAGTTCTGTCAAATTACCCCAAAGGTAATTATTCTAAATCAGCAAACATTTATTAGAAATTGGAGAGGTACAGTAAAGGACCAGCAGAGAAAGGGATCGGCTGTTTCATCTGCAACTGTCCTGACCTTCGGGGAAACTCTCTCTAGCACAACACGATTGCCATAAATACTTACACCACGACAAAAGATGTCAGAAATGCAGGCTGTTGACATTACAGGATGCTCAGCCAAAGCAAAACCATATGGCTTTCAAACTCTGAGTTTAAAGACCAGCAAGCTTAATGACAGTGTGATATGCTATCCCAGAGTTTAGAGGGCAGGAAAGTGCAGCTGACATTGAACACAAATATACTATTTTCTTTTAAGTAAGTTAGTTTCCAAATGACATGGAACTGTTTAACTCATTGCCAAGTTTCAGATCTAAACTAAGCAAGTTCATAAAAGTTCATCAAGGCAGAGTTCATCAGAACTTTTATTCTTTTAATGATGAACATTTTTTTTTTTTAATTTTTTTTTTTTAATTCCTGATCTATATCCTCTGGCTCAGGGGATTGCCAGGAGCACAGTGCACACCAGCATCTTCATTTAGAGTCCACTGCTAACTGGATGGACATTTGCTCTGACTCACTTGACACATACAGCCAGCCAAGACTGAAGTATTCAAGGCTCAGTGTTGTTCGTGCAAAACAAAGCCTCATTTGGCAGTGTGGGATTTCACAGGCTCATTTCTCAATGTGTCTTCTCAGAGTGTTCAGTTCCTCCTTCTGTCTCCTGTGAGCCTGAAAAGAGAGACCACCATCCCCAAGGAGGGCACACAGGGCTGCTCCGCTTCTTGTTTGTAAAGTATTACAACACTCTGCAAGCAAATGCTCTAACCTCACATGAAAAGACATCTTAGATAAATCATTGTATGGAATTAATCACACTGATGTTGCAATCATGGGTGTCATGGATAAAAATGACCCAAAGAAGAGGAGGATGACAATTTTCCATCAGGGCTTTATTTACTCTAATTATAAACAGAGATTCCTAACTCTCTTAAGCTAGGCCAAACAACTACCACCTCTTAGCTAAGGACTATGCTAGAGCAGATTTTCTGCCACATATCTGGAGTGGGCTGCCTTGATCTTACAACTTAACAGCAAAAGCATAATTTTACTGTTACTGCTGAATATATGTTTCTTGCACAGTCACAGAAACGTTTCCTTGCTACTATAAAGGGGTACCCATCATCTCCAGATGTCATAATTATAAGGTAAAGGCCAAGAGGTGCCAACCCCACCATAAGATCTTATACCTTGTTCAATGTGGTACTAAACTCTGCCTTGAGCTGAGCTGTGGTCTCTGCTGTGCTGGTGAAACCAGCATTCACAATGGGGTTCTGGGCTTAGACTGTGGAGAGGAAGCTTTAGCATTAAAAAGTAAAATCTTGAGTAACCACATTAAATTAAGTTGAACGTTTCTTTTATGCAACCTCTGTCATTTCCAAGTGAAATGACTTGTATGGATGTGGTGCTCTTACAGCTTTTGACCTAGTGTAGGGGAGGTGGAAAGATGACACAAAGCCCACATTCAGTAAAACACCTCTACAGGAAGAGGAAAATCAAACCCTCTACATCGTAAAAGCAAGCAGAGAGTCAGGTCATTGGGCTCAAGCAATTGATCAGGTAGACAGCCTGAGATATCTGAGTGGTTTTCTTAGGAATGGGTGACTACTTATATAGATTGTGCAACTGCTCTGCCTCTGCTCTACAAACACAGCCTGATGTCCAAACAGCAGTGTCTGTAACAGCCTGACTCTGTATTGATATCATTTGCGTGTGCTTTGTAAATAAACAAATAGTGACTCACAAGTGACAGGCTTGGAGAAACCCAGGGCAGGGTTATAGCACAGGCTAAGTCATCACCCTCTCATCAGTCCAGACACACAGAATGGGCCTGGCTGCAGCAGCTGACACCACAGTGGCAGCAACCCTCACTGCCAAGGCCAAACCCTCACTCCAACAGCTCAATGACATTTGGCCTAACTGGCAACAGCAGCCGTGGCCTGGCAGGATATCCCCCAAAGGTGGACACTATATCCTCACCCAAAAGCACCTCTTTCCCCAGCACTGCGTGTGCCATCCACCCTCCAGATTGCTACACTGAATTAGCACTGGGCAAGTGAAAAAAAGTACAGAAGAGATAGATAGAAATTAATGTTTAACCTTTTCCTGCCTTACCCTACTGGCAAATAGCTGCAAGCAATCCAGAAATGTTTTTCCACTCATTTAGCTTCTACTTGGTGAGCAATTTTGTTTCCTCTGACATGCAAAGAGCTCCACCAACAGCAGACCTAAGGAAACCAAGTCCCTCATGGATTTAGTATTTGGATAATTAGTTTCTGGTTTGGTTTTTTTCGTCATAGCTGCCACGGTTCAAGCCTGCTACAGCCTGTTTCTTGGTTAGTGGATGACAAGGTCTCTAATAACTGGCTTTGTGGTTTCAGAGATCTCTTAGGAACCTTTAAAAGCTTTACTGTTCTTTGAGCTTTTCACTGCACTGAAGCATGGCCACCACATTCAAAGCTGCCGGCAGGCAGTCAGCACAAACACAGTACAACAGTGTGCTCTCATGGAGTTCAGCTTGAAACAAATGGAAAAGGAAGCCAAGAGCAAATCATATCCTAAACTGGCAAAAATCCTTTAAAACACAAGAGAATTGCAAAACCAAATCTGAAAAGGCACCAAATCAGAAGATTCTTGTTTGTAGGCTCGTCTCCCTGGTTCTTAGAGATGTAGTCTGAACCTCCAAACCAAAGAACTTGAACAGTCATGTTCTAGTGACTGGATCTCCAGCCCCGAACACCCAGAGTGTAGGGAAGCTCTCCAGTCCAAGCCTCCTTCTCCTATCACCAACAGCAGCCCGCCACAACTGCCTGGCGTAAACCCTCCTGTCAAAAGAGGAGAGTCAGTCCTTTATCCTTGCAGCCCACCACCATGCAGGACTGCCTGGTACTGCTGGAGAAGCTGGATATGAATGGATGGCTGATTCATGCTGGGACACTGGGCTATTTTCTTGTCCCCCCCAGCACGATCTCACCCAGCACAAGAGAGCTGTGAAACCAGTTCCTTGCATGATCCCACTCCACTGGGCTGAGCAACCAGACATGTCAGAGGCTCACTTGAAGGCTGTGATCCTTAAGGCTTTGTCTGGTTGTAATTAAGTCACCTCCTAGGCAGGGTGTCCTGCCTGCTTTACCCAGCAGAGTCTGAGCAAGGCTGAGTAGGGACAGGGACAGAGACTGCAAGGGCCTGCTTTTCAGGCTGCAGAAAGAGCAGAAGCATGCTAAGACCATCACATTGAGGTTCCAGCGGCCTCATCTTGCCTTCTTACCTCCCTCCACCTGCATCCAGAGATGCACAGCCATCTCCAAGTCCTCCCTCTCTTGCCCAGCAGGGCCCAGCTGTGCTCCTCACTCATTCCTGCCCTGGGCAGGCCAGGTCTGTGCTGGGACCACTGCATCACCCCAGAGGTGGAAGATCTGAGCATTGGTGGCAGGTTGGGGGTGTGCAGGAAAGAACAACTCCAGGCTGCAGAGAACTCACTGCAACACAAACAGCCAAGGTGCTTTATTTCTTCAAGCACCCTTTACTTTAACATTAATTCAAATTAGTAGTTGTTTCATCTACGGGACAACTGAAGCTTCCAAGACAATTAACTGGAGGGATGACTACTTGCTAGCAGCCCAAATCATTACCCAAGACTCAGGCTGGTGTTTGCTTCAAACACTCTCCATGTTCCAGTACAGCTCACCCACTGCCCACAAGTTTTACAACATCTGAGGCTACAGTAACCGTTAAACTGCTGTTCACGGTTTGGGCGAAAAACCCACATTGAACAATAACAAAACTTATCTTGATATTAGCAAAGCAAAGTTGAGCAAATGGGAGATGTGCTCTCTCAACAGAAACCTGTGCAGAGCCCGAGGCCAGGCAGAGTGCTGTCAAGGCCTCCATGTCAAGGGGCACCTAACCTCATCTCTTATCCAGACTAACACCAGACACTCCCCAAAGAGGTGTAAGAACCCCAGACTGCCTGCATAGGTCCTGACCTGGCTTCCAGCACCTCAGGACTGGTTTATGTCTGGACAGTAACACCCAAGTTTCCCTCAGGAAAGCACCCCTGTTGATTCCTGGCAACAACAGGTTGCCTTGTTTTCCATTTAAGAACCTGAGCTGGACACTCCATCTTGCTAAATTTGTGGTCTCACCAACTTCTGAAGACAATGAGACACAGGCAAATAAGTTCAGTTAACCAGTGGCTCAAAGGATTTTCTCACAGACCAATCATCTTTTACTTAAGCTCCACAATTTCAGGGGCAACAAGCCCCAGATAGGCCGGAGATGTTGGGAACAGGAGGTTCTTCCCAGTTACCACAGAATACATATTTTTACTGGGTGGCAATTTGTTGCCACAGTCATGCTGAGAACAGCACTGTTCCCTGTGGCACAGTGGATTCAATTTATAATAAAACCTTAAAGAGAAAAAATAGGGCAGCTTTGACAAGACATGTTTGACTCACCCCTGCTGCTTTGTTTAATATTGTTGTAGAATTGCTCCATACAGGGAGCAATTTAGGAAAAGCTTGATGAGAAAAAGCTTGTGATGAGGAAAGCTCATCTGCTTTCCTTTAGAGCAGCTGCCTGCCCAGGACAGATGCACTTGTCACATATGTGGAGATGGCTCATGCATACTAAAGGAGCAACTCATTCAATAACCACACATTAATGAGACAGATTCTAATCAAATCCTTCCTCCAAGTACAGATAACAAGCCATCCTCAACACTCTCACCACAAGTACATTACAGCTCCAGCACTCTGCTGTCTCCAACACACAGCAGCTTCATTGTGCAAGGACCCACCAAGCCAGTGTGACAATCCCAGCCTCAGGGCACCATCCCCTGCTAACTCAGAAAATCTTGTGCTAGGCATGAACCCTAATACTACATCTTGACTGAGACTTCCAAGCTGTGTGCAGTACACTGGCAGATCACGTGGCAGTGCCTCCAGCTAAGACACATGCCTGCTGCCTGCTTCTGTAATGCTCTGCTCCATGTGAGTTCACAAAGCATGGGAGATGTCCTATTCCTGCAGGTGAAAAAATGTCATTCTGTTCAAAATTTCATTGCTCTGTTGCTTCCTGCATTGTCTTCTCCAGACTACTGTGGTGTGATGGGGCAAGGACTGCCTACCCTTGGGTGAGACAGTGGGAGAGCTGGGATCTGCAGAGAGCTCTTCAAATATTAAATAGAAACCACCAAGATCAAGACACTGAAGAGGAAGGACAGTCCAGTCACAGGTAGATATGCTTTATCAAGCCAGCACAGCACATGCTGGTATAAAACAAGGAGCAAAGGCTGCAGGAGGCTGTATCCGAAACAGAGAGCAGCTCTGCAAGAACCTGTGATCTGGGAAAAAGTCAGTGCACCTTCAAGCACCTTCAAGAGGTCGTGCCAGGAGCCTCCTGCAGCTGGAGAGGCTTCAAACATTCAGCTCTAGGCTGAGTGAATGGGGAGGCAACCTAGCAAACAGCAAAGCAGATGCAGGCAGAGCTATCTGCTCACTGCACAACCCACCTCCCCACACACCTTTTCATTGCCAAAAATGCAGCATACTGAAATCTCATTTTACAATTATGAGATTGTGTTGCCTCACCTTGATTATGAGTGATTTGATTTTAGATTCTCCTATCAAACCCGGCTGTCTCAAAAATATGGTGTTTCTACATGTTTGAAGGGAAGGAGAAATTCCATAGTGAGCATGAGAGAGGGGAGCTACATTCCTGCTCCTGCCAAGAAAAAGCTGCAGCTCTCACCTGCTTGAGAGCTGGCCTGCCTGCTGACATTCCCAAGTGAGAATTAGCTGGGCACAGGGTGTCTCACACCAAGCTGGTATTTAGTGGGTTATCTGGGAGAGAAGTGAGCATACTGAGTGATAATAAGATTTACTGCATCAGAGGCAAGTACGAGTGAAGCTGCACTTCACCAAACCTCTTGTGCACAGAGCAACTTGTCCCTTGCATAGGTTGCAGTCAAGAGTTTATGCTAAGGGCTTTCTCTTTTCTCAGTTGTGATGGTTTCATCACTTACTATATTTCATGTGACTGGAAGAACACAAAAAGCAAAACAGGCTTATCTTCAAATTACAAAGATAGTTTATTTACACACTGAAAGGAGAAAATAGGAAAAAAAAAACAACAACAACAAATGAAACTTCTAAAACATCCTTCCTTCCTTCTCTAAGTTTTCACTTTTCATCACTCAACATAAAAAGACATAACCTGCAACCTCAGCCAGTTTTACCATTTTAAGATAATCTTTCATCAGTTCTTCAGGAAAGGAGTCTTTCTTGGTTCCAATAGAGACCTTGTCTGCAAGGACTTTAAAAGAACTTGCAAACCAATGAAATCCTACCCATTTCACAGTTTTCTTAACACTGAAAACATGGGCCATGTACTCAACACATTGCAAAACTGGGGTGTCGCCTTTTAAAGGTGTTTCATTTTCAAGGGCAAAGGATTTTCTCATCAAATCAATTTTACTCAGTCCATCACACAATACCTTTGCTTAAAAATCTACACATAAAACAATCACCTCCCCAAAATGCATATTTTTCATAGTTTAAAGGAATAGTTCAATTCAGTCTCTATGTTACCAGAAAAGTCCAGCTAGAATTTTTGCCACTCCTCCTCCTCTGCTTTAAAGTCTTTTTCACTCTCTCTTCACTGACTTTAGCTCCATGCTGTGTCTCCCTATGGTCTAATCACTGTATCCTTCAGAGAAAGGCCGGTGCTCAGAAGAATCCATTTGCTGGCAGGAAAGAGTTAAACTTGTCAGGCTCGCTCCTCTCCTCCTTTTCCGCTGCTGCTGTTCCCAAGCTCAGACATGGCTGAGCTGCTTCTTCCACAGGCAGCAGCTCCCAGGGACCCAAGCTGGGCTGCTCCTCCATGGAGCAGCGGCTCCCGGAGGCCCAGCCGGGCCCGGACCGGCCGCCCAGGGGCAGCGGGGCTGGGCCTGGCCCAGCCCGGCCGCCACAGGACGTTACCTGGCTGCTCACCCGGAGGAAAGAGAGAGAGCCCCTCCCCACATTCAGCTTTTTGAGTATTGCCAAAAGTCGTAGCTTACTTTTCAATGGTCAAACTACCTGCCAATCAAAAAACTGATTTTTGATTGGACTGTTCTTCTTAACAAAATTTAAACTATGTTAACCCATGACATCAGTGAAAAAAGGTGTCAACTCTGCTACAAGCATAGTGGAGCACTCCAGGGTAATGGCACCAGCACAACACTGAGATGAATTTTGTTTGAGGTTTACTTTCAGCATCCAAAGGCATTTGCTTGCTCTGTGTCCCCTTTTCACCCTGGCAGAACAGCTGTGTCCCAGCAGGGACTGTTCCTCCAGCAACATGGCACCAGTCTCTGCTGTGCAGACACCTGACCAAGGTAAACACCACCAGAAACCACCTCCTCTTTACCAAAACCAAGCCCAAGAAAGTCAATAAAGGACAAACAATCCCTGACCACTCAAGTCAAGTTTCTATTGCCTAACTTAATGCACTGTTCCCCTATCACAGGGCACACTGTGCTTGCTTTCAGGGTATCACACATCCTTACAGCCTCAGAGCTTCCCCTCTCCAACTGCTCTGCCCAGGGTGGGTAGAAGAACAAGCCATGCTGCCTGTCACCTCCCCCAGGAAAACTTTCCTTGCTTTTCCAGAAAGAACTGCTGTGTGGAGGATTCATGCTGGATTTTTCCTACTTTTGAAATTGTTTTCTTTCACAGTCGATGTTGACCTACATAATAAGCAGGTCATTGGAACATGAGATGTTTTTCAAGGCAGAGAAGAAAAGCCAGGCAGCTCCCCCTCCACATGGGCTTCTGAGGACACAGTGCTGCTTCCCTGGGGTCCCACTCCACAGCCTCCCTCTGCTCCTCTGTCCAAAACCAGCAGGAGCTGCTGGTGTCCCACTGGGGATATGGACAGACCTTGAGCAGAACATCAGGCTGGTTAAAGCTCCATGGGGGACTGAGAGGAGCTTCAGGAACACAAACTTCCTTCACGTGAACAGTACACAGGCCATGTGCAGTCTCTGTGCACGAGGCTGGGAGCTCATGCAGTTGCCCGGCTGTGTGGGACTCAATCCCATGGGCAAGGCAAGCTCCCACCAAACCAGCAGCAACGGGAGGGAAGGAGAGAGCAAGAAGATCCCTGTGGTGCAAACCCCTCCTCAGCAGAAGGAAGGATTGGGTTGTAGCAGGTCTGCAGAGCACAGGAACATAGGACTGAGACATTGCCAGCTGGAACAGTGCTCAACCTGAAAATCTGGCAGCTGAAAAGCAGGGTTAGAAGAGCTTGAACTCAATTTACTTCTTAAGCTCTGGTCATCATTGCTGTTGCTTTATGGGGAGCATCCCTAAGGGCTTGCCACAATAAAGCACAAACTAGAAATGAGAAAGATTTGAGTAGCCAAGAGAAGAGAGGCCCTGGAATAACCTTTCAGTATCCACATGGTTTAAGGTATGGCAGCATGGAACTGGACTGTCTCAGAATGTTGCCTCCAGCACCATCCTTCCTCATCTTGCAGCCGATCTCTCCCCTGCTCCCAGACAGGAGAGAACCCTGTGAAAGGTCAATCTCAGCATATCCAATCCCAACACCCTCTGTGGCACTGCAAGCAGGAAGCAGCGAGTTACCTACCCACGGGTAAAGCAGGGATCTATTAGAGAAATTAATGTAATGTGATCCTGCCTGGGGCTCAGAGTCAGTCCCAGAAGGATACACAGAGCGAGTAACCAGAGCAGGCAAGGGTTAGAAGCTCTCTCAAACAGCCTGATGGCTCAGAGAGCTCCAGTGACACAGTGCAAGTCTGGTAACTAGGTCACAGTTATGATCCTTAATTAATCCTGAAGAGACCCCATCTGCCATGGGGAACATGACATTAAGCACAGAAGCAGGCCAGGGGTAATGCCAGACCCCAGCCAAGCAGCAGCTGCTTTGCCCAGCCTGCTCCCTGCCAAGCTTTTAGCCAGCAGGCACACCAGGCTCTCCCCATCTCCTCTAAGGAAGTGACAGCAATCCAGAGCCTGTTCACAAGCCCCTGCCCAAACCACACTGACATAATCCATGACACAGGAAAGAGCTGAGATTGAAAACAGACCAGAGCAGGCAGACATGGGGCTCCAGCAGAGGAGCTGTACCAAATCCTCATGGACAGCTGATCCCTGGATCCCTGGGCTGTGCTTCACCTGCAGCCCTGCTTTTCTCCTCTACATGTCCCTGTTCTGGGTAGGGTGTGCTTTCCCAAGTCACTTCTTCCCACAACTCCTCTGGGAGAAGCTAAGACGTACCAGCTTCTCTGCTGGGGCTGCCTCAGCTTGCACAGAGGCAGTCACAGCCCTGGGTGCTGCAAAGGGCCATCAAGGCCAGTGGAGAAAAGGCCTCACGCTGCAGCTGACACCAGGAGAGGTCACACGCTGGCAAAGCCAGGTTGTTCACTTGGCAGAAAGAGCTGGCCCTGACCATGACAGTGGAGAGCCCATCTACCAACAGGAAGCAGAGACTGACTGAGGGCAAGGGCATGGATGGCTGGCACTGGGAAGAGCAGTCTAGGTAAATGTCATCTGCCCTGGCCTCTACAGCTGGTTGTGTTTTACTTCTACACATGATCCACATGAACGTCTTGATCTGCTTAAATACACTGGTGACAGGGAGATAAAATGAGAAAATGCTGATTGAGTTTTCAAGCCCTGCTTCTGCTACGTGAGCAATTAAAAAGCTGCCACTGTCAGCAAAAACAGCAACACCAGTTGCTCAGTACAGAGCTTCTGAGGACTCAGCACAGAGCAGGAGCATTAAAAATAGTTGTTTCAGAGGAGAAATGGGTGACTAATAAGCCCTACAGTGAGAACTTCTGGGAGATGGGGGCAGCTTAGTATTAAAGTCGTGTCTCTGGGGACCCTTATTAAGGCGTCACTTGTGCTCACTACCACCCCCAAAGGCATTGTATTCCCCAACATGCACAACTGACAGCATGCCAGGGAACAGACACAATTAAACCAGGACGAGTAGAAAGGAGAAAAGCTGCCAAGTAGACATAAAACAGTATTTTTACCCAAGGAAACTTTGAAAAGAAGAGCAATCAAGTTCACAGTATATGCACCATCACTGTAGACATGCACTGTTCTCCCTCATCCAAGTGCAGCTGGGTGAAGGACTGCAGTACTGTGAGATCATTCCATGAAAACTGGGTCACTGGCTATCAAACCCAAGACATAATGCCAGGAGAGATGCACTTCCAATTAAAATATGAGCTTAGGAAGCATCTCTAGTTTATTTGCTCTTGTAATTAGAGCTTTAAATTTCAATTACTTGCTCAAAATCTCTGTGATCTTCATGGTAAATAATCCTGACAGGGTTTTTACTGTGGAGGAGACAGGCAGTTTTGGAAATGAAGCTGAAATAAACACAGGAAAGATAGGCACCTTTCTAAGACAGAAGTACAGAGAGCACAGGCCTCACAGAGCAATCCATGGTCTCAAAGGCTCATAAGTAAACCCAGAGCTTGCCCCCATCACACCCCACAAAGAACAGCACAGCTGTTTGCTGTGCCAAGCACCAGCCTCCTCTCTACCTCTTCCAATCAAAGGGTGAGGCCAGGTGCTACACAACCCTGAAGATCCTTCTGGATTTCAGAAGAGATTGTGGATTTCTCACTAGAGAGCACAAAGATCCAGAAGGTTTGCACATCTTCACTCATTAGAATTGTTGGCTCCTGTTTTGTGGTTGAAATGGTGACTGTCCCCTTCTCAGGCACCCCACCCTCCACTAGAGTGGCTCATTCTTGCTGCAGGTTGGAGAGGATGAACATCTGCTCCATATCAGAGCCTTGCCAAAAGTGTACATTGCCCAGCATGGCATCTCTCCCCTAAATTACTTCTTCCAAGATATTGTTGCCTCGCAAAATTCAGCCTGACAACAAAACCCGACCTCACACCCACCTGGACACAGAGATTGCTCATCACACTCCATCAGAGGCAGAAGAATTAACCTTTAAGTAGTGAATGGGCTGTGGAAAAACATTGCAAAGCAACCCAACCACCCCTCTACTTGTTAAACACTGCAATAATACATCATCCGTGCTGTATCTGCAGACTTCAAAGTGCCAAAGAACTACAAAGAAATACAAAACTGCCATCTGGGCTTTCGGGGAAACAGGTCAGCCACTGCCAGCAAGAGCCTTGTGCAGTGGAACTAATTTGAAAGTTTTCTGGTGCTACTGATAGCTGGAGAACCATCAGTTATCCTTTGCTCCAAATTCCCTCTCCACACAGAGCCACCACCCCTCACTCTCACAGGGCTCAGTACTTCCTCCCTATGTGATCAACCATCCTTACCAGTGCCCAGAGGGGGTGTCTTACAACAGGTCACCTGGAGTAACATTGAATTATTTTTATTTTGTATTAATTAATGCAATATTTAATTTCACAGTGAAAATACAATGTATCTTTTTGAGAACATGAATTATTAATTACTTTTTCAAGTTAAACTTAGAAGCAGAGACTTTTCAAGACTAGAGGTCTTTAAAAAAAAGATAAGAAAGTACAAAACTAAATCATCAGAACTACATCCCTGTTTTCCTAAAAGCTTGTGGGATGACTGCAAGAATTTCTGGGTTGCAAGTCTGAAGAAACTAGATTATCTAATGTATATAAAAGCTCCATAAGATTATCAGAGCTCTCTATAAAACTACAGCACACAGGTCAATCACTTGATCCATCACTACTGCTAAGCCAGCAACAACCCTTCACTCTCCTGTGGTTTGCTCTTACAGCCAGTGTCATATGAGAAACCAGGCACAGAAGTAAAGAGAATGACTTAACCTTGGGTTTGTATTTTTGCCGTTTCAACCTTGTGTCAGTAATGTCTCAGCTGATCCCCCTCAACCTTTTTGCTGTGTTATGTAATGTTTGCACTTCCGTCTCTTTCTAGGACATTCTCTGGAATTAATTTTGATTTTCTTTACCCAGGGCTGGGACAAAATGCATTTCCAAGACAGAGCACATGCCTCACCCCTGATTAAGCAGCAAGATTCCTGAAAAGTAGACCTTAAAAGCTCTGAGTTCTTTACCACATCTCCTGGAGACACAACAGCAACACATTTTCCCACCATTACCACCACCCCAAGCCAACACAACACAACTTGGTTTGCTCAGCACACCAAGCCAGAGACAGCTCACTCCTTTGAGTCCTCTAGCCCCAAAGATCTCAGCTGGAATAATGTTCAAAGCAGCTGCAGAACCATCAGGTCTAATAAACCAGTGCAGACAAGGCTGCCAGCAGGGTCACAGTACCCTAAGAAACCTCCCAGTCCAGCTGTCCTGGCATCCTCACTCTCCTGCTCCTGGTACCGCCTGCGCTGCTTGGCAGGCAGAGCGGCCTGGGGGCCTTCGAAGTAGAGTCCAGAGCTTTGCATAACTGAGGCTGTTTGTAAGACAGTGCACACAGAGCACCTGGCAGCTTCTGGGAGAGTTCATTTCAAAAGCAAACAAGGAATGGAAGCCTTGTATAGTCCAACAATCTCAATACATCACAGTTTCTCTAATCTGCAGCTTTCAAGTTCAGATTTGGAGACACGAGGTGCTAATTTCCTCTCTTAATGTTTCAGCACAAGGCCCCTTCTTCCCTATAGCTGACACTCTTCTCATTTTAATATCTTATCACCACCCTCTAACTTCATCTGTAATCTTCAGTGCATAAGGAGGAGTAGCATGTCTTGCATCTCACAGGTTAAGCAACAAGAACTATTGCAAAAGAGCACAGCAAACACCATGGGCAGAATGCCCACTGGGAGGTGGAAGCATTTGGAGTCGGACCCCAAGAAGGCTGTAAGCCTATTCTTCCACCTTTCTGGTGTATATACAGGCTGTGGTGTTACACAGACTCTTCCACTCACAGGAGATTTTGGCTCTGTGAGGTTTTATATCCCCTGTTACCACACACTCATGCTATTTTCATGTATGGAAAACCTCTAAAATGTGAGGTATCCTGCTCTACTGCTTCACCACCTCACCTCAACCCTTTGGATTATTTCTTGCAAGGAGCTAATTCTGACTGTACAACTATAGCCTCTAATATTAACTATAATAACTAATTCTAAAGCTGTAAAGTTTCCCTGGCCATTGATGGAAACAATGACAGATGAAAACTGCTTTACACTTTACTCTGTTACTGCTTGCTTTCTCCAAGACAACTCTTAAAACTGTCTCACAACCAGCAATATCTAATGCTATGGAATAACTGGATAAGGAGAAAAGCCACCCAGGTAACAATGTTCTGTTGCATCACTGGGTACTCATTCATGGGATAACACCTACACAGAAAAGCTCAGCTTGGCTCTAGTCAGGAGCAGGATTTTCTCCCACCTTCTCACATCATCAGCAGGTATTTCATTCTGAAATGCTACTTTTTACTTCACTGATCTTTGCAGACGAAATTATATTACCAGATGCATAAAGGAAGAACAAGCCTTTGCTGAGACAACAACAATGAGCCTTACTAGTAAATGTATTGTAACTATTAGGACTTACTGGATGCCTTTATGCCTATTCCCAGGCTGAAAAGGCAATCCTACTTGTATTGCTACACCTGGGAACAGAAAGGCAGCATGTAAAGGCTGCAGGAAATAGTACTGATTAAAAAACTGTCCAGTCAAGGAATCTTCATTTTCACAAAAAGAAAAAGGACTTCAATTTATACAAAGGATTTCACTTCCTGTATCAATCTGAGTCTGTGGTGCCTGGGAAGAATTGAAGGCAGTTTTATTATGCTACTGCCTTCTTAGGTGTCCATGGCAGCCCCATGGGACAGGGAGACAAGTCAGAGAGATGGTTTTTGGTTGTGATTTAACACCAGTAGGCACCAAATCCCCACACAGCCCCTACTCAGTCCCCACTCTCTGCCGGATGGGGGAGATAATCAGAAGGGTAAAAGTGTAAAAGCTTGTGGGTTGAGATAAAGTCAGTCGAATAACTAAAAGAGAGGACAAAAGTAACAGAGAGAAAACAAGTGATGCAAAAGAAAAACAATTGCTTACCACCAACTGGTTGATGTCCTGCCAATCCCTGAGCTATGACAGCCCCAGCCAACCTCCACCCAGTTTAACTCCTGATTTTGATGTCATACGGTGTGGAATATCCCTCTGCTCAACTGGGGCTGTCCCCTCCCAAGTTCTTGTGCACCCCCAGCCTACTTGCTGGCAGGGCAGTGTGAGAAACAGAAAAGCCCTTGACACTGCACAAGCACTGTTCAGCAATGATTAAAACATCCATCTGTTATCATCGCTGTTCTCATCAAAAATCCAAAGCACAGACTATACAAGATGCTATGAAGAAAACTAACTCTATCCCAGCCAAAACCAGCACATTTTTAGAGGACAAGAGGAAGAGAACAAGGTATGCTCCTTGCTTTCTAACAATCTTCTTGACAGAAAACTCCTAACATTGACATTGCTTTAAGGGAGGGGGCCCATAGGCTCCAGCACAGCATTTTTCACTGCTATGGGTTGATTTCTTGTTTTCAAGGACTTGGACAATCCCCCTTCTGCTTTGACTTCCACCTTCCTGCTAAAGCCCACAGTAACATAGGTATGAGCAGCACTAGGGGCTCTCACTAGAGATACCTTGTATAGCAAAGATGCTTTACTACCATAAGCACGACTTCAGTGTCTTTCTGGGCCTAAAGCGTTTAAATTCAAAGAAGAGACACACACTTCTCTCCTCTGACAGCTGACCTTCCTGTATAGAGGGGAGCAGACTATCTACTTAAATTCTTTCTGAAAACCCCAGTTCTAGATTTCTACAGAGAGCTCTGACTAAAGATCCAAGTCCTTTCCCCACCCTCTCACACTTTCAGTATAGGAAGTACTTGAATTCACATTTTCTAAGGTATTTATGCTCTCTGTTGAGTAGACTTCAAGTTGCTAAACTGGATGTAGAAGGTGCTGTCTCTGCCTGAGTACCTAATGAGGAGAAGTGAGGGCTGAGATATGCAAGAAAAATGAATAGGCTGAATAACTTCAATAACTATAAGTATACTGATTGGGGTCTACTGGTTCTTTCTAAGAGCAGGAGGAAAACTGTGTGAGAGAGGAGGAAATGAGGATGTGGAGGCAAGTCATGGCAAGTGCAGCAAAGCTCACAGTAGCTGGAAGGATTAGTGTATCATTTCCTGCCATGTGCTGCACAAAGCAAGACAAACTCAACAATGCAAGATGAAAAAAAGGTTATTATGTGATTTTACACATCTGAAGCAACTGGAGAGATACCAGGGAGATATTCTGGACTTAGGAAAAGCCACTGCTGGATGTGTTAATCAACTGGGCTGTGGACTGCAGCAGAAGTGAGGGGTGGTGCACTTCAGTGGGACAGCAAGGTACCTTGTATGAGGGTGGCAACAGCTTCCACTGACTCACACCCCTGTGATGGGACTTTGCCAGGAAACCAAACTCCTTCACATCAATTGCCAGCTCCTGGGGCCTGGCAGACAGGAAAAGTGTCCTGACCCAACAGCCTTGTGAGGGCCCACCAGCCTTGTGAGGGCCCACCAGCAGTCCATGAATTTTAAGAGCTCCATTACAGTAGGGAACAAAACAACTCACACTTGTTTGTATGAGATGAGTACCAATCTTGCCTGGCCTGGTGAGACAGGGGTGCTGCTCAGCCACTCAGCAAGATGAGCCTCAGCATCCAGCAGCTCCTCCAGCTTGCCCAAATCCTCTGCTGCTCAGAGGGTCCTAGAAAGAAATGCGATTTCCTGTTCTGTCATGTAAAGAAGACACTGGCTCCAAATCAGGAAACATGTTAAAGAAACTCAGCATCAGAAGAACTGTCACTATGCAGCTGCTATAACAAGCCTCCAATTTTGCCTTAAAAGGTCAATAAACTAAATCCTCTCTAAGAACTGCCGGTCTCAGGACCGGAGGTGGAAGTTCTCAGATGAAGCCTGGAATCTGAGTCTGGATGAAATCCAGATGTCAGAATCACACCCACTCCCTCGGAAAATTCAGATCTCAATATAGACAGGGGTTTCTGCATGGGGAGGGGGAATTGTTTTTCTGGCTTGCCCTCTCTGACACTGACTGGATGGGAAAAAATTAGGAATCTGCACAGCCCTGACTTCAGAAGTGGGCAAAAGGGATTAGATGTTACTAATTACGGTGCAGTTACAGCCTTTCATTTGAACAGGCTGAATGCAGAGGGGCTCTGACCCTTGCTTGTCTGCCAAGTATCTAAATGTTCTCTTCAAAGCATAAAATTAATGAAAATTCTATGAAAGGAGCTACCTGCAGACAAATGCAAGGGCAGATGAATGCTACAAATCTGTGAACCAAGTTCTGTTTCCAGGAATATAGGGGCAAACATGCTTGAGAGAAGATGGAAGGGAAGTATTCAAGGTAACTTACACCTGACCTTACATGGTAAACCAGCAACATGGAAAGAGACCATCTTCACCAGCAACTCTTCAAAGATATCTGCAGACATCAACTTGATCTTGTGGCAGGAGATTTTTTTCCCCTTTCAATTTCTTTATGAGAAGCACTTTCTGTGGCTTCTCACCCACCACTCAAACTGCTGGAATTTAACCTTGTTTTCCCTTAACCTTTATTTAGCTAAGAAATTGACAAATCATCAGAACAGAATGGGCTTTAGAAAACTAAAATCAGCAGAGGCTCTCAGGATAGCTGAGAGTCTTCCCTTCTCTTTCCCTGCTACTGCAACACATAGGCCTTTCAGGCAGATTGAGCTTCCTCTGCTCAATCCATCTGGTCTCAGGGACCAGCTCCAAAGGCTGCTCCAAAACATAGGTACAGTGAGGAACTACTCACCTTCTGACCTAAATTTTGTCAGAGGGCCAGCTGAATAAATTTGTTCTCGCACCAGTGCTATCCCCTCTGCTTAAACCTTTTATTACAGGTTACTCTGCCCTTTCTGTCCTGCCAAGCAGCCATTCCTTCTCCCCTGCCTGCTGTACCTGCTGCCTCTCTCCACTCTAAGCCTGCTTTTTCTTCCTCAGGATGAGCTCCCTGTTCCCTCCTGGGCTGCGACTCACCCTGCTGCACTGTGCTCCTCCTGCAGTGTGACAAACAGCATTTGTGTGGCACCTCATGCCAGTTTCTTCTGAGCCCTGTAGGATGGCAGTAATACATTGCCACAATTAACATCCTTAAACACCGTTTAATTAATCCACTGAAGCCCTAATAAATTTTAATTAACAGCAGCTTTATTAGTATTTACTTTGCCTTCAACACGTAAGCTCTGGCAGTATTTCCAAAGGGAGGACACTGGCAGAGCAGTTGACAAGGCACCCTTTTCCCAACCTTTCCCTGCTCTGCTGCTCCCAGAGCTCCCAGCCAGCTCTGTGCACTGACAAGGGCAGTTCCTTCAGTAGCCCTCCAAGATCAGGGTCAAGCTAATGTAATTCCGTTGCTCTGCGCAATTCCTGTTATGTACAAGGTTAAATAAACTCACCAAAGTCAAGCTTTATAAGAAGTGTTATTGTAGTGTTTGATTAACAGCACAGGTTGGAGGGGAGTCTGACAGGAAAGCCAAGAGTTCTGCCCCATTTGGAGATCTCCATATCATAGCCAAGGTTGCCCTGTCTCAGCTGCCAGCCTTGAATGATGTTTGTCTAAAAACCAGATGCTCTTCAGGCCTCACATGCATTTCTGAATACAAATCCACAAGTCTCTGAATTCCAGCAACCAAGCAGACTGATGTACTTCATCCCTCAGCCCTACAACGTGGCGAGATGCTGCTGTTCAGATTACCAGGATAAAGAAGGATTATCAGATTTCTGAAGGATCTAACCTGCTGTGGCAGGTGTCCAGGCAGACAAGCTCTGCAGCCTCTTGCAGCAGATTTGTGCTCATTTGCACAACACCTTTCTCTGGTGTCTCTTACAATAGAACACACATTCCCTCTGAAATAAGTATCATGGGCAATTGTTAAAGGAAAAATAGGAGGAAAAAGAAAAATACTTTCAACATACTATAAATCAAGCTTATTGAACTTGATTCCTGTTGCTAAAACTGCAATTAACCTCAGGAGCACAGGAATGATCCCTTAGGTCCAGAGACTCTAACTGTGCTCTAAAGACACTTGTCAGGGATCCACAACTAAGAATGCCATGATGTTCCCTCAATTTTTAGAGTAACTGGTGTGATACAAAGCTTCAGGGTAGAGAGTCAAATGCTGATGTTCCAGGGAACGGGGACAGCAGTAATCTGAAATACAGATCAGGTGTCTTTAAACTTCAAGTACTAATTAACTATTACTTTGCTAAATACTTGAGGCATGTAACACTAGCCAAAACCAAGCTGTGGGGGAAAAAAACCCCACCAAACCAAAACTAAATTCTTCATAAGCAACTGAACTAATAATTCAAAACACTAATAATTCAAATCCTGGTAGTACCAAATGACCAGGACTGCTGCTTTCATAACTGCTGCAGAGGCTGAGGTCAAATCCCACTGCCCTGCTTTATCATTTATCTACAGAACAAATTAAAACCAGCGCATGTCTGGTTTAACAATGCCAGTGATGCATTACACTGACAAATACTGAGTTAAGATCTGAGCATTGAGACTTCTTAAATAATACTGTCTTAAATTTCTAATAAGCAAGAAGTGAACTGTGCTTAAAACACACCTACTAAAGCCCTACTAAAATCCAAATCCCACACCCTACCATGTAAAGCCCCAGCTAACTTTTTCAGGGCTTTGTGAGTGGTACATGAGGGCAGAACTCCCATTTCCTGCCTCAGAGTTTAGTAACACACTGGAGCTGACATCAAATCTGACATTTGACTATGACGTTTTCCTCCTGGCCAACTTATTCCAATCCCAAAGTCTACAAACTGCATGCAGCATCCTCAAAGCAAGTCAGTGGTGAATAAAAGAGGATCAGGCAAATACGTTGCTGATTGTCCCCCAGATAACTCCCTCTGACAGTGGAGTTGTCTAAAGATTAATCTGCAATATCTAAATGCTAACCAACACTTTTAGAAGTGCTTTTTACAACCAAACTTGTGTTCAGCAGCCACAGTCCTACACAGGCTTTGTATTTCTCTAGTCACACTACATGAAGTACCCTCTAGTAACTGCACAATGTGACTTCATGCAAGGCAAGAGCCAAAAGGGACCTTTAAGAAAGCTCTCCTCCAAACTCCACACCTGCTGCAAAATCCACTCCTGCCCCAAAGTGCCCAACACAGCTCTTGGCTCCCTACCCAAATCCTGTCTTCCGTGAAGTTGTTTCACAAGATGAGGGGAAAAAATGCATTGTCATTTTCCCTTCTCCATTCTTTCCACACTTGAGCAGTCAGTGCTTACAAGAAGTAGCACTACTATGGTTTGAATGGCCACACACATAAGGAGAATTCCTTTTACCAGTTCCCCCCACACCAAATCTCTTGTAAGCAAACAAGCTTTGTCCATTGCAAAGCAGAGAATGAAGGGTTCAATTTCACTTGTTGCTGTTGCTCTTTTCTTCAAAACCCGGCAAAAATGCAATAGTTAAAGTCTGAGCATCACCTACAGAGGAGCTGTTAGATTCATACCATCTGTAGGAAAAGTAAGAGGAGTTCAGGATCCCACCACCATCACCTGAGCCCCAGGCATGGGTTCTGCAGGGAGTCAGAGATGCATCCAGGAAGCAGACACCGAGATGCGTCCGAGCAGCGCTGGATTTCCCCTAGCGCAGCTGACTCAGAGCTCGACTTTTCCCACGAACGGGCACGCTGCGGTGACTCCCAGTCTCCTGTCCTGGGGGCAAGGGACCCCAAACCTTCTAGGAAACAAGCACTGCACAGCCCGGGGCTCTGGGGAAACCCAGAGCAGCGCTTCCCGTGCGGACCGTGCCCACACAGCCCCCGCCCAGCGCCGCCTGCCCCCATCCCCTCACAGAGCCCCAGCAGTGCCCAAGCCCCTCCGTACCCTTACAGCGCTGGGGGAGCGGCTCAACCCTACCCACACCCTCACAGCGAACCTATTCCCCCGTGGTGTCCACACCCACCCCAGCCCCTCACGAGCCTCAGGGATCTCTCCCTGTCTTCGAAACGCCTCCAGCCCCTCACAACCCCCTTCCCGAGCTGCGCCCCTCCACGTGCTCGGGAAGCCTCCAGTCCCTCCAGAGACCTGTGGAGGTCTCTCCATAGCCTCAACACTCCTCCAATCCCGCACAGCCCCTCCATGCCCTCAGGACCCCTCCAACCTCTCACACCACCCCACAGCACCCCAGGGCCGCAGACCGCCACCCCCGGCCCCGCCCCGCGCCTGCGCAGCTCCGCCGCGCCTCCGGGACTATAAAGGCGGCAGTGCGGGAGCATAGCCTGGTGTCGCCTCCCCGTCGCTGGTGTCACTTTGCCGTCACCTCCGGTGTCCCGTACGGCAGCAAGGATGGAAGCTGTGGTGCGGCGCTGCCCGTTCCTGGCCCGTGTGTCCCAGGCATTCCTGCAGAAGGCTGGGCCGTCGCTGCTGCTGTATGCCCAGCACTGCCCGCGCATGATGGAGGCGGCCCCGCCGGCTGCCCGCGCCCTCGCCACGTCCGCCGCCCGCAGGCAGCAGGCGGAGGAGGAGACCCCCGCGGGCCGCTGCGGTGAGTACGGCCGGGGGAGCGAGCCGAGGGTCACACACGGGCTCCCTGAAGGGGAAGAAAATAACACAGACATTGCATGTCACGGGAGGAAACTTCTGGAATAGGTAGCTCTGAGGCAGGGGTTGCTTAATCCTTGAAATGTCCGCGGTAACGAAATTTGTGACCGTGGCATGAATCAGGGACCGGCCTGTTGGGGCGTCCTGCTGCGAGTCCTGGGGTGGGGATCCGGGATCCTGGATCTCGGAGCGGTGTTTCTCACGGTACGGTGGCCCTTCAGGCCATCCGGGAGCATTCCTTGGGGAATTCTTCAGGGGAAGGAGCTGAGGCTGGCAGCAGAGGAAGCTGCATGGCTGAAAAATCTCTGAACTCTTCGACAAAAGATCACAGAATCACAGTTAGGTTAGAAAAGACCTCTGAGGTCGAGTCCAGCCTATGACTGAATACCACCGTGTCAGCTAAACCGTGGCACTTAGTGCTACATCCAGTCTTTCCTTAAATATTTTCCTTAAATATTCCTCTTGGGAGTGAAAGGGAGATATTTTTACCCCTCAAGGGGTACAGTGCTAGATCTAGCATCTTAAATCAGATGTCACTTAGGTATTATTTGGGATGCTTGTCCCTTGGGATTTTGTGCTTGTATAAAAAAATGTGACTGCTCAGTTAAATAGTTCTGAAGGGGTCCTGCCAAGTTAATTGCAAAAGTAATGAATCAAAAAACGGAAGTCAGTGTATTGAAATGATCAAGCTAAAGTGTTTTCCCTTTTTCTGTTCCCATCTCAGAGGCCAAAAATGTCAAAGAGGTGGCCCAGCAGAATGCAGATGGAACCCAGCCTCCTGCTGGCCACTCACCTGCTAATGCTAGCCAGAGTACAGCTACCAAATGCCCGTTCCTGGCAGCTCAGATGAATCACAAGAACAGCAACGTTTTCTGCAAAGCCAGCCTGGAACTGCAAGAGGATGTGCAGGAAATGCAGGCGGACAGGAAAGGTATGTTCTCTGTGCACTGAAGTGGTGATTCCTCCCAAGAGCTCCCAGTGCCTGACTTGGCTCTAGAGCATGCCAGGTCTGATAGGCACCACTGAAATGATGTTGTTGGGATCATGGGAGACTGCAGGGAAAAGCTGCTGGAGAATGTAGGTGTTAATGGCATACCTGTAACGTTGTGCAGGGTTTCCCTGGGTGATTTTGATGTGGGAATACCATGGGCTGTATTTTGGTGTGCTGGCTGGCTCTAGATGTGGGAGGCAAGCTGTTACACTCGCACCCAAGCAGATGCTTAGGTCTAAAGAGAGCTTTGCCAGGATGCTGGTTTAGATAAAGGCTTTATATCCAAAGGTGGAGGAAAGTGTTGAGACACCAGGCAAGTACCAGCATAGATCCAAGCTTGAAAGCGGGCAAATTGTTTTGGGGTGAGTTTTTTTGTGTTTATGGAACTGAGGGGTGTTGGCTGGCTTGCAGTGGTAGTGTGGAAGGGCTGTCCTTCAAAGGAAGGAGCTTTTCAACAGTATCAGTAAAGCCTTACTGCCTGTCTCAAGAGGCTTATTTTACTTTTCTGATTGCCTTCTGTGGCATATTTTTTTAAAAAATAAACCTGTGCTAACAGAACAAAAAGGAAGCAGCTGACTAGAATTCTACCTTCACTTAGGTGTACCAATCCTTTCAGATAAATGCTGTAGCTGTATAGTGTGGTTCTGAGTGATGATGAACCAAATGTGTTGTAAGGAAATAGCCTGCTGTATTGTGATTGATTAGAAAGGCTAATCCTTCTGTCTTGTCCAGTGCAAATTTGTAAGCAAATAAAATAATTGATCCTAGAAGGATCACCTTGGGGTTTGGGGTGTGTCCTTCCTAAAGATTGGCATGTTGGTTTTACTTAAAATGTTTGCTTTGCTGAATTCAATTTACTTCACTCTGTTTCAAACCGAACAAACTCACTGGAATTTATTACAATGTCTGTAGGTACAGAATTTGCCAAAATACCAAGTACTTCCACAGTGAGAAAGATTGAGACTGAGGGAGAAGAGCAGAGTGGCTTGCTCAAGAAGTTTAAGGATATTGTGCTGAAGCAAAGACCAGAAAGTGTCTCTCATCTGCTTCAGGATAACTTGCCAAAATGTAAGAATGCCTGGCAAAACCCCCAGTGGCCTGGTCTGTTGTGATTATTCCCTGTGTTCTGAAGTCTGTGTCTCCTTTCAGCTGTATCCACCTTCCAGTATGATCAGTTCTTTGAGAAAAAGATAGATGAGAAGAAGAAGGATCACACCTACCGAGTGTTCAAGACTGTGAACCGGAAGGCGCAGATCTTCCCCATGGCAGACGACTACACTGATTCCCTGATCACCAAAAAGGAGGTGTCTGTCTGGTGCAGTAATGATTACCTCGGCATGAGCCGGCACCCTCGTGTCTGTGGAGCAGTTATGTGAGTGGTGCTGTGTTCTTAAGAGGCATTTTCAAGCTGTATTTTGTGTATTTGTATTTTTCAAGCTGTATTTTGTAGGAGGGCTTCTGAAAATCTGGTTTCTGTACTGTGGTACAGAAGTTGCTTCTGATGTGGTTCTTGGTGTGCAGTTAAGGTCACACTTTTTTCTTGAGCTGGGGTGGGTCACTCAGTGTTTAGATCCAGGGCTGCACTGTGTGTACTGGTCACTGATTGTGCTCCTTGGATCTTCCTTAGAAGCCTCCAAATGTTACCAGGTAAGCTGGATGGTATATTGCAACTGTACTCGGTCACTGATTTCTGACCTTGCTGGACTCCTGAGTTTGCAGATTGCTCAAAGAACCAACAGCTGCTTTTTGCTGCCAGTTCTTTTTTAGAACAGTCCTGATTGTGTACAAGAATGTTTTCAGCAATGATACTTCACTCTTCTGTGTGTCCCACAGCAATGCTAATGCCTCTCTTGGGCCTCTCTAGGGAAACACTGAAACAACACGGTGCTGGAGCAGGAGGCACAAGAAACATATCAGGAACAAGTAAATTTCATGTTGACTTGGAAAAAGAACTAGCTGATCTACATGGAAAAGATGCAGCACTGTTGTTCTCATCTTGCTTTGTAGCAAATGACTCCACTCTCTTCACTTTAGCTAAAATGCTGCCAGGTAAGATCTCAAACTGCACCTCTGTTCCCACAAAAATGCAGCCTTGCCCCAAGCTGTTGGGAGTATGTTTTGCAAATAGCTGTCCAAAGTGAGGATTCACCCTAATCCATCAGCAGAGTATGGTTTGCTGGTTTTAATGATGTATTCAAGTTATGTTCAATGCAAATGACAATACCAGCCTACTGAGATTGAGATCAATGAGCTGGGAACTGCTGGAGGAATTAGACAAGAAGAGTCTTCTCTTCTTGCTTTTAAACCCTGCCTGAAAGAGACAGTGGGAATTTAGTGTCATTCCACTGGAAGGGGTGAACTGCTCTCTCACTTCAGAAGTTAGGAGAGTTAGATAACTATTTCCTCAAGCTCTCATTTGTGTTAGTTCAAACACCTAAAATAAACCTCAGATATTATTCTTGCCTCATGATCTGTAACTTGCTCTTTTGATCAAGAGCATTACTTTCAAGAGCAAGCTACCCGTGTTTCCTGAACTCTTCCCATACATAATGCAATGCTAGGAATCATTTAATGCTTTCTATACTTAAAATGTAACTGGGCTGTTTTCCTCAGGTTGTGAGATCTACTCTGATTCTGGAAACCATGCCTCCATGATCCAGGGGATCCGTAACAGCAGGGTGCCAAAACATATATTTCGCCATAATGATGTCAACCATCTTCGAGAACTATTGAAAAAGTCTGATCCATCCACCCCTAAAATTGTTGCATTTGAAACTGTTCACTCAATGGATGGTAAGTTGACATCAGAGCCTCCTCTCTGCTTCTAGGGCAATTAGTCCTCAAATTGTCTGTGTTTGAGGTCTCAAAGTGTACAGTGCTATAGGGGTTGTCTAGAGGTACTTCTGGGGTTTATAAAGAAAATCCTAAACTGCCAGTCACTGCTTTGGTTCCTAGGTGCTGTTTGTCCTTTGGAAGAGCTGTGTGATGTGGCCCACGAGCACGGGGCCATCACCTTTGTGGATGAAGTGCACGCTGTGGGGCTGTATGGAGCCCGAGGAGGTGGGATAGGAGACCGGGATGGGATCATGCACAAGATGGACATCATCTCTGGAACGCTTGGTATGCACAGCCTGGCACTCCTGCAGGAGCTGAGGCAGCAAAGCTGCTGAGCAGCCAAATTAAGTGGGTTAGCTCAAAATCAGTCTAGTCAAATGAACCTTGTTAAGGGCTGCTGGGGCCCAGGATTTTTCAAAAAGCCCAAGGGATTTAAGTGTGCCCCATAGTTTGGAAAGCTTCTGTTAAGCTACTTACACTGCCTTAGAAATAATTATGGTAGCTTTGTATGGTGTTTTCCTTTAAGCGAGCTAGCAAAAAGTCCTCCAGTGGCATGTTACACAACTCAAGAAGAAATTCAGGTGAGAATGCTAGTAGAGCAGTTCTCTATACTTAGTAGTACTTAGTTCCTTTATGTGAAATGGAGTGCTCCTAATCTAGAAACCTGAGATAGGGAGTTATGTAAAGAGATTTGGCAAGTACTGAAGCAACTGCTATTATCTGAGTAGAATGCAGGCTCAGGAGTAAGTTTACTGCTGCAAATTGGAAGGTTGTTTAAACAGCTTTCAAAACATAAATAAAATTTACTAGAAGAGTTCATGCCCTTTGGAACTTAAAGTCCTGGGTTACAGCCTAATAGGAGCAGAAGTGTTCACCAGACACCCTAGTTCTGTCTGTGGCTGTGTTCTGCACTCCAGACATTTGGAAAGGAGGGCTGGTATTAACTGCACAATCACAGTAACAGCCTTCTCTGCTCCTTAGAAGCACGGGCTATTTCTAGCATCTCTGAAACAGATTATTTTAAATCTGCTGAGAGACTTAGTGTTGATCACTTGGGGTAACTGTTGAAGTCCCTGCTTGATGATTTGGCTTGTAAGGTCTTCCCCAAAACCAAAACCTGTGTGTTTTAGAGAGGCATGAACTGTCTTTGCTGTGCAGTAACTAGATCTGTGTTATCAAGATTGGCTTAAAAACAAAGCTGTACCATGTGCTGAGTAAATACAAGATTACCAAGGGGGCTGGAACATGCTATCACCGCATTATGCGTGTGGTCAGAATAACCCATTCCTCCAAGTGAAAAGCTCCAATACCTCAAGTCAATACTTCAAAGACCAAGTCCAGTTACTTTTTTTTTGTTCCTGCAGGCAAGGCGTTTGGCTGTGTGGGAGGCTACATCTCCAGCACCAGTTCCCTGATAGACACAGTTCGCTCGTATGCCGCTGGGTTTATTTTCACCACCTCGCTGCCGCCCATGCTGCTGGCAGGGGCCCTGGAGTCTGTGCGGACGCTGAAGAGTGCCGAGGGCCAGGTGCTGAGGCGCCAGCACCAGCGCAACGTCAAGCTCATGAGGCAGATGCTGATGGACGTGGGGCTGCCCGTGGTGCACTGCCCCAGCCACATCATTCCCATAAGGGTGAGGACTTGGGGGGCTGTTAGCACAGGGCTGTGGTGCTTTGGTTTTGCTGTCCATGAGCATGTTATACCATCAGGTATTAGCTACTGCCTTCACAAAGTTCAAACTCACCCTGTTGCTCAGCAGTGATGTGCCAGGAGTCTGGCTTAAGCTTAAGCCTGGTGTAAATATAAAATAGAGGGAGAAAGACTGGGTTTCATGCACTAATAGTATACATAAAATAAGGAAACTGCTAACAAGCTAGTAAAAAGATTTGCGTTGTAAACAGCTACCTGCCTAGGCTGCAGTGGTCTTATGCCCAGAGTGCTCTGCAGCACAGACTTTTAGCCTTTTTTTTTCTGACTTACATGCTACTTACCAGCCTTATTGGATTCTTACAGCTTGCTAAGTTGGACTGACAGTTTTACCAACTCTCATCTTCTGGTTGATCTTGTAACCTAAAATTTTGAACTTCAGGTTGCAGATGCTGCTAAAAACACAGAGATCTGTGACAAGCTTATGAGCCAGCACAGCATATATGTCCAAGCCATCAACTACCCGACGGTTCCCCGTGGAGAGGAGCTGCTCCGAATTGCCCCTACACCTCACCACACCCCTCAGATGATGAGTTATTTTATCGGTGAGTGGACTCCTGCATCAGTGCAGTCAAGATCCTGCCTGTCTGTGCAGTCTCTGTACTAAACGTGAGACTGGGAAGCACTTAAGTTCTAGATGTCATGAGCTGGACAGTGTCTTTCCACTGCTGCAGCACATCCTGCACTCTTCCCTGCTTGGAGTGTGAGATGTGAAGGCCAGAGCACTGTGACGTGG
This sequence comes from Phylloscopus whistleri, assembly GCA_017589585.1. Classification (NCBI taxonomy): domain Eukaryota; kingdom Metazoa; phylum Chordata; class Aves; order Passeriformes; family Phylloscopidae; genus Phylloscopus; species Phylloscopus whistleri. Next base: position 6,340,201 of record JADMLD010001393.1, on the reverse strand, counting down.
AAGAGAGGGTGCAAGCCCAGTGCAGACCTATACCCAGCCAGGGTTCTGCTCATGCATTGTCCAAACCAATCTTCTCATGTTATGTGGATCCCAAACTCAGCTGGGAGTTTGTTAACTTGTCTTTAACATTGATCTGTCCAGAGAAAGTAGATCCCTCTTGGTCCTGGCAGGAGAGGTCGTACGAGGATATCTGAGACTTGGTAGCAGCCCAATTGTTTCAAGGGGTAGATTGTGTCAGAGTGAAATCCTATTATCCCTGCTCACTTGTTAGAAGAATAAATATGTTATGACACTTCTGCTACTTCTCTAAAGCAATCCAGTCTTAAGCTTTGATCTTGATAAACTTTTCTTAACAGAAAAACTGCTGGCTACGTGGAAGGATGTTGGTCTGGAGCTGAAACCACACTCCTCAGCTGAATGCAACTTCTGTAGACGACCCCTGCATTTTGAAGTGATGAGTGAAAGAGAACGAGCCTACTTCAGTGGCATGAGCAAACTAGTATCTGTCAGTGCATGAAAGTAACAGTGTTCGTGTTGTCCAGCTCTAGTATTGAGTCAGTAGCATTTTTTTTTAATTGCTCAAGTATTTTAATTGTAGTTGAAGCACTATGCTCTGAAAATAAATTTCTAGAGCCATGATGCCCAGTTGTGTTTGTGTGCTTCTCTGTGTCCCTTCCATAACTGGAACTGATGTGTCAGGGGGTGAGTGGGAGTTTGATGGAATAAAATGGTGCTCTACAGCTTCATGCCCCTCAGCTGAGCTACTGCATGTCCAATGACTATGCCCAAAGAATTTCAGGAGTGCTTCCTGCGTGGGGTTTACTTACTACAAAAAGAGAAAATAGCTTCTCTGGGGCATCTTCCTGAAAGCCTTTCAAAACATGCAGGTACAGTTCTACATGCCACTAAAACATAAGCACCTTCAGATGTGTTGTATAAGTAGCTTGCACCCATGTTTTGGGAGACAGGCATTTAGAATGGGTTCTGCTAGATGCTGTCTCCCTCTGCTACCCTCTTCTTCCTTGGCAGTTCTGTGCACAAGCATTCCCCTTCTGGCATTCACTACACTGAGGGAAAAGATGCTAGTGGAATTAAGTGGTATTTTCTGACTACCTGACAGAAAACTAAGGTGCTGGTGTGGCAGGGGCTGGAAAAGCAAGGTATGTTTACCACTCTGGCTGCCTCTGTCTGCTGGTCTGCGTGAGCTGCTGTTCAGTGTAAAAACTGTCAGCAAGCAATATAATAGTTCAGGTCTCTGAGAAAAGTCATTGTAGGAGAACATGAGTAGTGCCTTTACAACCCCTCTGAAATCTTAGGGCTGTTACACCCATTTGCCGTCTTATTTCATGCTTTGGTGAATAGCAAAGGCCTGCTTTGAACAGGGGCAAGTAATTCTCTGGATGAGCACATGTACTCAGAGGTCAGTATTGGCATGAAGTCACTGAACTGCTCCTTGCAAGTGCAGGCATGTCCAGGAACTGCTACAGTGGCATTCATAAGCCCCTGAATAGCCACTCACACAGACTTGTTTTCTGGCTGTAAGGAGCCAACCTGCTGTGACACTCACATGTGTGCTGTGAGGCTCCCTCCCATGAGGGATCCATTACAATATCACAAACAGCCATGTGTGGTGGAGATAGAATCCCAAATTAAACCAAAATCAGCTCCGTCAGCTGGAAGTCACCAGTTGTTTAAGCATGTACTGAAGCACCTTGCTCTTCTCAGAAGAGTTTTTATGAAACATTTGACTTTCAAGCAGTCAAGTTACTTTGAAAAAGGCCTTTGCCAGCCAGCCAAGGGGCTGCTGCTGCCTCTGCCACGTGCACACGTCCTGTAGAAGGGAGGATGTGATCCACTTGGCCTTGCCATGAACCATTTGTGGCCCAAGACTCAGTGCATATGCATCTGTTACAGAGCTCTTCCCATTATCTTTTAGGTTATATTACTGCACTAACTGGAGACATAAAATAACAAGCCACAGCTCCTCCATCAACCTCTCCCTAGGACCTTGTCCCCAGCACCATAACATGCCAACAATGTCATCACAAACTCTGGCAACAATCAGGGAACAGCTGTAAGCAATCAGTGTGTGGGAGATAACACATGTTGACTCACATATGGCCATATTCTGACAGTACCAGGTCACTTGCATTTCTAGTTTTTTTCACTGACAGCTTTCAGAATTGGCCCAGTCCATTTTACAAACCAGTTAATAAGCCCAGTTTTTCTTCCTAGTTTTTATAACAGCAGCTCAACACTTTGTACTACCAAGGAGAAGAAATGAGACATAGAAAGATACCAGCTATCAGAAATCTCCAAAGTTCCTCCAAATTTATCACAGGAGAGAACCAAACCCAAGGATTCAAAGCTGGCAACCTTTGAAATGACAGGAACACGAATAACCTCAGCACGTGGCAGCCAGTACCTCCACACCTCTAAACATCAACTGTGACAAATTACCTTTAGCACTACTGTTGGCAAGAGTGTGAAAGTACAACCAGGGCACAGCAAGAGGCCAGTAGATGTCCATCATTTAGCTGTGAAAGAAAAACAAATCCAATGGCACATGGAAAGGATAAATTCTCTCCAAAGAAAATGACAAAGAAAGAAAAAAAAAATAAACACATATTGTTTCCCAGCAAATAAAAATCGAATGGAGGGTTGTATAAGTAGGGATAAATTATGCAAACTTTAGTTTGGTTCCTGGAAAAATTCATAGAGGAAGTAATCAGTAAAATGTGTTTAAAGTCAGACAATGGCAGTGGCAGAGTGAGGAAGCAAGAATGCAGCCATAAAGTCATGGCTAACATTTGTCATGGGGCAAAATAATTCATCTAGTTAAATATTGTGTAGCCCTAAACTCACACCCTCCTCCATTTCCCAACCTATTTACACAATGGAGAAACCCCAGGTGCTACAGGAGCAGCAAAACCATCCCAAGTGCAAGCAGGAGCACGTGTTCCCCATTGCTGGGAGGGGGCTGCAGGGAGTTCCCTTCCTACCATGGCCAAGGGCAGTATTAACACCACCAAATTCACAGCTCTGGTATCCCTGATGCTTTGCACACATTTATTTTGGGACACACCCCTTGCACTGCATCCTGGCCTGCTGCTAGCAGCAGGGGTGGGGGATGTGAATGTGGACTCACCACAAACTGCTGCTGTTGGGGCATACACTGGCACAAAGCACCAAAAGCCTAATGCAAGGTAACCCCTGGCCCAGAGCTGCTAGCCCAGCACCAGCACAGCTGGGCTCTGGTTATTTAGGATGTTCTGTGCCTTAGCCACCCTCCAGCTTGATCCCAAACCCTCATCATCCCCAGCTGGGTTAGGCACCCTCCTCCACCCAGACCCCCAGTCTTGAACACTCCCAGGAGCTGATCCCAGATATCCTTACCCCACAGATAAATAGCCTTTCACTCCCTGCTACTCCTACCTGCTTCCTGCCATTCCCCAAGGATTGTAGGGAGGGCACAGAGCTCTTGAGAGAGCAAGGGCTCATCTCCCCTGAGGTTTCATAGCCCAGGTGCCAACAGACTCTTAATTCACACATTCAGCTTACAACCAGGTGTAACTCTTTTGCAGTCCCTCTGCTTCAGATCTCAGGGGAGTGGAAGCCAAAGGAGTTAGCTCCTCTAAGATTTGGACCTTTCCCACTTGGGAATCCCATAAGGAAAAGCATCATAGTCCATCATTTACTCTGCAGCTCATTTGCTCTGGAGTCCATGAATCTTTGTGAGTCTTAAAAACCCTGAGCTCATCCTCATCCTGAGGCAGCAGCAGAGACTTTTAGCTCAAACCTTAAAGAAGCTGGGACAGGAAAGGAAGGCATGAGATGAGAGGAGATGGGGGACATGAGGTGGGATGTGAGGGGACAGGTGATAATGGAATAGGAAGGGATGGAAGATGGAGAATGGGCTGGAGGATAGGCTAGGACAGACACAGAATAGGATGGGATGGGACAGGAGACAGGATGAGATAGGATGGGAAGGGTGCCCAACCTTTGGGCTCCTCCTGGCCTCCTCTCCCATGACCATGGGCCTTTGGCACAGGGGGGCTGTCACCTGGAGTGGCTGCACTGGCAGGGGGTGGGGGCAGTGAGTGGGACAGGTGGGAAAAGGGGCACAGCCCTCACTCCCCCTCAATATTTGGGCAAGCTAAAAATTACCGAGCACAGGGTGACTCAGCTTGTCAAATGACTCTGGTGTCGTCAGCTAGACTTATTAGCATTTACAGACAGAGGGACCTTTCCTGCGCTGAGGCTGCTTCCCGCATAGCAGCATCTTCCCTCCTTCTCCTCCTCCATGTCAAAGGGAAACTGATTCAGGGTTGGATTTTTTTTTTTTTTTTATTAAACCTTTTTTAAAAAACATTTTACAGCCAGCTTTGCAAATCTTCCATCTCATCCTGGGCACGGAGGGTAAAGCCATGGCAATGCCCTGACCTGGGTGAGGACTGGGAGGATTTGGAGCCTAGGATGCAGGCAGACCCCATTGCATTCCCAATTCTTCTCTTGGCTCTGCATCTTCCTGCTTTCCCTCCCCATGGCCAGGCAGGAATTTACTCCAGGCAAGGGAACAGCCCCAGGAACATCTTCACAACCCTGCAAAATCACCAGATATTAAAACAAGGAAAGCTGGGCTGAGCAGGGATGCTGCCTCCTGCAGCTGGCTCGAGCTCTGGGCATTGCTGGAGTGACCCAGCATAAAAATCTCTGCCAGGCATTGTGGTTGTGCCAGACCCCTGGACTGAAGTGTGGATGTCCCTCAGGGTGGTGAGGGCTGGACTCAGCCAGGGCAGGTGGGTTGTGAGGGTTGCTGGCTCCTGGCTCGCCATGTCCCAGCAATTTGCTTTGCAGCTCCGGAGCCCACAGCTGCTAAATGCCCAAACGTGGGTGTCACCCTGTTCTTTTCAGCCTTCTGATGTTTGCATTTTTGTAATGGAGTTTCTCATGGATTTTCACATAAACCACCTATTGTTATTGTAACTGTTCTTTTATGTTTACATTCTTCTCATAAGGAGGAGACTTGATGGACTGCTAATTTGACCAGTGTGGTTGGAGAGGTGGCAACCTTCATCCTCCAATCCCTGGTCATTGTCCAAATTCTATAAATCGAGGTCAAAGAAAATAACCTCTCTCTCTTTTGCCCTGATGACTGCATGTGTGTTCCTCATTTCGTGTCCACTGATGACACATGGGGAACCCAGGGTACCTCCAAAGAGCATCAGACTGTTTTAAAAATACTTTATTCTTTAGAAAATACAGCGTTCAGTACAGTGTGCTCTGCTCCCCCCAGCTTCAACCCCCTGACTCCGCTGAAGCCAAGGCAACATTGGGACGTTCACAGCCAGAAAGCAGAGGGCAGGTTTCACTGACCCCTTTTCCATCCTCTCAGGGAGGCAGGTGGCTCTCGAGCCCTTGCTGGTACCCAGCAGCAAGGTGCTCTCCCCCCAAGCCCCCATTGCAGCCCAAATCACAGTGCCAAGCTCAGACCACGGAGCCAGTGATGGTCCCTGGTGGCTGGGGATGTCCCCGGGGGCACACAGGGGCTGTCATGCTCCGCCACACAAGGCTTTGGGGTAGCCCATGTGATTATTGAGACATGGGGCTGCCCCAGCCCAGAGACCCAGCTGAGAACCTGGGGGGTAAGGTAATGGTGGGGGCTGGGGAATGGACAGTAGGGAATCAGGGCTCGGGAACCCCTCAGCTCCCATCCTAAACAGGGATAGGGCTGAGTCAGGGCTGTAATAGCTCCTTCTGAGGAGGAAAACCTTACTGGGGCAGTTCAAAAAGGGGATGCAAACATCACCCAAAGGCAGAGTGACCTTTCTCTAGGTCCAGGCTGAGCTCAGGACTCTGTGGGGAACTTCCACCTCCCGCTGCCTGGCTCTCTGCAGGGAGGAACTCCCATCCCACAGGAAGCAAAGCCCACCCCACAGGGGGTCCTGCCCGCACCCTGAGGGGGTGCGGGATCGCTCCAGGCCTGGGGCAGAGGGGCCATGCACACCACGAGTGGGACAGGGGAACAAAGTCTGGAGGCTGGGGGGGCAGGGGAAGAAGCATTTTCTCTTTTCAAACAGGAATCCCCAGTGCTACCCCCTTCCCTTTGCATAGAGCAGCTTTCAGGTGAATGTGTCTTTTAGTCACCCAGGAGACACCGAGAGCAGTGGCTGTGATCCTGAGGGAGGACAGGAGCAAGGCTGGGGACATGGCTCTGCTACTCCCATCCTGCCCCCGCAGCCCCGGGGCTTGCACAAGGACATGAGGAAAAGAAACAGCGACAACCGTGAACCCTCCCCATTGCTCTGCCCCCAGGTGCAACAAGCCATCCAGATGTTTAAAAAAGGAATGAAACAGGAAAAAAAAAGGTAAGAAAACAAAAAAAAAAGGCTGAGATGGAGGGAAAGATCCCCAGGTCAGCGGAGAGGAAGGCGGGAAAGGCCGCAGGGATGGTGTCCGTTCACCGCTGGCCCTGCGCGATCTAACTGTCCTCGCCGTTCTCGCCCGGCCCCTTGATCAGCCGCTTGTGTCCCCGCTTGCCCACGGGTCCTTTGGGCTTGGCAAAGGCCTGTTTGAAGGCGTGCTGCTTGGGGTGCACCTCCTCGTACAGGAACTCTGCCGTCAGCTCCGCTCCGTCGTCGATCTCGATCTGCCCAGCAATGGGAAACGGGGGCTTAGCAGCTCCCTTGGGATTTGACACCCACCTCCGGGGCACCCAACTCCCTCCTGAGCCCATCAGAGGGGCTGGACCAAGGCCGCAGCACAGTCCCTTGGCAGTGTCCAGCTCCATCACCTCTGCGGGGGCTCATACTCACCTTCTTGGCTATCTCCAGGCAAAACTCCTGCTCCACTGTGTCAAGCAACCGGCTCTTGCAGCTGGAGTAGAGCATGCGCTCCTTGATGCTGCACTTGTACCCCGGCATGGAGTAGATAAAGACTGCAAACAGAGAGCAGGGCTTGTGGCACGGCCCATGGCCAGAGAGCACCGGCTGCATCCCACCCTGCTCATGGCCTTTCCAGCCCAGAGTCCCAGATAACACCCAGCAACAGAGGGTGAGCATCTCATCCATCACCCCTCCCAAATCTCCCCTGCTACTCCTGCAACACCAGGGGAAACCAAACCACCCACCACCAAATCCTCTGTGGCAGCACCCCAGAGACCTGAACTGCACATGGCACCAAAGGGTTTGCCAGCACCCACCACGGGAGAGAACTGACTCAAGGCTCCCTGTTGCACCATCCCCATCCCCATCCCTGCTTGCTCCCCATGCAACCAATGGTCCAGGGAAAACAGGGACTGGCACAGGCTCAAACTGGCCTTTCCCAATGCTGAGGCTCTCACCAACAGACTCCAGGTAATCTCCCTCGTGTGAGTGCTTGTACAGGAAGAAATGGTAGCGAGCAGAGTCTTGGGGGATCCTCTTGGGCAGGTCAGTGATCTCTGTGGGGCTCGTGTGCACCAGGTCGATGGTCTCCCGTTCCAGATCCAGCTTCTGATGGACAGAAGGGAAAGGGAGCAGACGGAAGTGAGAGACAGCAGCAGGATGTGGGGAGTAGGGCACATGAGAAGCCATGTGAGGGACCTACCAGCTGGATGTAGTTGATTTTCTTCTGCTTGAGAGCCTGGATGGCCTGCTGGGCATCCAGCTGCAAGGGGAAGGCCAGGCCCTGCAGTGTCTGGTGCTTGCTCTCCACACTGATCTCCGTCTTCACCTGGGGATGGAGACCACCTCGAGTGTCAGGGCACAGTGGCAAAGGGTGGGGAAGGGAGAAATAGGAAAACCAGCTGGTTCTGCAGCTAACGGCTTCTCATCCAAGGAGCTGTCTGACACCTGCCCCACAGGGATCATGGCATTAAACCAGAGAGTCAGCCAGGCTCAGGATGGTGGTGCTTGTCACCATCCCACCTCTCCAGGACTTCACCTGGCCCCAGCCATGCACCCCCACACCTCCTACTTCACTCTCAGCAAAGACCAGCTCAAAACCAGCGCTTCCCAGTGAAGTCCTGGCAGGGATGCTATGACCAGCACTGGCACATGTCCTCTCCAATCATCTCCAACTGCAACCTGTGGGTGACAGGGGAAGCTCTGAAATCACAGCACGCAGCTGGGCACCCCACCCTCCTCAGTGGGTTTAACTGCAGCACACAGACATTCCCTCCAACGCTGGAGTTGGGGACTGGAGATCCACAGCTCAGAAAGGTCCCAGATGCTGTTTTCCCCACAAGGCAGAGGCTGCCAGCCATATCCTGAGCAAACCCCCTAGTCTGGGAAACCAAACCCCACTTCAAAGAGGGGAGAGAAAGAGGTTGCAGAGACATCAAATCACTCCAGGTGCCTCCATCCAGCCACAGCAGGGGTCCCTGATGGGGGCTGAGGGAGAAGGGCAGGACGCGTCGGACACACCATACCTCCTCAGGGTCGGGGTACTCTACCAGCGATGGGCAGCAGCAACAGCCCCCCACCATCTGCCACAGAATACAGGGAGACGGTGTCACCCCGATGGCAGAGGAGCTCCTCCCACCTCAATTCCCCCTCCCAGGGAAACACTCCAGAAACACTATCCCAGGTGCTCTGCAGTGAGCTTGGGTCCCTTTCTTTGGGATCGGTTTTGGAGACTTTGGATAGAGTCCAACCTTTATGTTTTTGGTTTTTTTTTTTTATTTCACTTCCCTCCCCCTGATAGAGAAAAGGAAGAAAAGTCAAGGCATGCCAAGAGAAATGCAAGAGTTTGAGCTGACATCTCAAAACCACTCGGCAGCACCAAAGTGGGTCTCTTTACGGGCTGCCCTTTGTTACAGCAGCCCCACACAGTACCCACACTCTGGGGAGATGATGCCCGGAGCACAGCATGCAGGAAAACACTGCCAGGAGAAGGAAAAACCGGGCATCAAGCGGGCAGAGCAGCCTACCATCTCAGTGCTCGAGTCTTGGGAACAGGAATCCTGCGAGCGTGGGGAGAGGAGACACACTGTCAATGGCACCCAGTGCAGGGCGGGGGGTCTCATGTGAAAGGAGAAGGGGTGGGGGACACATGGATGTGCCAGGAGAAGGGAGATGCACCACCTCTCTGTTGGAGGAAGGGGAAGGCTGATCCTGGTGATGTGGGCAGAGAGAGCAGCAAAAAATGACACAGGACCTGGGGAGGAGCAGGAGGGAGAGCCTGGGCAGCCCCGAGACTGGGCATGCAGGGTTTCCACCAACATCCCTGTGCAGAGCCCATCCCTGCCCCATCTCCTCCTGGGTCCCCAGGCAGGGTGGCCTCAAACCAGGGTCTGGAGCAGTTCCAGCACTTGCAGCAATAGTTTATGGGCTATCCTCCACCCAGGAGCATATATGAAAGGTTTGTGAGGAAAAAAAATGCCCAAGCCTCTATCCATGCCAAGCATCCTGGAAGATGAGCAGGGTGTTGATGTGCAGCTCTTGGGAAAGGGAAATAAGTGCTCAGGTGGGCACGAAGTCCAGCTGACCTCCAGCTCTGCTGTCCTACTATCCCCCAGGGTGCCGTGGCACCAACAAGAGCCTGAGGGCAAGTGCCCAGGGATGCAGGACACACAGAAGTTCACCTGGTCCCAGGAGAGGTGCAGCACAAGGACATTACCACAGACAACACCTCCAGAACTCCAGCTTTCTCTCCCATAAATGCAAGAAAACTGGGAGAGTTACAGTGGGATCATAGCGACCTGAGCTTCAACAAAAAGCACACTGAAGTCCAAAACCACCAAGAGATGGAAATTTGTCCCAGCAGCATCAATTCCCCTATATACCTCTGTATTTTCTACTCCTTCCCTTTTTAAAAACATTAAAAACTGGCTGCCTGAAACACTCCCCAGGGCACAGCCTGGGAGCAGTGCATGGGACAGCTGAGCATGTGCCACATCCCAGCCTCCCAGCAGCAGGCTTGCCTGGGAGGTTATTTTATCTCCTTTTCTTTAGGTTAGATTTTCTCCTCCTCTTTCACCCCTCCTGGTGTGGTGCTGGCTCTGCCTAAGGAGCATTTTATAGCAAAATCCTCATGGGAGGGTCCTGGCAAAGCACCACCAACACTGTGGGGCAGCTGTGAAGGACACTCCCTTACACACTGCAACGGCACCTCCATCTTTGTTTCTTCTCAATTCTCCTGCCTCCTCTCCCAGCTCCAAGGCTGCCTTCCTCTGCCCCATGGGCCTGCCAAGAGGATATGCCCAGCTCCCCCTCCACCCATGTTTCTGAACCTGCAACACTTCTACAAAGACTCCCCAGTCGTGAGTGTTGAGCTCAATTCCAAATTCAAAGCTGTTTCTTAGCCCACAGTCTGCTGACAACTATCAGCTCAGTAAAGCTGGCATTTTCCAGCTATTAAAAATATATATATAAAGCAGGTGGCAAATTTCCATGAGCTCCCACCCAGTTATCAAAAAGGGGGTTAACTCATGACATCACCTCTGTTTATCCCATCCTCAAACCATAACCTAAAACCTGCTTTCCCAAGGGCTGGGCAACTCCCTGGGGGATGTGCAAACCTGAGTCCCTCCTTGCTCAGTGTGAAAGGCTGCTGTGCAGGCCCTGAAGCTTCTGCCCTGCAGCCCTCACCTGCCCCTTCGGGCTGGCCTGCCCTTCTCTTCCCATCCCGTGGTGGCTGGGGAGGATCCCAGGCAGCTCCTGCCTGACCAGATGTGGGATGTGGCTGCAAGCCACGTGTGGGATGAAGGCTGCAAGTCTGGCCAGTCCCTTGGAGAGTTGTGAGTCAACAGCATGAGAGGGGAGGGGAGGGCAGTGGGACCCAGCAGCAGCTCCAGGCGAGAGGCACAGCAAAGCATTTGTGGGTTGGCAGCTTTTAAAGAAACCATGTCCCTTGTGTCACTTCTGAAATCCCAATGGACTGGCTGAACACAAGGTGATGCAGAGGGTCCTGGACCTTGCAGGGGCCTGGGCAGACACACAGAAGTGCTGAGGTCAGGGCTTGCCCCAGGGCCAATTCCCAGGTCAGTGCTGGCTCTCACCACTCATTCCCATGCACTGGATCTGCTCCTCCAAACTCAGCTGTCACATGCAAGCACACTCCTGGCTCCCACAGCCTGTGCACAAGGGACCCTGCAAGCTGCAGGCAAGGAACAAGGCTGGAGGCATCACTGTACTGAGCAGCGTGCTACAGGGTGTGAGCTGCTCCCATACACTCCCCCTTGATGACAGCCATCTGCTTTGTGGGGCTCCAGAAACTGCCTCAAAGCTGCATTTACTGGAAGTCCTGAGATTTCCCACCTTGGAGAGGCCAGAACAGCACCAAGCACCAAAATAATAGCTCCCACTGCCTCCTGCTCCATGTCCAAGGCTGAGCAGCTGCAACACCAACACAGAGACCCCTTAGCACACCCAGCACTTTGCTGCTTCCCACCTTTGCATCCACAAGCAAAAATATATTCATCTTCATCTCTTTCCCAATGTCAGTGACTCCTCCCTGTGGCCCAGGCTGACACAGGGGACCACGTACCCTTAAAATAACCCCCAGCAAACCAGACAGCAGCAGCATCTCCATCCAGGAGCTGCATCTCACAAAGGCAAAGGAGAGAGGGAAGGAGAATGAGGCAGATCAACAAGCATCACAAGCACCACTTACCTGGGCCATACAACCATGTAAGACACACCCCAACAGCCCCCCAAAACTACTTAATCCTGCATCACAGGCCAGACAAAGTGATGGCAGATCACAGAATCAGCTGAGTCAAAAGGGACCCTCAAGGATCATCAAGTCCAGATGTCCCAAGGTGCAAAAAAACCCACACAGTCACCATCAGCACCTCTGTCTTCTCCAAACATGGGCATTTCCTTGGATCCTCCAGAACAAATTCTGACCAGGCCCTCCAGGCTGGGAGCTGGGATAACTCCCCTAAGACCCACCTGGTGGAGACCACGCTTTGGTGGCATCTCCCAAATGTCCCTCAACTTTGCCACCTGCAGACCTGCCTTGGCAGGTGGAAACCACCCCTAGACCTGCTTTGACAATAGAAACTTCCTGCCTCATCTGTGCTATTAATTAATGCCATGAGGCTTCACATCTCCCACACACGTCCTGACCCATCCATGAGTGCCACAGCAACACCACAGGCGGAAGAGAGGGATGCTCCTCTAGGGAGGAAAGCTTTCCATGCATAAGGGAAATTCCCACATTCTCCCCCAAAAATACTGCCTCCAAGTGGTCTTCCCACACAGTGAACACAACCCCTTTTCTGCTTCAGTGTGTCACAGCACCACAGAGGCTGTGAAAGGCCAGCAGGGAACAATGGTGACACAGCTTGTGTGCCCCCAGCCCTACCCTGTGCCACTTCCCACATCCTTTCCAGCACATAAGCTCCCAAATACAGGCTAAGATGGGTATTTCTTGGGACAGCATCCCTCATATTTATAGACATAAAGGAAGTGTATGGGAGAGGAGGCTGCTGCAGTCCAAAGACAAGCATGAATTCTTCCCTATCTTCAAACTCAGCTCTGGCTTCTGCTCCAATACCCACAGGATAGAGACCTGCTTTCAGCCCCAAACCATCTTCTGACTGTCAGCAAAACACAGTCCTGAGCTCATGTCCAAGCAAGGGGAAAAAAAGAGTAGTGTAAATTCCTCTTTATGCTACGATTTGACTGTGAGTGTGCTCATCCACCTTGAGAAGCATAGGAATGGTTTAAAGAGCAGAGAGCAAAGTAAAAATGAGTCATCCCTTTTAGCTGGATGCTCACTCCCTGCATCCTTCATCCCTTGGTGCCCAGAGGGCCTCAGGCTCCTCTCCCAGGGCTGTTGGACACCCAGCTGTGCTGGACACCCACCTCGTTGATGCGGATCTGCTGGAGCTCCTGCTCGGCTGCGGTCAGCGGGGCTGGGGCAGAGCAGGAGGACACGTGCTTCTGGTAACCACTCAGGGACACGTCCTCCTGCAGACAGAGGCACAGGGCGAGTGTCATGGGTGGTCATGGCTGCAGGGCTGGATGCACCCTCAGCCTTGAGGCGAGTCTGAGCAACCCAGCCAGTCTCAGGCTCCCTCCTGACCAGGAGGATCAATCTTCAGGCTCTTGGATTGCTCCATGCAAATCCCACACTCTATTTGTCTGTTCTGACCACTCTGCCCCTCCCCAGTCATCCATGGCTGTGGCAGTGGGCTCCTCTGGCTCTTTCATGAAGCTCATGAGCATGGAAGTGAGAGGGAAAGGCAGAGCCCATAGCCCAGGAGCAGCAGAGGGACCTTGAAGAGCAGGAATGCTCCCTGGCTTCCACCAGTACCAGAGGCCCCAGCAGGACTGATGTCCAAGAGGCCCTGGCTGTGCAGCTCCTTCTGCCCATGGAAGAGAAGGAGAAGCCTCCATGCAAGGCAGCAGATAATCCTGGTGTGGAGGCAGCTCTCGCTGCTGGAGTGACACTGCCACCACCTGGCACTTCTTCTCCCATTCAGCGTAAAGCTCCACATCTTGCAGCCTTCCTCCCACCTCTTTCTTCCACGTTCTCTGTCACAGACCACAGTCGTGCAGAGAGCAGTGTGGGGGACCAACTCCCTGCTGTTCCCTCAACAAACACCAGTATCCCACACCCCACCACCCACTAACTGAGCTCTGGACAGGCTGCTGAAGCTCAGGATCAGATCCAAAAAGTCTCCCAGAACCCACCACCATACCTTCACTGTGCCAAATATCTCGTCCTTTATGTGCCCCCCACCAAACTCCTTCTTCACAGTGGCTCTGGTGGCAGCGTATAGCATCTTCAGCCGGACCTGCCAGGACAGGGGTGGCAGTGCTGTCACACTGGGGACCAGAGGGGTGCCCAGTGCTCACAGCCACCATCCCACCACAGGCTCCACACACCTCAGCCTCTCCTGGGAGCACCCACCGAGTTTCTAGCTCAGTCTGATTTTTAATGGCAGCATCCCTCGGTAGGGCTCAGCTGGGAAAACCCACCAGCACTATTTCCGTGGCTGCGGCCTTGCCAAGCGCTGCCCACAATCCATCAGTTTACTCCATGCTTTGCTTTCTAGTCCCTGAGCTCTAGAGCACCATTTCTCACCAGCACCTGGGTTAGAGGAGGCACAAATACCACAGAGCCACTTAAAAGTGACTTTTGCCTTTGGCACTTCTGTTGCATCATCCTGCAGAATGCAGGGAAGAGCTTTGGCAAGTGCTCCTGGGCATACTGTGCTTCTGCAGTAAGAGCCTCTGTGGTTTGTTGAAAGATATACATATTTGATATATATGTTATTATATATACATGTGTATATGTATATATAATATATGTGAGCATGTACACATGCAGAAATATGCACATGCATATAAAATTACATATATATCACTTGTATATATATTTTTATATGTGTGACCAGTGTATGTATTAACAAGGCAGTAAATCTATCTAGCTTATAGATTATAAATATTAATATATAAATATAAGGTATAAATATGTAACAAATATATACATAGGAATATATATACACACATACATATATATAAACACATAAATATGTAAATAGAAGACAAGCACACATCAGTAAACCTCAGACCCGTTACAGAGGTGTGCTCAACAGGATGGCATTTTCCAAGCTGTACCACTGACATCTTCTAAACCTGCTTCCATCCAACCAACCCTTTTGTACCTACTCTGCAACAGCTGATTTTGGAGCAAGGCCTGGAGAAGGGCTGGCAGACACTCTGCATCAGCCTCAGCAGAACAGGGCCAGGCTGGAGGCAAATCAGTGTCAGTGCCAGCTCTTCCCAGCAACGGCCAGAGCCATGGTGGGATGTCACCATTGTGGCCTCATGGTCCACACCACTCCCCCCTCTACATCCCAGCTCCTCCACCTCCTCACCTAACACTGAAATAGGACATAGACACAGTCCCAGTGTATCTGTGTCTTAAAAAATTCCCCACCCCCACAGCAGTCTCCATTTCGCAGCCCAGGCACCATGACTGAGGGTGTGAACGCTCCTCCTCAGCCCCAGGGCAAAGTCCCCTTGGCCAGCACCTCCTCCCCCTGCAGGTCCCCAGCACGACCCTGTCCCAGGCTGTGTGCCAGGGCCTGGAGCTCACCGGGGAGCTGTCGGGGGACCAGGAGATGAAGAGCCACTCGTAGCCCTGGGCGTTCTGGCTGTCCAGGCGGTACAGGACATAACACGGCTGTTGCTCATCCAGCAAAGGCAGCACGAAGGCGTCATAGTCAGCGTCCCAGCGCCGGGACAGCTCTTTGTGGGCTCCCAGCATGAGCTGCTCTGCAAGGAGAAGACAGGAAAGGTGGTGTTAGATGAAAACAAGGCTCATCTTGCAGGACCAAGTGGCAGCTCATTAAGGGTTCACTGCAGCTCCACCACCAACAATGATGCTGTACTGCAGAAGAAGAAATTATGACCTCGAGTCACATCCAGGAGTGTACATTCCTATGGATGACCGCCCAGGAGAGACCATGGGGCTGTGGCTGCTGTGGAGGGCTGGTTTTCTGCCAGGCTCCTGTCAACCATCTCTTCCCCTCCTGTGTTTCTCACCAGCAAAGTCTCCTCTCTGGTGACCACCTGTGGATTCCTTCCATTCTGCTCCCACCAGCTCTGCAGTCCCCAACCATCTCTCCTTGCTCTCAGGGGATCACAAGACCTCCCCCATTCCACTGGACAAGCCCTAGGGTCACTAGAACACCTCACCAGGGACACAGAAAACCACCAACATTTTGGGTGCTGAGAAAAGTAATGGTCTCAGCAAAATCCAGGATGATGAGTCAAAGCTACTCTCACTGGATTTCCTGTAACTTCACAGTGGTCAAAATCAAAGCTGATATCCAAAGCCTGTGTCTGTGGGCAGCAGAGATCTCCACAGTCCCCAGCCTGGAGGGAGACCATGCTGCCAGGAGGGCCCCATCCTCTGGAAGTAACCTGTGTATTTCACATACACCTCAAGGTATTATTTTCAGCTGCTACACAAGTGGCAGTGGGACTGAGAGCCCTATGAACTGGGCACTGCCCTGCTGGGATTTAAAGACTGGTGCAGGCATCCTACAGACATGAATCCACACCCTTGCAAGGGTTAAGTCAAGCTTTGGGATGGCTGGGTGGAAAAGTGGTGGTGCTGGGGGTACCAGAGTAGGTTGCTGGAAAACAGCCTGTATGTTTACTCCATTTGTGTGTCACAGCACAGCTGGTCTGTAGTTGGACAAATAAATCTGGCCATAACAGAAACCCAATTTGGCTAGCCCAGTCTGATATAGAAAAGAAGTGAACGAGTCCCTGGGTAAGCAATGATAGGTTGGATTTGAACTCAAACAGGGACCCCAGCCAATCCCATCCAATCCTGAATGCAGACATCTCATTGGCCAGGGAGCTGGGCGGTGCTGAGACCCCAACCAATCAGGTGTTCAGGCATCCATTCAATCCTGAATGCAGACATCTCATTGGCCAGGGAGCTGGGCGGTGCTGAGACCCTGACCAATCAGGTGTTCAGGGACGGGAATTTTGAAGCCCCTATAAAAGGGAGCAGCCATGATAAATCTGGGCTGTTTTGTTGCATGATGTTCGTGAGTCCTATGGTGTGTCTGTCTCCAACCTACGACCATAACGTAAAAAGTGGTGGATTCCATGATCCACACAGCTGTTCCACTTGTAGAGCAGGGGACACAGACAGCAAGCAAGGAGAGCCACCAAGCAGCGAAAAAGCTGCAAAAACAGAGGCAAGGAAAGTTTTACTACAGTGAGAAGGCTCTAAAAACAGAGGCGAGGAGAGCCTTACTACAGCAAAAAAGCTGCAAAAAACCAAGCTTTATTAGACTTGCTGACATGGGCTAAGAACCGAGGGTTGGACACGACTAAAGAAGCTGCTCTCTATATAAATATTTTGGTGTGGACTGGGAGATTTATAATAGAAGCATCTTCCAAAGGCGAAGAAAACGCCATAAAAGTTATAAAGCCCTGGAAACTTATTTTGAACTTGTTGAGGCAGATCAAAACTGAGATGTGTGGCGAGGGAGGACTGGGTGCCAGACGAGGCAGCGGGAGGCATGGGCTCCTCTCTGAGCGCATGGAAGAAGCAGCTGACGAAACGGCCACTGAACGGGCGCCCAGTGCCGGCACCGAGCCCTATCATGCCAGATTGGGAAATCCCAGTGGGCGGTAGACACCTGCCACGAGGCGGTGCCCAGGCAGGCGACACAGCCCCAGCAAGTGGCAAAATCCTGGGGGACGGTGGAGGCACACCGGACCACCCCCTGGCCATGCCGAGATGTTGCGCTGTGCCGGGCCGCCCCAAACTGTTGCGCCACACCAGACCGCAGTTCAACGCGGGGACAGCTGCCCCGCTGTCTGCAGCGGACTCGCCTGCACGGTCAGCCCAGTCGCTGGAGCTGCACATGCCCCTTGCTGCCACAGAAATGCTCATATTGCCTCTACCTGAAGCTGATTGTCTTGGCTCCGAAGCCTCGCCCATGGTCACACACACTTGCTGCTGCAATTCGTGGGTGGGCCCCGAGGAGACATCACTATGCATGCCTGGATGCTGAGGCAATGTCACACCCAGAAATGCACCAGAACCAAGAAATGCCAGTGCCGTGATGCCAGACCCCGCTCCCACCGCCACCACGGCCCCACCGTGCCTGCAGCCAAGGCTCAAAGAGAGATACATGAGACCCCCACAGAGAGAAACCCAGTCACCGCTCTACTTCCAGTCCCGGAGAGGGAGCTCCTGCAACACTGCCGGTACCAGCTCCAGCTCCATCGCTGTTCCGATCGGATGCCATCCCCACTCCTAACCTAGCGAGCTTTTAGAAAGAGGTAAAGCCAATGGCAGTTGTTATGGAGGGGGCTGAGCGAATTTCTGTGCCAATGTCCTCAACATCATCAGAGGACTGGCAGCAGGGGGGTGAGACAGTTCCAGCATTCCCAGTTCAGCGATGTAAGGGGAGTTGTCCTGGTAAACATGTACCTTTTAACTGGCAAATCCTCTCCGAGCTACACCAACTAGCTGCTTAACACAGGCTGGGATCCCCTGCAGTTGCAAATATGCTTTGATTTATAACTGCCAGTGAATTAACCCCCTCTGACATGAGGCAAATCGCAGAATTACTTTGTACTCCAGTGCAATATATGATGTTTGAAGCCGCCTGGAGAAATTTTGCAGAGGAACAGGGACTGCTAAACTCAGAAGCTTCCCAGCAGGACCCATGATTTGGGGCAGGGGTTTCTCAACTCATGGGACTGCCTCCCAGGCAAAGTCCACAGATGCAAGCCTGTCTGAACCCCTCAAAACTAGCCCAGGCAACAGACTTAGGAATGCGGACCCTAATGAAAATTACACACATGTCTGTGCCTACCAAAAAATATTCAAGCATAAGACAAAGCCCCAACAAATTATATATGCATAAAGCGTTTGCAGGATCCTATGGAAAAACAAATAGCAAACAGCTAAGCAAGGAATCAATTAATACTACAGTTAGCACGAGATAATGCAAACAAAAACTGCAGAAAAGTTACAGATGCATACCCAAAGAAAATCCATCCTTAGAGGAAATTATTAATGCATGTGCTAAGGTTGGAATGGGATCATGTAACCTGGACATGTTAGCTAATTCTATTACAGCTGTGGTAAAACTGACACCCCATTGCTACAGATGTGGACAAGGCCACTTGAAGGTAAACTGTCCCCACAGGTGCACCCCACTGGGGACATCTCAAGGGCAGAGAAGTGTGAATGCAAGCTGCAACCAATGTGGGAGGTTCAGACATGCGACCAAACTACGCAAGTCCGAATTTCATATTAATAAACAATTTCTCAAGGACCAGGGAAACGGGAGGCCAAGCACAAAAGCGAAACACGCAACAATACAAGCATTTTCCCACCCTCCAGTGCAAGCCTGTGTGAGCAGCTCATAGCAAGGACAAGAGGATCAGCTAGACTGGATGTTTTCACCTCAATCCCAGTAACTATAAGCTCATTAAAGGTACATAAAGTCCCTTTTGAGGCCCAGAGGCCCATAGGGAAGGGACTGAGTGCACTGCTTATAGGGAGATCCAGTGCTATTTTGCAAGGTATTTTTGTGCACTCAGGTGTTATCAACGCTAATTTTACAAGACAAATACATGCTATGGTATCAACCCCTACTCCACCTGTAACTATCCCTGCTAAAACCCGAACTGCACAACTCATTCTTTTTAACTCTTCTGTTCCCAAAGCAGATTCTAGGGTGTGAGGAGACCGAAGCTTCATATCAACAGGTGAGCCCCAGTTGTACTGAACTCAGGTCATAGGTGATCAAAGACCTAATATGGTTTGTACTGTTATGATGCCTCAGGCAAGGCCCTCGCAGATAAAAGTGAGATAATTGACACAGGGGCACATGTCACTATCATCTCTGCCAACACCTGGCCTTCATCGTGGCCTACCACACCTGCGGGATCTGCCATTGCTGGCGTCAGAGGGACCACACAGAGCTGACGGAGTAGCAAAATTCTGTTGGTTAAAAATCCAGAAGGTCAAACAGCTAACATTCAACCATATATCACTGCTGCACCACTTAACCTGTGGGGCAGGGATGTTCTGTCAGCATGGGCAGTCTGGGTGGGGATGGATTTTTAACGGGGGCCACTCTATTGAAGGGCATAAAGTATCCCTTTATTAGCTTGTCTTGGGTTATGGAACCTAAACTGTGTATTCTATTTTCATCTGTTGAAAGCAGTTGAGAAATTGTTCTTTATCTCTTGTTTACTCTGAAAGGAGGGGGGCGGGTGCCTTCTGATAATGGCCCAACTGTTAAAACCAGCTAGGGCATTGTTTCTTATCTCTCTTCACAATGGGCCATTAAGACTCCCCAGGCTGTTTTCTTCCTCAAGCTGTTCCCTTTCCCAAAATATACCCACATTCCACATCCTATTGTGAGATGCTCCACCCAGTGGGGGCAGCCAACCATTCCTACCTGGATAAAACTAGGACTCTGGAAGAACTTTGCTCTTGCTTCACCCGATTACCGGAGGAAGACTGGACCCTTCTCACCACCTCTGGACCCTTTTCGCTGCAGGATCATCTCTACTTCAACAGAACCACATCTGCCACTCCAGGAAGACTTACTTTTAGACTGCTTCCAACACCCTGACCAACAGGGCATCAAGTTGTAGCTGACTGTCAGGGCTTTCCAAAATTGTTGTTTGTTTGTTTGCTGGTTTGGTGAAGTGGCTCTGTTTTCTTTCTACCACATTTGTATTATTGATATCCCTAGTAAAGAACTGTTATTCCTATTCCCAAATCTTTGCCTGAGAGCCCTTCATTGCAAAATTATAATTTGGCAGGAGGTGAGGGGCTTACATTTCTCCATTCTAAGGGAAACCCCAGTTTCCCTGGCAGATACCTGTCTTTCCAAACCAAGACATAGCTCTAGACTAGCTCACTACTCAGCCCGTGTGAGTACCACAGTAGCCCCTCAGGTAGGAGAAACTGGATGCCCTAAATGCCCTCGTACAAGAACAACTAGCTCAGGGGCACATAGAACCATCTATGAGCTCTTGGAACACCCTGGTATTTGTCATAAAAAAGGAATCTGGTAAATGGAGGTTGCTCCATGACTTGGGAAAAATCAATGCTGTAATAGAAAGCATGGGGCAACCTAGCATGTCATCTCCTACCGTGATACCTGCCACTTGGGACATTCTAATCGTAGACTTCAAATATTAGTTTTTCACTATTCCATTGCACCCAGATGATACCCCAAAGTTTACTTTCACAGTGCCATCCATTAATAATGCTGCATCAGTGGAACATTATCAATGGAAAATTTTACCACAGGGGATGAAAAACAGCCCCACAATTTGTCAATGGTACATTGCACGGGCACTCTCATCAGTGAGAGAACAAATTCCAAGGGTGTACTGTTACCACTACATAGATGATATCTTAATAGCAACCCCAACCATAAAAGAACTCTCCCAGATACAGCCAAGCCTGTTGCAAGCACTGAAAACATTTAGGTTGCAGGTAGCACCAGAAAAGGTGCAGCAGCAACACCCTGGAAATACCTAAGCCTCAAAATAATATATCAGACCATTCAGCCACAAACGATTCAACTTTCAACCGAAATTCAAACTGTAAATGATGCACAAAACCTTTTGGGTACCATAAACTGGCTCAGACCCTATCTAAGATTGACCTAACTCACTATTAGCACCCTTATTTAACCTCCTAAAAGGTAATCCTGAGCTAACTTTCGCCGGAAAATTAACTTGAGAGGCAAAAGCTGTTCTCGAAACAATACAGCAAGCTATAACAAACAGACAAGTCCACTGGATATGCCCAGATGTATGCACTACTGCATTTATTCTCATTGTTGACTTTTACCCTACTGGTATTATTAGACAGTAGGATACTCACTGGCCCAACCCTTTGCACATTCTAGAGTGGATGTTTCTACCTCATCAACCAAAAAACATGGCACCTACTGTCTTCGAGCTGATTGCACAATTAATCATCAAATGCTGCCAGAGGTGTTTACAATTGAATGCTAGAGATCCTTCAAAAATTATTATACCTGTGATACAAGAACCATTTGAATGGTGCTTTGCCAACAGCACAGTTTTACAAAGTGCTTTGCAAAATTTCTCAGGAAAATTACTTACCACCTACCAAGCCATAAATTACTGCAGTTAAGTGGGGAAACTGTACTGTCTCTAAAACCTCTGAACAGCCACACACCCCTAAAACATGTTACAGTATTCACTGATGGTTCTAGAAAAATGGGAAAAGCCATTGTAACAGGGAAAGAAGAAGGTGGGTGGCAAATGTTGGAAGGCTGTGAGAGGAGATCACTTCAGTTAATAGAGCTACATACTGTAGCTATGGCTTTCCAATGTTTTCCCCATATTCCTCTAAATGTTGTGTGTAGTGGTGTGTTTAAGTTTTACGATAGTTATGTTTGTATTACATGTTGGTTCGTTCCATGTACCCCTTGTTTAATTCCCGTTTGGTTTTACCCGAGTTGTCAATCTTCTGCTCCCTACCCCCGAGGACCTGTCTATCTCCTTGAGGCCTCTCCCTGAATCTAGAGAGTTCTAAGAGGGGCGTCGAGTGATAGGCCAGGATCCGAGGAAGTCCATCCCTTCCCACTGGGATTGACTCCTGGAAGAGTCCTTCATCTGGGTGACCACTCCCTGTCCCTTCCCCATTGGTTCCTTCTCTGTTACCTCCCCTGACTCCTCCTCTGGATAAAAGTAGCCGATACAGGGCAATCTGCACTCTGCTGAGGCAGATTCCCTGGAGTGAGGCTGCTCCCTGTGAACCCTCAATAAACTCCAGTGATAACCCCTTGACAGAGTCCTCCTTCTTTCCTCGTCGTCATCACAGCTCACATCAGGCGGCTAGGCTGAAAAGAGCCCACCGGATTGGCTTGGTTGGCCAGCCTACTGGGCCGTATCGGACGTCTGTAACCGTCGCCAGGGCTAGCCGGGAACAGGTGAAGACTCTGACCACGAGGCAGAGGGCGATTACAGCCAGGTGCGGTTATAGTTGTGATTGACTCTGCCTATGTAGCTGATATTACAAAGAGATTGGATCAGCACCATTAAGAGAAATTGACAATGGACCACTATTTGACTTACTAAAAACTCTGTGCCATACCATCCAAGCCAAAACTTGCCCTTATTACATCTTACATATCAGAAGTCATACAAATTTACCAGGTTTCATTGCAGAGGGCAATGCTTAAGCAGATTGGCTAGCTGGCCCTGCCTTGACAGCACCACAACCAGACATGCTTGCACAAGCAAAGGCATCACACAATTTTTTCCACCAAGGTGTTTGAGCCCTACAGTGACAATTCCAGCTGTCAAACACAGAGGCTTGTAATACAGGTAACACCTGTGTTGACTGCCAAGGCCACACTGCACCAGTGCAAATGGGGGTAAACCCTTATGGACTGCATGCTTTGCAAATCTGGCAAACTGATGTCACACACATCCCTGAATTTAGCCTTTTAACACATGTACATGTCTCAGTTGATAACTTTTCATCATCTACATGGGCTTCAGTACACACAAGAGAAGAAAGTCGGGACTGCACATTGGCAATCAGCCTTTGCTGCTTTAGGTATCCCCCATACCATCAAAACAGACAATGGCCCTACATACAATTCACAAAATACAAGACAATTCTTACAGCTCTGGGGTGTGTCACACCACACTAGTATTCCCTGCTCAGCAATAAGACAGGCCATCATGAAACGAGCATGTGGCACTTTAAAACATATACTTGATAAACAGAAGGAAGGAATGTGTGGTAAGACTCCACAGAGTAGAACAGCTAAAGCTATCTATATACTAAATCATTTGACAGTATTAGAAAATTCCCAGAACCCAGTCATTTTAAATCACTTTTTATCATTACAATCATCCAGTGATGCCCAGTTGCTCCAGCCCAAAGTAATGGTGCAAGACCTTATTACGGGAAGGTCCTTAGCATCTTATTACCCAGGGACAGAGATATGCTTGTGTCTCCACAGACACTGAATGCAATAGATGCCTGCCAGATGTGTGTGCCCTGCACTACGTCCTGCTGGGAACCACAAGCAACACCCTCCTAAGAGACCCTAAACAGACATCATAGAGCCCTGTATGGAGCAATGATTGAAACAACTTGTGCACCTACCTCATGGAAATCTGGGACTCTTGAAGTGACAGTTTATGTATGGATTTTACTCATTTACAAATTGTTTCTTCTGTTAATTAGTTCTTCTGACAGTTCTAAAAGTTGAATGGTTTCTTGTTTGCAGTGTTAAATTGTAACTTCTAAGCAGTTAGCCTGTGACATGCTAGCCTGAAGGATTGATTTATTGGTGATCTCACCTGACAGTTCCTGGATGTGAATGCTGCAGCTCCAGTTGTACGTAAGATGTATCATTGGCTAGAGAGAGCTGGGTTTGTTGAGTTGGGTAGAAAGCCTCATTCACACTACACTCATGCTGTCTTTGTCATCCTGTCTGCAAAGGGCCCTTGCAGGAAGGATAACAAAGAACACTTTGCATTTTTTTAATAAAACAGAAGGGAGGAATTGTCACAACACAGCTGGTCTGTAGCTGGACAAATAAATCTGGCCATAACAGAAACCCAATTCGGCTAGCCTAGTTCCATATTGGAAAGAAGTGAACGAGTCCCTGGGTAAGCAATGATAGGATGGATTTGAACTCAAACAGGGACCACAGCCAATCCCGTTGAATCCTGAATGCAGCCATCTCATTGGCCAGGGAGCTGGGCAGTGCTGAGACCTCGACCAATCACGTGTTCAGGCACGGGAATTTTGAAGCCCTTACAAAAGGGGGTGGCCATGATAAATCTGGGCTGTTTTGTTGCATGATCTTTGTGAGGCCTGTGGTGTGCCTGTTTCCAACTTAATATTTGTAGAGGCAGAAAGGTCTGGGGGCAGATTACGGGACTCAACAAGATGTAGGAAATTCTGGAGGTGCCAAAGCAAAATGTTTTGGGGCCTTGGACAATTAGAACTTGAGGGCACCTTTGGCCAGGCACATGCCCTGGCAGGACCTCTGCCCACAGCCCCATGGCCCACTGGGAGCCAGGGAGCCCCTTGGCTTGGGCACACCCTCTCCCTCCCAACCCATTCCGCTTAGCAGCTCCAATTCTCGTGGCAGGAAAGCTTTTAAAGAAAACAGTTGAGGAATGAAGGGTTTGGGAGGAATTACTCACCCCTTCTTCCCACCCAGGCAGGACATCCCCTGTGACAGCAGCATAGCCCTCCCCTGCCCAGCAGTGCCCTGGTATCTGCCACCACTACTGAATCCAGTTATTTGTGCATGGGTGGCACAAGTTGCTGCTTCAGTAACAAGGACAGCAGAGAACAAAGTGCTTGAAACACTTTAGCTTTGGCAAAACTACCTGTTTTGAGAAAGGCAAGCATAAAAACCTCAGTGTACTCCTAAAATAAAGACAAAGCTCTGAATGGATTAGTGCATCACAAATGCCCGGGATCCTGAAGAAACTGCAGAATTTTGCAGGGCCAAACCCACTGGCAGCTGGAGGGTATCTGTCTCAAAACAAACCAACACCTTATGCACAAAGCAATCAGTGCTGAGTCACCCCAGGCTATTCCCCGGCTGTGACTCAGACGGACCCCAGCCAGTGCTGCTGTAAGCTGGCAGCCTTCAACTTTCCCCTGAGCTCTTTGCAGTTCTCCTCAATCCATTCAGTGACAAATTTTCTTCCTTGGGAAGTGTCAGAAAGGGGAAATTCAGAGCAGACGCCCTTCAGCAAAGTTGTATACCCCTGGCTATATCAGGCTCTGTTTGTACCAGGAGCTGCTGCTGGAAAAGCAGAGCTGGGAGTGTTTCTGGCCCTCGAGGTGCCTCCAGCACTTCCTGCCCTGCTCTGAAACGCCTCAACAAGGCAGCCCTGCCCACAGCTCTGGTGGGTGCCAATCTGCAAAACTCAGTGCATACCATCACTTATGAGTAAAGAAATGCATCCAACAGTGAAGTCCACAAAGCCAATCTTGTCCCAAGTCCTGCTGACGGTGAGGAGCAGAGCATCATCTAAAAACACGCTGGAGCACAAGCTGCTCTCATGCCGGGAAACTACCACTGAGTCCTGGTGCACATCCTGCTCTCCTATTCCCTCCTCCATCCAATCTCAGCTCTTCCCAGTAGCTCTCCAAAGGCAAAATAAGCTTCCAATTTCTCCCAAAGGGTCACTCAGCCACTATGCTGATGTTGGAGATGCCCAAACATAGAGCATCTGCCATAAGGCTCCTTGCACTATCTTCCTCTCCTTCTACTCAGTGTTGCCTGCTCCAAACTGCCCCAAGACAAATTCTTCATAGAGCAAAAGGTGCTGCAAGCCATCCAGCAGAGAGGGATGCTCCTCCTCCAGATCCCCTGTTCAGGCAGGGCAGCTGGCATGTCCTCCCCAGGAAGTTCTGAACACCTCCGTTCCAGGGTGAGCATCCGTCTGGCTGTGACATCTGCCTGGCCACTCGTTAGTGCCCAAAGGTCCCTCACTGCTGGGTACCAGCAGGCTGATGTCCCCTGTGTGACAGAAGAGTGGTTGCCCTGCTGCTGACAATGGACAGATAAATAAGTCCCATTCAGCCAGAGCAGAGATGGTGGGAAATGTTTTCCATTGGTGATTGTGGGAGTCCAGGGCATTCCTTTGGACTCCCTGGCCGAACAAAAATCTGTACAGAGGGGTTTAAAACCTGTACAGGGGGGTTCAAGGTTTGTACAGGGGGGTTGGAGACCCTGGCACGAACCTCAGACAGGCAAGGGCCTCGACCACAGTCCATGGGAAAGGTTGCCAACAATAAGAGAGGAATTTCAAGCCTCCAAGGGTGGTAAAAGATAATATTATTTTCACATATGGGGTTTTAGAATAGGGGTGACCAGAGACAAGATGGAGGATTTTGGGCGGTGCCCTGAAATCTTCTCCTTCTTCATCTCCATCTTCAGTGATGATGACACCAAGTAGATTTAGGGGGATTGGTTTAGGGTAGATAACACCTGTTGAGTGTAGAATGTAGATATTGGTTTATAATTGTAAATAATGTGCACGTAATTATCTGTATAAAAGATGAAGAGGCTGGGTCAGGGGAGGAGACAGCACCTGTCGCCCGTGCTGTTAGGACCTCTGTCCGGCTCTGACCACAGAACTGATATAAAGGAAAATAAAACAAAAGGAACAGCCTTGAAAAGAACATCTGAAGACCTCGTTTGTTTGAGCGCTCGGCTTGGGGCTTTTCTGAGGGCAAAGGGGCGCAAGCCCATCCTTCATCTCGGGCAACCAGAGACCCCGAGAGGTGATAAAAAGTCTGGTGATAAAAACCAGTGGCACAAGCCCTAAGCATTCCAAGCCCAGGCTTAGGGACAGGCATGACTTATCCTAACACAAACCTGATTCCCACTTTTTAAAAGCAAAAGAAGCTGGGAGTGCAAAATTGTTGTCAAAGACACTCCAAAGAAACAATGTGGATGTTTCATCCCCCAACAATGGGGACCTTGCCAAGGACAAAGCCAACACTACTGAGCCTTGCTGCAGTTCCACTGATGTGTCCCATGCCTTTCCAGTCACGCTGCTCTTCTGAACAGGATGTTGTGGCCTCTCCAAAGGTCAGGTGGGCTCCTTATGACCACAGGCTCCTTACACCCACATCCACCTTGGTGTTTGCACTGGTGGCCCACCCAGGGGAAGTGGTGACAGCAGCTTGGCAGGGCAGTAATGTCCCCATGCTGTGAGAAACAAGTCATTCATATGCAATTGTATGAGGCTGAGGTGATGGAAAACCTACACCAGGGCAGCTCCCCGCCCGCTGGGACATTCAATCAGTGCTTAGCTCTGCTCACTTGCTTGACAGATGATGAGGACACCCAAAGGACCTGTTCCATGGGACAAACACCCTGGGCAAGGTTGGTGCCAGCCTGTATCTGGGCTAGGTGCAGCCCCATGGGACGGGATTGTCTCAGAGTGTGCCATTGCAGGCCTGTGCTGGGCCTTGAGCCACAGAGCACCCCCCTGCCCTGAGCATCTCCTTGCCAGGTGTGGGATGACACATCTTAGGAAGAAGATGCCTGTGCATCACCCCCAACAAAGGTCCCAGGGTTCCTTCAGCAGCCTGTCACAGAGATCCCATAATAAAATATGACACAGCAGCAGCAAAAGCCCCCATAGAGCACTGATCCCAGGCTGGTATTACTCTTGCTGGCAAAGTCACTGCTCCCCACTGGAGCTGCCCTGGGGCTCCAAGAGCTGTTCACCAGCACACCCAAAGTTTGAGCTTGTATTTCAGGTCTGGGTTGCCACATGCCCAGAAACCCCAGCAGCATTTTCCTTGAGGTTTCCAAAAACACAAGCTGGCACCGCAGTCGTGAAGAAGAAAGGAGGAGGGGAAACAGAGAATAGACAGAGTGTAAATCAAAGCACTTAAAAAATGGGACTTACCCTCCTCTATGATGACCTTGATGAGCCGAACTGAACCATTTCGGGCTTTGGCAAAAAAGTCCCTTAATTCTGTGGTGGCTGAAAGAACCAAAAACATTGTGATCAGATTTAGCAATCAAAGCAGGTGCTGGGTTGCTCAGTGACTGATCAGAAAGGGGATCAACTTGGCAGGACAGAAACTTAAAACTTAAAAAAAAAAAAATCTCTGGTGCCAAAAAAAATATAATAAAAAATAACAATAATACAAAACTCAAAAAGCTGGGAGAGAAGAGCTGCGTCTCCCTGAGGCATCAGAGTTAAATAGCAGCTGGGAGCACATGTGATCCAGAGAACCTGATACTTGGCCTGGGTGAACATAATCACCCAAATTTAGATGATGGCTTGGCCAGTGCAGGCAGGGAGAGCTCAAGTGACAAGTTGATTCGCTTTACAGAGTGGTAGGGTTGGCACAGTCGGCATGGCTGAAGGATGTCCTGACAGGCTGTAATGTCCTGGGCTTGTGACACATGGCAGGATGCTGCTCCCGAGCGGCTGGGAACCAGCACAACTCCAAACTGGAGAAGCTGGTTTGAAGCTGAGCCCGTGGGGAAGGGAAAGGCAACAGCCCCAGGGTTTTGCTCTGGAGCTGGCAGGGCTTGGACTGCAGAAGGCTTTTGGGAAGCATTTCGGGGAGCATTCCTCCTCACCCTGCTCCCTGAGCACTGGGCAACCAATCTTCAGCATCCTACCAGGAGGCAGCTGGAGACACCGGATATTGAAGGAGTAGCCCACAGCCAGCACTGGAGGCTTCATCTGCCCCCCTTGGAAGCATCACTGGCACAGAGCTCCCCAGGCCACCCGGGACACGCTCCGTGTGAAGGCAAAGCCCAAGAGATGGGGCTCTGAGGGGCCAAACCCCGACAAGCATCATGTCCTGGCCTGGCTCCCCCTAAAGCCACCCAAGCCCTTTCCTGGAGGCAGCAGTGCAGCAAAGGGGGCCCTGAGAGTTCAAAGCTGCTGTGCTTGTTAGAAATACTCAAGAAACTGGTGTTGCAAAGATTAGAGATCTGGGCAGAGGCCCCTTAGCCCACACCAGGATCCGTGCTTGGAATCTCCATCAGCAACCCCTCCATTCCTAGTGCTTTGCTGTGCCAAAAGAGCCAGAGGCAGGAAGGAACCTGGAGCCCGAGAGCATCCACTAAGGCTAAGGCACTTGGCAAAGGAAGCCATCCCTACAAGGGCCACATCCATTCACTGCAGTCCCTCCAGCATGGGTACCACCCTCAGCACAGTCACAGGAGGAGTCTTGATGTTACCTGGCACCTGCGCAAGGGACATGGGCGGCCACCGATTGTCACTCGGTGGTGCCCTCAGTCCCCTGGAGGCAGACCCTGGGCTGGGGCACTGCCTGCTGCTCCCCCAGCCCTGAGGGAGGAGGAATCCCCGGGGAGCTCTCAGGAAACTCCTGCCTGTCCCCCATGAGTGACACCTCTGTGATGCATCTGCTCCACCAGCTCAAAGCCTGCCCTGATCAGAGGTCTGGGTGGCTCCTCCTCCCACGGAGAGAAGAGGCACACATGAGGAAGAGCTCCCAGGCTGGCTCCCTGCAGGCAGCAGCTCCCATACAAACCCAGAGACGCCATCCTGACAGGACCCTGTAGGAATGGGCACACAGACACCCCAGCAAAGGCACATCACTCCTTAATGGCATTTTAGGTGACAAGCAGAAGGTTTGCTGGTGTAATCGCACCACATACACGCTCCCTCCAGCAGCATCAAGGCATGTAGCTTTCCCAGTTCCCAGAGCAGACATTCACCCTTTCTTGTGCCAGCTGGGAGCTCAGCCTGCTCCTGCTGTGCCCAACCAAGGATACTACAATATTTTTAGCCCCCTTCCCTGTTGAGAGCCGCTGTTTCCTTCTGGCAGCATCTGCAGTTATTGCACACGCAATAACGGAAGAGGAAGAGAAAAAGACATTTATACACTCAGGAAACCTCACGCAGGAGACAAAAGCTCTTAATAAGAATTAAGTTTCACCAATTTCTATTACACTGCAAAACTCTGAGAAAATAACATTGCTCTTGGATGTTTCTATAGCATCACGTTCAGGGAAGACACAGGAAAGCTCTGCAGCACTGACCAGCCTGCAAATCCCTTCAGTCTGACCCCATCCTTCCCAGAACCCAAAGGCAGGTGGGGTGTGGGAAATCAGGAGTATGGGCAAATGCAACCCTGTAGCCCACTTGGAAATGCTAGGAGTGCCCTGAAGATCAACAGCCAGGATGACTGGCAATTGAGTGGTTGACAAGTGACAGCCAAGCACTCGGGTTTGTGTAGGTACAAACAAAACCTTTGAGGGGTTGAAGGGGATGAGGAAAAGCCTGGATGCTGCCAGAGAAGCCAAGCGCACCACAGGAAACATCACAAGGTCTTCCAAGGAGGGAGACTATTTCCAGGGGAGACTATTTCCAGAGGAGACAGCAGCAAAACCTGAAAAAGAACTTCAGAGGCGACTTGCAAGATTTAATTCTACTGATTTTTTTAAAGCAATTTTTATTTCAATAAGAATACCAGAGTGTTTCCAACGTCCCCTTCTGCCTCTCACAACGCAGAGCCAAGAGTCAGTGAGGAGGGAGAGGAATAAACCAGGGAAGGTTTGAGCATGAGCTCAGCAACTGCTTCATTATGGCATGATTACGACTTAATTGGCACAGCAGACTTGACAAGATGGCTTGCATGCCTGAAATATTAATAGAGAAGTCCACAGTCGGCTGTGGAGGAAGAGCTAGAGGAGATCTCACCCTGGAGATGGTGCCTCATGGCATCCCCTGCCAGGAAGTCTCCAGGATACAACTCAAGAACTGAAAAACTCATGTGTGAGGAAACCATAAAAACCAAGGGAGAGGGAGGAGCAACAGGGCAGAGGACTGAAAGGAACCCACATATCCAACTCACCCTCTAGACACGGGTTCCTGGAAAATCCTGAAATAAATAATCCAGAAACAAATCCAAGCTAGGCTACAGCCAGTGTGGATCTACTGAGGTCAAAATGCATGAGATCCCTTAGGCTTCCTCCAGCAGAGCCAGAGACCTGTGGGCTTCAGCGGTCTCAGCTCAGCTTCTAAGTGTCTCCAAGTGTCAGATGGCAGCTTGGGAACATGGCGGTGGTGAACCTCCATGGCACGGACACAAAACTGCATGGATAACTCACTCAGGGAGGGATCAGAGGTGGGATCGAGCAAGGTGTCCTGGGCACCTGTGCTGGGTCCAGGTTTATCCACATTTCCATGAACACTTCTGGCAGCTGCAACAGTGCTTCCTGCAGCTGTAAGGTGGGAAGCTAGAGGAGATGCAAGTGTGCACAGGAGAAAAATTCACCGTTCTCTCAGGAGGCTGGAGAAATGGGCTGAGAAAAAAAGAAATAGGATGAAACTCAATAGAAAGCAATGTATCTCAACTGGGGAAAGGACCAGACAGGGCAGGGTCCAGCAGCTCCAGAGAAGAGAGGTGGGTCACAAGCCAAGTCCAGGTTAGTCACTTCACACTGCTGCAGGCAAAGTCATTTGAGAAGGCATGAACAAGAGCATGACCATGTTATCTGGTGCTGACAAGGCTGCAGGCACAGCACAAACAGCACACCCAGGCTCAGCATCGTGCAAAAAAGCAAGGCACAGCACAGACAGCACCTGTGCCAGAGGGCACGGCGTGCAGGAGCCACCAAAGGAACTGCAGCTAGTCAGCCCAGGGAAGAGAAGAAAAATCATTAACAGCTTGTACTGGTTTTCCAGCCAGAAACATCAAGACCCACCTTGGCATTTGGGAAATCTCGTGTTGAGGTGACCCTGGAACCCCAAACCCTGGAAAGGACACCGTGTTTCTATCCCTGCTCTGAAAAATAGATGCTGCTGCTTTGAGGCAGCATGAGCTCAGTGGCATCTGAGGAACATGGTGGTGCCTTTCTACAAGGCAGCCCTGCTGTCGACTCTCCTGGCAGACCTGGTGGGCACACGCACCCATGCCCCCTTAGCCACCCACCCAGCCCAAAATCACCTTCAGCCACTGAGTCCTGCAGCACCTCCCTCTCCCACTTGTTTGTAGGCTGCAGATGAGTTGTCCCCTGTTCACGAGCAACCTGCATTTAGAAGCCTGATAACAGCATGTCCCAGGTCCCCTTGTCCCACACAGCCTCCCAGCCCAGTGGCACCTGCCACCCATTCGGGATGGGGGGCTGAGCAGAGCCAGCTGATGACACCAGGGCACCCAGGCTGGGCAGCTCACAGCGTGGCAGGGAGGTGATAGCTGGCCAGCAGTGGCCTTCAGGTGGCCCTGACCCCACACGCAAACAGCCAGAGGAGAACTGGAGCTGGTGGGAGGAGGGCTGGATGGTGCCTCCCCTCTGGCAGCATTGACCAAAAGGTGCAGACCAAAGCCTGAATTCCCCCAGCTCAGAGAGCAGCAGGGCAGCCAGATCCTTGCACTTACTGACAGACATGCTGCTTGCAGCCAGAGAACTGCCCTGTGCTGGGATGTGCCCGTTTGGATCAGTCCCCAAGAGATTCCAGTGCTGGGCTTGAAGCATCGCTCCTTTAAACTGCTGAACGGTGGTGCTTGCGGGTACCACCCTGCCAAACTGTTCCCAAACTGTACCTTTTCCCACTGTTTACAGCCCCAGTTAGCTCCTTTGAGCAGAGCCAGGCTGCAAGGAGCCCGGAGGGGGAGAGAGGCAGTGATGACAGCCGTAGCCACAGGAATGGCCACTCTCTCCCCACACAATCCCCGGGAAAGCACCACCGGATGGGGATGGAGGAGACAGCCACAGCGTCTTCCCCGCGCGTCCCCTCCTCCAGCCTCTCGCCCACTTGTTGGGGCAGCAACAGGTTTTTTGCTTGTCTGACCCTTCCCCATCACCCCCACGCAGTGCCCAGCTCCCAGATCAATAATACATGCTCCCTGAAACAGATGCCTCTCTCAAGACATCAAGTCACCTTGCCTTCCCGACGGGAAACCCGAGCCTCTGGCCATCAATCTTTCATTTGCTGGACATAATCCTCAACTCGATGCCACTGCAAGCGTCTGCTTCCGTTTCACTGTCTGGGGCACAGCGTGCCTGGGATGCAACAGGGAAACTCACCCAAAAATCCAACCACAAACCCAGGCAAAACTTGTCCAAGTTCCAGGGATGCTTGGCCAGACAGAAGTCAAGATGGTGATGAATAAAACATAGTTATACCTGTGTTACCCACATTTTCCCTGTCCAGGCAGCTCTGCCCAGCTCCTGATCTGGGCATCCAGGAAAGGATTCAACTGCAACAGGCACAAAATAGCTTTTGCTGCAGCTAAAATTCCTTCTTTTCAGTCTATCCCAGTGTAACTCCTTTACACAGTGCCTGCTCAACTCGCTGCAGAGAGCTTTTCTGCCAATGGATACGGTTGGCCAGTTTAAGCAGTAAGAGGATTTTATTTATTTATTATATAAATAAATTATATATTTATATAAATAAATTATTTATTTATTTATTTATTTATTTATTTATTTATTATATAAAATAAATATGTCCTTGCAGGGAATCTTTTCTGAGGAAAAAAAGCCACAGATGTCAGAAGAAACGAGAAAGAAGGGAGCGAGGTGCGGGGAAAAGGGACCAAGAGAAGAGACAAGCGAAGTTTTTCTCCTAGTTTTCTGTGAGGCTAGACTCTATTCCTGCAGGATTTCACACAGACAGCTGCTGATCCTTAGTGCAAATCCTGCCCAGAGACTTTCAGCCACCTGCCTGACACCAGACATTTGCTTCTCAGCACCTGGTTTTCCACGTGTGCCCAGGACCTGTCTTGTCTGCACTTTGACACCTTGGATTGGAGTTATTCATCCCTTCCCTTGCTCCAGGGTAGGCAGCACTCACCCTGCAAGGCAGCATCAGTTGGATCCTGGAGCAGAGTGGTGGTGCAGTACACATGGTCGGTCCTTCCTTGCCTGCAGAAGCTGTGGCTTGCTGCTCCTTTTCTCCACCAGTAAAGCCACCAGCAGAGCACTGGTTTGTGCATTGGAGGGGGCAGGCACCCAGGGACAGACCTGGCCACAATCTCACTGCATTTAATCTCTCACTGCACATTTTCCAAAGGATTTCTTCTATCCCACCACTTTAGGTGCTTGACTTCAAGGGGTTTGACATCTCAGAGCATTTATGTGGTCCTCCACCAGCACTGCTGCTCTGGCCATTCTGATGTGCCCTCCACTTGGATATGGGCGACACTCCCAGTGAGCATCAACCTCCAAGGTGCCCCCAGAAAAGAGACTGGGTCTGGTTCCTCAAAAATATCCTTGCAGCAGCCCAGTGCCCTCTGTTTCCCATGAGTAAAAGGGGCCATGAACCAACCACTCCTTCTCCTTCTCCTTCTCCTTCTCCTTCTCCTTCTCCTTCTCCTTCTCCTTCTCCTTCTCCTTCTCCTTCTCCTTCTCCTTCTCCTTCTCCTTCTCCTTCTCCTTCTCCTTCTCCTTCTCCTTCTCCTTCTCCTTCTCCTCCTCCTCCTCCTCCTTCTCCTTCTCCTTCTCCGATGGCAGCTTGCAACATTTCTCTGGTTAGGGGATGCCTCCAGCATTCCAAAGCTGCCCTCCAAATTTGTGCATCCAGGTGCCTCAGGAGCTGCCTCCCAGCACAGCCAGAAGAGAGGGACTAAGGATGAGGTGGATGGGCAGAGAAGATCCTTCCTCCTTCTCATCTGAGAACCAGGAAGCCATCTGCTTTACATGAAGACTATTGCAGACCTAGCAGCTCCTGGGTCCCACCTCACTGCTCTTCTTTTACCCATCTGACAGCATTCCTGCCCATGTGCACCATGGTTGTGCATCTCCTGAAGCAAACATCCATTCCTACCAGATGCGTTCCCAAAGCAAGATCCAGACCTGGGGCAAAATGACAGCTCAGCTGTGGATGGGAGAAAAGGTCCTCCCCTATCCCCAGATCTTGCCACCTCCCCCAGAAAGAGCAGGTACCAAACTCTATTTTTGGGTTGAAGAAACAAAATGCATTTGATTTCTGTACTTTTTAGATGGAAAAAATACCCTCTAAGAGACTTTTTCTCTCTATCCAATGGTCTTGAAAGAGATCCCAGAAGCAACTGACAGCAGATGACCTCCCACCAGCATCAAAGCCCTGATTCAGCATCGCCTTCCCAAGGTTCTAAGCTCAGGCAGCAAATGCTGTTCCAATCTAATGCCACTCAGAGCAAAACAGGGACTGCAAAAACACTCAATGAATCCTCCCAGCTGTAGCTAAAATGTAGGTTTCCAGTCCCAGGAAGCCCACAGCACCCTTTGATAGCTTCCAACCGCCTCCCCAGCCTGGCAGTCTCCATGGCAGCCTGGTTTTCTTGCCAGCACCTTCAAGAGAGCTGCCTGGGATACCTAAAAAAATAATAATTAGCCTCTTGTCCCTGCATGAAAGGCTCAGGCCTGACTGCCCTCCCTGACCCCCCAGCTCTCACTGTCACCGCTTCCCTTCCACCTGTTTCTCCCCAAAAGCTGGGATGAGGTGGGAGT
Source organism: Phylloscopus whistleri (assembly GCA_017589585.1). Classification (NCBI taxonomy): domain Eukaryota; kingdom Metazoa; phylum Chordata; class Aves; order Passeriformes; family Phylloscopidae; genus Phylloscopus; species Phylloscopus whistleri. Next base: position 6,304,788 of record JADMLD010001393.1, on the reverse strand, counting down.
ATCACAGCAGGGGGCTGCTCTGGGGGTTCCTCACCACCACCTCACCCTGCCTCACACAGATCCAGCACAGTCTCAAGCAAAATCCTTCGCCATCTTGTCTGCAACCTCCCCTAAGCCACCCCCGGGATCTGATCATAATTCCCCTGGGAGCAGATGTCTTCCTGAAAATATGGGAGAAATGGGAATGAAAAAACAGAAAATGCTGGGTGTGCACAAAGATAACAAGGCCCCAGAAACCAGGGAGAGGTGGATAATCCCTCCTCCTCAGCAAACAACAGACCTCAGCACCTCGGCAGAGGGGCTGAAAGTAGCAGTGGGATTGCTGTTCCTCATTCAATATGGAATCTGCTCTTTGCTGAGCAAACAGAATAATTCAATCACCATGACGGGGTGGGGCAGACTGAAATATCCCAAACCCACCTCGGGGCGGGGGGCGGGGGGAGTCCCTTAAAGCCTGGAGCATCCCAGTTGTGTATCACAGGTGTTGGAGGAGCAGATTTGCATTCAGAGAGGAAACAGCAGCTTCCTGGAAGAGAGACGGCGCAACAGGGCTTGCAGAGAGAACCCAGAGATGTCCAAGACGCTGCCACAGCAAGACCACCCAACACGAGCCATTTTCCATAACCACAGGGAGGTTTTGACACCACCCCCAGCCCAGGAATCTGCTGCCAGGGCAGAGTCACCAGGTCCATCCTCAGCCTGCACCGCTGCAGCTCCCTGGGGGAAGTCGAGTCCCTTCCCCTTTCACGCTGACAGGGCACGTCATGTCCTACGGGCAGCGGTGCCCCACGGTGACTCCCAGCACTGGGCAGAGTTTGCCAAGCAGTGGGCAACCAAGGTCAGCGAAGGTCAGTGCTCTCAGAGAGAGCCAAGCTGGCACATCTCCCCTGCTGGCAGCTGCAGCGTGCCACGAAGGACAGCACCAGCAGCACAGGAGCAGCTGGGCATGGCCAGTGAGCAACAATGCAGCAGCCTCTGGGGACACAGTGCAACAGGGCCTGCCTGTTGCCGCATGGACAGCTCTGCAGAGTGGGGCCAGCACACCCAGAGCTCAGGTGGGTACAGGGGTCCATCCTGCTGATTTTTAACTTTTTAAATTATTGTTATATTTTTACAAAACAAGGAAGATTTAATTAGAGCCTGAACTTCAGGATCTCAGTCTAAGCCAGAAGCAATGAACCTGGACCCAAACGCCATCAACAACCACCAGCTCTCCTGAGCAAAAGCAAGAGAAACATCTAAACATCATCGCTGGCCACTGCTCAGCTACAGCCCCTCCAAAAGCAACTGGAGGGGAAGGATGTTCTCGACCATGCTGAAGGAACAAGGATGCTCATGCCATGAAAGACCAGCAGGCACAAATTCCCACCCCGGCACAAAGGTGCTACCCGGAGGGAGCTGCGCGGCCAATGTCCCAGCTCCCTCCCGGGATACGCTGCAGGCTGGATTCACACCCGACCGCACAGAGCAAGGCTCCAGGGCAGCTGGTCTCACATCCCTGCTCGCATATTGATTCGGTTACATAAATTATGCAGCACCTCTACTCCTGATTAATATTGCTAATTGAGCTGGCAAGGCGGGGGGCAGGAGGGAAATACTGTGAGGACACACAGTCAGTCATGCACCAAGCAAGTCAGAAATGCAGAAGCCGTTGTGTCGGGGTGCTGGCTGGGTCCTGTGTGGAGCGGGCGGGGAAATCGGGATGCAGGAATTCACTCGGGCTCTCCGCAGCTCCCCCGGGCTGGGGAGCAGCTGGGGCCGAGCATCCCCGTAGGCAAGGGAGCGGTGGCTGTGGCTGCGGCCAGGCAGATGTGCGTGACACATCTGTCCGAGCACGTCGCGGCGGGTGCTGAGCATCAGCCCAGACAAAGGACGCGGGAGAGCCCTGCACCAGCGGAACCCCGGGGTCAGACCCCCTCCCGCACCTCCTCCCGGCACCCAAACGCTCCGAGCCTGACTCAGTGTCCCCCTCCCCCGCCAATCGCAGAAAATCTGCCGGCTCCTTCGGGAAGCTTCATCTTATCGCCCCCATCGCCGCCGCTGTCGCAACACCGCCCGCAGCCCGCCGCGGCGGGGCCGAGGATGCGCGGGGCGCGGCCCCGGGGGTGCCGATCGCGGGGGGCGCGGCGGGGCAGCCCGGCCCGAGGCGGGGGCCGAGCGGCGGGGGCAGCGCCCGGGATGGGGCGGGGGGACACGAGCGCTCGGCGGGCACCGCTCACCGTGGATGCCGGTCTGGTGAGTCATGGCTCCGCTCGGCTCCGCTCCGCTCGGCTCCGCTCCGCCGCGTCCCGGGCAGGAAACGGCTGGGCAGGCAGCACCGCCCGTTCCGGAGCGCGGGGCCGCTCCTCTCCGCACCGCCCCGGGGCGGGACCGCGGCCGGGGCCGGGAGGAGCCGCACCTGCCCCGCCATGTCGGGCGAGTGGCTGCGGCGCTGGCGCCGGCGCAGCTCCGCGGAGCGGCCCGGCGGAGCCCCGGCAGCGGGGCCGGGCCCGCCGCCCCCCGCCCTGCGCTACCGCCGGCCCAAGTTCCTGCCCGGCGGCAGCGAGGAAGCCCCGCGGGGCGGGCGGGCCGTGCGGGGCGCCGGGCCCGAGCGGCCGCTGCCCTGGGGCGCGGGATACGCCGAGTGAGTGGGGCCGGCAGTGAGGCCGCTCCGGGAGGGGCTCCGGGAGAGCCCCCGCGGGGCCGGGCGGGGTTAGGGGCGCTCCCGGGGTGCTGATACCGGGGAATAGTGCAGGTTTAGGGGGTGTGGAGGGTGCGGGGGGCGCTTAGGGGACTCCTGGCGGGGTGCCGGGGGTGGTCGCATCCCGCCTACCCTTGCTGCTCCCCTCGGCTGCAGCCGCCCTCGCCGGGAGTGGCCGCCTGCAGGTACAGTTCGCCCTCCTGCACCATCTGCGGGCGAGGGGAGAGCGGCTTTCTGCTCCAGGGGAGGTTTGGTGTGGCGGTGAATCCTCCAGCCGCTCTCCGTCCCTGCCGGAGCGGCACCAGGGCTGTGACAAGTGGTCGGGGCAGCCCCGAGGGCAGCACCGCTCTTAATGAAGTGTCTTTAAAAAAAAAAAGGAAGGGGAAGACTACTTCTTTAGAAATCTCTTGGTTTGCTGTTTAAAATGGCAAAGGGGATGGATCAGGCAGAACTCCTGCCGGGAGCTGTCCCCACGTCCTGGCCAGACCACATCATGACCCCATGGTGTTGGGATGGCACAGCGTGAAATGCAATGAGAGCACACTCCCAGTTCAGGGACAAACATTACCAAGGCTGGAAGGAAAAGCAAGGGTGGCGGTTCTGCAATGCACTGTGTCAACAAGGAAATGGCACAGTGTGGGCTGCTGACGAGGGCTTGCCTGAGGCCAGAGTGCAGGTCTCTGTGTCCCCAGCTGGGCTTTTCCCTGCTGCACATAAATTACTTACTATTTCAGTCATCAGCAAAGAGGTCCTTTAGTTTGAAAAGGGAGCAGGGAAGATGGGGCTGGAAAGGAGGGGCAAGGTGCAGCTGTTTGCAGGGGCTGCAGAGCAGCCAGCATAGCTGTTTGGGAGCAGATGTGCAGTGTGTCCCCACACCTTACCTGGAGTGTTTGCAGGGTTATCAATGCTGAGAAGTCAGAGTTCAATGAGGACCAGGCAGCCTGCTGTCAGATCTCTGTCCGGAGAAGAGAGCCAGGCCTGGAGGAGGATGAGGAGTGGCTGATCCTGTGCTCCACGCAGGTATTGCCCCCAGGCAGGCTCTGCTCACCCTGCTGCCTGCCTTTTGCTGCCACCCAAGGGCACAGGTTCAGGAAACACGGGATTGCTCCATCAGTCCTACATGCCCATGTGCTGAAAGCCTTCCCTAGATGTGTTTAGGGGACCTGTGTACCCCATGGCCAGCAAATATGTACCTCTGTCTGTAAATACCGTTTCTACTTCCATGGCCCATGACTTGCAGTATTTGAGGTCATCCAAGCCCTTGGTGCCCTCACCGTTCCTGTCCCCCCTGTGCCTTCAAGGGCCAGTGTGTCTTGCTGTCACTTGGGCAGCAGCGTGAGCTGGGCACACAGGATGCTCTCACCAGACTCTGCCTCACTTGTGAAATGGCCCCATCTCCCCTAATACAGCACATGAGGGTGTGTGGTGCAAATCCAGATGCTCAGAGCTCAGTGATGGGTCTGGCAGAGCAGCACATGGGCATCACTTGAGCTTTTGCTGCAGAGGAGATTTACCAGTAGCAGGGAAGGGTAGTTGGGGTGGAAAAGTCAGGCAGAACACATACAGTGGCATCCTGGCCATGAGCCTGCCATCTGTGCAACCTCTTCAGCCCCTGTCTTGTCCCTGTTCCTCACGGCAGTTTCTGACTGGTCACTACTGGGCGCTGTTTGATGGCCACGGCGGCCCCAACGCTGCCATCATCGCCTCCAACTATTTGCACTACTGCATCAAGCAGAAGCTGGAGGAGATCGTGGGAGGCATCACCGAAGCCCAGCCCCCCATGCACCTCAGCGGACGCTGCGTTTGTGACAGTGACCCTCAGTTCGTGGAGGAGAAGCACATCCACGCAGCAGACTTGGTGGTGGGAGCCCTGGAGAATGCCTTCCAGGAATGTGTGAGTACCCCGTGCAGGGCACCAGTCCTGCTGGCCCGGGCAGCCACAGGGTGTCCCTCCCTGAGCCCTGGAAGGGCAGGGTCTGCAGTTCTGCTGCTTGCTGGGTAGGCTGGGACATTGGGCCAAACCTCTAAATGTGCTGAGATCACACTGGGTCAGCCCTCAAGGCCTGCCTCAGAGCTGTTCATTTGCAGTACTGACCCAGAGCAAAGCTGCAGTAGCTCTGTACAATTCTGTGGGGCAGGAATGTGGCTATTGTCACACTCATACAGCATGAACAAGTCTGAGCTCTCCCCATCATCCTCCTAAAGCATCCATAGTCCAGGAGCAGCAGCTGTGTAGGCTGTACAGAAGCAACACTGTCTGTTACTTTGCTGGTTTCCTGTGGCCCATCCACAGTCAGTTTTGGTTCTGGATTTCTGCTGGGAGGGATGAGACTGTGTAAAAAGCAGCAGCCCAGATCACGCCAGTCTCCAAACTTGTTGAAACCAACAGGATGAAGTCATTGGTCAGGAGATGGAAGCTACAAACCAGACAGGAGGTTGCACTGCTCTGGCTGCCCTTTATTTCCAGGGAAAGCTGTATGTGGCCAATGCTGGGGACAGCAGGTGAGTCATAATAAATGGGGGAAGTTGCTGAGGACGAGAGCTGAGAGTTAAGCAAGGTTTCCAGCATCTTACCATCCTGGTTTCAGCTGGGACAGAGTTCTAGAGAACACTGTTGAAAACCTACTGATGTTTAAGTTGTGCTAGCACTGCTCAGCAACAGTCAGGGACTTTTCAGCTTCTCACCCCACCAGCAAGGAGGTTTGGGGGCACAAGAAGCTGGGAGGGGACACAGCTAAGACAGCTGACCCCAGGCATGTTCCAGACCACATGGCACCATGCTCAGTGTGTGAACTGAGGGGAAAGGTAGCCTGGGGCCACTGCTGGGGAAGTAGCTGGGCATCAGTCAGTAGGTGGTGAGCAACTGCACTGTGTATCAGTCATTTTCTATATTCTAATTCTTTTCTCATGATCTTCCCTTCATTCCTGTCCTAATAAACTTTCTCTCTCTTAACCCACAGATTTTACTTTCTTTTTTCCCAGTTACCTGCCCCACAGGATGGGGGGAACTGAGTGAGTGGCTGTGTGGTGTTTAGCTGCCAGGTTAAACCACAACTGTGATTTAATCCTACAGACAGTAAATGTGCAGCCCAGCCATTCGCCTCCTGCCTGGCACAGGACCTGTTGGAAGAAAGGTGTTCTCATGCCTTCTGGAACAGTTTGAGGATTTCAAGGGACTAAAGCTGCCCAGACAGCACTGGGGTGGTAATGCAGCAGTACAGTCAGCCTGGCAGGTGTTTAAAAGTGAAGGGTGATTTCCCTCACTTGGCTGTGGCCCCCACATTCCTCTGACAGTGAGCTTGACCACTGTCAAACCAGGCAAGCACAGTTCTCTGCTGCAACAATGCAATTGCAATGGAGTTATTTGACATACAGTGGCATTTTTTAACAGTTTTGGGTGCACAGCTATTCTCTGGCACAGCTGAGCTTTGCCTCTTCCCCCTTGTAGGGCAATTCTTGTCCTGAAGGACAACATTGTGCCCATGAGCAGCGAGTTCACCCCTGAGTCAGAGAGGCAGCGAATCCAGCACTTGGTGAGTGACTCCTTCCACACATCAGACAATCCAGCTGCAAGCATCCCACTGGCCAGAGAGGGCTTGCAGCAAGAGGACCTCCAGCTTTCCTTGAGGGCCACTGTGTGGCCATGTCAGCTGGCACTAGCCAGGGAGGGCTGAGGTAGAAATTCAGCCAACAGACTTCAGTATGGAAGATGCTCATGTCCTCAATGGAACACACTTTTCCAATTCTGGTCTCCATTCTGCTGCTGGGAGTACCAGTTCTGGGGCAGAAGCAGCTCTGGTGCTCTACTCCACTAAGGCAGAACCTGTCCATGCTCACCCCTCCATTCCCTCCTCCAGGCTTTCCTTTTCCCCAAGCTCCTGGATGGTGAATTCACCCGCTTTGAGTTTCCACGGAGGTTGAAGGGAGATGATGTGGGCCAGAAAGTCCTGTACCGGGATTACTTCATGGAGGGCTGGTGAGTCCCTTCTGCCTGAGGGCAAGGCTGCAGCACAGGGCAGCTTTACCTGCTCACACCAATGGGGAACTGAAGGGAGAAAGGGCACATCCTGCTAGTGAGAGCAGCAGCACAGTGATAGGGAAGGATGCTGTGAGCAGCTCCCTCCAAAGGACCAGGGTCCTGACAGGGTAGTTAGAAAACAGCCAGGATGGTCCTTCTGGTATCCATGGGAGTGGGGCTGGTGCAGGGAGTCCCAAGCTGGTGCAGGTACAAGTTGAGGAGGAACAGGAGTGATGATCACCTTGCCCCATCCTCAGTGAGCTCCCTTTGCACGGGGACGCCACAAGGGTTCAGTCAGAGTCAAAATGCTCTGGTGGGGTTGTATTATCGAGTCAGACAAATCCCAAATCAACAGTGAATTCTCTGTTCCAGGGGGTACAAGACAGTGGAGAAAGCTGACCTCAAGTATCCTCTTGTCCATGGACACGGGAAGCAGGTAGCTTAATGCTTTACACACTGGGAAGGCACAGGCAAGTCTTCTGGGGGTCCTCAGTGTCCCTGTCACTCATGTCACACTCTGGGGTACTACAGTAGACCTGGAGCTCTGGTGTTCTCCAGCACAGCAGTTCCACAGCCCAGATACAGCAGCTTCCTTCACTGCCTGGCTGGTGTAACCCAGAGCCCTCTGGAGCACCCTCCTCCAGAGTACAGCAGAGCAGACAGCAGCTCTGAGGGAGGCTGCCCTTTCCTCATCACTGAATTCGATTCAGATGAGAACTTCATCAGCTCCCACTTGGGACTGTCTCCTTTAGCTTTAGTGCCTTTCCCACAGACCGTCCTCCTCGAGGAAAGGCTGAGAAATGAGCCTGGAGAAGGAAGGAGGAGGTAGGGAAAAGCAGTGACTGCAGCCAACCAGCATCTGCCTGATGTCAGAAAGTCCCATCAACCTCCCCCAGCATACAACCCACCCCATTTACCGAGTCAGTGCAGAAACTCCTTTTCCAGGACAAACAGACACACCCCAAGCCAACTCAATTGTCTTTCTTGCCACCCCAAACCAAGAGCAGATGGCACCATGGGCTGGCTTCCTGAGGTCTGTAGCATTTACCCAGAGCACACCATGGGCCGCATGGAGCCATGCACAGTCAGGCTGCTTCTGCACTCCCACCAGGCCATGGCTTCTGATAACTCCTCCATCTCCAAAGTCTCCAGAGGCTGTTCTGGAAGATGCTTGGAGAAAGGTATTAAAGCAACACATGGATCAGTCAGGACAAGCCACACATCAGCCTTTAAAGGCACCACACTCCAACGTTTCAATCCTGTTTTGCTTTGTTTGGAGCCAGGCTCGCCTGCTGGGGACTCTGGCTGTCTCTCGAGGCCTGGGGGATCATCAACTCAAGGTCATCGACACCAACATTGAGGTCAAACCCTTCCTCTCCTGCATTCCTAAGGTCAGTCACAGCATGTGGGAATTTTAGGGTGGAATTAAACAAGCTTCTCCTCTGTAGGAGGCACCTTTTACAGACTGGCAAGTCTTAGCATTTCTCCAAGCACCCTGGTCCCAGTGTGTCATCTCTCAGGGGAAATCTCATCTTCCTGACCCCTCTGTTACATTTCAGGAATTGTCACAGATTTACTCCTCTGCTTTCCAGGTGAATGTATTTGACTTTGCTCTGCATGACATTAAGGAAGACGATGTCCTCATCATGGCAACTGATGGCCTTTGGGATGTTCTGTGCAATGACGAGGTGGCCCATGTGGTTAGGAGCTTCCTTGCAGAAAACAGGGCAGATCCTCAAAGGTAATACCACCTTTGCCTTTGTTTTTCCTTCCAAAGAACCTGGTCAGACCTAAAGCAAGCTGAGATCCCACTGCTCCCAGGCCAGCTCTGGCATGACCACTCTTTTCTGTGACTTTGGAAACTGCCTGCTAATCTGTCCCCATCCTAAAGTAACAATTATAAAGCTGATGTCTTAAAAAAACTTGTTATTTTGACAACATAAAACCACATCTCAGTGTTGTACTTATGGGCAATAGTTGCTGTATTAGCCCAAGCCTTGCATTTTTCTACCCACAGGTTTTCAGAACTGGCCAAGTTCTTGGTATGCAGAGCAAGGGGAAAAAAGAGAGGCCACCAGTGGATGCTGGATGACAGCCACGAGGCATCCTACGATGACATCTCTGTATTTGTCATCCCACTACACAACAGGGAAGAGGATTGACTGTCAGGATGACACACATCATCTCTGTGTTCCCTTACTGTGGTGCCATTCATCATCAGCCTGAGACTGAGGGATTTCTGCTGCACACGTGTTCGCTCTCTTCCAGCAAAACCATTTGCAGTGGAACCTGAAATGCACAGCCAGCACTTGGCACAGGATCAACAAGATTAGCTCCTTAACAACATGCAAGAGAAGCACAGTGGGCAACAAATCACTCCCCTTTCTCATTGTTGGACCAAGGAGAACCTGCAAAGGGGGCCATGCAAGCCAAAGGGCACTTTTTCTAAGATCTTTGCGATACAGTCACTCAAATCCACATTTCTACTGATCCCTCTCCCTTTTTAATATTGAACAGTAAGAATCAATTGAAATCCAGCCAGTCTGAAGAGCTGGCTTTTAATCAGACTTGAACTAAGCTGAACTGGATGCATAAGCTAAAGCATCTCTCGTATCCGTTTGCTGTAACATGAGATGTGCTGAAAACCTGGGAGCTGCTGCCAAGATAGCATTGGGCACAGCTGTGCCTGTGGCATGGGAATGCTGGAGCAGTAGCCCAGACCTCTTGAGACAGTTGCCATTTGTAGGCAGCACCACCTCAAACCCAGAGGATGCAACCAGGTGAGGCTTCACCCTGGCGTACAGAAGCCTCCTGTGCAAAGATATGTGCCTTACTCTTATTTAAGAACACTGAAGTGTATTAGTAACACAGTGTACAGATTTCTAACAAATCTTAATCCACACTTGCTGACACTTTGTCTATTCAGGTAATTTCTGACAGCAAAGCAGGTTTTGTAGCAGCAGCACTGGTGAGAACCAAGGTGTTTCAGTGCATCAGCTGATTCAGTATAAGAGCTCCAAGTAAAATAAAACCAGTTTGTTGCAATTTGTCTGCAGTGCTGAATCTCAAGCATTTATTCCAGCAGAAACACACTGCAGCAGACAGGCCAGAGTTGTCTTAAACTCTCAGGATCTGCTTCTCAACTTGTTCATTAGCCAGGCAAATTCAGGTCTGGACAAGCTTCCCCTCTCCCTGAATCCCCATTTTGGTTTTCATTACTCATTACACAGGTTCCAGGATTCCCTAGAGAAGCAGCCAAACCTCAGTGTATGTTTAAGTTCCACAAGGATAAAAGTCCAAATAAAAGTACTTGTTTTTTTCCCATGCATCTTACTGTGGTGTTATGCCTGCTGGGGATTTTACACAGACATGGGCTGGAGGAAAATAACCTCAGAAAATCATGGGGCAGTTTTTGCTTTTGTCTTTGCTTGTCACCAGAAGCATTCCCTTACCAGAAGTGCTGCAAGGGCTGGGTGTGAAAAGATTATTTCCTGCAGTGGGAGGGAATTTCCCCGAGGAATGTGTTGCTTTCCCTGCTTTTCTCCTCTGCCCAGCTAGCAGCAGCAGGGGAACTGGCAACAAGTCTTTTTGGGTCTTGGAAGGGAGGTGAGGTACAAGAGCCTTACCAGTGCTTTCAGGGAGGATTCTTTTGGCAGCATGTAGCAGCTAATGGCAGCACGCAGGCAGGAAAGACACCACATGGCTTTCGAGGGTGTTGATTAGACAGGGCTTATTTGGGGGTCCCACACCAGGGGGGAGCGGCATGGCTCCCACAGGGGAGAGGGGGTGGGAGAGAAGGGGGAAGAAGGGAGAGAGAGAGCAAGAGCAAGAGAGAGGACAAGCAAAAAGAGCCAGAGCATGCCAGAGACCGAGAGACCAACAGCCCTGCCCCTTCTAGTCTTTAGCTTAAATAGGCTTTTCCAGCCAGGGGGCAGACTCAAGGCTTGGACCAATGGGATACTGAGGGTAGGAGGGGTCAGGTAACAATAGGGTTACAATGAATGGCAACTTAGGGGGGTGGTTTACAACAACTTGGTAATGAACCATACATGTTGGGGGAGAACAGAACCATTTAGGAAAAATGAGTTACCACAGGAATGGGGCAGCCTTCTCAGCTATCTGCTCATGGTATAAACAAGGACAGAATAAAAAACATTTCTCTCCAGCTTTACTTTCCCCCATCCTCTTAAGTTTGACCTGAAAACAATGCACATGAGGATTCGCCCATGGTGATGATGCTGGCTGCTGTCCTCCGTTCAGTAGCTGTAACACATTTATACACATTGATTGTAATGATCCAAGATGCATGTTACTGAAATCCAGTAAGTTCTCACCTTCTTGCTGAGAAAAAGCTCAGCTCTTCCACCCAGACCACAGGCTGCTGTGAACACCTCTTTACCTAGGGCACCATAACTCCCGTAAGTAGCTGTCACAAGGCTTCCCTATCTTGATACATTCATGGGCAAAAAACCCCCCCTCTTTAAATGGGCAATTTATGGAGGGGTAACTTCAAAGAATGAAGATTTCCACTACAGAATTTCTGATGCTCCAAAACAAAGGGAGATTTTAAAAAATGGATGAGTTTAACATTCCCCTTATAAGAAACCAGCAAGTTGTATCACACTGGACAAATGCAGAATTTACAGCACTCAAGTGGTCTCTCTACAAAATATTTATTGGTCACAGCCACAACACTGAATTCTCCACATATGTAGTATTTTGTGACAAAGCATAATTTGACTTTATGTATTTACACTCACTGGCAAATACCACCGAGGAGTCCAACTCCCTATAGCAGCTCACGACCACATAGACCAGTTTCTAAAGGTTCACCAGGTTCCTGCCCCTGACCCAAAACTAAGGTGAAGTCTCTTAAAGTGCTAATGCAGGCAAGAGGCACTGGAAAAGATGCCCTGTTGCTTCCAAATTGTTCACTCAATTGCTCCTGCACCCTCCAAAGCAGGGATTGAGGCATGAATCCAGGACCTGGGAGCTTCAATAAAGTAATAAAAATCTTTCAAGACTGACTTGGAGAATTACACCTGAAATCTCCTACAGCCCAGGCAGACATGCTCAGCCACAACACTGCTTACTTGGAGGTGGGCTCTTGAGTCTCATTTCCCTTGTTTTGAAAAAAGGTGTTTACTTAATCCCAAAGAACATGGGGGGGATTTACATGTCAGATTTGGAGAGGGAATGCTGTTTACTGCTTGGCCACTCTGTCAGACCTGAGAAGGCTGTTTTTCATCAGATCTGTTTCTCATTAGCTGGCAGCCCTAAATACAGAAATTGCAACCCCGAGACTCCTAGAGAAGTACATAGAAGCTGAAAGCTAAAAGCTTTATTCACTTTTCCCATCCAACTGGCTGAAACACACAATCCTCAAGTTCCGTGACAACACTTGGCACATTCCCCTCTTTTAAAGCCAGATGGAAAGCACTCCATGCTACATCAACAGAGATGTCTCTGCCTGTGTGGGTGGCAGTGGGCCCTGGGAAGACACTCAGCTGCCACCCTGAATGGAGAACTAGTGCTGTTGTGCATGAGCCTGAACATCCCTCCTCACTCCAGAAAGCCACTGATGTGCTTGTGTGTATCCTCCTAAACCACTCACTCCTCTGGTTCCCTTTTCCTTCAACATCCCATGCCACAACATACCATGTTTTACAACACTGCAAGCAGGAGAGCTGAACAACTACCTCTAGACAAGTGCTCAAAACCACACTAACAAAGAGCTTTTATAGAATAAAAGACTTCCAAATGCTTCCCTGTGAAAAGTAACAAGGAATATGGCCAGAGGCTATCTGTTCACTTCCTCAGGCAAAAGACTTGAAAACCCTCAAAGATAATTTACTACTGGATGCTGAAGTTTGACTGTTAAAACACACTACAAACCCTAAATACCTGTATTTTACAAAGCACTGCAAATACCAACGAAGGTAAAATAGCACCAAGCAGCCTGAAATGCAACACTGCTGAGTTAAAGTGGCTGAGGCCTGAGAAAACCACCTCCCTTTGCACGGGGCAGTTTTATTTATAGGCAATGGTGGGCCAGCACAGGAAGAGGAGTAGCATGAACCTCTCATCTGCATCTCCAGCAGCAAGCCTGTGTGGCAGAGGGAAAGCATCCATCACCCCGCTGGAGGATGGCAAACTTGCATCACAGACCTGTGGTTAGAAGTGCCCGTGTGGCAGCAGCAGCAGAGCCACAACCACAGCACAGATCGAGCCCCACGGTGTGAGCCTGCCCCGTGTGGGCAGTGCTCCTGCACTGCAACCTGAACCGAACCCAGCAGCGCAGAAATGCTTAGTGCTCATCCCCAGCTCTTACCACAGCACCTTTCCATGGACAAGGACTGGGAGGGGGGCAGAAAAGGCAAGAAAACGCCAAACAGAAACAGCTGTTCTACAAGGCATTTACTTTTCCAGGGAGTCATGATGCGAACTGCATACAGCTGAGATGAACTTTGCTGTAAGAGGGCAACATCAGGACAACTGACCTAAGGAAAATGCTCCAGCACGGTTTGCCTGAATGCAGTGGCACTGAAGAGCAGCGAGAACATGCCCATTACTGTCTTGTCACCTTGCCAGCTTTTCATATTTATGAGCTGGGAAGCACATGCAACTGGCCAAGGGAAAGAACAGACTTCCCAAGCTGTGACCCAGCACAAACCCAAGTGTGTTTGAACAGGCAAGAATACAGTGAACAATACATTTTTGCCAGGCCTGTCCCAGCTTGCTGGTGGATGCATTCCACTGAAGCAGTATTTCAGGAAAAAGAAACTGGAACTGGGCTTGAAGACCAGCCTGCCAGCTTTTCTGTGCTACAAGCCCCTGAGGCAGGAGAGCATGTCCTTCCCCACCTCTGTGCAGGGGCATTCCCTGGAGCAGGGCCACAGCAAAGCAGTCAGCACAGTCATGCCTAAGATTTTAAAAATTCATTTCTGAAGACACCATCTGACAAAGAATGCATTGCTCTTTTGGAGCTATCACTGGAAACCTGCAGACCAGTACCAAACTGTGTGATGGACTACCCACATGACAGTTTTACTAACAAAGGGATACCAGCCTAAGCCTGGTGTGGGATGAATTTCATGGAGCTTATTTACAGACCAGGGGGTGGAAAACTGCATCGGTGAAAGTAAACAGCCTAGACACCTCATATTACTGGCCCACATCATATTCTTTTATATCTAAAAGTAAAAAAATATGGCCCATTCCCACTGCCCACCCACCCCATGATATTTACAGGTAAGATCAGCCAAGATGGTACATAAGGAAGATACACAGGCAGACTGTGCTTTCAGTCTCAGTGTGGTTTCTCCATCTTCCTGCTGACAGACTCCTTTATTGCTTGGGACACTGGCCGGACCTCAGCAGTGCTGTCTGCGCCTCCAGGATGCTGACACAGCAAACAGCAGGGAGGCTTTGGCAACCTCTGACATGGATGAAACCTGTGCAGTTGCACACTAAATTGCCAAAAAAAAAAAGGATGACAAGATGTATGATGTACATTCACAGCTACCCACACTTCTGGTGCATGTTCCACTGCAATAGAATCCAGCATCTGCCATTGAAAACTGTCAGTGTTCACATTTGGCACAGAAGTATTTGCGTCTGTGGACTGCAGTGAAACCAGAGATCCCAGACGTTAAAAACACGCGCTTATGGAAAGGAACTGCACATTCCATGTTGGAACATCAATAGCCTTGTGCACTTACAGCAGAAAAACACATAATTACAGCTTTAAAAAATGCCACAAACATTTTGTAGATAAAACGGACTTCACGCCTCTAAGAAATAACACCGTGTCAGTTCCATCTTGGGCTAAAGCCTGCCTGGCATGGACTGGAAGTAAGAACTTGTAGCATGCTGCTTCTTAAGCGTGCCAGGAGGCCAGGAGGAGCAGTCCTCACAACGGAATGCTGTAGATAAAGGTAAGACATGGAAAAAATGCAGGAACAGGAACACAGTCTAGGAGATGTAGGCAATTCCAAAATTATGCTTGCAGTGAAGTGCTGCTGTTAGCAGTATGGGAGCCATCCGACAGCAGCTGCAGAGCAGGAATTAATCATCGATAGTTGGCAACCAGAAGGCCTACAGAGGAAGAAAGAAAACATCTTCTCATAGCAGAACACAAATCTCTCCTACAACACCCTGTAGGAGCTGCCACCTTCTGCAAGCACACGAGAGGCACTGAACCTCCTCAGATTAATCTCTGGAAGGGTCAGCATCTCATGGAGTTCAGAGGAATGTAAAGCCCATTTCCTTACCATATTGGAACATGCACTAGCGAAAGTCATGAATTTTGGATTGAACTGCAGACAGGTTATAGGACCTGTGTGTTTTCCATCTAGGACAGCCACCTTCATCCCACTTTCTCCATTCCAAACATGGATCTTCCCATCCTCTGAACCTGAAGGTAAGAGTGGAAAACAAGATATGCAAGATGACTGGAGAGGTCAGCAGAGGAAAGAAAGAACATTTTTTTCTGTCAGAACTTTAGGAAAAGGCAGGTCTCAACTTCATAACACAACCTTTAGAGTTCTCCAAGTGTCACAAGGGCATGTACAAAACATCATAGAGTTAAAACACCTGTATCCAAACAGCAGGTTTGCACCTTTGCACTGCAGAGACTCAGCTACACAACAGGGCAACACTATTCAGGCAAAGATGTTAACTACTGTCACCCAGTAGGAAAGGAGAGCTGACACCTCCAGCTGTGGAGGAGAGACCCTGGCCAACCTGCACCAATGTGCAGGGGCCAAGTGCTGGGGAAAGAGTCATTGTTCACACAAGTTCTCAGTTCAGACACGGGTAAATGTCTCACTCAGTGGGCACAGAATCAAACCAAAGCCTTTACCATGGAAGGTAATCAGATTTCAATGCACTAAGCCAAATACCAGAAGCTCCCCTGGAGATATCTACTCTCAACATTATATAATGGGACAAGTTTTTCACTTTAATATGGAATTTTTCAAATTCTGAGGCTGAGAAATTTTTATTTTTATAATTTAGTTCTGCTTTAGACTCATTTTAAATAGGATTTCTAATAAAAATGCAAAGCATTTTCTTCTGCTTCTTCTGTATTCATGCCTGTAGCCTTTCAGGGAAAAAAAATTAAGAAGCACAAGTTGCAACTTAACCATATGTAAAAACTGAAACAGGAATAAGTGGTTTGAAACTTCTACTACTGTTTTAATTTGCATGAGCACAACAGGAAGGTAAATATGTGCAATGAAGTGCTCTCCAGAGACAAACTAAACAATAACCCCACCCCTCTTCTCTGCCATCAGAAAGTTCTCAGCCTGAACAAAAGAAAAGAAGTTTTGCCAAGACCATCACTCATACACTGGATATCAAATTACCACAAAGTTAAATACATTTGATATATCAGCCACAAAAATAAGAACAAAAAATAAAGTTCTAGGAAGGGGCAGCACCACACAGACTCATCTGACTTGTGTCCACAGGTCCCATTGAGGTGCAGGTGACTGAAGTGCTCATTTTGCTTGGGTGCCCAAGGTGCAGCACCAGGCTCTACAGGAGTTTCAGTTTGATTTGTGCCACCTGCTTCCCTCAGGAGTCCATCTTGCATAGGGAATCATACACTGAGAACTACCAGGCTGATGCCTACAGCTTCTATCAAGGGTTAAGAGTTTGTTCCACAGACATGGGACTTATAAAAGCCACGTGAACAAACTGCAGCTGCCCCAGGAGGTCACCAGTGCAGAACACCCCTGGGGGTGTACAAATGCACCAAGCTATGAGACCACTCATCCAAGCACAAACACGTGATTTGGTCATCAGGAAACGGGGGATGGCCACAACACAGCCACAAAATGCTGTGAGGCAGCACATGAGGACATCCTAGCCACAGGAAGAGGACACCTTACAAACTGTGTGACCGGTCTTCCCACACTACAATAGTTTCCTGGTGTCTTACCTATTTCGGAACAGCACTTATATATAAGAAAAGACTTGCAGGCTTTTTTGTATTTAAATCTAGAGAACACTGAGCAATCTCACAAAACAGAACACTGTCAGTGCAAAGAAAGCTTACAGCTGCATTGTATTATTTAAATACATTCTGTTTCCCAACAGACACAGCTTTAGCCCTACGTAACATGCCTAATTTCAGAGCACTGAAATTCTTGCCAAGAATTATCTTACCTATCATGATGAACTGAGAGTCTGGTGTGAATGATGCCTCCAGCGTGACAGCCTTACTATTGTTATAACCCTATGGCACAAAACAGGAGAATATGTAGTAGAGAGTGTGTCCACAGCAATCTCACAACCAAAGGGCACCTGCTCCCCAAACTAACACCAAGACTTCCAGCAAGAACCTCAGGCAGCAGGCTCACCCCAAACGTGTGCAGGACAGCTCCTTTGAAGGCATCGATCAGCCGAATGAAGCCGCCGTTCGTCGAGATGAGGATGAGTTTCCCATCATTGCTGAACTTCAGGCCTGTCCACTCACACGTTCGGTCATACTGCATCTTAAACGTAGCAAATGGCCCCTGCAGAGAGCAAAGGTGAAATATGAGGGAGACTATGCACTGCTGTTAACAAGAATCTGCTTTTAACCTTAGTGCAGGAAAACATTTGAGATTCTGTAAAACAAAATCCTTAGCCCTAAGATACCAAAAGACAGTGTCAAGGCAAACATGTCAGTGCATGTGTAAGTTTCAACATATGAATCCAGTTTCCAAAACAAAAAGAGTGCAACAGGCTGCTCCAATCCAATAGTTTCATACTCTACCACAATCAATGGCACAAATTAAATTAAGGTAGGAATAAGTTTTTAACAAGGTTGCTAAATGAAGATAGAGAAAGAGTTTGAGCCAGTGTAATCGTTATCTGAGTTTTGAAAATCATGGACCTAACTATGCTCAGTGCTTATTCAGTTCAGCTACCCACATCAGTACAGATTCCTTTGAAATTTCCATCCCTTCTGACAGTCCTGGCTCAACTTTGACAGTGTTCCTCCAGAATAAGCAGCAAGGAAAGAAAGGCCAAAACTGCACAACAAAGAGCCTGAACTGGAGTTTGGAGCAGGTTCAAGAGTCAGCACTTTAACATTGTTTAAGAGTGTACCTCAGGATTTGTATCTCTTTCTGTCCATGAGATCTGTGCTTACTGAGAACTCTCCGGATGCAAGGAGGCATCCCAGACAGTAAGCTCAAGTACACAAATCCAGCCTCTGAGCACTGAGTTAGATTACTTCTTGAAAGATAAAAGCTGTAAGAAGGGAAGTTAGGGTACCTCACCTTGTCAAAAGAACGGAGATCATAAAGCTTCACCATTTCAGAATTGACTCCAGCAGCAAAAATCAACCCTTCTGGGTCAAAAGAACACACTGGCTTCCCTTGGAGATGCATTAAACCCTAGAAACAGAAATAGCGAGAATTACTTTGCAAGACTGATGCTCCCATTTCTACCCCCACCCTTTGAGTCCACTGTGAAAAGGACAGCACACAAAGTGTAGAACAAATTAATTTCAATTGTAAATACTGAGGTTGTACCAAGGTTCGGAACTCAGCTTTCTCAACTTCACGTCATCATACAGAGCTTCCAACTTGCTTCAGTGACAAAGTTTACACCAAAACAAATCAAAACCTCATTCAAGGTGTCATGCACTCCAAAAGTCCCCAGAGAAGGAAGGCTCATATGGCTGAGTTAATAACCATACCAGGCAGCACCACAAAACACTGCTGCTGGGATCAACAGCAATGCTCTACCACTTACGGCTACACAAGAGCGGGAAAAAAAGTACTTTGAAAGCAAGGGAATATCACTGCTGAGCTTTACATGCCTGTTTAATGAAACCTCATACCTGCTGGAAGCCAATAGACCTTACATATTAAAACTGATAGGTAACTACAAGTGCTTATTTTTAATGTTACCTTTTTCTTAAGTGACATAGTAGAAAACACTTGAGAAAACTTGGTAAAAGCCAACAAAATATGTAATTTTCTGTATCCTGACTAGAGTCTGTGCATGTTAGTCAAACGTTTTTATTAAATGTATTAAATGTATGCACATAAATAAAAACACATCTTTGACTAAATCCATTACACATTTAAGAAGTTTCTGCATTCCTCTCTAGCTAAAGTCTAGAGATTTTACTACTTCTCTTTCCCTCGCAGGTCAGTTTTCCCTGTGGTCTCTGAAGGTAAGGCAATGAGTTCAGCCAGTGCTCAGGGCCCTGGTGAGTGGGCCAGCTCTGGTTTCCTGGGAATATTTCCAGGCAGTATGGCTGCCACCTCACGGACCAACTGAAAACTGCAAGTAACACTTCCTCAACCTGTTTCCCAAACTTGGCTGGATGCAGCTTCCAGTTACAAATCCTAGTTTTACCATTCTTACAAGTTCAGACACTAGTATAAATCACAGAACTGCTACTGCACTAACAACCCTATCTTATCTGCAGCAACTTGGATGGAAATTTACCACAAGGGAAACCTACACACTGTAGTTAAAGGCATACTCCCCCCAAAAAAGCAGAATTAAGATCTGCCAGAAAAGGCTTGGTTTGATGAATGATAAAAACATTTTGTAAGAAATACAACTTTTTTCTTTCTCTTTCATTTACAGTTCCATCATCTGGAATAAGCAAAGGGCCCTCTCTCGTTAGCAAAATGGTCCCAAAGAGATGGGGAAATATGAGAGTACACACAACACTATGTATCCAGATATCAGAACAAAACAACTCAGGATCACTAAAGGTAGAGATTCTAATTCCAATCTTTCATTCCTGCAACTCCTGCCAGTTTTCGTATTTTTCTCAGCCCTTACAAGCCTGCTTCCACTAAAAAAAGTTAAATATTCCAGCGCAATAAGTAAACAAAAACAAACAGGATTCTGTCTTGCTATGAAGTCAAATCTGCTCACAAACAGTTCTGATGAACAGAGGTGATGCAAGGAGCTGGCACACCATATGGCTGCTGTGTTACTTTAGATCACCAGTTTCTTCATCAAATTAATTGCATGAAGGCACCAATTTTAGACACACACTACAGACACTCAGATAAGATGAATTCACAACACAGGAGGGATGCCAGCTCTGAGAGAACACCCTCTGCATAAGGTAGCAGCCTGATGAACAAGCTGATGACACCCCACCCTTCTCCTGTTTCATCAGCTGTGGGTGTTATTTCTTGCCCTTCCCAGTGCCTCTCCAGCAGACACACAGGTGAGAGCAAGTGGTGTTACACAATGTGACACACACACACAGCACAGAGATTCCTGATCCAGGCTTCTTCAGGAAGGTGTCAACACTGAATCAGCAGCACACACTTCTGGCAGTATTTTTAGCTTGTTACAAACACACTTTTTATCCTTCCAACTGAAAATTCAACACATCGTGCATATGAATTTTATAACCTACCTGGCAATTTGGAGAGCGAAGATCCCAAAGTCGAATAGTTTTATCCAGAGACCCAGAAATGAAAGTATCATCCACTGGAGACATTGAAAGAGCAACCACTCTGCAATACCGAAACACATATGCATCACAGACAAACCAAAGAAGTGAATGTAGCAACACCCACCCCAACAGTTGTGTACAAACCCATAACTGAACAAAGCAAAAAGCAGCATGAACCAAGTGTAATGGAACTCAAGCTTATTTTACCATTCTTATTTCAATTTCTCCTGTCCTGTCCCCAAGCCGTATCTCACCTTTTTGTGTGCCCCGGGAAATACCGAATGTATTTGTTGTCATGCAGGGAGAGGTATCGGATTGTGTCTGAAACATAAACAAACCACAAGCTTTACTGTACCACCAGCCCAAGGTTATCTGAAAGTGATCACACAATAACTTGCTCCCCAGAGCAATAGTAATCTCTCCACAATGCTTAAGTCTGGTAATTTAATTTCAAGTAAGACTTTGAAAGAGAATCAAGTTAGAAACAGACATCGACCAACTCAGTTCTTAAGCAGAACTGAAAATTAGGCAACCAGAAAAGATACTTCCCCTAGTCTGAAGTCATGGTTACATCTTAAAAACAACTGTCATATGATTTCTGCAAGGTAATTTCAAAGGTGCTAAAATTTAAGTAGCAGCAAGTTTTATTGCATCGCTCTCACAAAATGGAGAGTATGAAATTTACAGAGTTGACGCTACCACTTTGTAATCCTTTGCAGCACAAATCTTGCTCTCTTTCCTACACACACATTCAGCAAACAAATCTCCAGCTAAGCAGTACACACAGGAAATGTACAAATTCTGGCACTCAGCTAAAGATAAAACCAAATAGATAAAGTAACTTCAAAGCAGGGACAAGACCATTAAAAACTAGCAAATCTCTCTTCTTTTTGTTTAATCTGACAATCAACAGCTTCACACTTTCTCTGCACTTACAGCAGCTAAGCTCTAGGAAGAGGACAGAGTAATCTAAAGCTTAGTACACTTCAAGCAAGTTTAAACATGAATCGAACAGATGAGAGCAGCAGCACAAAATTTCTCAAGTGCCAATTTAATCCCGAGTATAGGTGAACATACAAAGAGTAGCCCACAATTCTGGAAGATGCTATTGAGACTTCCTCCAAAAATTAAAAGAAATCCTTCTAAGAGGAAACAATTATTAAAAGACAGAAGCCACTTTTTAATCTTTATGTGCAGACTCTGTACTGCTGGAACAACAAGTCCTGCTGAGGGTCAAGGACATTTTTACTTTTGACTCAGAAGAACATGTGCCAAGAGGATGCAACATGTACTGGGTGCTTTGACAGTCAGAGGAGCTACTGTGTTCAAAATGTTTGGAAACGCTCATTCAGCAAAAGTTTCTATCTGTGAAAAAATTATCAAGTTCTCATTTTTGCCTGAGGTTGCTCATCAAGCTGAGATCAGAGGTCTAAACCACTCACTAGTACTTGACAAGCAAACTGAAGCTGATTGAACAAGCTGAAAATGTGGTACTGGGTGACTGACAGGCCTGAAAGGCTCTAAGTGACCTGAGGTAATTATCCAAAATATAAATCCCTAACCCCAATGTCACATCCCACACTGGATAAAACCAACATACTTCAAACTTGCTGTTAAGACTCATCTCTACTTTTTCCTGAAAGAACTGTCATTACCTGATCTCTGAAGTATCCACGCAGAATTCCATCCTCCTTTGCTAAAGAGAAAGCACTGGGGAATTGTGCTCCTTTCTGATCCTCACTGCTGGCAGTGCTCTGTCCCAGGCAAGGCAGTGGCCTGTACAGTTATCTCCTGTACCGGGTGGTATCATAGACCCTCAAACTGTACAAACTACTACCTCAGCCTGGAATCAGGCAACAGGAAATCAGTCTAGAGGTCTTGAGGAAATCTTCACAAGCAGCTTGGTAGTAATTCAATATAAAAAATACTTGGAAACAAGCACCAGCATTCCCATAGCATGTTCCTGAGGTAATTTTCCCTCCCAATACCTGCAAAACAGGTTAATACAATGCACCTTGCCCATGACCACATGCATTAGGGACTACGGAGTATACCTAGACTCCTACAGAACACACTGTTGGTTTTATTAAGGTTACAATTTGTAACAGCAACAAACATTCTCACATTGTCTCTTTTTCTATTCTTCTAATTAAGTGTTCACCATAATGCTACCCTGAGGCAGGAAGACTTAAGTCTTAAGTTTTACCAGTGCTTATAAACAAAACCTCTCAAAATGGCATTAAAATGCTTCACTAGATTGTTACGTATTAGTTATTGTAAATTAAATAACAGCCAAATAAAAATGTGACATACAATAATAACATCATTAAAAAAATAAGTAGGTTCTGAAACAGACTAAAAAGGCACGTGCTTCCTGTGACACTTTTACTCCTTTTACACCATTATATACAATTCTGGTGGAAACTTCCTTGTTCCTCTAGTTTCAGGCCCAGCTTGTTCTAGTTTAACCTGACTTTCTAACTCTTAACTTCCATCTTCTCTAAATTCACAGCCTTTGCAATTCCTTTAGTAGCCCAGCATACATCACAAGGCACCAGCATCTCTACTATTTTCATCTCTGCAAAGGTAAAACCAACCCAAAACCTCAACTACAGAAATTATGAGTCTACAAGTACAACATTAAAATCCACTGGTAAAGTGTTGTGCTAAGAGACTTGCTCATTGCAAAATTCTTAGACATTGACTACAACAAACAAAACCAAGACTGTGCTCTGTGCTCCAGGCTTGGCTGGTAATCTGTTGAGTTACCTGAAGCTCCTGCCCTCCCTTCCTCTACAGCTGAGCTGTGTGTACCAAACAGAGCTATGGCATTTGGCCCAGCTGCTCCTTCCACCTCGCTCACAAGTAAGAAATGAAGGTGCAGAGGCCGATGACAGCACTGATACCAACACCAACTGAACAGCACAACCAAGAACACAGGTTTTATGTCCCTAACAATGTTTAACCCTCAGTTATTGCAGCAGTGAATGAAACATGTAAAGAGGCTCAAGGGATTAGAACCAAGCTGTGCATTAGTGTTGGACATTAATTCCCTCCTCTGCCTCTGACAGAGTTCTCAACACTGAAGAGTTGTTATACCTTTTTCCCAAATCTTTAGAATTAATTATCCAGACATGTAGTGTAAGAAGAATAATATGCTCCATTCCAGTGCATCGCTTACCATCTATTTTGTTGGAGCTGTACACGACAGTGTTAGCAGCATGTGTGTATCTGATGAGGTCCACTCCATACTTCTTACTGTACAGGGTCCTCTTTGGTCTGTCAGGAGGAAGCAGAAATAATTGCACTCTCTGCAACAAAAATCTCAAAACGAAAGTCACATTAACAAGGCCTGTTCCCACTGAGGCATTACATCATTGTTTCAAGAAGTCAGATGCTTTTATACAAAGAAAGAAAAGCTTTTGTATTTAATTTTCAAACAAGGGTCTTGTTGCTTCTCCAAGACCATCCCTAGGCTTGAGGAGTTCTCTGTAACACCAGCAAAATGCATGTGTCTCCTCCAAATATTCCTTTTCCTATGATGTCGACTGCAAAAAGAAAAGGAGGAGCTAACATAATGAGCACAGCAAGCAGCACTGCCTTACTGTTCTCTTGCCCATTCAAATCTCCCATTCATCTGCTGCTTATTTTAGACTGAGGATAATTTGTCTTTGTTCTCTGTTACTTCAAAACCTAGAACAGGGTGTCTTGTTCATGGGGTATTAACCCAAACAGTCATCTCTAACAGAGACAGTAACATAGGGACTTTTCCAAACCACTGCAGAATTATGCTCGTATCCAACCTTAAGGCAGGAAACTCAAATTTAACATATTGCAACAGAATGAAAAACACTCAAGTGAGAGTGAACACAACCTACAGAACTGGGTTTTTGGGGGTCAGGTAAGCAGGTAACGCACTGCAGTACTAGAAATTTAAACTGCAGAGTAAGCTGAGAAGCAGCTGGCTAATAAGGGTATTTCACTGCAGTGGTGCCTGTTTGAGCAGTGCAAGGTCTCCACCACTCTCCTTCCCCTTTCATCCCCAGCTGAGGGAGCACGAAGGTTTCAAAGCTGGGCAGTGGACCAGCAAGGGTACTGATCAACACCAGAAATACCATCTCTTCCGGCAGTTATTTTTAATCCAGAAATTAATAACTCTGGTTATTAACACAGGCCCACAAAATATTTTACCCACGCAACCAAAGACAACAGCATGGGAACGGAAACAAACAGCAGGAGCAGTCGAAACCAATACTGCTGCCAAGAGAAGTTTGTCAGACTACACCCTCAGACAAGATATTCCTATTATGCCGGACTTTTTCCTTTCTTCTTTAGCCTCAACTTGACACACCCAAATGAGAGCACAAGTTGGAGACTTTCCATATCAGAAAAAAACCCAGACATTCATTCTTAACTATCCAGACATTCATTCTTAAATATCAATTCTCAAACAGCAGAAGCCATAGGGCTTTGACTTCAAACAAACTTGCTGGGACAAATTCCCATGAAGTGAAAGCCAATACAGCAAGTGCAGTGAAAAGCCACACACCACCTGTACCACAGACCAAATCTTGACTGATTCTTCCCCAGTTCCTCCAGCAGACTGATTTTTTAAATCAGTCTTCAGATCCAAACATGCCACACACTTGAAAAAATCACACCTAATTTAAATTTTGACACACTAACATCATGCATGATATAATTCCCCACACTGCTTTCGGAAGTTACCTCAGCTATGCTGTTGACCAAGTTGGTGGGAATAAAACCCAACAACAAACCAACTAAAAAACCCCAATCTCAAAACATATTATACATACTAGATTTTCTTAGTTTGGCTTTTCCTTTCCCATTACAAGTTTAAACCTAGGAAGATCTATTTAGAATAAATTAATATAGACAAAGACAATAAAGATCGACAGACAAAATCACATTTACCAAAAAGAAGGAAAAAGAGTTCTGTGTTCTACGAAAGGTGAAGTTTTCATGTAAACCAATACAAAGAGAAGCCTGTCACTGCACATAAGACCTGTTGCCACTCAACTATTTTAAACACAAACAAGAGAACTAAGTACTTCTTAACAACAAATCACGATCACTAAACAATTCCAAGGTCAAGGTCAATATATCCAGCCCACCTACAAACAAAAAGATATTGACAAAGAAAAACAGAAGATCTCAGTCAAATCTGCTACAAAGATGAAACAAAACACAGACAAGGTTTGTAATATCATCCATGCCTCGGTTTGAATCACTGCTGCTATGGGTTAAGCATCACCCACAACCAGGAACGTGGATGTGCCCAGCAAACACCACAACTAAGCAGGAGTCCAGATCCATCACTTTATTTGTATCACTAACACAATTGATACACACTAAAATACAAGTGAAACCTTTACTAGAGCACCATTCCATCACAGCAGGGTCACCAATGTGCAGCCAGGTTGTTCCCAGTTCCAGGGATTGCTGTACATCCCAACACATAACCCTTCCTTAAGTCCAAACAGACTCCAGCCTCTCAGTTATGCTTCTGAGCCAGCCTACTGTGGAGGGATGTGGTGATGCAGGATGAGTTAAAAATTTATTAATAATTTAGTTGTTTTCACACTTTGAAACAGAAGTGGAATATTGGGACCAAAATTATTGGATGCTCATGTCAGTTGCCTAAGCCCAGAACAATATCATAAGCAGATAATCTTGTCCTGTCAGCCCTTGGCTACACAGCACTGTTTCAACTGTCCTGACACTGTCAGAAGCTGAAGATCACCAAAGAAGGGGTTGGACACGCTCCCACAGAGCTGTACAACTCATTTTGGTGTGGCAAAACAAAGCAAACTAGGTGAGGACACTCCTGAAGTACAACCAAACAGCTGCATTTTAATTCTACCAGCATAACTGCTCATTAACAGAAGACACACACCAAATTTTCCCATTTTTACACAGGGAAAGGCATAAATGTTCATGCCATTTGATGAAGTAGGGTATCCTACATTGAACCCCAGTAAGCAGGACACTTAATTTCCTCCTGGCTGTTATATCCAAGCAGGTGAGAGTTCCAGGCTCTTGGAATTGTGATTTTTAAGGAAAAATAAACCAACTACAAGCCTGAAACTGCCAGAACAATGATTACTCAGAGAAATATCATCTTCACATGAATTTCCAGTCACAAAGTAATTCAAAGCAAAACTTTCCAGGTTAGAGAACAAGTGTGTCCTGCATCCCTAGCTACCCCTAAAAATCACAGCTACACTTTTAAGCCAGTTGATAGTGCATGAGAAGCTTTCACATAATTTTAAAATTCTATAACCACTAGAGAACCGCATCCTGACACAGAAGTTACCTTGAAACTACTCTCATTGCCCTGCAGCTCTGCAGTTGAGGACCACTGATCTACATTTAACTTAATTAAAGTAAACCCTCTGACTATATAAAGCACTTCAGGATTAGATGGAGATTGGAATGAAAGGGCCAAATGCCTCCCAACCCACCAAACTATTCTTTACAAGTTTGAAAGGGGAAGAGCAATCAATACCATCTGCATTAACATCACTCAGCCCTGCTACTACTGTATATAATTAAGATCTGGGATACCATCCATGGCACACTCCATATGTATAGAGTTACCTGTTCTTACATAAATAAAAATTAAATATTTTCATGTCAGAGTTCATTCTAGCAGATGGGGAACACACCAACAACTTTAGTGCGTAAAGCAATCAAACTGCACAGAAGTCTAAAGTAATATATAATAGGTGTGCCACAAAATTAAGAGAATATGCAGGAGGCAATCTTTCCTCCCAGGAAGTATGGTGTCTTGGCCTGCTTGGAAAAGCAGGAAGGTTAGGGATACCTGGTTTCCTAGAAAATACACACAACACTGATATATCTCTATCTTGACGCTCCCAAGCCATTTCTTTTTCATTCCCACATTCCCCTGTCCTTTCTATTCCCTGTCCTGTAATACACACTTGTTTTCCTTTCATGTTGTGTGGATGTCACACTTCCCAGTCCCGACTTTACAAGAAAAAAACAAAACCAAAAATAACCAACAACCTCAGAACTACATCTCTACACCAATAAGCACACGTAAAACTTAAAATCTGAAGGAATTTAAAGCAGACAAATGCACACATGTGCGGAGAAAGATTTTAATGTCATAATGACAACATTTGGCTTAAATTGTTTCAACTCTCAGACTACAAACACCCGTGGTGTAGGTTTCCATCTTCTGAACAAGAGCACCAGATCTCAAGTTCTCTGCAAATTTCTGAGTTTATCCAAAAAACAAGATGAGAACCGTGTGATCAATGACAGAAGAAAGATAAAACAGGATAGTTAAATGAGAAACAGAAACACACTCTCAACTCATTACCCTTCGGTAACAGAAATCAGTTAACACCTTGATTGATTACATCTAAACTAAGACAATGTTTGAAGACACAGGCAAATCACACTTATTTTAGCTGTGCTTCATAGAAAAGGACACAACTAGAGAAAATTATTTAAAACACAGAGGACCACGTTTGCCTGCGGCGATCCAAGACACCACTTAGGAACTCGGTTTTATGGAAAAATACCATCAGGATTTTAGAATTTACAGTGATACACGCCACACCACCTGCACCTTTTGGCTTAAAGCATTTAGCCAAGAAGTCACACTCAAATGAGGCGTTAAAAGGGCACATCTGCACATTGCTCAAAACAATCACTTCTCCATTAATTAGCGAGACTTGAACCCAGGGAAGCCCGGGAAGTCAGTTCCATACCTGTAGCAATCCTGAGACCTGGAAATGTGACCAGACCGAATCCCTTAGGCTTAGCAACTGTTTAGCTCTCAGAGAAGCGAATTTTCGCTTACACTTAGGAAATTATCACCAGTCTCCAGCCTACCAAGGTAACAAGTACACCCGCAGAGCAGGCAAACCCTGCTGCCAAAAACAACAGGAGAGAAGCTCAAGCTAAAGCTCACCGGCCAGATCTGTGGGCACAGCTTGTCCCCAAAGGCCCCTCACACCCCCGTGCCTCAGACACTACCGCAGATCCCGAAGGCCGTAGCCCCCAGCCCCGCCACTCACTTGCCCTCCTGACAGTCATAGAGAACGATGGAGTCGTCGTCGCTGCTGGAAATGACAGTCTCGCCATTGGGGCTGAAGTCGAAGCAGTTGATTTTGTCCGAGTTCTCGCGGAAGACCTTAGCCACGCGGAAGCTCCGCAGCACGTTGTCCGTCAGCTTCATCCCGCCCGCCGGGCCGCGCCGAGCGAGGGCGGCGGCACTGAGGGCAGCCGGGCGGGGCTCCGGGCGGTGGCGGGAACGGCCGGACCGGGCGGGACGAGGCGGTGAGGGGCGGTGAAGGACAGTGAGGGGCCGGGCGGGGCGGCGGAGCGCGGTGGGCTCGGTGGGCTCGGTGGGCTCGGCGCGGTCAGGCCGCGGAGAGGCGGCTCCCCCTCATTGTGTCCGCCATCTTGCGGCTCCGGCGGGGCTGCGCGGGGCACCCTGGGAACGGAGGGGTGGTGAGGGGGGGGCGTGCGCACGGGCTGCTGGGACGGGGGAGGGCGGGGTGTCCGGCGGCCATATAGAGTGTGGCGGGAATGGTAGAAAGGCCTGCGCGCTCCCCGCCTACTGTGATTGTCAGCATCTGTCACCGTCCCGGCCGCTCCCGGGGCCCGAGGTGGGAAGGGACGGCTCAGGGTAGGGCTGGGCGGCTGTGGTGGGGCGGGGTTTCACTACCAGTTCATTGCCTGCCCGTCCGTCCGTCCGTGCCCCTTGCGGCGTGGGGGGCTGACTTGAGGGCATGACGTCATCCCGTAAAGCCGACAATGGCTTCGCACCGGTGGGAGTGCGTCACTTCTGGTGCCGGGTAGGGCGGGCGGCCTCGCGTTACTCTGGGCCGTGAGGGGCCGCGGGAGCCCCGGGATAGCCTCACCCCGCGCGGGATATTCCCCATATTATGTCGATTTAAGGCGTTTTTCAGAGTTTCCAGTGGAAACTGGGGAGAAATGCACTGATCGTTAGCCAGCTGAACATGAGCGCAGGCGTGCTCTGCTGGCCAAGAGGGCTAGTGGCACCTGGCCTGTATGAGCAATGGTGTGGCCAGCAGGAGCAGGTCACTGATTGTCTCCTTGTACTGGGCACTGGTGAGGCCGCACTTCCAGTGCTTTATCCAGTTCTAGGCCCCTCAATTCAGGAAGGATATTGAAATACGGGAGCAGGTCCAAAGAAGGGCAGCAGGGCTGGGGAAGGGTCTGAAGCAGAAGTCATGTGAGGAGCGGCTGAGACAGCTGCGGGTATTTACCCTGGAGAAAAGGAGGCTCGGGGGCGACCTCAACGCTCTCTACAACTCCCCGAAAGGAGGTTGTCGCCGGTTGGGACTTGGCCAGCTAATCACTGACAGCCTCAAGCTGTGCCAGGGGAGGTTTAGGTTGGACATCAGGAAGAATTTCTTCACAGAAAGGGTGCTTAGACATTGGAATGGGCTGTTCAGGGAGATGTGGAGTCACTGTCGCTAGAGGTGTTCAAGGAAAGGCTGGCTGTGACACTCAGTGCCATGGTCTGGGTGACACAGTGGTGTTGGGTCATAGGTTGGACTCGATGTCTCGGGGTTCTTTTCCAACAGCATTGATTCTGTGCTTTGTAGTCCTTTGTGGGGAACATGTGCTGTGCTGGCATCTTGTCAGAGCCCGGCAGGAACAGCCGCTGGGCAGTCCAGCATGACCAGGGAGCATCAGTCAGCTCCCCCTTCTTTGAAATACACCGTGATGACTTTCATACCCTTCCCTTCCTACTTTCAGTCGAGCTGTTGCACATTTTTATTTCCCAGTAATTTTTACTCTTCTAAAAATTTGTTGGCAACAACAGCAACACCACAGCTGTAGCACCATGCTTCCACACCACATAAGCTCTCAGGTAAAAAGTGGCAGCACACACTTAAACCTTTGAGAAAAACACCATGGCTTTTGAGGATGCTGCTCCAGTACACATACCTTGGAACTGCTTTTTTCTATCACAAATCCTGATGACAGGCTCAGTGTGCATGTTTTTGTGTATTTCTTACCTTAGGAAACTGTTCTTGGAGTATAAGAGTAGCTCACCCCACAAAGTTTTCTGCTATTTTAAATTTAGAAACTAGCAGATGTTGTCACTTTGGTCCTCCAGAAACTCACAATCAAAAGAAAAAAATAAACTGTATATGCCTTCCTGAATGTTAATTGCATTTCCTTTCAAAGTGTCCAGAATAGTTTGATTTTGCTTTTGGATCCTGTTGCCCTCCTGTGGTCAAACCTCAGCAAGTCCACAGACTGTTAAAGCTCTGTATGTCCTTCCAACAGGCTGAATTGTTTTGTGTGCATGTCTGGTTTAGTGAAGTGTTTCTTTTCTCAAAGTCCCTGCCCTTGCTGTTTGCTTGCTGGAGCTCTCTGTTACGTGTTCAAAGATCTCAGCCGACTCAGCCTTTCAGGCTGCCGTGGGATTGGCTCCTCCTTTTTTACTTTGAAGCAAAGTCAAGACTTCCACACTGGAGTCCAGGGCTACCAAAACATGCACTCATTCCTCCTGAGGGTCTCGGGGTCAGCTGCCCCTGTGTTAGGCCAGTTCAAAACCCACAACTGATTTTTGTATGATGAGAGATTTTAGAAGAGCTCAGGATGTCTTGCCTCCTGCACACTCTAAATTGCAGGATCAAAGCCTGGATTATCTCCTGCAGGCCCCAGAGGTGACTCACCAATAACATCATAAGACAATTTACTTCAAAACACCTACAATACTTAGCTAAGTTTTAGAGTTGTATAACACCGTGGGTTGTTGATTTGATTTTTTGTCACTTCCTTTTTATTCTTCTGCCTTTCTTCGTAATCGTTGGAACTGAGTTTGTCAGTTTATACCAAGCTGGAATTTAGCTGGCAGGATAATTGGATCTCCTAGAAAAATGTCATAATAAGTAGGAATTATGGATAATGCCCCTGCAAAATTAGTTAATGGATAAAACATTTAATTTCTGCTTGAGTAATATCGATCAAATGCAGTTATTCTACCTATACATTTCTGTATTAGATACCACTGGAACCTGCACAATACAGGGACTTGTGCTTGCTCAGCAGCAAAATTTCACACTTCTCCCTACTGAGTGCCCTGCTGTTTCTGTGGGCCCTGACCTTGACTTTATCACGCTTCTTCTGAAAGGTGCCTCCATCAGCACTTCCCCCAAATCAAGTGCTCTGTGCTACTCTCCAGGTTACTAATGAAGCCATGAGGTGACAGCAGAGTCCCTGTTGATTGCCAGATGTCAGCTGGACCCTGAGCCACTGCTTTCTGCCCTCTGAGCCCAGTGGTCAGGATGGTTTCCAGCAGGGCTGGCTGTGATTGCCCAGCTCACCCTCCAGCTCACAGAAATGATGTCAAAAACCTCAGCAAAGTCCAGGCAGCTCATATATGCTGCTTTCCACGTTCCCCACAGCCTCTTGTCTCAGCCCAGAGGGCAGCTGTAATTGTCATCCTGTGACTGATTAAGATTCCTAGCTTTTTCTCCTCTTATGTTATTTCCAGCTGAGGAGCTCATAATTTTCTGCTATTAATCTCAAAGACCATGACCTTGTATTTCACAGCACTGAATTTCAACCCTTTTCTACTATTCCAGTCCTCAAGCCTCACAGCTTTTCATCTTCTCTAGAATACTGTGATCCTTCCCTGTATTTTAAATGACTCTCGTCTTTGATGGCAAGTTGACTGAGAATAGGGAATTTGAGAAATTACAGCATGAAAGGAAGTAGACTTGGCATGGGCTTGGCTTCAGGGTAGTAGTGTTCTGTGTTGAGCTACAGAAGAATTTTTAGTGAAAAGTTTTTCTTCCTTGCAATCCCCAGAGCATGGGAAAATAATTTCCAAAAGGTATACAGGGAGTGAAGGGAGTGTGACCTAGAAAAACTAGTAAGATGCATATGTCAAATCCAGTTTTTTTTTTTTTTGCTAATGATACTGATATATAGATATAGATATAATGCTGAATAGAACACTTATCTTTTCTGTGTTTGGCCTTAAGCCACATTCCCCATCAAAGGGAAAGAGACCCTGTTGACACTTTCCTGGTAAGTAAATCAGTCATGAGAGCAACATGTTTCTTTTCCAAGCAACATATAGAAAGCCATGTACTGGAAACTAGGACTCCCGGGTTTCCCAGAGCTCAGCATATTCTTAAAACAAAGGTATCCAGGCTCCATCCTACTTTCTCCCTCGCCTGCCTGGCAAACCCTCTGGTCTCATCATACTGCTGCTGACCACACTCATCCTTTTTCCTACTTATGGATGCAGGAGCACTGCAATGAGAGGGGGCAAAGGGCCCCTCACCCTGTCCCTGCACACCCTTTCGTGCACCAGACTCTTCTTAGCTGCCCATCCTTGCTGCAGCCATTTTCTCTTTTGCCAAATGTGAATGAGACAGTGCAGTAATTTTATGCAAATCCATGTGCAGATTAAAAAATTAATCAAATTCTGAAATTTTCATTTAAAGAGATTAGCCTTGAAAAATCCCCCATCTAATCCTCCCAGAATAGTCACTTGGAACAAGCCTTCACTGCGTTGTTTCCCTCCTGGGTTCAGTGCATCTCCTGGAAAATTTTCTTGTAATGCTTTTGGGACCGTGTGGAGCAGCAAGCTTGGGTTTTGAGCAGGGCTCAGCAGGTGAATTAAAGTTTATATATCAAATGATAGAGGAGATGTGCCAGTAAGTGGGAACAGGGGAGTTTAAGGCAGTAAAATCTCCACTCTGTTGTACTGCATAGGTAAATTCCCCTGGTGATGCAGGAGAAATGGAAGCGGGGAGCCTTGGTGAGTCTATCAGTAATTTACATGCTGAGAGGCCAGAAAAAAGTCGCACAGCAAGAAAAACAAGAAGCAAGAGATACTGCTAAAACTTACTGTGTCTGGGAGTTTACTACTGTAATCTGTCTCTTAGAGCTTGAGCTCAAAATTATCCTCCAACAACTGGGTTTGATCTAGTGCTATCTCAAATATTTTCCTGTTCCCTCAGGGATTTTGAAGTTGACCCTGTACAAGGTGGGCCAGCCATCAGTCCTGGAGGAAATCCAGAGGCATCCTGACAGCATTGAAGATAAAGTAACTTAGGTCCTTGAAGTTCTCAGTTAAATCAGACATTCTGGCACAGCATCCTCTGATCTAACAGCACCTGAAACGCTCGGGATGTGTGTGGTTGGGTTGGCCTGCAACAAGCTCAATTGCCCCAGCTTCAAAAAAAACCACAAGCCCAACATGCAAATCCTTGAACAAACCTCTAACCACAGCACCAGTAACAGCTCAGCTCTGCCCAGTGATGGCAGACTGGCCCCTAGAAAGGATTATTTTTCTAGCTTTCAAGGTACCTGCCATGGAGTGAGGTGCTGATTCACTTTTCTCACTGCATGGTCATGGCCAGCTCATTTGTTCACTGTTTTCTTCCCCAGTGTGCCTTCAAGTTTATGGCTCAGATCCTGCCCTGCTATGTCCATGCTTTTGGTCTCTTGCCACCATCCAATTTACTTAGCAGCTTTTCCACATTTCTGCCCCTACTGCTGGATTGTTTCTGTCTCCCTCTGACTTTGGGTCCTTGCCTGCAGAATTACTTTAATTAAAAAGTTAATGAAAGGTAATGCGAGTGTTTTGCCTGTATTTTATCACAGTCCAGCTCCTTCCCCTCCCTCTTTCCCAGAGAAGGTGAAAATGAGAAGCTGGGGTTTTTCTGCCTTTTGGTGGGAGAGCTAACAGTGGAAATTTCTACAGGCTTAGGAGAAGCCCTCTGAAGAAAGGGCTTATAATGGTGTGTGTAGATTATTGTAAGTGCATAGATTGAAATGAATGAAAGCTGAGGAAGTTTTCATTTAAAGGGGATTAATCTAAACCCCTTACAATCCTCCAGTTCTCTTTGGAACAGGCAATTCTTAGCATCATTTTCATCCTAAGCTTAGCATGAACTTACAGGAAACTTTTCGAAAGACTGTCTATATCCCAACTCCAAATTATCCCAACCAGGGACAAAGGGAAGGTGTGACACCTGAACCTCACTCATGCCTAAAGCTTCTCACCTTTTATCAATATAGAAGTGGGTTCATTCATCCTGAAGTGATTTTCCTGAGAAACTGGGAAGCTAAGATTAGTGCATGAAGTAATATGAGTCACATCATCAGCCCCTTCTCCAAGCCCAGATTCCTCACAGCCAGCAGTGGGAAGAGGAAAACGCAGGGATGTGAGGGTGTAATTTCCCCTCGTGTGATATGTAGCAGTTAACAGGCAATTACACCACTTCTAAATCCACCATCTGGGGAGGGAACCTGAGAGCTGCCATTTGGGTTATTTTTCTTGCCACAACTGCTTGTGTTTTGGGGTGATATTAAGTTCTCTTGATCTTGTTTTTAAAGCCTTCATAAAATGAGTAGGAGTTTTATTTTTTGTTAATATCTACAGTGGATTTCATAGCACTGATTTATAGCTGTTCCCTGATGGCATTTAGTACCCAGTGCCTGAGACTGTATAAATAAACTACATAAAAACAGATTTGTGGTATCATTAGCAGTACCCCCATTCCAAGGGGAGCCTCCAGTGAGCCTGTGTGTCTAATCAGAGCTGACAAGAAGCAGAGTCACATACTGAGACATCCAAAGCAAATGGATCTGTGCCAAATTCAGCTCTCTGTTGCACTGGTATAAAGTTGGATAACCTCTGACTGCAAGGGGGTTTTACACTGTATTAACTCTGCCATTACACCTGTGCTCTGAGATCACTGTCAGGCAGTGGACCCCAAAATCCTGAGACGCAATAGAACGGCGCTTGCTGGCTTCCACAGACTGAATCAGGTCTCGATGGTTAAAATATAATCTGAGTTCAGAGTGCAGAAAACAGATTACATGCCTGCTTTTGTACTGAAATGCTTTCCAGAGTAAGCATTAGCAATATGTACACAAGTGCCAGATGAAATAAGCTGGCATTTAGTTTTTTTCACCTTCAGTAGGAGAGGATTGCTTCTAAAGAACTCATGCCTGCTGTGTGGTGTCTGGAGCTGGAGCTGAACGGGGCTGCCAGGAGGGCACGTGTGACAGGAGCCACAGTTGCAGGTCTGGTTGTGCTCAATTTCCCCGGGTTTCAGGGTCAGCTGGGCACAGAAACATCAAGGCAGAGACAAAGCCTTTTAAAAACTTTGAACTTTATTTTCTTAAACTCCCCTGGCTCCCTTTAAACTTTTCTTCTCCAGCCATTCCTGCAAACCCTGTATCGCAGCTCAGAGTGACCTGGGGTGTGATGCACCTCTGCTTTGTAGCACCTTCCTCTGATTGCAATGTGCCCACAGGTGAATGAGAGACCTGCTGGGAGCAGAGATGCTTATCTCAGTTCCTGAGAGGTGCACAGCTGACTTCACTGCAGTCAGCACAGTTACTCTGGCCCTCATTGAAGTGGGGTCAGTGGTTTAAACTGCTGGCAGCATCAGCTGCCATCAAGTTTAGGAGTCTAGTAACAAAGTGGTCAAGGCACCCTGTGGTTTGTTCTCCTGTCTCCTCATGGTTGAAAAGCCAGTCCTGACCAGCACCTAAAGGGAGTACACACAGGTAGTTAATCTGTCTTGGCTTTTGGCTTTAAAATCTGTTCTCCTAAGCAATGAATCATTTACTGTTAGCCTCATTCTTAAGGGTCTTTTCCCACTACAGTGATTCTTGGGGTTCTTTCTCTGAAAAACCTTTGATTCTCCATATAGCCTTACCTACAAGTCCCTTGTCCCAAGATTTCAGAGTGTGCCCAAGTTTCAGTGCCTGAGAAGGTGTGTAGAGGTTTTGTGTGTAGATCCTTTGGGTCCCTGCAGCAAAATAAGGCAGATTTAGACGCAGAGGAGCTGTTGAACAGCTTCTCCAGCTTAATGATTAACACCTTGCAATGCTATGGGAGTGTCAGGACAAAGAGACTCTGGACTCCTGAGCTCTCCTTGCACAAAACACATCTACTTACTAGAGAGAGGATTAACTCACTCAGGTAATTTCAATGGGTCCGTGATCAAGTGTGTTGCCCTGGCTGCTTCAGCATCCTGGCACCCTGCTTAAATTCCATGAGCTGGAGATCACAAGGATCTTTGATCCTCAGAAATCAGCAGTGAACTTGCTGCCAGTTAACAGAAGGAAGGAGAAATGCTGGGAGGGAATAGATGTGTGTGTGCTGGCAGGGGCCATCTTTCCTCTGTCAAGACAAGTATCTGCCCTTGAACAGCTGAGATCTTTCGGTCCATGCACAGATCTGTGGCATGTAATGCTAATGCTCAGTGTAGAGCAGCTCAAATGGACTTTCACAGACACGGCTGGC
The DNA here is from genome assembly GCA_017589585.1 of Phylloscopus whistleri. Lineage (NCBI taxonomy): Eukaryota > Metazoa > Chordata > Aves > Passeriformes > Phylloscopidae > Phylloscopus > Phylloscopus whistleri. The sequence continues at coordinate 6,268,337 of JADMLD010001393.1, read as the reverse complement.
AACTTTGCCTGGATGTGGAGTCTTATTTGGGCTCTAAATGTGATTTTAATGGATAATGAGGACTAAAAGAAAAAGGCAAATGAAGCCTTGTGTTAATTTGCTGTTTGGTAAGGAATCCTCATTACTGGTCTCTCTGTGGCCACCAGCAGCAAGGGATGAGGCAGCCAGCAAGGCTGTTGTTTCTCCTCAGTCCATGTCTGGTGCTGCTGGGACACACAGGGCAATGCACAGCCAGAGGATGAGATCAGCATTTGGCTAGCATGAGGAAGGGAGTTAATGTACTGAAAAGCTGTTCCACCCAGATGCCTTGCTCTCTCCAGGACAGAGAGCAGCTTCCACAGTTTGGAAAGGTGTCAAACACTAAGCAAATAGAAATGATGGCTTGCCAGTGGCAAATCTACAGTGATGGAGAAGCTGGCTGGCAGAGCTCACCTTCCCTGCAGGAGGTGATGAGATTGCAGGGGAATCACAAGCTGACAGATAGTTTGAATGTGACACTGTCCTTCCCTTCTTCCTGCCTGGGGAAAACTTAGAAAATGCTGCTTCTATGGCACCTTAATCTAGGGGAAACAGGAGCTAGACTTTCACGGTTCATGCTTTGACCTCTCTGTTCTTTCTGTGACAGCCCTGTCTCTTCTACTAGCAAAAATGTTCACTTTCCTTTGCAGGTCAGAGGCTGCTGGCTGTTTCAGCCCTTGAGTCCTTGCCAGTGCTGGCAGAGAGTGCACAAGCCCACCCCACAAGGCATAGTGGCTCAGCCCTGCCAGCCTGTGCACCATGTCCCTCCGTGAGCACGCACTGTCCCTGTTCCGTGGCGCTGTGGGCACCGTCCGCCCGGCTCCCATGCTGAAGAGGGCTCTGAAGCTCCAGGGAGATGGGTGTCCTCAGCTGCTGGTAAAGGGCCAGGCCTTTCCAGTGAAGAGGAACCTGTACCTGGTGGGTTTTGGAAAAGCTGTGCTGGGAATGGCCACAGCAGCAGAAGAGATCCTGGGAGACCACCTCACCCGGGGAATTATCAATGTGCCACTAGGGATCCAGGAGAGCCTGCAGCGAGCAGGAATGCAGTAAGCACTGTTTCTGGACAATTTTGGGGAGCAGGAAGGAGGGCTGTAGGCTGCCAGATTTGTCCTCTCTGGGATGTTGCTGTGAACACCTTAAGTACTTTTGCACTGCCCTTGCTCTGTTGCCCACCCCATCCACCCCACCGCTCTCATCTTCAACCACCATCACATCCCAGTGACACCAGTGACGCAGCCCACCTCTCGTGCTGGATGTGCTGACTCTCCAGCTGTGGGGAAGAGAAACTCAGCAAAGGCCATCTGCCTGTCCTGGTCACTCACTGTACGCCACTGGTACACCAGGCACCTGCAGGTGACAGCCTGGCTGCCTGTGTGGGTGCACAGATCCATAGTGTAATTGCCTCTCTTACCTCAACAGGGAGATGCTGCTGAAGCCACACAGCAAAATCCAGGTCATTGAAGGTGCCAAAAACAACCTCCCAGATGAAGAGGCTCTGAAGGGAGCAGTTGCCATCCTGGAGCTGGCTGAGGGTCTGACTGCCGATGACCTGCTCCTTGTGCTCATCTCAGGTAGTGTGGGGATCCCAGGGAATGGCATTTGCTGAGGGCCCCCAGCTGCCTGCCCACCTCTGGCCATGCAAAGGAGTTCTGTGCTGTGCTGTGCCAGCCCCTTCAGCATGGACACTTGCCCCTCTGATTTTTCCTCTCCCTTCTGCCATACTTTCTCCAAGAATGCAGCAAGGGAGAGCACAGGGCTTCCTGCTGCTGCAGTGGACATTTTGCCTCACAGCACTGGGAAGACGCTGAGCTGCACAGGCTGGGTCCTGCAGCTGTGCTACCACAGTGAAGTGGCACCTCTGGGCACAGCCTGGCAGCTGTTCTCACCTCTTGGCAAGGAGACACTTTCTTCCTGCCCTCTCCTTACATTTGGGGATACAAACTTAAGAGAAACAAGCACTTGGTAGACGTGCATTCTCTGCATTTGTGCAGGAGTGTGAGTCTGAAAGCTGAGATTTGGGACTGACCTTTCCCAGGGTTACTAGCTCCTTCCCAGCTAGTGGAAATGAGGCCTCCAGGTACCACACAGTAAGCTGCATGCCTTGCAGGGGCAGCCCTGCACACCCCCAGGGCCTGGCTGGTGGCCCCCAGACTGTCCCCAGATCCAGGACTGTGTAAGATGATGCATCAGAGGGATGCAGTAACATCACCTCATCCTGAGCCCAGCACATGTCACAGGGCAAAAGCATGCAGGGGCTTGGAGCAGCTCTGTAGCAAGGCTATGGTCTCCTCTGCTCAGTGTTTATTCCTCTGTGGATGCTGAAGCCTGATCTAGTACATAGAGAGCAGTGCCATTAGGCAAACACTCAAGTGATTGGAAGCTAGCTGTGCTTTCTGGGGATTCCCCTGGGCTTCCTCCTGTCTTTTGGCTACAGGGATCTCCAAGAGACTCCTCAGCCCTTCAGGGAGCTTGTACAGGATCTCCCTGTGGCTGTGACTCCCTATGCATGTGCACTCCCACACAGCAGCTGGTCCCCAGCTGCTCCTGCCTCTCAGCTAGATCCCTGGCTATTGACTGAAACACAGGCATTTGCATTTGTTTTTCTTGCTCATCATGTTTTATTGATGCTGATTTGTCTCAAACCTCTGAGCAGGCTTTGCATTTTGACAGTAGCATTCAGCTGTACTTCTGTGCATGTTCACTCTCTGCACAGACCTTGCTCTTTTCTCCTCTGTATTTTCCGTCCATTCCACTTTTCCATTAGAACCTTGCCTTCTTTTCCACATTTCCAATGCCTGCTTGTATCAGACAGAATTCTCATCAGTGAAGCTATCACCCTGGACTCGGGGTGTGCTTTGTCCTTTGCATTACTGTCCCCCCTTTTCTTTCCTCCCAGGCCTAGGTGAGTGCAGTTCAGCCATTTCCAATCTTGCTGTGTCCCTAGCTATCTTTTTACACAATGTCCTGAATAAGTGGAGCCACCAAAGCAGGCAGTATCCACATGTGCACAGCACTGACTGCTGTGTGTGTTGTGGAGGCCATGCTCCCTGCTCACCCATCCACGTAACCCTTGAATATCAGTGAGGACCCACTTGTAGCCCAGTGCGGAGGCAAAGGTAGTTTCTGTCCTCTTCTGTCATCCCTGCGACACTGGCAGGTTCCCCCATCCAGCCAGGCTCACATGGCCTCGGTGAAGTGTAGAAAGTGCAGGACAGCAGTGATTAAAACCCACTGTTGAAGATGACTGAATTCTCCAGAGATGTTAGCTTAGGTCCCCAATCACCTCTGCCTTCCCTCTAGACACTGGTGAGGGAAGAAAAAAGCCTTGCTCCCCTCTGTCCTCCTTTTCCTGCTGTCCTGATGTTCTTGCCATCTCTTCTGCATCCTAGGGGGTGGATCAGCCCTGCTGCCTGCTCCCATCCCTCCCATCCTCCTCAAGGAGAAGGAGAATCTCACCAAGATGTTGGCTTCCCGAGGAGCTGCTATACAGGAGCTGAATGTTGTCCGGAAGACTCTGTCCGTGCTGAAGGGTGGAGGGCTGGCCCAGCTGGCACATCCTGCACAGGTAACCAAGGGAAAGTCCCTGTTTTCCCAGAGATCACCCATCTACCCTCAAAATAGAGATTTGATCAACTTGCAAGGGTTTTTTTCCATACTGAGTGAACAACTTTGCACACTGCTTTGGGGCTCTGGCTGAGATTTCACTGAGGACCGAAACTCTCAGGGAGACAGAGATGGAAGAGTGGGAATTCAGACTTGGGAAACATCAGCCATCCCATCATGCCACTCTGCAGACTTCAGCCAATACCCAGCAGGCACTTCCAAGTGTTGGTGCTTCAGCACAGTGCTTTCAAGGCTGGCTCTGACCCTTGGCTCCCCTGGGGGCTTTCCTCAGCGTGTGCCATTGCTGAACCCACAGTAGGTTGGGCCTGACAAGTGCAGTGTCACAGATTACATCCTCCAACATGATAGTCCAGCTTCAAAGGGGACTGTAAATCTGTGGGTTTGAGCAGGGCAAGGTGACACTCACGGGTCCATAAAATAAAAATGGGCAAAGACCTACCCTGTTTCCATCTGCTTTGATGTGGGGATGGCACTCAGAGCAGTGCTTATGCCCGGGCTCTTTTGTGGTCACCAGTCTTTGCGTCCTGCAATAATCTGTGGGCATCTCTTTCCATAGGTGGTGAGTCTCATCCTGTCTGATGTGATAGGTGACCCCCTGGACATCATAGCCAGTGGACCCACTGCTCCCAGCTCCCACAGTGTCCAAGACTGCCTTCAGATACTCACCAAATACAACCTGCTGCACAACCTGCCCAGCTCAGTGGAAATGGTCCTCTCTAGCTCTCCCACCAAGCCCTCTGCTCCCGAAAACTACTCCCACGTTTCCAACATCATCCTTGGGTCCAACACCCTGGCCTTGGAAGAGGCCAAACGCCAGGCTGAGGGCCTGGGCTATGCAGCTCTGGTCCTGAGTGCAGCAGTGCAGGGGGAAGTGGGCCATGTTGCCACCCTGTACTGCCAGCTGATCCAGCTGGTCTGCCTGGGCTTCGCCAGCCTCGGAAAAGGGCCCTTGAGTGACGAGCTGAGGGGGAATCTCCTGCAGCTGGCAGCAGAGCTACAGATCCCAGGCTTGGGCCTGGATGAGTTTCTACAGGCCCTGCAAGGATTAGGGCCTGACAGACCAGTCTGCATCCTGGCTGGTGGAGAAACCACAGTCCAGCTCCAAGGAACCGGCAAGGGAGGGAGAAACCAGGAGTTGGCCCTGCGTGTGGCGCTGGGGCTGCACAAGGCTCAGGCCACGGGAGCCAGCAGCCCCCAAGGGAGGTGTGAGATCCTTTTCCTCAGTGGGGGAACAGATGGGCAGGATGGGCCAACGGAGGCAGCAGGAGCCTTTTGCAGCCCAGGGCTGGTGGCTGAGGCACTTCAGGAAGGCCTGGATGTGGAGGCCTTTCTCAGGAACAATGACTCCTACACGTTCTTCAGCCAGTTCCAAGGTGGGCATCACCTGCTGGTGACAGGCTTGACGGGCACCAATGTCATGGACATCCAGGCCATTTTAATTAGAGCCATGGAGAGATCATGAGAGCTCCCTCTGCAGATATCCAGATGCACCTAATTAGGAGCAGGAGTAAATGAAAACACCAATGCTGTGGACAAATGCACACTACTTAAATTAGGGCTCACTGTCAAGGCTGCTAGTGTCTTTGACAGAAAGAATCCACTAATTACACACGAGTGGATGTCCACAGCAAAAACAAGCACTTGTAATGGGGGGGATCAGAGGAAGGTAAGAGGTCACATTACAGACAAGGAAACTGGATTTAAGATTTGTGACTGCTTCAACTACAGTTAATTTAAGAGAAGTGGGGAAGTTGAGGCCATGGCAAGGCTACCACGGAGAGCCCTTGCTGCATTGTTGCACTTCCAGTGCCCCCAGCTCAAGAACAGCTCAGCAATGGGGTTTTAGGGGTTCACTGGAGCCAATTACAGTGACTGAAGGATGTAGAAGCAGTAACAGCAAGGCTTGCTCACCTGAAGCATGGAGGTGCTGGGGGGATGTGATGGGAGGGGGACACCCAGCACCCGCTCCACATGCTAGCACAGTGCCTTACAGCTCTTCCCACACCAGGGTACTGAGATGGCAAAGACCCCAAGCTCAGCAGGATGCACACCCAGGAGTGTGGCTAAGAAGCATGTAGGCAGAGAGAAGTTCTTGATATTGGCTGGGTGACATAAGCCGTGCACAGTGACATAGAGGATGACATACCTTCACTGTGCAGTGTAAGGATGGGGATGAATGAAGTGCAGTGACAAGCCTCTGGCTGGACTGTGTGGAGTCCTCCTCCAGCCTTCTTCCCTCCACAGTAACATCTTCCCTGCTGGTCCCTGTTGGGAGAGCCTCCGTGCCAGCAGCATGTGTGCTGTGAGCTTTCGTGGTGTTGTTTTCCAACTGTCTAGAAAACTGTCGTGCATCCAGCCTGCACCGCTGACCTTTCCTCTGCACTGAGGCAGAAGTCGCTGTCATTCTGATTAACTCTGTTAATTCCACAGAACAAAAGGCAAGGAAATCTTCATGCTCAACTCTCCTGACCCATGCTGCTGAGCTGATCAAAGGGCAAATCTGCAAGAGCTGTACTCTGACAGGGAGCTACTACCCCCACATGCACGAGGACAGGGTGGTTACCACATTTTTGTCACCTACTGCAGTGTGATATGTGGGACAGCAGAGATGAGCTTGGTTTCCCAGGACATGGAGCTCGCAGTGGGGCTGGATTTCAGGAGGGTTTTGCCTGCAGCAACAGGCACACTAACAGTTTGGCTGGATATTCAAAGGACTTCAGCTCAGCAGCCAGTACGACCCAGCACGTCCAACTCCTTTTGAATATCCGTCTGTTTGTTACAGAGCCTAAGTGGGAGCTGAGCTCCTTTGAAAATCCAGCTCTAATGTAATAGGACATGCTTGACTCAGACTCTTTCCAGACAGACCAACCTACTCCGTGTGGCTGATCTCATCTCGTGACATAAATACACCGTTGTGCCAACACCCTGTGGTGTCTCACTGAACAGTCAGTCAGTCATTCTGCGCCCCACTTCAAGGTGGATCAGAGGGTGGGGTTTTGAGGAGGAAAACCTCCTATTTTGGTTTTGAAGCCAGTATCTAACAAGTAGGGATATCAGCAGGACCATCACAGGGCCTGGTGTCGATGCCAGGCTGGCAGCTGAACTGTCTGGGCTACAGTCCAGGCTCAGAATAAGGCACAACCCTGGGAATTTCAAAAACCCAGTCTTGCCTGGTGGTTTAAACTCATCCACACATCTCATTTGTCCTCAGAGTCTGAAGGTCTTCTGTAACATGCCTGAACTTGCTCACACTGGCAAACAGCTCCGAGATCTGCTGGGGAAAATCTGCCAAGCGTTATAGAGCTCGCTGTGCCCCCATAATGTCAGGAGGTGGTTGTGCAGGAGGAGCTGCTTTGTGCTGTGTGTTTTTCTCTGGAGGTCGCTGGCAGGTTGCCTGCTCCATGCCCAGCAGGGCAGCTCCACGGGGGCAGTAACACAGGCAGCGATACAGCCACAAGCATGGGCTGCAGCCAGGATAACTGGGTGAAGCTGGCTCCACAACGTGGTGAATGCTCCCTGGACCATTCTGCTCCAGCAAAATGCAGAGTGACTCTGGTTTTGGGCTGGGGTGCCTGGCAGAAGGGTCACTTCAGCAGTGGTCCAGTGTGCCAGCCTGGGCACACTGCTACAGGGCCACCATAACCCCCTGCCCACAGCTCTGCCATGTTGCTGAGCACCACCCTGGACTTGGAGTTATTGCTTGTGCTGCCTCCCAGTCAATTTCAGAGGACCCTGGGCTAGTGCTGGCTGGCTTCTGGGAAATGCCTACTCCAGGCAGCCTGAGCAGTGTCCTTGCTTCCTGAATGGTGGCTTTTCATAATGATTAAAGGGTGTGTATTGGGGAGGAGAGAAGTCTAATAAAAGGTTTGTTGAAAGGATGGAGCTGTTTGAAGTGCATTTCCCATCTACCTTTGCTTGGCTGCCATATATGGATTTTGTTCTTGTCCTTTCTTTCCTAATGAGGAGATAACAGGCCAGGGGGAGATTCAGCAAGAACACCCAGGCTACAGAAATACTCCTCTGATGCTTCTACCTGGATAACTCAAAGCTCCATTTCCAAGGAGTTGCTTTGGTGGACCTTGTGCACCTTCTACCCAGGGACAAAAGGAGCATTGGAGTGTGTGCAGCCCTCACAGACAAAGCATCATTTTATTCCTCTGGACCATGCTCAGCAGGGAATTGTCTGCTATTGCTCCAGCCCAAAGCCAGCTCCCTCTGACCTTCAGCCCCTTCACAAAAGGGCAAAAGGCCCCACACATGAGTCATCATACATTTGGGCCACACTGGTCAGGTTTAGCAGGATTTGTGGAATAATACAAATCTTAAGACATGAGAGCATCGCTTACCTGCCTAGTAATGATTTGCCTCTGGGCTGGCAGGGCCTGGCAGGAGCATTGACTTTCCCATTGGGAACTCAAATGAGTCACCACAGCTGAGTGGGGCTTTGCAGCTTGTCCTGGATGGGATATTGGCCTCATGGGAGTAAAGCTGTGCAAATGAAGAAACCAGAGTGTGGCTGCAGTCACACCGAGCAACCCCTGTGCCACTCCGTGAACAACCAGCTCCGTGCCACCCTGGCTCTGAGGTGCTTGTGCCTAAGGAGAAAAGTCACAGAGAGAGTGAGTCACAGTAAAAGCCACTGGGGCTTAACTTTCACAGTCTCTTCCCTTTTTATTAGAAAAGAAAACTTTCTACACCAGCCAGTCTTCAGGAAGGAGTCAGCTGGGTGAAGATGGCCAGCAGCTCCCTGGCCACATCCCTACACATGGGCAGGAGACACTGGGACAGTGGGTGGGGAAAATGTGCTCAGATGCTGGGTGGGGAAGCAGGTGAACAAAGTCTGGGTGTGTTCAGAGTTGATTTGCTCTCCTAAGTCGGCAGCTTGTAGCCAAACAGTGCTAACGGCCAGGAGAAGTAACAGCGTTATTAACAGCACGAGCTTTTGGCAGTAAATTAAAAATCTTGGCTGCCGCCCTTGGCTCTGCTCTTGCCTCTTAGAAGGCATTAATATCACAGTTCCCCAGCATTCCCATTATCACTTCATTAAGGATCCAATAATGATAAATGTGGATGGTTTTATTTTGCACAGAGCCTGATTAATGGCCAATAATTCACTAGGTGTTAATGGGGCCCTTCCTTTTTATGGAGGCGTTGGAAGGGGCTGCCTTTCATCTCCTCCACAAGCCACGATTTTCACTATTTTCGCTAATGTGACAGATATAACACAAACCTTGAAAGAGTGGCTGAGGCCTCTTGAGAAACCTTGAAGAGCATCGTGCCTGGGGCAGCCCTTGCTGTCGTGGCCATTCCTCAGCATTCTTTTTCCTCTTCTTCCTCTTCCTCCTCCCCTGTGCTGCTGGCAGTGCCTGCACCCAGATGCTGCCAGAGGCTGTCGCCCGTGTCCCGGGACAGTCAGGGATAAAACCAAAGCAGCAGATTCCCCAGGGATGAGCCCACCAGTGCAGTCCCAAGGGCTCTCCACAGCCAATATGGTGCAGAACGAGCCCCACCCTTGCAAGGGGGTGCAATGCAAGGAGTGGGTTTGTGTTGGCCTCACCCCAAAGCAGCTTGGCACCCCTCAACTGCATCCCAAGAGCGCTGGGGAGCCTGGGATGCTGGAGGGAGTCCAGGCTGAGGCCAGCAATCCTCCTCCAGCACCCCAGGGGACAGCTCTGGTGGCCCCTCCGAGGCTGGCTCCTGTGGCACACGGGCTGCTCTCCGCCGTAGGACCCCGGCGTATTGCACGGCTTCAATCCCTATATGAAGTGGGATGTATAATCACATAGGAATAAAAAGCCATACAAGACGGGAGGCTGTGAGATGCTCCATGCTGGAGGACAACGGGACAGTCCCTCTGCAGTGGCTGCCACAGCCCCCGCTGGGATGGAGCAGGACCCCAGGGAGGCCCCAGGATTCCCCCCAGGCCCTGTATGGGGTCTGTGGGGAGACACAGGAGCCCTGCATCAAACAGAGAACAGAGGCAATGTGTCAGCCAGGAGAAAGCTTGGGAGGTCCAGAGCTGCTGGAGAGTGAGCCCCAGGGGGTGTCAGCACTTGCTCCCAGCTCTCCCAGCTAACAAGGGCCTCCCATCCCAACTCCCTGCTAGAAGCTGTTACAAGACTTGTTCTGTGCTACACCCGTATCTCCTCCCCTCTCACAATGCCCATCTCGGAGCATCACCCTGCAGGAGCTCCTCCAGCCTGGTACCCTCTGCTTGTACCACCAGTGTCCCCCAAGGCTCCAGCACCATCACAAACTCCTGGGGAAGGGGGAAAAAGGAGCCAGCATCCTCCCTGTGGAGGTCAGAGCATCCTTCTCCATCTAACCAGGGAGAGGAGAGCCCAGCAGCTGGAGCAAACAGTTGCAGGGAGCTGTCAGCACCCAGCTGTCAGACCCCAATCCCCTGGCAGCCCATTAGGAGCAACTCCTGGCTGCCTGCAGGAGCTCTTGACAGGGGGCCATGCACTAGCATGAATAAGAGTAGATCCTCTTCTAAGGGGGTGGATGTGGGTGGAAGGAAACCAGGGAGGTGTTCCTCCAGTGAACACTCACAGAGCAGCTCTGGCACAACCCCACGTTCAGGGGTGGGGAGCAAGCAGGGCAGGCTCCCCTGGGAGCCCACCCAAGCAGTGCTGGGGATGAGGCCAAGTGGTGGCCAGCAGAAAGGGCTGTTTGTGCCACCTCCTCTCCTCCTGCTTTTCTGCTCACATCCCGGCAGCAATTCTGGCATCCACGGGACTGGAGAGCTGGAGCAGTGCCTGGGGCAGGAGAGAACGGGTGGTGGTGCAGGCTCATGCAGTGCAGCCCAGACTGAGAAGGGAAGGGTCTTCTAGCTAAAAAAACAAAAACAAAAACAAACCAAAAAACCCCAACAACAACAAAAAACCCAAAAACCAAACTAACAAAAAAAACCCACAAAAAAACAACCCCAAAGCAAAACAAACAAACAAAACAAATACCACCGCCCCCCCCCCCCAAAAAAAAATCAACAAAATCCCCCAAAGCAAAGTAGCAATACACTTTCTGATTGCCACACAGCACCATAATGTTTTTGCTGGCCCAGGACAGCACAGCCAACCAGCAGCCTCCAGCTGAGCACCACCGTGTTGTCTTAAGCAGCTTCAGAGGGGCCGAGCCACCCCACAGCCATCACCCTGGGCTCCCCTTAAGCCAGCAGGAGGAATTTCAAGCCTCAAGCTGCCTTTCCATGCCATAGGGTAGGACTGGGAACATTGACACTCTTCAAAACACTTCCAGAAGCCTTCCTCCTCCCCCAGTGCCCAGCTTTCTCCAGGGGCTGGAACTGTGCAGAAGGGTGGACTCTGCACATCATCCCCCGTGGGATGTCCCTGCCCATGCTGAATGGTAGATGGGCAGGACTCCTGAGGCAAAGGTCTCCACATGTCCCCTCCCTGGGGCAGTGCAGGCAGGGGGCTGCCAGACCCCCAAGGAAGGGGGCATCCATCCACACAGAAGCTTTTCTCAGTGCAAAACCTGGGGGGGTTGACTTTCCACATCAGTATTTCCAAGGCTCTCACCCATCTGCTCCAAGAGATGTGAAGAAGTGAGCGTCAAACCACACCTCTGCCATGTTTTTGGAGGATGGAGGGGTCATTCCCACTGCAGAGAGGGACAGCCCTGGCTTTCCCTCGGCCAGGTTGTGCCACGGAATTCACCATATCAGGCACCGTGACTCTTTAAAAAGCACAAATCCCACAGTTTGAGGGACAAAACAAACCAAAAACCCACACCAGGAAGCAAATGTTGCCAGGCATTAGGGTGGCAGGGAGGGGACACTCACAAGTGACCACAGCACCAGAGGGAACTGAACACCGTAAGGGCTGCGCCGGCTCCAGTTGCTCCTCAGCTGCCTCCAAACCCAGTCAGCAATTATGGGATCATCAGCTGATGAATTGTAGGAAAAGATGTGTTTGTGAATCACTGCACCCCAGCTAGGTAAGAACACTGCCAGCGCTGTATTTGGGAGCAATTACTCTCCCCGAGCATGTGAATCATTAGGTATAATTACCCTAATAAATAAAAGGAAGATAACTCCAGTCTCTAGCCTAATCTAGATCAAGCAATTTTCGAGGAGAGCTGTATGAAATAAAACCAGGAGCACAAGACAGAGGGAAAGCAGGAAGAGGAGAGCTTCAAAACCTGGATGTTAATCCTTCCCACAGCAACCAAGGCCAGCAGGCAGCAGTGGAGTCTCTCCCACAGGTCCTCACTGGAGTTTGGTGGCAGAGAATTTGCCATAGAGGGCTCAGGTTTGGATGCAGCAGGGTTGTCCCTTCCCAAGGCAGCATCCCACTGGAGCACAACTTCTCTTGGCAAAAGTTTCCCTGCTACAAAAACGCAAAGAGGTTAAAAAAAAAACCAACACGGATTTATTTTGGAGATGATAGGGGGCAACAGTAACTCAAGTCTAATGAAACCATTTTGCTTTTCCCCTGGGAAGCACCAGAATGAGAAAAAAAGAAAAAAAGAAAAAAAAAAAAAAAAAAAAAAAAAAAAAAAAAAAAACACAACGGAAAACAAAACTCTAAGCCCACCTCACTCAAAGTTGACATTTTGAAACGAAGCAGCAATTTTCTTCTCCACTTAAAATGTCATCACAGACTTTTGCTGTAAAAAAAAGCAGCTTTCCCTGAGTGACATTTTTAGGGGAAATGTTGACTTAAAACCAGAAGGAAACCCCCAGTCCGTGCAATGAAATGTTTTGAGCTGCAGTGAGACTCCTTGCAGGGAAATTTATATTTTTTGCAGGAAAACAACAACAACAACGAAAAAAACAAACAAAAAAACCCAAAACCAAAAACAAAAAAACCCACCCCCAACTACACATATTTACTGATTTGAATTTCCCATGGGACAAACCCATTCTTAAGGAGGCAAGACTTTGGGAAAGGATGGAGCAACATCACAACCCCGTCCTGGAAGAAACAGCAAACAGCATCCCTAATTTTGGGCAAATTTCCTCAAAAACTTTGCAAAGCAAATCAAAAAATCAGCAGTAGAGTCTGTGTTTGTCTTAGCAGGTGCTAAGCAGGTGATGCTGGCTCTGTCCTGTCCCTGCAAGATGCCAATGCAGGAGCTGCTCCTGCCCAGCCCAGCAGTGGGGAAGATGCCAAGGCCAGGGGGTGCTGGCACAGGAATGGGGAGCCCTGGTGAGCAGTAGCAGGGTTTATCCCACAGCCTTTGAGGGGAGAAATTGGATTTAGTCTGTGACTCATGGGAATCCTGCTTGTTCACTAGGGAGAAAGAGCATTATGGCTCACTCCTCTGCTTGCAAGGGGGGCTGGGCTCTGCCTAGAGATGCTCCATGAGATGGGGCCGGGCCTATGCTGCCTCTGCCTGGGCCCTCCTGTTAGGTGGGGTTTGACCAGGAACAATCCGTGCTTGGGCTCTCCCTGGGGCCACAGTTATTGCTGCCTGGGTTTTGTTTTTTTTAATAAACCTGTAATATGAGAAACCTGCCCAGGAGAACAGCAGGATTATTGGCAAGTATCACTTCCCATTTGCCAGGCTTTGAGGGGCTTTAGCCACATGCAAGAGCCAGGAGCAGAGAGAGGGACACAAACCACTGGGATGGGACAGACCAGAACTGAGTCCTTCGAACACAGGGCTGCAGCAAAATCCTGCAGACAAGTGTCCTCCAGCCTCCAAAGGAGAGGGCTGGGTGGGAAGAACTGTGGAAACCTAATTAGCTTTTTGATATTAATGAATTGGCACTGAAGCAAACAAGGCAGCAACAGTGCCTGGCACAACTCCTGCTGCCACATCCCAGTTCCAGCACTGGGCAGCCTGCACAAGGGGACTTGGTGGCAGAGCCAGGGACATGGAGACCTAAAGAAACAGTGGCAGAGGAGGGGACATGCCACTGTGGGACAGGAACTACTATGGGATGATGGCACAGAGAGGATGCAAAGCATGCAGGATATGAGGATATACAGCAGGACATGCCTTGGTTTCAGCCACCATCACTACAGCTGACACCAGGACATGCCACAACTTGCACAGGGCCACCTCCCCTGCCAGGGGCTTTCTGCAAGGCCTAGTGGTCCCCAGGTGAAGCCAGTAGCCCAAGGACAGGGCACTCCATCACCAGCTAAGCCAACAGGTGCCTGCTGGCTTGGAGACCTTCAGGCCAGCAGCTGGAGACACAAGGTGTGCAAATAAGTCTTTATTCTGGACATCTGTGCCTAAGCCCCTTTTTAGGGGCTCCAAAAGCTTTTGGGGCCATGGGGTGCAGAGCCATGAGGTGCAGAGCCAGGGGCCCATGCCAGGGGTGCTAGATACATTCTGTAATATTAATGAGAACTATTAATTATTAAATGCTGCTGGGCAAGGAGGGGAAGGAACCTCCCTCTTGCTCAGGAATAGCCAGAGACCAACAACTTCTTGTCTCCAAGGCTGACAGCTGCTCAGGGAGGCAAAGGGGCTCCCCACACATCACCTCCACCACTCCGGGTGCAAACCTAAGAGCCACCCACCAGCAGCTGCTGAATGCACAGCCCAGCCACAGTCCCACCACAAGCCACTCCGAGCTCAGTGTGATGCCAAAAAGAAGCAACACAAGTACTTCTGTGCAGAAGCATCACTTCAGGCACAGCTTTTGAATCCATTTCACTTCTCCCCTGCCTTTACCTGCATGTCTAGCAACAAGCCTAGCCTGGGAGGACACAAGTTCTACCCCAATGCCTAACTAACTTAACTCATCAGCACAGCCCCACAAAACCCACGAACAACACCCTTCCCTCTACTGTTTTAACCTCTTATAAACCCTCCTGGAAAGGCAGGAATCGCTGTGTGCTGTGCTGAGCCACCAGAAGTTGATTAAGCCCTAATTAATTGCATTAAGGTCAGCCAATGTACTCTGTTAAGGAAGAAAGCCAATAATTAAACTCCACGTGTGGTGTGCTTCTGCCATTAGCTCCCCAGGCTGCAGCGGCGGCGTCAGGCTCGGCGGGGTCACAGCCAGCGCCGCTCGCCAGCACATGGCGGTGGCAATCGGGGAAATAATGAAGTGCCAGGCATCAAACCATTAGCACCTCAGCGGCCGGGTGACACAACCCACCCGCCAGGGCTGTCGGCAGCGGGGCTGCTCGAGAGGGCACGAGGTGCAGGGGACAGCAGGGGGTCACCGGCTGCATGGGAAGCATCCTCTGCAGAGCAACCAGGGGAGGATTTGGCGGTGTCCGGCCAGGCTGAGCCGTTTGCCCGGCAGTGCTGGGGGTTGGCACGGGCCCCTGCCCGGGGAGGGAAGCCCTCTGGGCCCCCACAAAAGGGTTTTGTGTAGTGCCGACAAGAGCACCTGCCCCGGCGCTGGGAGCCGGCCAAGGGGACTATATGGAGGGGACCTGCCCTTCGCTGTGGCGGTGCCATCTCGGCATGGGGCCAGTCTGGATGGGATGCAGCCCCCGGCATGGAGAGTGGCCCCTGAGCCGTGCGGGATGAGACCATGGGAGCCCATCACCACTCCAGCCTGGAAATGTAACCACCAGGTACAGGGATGGTGGATACAAGGAAGGTGTGAGCATCAGTTTGTTCCTGGCCATGCCAGCCCCAGGTGCCCCATGGCCTGAGACGCTGAGAGTGCTGCAGGGGAGCCCCAGTAGAGCCCAGCCTGGAGGCAAAACCTTGCCTCGCCTTGGGGCTTTGCAGCAGAGCAGGGAGTGACAGGACAGCAGGAGGGATGAGAAATGGGGTCCCATGGCATCTGGGAGAGGAAGGAGCACAGGGCATTTGGGGCTCTACCCCATCAGTCCCTCCCTAGCAGCAACCTCATTTAAGGCTTTTCTTTGCTCCCAGCTGAAAAAAATAAAGGCCAAGGTAATCTGCGTGCCTGTCCCTCTTTGTCTTGGGGATAATAGCAGCCAGCGAAGTGTGAAGCCCCCCAGGGCTTTGCAGATTAGAGCTTTCAGATACGTCTACAGTGAGTTCCTGGACAAAAAGGAGAGGTGGTGGAGCAGAGCAGGACGAAGGGGACCTCACAAGGTCACCCACTCCCTGCCTGCCTAAGTGCATCTCCCCTCTCTTTCCCCTGCCACTGGCCAGCTGGGTGATGGGATAGTGGCCAGGAGATGGGACAGTGGCAGAGCACTCATCTGGGCCTCCCAGCGTCGAAGGCTGACCTCACTGAGGGCAGAGTTATGCCTATGTCACAGCAGCTTTTTGTTTTATAATTTACACTTTGACGATTCTGATAATTACACATCCGAACCGGGGAGGGGAGGAAATAGAGACAAAACCATGTAACCTGCCACAGAAATCACAACGGTATGAGCTGCTGCTCCTGTACTCACAATGACTCCCCTGCAAGCCACCTACAGACCAAAAAGGACTGGCTGGAGACATGGGAATCACGTACAGGGCTGAGCTGCAGCTGGCCTTTCGGTAACTCAAAGGGTCAAGACACCGGAGAAAAAAAACCCAAACCAGTTCCCCTGTTTCTCAGGAGTTTTGTCTAGCAGCAGGCGTCCCAGCCCCGGCAACGAGCGTCCGCTCAGGAATGTCTCATGTCTAAAAGCACACACAAAAAAGGGGGGAGGTGGGAGGAAACCCTACGCCCGGCCTTCTTTCCCTGTGGCCGAGTTCAAACGGCTTCGAGAGGGCAGGCAGGGGCAAGCAGGGGCTCGCAGCAGTCGTGCTGGAGCTCAGCGGCGCAGAGGCAGGCGGAGGGCAGAGCAGAGGAAGACGCCATCCCTTGTTCATTCCCCTTCCCCGACTCCCTGTTCCTGCTGTGGATGTCCACGCCAGCCCCAGGATGCGGCCAGGCATCCTGATCGTCCCCTGCTCACCCTCCCTCCTTCCCGTCACCGCACACGTCATTCCTCCCAACACAGCCCATGGAGCTGGCGCGGCCGCACCGACACCGGTGAGCCGGAGGGGCCCGGCCAGTGCTCCCCACGGGGCTCGGTGCCTCCAAAGCCCGCTCCCGGGTTTATTTAGCTGACCGAAATCATCGGGTGTCCAAAGCCACAACGGTCTCCTGTAAAAACAACTTCCTGGGGCAAGGAAGTGGGCGTTTTGTAGACCCTCATGTGTGTGCACCCCCCGAAACACCCCGCATGCCTTCTGTGTACTGCCCGCCCCGAGCATCACCTTTTCCCTGCCTTTTAGAGCCAGCCTAGAGATGAAGAAGGAACCAGACAGAGCAGAGGGGAGACAGAGACACCAGACAATAAATCATGGCTAAACCCGTGGTCCTCAAGAGCCCAACTCTGGGTTCAACAGGCCCCATCGCTGCTCTGCCCCCTCGGGGTGCCCACACCTTCCCCTGGGCACCCCATCCATCCCCTGGGCGTAGCACCCACGCCGGCTGCCGCCCGGGTGATCCATGGCATCCCACTGAAATTTTAGCTCCGGCCTCCGAAGCAGATGGAGATAAGGACAAAACTACTCCTCGCTTATAAACAAGGGGCCAGATTCTGCCGCCAGCATCCGGCAGGCGATACCCGAGCCGGCGAGGCCAAACTCAGCCACAAAGCGGCTCCATGCAGGGATCGCAGCCGGGATCCGGCAGCCTGCCCGCGGTACGGGGAGCGGGAAGCACAGAGCACTCTTGGCTTCTCCGTTTACCTGGGGCTGCTGTGCATCCCAGCAGCGCGGGAGGAGCCACGCAGAGCAAAGGCGGCTCGGGGAAATGGGATCCCCGCCTGGGGACGGTATCAAAGACACATGCAAAAGGGAAAATAAAAGACCACCCCCCCCCCCCCCCCTCGTCCCTCATCCCCGTCCCTGCTCCAAACAAAGGCAAACCTGAGCATAGCAGCACACACCTGAAACACGAGCCCCTGAGACCCCAACTCCCTGAGACCCCAGGCCAGGCTGAGGGCCCCCCAGCCGCACGGGACCGCCGGGGACCAGCAGCACACACAGACCTGAGTGACAGAGATGCCCAAACCGAGACACAGGGCCCATGATCAAAATCGTGCTGGGAGAAAAACCCGCCCTGGGGAAAGCAGCTCCGTGGAGGTACCTGTGTCAGAGCGCCAGTGGCCCCCAACCGCGGACCATCCCAACACCGCCCTGCCTTGGAGGTGACAGGTATTTATTGGGGCGAGTGGCTGTCCCCCCGCGCTGGGGACCGCGGCTGGAGAGCGACAGGGGCTACCATTGGCTCCCGCGCCATCCGAGCAGCATCGCTCTCTAGGGGCTCGCTCTGCTAGGGCCAACTTTACATGGGAAGCAATTTCTTTTTTTCTTTTTTTCTTTTTCTTTTCCCAGCTGAAACAAAGACGAAGGCTCGAGCGAGCGAGAGCACGGATGAGAAAACAGGAGAGGGGGGGAGAGTGGGCTGGAAAAAAAAAGTCCACACAAACCCACGGATCTTGAAACAAGAGGGAAGGATAAAAAAGAAACCAGAGGCTGCAGAGGTAGACGTGGAGATGGGAGGATAAAAAATTGCAGAGGGAAGAGGCGGCAGCCGGGAACGGAGCAGGGAGTTCAGCCGTATCACATCCCCGGAGAGCCACCGGCCACCCCGACAGCCCACCGAGGCCACCCGGGACGATGCAGTGAACCTACAGGGAGTCAGTCTTTCGCGGGCCGGGGCTCTGCGGGGAGGGGAGACAAGGGCTCGGCCCCTCAGGACATGACTCCTGCCTCCCAGGGTGCTCCCCGCTCCAGTGGGCTCTCCCCCAGACTCCCCCGGCCCCACCGAGGTGGGCAGAGCAGTGATCACTGGGTAAATGGGGGTCCACAGCGAGCGGCCGAGGGGTCCCCCCGAGGTGTCCCTACCCCGGATCTACCGGCCGCCAGGCAGCCGGCGCCCGACCCACGCCCACGCTGGCCTCTGGCACCCCCCGGCCTCGCTCTCTGTGGGCACCCATCACCCCGAGCGGTCCCCAGGACCACCGATCCTCCATCCCTGAGCCTTTCTGCCCCGGCCGGCTAGGCAGCCACCTCCCTCCCGGCAGGATCCAACCCCAGCTCCGGCCCAGCGCCCCCCGCCAGCGGCAGCGGCGAGGACACCCCCACGCCGGGCTCCGCCGCTCCCATCCCCGGGGTCGGTACCGGCCGGGCGGGACTCGGCGCCGCTCCCCGCCGGTCCAGCCGAACCGAGGCTGGCGCACCTGCTCCGCCGCCCGCTCCTGCCCCGCACCGAGCTCTCCCTGGATCGGCCGCGCTGCCGGTGCCGCTGCCGGTGTCGCTCCTACCTGCGCGGCGCCGCCGTCCCCGTCTGCAGTCGCCGCCGACTCGCGCTGCCGCGGGGGCGGGCAGCGGGAAGGGGGGGCGAGCGCCCCCTCCCCGCCCCCGGCACTGCCCGGCACCGGCTCCCAGTCCGGCCGGGGCTCCCCGCCCCCTCCGCAGCCTCCGCTGCCTTACCCTCCCCCCACCCCGCCACCGCCCGACATCCCCTCGGGACCCCCCCTCCCGAGGCCGCTCTGAGCACAGGAGGAGCCCAGCCCGGGATGGGGACGCAGCCCGCGATGGAGGTCACAGCCCATACGTGGGCCTGGGAGGGAGAGACACGGGGAGCTCGGGACAGGGATGCTCACCCTGGGAGACAGACCAAAACATCTCTGGCAGGATGGAGCATCGTCACCGTCCTCTTTCCCGTTCACTTCCCATTGAGCAGTGGCAGGTCCAGGGAAGAGGCTGTGACTGTCCCCACACAGATGGCAATGGGGTGCTGCAGGTGCATGCTGCACTGGTAGTGCAGCTCTGGGCCCACAAACCACACGCATATGGACCCTCTGTGTCCTCCGGCTGGGTACTGCCGCCTCTGCCAAATGCTCCCAGGCAAAGCGGCTGTCACCCATCATCCTGAGTGACACCAACTCAAAGGGGACATTGGGGCTGGTGTTACCATCCACATACACACGTCCCCCTTTGATGCCTCACAGCTGATTTGGCTCCCTCTTCATCTCTGAGGGTTGGCGCCAAGGTGGCAGAAAAATACAAGAGGAAAGCATAGATGGCACCCAGGTTTGGTCCCCTTAGTCCCCTGCTCACTCCCAGCCCCACAGTGCTGCTGGCTGGAGCCAGGCTCTGAGCCATGGTGGCAGAGGTGGCCTTGGGGCTTGCCCTGGAAAAGGAGGGGATGGGAACGTGTGGAAGCTGTATCCTACCGGTACCAACTCCCAGGGACAGCTTTGGGCTCCACCTTAGCACCTTGGATTCACCCGAGCTCCCGTGCCCTTCATGCCCCCTGTCCCAACCCATGCCATTCCTCTGGCATTAATAAAACCATTAATTAGTAGATATTAGTAGATTTGAGATAGGGCTCAGAAATGCCGCTTTGGAGCAAGCTGAAGTGCTGCAACTGGGATCACGGCGATAAGCAGGTTCAAGGAGCCAGAAGATAAGTTAATGCCAGCGCCAGTGTTTAATACAGGCAATTCCTCCCCAGGCCACTTCTGGAGCCCCGTGCACACCGAGCACAGGCCCGCAAAGAAAAGCAGTGTGAGCTGGGTCTCTCGGGAGAGAAGCCGGAGCGAGGAGAGCGGAGCCGCGGCTGCTGCGCCGCACAGAGCCGCCTTTCATTACAAAGGGCCGGGAAGCGGCTCGGAGCTGCCAGCAGCACTGACACGATGCAAGAGGGGATTTTTCAGGCTGATGCGGCAACAAAGGCAGTTAAATCTAGCCAGGTAAGAGGCTTTCGAGGTTAGCTGGCTGCTCCCACAGCACAGGCTTTCTTTTCTTTTTTTTTCCTTCTTTTTTTCTTTCCCCTCTCTTTCCCCCCTCCTTTTCTAGGGGGAATTATTTTTGGTAATCCATGTGTTGCTGCTCGTTGGGCGCTGGAGCAGAAGTAAGCAGGTAAGCGGCACTTTTATCACCAGCCCAGCTTCCCACCACGGCTGGGACTCCAGTGAGGGGCTCTGAGCCTCAAAGAAAAGCGGCAAGGCTGGGCCAAGGCAGCTGAAGCGGCGCTAAGCTCACAGCAGCTGGGAATTCCTTCTCTTTTTTCTTTTGAAATGATGGCAGTGGGAAGCTACCTGGAGAGGAGCAGCTTCCACAAGTGCCTGCTGCACTGCTGGAGGCTGCGTGCATGAAGGCATCGCTGGTGGTTTGGGGTGCTGGCACCCACCTGGAGTCACTCACTGCCTGGCTCTCCTGGCAGGGCAGAGGGGTGCTGGGCATGGGAAAGCCACCCATGACACCCACATCCATCACCCTGCAAGGAGCCCAGCACCCTTGTGTAGGGAGAGGGGTGTGATGTGGTCCTAGGGCAGGAGGTGCTCCCATCACCAGCTCTGCAGGGAGTCCAGGTGGTTCAGGCATCTCAGTGGGACATTGTGGAGACAGACCAGGATGAAGCCCAGACCCTGGAGCCTGTTGGAGGCCAGGAGGGTGTTTCTGAAGGGATTTGTGTTTCTGCATGCCAGCCCCAGTGCTCCCTAGGGAAACACCCTGGGGTGCCCGGGCAGCTGCCTTCCCACCAGTCCTGCCAGGTGAAGGATACGCCAGTGGCCTGTGACTCAACACCACCTCCCAGTGCTTCACATCAGGGGATGGGACATGACAGGACCCCAGAGGCTGCAATGAGCCGTGCCAGCAGACTCAGGGAGCTGTGCTGCCATGCAGCGACCCATGGCACATCGCCATCCCAGGCTCGCAGCCGTGACCGGGTGGCCACAACTCATCTCCCTGATGGAGCTTGTCGTCTCATCCTTCTGGTGGCAGCCCCTCAGACATCACCCTGCTGAGCTCAGAAGACCCTGTGTTGATCCAGCTGGTGCAGTGATGTTGCTGCTCCATTCCCTCACAATGCCTGTGCATCACCCTGGGCCATGTGCCACGATGGTGCCGTGCAATGCCTGTAGCTCGTACATGCTTCCTGTACAGCTCCTGTACAGAATGCCGTACAGCTTCCTGTAGCTCGTGCCCACACTGTGCTCCGGTTAATGGTGCAACCACCACCACTAAGGTGCCCAGCACCCTGCCCAGAGACCTGAACCTTGCCTTGGTGTGGGGTGAAGGCAGTTGAAAATTCCTCTTCCTCCCCACCCTCCTCTTCTTCTCCCTGCCCAGCCAGCATCCACTGCTGCAACAAGATTAAACCAATTGCACCATTATTTGTTTCATATTTAATAAGGGTTTGAGGAGCAGATCTCCCAGCAAGCCCCTGCTATCAATCAAACCCACACAGCGTCCCCCTTCACGTCCGCCTTTCCGAGAAGAAAGAAAACAAAATTGGTCTAATTTATTATTCATTTGTTCATTAGGTCTGTATTAACCAGATATATTATAAAGGAAAACAGGATTGCGCCTTTTGATCAGCAAACCCTCTGCTCATGAATATCCATGAGGCTCCCCCCTACCCCAGCACCTCTCCCATGTGTGGAGCGAGCTGATGGAGGGTGTCAGTGGTGGGTGCTGGCATCAGGCTGGGTCCTGGCACACCACAGGGCTGGTAAAGCTGCTCTCAGCTCTCTCTGCTTGCAGAGCACTGGGGATCAGCTGTGCCATGGGGATCCCATGGCACTCCAGATCTCAGGCCACTCATGGGTGCCCACAGCTGGGAGGGAGAGGCTAAGCCCTGCTGGGTGCAGGAGGCTGTGGGGACATGCTGGGGGTGCACTGGGGTGATGGGCTCCCCTCCCTTCCTGCCTGGGGCTGAGCAGGAAGCCGAGCAGGTGGTGTTTCTGTGGCGCGAAAAAGCAGCATATGTCCCTGGATCCCTGGCACGTGTGGCGGCGCCAATGCCCACCACTCCCTTGATGCTGTGGGGAGGCACAGAGGGACCCCGAGGTGCCAGTGATGCCCTGCAGGGCCAGCACAGGACTGGAGCAGCATGTATCCCTGCTCCCTAGGGCATCCTCCATGAACCCGCTGGTCCATCCTAGGGAGGATGGGCCAGGGCAGGATCTGGACCCCAGGATATGTTGTAGGGGCTGGCTGGCACCAGGTCATAAGCTCATGGTGACCTTCACCCAGAGCCAACAGCATCTCAGGCAGCAGCAGAGTGTGGAGAGCCCAGCAGGATGGTAGAGCCCAGCAGGATGGTGGATCCCAGCCCTGCCCAGGAGCTGTTGCACCCTGCAGCAGCTGTGGGCGCACATAGAGAAATGCCACATCCACATGGATGTCCATGCACCCATGCAGTCCAGCCAGACCTGAAAATAGGTTGGTTTAAAAAATGCATCACTTTGAAGTTATGTAAATGAAAGGCAGCGGCAAACAGAGCATGCTGGCAAAAGGGTTTCCAATTTTTTTTTCCTCCTCGCCAGCTTCCTCCGGTTAAAATTGGGTTGCAATTCATTAATAAAGGAACAGTTGTACTGAATAAGCTCCCGTGCTTAAATCAGGACAGAGAAGCGTAATTAACCCAGCTCCAGTCTGATGTGATGGAAGAGGAAAATGCTCTTCTGTTTTGGTCCCTTCTCTTAAAAGCCCGCTGCGTTCTCCCGGCCTCTTGGGAATGGAACTGAGCTTCTTATTTAAAAATGAAGCTCGCAGCCTGACAGAGCGGGTTCATGTATATATATATAAAAGCTGTCATGATGATATTTTATTCATACCCCTCTTCCCCTTCCCTTTGCTTGGAAAATCCAGGAGCAGCCAGCAGGCAGTATGGAGAGAGAGAAAGCAAGAATCCCCTTTTAAAAGTAAATTACAGATGCAAGTCACATTAGTTGAAGCCCCACGAGGCGGCAGATTCCTGAGTACCAGGGCTGGCCCCGGCGGCTTGGCCAGCCCTGACCTGGCATAGCAGCTTCCCACCTCGAGCATCACCCGTGAGAGGGCAGGAAGGGACAGGTGGGGGGTGGCACTGCCTGTACACCACTGATCTGTACAAGGTGAAAATTTGTCCTTACTCCTCTAAACGGAGCTACTGCCTAAATTATAGCCTAATTAAAGGCCACAAACGGCTCCTGCTGGCAGGTCCTAGAGGTGGGATTCAGCCGGTTGTCCTGGGCTCAAGGTGAGGGGATTCCTTCTCCACCATTATTTCTGGGGCTGATTTTCCATCTTTCCCCACAGCAGTTTGTCTGGATGAGCCAGACACTGTCCAGCCACCATCGAACTGGCACGTGGCTCTGCATGTTGATGGAGCATCCCTGCAGCTCGGCTCTGCCTGGCCACGCTCCCCCCCTTCCTCCGCTGCCGCTGCCTCACCTGCTGTAAAAATAGCTGTCTGGTTGCATGGGAAGGCAAACTGTATTTTGGGGGATGTTTGGGTGGGGAAGAGCTGCCCACAACAAAGGGTGTTGGATTTGCCTTGCAGGGCAGGGAGTGAGGCAGAGCAGGACAGAGTAGTCTATTGAAACTGGGAGTGCTGCAGGACTGGCTTGATGTGAGAGACAGATGCTGAATTCCACATGGGACCAGCCACAGAGCCTCTCCACTGCCCCTGCTGAAGCGACACTGTGACACCTGTCACTGTCCCTGTGCTGAGGTGAACGCCCAGAGAGACGCAGCCACTCAGCAACAGTGCTGTGGGAGCAGCCCCACAGAAGCAGCCCTCAGATGGGGACACATGGAAGGGCCTCTGCAATGGGGAGCTGTAGCAGTACCCCTGTGCCCTATTACCACTGGAGCTGGAGCAGGGGTGGCATTGCTCCATGGCACCACTTCCCCCACTCCACCAGGGACCTCCCTGGGGACCTTCTCCATGTATCTTCTGCTTCACTCCCAATGCCTGCCCTTGTCCACCCCTTGTAGCTCTACCCCAGGGGACTTTGAGGCTTTAATAGTTTTACTAAGACTAACAGGTTGGTTCCCAGAGCGCAGGGATGCTGGACCCTGCCATGAACCCATCACACATCCCATGAGTGACTGGGCTGGCACCGCTGGGTACTGGCATGGAGGGAACAGGGGCATTGCCAGGGTTCATCCTGCCCTGCCACACACCAGCACACCTGGAAATCCTTGGTGGGGCAAACTGAATCCCTGGGGCTGAAGGAGATGTGGGTGATGCCAGACAGCCCTTTTGTAGCAGAGATGTTTCTGGTGAGGAGAAAAAAAAGAAAAATCAGTGTTTGTTTCTTTCTGAGAAAATTGCTCTCTGTGCGCTCCTTGTATTTAGTTATTATTAAAGGGTTGTTTTGCTGTCAGTGAAAGCCTGCAATTACGGGCTCTCTCTTTTTTTCCTGGCTGTCACTATTCCCCACAAAAGCATTGCCCACAATTTTAGCATTTCTGCATTTCAAGGTAAAGAAAAAGAAATTGAGATTTGGGCTGACACTTTCCATGTGCACGTGGCTGGTTTCAAACCCCTCTGATTGTCCTGCCAAAAAACATCATTTTGAGGGCTCAGACCAGAGCAGAATGTAGCTGTGCACTAGCAGAGGCTCTTTGGTCTTTACCCCCTTGCTTGTACAACCCATATCCAGGCAAAAAGCTCACAGGAATCTTACCAATGCCAATGCTGTGATCAGGAAACCATCACCACCTCACACCCTGCTCCCATAAGTGTGCTGTCCAGAAAAAATATACTATTTTCACTGAAGATCCTTATAAATTTCCCTTGGTCAAATAATTCATGCCTGATGACTGGAAACTTGGTGTCCCATATCTGTCTGTGCCAGCTCCGCATTGTGCCTGCCACACCATAAATCCCTTCCCTGACCGCATGAAACATGAGATATCCCCAGCCAGAACCAGTATCCATGTGGAGCCAAGGATGCAGCAGATGGGGCAGACTTGGTTCTGCTGGACCCCAAATCCTCAACATTCTTAGAGGAATTCGCCCAAAGTTCATGGGGACACTTCTCCTCTCTCCAAACCCTCCTCCCTGGCTGTATCACCACTAATCTAATGTGGCTAATTTTAAACGAAGCTGCCCTCCCTTGACATGCATCTCCCCGTGGCATTGAAATTAAATGTAGGCTGTAATTTGGCATTTGAGAAGCGAAAGGGATGGTGGCCCTAAGGGAAAAGATAACAGCTTGGCTGTTTGTGTTAAATAGCTGTCTGCGAGCTTCAAACTGCAGCCAGGGATTCAGCTCACTGCGGGCAGGCTGCCAGCCCCCGGCCTCCTTTTTGGCTACAGCTCCTTCACAGCACGAAGCTCAGAGGGGGGATCTCAGCCCTGACCCCCCCACTGCATCTCACAGGGCATCTGCTTGCTCCCCACCCTTCATGGCTTCTGCTAAAACTGTCTTGCAGGCTCCTTGCTCCAGCTCCAGGGGCCACGGCCACCAGGAAAGCACCAGGGCTGGATGCTCAGCCACAGGGAAGGGGAAGTGCAGTCCTTTGGGGCATTCTGAGCCTGGCATGGGGCAACACAGTCTGGCAGGGGCATCCCAATTCCAGGCTGCACCTTGCGAGGTGGTGGCAGCCCATCAGGGACATCCCTGCCGAGTGCTGCACCAGCGTGGGTTTGCAGCTGGCAATGCTGGGATTTGGCCTCAGCATGGCACAGAGGTCTCTAGATTGGCTCCAGACCAGCTATCCTTGCAGGGGAAAGCTGTCTGCCACCTGAGGACTTTGCTTTAAATAAAAGTTTGCTTCGCTCAAATCCAATGTTTCTCTTGGCCTGGAACAAAAATTAATTTTAATTTCAAGCTCGCTTTTTTTAATATTTTAATGGATGCTGTTAATAAAAGGGAGACTTTGAGATAGCAATTTCCAGCAGCAGAACATGCCTGTTTTGGGGGCAGTTTGTTTTAAACTGGAAAAATTTGCCAAGGCAGTGGGAATTTGCCTGGGCTCCTAGGTTTCCCCCAGTCACTTGTGCAGGGGACACTGGGGCAGGCAGGGGATGGAAGAGGCAAATGTCCCCGTGGCTGGGCCCAGCTGCAACCCAGGGATGGGGCTCCCCGATGGGATGGTTACCTGGTGCACCCCACAGCCCTTCTCCTTCCCAGCCCACCCACCTCCATCTCTCTGCCCTCCTCCTCGCCAGCACCCAGTTACCATTTCCCAGGAGGTGCTCATCCCTCCCAGCCCTTTGTACCGCTTGTCTCCATCCTCCCCTTTGTTTAGCATTTTAATTATTTTAATTACCTTGTTTGCCAGCTTATCGCGGCGCTCAAACCCATCTGTGTGCGCGCGAGCAGACACAGACTTTTATCTGCAGCCCGCCGTCAGCCCCATTAGCATTTTTTACTCCGGCTTTGGAGGAGGAAAAGAGAAATTAGCATTTCTGCCTGGGCCGGTGGGGCTGGCACGGTTGTTCCTCGCCTCGCAGGGTCACTTCATTCTTCCCAGAAGAATGGGACTAATTTATCTCTCCCCCCTCCTTGTATCCATTTCAAATGAGAGATTAATATAATGACAAACCTAAAACCCAAGCGGGGGCGATGCCTGAGCCCTGTCATGGGGTTTTCCCTCTCCAGGGAGGCAGGCAGTGGTGTTGAGGTGACGTGGATGCTGTCCCCAGGGAGCACCCTTGGGTCATCAGGAGCAAGGTGTCTTTGGGAAAAAGCTTCTTTCTGTTGAATTTGGATGCTAAAATGCTGCTTGGTGGTGGAGATGGGTCAAAGGCAGGGATGCTGCACCCAGCTGTGAATGGGAGGGGATGGGGACATGGCTGGGGGTTTCAGGCTGTGGTTAAAACAGCAGTGCTGCTGCAGTGGCAGGTGCTTTCCAGGTGGGCTGCATGGCTGGAGCTCCCTACTCTCTTTTAGGGACAAATGAGAGATCTCACTGCTGGAAACCCTCTCCCAGCATCCTCTTAACGCCACTTAAATGCCTCTCCCAAAGAGGCCCAACCACCAATAAATCTGTATCAGCTCACCTTCAAACGCGCTTCGGTGCCCTATTTTCTCTGCACAACAACAAATTAACAGCCCCAGTTTTGGGAATGACTGCCAGTCCCCCCAGCAGGGCTCCCCTGAGTGACCCAAGGCTCCTTTTTACTGCATTAAAGCATTTCTATCATCCTCCTGTGAGCTGCACCTGGAGCCCTGCCTGTGGGGAGGGGGGTGTGGTGAGGGCAAGGCTGGGTCAGCAGTGGTCCCTTATGGAAAGCTGGGTTGCCAGGGATGTTCATGGATACCCAGATGTGCCATGGTGTGAGCAGGGTGGAAAACATCCCATGGAGTTGGCTGGGCAGCTAGGAGCTCCACCTCAGACAGGACATTTGTAGAGACAGGACACCTCATGGAAAAAAGAGCACCCCGTGGAGGCAAGATGTTCCATGGAAACAGAAACCCTTTTGGAGAGAGGACACAAATCCAGATCAGGCTAACCCTTGGAGACAGGATGTTCCTTAGGCATGGGACCTCAATTTAGGACAGGGTGTTCCTTGGGAATAGGACCCCCATCCATGACAGGACATCCCTTGGGAACAGGATCCTGTGTTCCCAAAGAATGCCTCTTTGGGACAAGAGTCCCATCAAGGGCAGGATGTCCATTTGGGACAGAAATCCCCTTGAGGACAGACAGGATGCCCTCAGAGGACAGACCAGACCCTTTGCTGCCAGGGCAGCAGCCAGGACATTCAGATCCTCCCAACATCTGCTTCTAAACCCTCCTTTAAACACTCAACGCACTTCAGTGCATGGATAAAGGGTCTCACACTTCTGATTAGAATGACCAGGAAAAATGGAGTGAATTAACAAAATTCCAGAGCAGGAGAAATCTCCTAAAAGCCTGCACACCTTTCTTGCACCCAGCAATGTCCTTTAAGACCCAGGAAAGGCAAGAAAGGCCAATTCACTGGTTTCAAATCTATTAAACAAAGGAGCCAGAGACAAAAAGATCCATCAGCCCAGAGAGTCTTGAGGGAGACATGCAGGGACAGTGACCCCAGCAGCCATGTCTCTCCACCATGTCTCTCCACCACAGCCTGCCCTGGGAAAGCAGCAGGCCAGTGTTTTACCGAGGTCTGGGCTGCAAAACTTAACAAGGAAGAAATTTGAAAGAGAAACATTACTAAAGTAGCTTTAGGAAATCATCCCACCAAAAGGATGGGATGAAGGACAAAGGAAGGCAGAGGGACCAAACCCAGGGGAAGGGAATACCAGGACTTGGCACTGTTCACAGAATCTGCTAAGGTGATGAGGAGGAGGGGAAGGAGGAAGGACTCCTCAGCTGCCTCAGCACAGCCTGGTGCCACTTGCTGGCAAGGCCAGGCTTGGCTGTGTGGTGTTGGTGGTGGCATTGCAGGGCAGGTGAGAAAAGAGCACCATCCCCACAGTGTCCAGCTACGCCATGCTGTGGGAGACAGCCATTTCCTTCACAAGCACATCATCAGCTCCGTGCTCCACTGCTGCTGGAAAGCAGATTCGATCTATAATTTACAGGGATATCTATCTGGGAAGCTGCTTGACAAGCCTGGGAGAGCAGCACTGCCCTCCTGGCTCCTGATCTTCTTTTAATTTAAAAATTCTTTACATTGAGGCATGGTATGAATAAGTGCCAGTGACAAGCACCATCCCCTCCCTACCCTGCCACTGCCTCCTTGGCTTGCCACAGGAGGTCCTTGCACGCTGCTTTCAGCCTCCCCAGGACACAGTTTGGAGGTGTTGACTCCTGCACCTTTAACTCAGATGCTTGGGACAGGCTTTCTTAGGAAGCCCCCAGAGATGCTGCAGCTACCAGGGCCAGGCTGGATGATGCTGGTTGCTGTGGAAACAGCAGGGCCGGATCCAGGGACAGCAGCATTTTCCCTGCACCTGGGGCCAGCTCCTCTCACCTAGTTTGCAGCTAGAAAGCATAGGATGGAAGAAAGCTGTTCTGGTGGCATTGAGCTGTTCCCAGCCCAAGTCTGCTTTAGTCCCCTTTTCCCCAGGGTTCAATGGGCTTACCCCCTCTCACCCTGTGTTTGTCATGCACAGGGTGTTTCATTGCATGGGGCTCTTTGGGGTGGAACACAACGCTTTGGACCTGGGCCACCACCTCTCCTCCAGCCATCTGGGGGCCAGATCCAGCCATCCCCACAGGAACTGCACGGCACAGCCTGGCAGCTCCAGGCCACCACATCCCAGGAAAGCCTTTTGCACCAGCACCACAACTTCATTCAACCAGTGCACCACCACAGGCTCTCCTAAATGTCACTCAGACCTGCAGGAGGTAGGACACAGTAGGACAACCACACAGGGTCCTCCTTAAGTATAGCCAAACCCTGCCATCAGCCAGGCAGGTGCCACTGTGTGCCAGGCTGCCAGCCATCCCAGGCTCATCCCTGCTCTGCTCAGGGGCAGCTCAGCTCATTCTGGAGATGTTGGGATGATGGAGTATCCTGCTGGAGTAGAGGAAGCCAGGTAAACCTCTCCATCCATCAGGGCCCCCACTTTCTGCCAAGCACATTAGGGGATAATTAAGTAAAAATAGGCCTTCCGACCAGTGTAGCTCATTAAGGGCTAATTAAGTTAATTAGTGCCAGGTGTGGATTGCAGCGCTTGTGCGTGTGGCTGTTGTTTGCTGTAATTGCATTTTCTCAGCAGCTTCCTCCGCCAGGCTGGAGCGCTGCCAACAAGGAAGGGATCCAGTGCCCGCTGTTGGTGCAACACGGGGCAGCTAATGGGCACCCAGTGATGGCACCGCACCAGGGACAGTTAACCCTTCTGTCCCCGTGCCCCCTGAGTGGCTCTCCCACCCCACAGCCAGGGCCTGAGCAGGTGCTGCCCCTGCCTGGCCCTTTTGGTGTGATCCTCCTGCCTGTACGCAGGGGACGGACGAGAGCCTGTGCCACAGCAGTTCCCAAAAGCAGCCAGGAAGGCAGGGCACAGCCTCCCAGGGACCCAGAACTGGGACCAACACCTCTGAAGGTGTGTGAAGGTGATAGGCAGGGATGGAGCAGCAAAGACAGCCACATATGCTGGTCATATTGGTGCTGAAAGATGAAAGAAGGATGGTGGAGAGAAGGGTGGAGAGAAGGGTGGAGAGGAAGAGAAAAAGGCAAGAAGGAAGCATGAGAGAGTGGGGAGAGAGATGCTTGGCTCTGATCTCTGCTTCCCGCACTTGGGAGCAATTAGAGCTACTCTGCCTGTGGCCCACAGAGACGCTGAAGGGATGAAGATGTGACAAAGACCAGGCTATTTTTTGCTGAGGTTACTGTCACTAATAAATGGAAACTCTCCCTTTACATGTGTTCCTGTTCCTTCCAGCGTCTGGGCATTTGGCATCCTCCTCCAAGTGCAGCCTTGCCGGTAGCAGCCTCGCTTGGAGCTGACCCACACTCCCCCCAGGGAGGCAAGACTTGTAAACAATTCTGTGAAATACAGCTGAAAGGCGTTGAGGGGATGGAGAGACTGTGCAGACACCCCATCCCTCTCCCCATGCCATGAATCATCCTCCAGTGAGGCAGGAGCAAGGCAGAGAGCTCCATCCATAACCCAGGATGGAGGCTGGGGAGCACAGCCAGCATTCTGGGGGGCTGACTTTCCTGCAGTCCGTATCAGACGGAAAGTTCCTGCTGCCTACACCACTGTGGCAAGCAAGATGGGGAAAAGGGAGCTGAAGGGGAGGCAGGAAGAGAGCTGGGTCCTTGCATCCCCACCGTGATCTCTCAGCACTGAGATAATTGCCTGCTGGTGACAGCTGAGGTCAGGCATGACAGATACCTTGGGAAGAGCTCCCGGCTCCAAGACCTCCCTGCAGCAACCCAGTTCAATACTGGGGTTGAGAGGTAATTTTCCTAATCTCCCCTAGCACAGGCTCTCTCTTGGTGGATCCAAGTTCAGGCCATGATCCTTCCATCACCCCTGCCTTCAAGGGGCACAGAGCCCCATCAAACAGCACCACACGTGGGCTGTGATCCCTGGGGAGGGATAGGGAGAAGTAGGGTACCAAGCCTGAAGGCTTGGAGCTCCTATGGGGTGTGATGAGAACACCCAGGCAGGAGCAGTGCCCACCTGGGGGATGGACCTACCTCTGCCCTCTATCCTCCCATGACCAAAGGAGGCTTTTTCACCTTCCTCTCCCTGCTCCTTGCCACCCCATCCTGATGCACCAGGGATGCATGGAGCACCAGGCAGCCCCACTTCATCTGCCATAGGCTGAGGGTGGGGGGATCCTGCAGTCCCCTCAGATGGCTGGGAGGCCAGTGGGCACACCTGGGGCTGGTAATTCATCCCCCCTTCTCTTGCTGCAGTGGGATGTGGTTCACCTGTCCCCCTGCTGCAGTGCTGAGAGTGGGGCAGGGCAGGAGAGCTGAATGCTGGGCATGGAGAGGACAGGGTAAAACATGGAGCCTGATGCCACCAACTTGACACCTGCAGTAGAGAGCATGTGCCCAGTCAGGGAAGGAGGCAGAGAAGCAGGCAGGCAGCTCTCCAAGGTGGCTCTGCAGCACCCTTGGCTCCCCTTTTCCCAGTGCTGGGGAGGCTGACAGGATCATTACAGCTGCTATCTGGGCTCACGGGCTCATCCCTCTCCCTTTTGCCTTTTGCATAATGGATAGGCTGTGAGTAATGGGAAATGGCAGCCCAGCCGCGCTTGATGGCAGCCCCTTAATGAAGAATATGGAAATCTCATCAGTCCAATCAGGCCAGCAAATGAAACTGCTTTCACCCGCCGATGTGAGCAGAAGGCTAACGACCCGCGCTCCCGGCCTCCATCCCACTCCCAGGAAGCCCCCCCTTCCCTTTTCCATGTTGACAAGTGAGCTGTGAACCTCATTTTTTTCTGGCAAGCAGAGCCCCAGCTCATCTTCCCTGTTCCCCTTCCCCAGGCTTGGGCTAGCGGGTATATCTGTCCTGGACCTCTTGCTTCTCAAGGGCATCACTCCTCACTCATGGTGGAGTCACCAGCTGAGCAGCACCATCTGCAGGTGTCACCCATCCCCAGCTCTTGGTCCTCCCTTGCATCCTCCTGCTGTGCCTGAGCCTCCCAGCATCAGCTTTGCCACAGCTGCAAGTCAGTATCCCATGGTGGGGATGTGAGACATGTGGTCCCCCACCTGCAGTCACCTGATACCACTGTGTCCCTACTAGCACTGAGTTCTCTTGGGCTCAGGTCCATAGAATCCCAGCACAACTGAGCTTCATGGACTTGTGTCTTCTCCTGGAGTGACACTTGCAAAGAGCTACAGTGCCAAGAAACCACTGTTTCCTCTCTTGCCTCCCTTGTCCACCACACACAGCCTTGAGCTTGGTACAGAGCACAGGTCCCTCTCCTGCAGCATGCACCATCTCTGAGCAAGACCCTCAGTCATGACACCTGCACAGTGACACCCCTAGTTGTGCCAGAATTGAAGCATCTGCCAAGAAACTCTAATCCCCAGTCACACAGGGGCCACACTGCTAGGAGCTGGAACCAGCACCCCCCACTCCAAACACACCCCACTTTGGTGTCATCTGCAAACTTAAGGATGTACCTTTTGTCTCCTCCTCCCCATAAGCCCTGTCCTGGTCCTGAGCAGTCTAGAAATGTGTCCAATTCAGGTCCCACAAGTTTTGCTGTTGCTCTGGGCTTCTGAGCTGTTGTCTCCATGGAGCTATGAAACACTGTCAACTTGGCTACCATGGTGGTCTAGAACTTTGAATTGTGTGCCTTGGTAAGATGTGTGGCTGAGAAAGCCTGACCATGTTCATAGTGGGGCACAAGACATGGTCAGTGCTGGAATCTCAGTCCACACTGGGATCGGTACAAGGATGGTCATCTTGGATAAGGACCTGAGGGGTGCAGGTTCAGCTCTGCCTCGGACTCACTGCACAGGCTGTTTGCCCCAAATCTGCACCAAGACCTCATACTGGACTTACCGACTCCAAAATGTGGCAAAAACTAGATGCTTGCACAGCAGTTCACACCAGCAGGTCCTGACCTCTGGCCAGCATCCTCTGGCCTTTGCAACACTTCAGGCAGGGGAGAGCAGCAGCATCCTCCCCTGCATCTGTCTGCTCCGTGGGCAAAGGCAGGAAGCTGGCAGGGAAACGGCCACTCACTGGTTTGGGGGAATGTTTAATTACTGGCTTTCACAGCCACTGTGTAGCTCCTAAACTGATGGTGTGCCTCGGCTGTGAATTTGCCCAGAAACACCAGGGTGGTTATAGGTTTTAATAAAATCCCCAGCTATGTGTACACCCAGGGCATTCAGCCATGCATAAATACCTTCTGTAGCATATGCTTGTGCTACAGCAGAGGATGCTAACTCAGGGCTGGAGGAAACCATTCGTTTCCACGAGTTATAAGATCATATCTGGAAACACCTCTAACAAGCCAAGATCAGCACAGCAGCGGAGCTGGCGCTGGTCCCCGGCGCGGGCTGTTTGCACACACCAGTAATGATGTGAACAAGCGGCTGTTCAAGGGGCTGATCAATATCAAACCATTGAAATTAAAGGCTGAGGAGAAGCAGAGCCATAAACATTTATTGCAACACTCTGCATATCATCAGCTGCTGATTTGGAGGCAGTGGAAATGTGAAATAATAGGATTTATCAGAGTCTGAGATGAACTGTCCTTGATGGATGGTTGTAGAAGGGAAACAATGTGCCATCTCCAGCACAAGGCCATTCCTAAAATACAGCTGGGGGGGCGGGGGGGCTGTTGCCTTTATTAACAATAATCTCTCACCATTTTAGAGCCCATACCAGCCATCAGACCCAACTGCAGCTGAATGAGGAAGCCAGCTTGAAGACAATGTGCTGGAATATCCCAGAGGAGTGGAAATCAGAGTTGTGGTCTCTAAACACTGAATGTGTAATTTGCTGTAAAGTTGACACCCTTTCTGCTTCATCTTGATGTGTTTTCCATTTGTTTGATCCCCTTTACATTTTTGTCTCTGTTCTTCAGACATAAAAACCAAATCTAGGAATTTTTTCAGCTGCTCTCTCTTTGCTTCCCATTTTTTTCTCTGTTGCTTTGCTAACACAACTTAAGTTCATTAATAATGACACCAACAGTTTGCCTTTTAAAGCAAACTCCATCTCCTGTCACCCACCAGTGCAATGGAACCCCACCTTTTGAGGGGAAGCACAGCTGCTGTGCTCCCCCCAAACAGCAGGTTCAGGCAGGAACCAATGGCACTCAGAGCTCAGCTGCTGTAATCAAATCGTCTCCTGTCACCTTGAGCACCCTGTAATGCTCCTACAGCTAACAGGCTGGGAGGAGGAGAGGGCTGAGAAAAGCAGTGTCAGAAGAATGTAGGAAGAGAATAATTTGATAGATTTTTTTTAGTTTGTTTTTTTGGGGGAGGGATTTGTTGGTTTTTTTTTTACATTGATCTGAAAATTGAAGTTATGAATTGTTTTTCTAAAGGAAACTTCAGAAAAAAAAATATATCTCTCTCTTCCTCCCCCTCTCTCTCTCTTCTCGAAGTGATCCAGGGAAGTATTTCCAGGCAAAAGTATCTGACTTAGATCATCCAAGGTGTTTTATGCACATAAAAGTACCTAATATTTGAAACAGGAGAAAAACCCAACTTGACTTCATCAGATTTACAAACAAGTTAGCTTTGGCTGCACTGAACATCTGCTGCAGGCCCCATGGAGAGGAACCATCTTGTACCTCTCCTGGGAACTTTTGGGCAAGGCTGGATGCAGAAAGTTTTCTGCTGTGACAAACTGGCCCTAATTTGCCCTCTAAAAAGAGAGGGGCAGCATTACAGCTAACCTTTTGTCAACAGTCTGTGGCACTGACAGGACAAACCCATTTGGATCAAGGCAAGAGGAAATGCGATGCTGTCACTGTCCCATCTGACACATCCCTGAGAGCCCCAAATTTAGTGCACCATTCATACTTCATTGGTCTCTATACTACCCCCTCAGCACCAGCATCTCTGATCAGACAAGCCTCCCCAGGAG
The DNA here is from genome assembly GCA_017589585.1 of Phylloscopus whistleri. Classification (NCBI taxonomy): domain Eukaryota; kingdom Metazoa; phylum Chordata; class Aves; order Passeriformes; family Phylloscopidae; genus Phylloscopus; species Phylloscopus whistleri. Next base: position 6,233,106 of record JADMLD010001393.1, on the reverse strand, counting down.
CCTCTATCTCATTTTTCTTGCTCAAATGGGTTGCAGAAGGGACTTGCTTTTGTTTCCACCAACACAAAGCTGAAAAAACCCTCAAAGCTACATCCGTATGGGATGTGGGTGGTTGGAGAAAAATGGGTTTCCTGCTGCTTTGTATGTCCTAAAGCCTATTAACTGGTACTCTGTCTCTACCACTTCTTGTTTTGCCTGACAGGTTAAGCCCGCGTTGGCTTGATGAGACATTAGTGGCAGAACTTTTCCTGTGCCAGCCTGACACAATTTCCACTCCCACAGTTCCGATGTCCCCAAGTAGCTGCTCTTGCAGGCACTATTTGAAGATGTTGCACCACATCTTCTCACTGAGACCTCAAAAGGGAACCCTGTAACCCTCTGAAGATTGCTGTGAACTATGTAGAAACAAAACTGGTTTTCTCAGTGTTGATGCAGCGAGTGACAAAGGCAGAGTGGGGGAGCAGGGACACCTAAGCAGAGATTTCCTTCTCCCTGTCCAGCTGCTTCAGGCATTTGTCTTCTTGTTGCTCAAGCTCCTCTATCCTCAGTAGTGAGAGCTGCAGCCCTCATTCCTTCTTCTGGTCCACAAGCAGCTTTCTTCTGCTGCATCTAACACAGATCTCCTAACAGAGGTCTATTTCTAAGTGCACCTAAGTCTGCTTCTCCCTACCTGCCCTGACCTCTACTCTGTCCCACAACATGGAAACATAAAAAAAATGAATACTAACACTCCTGCAAATGCAAGAAAAGGGACCTTTTCAGTGTGGCTTCACATCTTGGGGTTGTTCAGGAGACATTCTCAGCACTTCAAGTTGAAGTGCTTTTGAAAAGGAAAATCAATGCTGTGGCAACCTGCCCAAAAATAAGGGGTCAGTAGGCTGGTGTGGGGGAGGTGCAGATGATGGAGGGGCAACGGGAGAGGGCCTCCCGTGTGTGATCCCTCATTGTAACTGAATCACTAACCCTAAACACATAAATCAAACCCTGCTTGGAGATCACGCCTGCAGGCACACTCTGTTTGATCCAGGAAGGCTCACTTCAGCAGCAGCTTTTGGAAAGACCATGCCAAGGCTGGACAATGGGAAGGGCTGCTGTGTGTTTCTGTTAGCATTGACACATTTGCCCCATTATTCATGGCTGGTCTGCATTTTGCTTCCTCTTGGTTCCCAGCCTAGTTTTTCACTGGGTTTTCATGCCTTTGAGGCAAGCAGCACTGAAATGGTGCCAGTCCTTTGTCAAGAGCCAACTGGGCATACCCTGGGCTTTAGTTTTTGTTGGTAACAGTCCCAAGAGAAGGTGTCTTCTTGTCCTCCATCATCTGTGTCGCCTCTCCTCTCTGCTGTCCAGCCCACTAATCAATTTTTACATCTATTAGCTGATATTTTTATTTTTTTTAAGTAGATGGTGGAAGAGTAGGGTCTCAAAGACAAGTGTTAGGAAAACTTGTCCAGATCTTTTTCCTCCATTCTTGTAGCGCCAACTGAAGTGAAAGGCTATGATGTATGAGCTCACTTTTAATCAGGTAATCCAGCTGGGAGAGAGCAATACCATAACAATTCATTCAGGATTAAATAAAAGCTTCTGGCAGTACTTCTCACCATCCATAAGACGCTCATTGTCTCTGCTACAAGTTGCAGGCTCTTCTCTGCTGGGCAGAGTCGACCAGGATGGCCAAGCACTGGGACACTGCCCAAAGCAGGGGCCACTCACTTCTCAAGGGGTCCTTATCCACTCAAACAACAACGATTTGGGCTTTATCTTCTGTTTATGCAGCAGAACTGAGCAAAACCCAGTGCCCATCCTTCCCACCATCCCATCTTTCCCCATGCCTTTGGCTTTGCACAAGTGCCCTGAAAGCAGAGTAGCGTGGGGCAGGGTGAGTGGGAAACACAACTGTGTAGCCAGTAACAGGTCCTCAGAGTCTTCTGCCCAAATTGTGGATTTATTTGACTTCTCCCAACACACTATGAAGTCTGAAGGCCAGGCAGAGAATGGTACTATGGGGTTCTCCTCTGAAATGACCTACCTGAACCCAGGCACACATCGGGTCAAGTCAGGCTAGAGTTTCTCCAAGGTAGTTTGGCCACTGCTGGAGCTGCCAACTGTTCAGAGGGACAAGGGGAAAGATTTGCTTGTCTTTCCTCCATAAAGGCACCACTAGGTCTGTGTCCACATTGTTTCTTCCCTGAAATGCAGTGCCAGGAAGGTGTTGCTGCTCTCCCAGTCACAGGCATGAGGAAAGCGAACTGGCTGTCCTTGGCATTTGATATAAGGCTTTCCACAAACACCAGCTAATGGGAATTCCTCAGTGGTGTCCCTGGGAGCTTCAATATTGGATGTCAAGGCAGACTTTTGTCTTCTCAGCAGGCAGTTGGACCTGATGTGCTTAACCCTTTTCAGCCCGAACCAGAGGGTGAAGGACTGAGCATGGCAGGGCCCCAGAGTGGGCCGGGGTCCTGCTCCAGCTCCCTGCTGTGCTCAGCTGCCTCATGCCCTGGCCTCAGCTGCACAGCACTCCTGCTATCTCAGTGCACGTCCAGCTTTGTCTTATTGTCAAGGTGCCGCGGAGGACAGGGATCCAGGAGGATTACTGAATGCCTCGCAACTTGGAGCTGGCAGGCACATGGGGCACGGGGCATGCTGAAGGGTTTTGTTTGTGCCTGGTGGCAGCAGCTGTGGGCAGGAGTGGGTGAGCAGGGAAGTTACCAAAAGAGAAATAAGGAAACAAAGGGCGAGTTCGGGCAGGGGGGGTATGTTTGCATGGGGAAGGGCAGGAATTTCTTTTCTTTGTCGGAAAGTCTAAAGTGCCTTTCTTTAGTGCCTCGGTCGCTGCATGGGGCCTTGGTCAATAACATTCCTCCCTCACCCTGCGGAAGGAGACGGGCCAAGCAAGACACGGCTGAATGAAATTCCTCTCACCTCACCCCGTAAACATCCCAAGAGTCTGGCCCCATTATGGCTGGGTACAAAAGTCTGGGTCCAAGGCCGAACAAAAGGATGGGGAAGAAAGTGCAGGTTGCCAGGGCAACGCCGTCCAGGCTGCCTGGTTTTATCAGCAAGGGGCCTGGGTTTTCTGCCTGTGTTACGGGAATCTGAGGCAATTTATTTCCACCACAAGACAGAGGCTTTAGAGGGCAGCATGGTGAGGCTCTGGCTTCGCTTTTGGTATTCGCAGCAGGGCAGGTGAGGTGGGAGCAGCCGGCGCGGTCTCCGGGGAAGCTGGGTGCCCTGACAGCCCGCAGCATCCCCGGAGGCAGGGGGAGCAAAGTGACACCCAGGGAGTCTCCTGCAAAGATTAACACAGAGTGGTGACTCTCCAGGAGGTCTGTCCAGTCTGCCCCTTACAGGGTGTGGGCTCTGCCCCAGCCTCCTCCACAACGCAGGGAGTCTGCTCATCCCTCTGTTCAGAGTCCATCTCCCTTGACTGAGGATGTACTTCTCCCTGCTTGGGGATCCCAGTACCCTGGCAGGCTGGATTAAATTGGGGAAAACTGGTTTTTTAGTAGCTTGACATAGGGGGTTTTAAGGTTTAATTCAGATAGTCTTTGTTATTTGCCTTCCAGATGAAGGCATGGAAAAGATGCCTTATTTTAGACCTAGTGTTGTCTGCACCAGAGAGGATCTGCTCCACTCTCAGAGAACATCAAAGTTGCCTCTGACAAGCCTGGATTGCAGTGGGAACATCTGGAACCCAGTGCCTGAGGGTCAGAAGAAGCAGGACTGCCAGGTCCCCCAGCACAGCATTTAGCAAAGCTAATGCAAAACCTTAAAGCTCCCTGAGCCCATGAGGACTGGATCTGAGATGTGTTAGCCTCACATTGAAAAATATGAGTTCAGCTCTGGGAAATTCTGTTCCAACTGGATTTGTGTCCTCCCTACCAGTTTTGGTGACAAGAAACAGAATACTCTAGAGACCTAGAGGCAGTATGGACAACATAGCAAACTGACCTAAATCTTAACAAAGGGTGTTATGACACTAGGGAAAATATCATTCAGTCATCCACTCAGCACAGTGGCTCTATTGGGTAGCAAAGATGTTCATGATGTGGCTCCCAGCCAGTTTAAAGAGAATGATAATGCTGGGTGTAGGGTCAATATAGAGAATGACAGTACAAAGCCTGAATGGTATAACAAAATAGGATACAAAAGTCAGACATGCTGATGTGTTACAGACAGGACAAGCAGGTATTTGTTTCATTTCCAAACAAACCAAAATGCAAAATGCAGGCGTGATGGCAAGGTTTCCAGAGCAGAACCACTTGCAGAAGAGAAAGAACGACATTGAATGTTGTGAATCTAGTACGCACTCCTGGTTTGTTTGATGTTTTTGCTGTGGGACTTGAGGAGTGTGTAGGATGGGTCAGTAGCATGCAAAGACCTGGAACAAAACTTGCAGGCCAGCTCGGTTAAACGGCTGGAGCAGAACCAGCTCAGCAGGCCATTGAAAGCATTCGGCCGAGACAGCCTGCTCATCTCAATTCATCTAGACAAATTTCTAGACAAATGTGCCAAGCTGTGCTCAATGGAGTGTCAGGGAAATTACTAATTAAACTGAAGATGATGGGATTAGTGGGAAGAAATAGAAGTTGGGCACAGAAGCTGTACCTCTGGACAGAGGCAGTAGCAGGCTAGACAGAGCTCACCACTGGAGTTTCTCTGGAATTGATCCTAGGATTGATCTTGTTTATTCTCTCCATGAATGATGTTGTCATAAGAAGTGGAAGCGCTTAGGTTAAGCCAGCTGATGACGCAGAAGGGGGAGGCATTGTGAATGCAGAGGAGACAGGAGATCAAACAGAAAGCAGCAGACAACCTTGAGCACGGAGACGCAGGAACGAGTTGAAATTCAAGAGCACGAAATGCAAGACTAATCACAGGGTTGGGGTTTTTTGTGCTAGACAGGGAGTGTGTCAGTTGGACATGACTGAGGAGGAGGTGAACTTCGTTGTTGCAGTCACGGGTGATTATGAACCACCAATGAGTTAAAGGCACAAAAAGGCAAACGAGACCCGAGGGGTTTGGGATATTGCCAGTAGAAGCAGGAAATTATTAATAGCATTTGCGAAGTACTGACAAGACTTCATCTAGCTTTGGGTAGGAGTCCTGGACAGGTAGGCTGAATTGTTGCCAGAAGCAGTGCACAAAAATTCTCTGAATATGATCAAGAGGCTGGAGATCCTGTTTCACAAATAAAACAAAAGATGGAAGGAGTTATCTTCTCCATCGGTTTGCTAGTGATATCCAAGAACACCACAAAAACTCAGTAATTAGAAAGCAAGGATCCTGATAACCCCAGATATCCCACGTCCCTCTGTATCCCTCCCACCTGAGCTCTTGCCCTCCACAGAATCTCTTTTGCAGAGCGACCCTTTGCACGTTGCTCCTTCCCCCTCCTCGCCTTCGTGCCTGGAAACTGATCCCCACTTCAACTCTAAATAGGCAAAAAGAAAAGGAAGGCCAGTAGACTGGGTCTTTTGTACAGCAAAGCAGATTAGGGGCCTCCCGGGGACTTGCAGCTTGTAAGAGGGAAGGGCTGGGAGATGGAGGGAGGTAGGGGGTGGCTCTGCTCTTCTCCACAGACAGTAAAACTCAGACCTGCCTTTGGTCTGCTCCTTGCAAAGTTTTTTTTGTCCACCTTCCTTCCTTTCCGCCCCCGGCTTGACATTGTGGATCAGCTTTTGGGGGACTAGGATCTTTTCAGTTCCTGCAATGGATTTAATTCCTGAAACGTGTGTCCTGCTCCCCGCTCTCATGCTGAATCAGGAAAGCATTCACCCAAACAAAAGCCAAACCTCCCTCCTAGGGGCAATCAGGAAAAGAGGTCCCTGCAGTTGTCTCTGGTTGAAGACAAAAGGTTCCTTGGACTATAGACAAGCGGGTTAGTGCCACCACGGATTATAGAAACAGCTGTGGAAGAAGGATTAGCCACCACCTGTGTGACAAAGGCTACAGGCCTCCAGTCCCAGGGCCAGCAGGACACATGGCAGATGCTTTGTGCTACCTGTCTGCCTGAGCTTGACTCTCAAGGTGCTTTCTTTATTTTCAACTTGCCCACCTCAAATGCAAAGGCTAGGATGAACCAGACTTGCCTAGACTCAGGTTTGGACAATCTCAGCCTCTTTTAATTTGAACTGACTGATTCCCTCTTTCCTACAGCCCAACCCCTCTTTGACTGTAGGCTGTAGGAAACGGCTTGGTGTGGTAAGCACACTAAGGCAGAGCAACGTTGGGTACAGGGCAAGCACAGATGCTGCTGCTGCCACCCAGGCACTGAGCTGCTCCTCGTGGGACAGTGGCTTTATTAAAGCCTCTTGACCTGAAGGGAAATTGCTACACCTTTTAAATGCTCTGTAATGTCCTACTTGTTGGTGTGTCCATGCAGCACCCCATCCCTTAATCCCTTCTGGGCTCAAGCTTTGTCCTCCTTAAAACAGTCATAGCATGGACCCATCCTCTTGCAGGGCACTTGCAAAGCTAAAATCATTACCAGTTTTGAAACATTCAGCTATTTTAGTGAACTCTATTGAAAAGCTTTTTAGGAGACTAATAATCCTACCTCCCTAGCAGAGATTGAATAATGTGCAGTAAATCCTGCCTCAGGCTTCGTGCACTGAACAACACCGTGGAAAAGCCTTGTGAGGCTTTTTGCTAACAGTGCAAAGTCTGTCCAGTGTGTGGGATGAACGAGGGTCCCCTGGAAAATAGCTCAGCTGTGGAACTAACACTAAACTTGCTGTAAACAGGTTGTTTTGGGCAATTTCATGTGTATATGCATGTTTTGTTCTAGAACAGTCACTTATACAGTCCTTTTTGTCAAACAGTTTTTGAGTTAAACTCAAAACCAAAAAATCTCACCAGAAGGGTAATCCAACATTGGAACTGTCTGCCCAGGGAGGCTGAGGGGGTCTCCATCCTTGGAGATTCTCAAAACCTGATGAGATGTGGTACAAATCAACCTGCTTGAGCTGGCTCTTCTTTGACATTGAGCCAGGTGGTCAGATGTGGCCTCCAGAGGCTGTTGCCAACTTCAAGTGTTCTTTAATTTTTAAAAAGCTGTAGAAGGATGATTTAGCCTCTAAATTTCAGGACACAAGGTTTGCCATGGGAACTGACCATCCAGATGCAAAAGCATGGAGCCTGCAACCTGAGCTGAAGGCAAGGAGAAACCCTGCTACCCACAGAGCACGAAAAGCTCTTCTCTTTGCTTCTTCCATTCAGCTAAGAGAAAAAGACAGTAGTAGTAGCCTGAATTATGGCACTTTTGGGTTTTTCCTATTGCTGACAGTAACGAGGGGCAGCATTAGTTTCCAGGCAACTAATTTGGTGTCTTTCCAAAGGCCTCTGGCAGTGGGGTTTCTCACTGAGGACCCTGTTTTCTTCCCTTCCCTTTGTAAGCATTACACTTTCAACTCCACTCTCCTGGTTGCAGGCTTTTTTACATCCTTGCCTTTGATTTTCAGATCCTCAGAGTTCTTTTTTAAACACAGGCTCTCCTCATGGAAACTCCCAAAGTGGGTGAATCTGCAGGGGCAGCAACACCAAGTGAGTGTGGCAGAGATTAAAAACTGGGCAGGTGAGGGTGGCAGAAGACACAGTGATAAGGTACAGCCACAGAGAAGGGCATGTGAACTTGGTGCTTTTTGTAATCTGGAGTAAGGAGAAAGACTGGGGAATTGGGATCAGCACACAACTTTGACAGACCTTCATGTCTACAAACCTAAAAATGCTACAAACCACTAAAAACAGATTTATCCGAACTTAACCAAGCCCTCACCTTGGCTCATAGTGCTGCTATAGCAGGACCTAAGGCAAGAGGCACCCATGATGCTGCTAAATGGCACAGTCTATTCCCTGCTAAAACTGGGGCTACCTCACTGCTGAGCCTGTAACTTCTGAAGGAGAATAAAAAACACCAGTCTTTACCAGATAAAGCTCAATAAAGCTGGGTATTTCCAAGAACAAAGGAAATTAAATTCTCCAGACTGCACTGTAGAAGTGACCCCCAATGTTCTGTGGCCCACGTAGAACTGTAGATATCATTCTTTTAGGCATAGAGACTTGACTTCTTAGAATCAGAATCTTTTTCCTGGAACTTGACTTTTAGTCTTTAAAATGGAAAATTCCAGAAGAGAACGAGAACGTACAGGTTTTTAGGAATATCAGGGATCAACTGTTTCCTAGCAGAAGGCAAGCCAGGAGCCAAAGGTGACCCCAGTACAGGCTCTGTCCTCACCAGTCAGGGCCCTCTTGGGTTACACTCACATCCTGGGAAGAGGGGGAACTGGAGCTGGAAATCAGAATGTTCAGATCAACCCCAGGGAAGCAGCAAACATACCATTTCATACAACATGAAATGAGATCCAACAGGGAAGAGGAGAGGGAAAGTGGAGGGGGATCCATTATTCATGAAGGCAACAGTAGTACAACAGAGCTTGCACAGACCCATGCAGCGCTGGGTAAGGTTACTGCAGAAACAAGGGTTAGTAATGGTATGCCAAAGCTCTGCTTCTTGGGTGTATACAGCAGAAAGGCATTGGGTCCTTTTTCCCTTCCCTTCCCTTCCCTTCCCTTCCCTTCCCTTCCCTTCCCGTCCCGACCCGTCCCGTCCCGTCCCGTCCCGTCCCGTCCCGTCCCGTCCCGTCCCGTCCCTTCCCAGCAGATAATGCTCTCCTGGGGTATATGACATCAGAAACAAGCTTCCTTGGAAAGCTCTACTCATGGTCCTTTGAGGAAGACTTGGGAAGTTAGAAACTTGTAGAGCACAGGAGGAGGGAGAAGCAGACCCCAGAGAGATGGCAGACAAGTGAGATTAAGGTTCTCTGCTTCCCACCAAGACTGATCCTGATTTCCTCAACAGGGAAACCTATCAGGGCTTAGTGCTTGTCTCAAATGACAGCACGTGTTTGCTATGGCTCTGTGGTTTCTCACAAAGCAATGAATTTTTTTCCTGTTTGCTGCTTTCTCTTTCTTCTCCTTGCAACCAGAGCTGCTGGCTCCTGTCTGGCAGGCTGGCTGTGGGACACCATTTGCAGATGGATGGGTGAGCAGGTACCTGTGTAATGCTGACTGTTACAACATGGAGGACATATCCCAGCAGCTGTCTTGAGGAATTAAACATCCCTGATTGCATGGACAGGAAATTGTGCTTTGGCTTTGCACTGCTTGGCTTGGAAGCATCCTGAGAGTAAAAAAGCGGGTGAGCCACAGACGTGGATTGATTTGCAGAGGAAGGGTTGTAGCCTTTGTAGTCATAACGGCATCACCTGCAGTGGTTTCTGGGGCTACTTAAACTGTGTCTGATGGGCTAACTCTAGCCCTTCTTTCAGGCAACAGTGGTGGCTGTTACCTGCATCACTGTTACTGCTGGAACTCAATCAGGTGTGTGGGGCAAGGAGGGGATTGTTTCATGGGCACTTGGTGGTGTGTATATATACAACACAGGTGGTAGGTAGGACAAACAGTGGGGGCATTTTGCTTAAACTGGTACAGTCCTGCTCACCTTTTGGTTGATGTGTAGGGGAGAGGCAGTGGGGAGAGAATTATCTATTAAAAACACAATCAGATGTGGAATGAGAATATGGACTGTGGGTTATGATGCAGGGGAAAAAATCTACCACTCACTGCAATGCTTTCATTTTGCCTTGAATAGAAGCAGATCTGAAATTCTGGAGGTAGTAGAAAATGAAGTATTTCCTACCCTGGGCAGCTCGTGCAAGGCAGAAATGTGTGCAGGTTTGTGCACTGAAGGTGATCCCTCCACTCAGCAGCTGAGGAGGCAGCAGCAACTTTCACCAGTAAGATCATACCAGCAGCGTGGTGGCCCTGGGATTGTGACACCCTTCTAGAGGCCACTTTGATGGACCAGAGCATGGGCTGGATCAGGCCCTTGTGCAAAAAGAGCTCTTCCTCAGCTGAGGGAGGCTTTGCAGGATCAGAGCCTGCTGGTGCTGCAGGAGGTGCTGACACCAAATCAGTGCATGTCATCGCCAGGCTATGCCTGGAGGGATGTATGGCTTGAGCACACTGACTTGGATCATGTCCCATGTATAGTACTAGGGCTGCCAGGCACTGCAGCCAGAACATTTAGTGCTCACCTGGAATACATTGCATGATATATTTAGAATGCCTTTTTTTTTTCATTGTTTTTAATTGCATTCAGCTTTTTTGATAGTTCTGCCAGTGGTCTGCCACATGGTTTTGCAAAATAAAGCCACCACTGAGCAGCGTGTGGGCCCCGTGTCTGCCTGTGAGCCACGTCCCATCTGGCTGTAATTACTAGCTTCACATCAGCAGAAGAGTGTAATATTTAAACATAAATGCTTGATGTTTGCATAGCAAACCTCAGGATGGAAAGCTCTTGATAATCAGCCTGCAGGGAGGAGGTGGGCTTGCTGCAGGTGAGCACTGAGGTGTGTGGGATGTAGCAAGACTTTGTGGGGTTTTATGGGGATAGAGAGAAGAGCAACACTGAATTTAGAAGCCCTTCAAGCGTCGCTCTGGGCAGAAGCTCCACACAGCATTGTAATCCTCATTCTCAGGCAGATGGGTTACAAGCTATGTGGAGCAGTGTGGTGCAGGGCAGATGACCCTGCCAGGGATCTCCCATCTCATCCCACTCAGAACATGTAAGGAGGTCACTGAAGCTTGCAAAATGGTAGAGGAGCTCCTGAAATCAAAACAGGCTCCTTGCCCTGAGTAGTAGCCATCAGGATGGATAACAATCCTTGTTAGGTTTCAGCAGCTCAGGCACCAGCTATGCCTGGAGACCAGAGAACTGGAGCCAAATTCACAGAAACATGGACAATCTATTGCACTGGCCCCCCAAAATTAAGGTTGAGACCACAGCAAACATTAGCCACCTTCTCTGGCAGAGATAAGACCCAATCCATAGTACCCTTCCAAAGAAGCTTCCCCTGCTTGTAGTGGACACAGCGTGAGATCTCTTGTCTATGGCACTTTGCTTCCCTGCCCTTTAATCCCAATCCTTTGGGGAAGGAAAACAACAAGCTTGTACTTTGCCCTGCTCCAATTGGGACGACAAGTGAGAAAACAGCTTCATCTGCTCCCAGGCACCTCTGGAAGGTGACAGACATGTGCTGCCTGCAGCACCCTCTGTTTAGCATTAAGGACCAAGCACGACCATGCACACCCGGCCAAATGAGCGTCCTGGAGCTGCTGGCCCCTGTGCCACCTCCTGCAGGGTACACAGCATCCTTGCTTTGTTCCTGACAGAGAAGAAAATCCATGCCTGGAGATGGCTTTCATTCATAATGCCATCATGGGGCTAGCAGATGGCTCTTCCTGAGCTTGTCCAGACAAGGTTCAACCTGTCACAACTTGTCATTTTATAAGTGCAGGAGGCTAGAGCCTAGGATAACAGGATAATAATAGGATAACAAATGCCTCCTCAATGTCTCAGGGGGTTTGGGGACCTATTCTCTGCAGCTTGCAAACCTAAGGTGAGCCAGCCCTGCTGTCGTCACTGCCTCTGAGGAGCATTGTTCATCTCGACAAACTTTAAAGCTGCATCCTGACAGACCAAAATAAATCAGTCAATAAATAAATCGTCCATCTCGTCTACTGGATTCTGCAGTTTATTTCCTCGGCACTGATGAAAAATAGTTGGATGCTTAGTAGCTTCATGAGACTAATTATGATAAACGGCCCCATCGCTGCTAATATCCGGACATTAATTCCCAGATGGAGCTGCAGAAAATGTCAGGAATGGAAATGTCAGCTCTCTAAAAGGACCTGGCAGGTATTGAATTGGGGACTGGAACGTCAGCAGAGGAGGGAGTAGGGGGAGATCTGGGAATTAGTAGGATGTCAGTACATATTTGGAAGCTATAATTCCTCTCACTTGGTTGCCCAGGTCTTCCCAGCGATGCCACAGCTACAGCTTTCTTCAATTTTACCTTCTCTGCGCCCTGTACTGAGGCAAAAGATTGGCACTCACTAAGCAGGTGACAATTTCTTCGGGCAGAAGCAGCTCAGCCTTAAGCTTCAGGAATCTCTCTCCCACTGAGATCCCCAGAAATGTCACCAGCTCTGCAGGATGGACACACCAAGAACTCCCTTTACACTGGGTGTGGGGCAGGCAGGCTGAGAGACAACGAAAGGTCACGCCCAAACTCTGCTCCCATTCTCCTCTGGGTTTCATATCTGAATTCATATTTACATTGCTACAATTACCAGCTGAATACAAAAATATGAACGGGAAATAGTAAAAAACTCTCTTGGGAGTTTTGTTCTGGTTTTTTGGGGTGTTCGTTTATTTGTTTGGAGGGGGTTTGTTTGTTTCTGGTTTTTTGTTCGCTTTCCACCAACAGTTTAAAATAGTTTCTTGTAGTTAAAAGAGTTATTTATGGAGAATATTCCTTGCCAAGTGAGAGGTACTTCAAGAGTAGATGACCAGCCAGAAAATGGTATGAATGCTCAACTACTGACAACAATGTGTCAGTGATGGCAGTAAGTCAGGCTGGCACCTGGTGCAATAAATCAGCTGATGAACTAGCTCAAGAAACTCTGTTTTGAAGCCATTTTAAATCAAAAAATGTTGGGTTGTCCTCTCATGGTGCAAAGACATGCACTGGTTTTGCTGCTCTGTTCAGCCTGCTGGCTCAGGCCCTGTTCTGTACAGCATATGAAACAGCGGTGTTCACATGATGATCTATTCCAGCTTTTGGCACATGCTTTCCAGTGGAAAAATCTGAACAGGTTGGGGATTCCTTGATCAGATGCCAGTTGGTTAAAAGAAAGGCTTTTCACAGGAGTCTGTTGCTGTTTGTCAGCAAAGGCTGGAATTTTTGCTCAAAGCCAGATCACTTCAACATTTACCTGCTGAGAGGAGATTTAACATTGAGCCTGACAGGTCTGGTTCAGACCACAGACTTGAACCAGAATTCTCCATAGCCCCCCGCAAGTTCTCTTGTGGTAGGGAGCCAAGATGCCTCTGTCTCTCATGAAAAGCATGAAGTTCCTTTGGAAGCTTCAGGGAAATTTTCCAGCCTTTCTATAAGTAGGCAAGTAATGGGGAAGTAGCTGCACCATATTTGCTGTGGAGCTACAGAGCTCCAAACCTCCTGTGTATGTTCTGACAGATGATTTGTCATCTGCATGAAATCTGGCCATTGATCTGTTGGGACTTCTCAGGAGTTTAAGGGTCTAGCTCCAGGGGATTTGGGAGCCAGAGGGTAAGATACTTGGGAGTACCTCTGCCACTAACCCTCCCTGGAATCAAGGTGCCTATAAAGTACATATGGGCTCTTCTTGGAAAAATCTCCCAGCTTACTGGGAGCTTGCTGGCTGACAAGCTCTTTCTGTCAGCAGCCCCATGGAGAACAACAGCATTGCATTTGAGGCAGTTCTGGCCAAATCAGCTGAACCAATTGTGTGGAAATGGCTACTCTCCTCTGCCCACCACTGCTGAGATCTCATCACTGAGTCTTATCTTCTCCATCCCCACTGCTCCCAGCCTGCTCAAGCTTGGCCCTGGTAATCCTCACTGTCATCTTCCTCCTTCTGGACAACCCCATGCCTTTTGTGTGTCTTTCTTGAGGCACTAACCTCTGCCTGCAAATTCCCTGGGGAAGCCTTCTGGCTGGGTTAATGGTGTGATCCCCAATGTGAGAGAACACACTGGGGAGATGCAATACTATGGCACAGTGGTGGAGATGAAGGATAAAATCAACTAACAAGAATGTCACTATTGGAGTCAAAGTCTCATTTGCTTTCTGAAGCAAAAACTGGCTGGAAAGTACAGAACTTGCAGATACAAACTGTTCACTGGTCACAGCCTGACTGAATCCAAGGTAACAGCCTTGTGTTGAGAGCTGTTGAAAGCAGCAGGAATATAATCTGGCTTGATATCACCTCCCCAGAATCAACCTGCCCCTTCAGGAGAAGTGCTGAGGCAACGGAAGCCAGATCTTGTCCTGACTCTCCCTGCTTTATGACTTTCTCAGGGTTTTGTGTCTTAGGGTTTGATCTGAGGACTTTCTGTGAAATGTACTGTTAGCATTGTCAACATGTGGTGTTTTACTCTAGATTAATGCTGTATCTTGTGTGTGGGAACACATGTAGGTGTGGAGACAGAGAAATCTAGGGCCTTATTCTCTAGTGGCCTTGTGCTTTAAGGATCATTTACACCTTCAGCAAAATGTGTGTGGGGTGGGTATGGAAACACTGCTAAATCTGATGGGGCCTGCCACCCACGGTAGGGGGTAGGTGCAAGTGATGGAACAAAACAACCAGCACATCATCTCCAAGGTCCACAGAAGTCAGGATTTTTGCTATTTTATTCTTCCTCCTATAACTAAGAGGAGGCTGCTCTCTGTGGAAGTGAGTTTTGGTGTGATGTGGGGTTTTCTGGGCTATTGGATTGGGATAGATGCAGGAGAACCAAATGAGTGAAAAGAAAGAGCAGAGCAAGAAAAGTGGCTCCAACAGCTCAGACCACGTACAGGAAAAGCTGGGCTCTTCAGTCAGAAAAGAGCCTCAGAGACAGAATGGGCCACTAGCATATTTCACATATTTCTCCTTTCCAGTGCCAGCTCACATCTTAACACCTACTGAAACTGGTTTGATTCTCATGTCTACTAACTGTGTGAAAGAAGAGTTTTCTCCCTCCCTGTGAGTCCAGACTCTGCTAACCTTTTCTTATGCTTTCACTCCAGTGGTGTGATGTGAGACAGGGAGAATGGTGTATTCCTTCTCCCAAAACAGCCTTGCACTAAGGAAAATACTGGGTAAGTCATTGACCAGTGTGTTTCAGCACGGACTTCTCTTCTTGGAGAACTGTTTTCTTGGGAACTCAGCATCAAATCTGTGGCCTCAAAAGAGCCCATGGTAGAAAAGGAGCACTAAGAAGAACTGTCAGAAGAAAGATAACACTAAACCTTTGGTGCTGGCCCAGCCGAGGACAGGATCTCAGCTCAGACTGATACAAGAAGGTGAAAGCACAGAGATGCTCAGCTGTGCCAACCATCACCACTGCCACTTTGAACCTGCCCTTTGCAAGTGGGTAGATAACACATTCCCCTGCCTGGTCTTCCTGGGCTAAAGGAGCACCCATGAAAGCAGGACACAGTGCCAGCATGTCCTGCTGCAACAGCTGGGAGCAAGGCTCTGGAGAACCAGAAAGGCCTTTCGAAGGCAGGTCAGGGAATGGATCAGACATGGAGCAGCACATGGAGAGAAGGTGGCTCACACACCTGTTTGCTTTCTGTTCTGGCCTGGTGGGTTTGTGAAGGCCCAGCCAGTCGAATCAGTGGGGCTTTTACCTCCTGACTTGCTGAAGCATTTTGTGGTGAACTTTGATAGCCTGGTCCAAAATGAAGCCCAGCTGACCACAGGAAGAGCAAGACCTGCAGTGAATCCCAGCCCACTGCAGGGGGATGAAGCCAGCATGAAACGGATGCATAATTTTCCTATGCAAAGGGCAACGGGGCTCCACTATTGTTTCCTCTCAATCAGAGAAGCCATCTGGGATGTGACTCCAGGGAACTCCAGCAAAGCTGTAATTATATCAAACATAATTGAGGCAAGCCAGCAGCACTCCTTACTTAAGTAAAACGATGAGGCCAGCAATATGACAGAGGACATACTCCTGGGAGTTTCTCCAGCATCTGCTGCTTTCAGTGGGGCTGGGAGCAGTTCAGCCTGGAGTGCAAATCCACCCAGAGACCTCCTTGCTGCATGGGGCTGATCCACGTGAACACCTTGGCAGCAGCTGAGCATTGCTGTGAGGGAGCTTGCTAATCTGGAGAAGCTTGTGTTTCTTCTCTGAGGTTCTGCCTGCCCCACCTTTCTCTGTCCAAACCTCACTTGGAAATTTTTAGATGGCACAAATTCATCACCACTGTTCACTACCAGGCCCGTTACCCTCGGCAGATAGCCAGGCAGGGAGAGGAACCAGTGCTCTTGGCCTGGGCTCTGCTGCCTCCCCATGGCATGCCTCCCATCCTGGTGCCTCTTTACCTAATTCTCTGCCCCCACACAAGGCCTAGTGGGCATTGCTTGGGCCAGCCTACCAGCTGTGTTGTCTTGCTCCTCTGGCCCTGCTTTCTAGGACTTGCGCCTCTCCCAAGTGCACAGCTGGGAAGCAACAGGACTCACTGTCAGCCTGGCCAGCAGGCATTGGGGTCTCAAAAGAGCTATGAAGCAGCCTCTGCGCACCCACCTGCCACAGCTCTCCTCCTGCAGGAGCCTCCACTCATCTCCTGTTTCATCCTTTCCTCCTCCTCTGCCCTTTCTACTCCTTCACAGTAGATCTCTTATGGCTTGCAGTTTTTCTCTTTAAATCTTTCCCTCTCTGCTTTTCCACCTCCTTCCTCTCCCCCAAAATAATCCAAACCTGTTCTTCCTCACTCCCCCACAGGGCTGGCACTGCTTGTCCCTTCCCCACCACTCCCTCTGTGGGGGACCAGCTTGTTGGGGCCTGCTCAACAGGACTCAATGCCACTATTCCTTCTGCAGGGATGGCATGTTCTCCAGGGCCAGTAGTCCCTCATCCCCACCCAACAGGGTCTTTTAGTTCAAGACTTTCATGGGTACACGAGGTTGATTTAGAAAAGCCAAGGTGCAGCTCTACATCAGCACCCTGCCTGCCTCCACTCATTCTGGGGATGGGGGAAGGGTCAGCTGGACCTTCCTGGACAGTGGCCGGGAGGGTTAGCAGCCAGCTGGTGTGGAAGGTGGCACTGGGACAGCAGTTACCTAACCCCTCACCTTCCTCGCACGGGGAATGGGGGCTGTCCCCAGCGGCACTCGGTGGCTCCTTGCTGGGATGCCAAGCACCCGCACCCTGGGGCTGGCAGCCCTGGAAGGCACGGGTTGGTGGTGGCTCGGTGCCACTGCTCCACAGCCGTAGCCTCTGGTGGCAGATCCGCGTTTGCCCTAGAGTAGTGACTCAGTGGTGACTCTGAAGTAGCAGGGTGGTGTCCCCGTAGTGGCTGGCAACGCAGAGACGCCAGTGGCACCTCCATAGTGGTGACTCTGAGGTTGCTCCAGGGGCTCTGCGATGTCCCTGCGGCGGCAGCTGAAGTGGCAGGAGCTTTGCGGTCTCCCCGCGGTGCCCCTGCGGTGGCTCTGAGGTGGCACCGGGGGCTCTGCACGGCCCCGCGTTGGCAGCTGCAGGTTGGGGCAGAGCACTCTTCCCCAGGAGAGCGCTCCCCCCCGGCTCGGGCGTGGCGTTGCCGGCCCCGCGCTGCCCCGCGCCTCCTCCGGACCAGCCCAACGGCCCGCGCGGGGGGCGCGGCAGTCTCCAGACGGAGCCTTCTGTCCGCCTCTGCTCCCGTGGCAACGCGTGCGGCGTCGGGGCGGACTCGGGTCGGTCGGGGCAGACTCGGGTCGGTCGGTGCGTACCGCCCGCAGGCAGGACCGGGCAGGGCCCCGCCGGTCCCCGGAGCGGGGCTGGGGCTGCGGGCTCCGAGGAGGGGCTTGGGGGCTGGGGCGGGCCCCGCCGGGCCGGGAGGGGCCGGGAGGGCGGCCGGGGCGTAGGTATGAATCATGAGGGAGTCCCTTCGTGCTTTCAGGACACTGAAAGTGGCGGTCAGGGCCAGGATTCCTCGGAGCATTGGGAGTGGGCTGTCCCCCGCCGCTGGTGCACAGGGTGGGCGCCGCGAGCTGCTCCTGGCGCTGCCCTATCTCCACACGTCGCACGTTAACAGCCCCTGGGCTGCTCCTCCCGCACTCCGCAGTCTTTCAGAAATGAAACCAACAGCAGCGTTTGTTTCATCGGCGTCGTGCTTCGTAAATGACACAAGCCTTGTTGGAGTCACGGTGTAAATGGTTGGCGGGGTGTCCTGCGGCGCCCACCGTGGCTGTAACCCCAGGCCGTGCCGCTGGGCCCCGGGCGTAACGAGCACCACCGGCTGCCACCCGCCTGTGCTGCTCCCCCTGGGCCCAGTGGTGCTTCCCTGCTGCTTTCCCGTGGAGAAAAGAATGCATTTAAAAACCCAGAGGAAAATCAATTTTAAAACTCTGCAAATTGTTGGAGGGAATGGGCTGCTATAAAACTCGAAATTACCTTCAACTCTCTTTTTAAAGTAGAAGGGATTTGAAGTACGGGATAATGTTTAGAGCAGTTTGTTGAGAGCGCATCACCTTGTCTGAGCTTATATTGTATGGCTTAAATAATAGGAGGAGAAAATTTCTGCATGTTGGTGTCCAGATGGTCTAGTAGCTGGGTTTCTGGCTATGCACAGATAAATAGATTTTAGATAAATACTAGATTTCAATCTGTGTTTTTGCTTAGGGGTTAGATGATATTTAAAGTGCTATTCTCTATTTCTGTTGCGATTTTTAGCCATTTTAAAACTTACTTGAAAGAAAAGAGTCCTGTTTTGTTAAAGCTTTGGATCAAAGAATTGAAGTAGAGGCAACAGATCAAAAAGCTCGTACCAGACGTTGAGCAAGACACGTGGGAGTTTGACTTCTTGGATGTGTAAAGCCTGGATTTACCGAGAAATTGTAATTATAGTTTTGCCACAATGACACAAAGATGCTGTAGCTAATGTTGTGTCAGCAGTGCCATAAGAATATGCTCTCACTTTGAATAGTTCAATTTAGCATAATACATTGTATCTGGTATATCTAGGAAACATGCTTTTCAGGTGTGAGGGAGTATGACTAAACTAATGCAGAGATAGGTGTCTCAGCAGTCAGGAAAAGGCTTTATAGCTAATGCTGGGACAGCTTGGTGCCAGCCAGATGTTTGGCAGTGAAGAATAGGAAGATACTCCCAGGTGTGCAAGGAGGGGAGAAGGGTTACTGAGGAGGGCAGAGAAGCTGATTTCAGGAAGACACCTCACTTACGTGCGATGAGCTGGTCTCCTATTTCCTCCACCTTTGTGCCTCTCCTTGTCAAAGGAGTGCTTCAGTCCTGGGGAAGGTGCTCCAAGTATGAAAGGACTGAAGGCTGTGAATGTAGCATGTATCCAGCCTCCTGCCCTCAGAGTGCGATGGGGCACTGGGCAGTTCCACTGCTCTTCTTCAGGATCCCTTGGACAACCAAGGAATCCTTGAGCACAAGCTATATGGTACCATCAGCAATTGCTGTAGCAGAGCTGGCGGAAAGCTTGAACTGCGATATTGTGCTTGCTGCAGGATGGAAGGTGTTCTCTCCCTGGCAATCCATGCCAAGCTCTGCTGCCCAGGGATGAGGGTCTGGGGTCACCCCTGGATGGAGCGGAGGGGAGGGCAGCCCTAGATCTGCATGCTGTGCATTCTTTCAGGGGTGTGGAAAGGCAGTTAGTGTTGGAAGCTTGGAAGGAGGGAACTGCTCTGCAGTAAACTTCTTGGCTCAGCAGTTAGGCTGAGTAAAAGAGAGGGTCTCTTCTCATCTTTGGAGCCTGGAGACCATTCCTGAGAGGTGGATGGGACAGCCAAACCACCTAGCTGGAGGCTAGCACTGAAGCGAGCTCCCCACCATGCTCTGGGAAACCTCCTTGTTGGAAAACACACACACATCCCAGCAGCTGGGGTGACAGGAGAGTAGGATTCCCTTTGTGCTTAGCAATTCTCCCATATCCATATCAGCTTAAGTGCTCTCAGACAAGCTGTTTTACTGATTTGTTTGGGGAATTGCTGGGAAAACCTTGGATGACTGGTTTTGTTCTTTAAGTGGTGTGTGTCAGGATTTTATGCAATTCCAAACGCAGGGACCTTCCCTCTGTGCAGGTGGGAGAGCATGACGGATGTTTCTGGTCTGGACACTGAGTCCACTGAGTCCATTGTTCTATTTTGACATAAGTGCTCAGGATGGACTTTACAGAGGTGTGAGTGAGTACACAGCAAGCAAAGTAGCAAAGGATTAGGCCTGCTGTGGGCTGGCTTGGTACACTTGTCTCCAATCATGGAAACTTGTCCATCATGGGCAGCAGCCACATTATTTTGGTTCTAGGCAGAGATTGCCAGTCCTGCTAAATTGGGAATGGGTTCAGTCAAAACAAAACAAAACAAAACCCCTGCTAAAGGTTCAGATGAACCTTGTGTCTTGGAGCTAGCATCTTTAATTGGATGGTTTTAGGATTCTGGTGGTAAGAGGCAAAAGTGCAGCAAGTCATGTTGGCACAATGGCCCAGCTCCCAAGGAGAGGATGCTCAGGTGACACATCAGGAGAGGCATCGCAGGGTCGTTCCGCCTTGCTGCTGTTCTCTGAGCCAGTGCAGCAGGCACAAAAGAGTCCAGCAGTGATTCATCAGGAATCCTTGGATCTTGGCTGATTCCAATCAGTCCTGCTGGGCTGCTAAAATAGATATGGCCAGAGCATAAAATAGCTAATAAAAACAAAATCCTCCATGGAAAATGCATTCTTCAGGGTGTGAGGTTTCAGTTGCCATGCCAAAGCAAAGCTGAGGGGAGAGAGATTTGAGATTTTCTAGCTTGAAGGAGGGGAGGAGGTATTATTGATCTCACCTCCCAGGTCTTTCCAATCTGTTCATTTACTCTATTTCACTTAAAAGATTCGCATCATGGTAACCTTGATTTATTATCCAATTTCTTTTTTGATTCAACCTCTCAAAATTGTGCACTGGCTTGAACCTGCATTAATAAACCAACACAGTTATTCCCTCTTATCTCTGGCATGCATGTAATGCTTTCTCTGCTGTACCCGATTCATTCTCACAGTCAGGCAGCAAGGTGAAATTTTGAGAAGATTGCCCTCTCTCATCCACAGTATAGGGCGAGCAGAGTTTTCACTTCATTCTAGAGCAGAGCAGAGAGGGCATGGCAGGGAGGGATCCTGTGGCGTTGTCTCCAGGTCAGGATGAAACTCCATACAAGTACTGTGCCAGCTGTGGCCTTCAAGACCAGGCAAGGTCTTTCCAGCACTTAGCTGTGGGAAGCTGGAAGACTCCTACTGCAGAAGCTTGGCTAACAGAAGTAAGAAAAGTCCTAGCAAGGGTGCAGGAAACAAATCACTAGTCAAGTAGGGCTGGATGAGGAGTCTGGGTCTGGCCCTGAGCAGGAATTGATCAGTAAGCTGTATTGGCCTCAGAGTAATTTGAGAGACACCATGGAGAGCTTTGACTCATAATTTACATGAATAAGCTACACAGGTATGTGTACATAATTATATCAGTTCATGCATGTGCAGGCTGGAGGGGTTTGTGTCACTTTAGCTGTTCTAAGTTACAATAGTCATCTCTGTGTTTAGAGAAGCCTAAAATCAAGGGTTGCATTATCCTCTTGCCAGTAGTCTGAGAGCTGTTCTTAATTGGTATCGCTCAGTGCACAAAGGTTTTTATAAGATAAAGTTGTGTAGCTGTGATATTTGCCTGGACTTGCATCTCCCGAGGTGGAAGAGCAGAAATTATTTGTGAACTGAGCAAAAATATCCCCTGCAGGAGGAGAAAGAGGGGAGCTTCTGACTGTATTTTAATATGTGTTAGGTGATGCTTAAACATCTGTCATGAATTATTTAAATGAAAGAGGCAGACTTGCACCTGGGAGTAGTTGTGTTGGTATCCTGGGCTGTAGCTTACTCCCACTGGAGTCAAGTGTGACAAGGTTTTTAAGGGATTTGGGTGCAGCAAAAGTAGTACTTCTCTTGTAGTCCCAGTTTACTCAAATTCTCCTGGCAGGCTTTTGAATGCTGCCACAGATCCGGGAAGCCCCTGCTGCTTAAGGAAAGCAGCTTTTCTTGTGTATACTGCTGGTTTTCCCACTCCAAAACCCATCTGGAATAATAAAGTGATCTCTTTCTCTAGGGTTAGTGAGCCATTGAGGCAGCCACGTGAGTCTGATGGCCCCCAGGCCGTGAATGCAGCAGTTGGTATCAAATCAGGGGATCGAACTCTCCATGTTAGCACTCATTGTAGCAAGTCAAGGATATCCAGCACTGTGGGAGGGTGTGGAGGAGTGCCAAGGATACAGTGTGTGACAGGCTCAATGTCTTTCCACTCACAGTAAGCCCAGGGCTACGTCACAGCATTGTTCTCCTGAGAAGATGGAGAAAGCAAGGAAGGAATTGAAGAATTTTGTGAGTAGGAGCCGTCCCAGTACCAGCAACGAGGCATCTGCTTCAGGAGCCTTCAGTAGTTCAAGGGTAAGTGCAAAGAGCAGTCCTTTCTCCAGCACTGTCCTGAAAGGAAAAGACTGATGGTACAGCTGGTGTAGACATATGCAGGTTTTACCTCAGGTCTTAGCCCTTCCTTTGCTCAGAGTCCTTTGTGCAAGATCTTGATCTTTACAAAGTGAAGCTGTGAGGCTCATCCTGGTCAGAGTTGTGCTGCGTTCCTCTGTAGCCAGTGACAGCACTGTCATGATTGCCTGGGTTTAGGATGCCAGTATGGCAGAGCAGGCTTGTGGTTGTGATTGTAGGTGATATTTGGTAATAAAACCCTAATGACTGGCTGCCTAATCAGCCCCCAGTCAACATCCTAAACTGACATCAAGCCACATGCTGCTGGGAGATCCCCTGCCCCTGTGCATTGAGCTGAACTTTTCAGGTATTTGTGTCTCTGAGCGTTTTCTGACCATTACTCACAGTCTCAGTTGTCCCAAAAGATCTGGTAGTCAGATTTACAATCACACTTTCTCTCTGTACCTCTATGATCCCTACTCACACTATGCCACAACTGTGCTCTGACACTTCCATCACATTGCAGGGTGCTTCTGCTGGCCCCCACGTGTCCCGGTCTTTGGTGAACCAGGCACAACAGGAGCCCCACACCCCCCAAGGTAACTACACCGAGAGGGAACGAGGTGAGACAGAAAACTGGGCCATAGCTGTTAAGGTTGCCTATAGTGGGATACCCTATAAGGTTGCCTATGCTGGGAATTAGGCTGCTGCCTCTGGGTTCATTCTCTGCTTTCATTTTCAGTGCTCAGGAATGAAGCTGAGCTGCTTGATTATCCTGTGAAAAGTGAATTTCATTTAGGGGTGCAGCAAAGTGATCTGAGTGGGT
The DNA here is from genome assembly GCA_017589585.1 of Phylloscopus whistleri. Taxonomy (NCBI): domain Eukaryota; kingdom Metazoa; phylum Chordata; class Aves; order Passeriformes; family Phylloscopidae; genus Phylloscopus; species Phylloscopus whistleri. The sequence continues at coordinate 6,210,193 of JADMLD010001393.1, read as the reverse complement.
GGTAAAGCCATGCTTCCTTTTCTCCTGGATATATCTACTTTTCCCCGGGGTTCAGGGTGGACTATGCTGGTGCCTGTGGGAGTTCTGGTCCTGCTGCCAGGAAAGCACTGGATTTGCATGTGTTCTTACTGTGCATGGAGCCAGCAGTGTCCCTTTCCTGTGAAAATCATAGAATATCCTGAGTTACAAGGGACCCACAAGGATCATCAAGTTAAACTGCTGGTCCTGCACATGACAACCCCAAAAATGGAACCTGCCTGTGAAGGCTGTATTCAGGATTTAGGTATAGCCAAAATCATGGTCTTCCCTCATTTATTTATTCTGCACCCAGCTGCACCCAGAGCAGATTGTCTCCCTAGATGCAAGGGCTCTCTGTGTGTACAGAGCTGCTGGTGCCACCTGCTTACAAGAACTTGTGTCATGGATGCTCAAATATAGGAACAGAGAATGGTTGAAGGTTTGCCAGCACTCTCTTGTCCCTTAAAGCACTCCTGGGGATATGGATCATAGACTGGCAGTGGGTGGGAAGAAAGTGTGTGTGTGAGAGGATTTTAGAGAAAGATGGGAACTGTATATACCACCCTCCTGTGCTTAGATGTGACATTTATTTTCGTGAGTGAGGACAAATGCCTGCTTCCTCAAGGGAATCTTGACAAGCTAGACTCATCTTTAACAAGTGGAGACAGGACTCTATTTATGATCTGCTGTTTCTTCAAGGGGGAAGAAGCCATCAGGTTGGAAATGTAAATGCAAATGAAACACTAAGTATTGACATAAATAGTTGATAGTGCACAAAGTGCCATAATGGATGGTGCCATGGATTTGGCAACAATTAAGTGACTAAAGTGGAACAGCTGTGCTCCTTGACAGCAAATACAAATCAGGGCCATTCTGTAAAGACCCCAAGCAAGAGATATGCATGAGGCAATTCCTCAAAATTATGTTATGGACCATGCAAGTGTTTAAGAGCACATTCATGTCAGGCTAGTTGCCCTTCCCGACGGTGGGGAGTAGAGAGAGCAGAGCCAGTTAGTGGCTATTTCCTTTAGTCTCTAAGCAGACAAACAAGGGTTGAGTCAGGGGCCATTTAAGAGGGACAAGGGAGTGACCTCTTAGAGGAGCCTTCCTGTACCTAACCATCCTGAAACAGTTAGCATTATTGGCTGTTCTGCACAATTGCTTTGAAGTCAAGGGTCACATCCATGACTCCAGAAGCACATGCAACACAGTGAACAATTGGGTTCAAAGCTTGACATTCAAAATACCGAATTCCAAACCAGAACCTTAAGGTTCTCCTTGATAGAGTGTGAAAGTTCATCAAAGGAAAATCTCTCACTCCACTAAAATCTATTTTTAGTTCAATGCTTAGCTCTGTCTAGTGAATAGTGCTTTTTAAAGCTTGCATGCAATTACTTAATTTAGGTTAAGCTTCAAATTCCCAGTTTGCTGCTGTTCTATTATTTGCCACTTGTTTAGCAACATAAACAGTTCGGTTTATTTATGGCATAAATGACATGGTTTAATTTATGCCAGTTCTTGGAAATGTGTACTTTTTGCTTAGTCCAAATTTCTGTTGAAAACTTTTGCCAAATGGTGAGATTGTTGGCTGTTTAAATAATTTTTTCTCACACCATTGCTGATTTGAGTGGGTGGTTTGATTGAGCAAAAGCTGAGAAGTGAGAGGTTTGTCCCAAGGTGTGAACAGGCACTTCAGGAGACAAAGACCACCTTCAAAGGTGACCTGCAGCTTCTTTTCCCCCATAATATTCATAAAGCCTTTATCACCACCTTGACCAAGTTCCTCCCAGCTATGACTGACTCAGTCTCAGGGCCCCCCAGAGAGGCAGGGGGATCCCATCACTTTTTGAGGGTGATGGAAGCTGTGCACTAGAGACAGTAACGTGCCCACTATCATGTAGAGAGTCCTTAGCAAAGCTGGAAACAAAACAGCTCCTTAGAGCCAGGTCAGTGCCCTGGCTCCCAAAAATCTGCATGGCAGTAATTCTCAGTGGAAGTTTCTTCTGTGCCATCACTTTGATACTGAAAAACCATAATCACATATTGTCACAGGGAAAAAAGGTCTTTCTTTCTGTTTCTAATTTGACGTTTGCTTGATTTCTCTTACAAATCTAATGAAGTGACTTCTGCAGACAACCCAGTAGACAGCAGAGCCCTCATTTGTGTGCGAATGTAAAGCAAAGTGATGCCTGGTGGTTTCAGATGTGTTTCTCTTTATCTCTTAGCCACCAAATTCAAGACGCCTGAGAACTTTAAAGGTCTCCTGGATAAGCAAGTGGTTGGACCATCCACTGAGGACCTCTCTGAGTCAGATTTCCCTGTACAATCATTTAATCCCAAAGTGCAGTTGCCTTTCAAACGGATTCCAGGGCAAAACCCTCGGAAGGTTGAAGTAGAGAGGTAAGTAACCAGAAGATGGCTAGAGGCATCATTGTGAAATGGACACAGCAGATTAGGATGTTGGTTTTTTGCCTTTTTTATGCTTTCAAGACATAACATGTCAAAAATCCTTAAGAAAACCTTATCCTGGAAGGCAATGGTCTCCAAAGTGGGGCATGCATGCATTGCAGAGGGTGCAAAAGATAATTCATTGGGATATGGGAAGAAATCATTGTTTTAAAATAGTATTTATGTCATCTTTTTGTCATTCTTTTTTAATATCTGGTTTTGTGTGTGCATATGTATGTACAGTAGTACATATATATAATTTACAGATTGGAGTAATTGATCGTTCTAGGTCATTTCCACTGAATTATTTTGTGCTATAAATGAAGAAATAGACATGGATGCAATGTGTACTAAAAATGTTTTTAGTGATAGGGGTGCACAGTAAAAAAGTGGAGTCATAGGCATGGAAATGCTTATAGGCACATTAAGTGGTTATTTCCTCTTCTGATGTAAACCAGGAAGAGACGGCTGTATCTCTCCTTTGATATTGCTGAGCTCTTGGCCAGCAAGGGGATAGACTCCAATCAGCTGATGCCAAGGCACTATGACCCTGACAATATGCCACCTATTGAGGAGACAAAAGATTCTGTGTTTCCAATCTACCTCCCATTACAGGTAAGAGAGCACATTTGGTGCTTGTGATCTGTCTCATTGCTTATACGACAGGAGATTTCTGAGGACACTTAGCCAGTATTGGCACAACAAGCAACAAAACAAGGAAATGCTTTGGAGCTGGCTCAAGCACTGAAGAGTCTCTACAAGATGCTGAGCATCTTCTGCAGGGTGCCCACAACTTCTGTCAAAAGTAATAGTTCTTGAGAGTGCTCCTCACTGGCCTTTGTGTGTCCAAAGGAGAAGTGTCTCATGTTTCCTTCTGAATGCAGTAGTCAGCAGTATTGCTGCAGGAAATCTCTCCAGATGTTGGTCTGTTCTCCCTAGGAAAGGGTTGGAGATAAAGATACTTCTGTTTGTGAGAAAATTGTCAACCAAAGATTAGCTCAGCTTTTGCACCAGGACTGGTTTCCGTATTTTGTAGCCCATTTAGGAACTGTATTTTAATGTTTTCCTCTCATGAAATTTTTTATTGGGTGTTTTCTTGTTTCTGAAGTAAATCTTAATTTCACTCATGTCGTTGCTTTTTAGGTGTTTGACAATGATGAATTTGACTGTCGAACTCCAGAAGAGTGGATCTCACTAGGACTGGAGCCAGGATGTTCTGATAGAAAGCCAGTGCCTGGAAAAGCACTTCTACCTACAGATGATGTACTTGGACATGGTAAAACTTGAATCGGTTACTGCTCATGCAGGGCAACACTTACAGTTACAGGCCCTTTCAGCAGAGGGGAATGTGCAGATTCTGATGAGTGTAGCTCTCAATAGCTGAAAAGCCATATCTCCTTTTGGCCAGGCTCAGGCAGTCATAGCAAGAGACTAGAGATCTCACGGACTGCCAGTCCTGCCCTGGACTGTTTCCATTTTTTTAGAAGTTGCCTTTGCCTTTTGACTTTCTGTCAGCACAGACAAAATTTCTCTTTATTGGTGCATAGCTATCTCCATGGAGTTAGGTAACCCGCACACAGTATGTTCTGTCTGGATTTCACTGCAAATGCAGGATCAGAAGATGAGTTCAGACTACAGTGAACATACAAGTAGTAAACCTGGGCCAAATTAAGTGATGTGGACATTATTTTCCCATCATTTGGAGCCTTCTCAATAAGAGGGCATTACTAGGTACAGTTGTACTAATGTCCAGCTGTGGCTGCAGCTCGTATTAATACATCTGCAGTGGCTTTAAAGCATGGGAACTGGCATCTGCAGCTCTGGAGCAGCCTCCAGAAGTTTGACTGTCTGCAAAACTGAAGCATAAAACATAAGCTCTGTGTATCCTTGGGCAGCCAGCATGTGATGGCTGAGTTCTGCTTGCAGCTGTCTTTGGGAACACCACACCTGATGACTCCTCATATTGAATGGACAGCATAATGCTGTCCTGACTTGTATCCATATTGATATCAATACAGATACATATCTGTCTCGTGTGTGCAAAACATTGAAAATTCTAAGCTGTAAGACTTAAATTCATTATTTAATTGGTCACAGCAGAAACTCTGCGAGATTGATTGAGATTCAAACGAGCAAATGGATTTGCTGTGGCATCACTGCTCAGATCAGGAAAGTCCATTTGCTGTAGCCTCCAGGAGAATGGACTAACCCTGTTTTAATCCTTGGCTCTCTCAGAGGACCCCAAAAGCCAGGACTTGATCTACGAGTGGATTGCTGTTGGTGTTCTGGATTATGACAAGGAGACAGACCTCTACTTGGTCCATAAAAGAGACAAGAAAGGTCTGGTGCGTGACGAAGAAGGGAGACCCATCCTCAATGGAGGAATAACTCCAGAAGGTGTGTTTCAAATAAGGTCTTTTGGGACCTGTCATATAGACTGAGAGCCAGTTCATTACCCATGCTTGGAAATGGGAAGGACACCAAGAAGTCATTTAATCCCTTTCACTGCTATCTCTCTTGATATGTGTCTGTTTACCTTGTCTGAAAAAACCTCCAGGGAAGAGAACTCCACATCTTAATTTGACCCCATTTGAGGTTTTCCCTTTGGAGACACCTTTCTTTTTATTCCTTCTCCCATCCTTCCTGCCTTCAAGAAAAGTAAAATGTTGGCCTTTCTGGGTCAATGCCATTCTGAAAGGGAGTTGGTCAGATTAAAATGAAGTACCCTTCTCTTGAAAGGTTTGGAGATGCTCCTTATCTCTCGCTGTCCTCAGCTTTGGTCCCTCATTTTGATCTCCTACAAGCAGCCCAATTATCCTCTCTATCAAAAAGCTGCTGTCAGCACTGCAAACCATTCTGTTTTGTTTTCCCTGCAGACCATTGTAAGCTGTACTTTTATTTCCCAGGAAGACCTCCACTGTTGCCGTGTCAGTACTGGGTGCCACGAGTTTGCCTGCAGTTCCTGGCCGAGGATCCCCAGGTGTTTGCGGAGCGTGTGGCCGCTGCCGACAGGCTGCGCAAGAAGACACAGGGGCTGCTCATGTACCACTTCTACGTGGACTGCATGCCCACAGAGGGGCAGGACACCATCAATGAGAAAAGCCTGCGGAGGATGAAGCGCTTGGCTATACAGACTCCCAAACTGAAGGATGAGAAGAGGTAAAGCATCATGTACATGTCTAGGGGCTCAGCCTTCAGTCCATAAACATTGTGGGATTTCATAGGGCTACAAAACAAGTGTCAGTGGAGGCAGATCTTGAGCAGCCACCTCACAAACCATGGATCTCACCTGCCTTCCATTCTGTGCTCAGGCACACCACTCTGTTGCCCAGAGTGGCATCAGAAGTAGGCAGATAGCAGCCCCAGGGACACATGTACAGGATGGGTGGTCTGTCAGTGTTCCCAGCTGAAGCAGGTTCCATATGCAGAACCACCAAGCCATGCCTACACCTGCAGTTAAGTGGCTTTCAACAGCTAGAAGGTTGACAAAAATGGCATGGTTGACCTTGCTGTCTCCCTGTGCTTTTGAGGAACAGATCAGTCATTGCTGTACTGATCTGCAGACCACCCATTGTCTCCAGAGACCTGGCTGTTGTCTGCTCGTGACCCTTCTACCTATTAACAGCTGCTAAAACAAATCAAAAGAAGATCTTCACAGGGGGAGGCAAACAGAACAGGAGATCTCCACCTGGATATAATGGAGTATCTCTTTGTGATGCAGTTCGTATTGGGGAGGCATTTAAATGTCCCTGGGCTGATGAATCATGAGCCACTGCTGGTGTTGCTGGGAATCAGCCGTGGCTGATTACCTTGCTCAGAAATAGGAAGGTGAGGAGCTGCATGGTCTGCTGGCCTGAACTGGAAAGTAGGAGAGTAATTAGTCTCTGTGAGCAGAAATATAGGGATAAAGAAAAGTACTCTGCCTGATTGAGGTAAAGGATGATGATTTCCTAAGGCAAATGGAGCAGGGTTTCAGTGCTTATGTGAGTGTTCTGGCTGAGAAAATGTACAAGAGGCATTCAGCAGGAGGCCAGCTTGGATAGCCCAGCTTCTCCAGAACTGCCAGCTACTTTCTTTAGTTTGTGGTTATTTCTCCTTCCCTCTGTAATGTTTCTACCTAGTGGGGATGTTTCTTTGAACTGAAAAGACACTTACGAAGACTGCAGTCCTAGTCCTCACTCCCTGCTTGCCTCTGTCATTAAAAGTCCAGTTGATCCCTTTGCTGGCTGCTTCATTGTCTGCGCTATTCTCCTGATGTGTTCAGTGGTAGGTGGGCTTCTGGGTTAGCAAATTTTGGAGGGAGGGAGAGAGGGGCAGAGTTTGCAGTAAAGCTACAGACATACATGTTCTCAAATGCCATGGGTTCTCAGTGTTTGTGTGTCTTGTAACAGCCTGTTAGACTATATAAGCAGCCTGGAGAAAGAAGTGAAATTAGACTATAAACACATCATGAACAGGATCAGCTTTGACAGAGTCGTCGCTTCCAAACCCCAGATGTTTTCTTATGTTACCCTGCCAGACAAAGAGGAAAAGGAAGCACCAGAGAAAGGTAGGGAGCAGTGAAGCAGCTTGCATTCAGTGTGGTTACCTCTTGTGTTTGATAGGATTCATGGTTTGCTGTAGGAACTCTGTGAGGGTGGGCGGAGCCCCAACGGCCTTGCCTTGGAGGCAGCCCTTGCTAAAGAATTAAGAAGTGTTGCGCAATCCCCAGCCAGACCCTGGAACAACAAAACAGCCTCTGTGCTTACGGCGACTCTCCTAGAAGACCCACAAACACCCTCGGGACCTTATGTAGATCTGTTGTAACCGATTGGTTTTGTACCCTTCCCCCCTCCCACCTAGCTCCCTATAAAACCCCTGAAATCGCCCCTGACAGCCAGGGTTCTCTCTCCTGCTGGCTCCCTTCGCTGATGTCCCTACAATAAAGCTGCTTCTGCGGAATCCCCGAGACGAGGCCCTCTCTCTCTCTCCACCCCGAGGCCGGCTACAGCAGAAAGCGAAGCTTCACAGGAGGCAGAAGCTGAAATCACAGAGCGAAATCACTAAGAGCTGAACCACTGCCTCCTGCTGAGCTCGCTACCCACCAGCTGAGAGAGTGCCTGGCCCCCTAGGGAGTGTCTCCGAAGAGATACTTTTCAGGGTGGACCAGCCTCTTGGGGGTCCAGAGCCAGGGACCCCCCATCACCAGCTGGGATATTAGAACTCTCAAGTTCATAGTAATGGTTAGAGCTCACAAGGGGCAGCACCAGGAGATTATGTGAGACTTTTGAGTATGTCTCCTCTTTTTTAGGGTGTATTTACATGTTCATGTTACCACAGCTACAATACATTAGAACTCATCAGCTAAGCTGCAGTAACTCTGCAAGTGTACCCTTAACGCCACCAAATGTTTGGCAGGGTGATTAGCTTACCACTGTGCTGGGGCTGACTGCCTTGCCTCTGCAGTCCCCAGCTGAGAAATGCCTCAGGTGTTGAAGAGGGCTCAGGCTCCTTTAGAGTCCCAAACAGGAGGAAAATGGCCCCAGTAGAAGATGGGGAGAGGAGAGCATATTTTGTGCACTTCAATCTTCCAAAGGGCAGGAAGGCCTTGAGGTGCTTGACAAGTGGCCTCTCACAGATGAGATGACTCAGCTGTGCCTTGGAGCCTCAGTGGGAAGTTTCTTCAGTTCCAGTGTTCTTTCTCGTGGAAACTTCCTGAGCCAAAGCCTTGGGAAGGTCAGGCACCAAGACAGCACCTCAGCCCCTAATGGGAGGCTGCAGATGGTCTCTGCTGCAGAGCAGAGACTCTCTCTTTCATCCAGCCCTTTGCTGAAGCTGCTGCAGGATATCGCCTGTGCATTACAGAAGAGTCCTTTTCACAAGTGCTTCCCAAAGGGACCTGTACTCTAAAAGCAGAAGCTGAAATGGATGTTGCAGGCAATGACATTATTTCTTTTTTTGGTGCTAGGGCTCGTCTCTGTCCCAGACTATCCTTTTCATAAACAACAGAGAGAATTCAACTTAGTCTCCCTCCTGACCAGGCCAGAAGTCATCCATCTCCTTGCACAGGTACAAGATGAGTGCAACAAGGCAGCTGTCATGTCTCTGTTTAACACAACCGTAACCAAACTTGCCTCTCTGGAGGAATTTGAAGAGATCCAGACTCAGACCTTCACTCAGGTGAGCAGAGGAGGTGTGAGTGATAAACACATGGAGCAACCAGTAGTAGTGTCACAGATGCAGCAGCTGCAGATTGTTTTTCTGGAAACTGATGAGCTGTCAAAGAAGACATCATGTTTGGGGCAGGGAGGAATTTGCATGTGCCTGTCAAATTTATTGGGATATGGGAAGAATGGGCTGAAAGAGTCATAGACACCTGGTTAGGATCAGCCAATGCTGATCATGCTCTTAGTCATGTGTTAAACAAGTGGCCATATAGGGCTGCAGCCCCTCTTTCCTCCACCTGGTTTATACAGAAACAGGAGTCCTAGTTGGCAGTCGAAAGTTTCTTCTTCTTTTTTTTTTTTCTTTCCCTTTTAATTCTTTTTCTTTATTTCCCCATCCATTCAACTGCAAGGCACAAGATTCTTGATTCCTCCTGAAACACTCACGGGGATAATGCTTTTCTACACTCTATGTTCTTTATATACTTAATTAAATTACTCTGCTTGCAATTCCAATAGACAGAGTAGGACAAAAATTTGCAGCTCTGTGGTAATTCCCAGAGGATCTTCATGTCCTCTGACTGAGGGCATGACATTGCACCCTGGATGTGGCCACGCGGAGTAGCTTGCGCAGGGTTGCACACTAAATCAGTGGCAGAGAATGTGCTGGTCCTTCCCAGTTCCCATGCTGTTTCAGCTAGGTAGTGTTGTCATCCACTCAGTGACTAAGGTTTTTATTACACACAAACAGCAAGCTGCCTGTGGAGCAGAAGTGACACTTGGTGGTATTTTAATAAATTAAAATACTGCAAACTACTGCTGCCCTTGGCTTCTTCTGCTCTTTCTTCTCACTTGTCAAGAGAAGACAACATTCTGTCCTTTATGTGCTCATCATACTGTCTACACAACTTTTTGTGAGGGACCCTGACACAGGCAGCTCCAGGGATAGCAAGCTATAGAAAAGAGAACAAAAAGGAAACACTGTGAATAAAACAGAGAATAGAGCACTTCCACTTTTTAATATCAGGCTTTCTTTTTGTGGGTCTTTTGTCAGTGCAGAAGATATATGGCCAGGTTCAGATGCCACATGGGGGGGTTGCGGATTTGAGAGCTACTTTTAGCTACCACAGCTTTGAAACAAGAGTTTCCTTCCACAGCAGAGAAAGGTCCAACAGCCCCAGTTAGTAGCTCACCTTGACATATTGTTTTCCCATCAGCCCTTGGAGGATTACTCAGCCTGCTCTTTTCTTTGCCCTAGGTTCAGGAGTTTCTCAAGGATACTTGGATCGATACCGTAACGACTGCAATTAAGAGCAGCCTTAGAGATGCAGGCAAATGGTTCAACCTGGAGGAGAGTGACTGGGATGCCTACCAGAGGTCTAAGCTGTGTAAGCTGATGGAGCGCATCAGGTTCATGCTTCAGGACTCTCTGCGGTACCTGGTCCAGAACTCACTCATCAGCTTCACCCAGTTTGTGCTGGATGCTTGTCAGAGTGTCCTGAATTGCTCAAAGGACATGGAATGGGGAGATGACATAACCGACAGTCCCTACATGTAAGAAAGAAATCAAAATAAGGGATGGAAAGAGCAGAAAAGTGTAGTGCTGTTGTCTTTTTAGCTACTGTTCTGCAAGCCAGCTTTGCTCTGTATGGGGCCTTTAAACTGGGCAGTTTTCCCTAATCCTCCACCTGACATGTTCCCTGGAGTATGGAGGAAGGACACAGAGCTGGCTGCTCTGTCAGTACAGCTTTCCAGCTGCTGTTAGTGATATGGAGCAGCCCATCAGAACCAAGGTCTGCTGTTTTGATGTACTGTTCTAAAGATCAGCCACCTCCAGCATTCTTGGGGGAGCAAATTGTTACTGCTAGATTTTTTCTGGATTCCAGGAAGAACACCAGGAGCATGCCTGCTTAATTCCATTCCTAGATGAAACCTTAGAATTAGAATCTGACCTGGGATCTCTAAAGAATACCAAATTTAAGTTATCACCGTGCCTAAAATTTTATTCCATTGGATATAGATTTAAGGATTTTTGCTCTTTGTGGTATTAAAAAGGGAACATTTATAAATGGAAAGCCAGAAGAAAAGAGGAAAAAAAAACAAAAAAAACCAACAGAAAACCCTGCCACTCACATGATGCCTCTTACCTTTCAATCAGTGGAAGTCTTGACACTGACTTCAGCTGATCCTGTGCCATGCTGGTCACATGCAAGATTGGGAAATACTACTATAACTTCCAGAAGGTGCACTTTAGGAGTATATTGGAGATACCAAATGCCTAGTTTGAAGAGCACCTGCAGTTTTTTTGTAAAGCAGCTCCAATTCTCAAGATAAGGTTATGACTTTTGGGAATCTTGATATGTCATTATTGATGGTTCCTTCACCTTTGATTAAAAAATGGTTCTCAGTGTCTTTACTGTTAAATTGAGAACACAGTGTTTTATATCTTCATCTGCATGAGACAGTCCTCTTCTCCTCCACTTTCTTTTCCTGTGCAGGAGGCATTTTAGTATCAGCACCAGAGCAATACAGTTGTGTATCATATTCTCAAAAAGCATCCTTGTTCTTTCTTATCTCTTCCAACCACAGGCCTCAAAGGAATCCACTCTTTGTAACAGACATTCAGCTAGACGTCAGTGGCATCCTCTTCAGCCCCTCTGTGGAGAACGTTGAGACATCTCTCGTGTCCCTGTTCGACAACGGAATCCTGGTGACTCACAGCATCCCACAGCTGGAGCAGGTGAACACTTCTGCATCAACAGTGATACAGCTGTGCACATATCAGTGCATTGCAGCTCAGCACAGACACCCCTGAGCTTGTACTGAGGGAGAGAGGTACAGGAGTGGGTACTTGGGAATTCAGTTAAATTAATCTGGACACAGCACTCTGCTAATGCAGTTCTATTCTGATAGGAGTTCTTTAATCCTCCCAGTCTTGTAGCTCTTCTGTTTGGTTGTTGTTTCTGCTTTAGTTCTGTGATTCTGTGGACACATGGACACATTGGTTGCCCTGAGTGCATGGTGGCTGGTAAAAGCAGACTCATAAAGGACATAGCACTGTTTCCAATTCTGTTTGATGCAAGTCTCCTCTGCATATGCATTCTTCTGTGATGGCTACTCTGAAAGCCCTGTCTGCCTAGATACTCATTCTTTGGGGAGAAGGGCACATAAAACTGATAAAACAATTCTGATGTAGAAGTGTGGACTGCAGGAGTTCCCAAAGGTGCCACCAGGCATTGCCTTGTCCTTCTCCTGAGGAGGCACAGTTAGCTCTGTTTATCCTGAAAGACCTCTCTCCTTCCTCTTCCAGTATGTGTTGGAGAACATGGATATTACAGGCAGCCCCATGCTGGAATCAGTGGGTTTGCAAGAGCCAAAAGTGGAAGAGCTACGTGAGGCTCTGCGTTCTGCCATTCAAAAGGCTCAGATCCCTCTGCAGGCCTACGGCAAGAGATACGAGAAATTCTTAGAGATAAATAACAATGACATCAAGTACTTCCTAAAGTAAGTGGCTTCTTGATGCAGCAGCCTCTTGTTAAAGGGTAGAAATGAGCCAAGACACAGACTTCTTGTTTATCACAGCATGAAAAGGGTCCTGGTTTATTCCTCTTTACAGCTCAGCCATCCTGACTACCAGCCATTCACTGACTTCCTGCAGCAAGCTCCTACTGTGGGTTTCCCTTGCAGCCTCTGACTGCATGTATTAGTTTGCAGACTCTGACCGCAGGCTTTTACCCAGCTAGACTATGACTGCAGGTTCCAACAACAGGCTCTAACTGCAGACCCAGACTGACCTCACAGCAGTGATTACATCTCCTCAGGATCCTTCTTTTTCGTGATCCTCCCCTCACTAGCTAACCAGCTAACTTTTTATCACACTTATCTTTATTGGATACAGCTGTGACTCATCAGGGGCGAGGCTGTATTGGGTAATTAACACAGCTGTTACTTACCGGGGCAAGGTCACCTGTATTCCCTTCTCCTGCAGCTTCTGACAAAATCCCTGTGACCCCAATGACAAGCCTTTGTGGAAGCTGTTGTGTGGATGTGCTGATGTGAGAGTGTGGGGCTGTTCTGGGACCATGTGCCTCAGATGCGAGATCAGGCCCCTGTCAGAGGCTGCCTTCAGTCATGGGTGACAGTCCATGCTTTTGGAGGACATTGGTGGTGGCACTGGGAATTTCTTCCTGTCTCTGACAGCAGTCACATTCCTGTCATGCTTGTCAGTGTAATTGGAGATACTAATGGTCCTAAAAATGAATCATCCTGTTTGAGAATCCAGTTAGCATACTTGGCTCTGACCTTCTTCATATAGTGTCTGCTCAAGCTGATAGCATTCTCTAGAAAGTAATGTTTTGTTTTGTTTCAACCTCAGTATTTTCATTGCCAAAACTCTTTGCACCTATTCTGTCCTTTAGCCTCTGTTACTTTAATGGACTTCTGGTTAGGTCTTATGTTTTCTCCAAATAGTGGGAATGAAGCCCTTTTCTCTTTTCTTATTCCAGCTTAATCAATTTACATATCCCATCTGACCAGTTCCTGTCTCTTCCTGGAATACATTGAAGTGCCTACCCTCCCCTGAAGTGCCTCCTGATCTTGCCCTGTTTACACCAGTGCTTTTATTTTGCCTCTCCCTCTCTTGCCATATTTCCTCTTTCATCTCTTTTTTCTGCTCCTTTTCTGCAGCTAAAATATTTTCTGCTCTTATTCCTCTCTGCATCTATTGTGTAAATGTATGTCTTATTAATTTCATGTCTTGATCCTTTGAGTGAACACAAATAGCCTGGATGCTCAAATATTCTTACGGTCTACACTGCCTTTTTTTTTTTGTTGTTGTTGGTGTTTTACTTTACAGAGACTATGAAGAGCAATTTCCACCCACCCAGGAGGTGATGAACATAGTAAGCACATACTTGTCTGAAAAGGAGATCTTGGACCACAACCTACCTAGTTCTATTATCATTGGCCCCTTTCAAGTCGGGATAGAACATATTAGGCATACTCTGTCTGATAAACACAAAGCACTTGCCACTGCCATGTTGGACATGCTGGCTAAAACCCTCCATTCACAGGTGCAGAAAGTAAGTTACATGGTTCAATGGATTATCTGTCTCTGTCTTGTCTTGTCATTCTGCTTTTGAAGTTGCCGTGTTTTTGTGAAATGGCCAGAAGGCCACATTAGTAGGGATATTTTAAAGATCACACTGGGCTGATTATTTAAAATTAAAATTTAGTGGACATATGCAAACTCAACCAAATGAAGTATTAAATATATTTAATAAATTACTTGCCTGAAAGCTGTAGCTCTTGAGATGAAATTCTTCAAGACCTTGCCATCTTACAAAAGTGTGTTGGTGGATTGAAACGATCTATCTAGTAGACAACTGGAAAGTCATTCTGCTTCTTCTGAGAATAACTGGAATATGGGCAATTTCCTCTGCCAGCTGGTTGTCTAAATCTGTTATTATCATCATTTCCCTACATACCTGCAGTTCTTCTCCCTCTTTTTTTGGCAGTCTCATTCCATTTGAGCTCAATGAGATGGATGAGAAAAGAAAAAAACAGAACAGGGCTGTGTACTCATCACTTAGACCACCCTCAGAATGGGAAGTGGGTGGATTGGGGCAGGTTTCCCAGTTTGTCTATTAGCAATTGGTGACTTTTTGATGGTCTTTTCTGTGTCCTGCTGCAGATCTGTGAGGCATATGAAACCATCAGCACCAAAATGCATGAGAGACCAAAGAACATCGAGGAGCTGGTTGAGCTGCGGGACTGGCTGAAGGGAGTGCCCGAGCAGCTGGCAGTGCAGGAGGTAGGGCAGGCTCTCTTTTGGACAGGGACATCAACAGAAGTGAGGAGGAAATTTGTCAATGTAATGTGTGGTGTCTCAGAAGCAGAAGTCCAGTTTTTTTACTTGCATGTCTTTGCATGCAATGCCACGAGATTCCTGGCTTTGTATTTTTATAATTCCTAAGATTTGTATTTTTAAATACACATATCATAAATTTAAATCTCTTTGCAAAACAAAATAGCAGTTAAAAATCTTGCCTAAAATACTTACGTATGCATTTTGCTGCCTTCATGATCCATTCTGCATTTGTGCACTGAATAGCTATCTTCTAAAAATGAACGATGTTTTTAAGAAAATCATTCTGTTACCTGGTGTTTAAATTGCTGTTAATATTTTTTTTTTCTAATAGGACATTTTAGCACCAAGTTATTTCAAAGTTATTTGAAGTGTAAGTCTTTTCCCAGCTGAACAAATGGGAAACAAAGGCATCAAGCTGGAAGCTGACTTGTTCATGCCAATGAGGGAACCTGAAGGATAACCTAAACCACTCGATTTCTGTCCAGTGCTTTATCCACTAGGTCACACTTCTTTTCATTCCCATAGAACAGAGGGTGATGATGGCATGATCATTCACAGAACAAGGGGTTGTAAATCCATTCCCACTGTTCACACAGCACAGAAGCAGCCCACATCACATTAAGCTTGTGTGACTAACGCTCTTCAAAGGCACCTCATGAAAATGAGGTGTACACCAGAGACTTGGAATCAGCATGGTCTAAAGGTGTCTACTTTTTTTCTCTTTCTCTCACCCTGTGCAGCAACTGATTGAGGAAGTCATGGAAGATTACAAGGTCATGGACGATTTCCTTTACAATCTTACTGAAGAAGATTTCACTGACAAGTGAGCACAAGGCATTTCTCCCACTGTCAAAGTGGGACTCTGCAGCAATTAACCGTTCTCAGTGCTTCAGGGGCCATGTGTCTATCAAGGGCTCCTGCAGAAGTTTTAAGTATCTCTCAGGCTGAATGAGCATTGAATTCTTGAAATAAAGTTTGTAGACAAGAAGTGTGCGTTCATGCTGCCTTCTGGCCTAGGGCAAGGCAAACTGGTAGCTATTAACCTGTTTAACATAGTAAAGCCCTTTTCTCTGTGTGGGTTTGTTTGGGGTTTTTTTTGAGATACTTGCAAGGCAAGTGCACCGTTTAGTCTGTGCCTGAAACGAAATGAACAGTTTCAAGATAGGAACACTCTCAGGGTTTTCTTAAGACTAGGAAGGAATTTGAACCCTTATTATTACTGCAGTTCTTCTCCAAGCATCCTCCTCTTAGTTTTATTATTCCGATTGTGGCCTGACTATGCCCCAATAGCAGAGTCAGCTCACAAACACAGCTACAAGGGTTCAAAAGCTTGCTCAGCCTGGGAGGCATTTCTCTTATGACATGTACTTGGTCCAGTATGTCTGCAACCTGAGTGAGTCTCTGTAGACTGCTCCTGAAGCTAGAAACATGGGGTGCAAGGTGCCAAACCCCCACAGAAGCTGCAGGAAAGCAGCTCAGTCCCAGGCCAGCTTGGAACAGGCGTGGCTGTATTCCCACTTCCCAGACCTGCCACAGGCAGGACTGGTAGGAGATGGCTGCATCCCCAGGTGCTGGGAGGGTTGTGAGCTCCGATGAGTGTAGTGTGTAAAGCTTGTACTTGGCATTGCACACAGGCTGAGGGTCCAAATGGAGCCAGTAATGGGTGGACTATGGCTGAGCTAGAACCTGCCTTGGCATGAGCAGCCAGTTTGTGCAGCTTTTCCTGGATCTACAACGCTCTTCCCAGGGCACTCTGCAAAATCCAGAGCTTCCCTTTATCTGGGTTATGCTGGCCCCTCACTGCCCTGCTTAACAGGAGACTGGTTTTTTCAGTAGCCCTGAAAAGCCATAAGCCGAGACTCTGACCCCATTTTTTTCAGTTCCTTGCAAATACATTGAAAGACAGACATTCCTTCTGGATGCCAACTGTTATTTTGCTGTCTCCTAGCTTTTCAGCAGCGTAGTGGATTTGTTCCTTTTAAAAAGGCCCTCCACTTCTCCCCAGCTCTCTCCAGCTGAATAGCCTAGTCACAAGGACTACATATCAACAAGACAAGCTGGAAAAGATTGTTTTGTTGAAACCACATGTGTTTCTGTTGTTGTAAAGCTCCCTTGTTTGGTGGGCTTTGGCTTTCTCATTCTGTAATTTTCAGCATTTCAAACATATGCTCAAAAGCTTGCCTCTTTCTCCTATCTTTTTTTTCACATTTGTTTTCTTGTATCATGTGAGTGCAGGTGGACTGCCAGTTACTGGCCAGTGAAAATGTCTCAGGACTCAGAGTCCATTCGGCTCCAGCACATAGAGGATGAAGAAAGATTTCGCAAAACGCAGATTGCGGATCAGAAGGCATTCCAAGAGAAATTGGAGGAAATGCAGGTATTAAGCCCCTGAAAATTAACTGTCCATAGAAAGGGGTCTTGGAGCTCTTGTGGTCAGCCAGATGGGAAACTTTCAGATGAGCTTTGAGGTGAATGTGGTGTTAGACCAAATATTAACACACCCTCCCTTGGTTTTTTTGTTGGCTTTTGATTAAGGGTTTCCTTTTTTGTGTGAAAGACAAGACTCTGCAGAAATACTCATTTTTCATTGAGAAGGTGTTTACACAGTGTCCCGATTCTTGGTGCTCGAGCAACACAGGCACCTCCTTTTTCTTTCTTGAGTACTCAGTTCCCTGCAGAGCATCTCCTGTGATGCGCTGCCATCAAGGGGGAAAATACAGCATTCAGCCATGGAACTCATCTTGGGGGAAAATACTCTGAAATAATTGCAGAATTTTAGAGCTGAGATACCTCTAGTCTCTGCTAAAACAGTCTGAATATTCTTTTTTCCTCAGAAACTCTTAAATTCAAGGGAAAAAAACCATTTTAGAAAGGTGGAATCACTGACCTAGATTTTGGAAACAGGTTCCCAAAATGATAATACCCCAGCAGTGGATCAAAAAACCCAAACAAATAAAAAACAAACCCACACAAAATACCAAAGCAAAATCCAAACCAAACAAAACCAAGCCACCAAAACAAAGCACAAAATTTATTAGAGGATCTCTAGATATGTGTTGTTAAACAATTCTTGGAAACAAACTGAGTGACTAGTAGTGCTATCATTTGAACTTTACTTGTTCTGTAGCAAATATCAGTATAAATTCAGCATCAAATTTGGGCACAGACTTATTGCTCCTATTCCTTGGGGATTAACTCTTGTCACAAAAAGACAAGCAGCTGGTCATCACATTTGCAGTTTCCTCCACCTGAGCAGTGGTTGTTGCTTCTCCTCACCACTCTCATCATGGTATGAACAGAAGTGAAATTGGTTTGGGGGAGGTGAAATCATGAGCATAAAAATCTTTCCTTTGAGTATAAAAAAGAGCACACCAGGAAGTTGGTATCTCTAGAAGCAGCACTCAGCTTCAGAGTCCCAACTTAAGCCTGCCTTTTCTCTTCCAGCTGACTGTAGGTGGATTTTCTGTCCAGTCAGACGTTAACCAAGCCCATGAGCTGGCTGAAGATGCAAGGGATGTCCGGAAGCAGCTGAAGGAGCTTCAAGAAATGGCAGTTCTCTACAACAACAGGGAAAGACTCTTTGGCATCAGAGTTACCGATGTAAGTGTCAGGTCCTGTACCCACAGGACTCTGATCTTTGTTGGGATTTCTAGGTGGTAGGTAGAGCAAGTTATGAGACATAGTTCCTCAGGGAGGAATCCTTCATGCTGTTTTGTTTTATCTGGGGAACTGCTCCTCAGTCCTGTAGATTGACTACACTGCTTCATTGCTCCACTGGGCTGCAGAAGAGCTGATCTCAGGCAAATGTGGAAGGCTGCTCAGGGTCTGATATTTCCACTCCTATGAGAGACTTTGGATGCCCACTGTGAGATCTGAGCAACGTTCATGAGGAGAAATTGGCTGGGGAAGGTCTTGAAGCAGCAGTTAGGATGCATCCATTTCTCTAAGGCTGTTGCTGCAGGTCTATAGGTGTGAATGCGAGCTCTTGTGTAGTGGGTGCTGGCAGCTGACTGGGCTTGGAACGTGGTGTTCTCCTAAGGCAACAGTTTATATAGTTGCAAACACTCATTTTGCTTGTAGTTGCTCAGCTGCCAGTGAGTCATTGTTATCCACATCCAGCCAAGTCTGGCTGCAGACCAGAAGTGGAGTTCACATGATGATCCTTTCCTACTCTTCAGTCTGGTTACTTCTCCTTCCCTGTAAGGAGCCAAGTTTCAATGTGGTATGTGGTGTGTGCTTTCACTGATGGTGTGTGGCCTGTCCATCAAAATCTCCTCATTCTGCAGGAGACCTTTGTAGAGGCAAGAGTGGTTTCCATGCCACACACATGGTGCAGGCACAGCTCCACTGGATGTATGTTAGCCTGAATGTGTCAAGCCCAGCTCTGCTGGTTGCTCTCCCTTGGAATACATATTGTTGGCTCAGGAAAAGGTAGGCTGATCTATCCACTTGGAATACATATTTTCTTATTGCTGGCTTCAGATTCAAAGAAGTGGGTTTTTTGGCCTTTTGACATGTAAGCTGTCATTTGGAGGTGAATACACTTGTTGCTTACATTGTTTTTAATCTCTTTCTAAAGTACAGTGGGGTTGCCAAGATGATTAAGGACTTCCAGCCGTACTATGATCTCTGGACTACAGTGTCAGACTGGATAAAGTGGAATGAGAGCTGGATGAATGATTCTCTCCTAAAAATTGAGTCAGAGGAGCTGGAAAAGAACGTCAATGACTCTGTTAAGACCATGCAGAGATGTGTGAAGCAGTTCAAGGATTCACCAGGTAGATGCACAGTCTGGGGAAGGAACTTGGTGCATATTAGCATTTTGACATGAGGCATGTCACAGAGTGCTCTAAACAAGGGATTGTTGGGATGTCACATGTGTATTAGAGACAGCTGGGAAAATGCTAGCAAAGTTATTTTCTGCTTTTTTTTTCCCCTGACACTATGATGATTCACATCTACATACTAGTTAGATGCTTGAAGTACCATCCACCCTCTGATGTTGCAGTTAGTATTTACTCAAATATGTGTATATATATATGTGTGTGTGTGTGTGTATATATAAAGTGTAATAATCCAGGCTAGTCACAGAGAGTTGCTGTATAGCCCACTGGCTAGACATGTGGGTTTAAGCCCTCATGCAAGTCAGGCAGCAAGGGAATTTGAATCTGGGTGTTGCAGGTGCTGTTTTCTTGGCCAATCTTATTTTCTTTATTGGCCAATGCATTTAATGGAAAACCAGAAGAGGTCTTAATTTTGTTATGGATAAAATGAAATTGCTAAAACTGGAAATGATCTCTGCAATATAACAATTCTCCTTCTTGCCTGGATGTGTATGAAGTTTAGATGATTGCACTCAGCCCTTGCAATTCACATGAAGGTCTTTTGACCATTTCTCCTAATAAAGCTGAAATTGAGTCCTCAGTTGTAGCTTAACTTGCCATTCCCTGATTCTCAGAGATGTGTTGGTCATTCTTTAGAGCTAATTCTAAAATCTCCTGCCAGATGGCTTAGATTGAAATATATTTTGCTGTGGGTGATTTTTGATTCATCCTTTTTAACTTGAACTTGCTCTTAAACAATGCCATGAATCAGCCCCAATGGAGGAGGTGATGAGTGGATGCATGAGTAACTATGAATCATTATGATAAACAGAAATACTAAGAATACCTGCCTATGTTCATTGCAATATTCTCTGGTACCTGGTAATACATTTGTTCTTGAGTCTGACTTGCCTTTGCATATCCCCAGCAGGGAGCGTGAGGTGGTCACATCTTTGCTATGAGCACACAGTGCAATCATGCAAGGTTGCAATAAAAGGCGCGTGCTGTAGCCAGATTTTGGAAAGGAAGCAAGTCCCATGTTCTCTACCTACCTGTTTTACTCACAGTAGCACAAGCAAAAAAAAAAAAAAAGGCAGGATGTGAACAGTGCAGAGACTTTCTAGGATGCCCT
The DNA here is from genome assembly GCA_017589585.1 of Phylloscopus whistleri. Taxonomy (NCBI): domain Eukaryota; kingdom Metazoa; phylum Chordata; class Aves; order Passeriformes; family Phylloscopidae; genus Phylloscopus; species Phylloscopus whistleri. The sequence continues at coordinate 6,189,760 of JADMLD010001393.1, read as the reverse complement.
CAAAGCGAAAAGCCCTTTCCCTCACTTTGTCCTTCCTATCAGGCAGAAATGTATTTATCTCTAGCATAGCCATAGGCTGGCAGGGCCTGTTGTGCACACTTTCCATTTCCAGGTTGGGATCCCAGCCTGCTTCTAGCTCCTTAGTGTCCATCTTCTGTTGAGGATGACCTGAGCTGTCATGTGAGATAACTTAAAATGCAGTTTTGTTAAGAAGTGAATATCTTGAAATGGTGACTCTAACTTCCAAAATACCTACTGGCAGATGATCATGCTTCAGTCCATATCAAGAAGTTAAATTTGTCTGCCTCTCTTCTTCTGGTGAGCCCTAGCCTAAGGCATGCTTCTGCTTCGCGTGGGCTTGCCTGTATCAGGCTTTTGATAATAGGCAGATCTGCTTCTTGTGAGCTGGCTTGAATCCTGACTTAGTGTCCATCTAGAGGGAGCCTTCATATCCTCCTTACTTCAACCTGCATTTTCCAATGCTCTCTCCTGCTGCTTACCTACCCCATACCATGTGACTACATGCACATCAGGCTTTAGGCAGCTTCTAGTTCCTTAAGGCAACTTCCTCACACACTGTTGTTGCTGATGTTGTTCTGTTTTTCTCCCTGAAAGACTGCCAGAGTGTCGCCAAAGCCTTCCGAGACAAGATGGATGATTTCAAACAGTACGTGCCCTTGATCCAAGGGCTGCGCAATCCTGGGATGAGGAGCCGGCACTGGGAGATGCTGTCAAACCTGGTTAAGGCCAATGTCGAGCTGGAACCCAGCATGACATTTGGCCGCTGCTTGGAACTGAACCTGCAGGACCAGATGGAGAATGTTCTCAAAGTAGCTGAGACAGCCAGCAAGGAATACGCCATCGAAAATGTGAGAAGAGAGGATTTGTTGTGTCTCTGCTTGCTCCTCAAATAGGTTTCTGTTGAGCAGGCAGTCATTGCCTTGGGTGATGTTCCTGTTATCCCAGAGCGTTAGACACATTCTGCAGCACAAGTAAAAAGGTTGCTGTCCTTACAGAAGGGAGCAATGGCCACACAATTGGGTTCACACAGCAGAAGAATTTATTCTGTCTTGTGGAGAATTTCAGTTGTGGCATTAACAGCACTGCCTTATGGTTATGTTGATCCACTGCTTGGGTCTCATTCCTCACTGTGGGATTAGTGACTGGTTAAGTTAAAATAAATTGTTTGTCTGCACTCTGCCATTCAAATGTTATGTCAGGGGGATTAGCTGTGACTGGAAACAGAGATAGCAAATCCTTTAAACCAGTAAACATGCAGGGAAACCTTTCTAGCTCTGGAGATTCATAGATTAGATGGTCTTTCAGCTTCAGTTCATCAGTTCAGATGTGATCCAAGATGGTCTTCAAGATGGTCTTGACCTTCTGGCAGCTCTTGTTCTCTGAAATCTCAGGTAAATTCCTAATGGATAGTTCTCCTTTTGACAAAGCTACCATTAATCATAGTCATTAATAAGCCCTTTGCTGCCAGCCTCTGTGCATCTAGAGCATAAACAGGCCTGGAGGTGAAATTGCCATTTTTTCCCTTAAGGTGTTCATTTCAGCACTGGTGTTGAGTGTTGAACCGGTGGGCAGTGCAGAGGAAATGTGCTGTTGCTGATTTATATGCATAAAATATACAACAGCAGTTTCCAGTGGAATCCAAGAGCAAAAATCTGTAATTTTCTAGAGAGTGGCATTAAGGAAGTTATGGAAGCTGGGATAACCATTTGCACAAGTTGTATCTGAAAATTAAATTGCTCGTCTCTCTGTTTCAGGCACTCAACAAGATAGAGAACGAATGGAAATCTGTTTCATTCATTGTGGCACTTTACAAAAACACAAATACCTATATTCTGAAAAGCACAGATGATATTTCTCAGCTCCTAGATGATCATATTGTCCTGGTTCAGAGCATGTCTTTCTCACCCTTTAAGAAACCTTTTGAGGAAAGGATGAACTTGTGGGAAACTAAGCTGAAGATGACACAGGTACTGGTTTTTACCCACACACATGGGGTGAAGGCAGGCAGCTGGGCTGTGCTGCCATGCTTGACACTGTGCAGTTGCTGCTGGGAACTAGAAGGGGAATTATCAAGAGAGTATCAGTCTTTAGGAAAGAATAGGGCCTGTGAAAGCCCTCCAACTCTAGGAAAGTAATGCAGCCCTTTTGCTGCCTATTGCAACATGTTTTGGTGGGGCCAGAACTCACCTATTGCTGTGAAAAGTGTTACTGGTCTCTCTAATCATACTGTACTAAGTAAACCTCACAAATTCTGACAGACCCTGTAAAATCCATGCTAATCATCCACATTTCAGTCTAGGAAAACACATGTAAGACTGCTGTTAAAGCAGGATCTGACAGATTGTGCCAGCACTTGCTTATCAAAGCAGGAGCACCCAGCAGGACTCTGACAGCAAAATAGCAGTGCTGCAGGATAAAAGTTTTGGAAAGGGGAGTGCTAGGAAGTTGTTAATTATTTGGAAAAGAAATTGCAGCTCCTGACCCTGTAGGTAGATTTTAGAAGTATGAAAGTTTTAAGTGCAGCATCACCTCTTCTTTTCTTTTTTAAACATGTTCTGGTGCACACTTTGAATGCTTTTGTTGAGCAGGTTCATAGCATGGTGTCCTGATATGCTTTTCTTGCTTCTCACTAGGATGTCCTAGAGGAATGGCTGAACTGCCAGCGCTCTTGGCTCTACTTGGAGCCAATCTTTAGCTCAGAGGACATCAAAAGACAGCTCCCAGTGGAAAGCCAGCGCTACAACATTGTGGATAAGGATTGGAGGCGTGTCATGAAGAATGCTAATGCAAACCCTGAGGTATGTGCCTTGATGAAAGCCAGTGCAGGTATCTCAAATACCTTGGAGCTGTGCTCATACAAGGTCTGTGTCTTTGACTCATTGTTTTCATAATGGTGTGGACATGAACAGCATTGTATTACCTGTGTAGCCTTGCCCAAGGCATTGTATTGGGTTTCTTCTCTTGGAACTTGACCTTTTTTTCTGATGCCTGAATGGACAGAGCCATTCCCTGTAGTGCTATCCACCAAAGTTTCCACTCCACCAGATTATTCCCTGCCTCCTATGACTCTTGTAACCTGCTGTGGTTGTAATCCATAAAGCAACTCCTTCAATTCCTCTTCAAGGCTGATTCTCAATTGTTTTTTAGAACAATTGTTTTTGCCTTTTTTGTGTCCTGGTGGCAATGCTCTGCTCTCTTCTGTTCTCCAGTCTCCACTTCCCAGGACTCCTTCACCACTTGTATTCCATATTACAAATGTTGGTATTTGGGGAACCCAGAAATGCTTGTCTCCATAAGGGCTGTTTACCCTCCTTACCCACAAAGCTTACGCCTCTCCAGATCCCTGAGAATTCCTGTGAATGAGTCATTTAAATCCCATCAGTAACATCACTGGGCAACCCAATTATCTCCATTGCCTATCTCCCGCATACTCAGAATACTGATGCTTCCTCTGTTACACATTCTGTTGCAGGTGATTTCTTTGTGCCCCGATCCAGAGCTACTGGAGAAGCTGCAAAATTGTAACAATCTACTTGAACTTGTGCAGAAAGGGCTGAGTGAATATCTGGAGACAAAGAGAGCTGCTTTTCCCAGGTAACCCCAAACTTCACTGGGCTAGATCACACTCCCTGTTTCAGAAAATACGAAACGAGAGGCTCACTGCAATTCATTCTGCCAAGAAAGAGCAAAACCACCTAAGCTTAGGATTTATTCATGGCCTGCTAACGTAAGCAAAGCTGTGCCTTTCAATGCTGCCATCTGATGGGGAGAAAACAGGCACACACAAATGTAGTGAGTTAAGGGGCAGTCTGGTAGCACTACCTATCTGTGCCTTAGGATTTATGTAGAAAGGGTGGGGTAAAATTAAAACCTCCATGTAACTTTGTATCTTATTCCTGAAGGAAGACTTCTATTCTTTTATTCTCATTTAAACCCTCTTTACTTGGAAATAACTGACTTCTGCAGAGGGAGAAGTCTGTCTCTACATAAAGGGAGACGGCTGGATGGTGGCTACTCATCTACACAAATACAAAGAGATCAGTGAGCAGTCAGAAACACTGTTTTTAGCAAAAAAACCTTGTTCCCCATCATGCCAGGACGTAGCCCTTGCTGCTGCAGTAAACAGCCTCTCCTCATACCTCTCTCTGTGTTTGTAGGTTCTACTTCCTTTCAGATGATGAGCTGCTGGAAATACTGTCTCAGACAAAAGACCCCACTGCTGTACAACCTCACCTCCACAAGTGCTTTGAGAACATTGCACGGGTAGGCAAAGCAAGCACACAAGTGGCTTGGCCCAGCTTTGGAAAGCTGTGTCATGGGAGCTTGGAGACATTCTGCTGTATGGAAATGTATCTCCTGGGAACCTGTAACTGTACATAGGCATTGGAAGGTGCTGCCTGTCCTGAGGTGGGATTCCAGCAATCTCACTTTAGACATTTCCAAGCCAGGCATCTGCCCATGAACTGGGTACCCTTAGCTGTCCTTCAGACAATGGGGGCGAAATAGGCATCTGCAAAGGGTGACTTAGAGAAATTCACTTAGATATCCATCCTAGGAGGACACAACACTCCCTCTGGAGATGTGTGTCCATCTCACCATGAAGGCCAGGAGAAATAGCTTTCTACTCGCAGGCACCTTGTTAGGATGGAATCCCTCTCCTGCTGACAGGCCCAGAAGGGACAAGAACTGAACAAGCCTGAGCTGAATTAAGTTTCTGTCTTCATCCCTACCTAGAAGCTGGAGTTAACCTGGTTATTTTTCCTCTTTGTTATTCCTAAAAGACTTCAGACTCCATAGCTAGTCACAGCTCAAACCACCACAATACTCAGACAGTAAAACCAATCTCCTAGTCATTAGTTTGGAAAATAGAAAGGAAATTGAACTAGAAACCTGGTGCAAAGCCATTGGAATAAATAAGAGGACTTTCAGTGATATACTGGGGCACCAGAGAGGCTGTTAAAATTTACTCTTAAAGCCAGGCACTGTGACATCAAGGGAAATGATTTGAATCTACAAAATTGAGTGGGAGTCAAGGATCTGAATTCTAGACAGGCAATGAGAAGTGTTCATCCTACCTATAATTTGATTTGCTTCACTTAAGTCACACCAGCAATGTGAATCTCTTGTTTTCATACAATCATTTTCCATTATTTGGAGAGGTCATTTTGCACGTCTGTCACACACTTTATTATTGCTACTGGCAACCAAGTTTGGTACCAGGTTTATAATGAGCAAACACTGGTATAGGCTGGCTGTCCCCCAGGGGAAGGAAGGCTGGTGATAGAAAAGAAATCCTCCACTCATAGCTCCTGTTGTGCTTCTTCCATTAGCTGAAATTCCAGGAAGACCTACAGATCACACACATGTACTCTGGTGAAGGAGAAGAGGTGAAGCTGTTTACTCCCATCTCTCCCACTGAGAATGTGGAGGACTGGCTGCTGGAAGTGGAGAAATCCATGAAGGCCAGTGTTCGGGATAACATAGAAAAATCAATTGGTGTTTATCCAGAGGTAAGAGTTTTATCACAGACTGGCAGGTCTCTGATGTGTTGGTTCCAGGCTTGCCATAGGGGTCACCAGAGATGGGGCTGATGAACTTGGGATGTATTCTATGAGAATATTCTATTCTATTCCATTTTCAAAACACAGCTTTTAGTACAGTTGTGTGCCGGTAAGTGCAGAATGGGCGTCTGGGCAAGAAGCTAATGGTCCAGCAGAATGCAAACCCTGCACACTCCCTCACAGCTTTCCTACAGCATAGAGCAACCCTGTATGAATCCGTATCTGTTCATCTCTCCAGACTGCTTCCTCTTTGTAAGGATCTTCTGCTTCAGCTCTCATGTCTCACACGGTGTGCCAGGGGCTGGTAAAAGTAATCAAGGCACATGAATTGTTGGTTTCAGTCAGTGCATAGGGGATGCATCTTGGCTCTGGTTTCTGTATAAAAGCTGTGCTGGTGTAAAACTGAAATTTCTAATCTAGGTAGGGAGAAAGGCTGATAAATAAAGAGGCCTCAGTTATTTCTGTTACTTTTCTTATTCAGACTGAAAAATTGAAAGTAAGAAAGTTAGACTAGGCCAGAGGAAGGGAAACATTCCTTTGGGTCTTAGATTCCTGTTCTTCACCTGCTTCTGGCTACTTGTAACTGGTTACTGCAAGTGGCATTAGTGGTGAGAAGGTGCCTGCTGTACCCAGTGCCTGAAGAAGATTTCTTCACAGCAAGTGGAGGGGAAAGAAAAGGAAAACCTTAGGCAAGAATTCAGTGCTTATTTGTTAATCATGCATCTCTGAGCAAAAGGACATAAAAATAAGTAAATAAACAAACAAACAAATAAATATCTTACCATCTTTTTTCCCCTTTCTCACACCTGTTTTTTTCTATTTTAAGACTCCACGTACTACATGGGTCTTGCAATGGCCTGGCCAAGTGGTTATTGCTGGCTGCCAGATTTTCTGGACGAAGGAAGTGTCTGAAGCTCTGGAAGCTGGAGATTTGTCTAGCAGGCTTTACCCACAGCTGAGTGCTCAGGTATGAAAATGAATGGAAGGGTGAGATTTTGCCAGATGGAGACTTCTCAATCATCAGACCACAGACAAGTTATAAATACAGCCAGGTCGATACTGTTGGGGAAACAGAGACATGGTTTTGCATAGCACTGTTCAAAACAGGTGATAAAACAGGTTGTCTTCTTAATTATTAGGGTATTTGTCATAATAAACATCAAATGATATATCTCAAAGGATTGATAATATGATCACCACCTGAACACTATAACAAGGTGAAAGATAACTTCTCCAGGGTTACCCAAGAAGCCAAATGTGAAGAACTGAAGTGATGGACAGTGGAGGAAACTGCGTCCTTCATATCAGTTCTATGCATCTAATCACACCTAATACCTGAGAGTTATTAGCTCTGCACTTCATGGTGGCTCTAACTCTTCCTTTTCACCTGAACACGGTAATGGTGTAGGCAAAACTTAGCTCTCAGCCGGCCCTGAGTAGTATTTGCTTTCTGAGCAATCATCCGTACTTGACAGGAGAAGAGGCAGCAGTTGCCTGAGCACAGCATGTAATCTGAGACTTAGCACGCCCTGAGTTTGATGGCATTGTGTTGGCATAGAGTGGATTGCTTCAGGGTACTTTCCTTTCGTTCCCCAGCTGGGAGATTTGGTGGCCCTGGTCCGTGGTAAACTGTCCAAGATGCAGCGAGCAGTGTTGTCAGCTCTTATTGTGATCGAGGTCCATGCCAAGGATGTTGCAGCAAAGCTGGTTGAGGAGAATATAACAAGCATGAATGACTTTGAGTGGATCTCCCAGCTCAGGTTAGAGAGCACAGCTGTTGAACCTCACCTGGCCTCCCTGGCCAGTCTCCATTCTCCCTACCCATCAGCTGTGTCCATGACAAATGGAAACAGGAGTTTGAGACAGATCTGCTTTTGATGGCATCCTCTTTGGCAATATAAACAAACCCATACTATGACGTTTCAGTCAGAAATGCCATGCTCCTGCCCAAGGGGTGCAATGCTTGATCCCAGGTCCTGTGAGAACTCCTGTTCACCCTGTTGTGTTACTTTATCCTTTCTGCTCTAAAGAGGGAAATCTCTTGACATACAGGTCTCCCAACCTGCAGTTTGTATTCTCGTGAGCTGCTGTTTTGTCTACCAGGCAGTATTTATCTTTCTGATGTCATGTTCACTCACCATTAGATACTACTGGACAAGGGAAGACCTGTACATCAGAGCAGTCAATGCTGAGTTTATCTATGGCTATGAGTATCTGGGGAACACTGGCCGTCTGGTTATCACACCCCTCACTGACAGGTAAAGACATTGTTTTCTGGGTAACAAGTACGCCTTTTTCCCCTTTTCTTTATTTTTTTTTTCTTCTGGATGAACAGGATTAAACCAAGGATCTGACCATGCAGGTCCTACATCTTAATGTATGTAAATAGAATCCATTTGTACAGTAAAGGACTACTTGAGACAAGTGCACAGGAGCACTCTGGCATTGGTTGCTACTGTATTCCTAGTGATCAGTGCTCAGACTGATTGCTTTCACTCTCTAATTCTTAATGTAGTGCTCTCATATAAAATACCTACCTTATAGCTAAGGAGCTCTTCTAGAAACCAGAAGGTAGCAGCTAGTATTCTAGAATATGCAGCAGAAATAATAGTTTTACCCTTTTGTAGATGTCTTTTTTCTGCAGAATGAATTTGTAGCCAGTGGCAGAAGGATTTATCCATGCAGGCTCCCATGAATACTAATCAAGGCCACATAGCTCTAACTCCTTTGCAGAATGCTGCATATCTAAGCAGTTTTGTAGAATAATGAATGATGGATTCCTGCTTGTCTCCAGCAGGATAGATCATATGTCTTCTCGCTGAAATCAGTAGTACAAATGCTTTTTTTCATCATCTGGTCTCTTCTTTGTTGTAGGTGTTATCTGACACTTACAGGAGCTCTGCACCTGAAATTTGGAGGAGCACCTGCAGGACCAGCAGGAACAGGCAAAACAGAAACAACAAAAGACCTGGGCAAAGCACTGGCAATCCAAACTGTCGTTTTCAACTGCTCTGACCAACTTGACTTTATGGCAATGGGCAAGTTTTTTAAGGGACTAGCCAGGTACAGTGAAATGCTGAGTGTCATTATTGAGGGATGCTGCACACTGGGAATTGGTGACTATTTTTCATAGCAACCCAAAAGAACAAGCAAAGCCCTAGCAAGGGGGTTACTGAGTTCCAGAACGAACAAGGTTACAAAACTCCAGCCAGAAAGGAGGAAGAGTTGATCCAATTAAAAAAAAAGAGATAAAAGGAGATCCTTGCTCATTTAAGGCAAAATTAAAATGCTTTGCACTAATCCACAGTGAACTAATCCACCTGTGCAAATGTTTGCAGCTTTGGCCTTTATTTTAATATCATCCATGTTGGACTGAGATTCAGCCCATAAGCTGCTTAATCTTAAGAAGAAGAGAATCTGCTGAGAGTATTCAAAATTGAGCAGCCGAGAGAGACTGCTCTAAGCCCTGAGGGATCCTCTCAGAGAGGCTTCTCTCTTCTCTACATTTCAAACAGAGCTGGTCCAATTAGTCTGTTGCACACTGGTGAATCTGAATTAGTTACTCCAACAAAAGCTGATATTCTTTTCTCAGATGTTTTCTTTGTAAGTAATTTAACTTCTTTCTTAAGCCATGCCTTGTGGGAAGATCACCTTCCTCATATGCATGCTTCCAGCTTTATGTATAATTTTCTAAACTCTGAAAAATGGACTTAAGCATTGTCTAAACTGTATCTACTACACTTACGTCTCAGGAATTCAACATGACACTGCTTTAAAGCTCAAATCTAGAACATGGAGAATTTGTCCCAAGCTCTAGGATCAGATACTGCCGTGGGCACTCATCACGTTGCCTGGGAAGCACAGTCGTGGTGTCCACTGAACCAGGACATAGTGGCTGTGTCACTGTTTGCCAAGGGACATCAGGACCTTTTGTGTTCACTTCTGGTTTCTGTTATGCCTACCCAGTACGTGGATATATAACTTCTAGATCTAGCTGAACTTTTGGCTGCAGGTTTGCTCCTGTGTGGTGTTCTTGACTCCCTTCATTCTTCCTTCCTTGCCCAGCTCTGGTGCCTGGGCTTGCTTCGACGAGTTTAACCGCATCGATATCGAGGTGCTGTCTGTGGTGGCCCAGCAGATCACAACCATCCAGAAAGCACAGCAGCAGAGGGTATGTAAGGAACATGTGGATGCAAAGGCAGGCAAAAAAATCTCCACTTGAGCTGGTTCGGGCAAGTCCTTGTCTCTGCATACACCTTCAAGGTGTCCTTGCATACACCTTCAAGCTTCACTTCTCAGGGACAACTTGAACAAACATCCTTGAGGAGGGGTTTGAACAATGTCCTAACTGTGGCACATCATATCAGTCCATTACAGTCAACATCCTCAGGGGAATTTTTAACTTCACCCTAGTCTATGCTGCCAGAGTTGCCCACACTCTCACAGGCTGAAGTACCTCTCAGCTTGACCTGTAGTGCCAGCAGACTTTGGTGTGGGAGACACTCTGACACAGATCCACTGAGCTGATCAAAATTGGAGCTGTGATAAAGGCAGCCAATGTTCTGACATGATTTGTTCAGCACCAAATTTGTCTAAAAGTGTTAACCAAGTTTTGGTGGACTCACAAAACCCAGTATGTGCAGAAAAACACATATTGGTGCACAAGAGTTGCATTGTAAAGCAAATTGTTGTGAATTGTTGACTTTAATGGAGATTCAGCTGTCAGCCAGTCTAGCAGCCAACCTCTGCTTTGTTCTCTGGAAGCCCAGAAGGGTTAAGACCTGAATCTCCTTGACTTTGGCTTGGAATTAGAAACCTGCTCTCTATAAATTCTTCTGCATTACTTTATCCCCCATCTGAAATTACTACCTACACAGCTTTAAAAAGGATTTAGGTTTCTCTTTGCCCTCTTTGCCATGAATTAATTCAGGTCTGATCTCTAGTGCAAAATAAATGGAAAGTCGTTTATTTACAGCTTGAAGGGATAGAACTCTGTTCAAGAGTTAAAAAAAAAAAAAGGAAGAAAAACTAACCTATCAGTAAATCTTTCACAAGCCCAGTCTTTTATACAGGGAAAATATTGCTGGTAATTCTGGGTTCCTGCAGTGGGACCAGATTGAGTCACTACTGTTGTGGGCAGCTGTGTGTGCTTCTGCTTTATAATTTAACAACTAAAAGCTATTGTTCTCCTCTTGAAAGATTCTGCTACATTATTTAGTTTGCAGGTCAGGCTCTGTTCTTTGAGGATTATCATATTTTTAATTTTCCAGGTGGAAACCTTCATATTTGAAGGCACAGAGATCCCACTGGTCCCATCCTGTGCAGTATTCATCACAATGAACCCAGGGTACGCTGGGCGCACTGAACTGCCCGATAACCTGAAGGTAAGGAGGGCAGGCTGCACAGGCAGGAAGAAGAGGGGCAATAAAGGTGCTGGATGCTACTTGGACCAACCCACAGTGTGTTCATAACAAAAGTTAGGGTGTGATGCTTTTGGAGAGTCTCCAGGATCACTTTGAGTTTTGAACCACCTGTATAAGGAAATGGCACCATTCAAATTGCAGTCTGCAGGGATGCTACAGTGATAGCTGCCAGGCATACTCATGTTGTCTCCTCTAAACAGTCTGGAATGGATACTCAGCATTTTCAGTTTGCTGGGGAAAAAAGCAAGAAATGACAGTGCTTTGGACATTATGTTGGATCTGTATGTTTCAGGCTCTCTTTCGTCCTGTGGCTATGATGGTCCCAGATTACTCCATGATTGCCGAGATCTCACTCTACTCCTTTGGGTTTAATGAAGCCAAAGTCCTTGCAAAGAAGATCACCACAACATTCAAACTATTGTCAGAACAGCTCAGCTCCCAGGTAGATGCTTTAATGTCCATGAATGTTTTTTAAATGTGAGACTTTCTCAGCCTAGGCATGAAGTACCTGGATGGTTTTCTTGGTGCCTTGTGATAGCATATCTCAAAAAGATCACTACACTCATTCTTCATCCTCCTTCCATCTTTCTAATTCTCATTTCTGCTCCTGTGGCTGGACTTGGATTCACCTTAAATCCTATTTAGGATTACAGTGGCAGGACAGTTGAGCCAAACAGCCCTGCCTGCTTTTCCTTCCATCTAGGATTTTTCATTATGCACTTGTTCTCATCTTCCTCATTCAGACTGTACAGCGGAGGACTAATTAGTTGTTTGAAGGATACTGAGAATAGACTTGGATGAAGGAGGAATTGTTCTGAAGGCATGTCTCTCATTTTTCTTTTCTTGCCTGCTGAGTGCATGCCTAAGTTTACTTTTTTAGGTAGTGCTCTTCTATCTGATGACATTGTTTCCTCTGTGCCTTTTTCAGGACCACTATGACTTTGGGATGAGAGCTGTGAAGACTGTCATCTCAACAGCTGGCAATCTCAAAAGAGAGAATCCTGGTATGGATGAGGTAAATGTGTTTGTACTTCATGCTGCCATAGACTTATGGGGCCTTTTCTGCAACCTCATACAAGAGGAAAGATCTCTGAAGTCCTGAGTTCTTAAATCGTTGCAGGAGCTGATCTGCCTTCGAGCTATTAGGGATGCCAATGTACCCAAATTCCTGCAGGATGACCTCAAGCTCTTCAATGGTATTGTCTCAGATTTATTTCCAAATATCAAAGAATCACCTGTTGATTATGGCATTCTGGAAGAAGCCATCCGCAAATCCTGCATCCAGGCAAATCTGAAGGATGTTGATGGTGAGGGGAAAGGCTCTCCACAAGCTCCCTCGGGACCTGGGCTTTTAGTCCAGCATGCTGCCCTAGGAAGGAGATGTGTTCCCAGACCCACTCTGCATCATCTTCCTGTACAGGTTTTGTGACTAAATGCATCCAACTGTACGAGACCACCGTGGTTCGTCATGGCCTGATGCTTGTGGGACCAACAGGTTCTGGGAAGACGAAGGTATGGGGGAGACACTGTGCTGGCCTGAGCAAACCATCACCTACCTAGTGGCACAGAGGGTTAGGTTTCACAGGAGACCCATACTGGCATTTAAAGCCTCTCTCAGGTTCAAGTCAGGGCACAAAGATGCTGCCTGTTAGTAATAATTTATAGCCATGGGGAGGTATATTACTGGTTCACTTTTGAGCTGTGAGATTAGACTGAGGCTTATTAATTCTGCTGCAGATTTCTAAGGCTGAGACACACTTTGACCTCTCTAGGTGCTTCAGGCCTCTTGCACAGATCTAACTTCCTCCTCTCCTGCATATAGAGTGCTTGATTTCTGTGCTTTTTTTTCAGCCAGGCATCTCTGTACTATGATATTACCCTTTACAGTGTCTCTTTTCTCACTGCATTTGAATGCAGTTGCTGTGAGAGCAAGTGACTTTTTCATTCTGGAGCCATGGCAGTTAACTCTCTGGCCGTCCTGCTTTTGCAGAGTTATGAAGTCCTGGCAGCTGCAATGACATCACTGAAAGGTCAGCCTGCAGCCAGTGGTGGGAATTACGAAGCAGTCCGCTACTTTGTACTGAATCCCAAATCCATCACAATGGGCCAGCTTTATGGAGAGTTCAACTTGCTAACGCATGAATGGTAAAGTACAAAACCTTCTTTCCTTTCTTCCAGACAGAAAACAATTTCCTGGTCTTGAGCGTCTTCTCTTCAAGGCTGAGAACCATTTGGGGTGGTGGCACAAAACCAGAAGCGATCAAGTCCTTATCCCCACCAAGCTACAATAACCAGTCACAGCGATTTAAGCTGACATCCCTCATTGTGTGCTTGGCCTGTCTGCCAGCACATGCCCAGACAGTTCCTGCGGCTCACTTGCAGCATTAACTGCAGAACAATAATTCAATAGATTTGGAGCACATGCCCCTACTCCTAAGATACAGCAGCTTAAAAACACTTGCTTTGCTTCTGAAGAAAAGTGGCCTCTGTACTGCGCGCTTGAACTGTTCTGTATAAATACTCCGGTATCCTTGAGTGATGAGGAATGACTTTAAGGCAGAAGGAGGCATTTCATTTCTGTTGCCAGGGCTTCTGCTTGCTTACATGGTTTGGAAACAAGAACCAATAGCCCACTTGCCCTCTTTACAGCCAGGTCCTACTGTTTTTGTTTCCATACGTGACCTGAGGTTGACTTTGCAGCTCACTTTATCCATAAGCTAGGATGTGAGAAGCAGTGTGAATCTCCCTTTGGCCCTGTCAGCCAGCACTTGTTTCAGGGCAAAGCTAAAGATTGTGTTCTGTAAAATGAGGAAGACTAAACATATATAAAACTAACTACCTCGAGGAAAAGTGCAAGCCAGTAAACATTACTGATGCTGTGACCAGAGCTTCCCAGCTTAGGATCTGGTACATATTTACTGAAGGACATTTTATAGGAGCTTCAATTAAGCTCATCAGTTTATTTATTATGTGACTCAATGTAGGCATGTCAACGTGACAAAAAGAAAAATACAGCAGTTGTATAAAATATATTTACAGACAAATCCATCTGCTTTAATCAGCTGAGCTTTAGAACAGACTGTTTTCCCTTGATCTCAATAACAATACCCTGGAATTCACTAGTACTATAAAAATAACAAATAATTATTTAATAGCAGGAGTCGAGTCCTGGGTCTGAATGGAAACTGCACTCCAGGTTTCCATGTACAGATTAAATTCTTGCTGTCAACAGCCAGCATTCCTTGTGTCTGCTCTCCTGGTCACCAGCTCCCAGATTCACAGGCAGCTGAGGATGGGGAATTTCAGTTATAAAGAGGGTAGGGTTATGGTCTTTAGCCTGAATTTATCCTTGTAACCTTGAGAAAAAGAGGCACCTCCAGAGAGCAGATAATCTGCCTGTGACCTGAACTGAATGCTAGCAAGGCCTCTTTACTCTTCACTGAGGACAGAGATGTTTAAGGGAAGCTTGACATCTTATAGTTAAATGACATGAATTCCAGATCCTGGTGCCCAAAGAAATTATTTTGTGCTGTCACTCAGGCTGAGATGTGTCTCAGTAAAAAAAAAAAGTATGAGGTGGACCTTTTTGCAGTTCATGGATAAGGGAGACACATGAACCAGGATAAGATTGTCTTTTGTGGTGGGAACTTTGCCATTTATTTCAGCAAAACCGGAGTGGGCCAAGCTCTGCCTTCCTCCTGCCTTTCAGGACAGACGGGATCTTTTCCACACTCATCCGCCGGGGAACTGTGGCCACTGACTCCAACAAGAAGTGGTACATGTTTGATGGGCCAGTGGACGCTTTGTGGATTGAGAACATGAACACAGTACTTGATGACAATAAGAAGCTGTGCCTCAGCTCAGGGGAAATCATCAAGATGACAGAGGTAACTCATCCCTCCCACTTTTGTTGCCTGTTGTCTGTACTCTTTCCTCCCTGCACTGAAATGCGTATCAAAAATGAGCAGGTCCTTATCCTTTCTTTTCTTTTATAATTTCCAGAGCATGACCATGATGTTCGAAGTCCAGGATTTGGCTGTTGCTTCCCCTGCCACAGTCTCCCGCTGTGGCATGGTTTACCTGGAACCCAGCATTTTGGGGCTGGATCCCTTCATTGAATGCTGGCTGAAAAATATGCCAGATGTCATGCAGCGCTTCTCACAGCAGCTGGCATCTCTCTTCAGGAGATTCCTCCAGGTGAGCTACTGTTCTGTTCCAGCCTTTCCATGTCATCTTGAATATCAACCAGCCCAGACTTGTCAAGGCCTGGATTTAGATGCCATTGTGGGAACATTTCCTACCAGCATAATATCTATCATGGAAACTTCTCTGTGAATTCTGTGCCTTTAATAGAGGTTACTCACTGATCTCTGCAGATGTGACTAAGTCTTATTGGTCATTAGAGTTGGTTTTATTTCATTTTAAAATTATCTTCTGGACAAAACCACTCCTAGTGCAGTTCCATAGCTTACAGTGGAGTACCTCCAGGGAGAAGGTTGTACAAACAAGTCTTGTTATTTCTACTCTGCTGATAAGCCATTAATTTAATGAAGAACCTGGAGCTACAAGGGAAAGTTCTGAAGGGAGCAAACCATTTAACAGCATGATAGCACAAGATGCACGTAATTGTTGCACAGAGCCAAAAGGGAGGCCCAGAGGTTTCCTGGTGTTAAGACTGAATCAAGGGGTTTGTCTTGCTTTTCTCCAGTAAAAAAGGTGGTACTTGGGATGTTGGAAATGGCAGCATTCTCAATCATTCTCTCCTTGCTAAACATAACATGATGGAGATGAACAAGAAGGTAAAACCAAAGACAACTGTGCTGGAGATGGTGACACTGAGCTATCCCTGCCTATCTTTCCAGGAGGCCATTGACTTTTTACGAAGCTCTGTGAAGGAGATAATTACCTCTACAGACAGTAACCTCACAACAAGCCTCCTGGTGCTCTTGGAGTGTTTGTATCAGCCTTTCATTCCCATTAAGGTAGATTTTGCTGCCTCTTATCACTGTTACTTGTGTCTGTAACTCCTAACGATGCTAAGTCATGGAAAGGGTTAGTCACCAGAGAACAAGATGTTGGTGCAGAAAGGTCATGCTGTAGCTCATCTATGTGGCAGAAGGTAATACAACATCCAGCAAAG
Organism: Phylloscopus whistleri; assembly: GCA_017589585.1. Taxonomy (NCBI): domain Eukaryota; kingdom Metazoa; phylum Chordata; class Aves; order Passeriformes; family Phylloscopidae; genus Phylloscopus; species Phylloscopus whistleri. Next base: position 6,173,615 of record JADMLD010001393.1, on the reverse strand, counting down.
CACAGGTAAACCTGGAAGGATTATGCTCTGCCCGCTGAAGGAACACAAGATAAGCTCCATGCCTGCCAGGCTGGAGGGCAGAGGTTCACTTTTATTTATAGCAGAGGGAATTGGAGAATGAGTGGAAAGCAGAGATCAGAGCTGAGCAGTGATGCACTTCAGATTGCAGGTCCTTTGAGAATTAGCATTGAAGAAGGCTGAACAATTTTCAAATTAAAAACCTAAGACTAAATTCTTCTCCCATCTCCTGTTGAGTGACATTAGTTCAGCAAAGAAAGTCTCTCCAATGAAACAACAAATTTTAATCCACAGAATATATTAACAAGACCTGTGAAAAACTGGCTAGAAAAAACTACATAGAAGCTGAATAGAATTATGAGCAAATTAAGAAGAATCTGGGGTTTGTGTGCCTTGATTATACCTGAGAATTTTTCTTCTGCTTGTCTCTGGTTCTAAGGGGTTTAAGACGATTCCCCGGGAGAAGGTTGCTCGTATGGGAGAGCTGATTGAACCTTGGTTTATATTTGCCTTGATCTGGAGTGTGGGTGCTACTGGAGATTCCCCGGGTCGTGAGGCCTTTAGCTCATGGCTCAGGAAGAAGATGTCAAAGGAAAGGGTGAGTAAAGGAAAAGCAGAACTTCTCTCATAATAGAGAAATTAGTAGTGAGGAATGGGGATCAGAGCTGAATGCCTGGAGGCTTTGGATGGATTTCCTGTTGGCATCTGGTGTGCCACTCTCTCAAAGGGACCCCTGGAGCTGGAAATTCTGGGAGAGGCCTGCATCCCTGGCCTGGGTAGCATCCCATTAGTAAAGTCTTCCTTGAAGTAGTGCATATCCTCCTGTGAGTTCAGCTGAGTGGCAGCAAGGTTCACCATAGCTTTATTCTCACAGGTCAGGTTACTCTTCCCAGATGAAGGACTGGTTTATGACTATAAACTGGATGATGCTGGGCTTAGCAGTACTGAAGATGTGGATGATGAAGCCCCTGGAGAGGTAAAATATTTCATTTTTCATTCCAAGCTGGGAAATTTAGGAGGAGAGACCAGGAAGTAACACAGTCCTACAGGATTTGGTAGGATTTTCTCATCAAGGGCAAAGGAGAAGGGCCTATAGGAAGCAAACAAGAATGTTTAAATCAAAATTAAGCTTTTTTATTGAATCAAGAAGGCAGTTTCTTGCTTCAGAGTTGTGAACCAGATCTTTCAAAGCTGAGCCAAGAGCTGGTCAGTTGAGACCTGAGTATATCTGTCAGTGCTTAGAAAAGTGAGAGGTGGCACAGGTGTGGCTTCTGGAGGACAGGGAGAAGCTCAGATGGATAGAGCTGTCTGTGTTAGAAAGCAGTGAACAACAGCAGAAGAGCTATATGCAGCAGGGTCTGGAGTAGCAGCAAGGCAGATAAATATTCCATCTTTTTCACAAGAGACAGCAGTGTAGGGCATGTCAGGGTCATCTTGACTGATAGTCACCAGGCTCTGGGCTAAAAGGAATTTAAAAGGGAGGGAAAATGCTTTCCCTCCCTGAAATAAAACAAAAAAACCCTACATAAGTGTCAGATGCTTAACAGAAGGTGCCAGTGTGGTCTCTGTGGGAAGGCCACATGGGGTGGTCAGGAATGTAGATTTTTTCCTGTATTCTCCAGCACAGCCCTGGCAGAAGCTCTATTTCATTTGTAGAGTGGCCTCTGGGAGGCTCATCTGCACCGTCAATCTAGCACAAGAGGTGCATATCTTGTACAAGTAGAAAATCTCATGTGCCTCTGGGTGCAATGTGGGTGATGGCACGGAACAGGAAGACAGGAGCGCAGATAAGCCCCCTTTGGCCCTCTGCCATGGGCAGAATTCCTACTCTTGCAGGTATCACAAGTGCTCCATCCCTCTTTGATCCCAATTCTCAGGAGGGAGGGCAGATGTGTTGCTGCTGGAGCAATGACCTCTAACTCTTGGGCTCTGTCCCTCCCAAAAGTAACAAGTCAAACACTCCCAGCATTTCCATACAAAAAGGTAAGGGTGGCAAGACTCAACAGAGGGGATGGAAACCTGAGTTTCTCATCAGAATCTGAGCTATTACACAGGGAGCGGTAAAACGCAAAATAGCAGAAATAGTTTTCCTTTTCCTACAAGGGATAGATGCCCCCTCTAAACAGACTCCAATCTTTCAGGTGCACTGGGAGGTGTGGCTGGATGCTACAGCAAAGTTCACCATGGTTCCAGACACCAACTTCTGTGACATTATTGTGCCCACGATGAACACAGTCCGAATGGCCTATCTGCTGGAGCTGTTGCTCACCAACTATAAACCAGTACGTGCCCAGCCATGTCTGTGAATTTTTAATTAAACCTCTTCCTCTCCCAGTGCAGTCAGAATTTAACAGCTACCTATACTTTGAGATTATTTCCCACTTCCATGGATTTGTACTTCTGTGCTCCAAATCTGTTCTTAAGCACTAAGAGTTATCCATTCAGTCCCCAGGCACCATGCCAGCACCTCAAAGGAATATCAACACTCAGTTGTTCAATCAAAATGCAGCAATTGCTAGATAGCCCATCACCATCCCTCTTTACCTGTTTCCTACAGTTCCATTTCATACTTCTCTGGTTGGATTCCATCCACACCAAGAGATTTTGGTGTTGGGCAGCTGACCTTATTGAAGAAGCAAGCCCAACAGTCCTCTCCCAACCTTCAAATGCCTAAAAGAGCAGTAACCTGCATTTTCTCCAGCAAATGTCAGAGTGCTGGGAAACACAGGCTGCTTGCCTATGATTATGCTGCATTGTTGATTGTGCTTCTAGGTTCTTTGCATTGGTCCTACTGGCACTGGGAAGACTCTCACAATTGCAGACAAGCTTTTGAAGAACTTGCCTAACAAATACATCACCCACTTCCTGATGTTTTCAGCACGCACCTCTGCTAACCAAACCCAGGATCTCATCGACAGCAAACTGGATAAGAGGTAAGATTCCTTTCTTTGTGTGCAAAGGCAGTACCCCTGAGCTCAGGGTTTTTATCAGCTTGGCTGTTTAGTTTCATCCCAAGACCTGAGCACATACAGCTGTAGATAACATGTAGGACATACAGCACATCTGAGTTGGGATTGCGAGAGCCAATAATAGCTTGTTATAATGGCAAGAAAGAGAGAAGGATTAGTGAGGGTCAGTAAAAGTTGCTCCAATTCTAGTTATTCCAGAAATACTACATTTCACAGCACAGGTGTTTGCAAAGCCTGGTGTGGGATCTTTACAGAAAGTGATGAAGGGAGAAAATGTGGCTGCCCACCCGCAATCGCACTCCCCACAGTAAACAGCTTCCATTTCACCTCCCTGGTCAGCCACTGGTTTGAAGTTTCCAGCAGATGCATGAACTCAAGCTTTGCTTTTATTCGCACCCATTTACTCATTGGCGTTGTGCATAAGTAGACAAAATTTCACTTGGAGAGAAGCCAGCGCCTCAAACATTGCTCCAGATCTTTTCCATGCAAAGGCCCTTACAAAGGAGTGTATCAAGTGTAAAAATAGCTGAAACTGTTGACTCAGGAAGCATCCAGAGGAAAAAAAACCCCATGCTTTTGGATCAAGTTAGAAGTACCTTTTCAATAGGAGTTATCCTGTGTCCTGACACGGGTTCTGTCCTTGCAGGCGGAAGGGAGTGTTCGGGCCTCCAGTTGGTCGGTACTTCATATTTTTTATTGATGACTTGAACATGCCCATGCTGGAGCAATATGGAGCTCAGCCACCCATCGAGCTGCTGCGGCAGTGGATGGACCACCACGGCTGGTACGACCGGAAACAGATCGGTATGACCCAGAGCCTATGCCCAGGGCTCTTGGCAGAAGTTGGCCTGTTAGATACGTGTACCTGCCGCGGAGATTTGTAGCAGGGGTTTTTAGCTACAACTCAGCACTCATTCCTGATTTTGCACTCCCAAAGGTACTTTTAAGAAGCTGGTAGATATTAATTTTGTCTGTGCCATGGGACCTCCTGGAGGGGGAAGGAATCCTGTCACTCCACGCCTCACTCGCCATTTCAACTACCTCTCCTTCACCGAGATGGATGACAGCAGCAAGAAGAAGATCTTCTCCACCATCCTTGGCAGCTGGATGGGTAAATCCTGCAGAAAACTGCCACCTTCTCCTCATTTTGAAAGTCAGCTTGATGACAATGGAGTTTGGAAGGGGACCAATTAATACTGATGATCTGATCAAAGTGTTGAAAGCTGGAACTTGCTTCAGGGAAAGTGTTTCATGAGGCTTAGCAAACACAGAGCTCATACACTATTTAGTCTCAGGGCAAAACTCTGCTGGTGCAAATCAGCAAACTTCAGCTTTGGGTTTCACAGTTGCAATATGTTATCCTGTAGCCTGGGCCTTTCAAAGAGGGTTTTATATGTGATGGGTGGTGCAGATATTCTTAAACTCAGCAGATAAAGCTGGAACTATTTTTTTTTGTCTTTTTCTAGATGGACTCCTAGGAGAAAAAAGTTACAGAAATCCAGTGCGTAAGTAAATGCAGAAAGATGAGAGAGACCGTGAACAGAACAAGCTGGTGACCACAGCATGGCACAGCTTACCTGTGCTTTCAGCAGACAGACACTAGCCCAGACAACAGCCTTCTGTGGAAGCAGAGCCTTCTGTTACTCTCCATCTGCTGCAGCCTGTAGACAGCTGAGCAGGGTGGATCTGAGCATGGTGCTACAGCCACCATGAAAAAAGGGTTCATTTGGAGTGAAATGAGTCCTCTTATACTTGACGGGATGGGAATTTAGGATCATCTTTGCAAATATGCCCTCATCTGCAAATCTGCCAGTAGAAAGGAGTGAAAATAGTCAGCTATGGGAGAAGCAAAGCAGAGCTTTCTGAATGCTTGCAATATTCAGAATCACCAGTACCTGACTGTGATCTCAGGAGCACAGTGAAACATCTAGCTGTGATTTAGAAAGAAATTAAATGATTTTTGAAACAATGCAAAAAAGTGCAAAATTCTGGAGTGTCATAGGGCTCTACTTCTCCAGGAGTGTTTGTAATAAACTTCATTGGGAGAAAAAAAACAATTATGCTCTAAAACTGGCAGCTGTGTTTAAATCTTGCCAGATTATTGCATAAGAAATTATTCCTCAATGGCTTCGCTGAGCATAATGAATTGCAAGGGGTTTAGCTAAGAGGGCATTCACACCTTCTAGCTTAGAAGTAGCTGAGATTTCACTGCGAGGAGTGCAAGGAGGGAGAAGGAAAACCTGTCTGGAATATTTCAGGTCAGCATCAATTACCTGTCCTCTGTTCCTGGGGAGTATGAAATCTTCACACCACAGAATCACTGTAAAGCATTCTTGCACCCCAAATCTGGTTCACATTAGTTGATAAACCCATTGGCAGCTGTCCACTGCTTGGTCAGGTCCATCAGTGTCTCTGCAGAAAAAAAGCAGAAAAAAGTGTGTTCCTGTCCAAGTCCTAGCCAGCACCTCTGCCACTCAGTGCCACCTTCCTGCACTGCAAGGACCCTCTCAGCCCAGAGTTACCATCTTGACATCCTCTCCAACTACTTGTGTCTCTGCAGCGGGAGCAGTTGCAGTAAAAGACTTGAATGAGCCCTTAGTTGATGCCACAATCTCCGTGTATATGACCATCACATCCCAGCTGCTGCCCACACCAGCAAAGTCACATTATACCTTCAACCTGAGAGACCTCTCAAAGGTGTTCCAGGGCATGCTCATGGCTGAGCCAGGCAAGGTCGAGGTGAGTCCTCCCATCAGCACAGCCCTGCCACCCAGGGCAAGACTAGAAATGCTCTACTTGAGGCTTCATTCACAGGCCTGCAAACAGGCTTCAATTTCCCATTGAAGATGCATTTTGATATTGCTCGGGGGTGTGGTGACCTCCCCTTTGGCTATTGCCTGCTACCAGTAGCAGGCAGACACCCCCTTTGTCACAGTGCTTCCTTGGCATGGAAGCAGGTGAGTGGCCACAGAGAGTCAGTAGGACACAGCCCACCCATTCAGGGCTGGATGGAGCCATGGGGGACCAGACAGGGACCAAGTAGGGGCAGATGTGTTGTCCTATTACCTGCTTCTGCCCCTTCACCTCTCCTGAGGGCCTTGTTCTGGCTCCAGCCTGGCCGGTAGAGATTGAATTATCACAGGAAGTACTTAGGACCCTAAGTATTATAGGTTCTGTGCTATCAGCCAAATAAAAGGATCTTTCAAAAAACACACAAGAAAACTGTAAAATTTAAACCAAACTGGGGAAAGATAAGAACAAAGAACATAAAATTTAAGTCTCTCAAAGAAAGCCCAACATATGGACAAATAGAGGGGTATAAACTGATGGTGTAATGAGCTCTCTGCAAAGCAGCTGTTTTGACAAGACTTGTTTCTGAGAGAAGGGAAAGCAGCTTCCTCCGCCCAGTTCTTTCTCCGCTCCAGTTGCCTTGTAACAGGAGTGGAGTTGGCCACATGCTGGGCAGGAACCAGCTTTCCTGACAGCAATGCTCATAACACTTCTCTGCTTCTCTCACATGGGCTGTTTTGCTGGAATTTCCTACCAGGACAAAGAACACCTGCTGAGATTGTGGTACCATGAGAGCTGCCGGGTCTTCCGTGATCGCTTGGTCAGTGAGGAGGACCGGACCTGGTTTGACAGCCTAATGACGAAAAAGATGGAGGAGTTTGGCACCACTTTTGAGAAGGTCATTCCCTCCCAGCCAGTTCTGTTTGGAGACTTCATGGAGCCAGGTGCCAATGTCAAAGTGTATCAAGAAATCGACAGCCAGGATAAGGTAAAGGACCCTGGGAAACACGCTGTGAACTGCGATCTTCCCAGTCTTCTGTAAACAAAGGAAAACAATCATAGTAACAATAGTGGTGCTTTAATTAGAGGTGTCTGAAACTACAAACTCACCCAGGGGTCTCCTGTGAAATCCTACCACATACATGAGTAGTGGGTGTTTTTGTTGTGATGGGCAGTTGAGGTGGAACAAGCTGTCTCTGCATTGCAATCCTGGAGGCAGCCTGCTATGCCAAATCTCCCAAATGAGCCACACTTGGGACTGAAAAGTGAAATTTGCTGGAAAGAAATGGCACATTACCCCCAAACAATACTACTTTTGCCATTAAAGACTTCACAATTGACCTTTACGAGTAATTAACGTTACTGCCAGTCTCCCTGTTGGAGAAGATACTGGGAGTACTTGGGTAGTGGTAATTAAGCAAAGGCAGTGAGTGGTGTGTTTTGCACTCATTATCAGAAAGAGATGATTATTCTGTTGTCTCTCCTCTTGTGATAGCAGTGTGACAAGGGCTGGTAATTAACTGAGCTTTCCAATCCCTTTTGCAAAGTAGGTAGGCCTGTCCCCCACCGAAGTGAGCACAGCTGAGACAGCCAGACATAGAGGCAGCTGCACACTCCCCACTGATGCACACAGGACGTTGGCATCTAGGCAGGGATCTCAGTGCTGTAAGAATTCCAGCTGGTGTTGCTTTCCCAGCTTCACAGTGAGATTGCTGAGGGGGTAGGATCAAATCCCAGATGTCTTCATGCTTCGTCTCCTTCTGGGGCCTGAGGGTACTATTGAAGAGAGCCTTGGGAAGGGCAAGAGAAACTGCTCCTGCAGCTATTCCATGTGATGACTGGACTGGGAGAGGAGTGTGCTTCTCTACCCATCTACAGTCAGTGTTGTTTTCTTCCCCAGCACCTGTGGCTTTCCAGCCAGAATCCTAACCACAGGATTCAGCAGCAGGCAGTGGTCAGCTATAGAGCAAGGAAACTAACCCAGAGGGAGGCCCTGGAGCAGTATGGATCGGGCAGCCATAAGCTGCCCTTTTTTTTTTTTTTTTTTTTTTTTTTTTTTTTTTTTTTTTTTTTTTTTTCCGTCTTTTATTTTGAACTACACCCTGCTGTTTTTCAAGCCAAACAGCACAGTTGGGAACAGCAAACTGTAGTCACTTGCCTGAGTTAGTTTAAGGTCACCATTGAGCAGCTGCTGCCACCACCACTAACTAAATTCAGCTCATCCAATGGCACTTCCTTATAGGAGCCTGGAGGAGAGCTGCTCCCAGACTCTGTTAAGCATCAGGCTCTGCCCTCCCCTCCTCCTGGCTGTGCCAGCAGACAATAAACCCCCCTCACACACACAAGTGCTTTTATCTGGTAGCCACAACTGAGTGTTTCTGCCCACAGCTGAAGCTTGTGATTGAGGACTACCTGGAGGAGTACAATCAAAGCAACACCCCAGAACTGAAGCTGGTGCTTTTCATGGATGCGATACAGCACATCTGCCGAATCAGCCGGATCCTGCGGCAGGCTCCGGGGAATGCCCTTCTCCTGGGTGTTGGGGGAAGTGGGAGACAGTCTCTCACCAGACTGGCATCTCACATGTAAGTAAATGAACTCCCACCTATGCATGTAATGGGGAGCAGCTCCATTGGGGCTGCCTTCAGAGAATCTCTTTCTCTGCCCTTCCCACTGCCAGTTACATGTTTTTCAGGCTGCTGACTCCTCAAACGGGTCAGGAGCTAGGACTCAGTAAACATGCACATCTGCACTGGGTTTCTAGCTAGCTCAGGTATCTCTGCTTTGTGTAAAACGTGCTCCTAGGTTGGTGGCTGTACTTTGTGCACAACGACAAGCGTGTGCTCAGGACTCACTGTAGGAAAACAACTTGCTTGAGTTCTTTCACCTGGGGTACACAAGACATACTGGGAATTGACAGAAGAGAATGTTTTAATTTGATATAATTCCACAGGCTTCTTTTTCCTTTAGGGCAGAAAATGAATGTTTCCAGATTGAACTGTCCAAAAATTATGGCATGACTGAATGGCGAGATGATGTGAGGAAGGTCATGATGAAGGCAGGCCTTCAAAGTCTACCCAAGACCTTCCTATTTGTAGACACACAGGTACAAGAGTATTAGCATGGTGGACTCCTTCTCAAAAGCAGTCAGAAACACATCTCTAAGCTCAATAAATTCCCCTGCAGGATATGAAGGAACCTGACACAAACTAGACACAACTTGTATTTCTTCAGTAGCCTATATTCATCATTCTATAAAAGAGCCCCAGGGAAACTAGAGGTGGTGCATTTATTGCTAGAGGATCTTAGAGCTGTGTGTGAGTGGGTGGATTCTTTTCTTGCACAAGGAAGCTTCCTTCAGCTCCATCCAAGTGTGGGTACATAGATTTTAACTGTCTGAAATTAAGCATTATTGGCCACTGATATTAGAAGTCCTAAGTGAAATGATTCTTTTCCTTTTCAAAAAGAGAGTAGATTTAGGACCTTACGCCTGCTGGTTCCACAGGATAATACTAGCTGTAACTGTAAACTGTAACTTGCTAATGAGTAGGCAAATTTCCACTTCTGGAATCACAGTTATGTTCCCCGTAGGCTTTTTTACTGCCTTCATTATAATAGGAACCATTCCCTTGTGGCAGAGCCCTAAGCAGCAAGATGAGCATCAGTCAAATGCTACTTGTTCTTACAGCCTTTTCCCTGCAGTGAGAAGCATATGTGGGAGCAAAGGGGCCCAGGAGGGTGCATTTTAGTCAAGGAGATGGATGCTGTGTGTTTCTGATGTAGCAAAGGTGGAGAGGTGAGTGTAGCGCTGGAGGGAGATCGTCCCACAGACTGTGACACATCCCTACAATTACTCTCTCTCCCACATTGGTAAGCTTTATTTTAATAACGAAGTGTTCTGTGCTGGAGGAGTGAAGACACAGAGCAACCAGGTGTCTGGGGTCTGACTGCAGAGGCAGGGAGCAAGAGCCTGAGCTCAATTTGTCTGTAAGGAGACGGGGAATGGGCGGAAGGATGTTTGTTCTCAAACACACCCTCCCACCCCTGAAATGGCTGAAATATGGCTGTTTAATTGGAAGTGCTGGACATGAATCGAGGTGTGCCTTTCTGGAGCCAAGTGACCACGAAAACTATTTCTTATAACTGAGGCTGTATTTATGCAGAAATTATCTCCATGGCATGTGAGACATAAGCATCTTCTGACTTACGAAACTGCTTTTTTTTACCATCTATTTAGATTAAAAATGAATCCTTCCTCGAAGACATCAACAACTTGCTCAACTCTGGTGACATTCCCAACATCTACAATCCGGAGGACCAAGACCAGATCCTGACAGCTATGAAGCCTGTTGTCCGAGATCTGGGGCAGCAGCCCACCAAGGCCAATTTGATGGCTGCATTCACAGCACGGGTTCGCAGCAATATCCATATGGTCCTGTGCATGAGGTACTTCAGGCCTACAACTCCATGCTTTTAATGCTAATTATTCCCTCCTTATTCTTTGCCTTTCATCACTGTGTAATGGGATCTTTATTTCCAAGCCCCAGACTTTGGAGAAGGCAGAAGAGTAGGGGTATGGTTTGCATAACACCTTCCCCTAGGACTAGATACCTTTTTTTTTTTTTTTTCACTTTGCTGGTTCTCAAGATGAAGTTTGAATTTTTCAAGAGTATGATTATGTGTGATTCAGATGAAACATCTGAATCAGGTAGTACTCCTGAATCAGGTACTTCCTCCTCTCTGCACTATTGAGCCATTTTGAGCCATTTATTGAGCCATATCTTGTTTTAATTTGGGGCTCAGTTGCACCATGTTTACTCATGAATCTAATGCATAGTACATAACCAGCTTGCTCCCTTGCAGGAGGGATACCAGAAGGTACAGGGCATTCTCAGTGCAAGAACAAGTAGAAAAATCAGGGCCACAATTATGGTTTGGTGATATGATCTCTGCATGCACCTGCTTGAAATAAACTTCAGAGAACATTTATTTCTTATCCCTTAAGTGTTGTCCCTAGAGAGGGGTCCATAAAACATCACCCTACTACCATCTTAATACTTCCAGAATATCCCAAGCAAAGGAATGAGCTCAGACATCCATCTTTGGGCGTGCAGCTCACTGCCTGAACTTTCCTTTCCCTTTTCCCTCCTTCCCTGGGTGTGTTCCTGTCCCTCCTGCTCCACAAGGCTTCAGGGTGGTTCTGTGGAAGGAAAGATATTTTGTCCTTGTATTTAGAGCCAGCTGTAACACATCTTCTCTGCACGCCTTGCCCTCAGCCCGATCGGAGAAGTGTTCCGTGCACGCTTGAGGCAGTTCCCCTCTCTTGTGAACTGCTGTACCATTGACTGGTTCAACGAGTGGCCTGCTGAAGCCCTGCAGAGCGTTGCCTCCTCCTTCCTGAGTGAACTCCCGCTTCTTGGTAGCCGTACTGATGATCTGGATGGGATGGTATGTGTCCCACTTGAGAATACTCTGCTCCCCTATGTTCAGTGTGCTATGTCTCTGGATACACCGAGACAATGGATGCAGGACACACCTTCAGAAGTGTCCTACCCAGCAGCAGAAATGTTCCATGGCAGGATCATTCAAACACAGAGCTGCATAGCTTTTGTATGCCTTGAAATTTGTCACCCTCCTGTGGCACTAAAGCCTCCCCACACACGTAAACTCTGCTGTGACTGTATAGTATAGGTTCTTCATAAACACCTTCTGTTTCCTCTGGGCATCACACAGATTTGCCTTTCACATGTTCAGTACTGAATAAGATGGTTTCTTTCCTTTCTGCTTGTAGATTCAAGTATGTGTAGCAATCCACCAGAGTGTGGCACGGAAGTGCCAGTTGTTCCTAGCAGAACTGGGCAGACACAATTATATCACTCCCAAAAGCTACTTGGAGTTCCTCAGCATCTTCAGTTCCCTCATTGGAAAGAAGCAACAGGAACTGAAGACAGCCAAGAACAGGATGCAAAGTGGCCTAGACAAGGTTCGTCCCTCACGCCCAGGAAAGTTTTGGGGCCACCCCTTACACACTCTGAGCAGTGTATTTATAGCTGCAGAGATGCAGTGAGGTGGACCTACATAGGTCCTACACATGTCTTATGTAACAGGAAAAAACTCAAGCTAAAGCAAGTGAGAACTATGCCTTCTGCCATGGCCAGTCTTTCTGAAGGTCTGTGTCTGTAACAGCTCTAAAAGAGTAACAATCCCCAGTCTTTGGGGATCACAAACCTCTGTGTAGCTCAGCTCTCAAGGTGTTCTTTACTAACCTTATAATTGAAAGCCCTCTAACAGAAACATTGTTCTGCTGCCTCATTGCCACGAGCTTATGAAATAATGCCTCACATGTGCAGGCAACGTTAGGCACTACAGTTTATAAGCACACAACAGTGTCAGGTTGTTGCTTAAGTAGGGACCAGAGCAAGATGCGTGCTTTGCACAGCCCAACGCTTGGCAGGGCACACCCTCCAGAGCAGCACAGCCCCTTCCTAGGGCTTTCCAAGGCTGCTGCCCCTGCTCTTAACTCTGCTTTGCTCCCATAGCTCCTGCGAACAGCAGAGGACGTAGCAAAGATGCAGGAGGAGCTGGAGTCCTCCCGCCCTCTCCTGGCACAGGCAGCCAAGGACACCGAGGCAACCATCGAGCAGATAAAGGTACCGCTGCTGGGCAGCCCTGTGCTTTCTAACTCTGACTGCTCACACTGGATTGGACACAGGCTGGAGGGGCCCGGCAGAGATTGTGCAAAATCCTGCTTGATCAGAGGTAAAAACGCCTCAGATTGGCACAGCAGATATTTGTACAGAGCTGCCCTGACAGCACAAACTGCCTCCTGCTGGGGTCCTGCTCTGCTGCTGGTAAGCACCAGTTGTTATCGCAGAAGCGATGGTTCCCGAGCCGCTGTCTGAAACCACCACCCAGGTTGGTCAGTCAGCCAAGCTCACAGCTCTCAGGCCGTTTCAAGCACAGTCTAGCAACACTAACACAGTCCTCAGCTGGCCTGAGCAGCTCTAAGACAGATTCATTGAACAGGATCATTCCTCCACATCCCAGCCCTAGGGAGCTGATCCAGCTGCAGCCTGCCCCCCAAACCTCAGGGATCATCACACGGTCACTCATCCCACTTCAGAAGAGGGAACTGTTGGCCGTCACTGCCTTCTACCCTTGTGTTCCTCCCTGCCTACCCCAACTGTGGGATGGCTACACTAGGACAGAGTGAACAGGGATGCTAACATAATACAGCTCTGCATGGAGAGGGGAAAGAGTCTGCAATCACCTAACTTCCCAAGTAGCAGATAAAGATTTGACTATATTCTACATTTCCTTTATGCCTCCTGGTAATGTTTTAACCCTTGGGGTATGCAGAAGGGGCAGTTTTAGAAACAAACCCCCCTATTCCTCCATCTCCCTACAAATTTGCAACCACATGCATCCTCTGCTTGTGCCAAGAGGAAGATGGGTAGAGCAGCTAATTCCTGCAAGACTAACATCGTTCCAGGCACAGCCAGAGCTGAAGCTTGTGGATGGTTTATACAGGCTGACAAAAACCTTTTCCCAGTGTGGTGCAGGAAGAGCATCCCCTGCAGCAGTTGGGTCCTTCAGATCTGCTGGAAGAAGACACACAAGCTGCCAGGACAGCTGTGATCCTTTCCTAGCAGTGCCAACCCAAGCTCTGCCTCCAGCATGCTTCTGAGGCTGTCTCTGGTATTGCAGGTGGACACAGCTGTAGCTGAAGAGACAAGAACTGCTGTGCAGGCTGAGGAGGCAAAGGCCAATGAGAAAGCTCAGACAGCCCAAGCCATTGCAGATGATGCTCAAAAGGACTTGGATGAGGCCCTCCCAGCCCTGCATGCTGCTCTTGCTAGCCTGAAGAACCTCAACAGAAATGATGTTACAGAGGTAACTGTGTCAAGGGAGAGGGTGGCAGAGCTGGGTCTGGTCAACAACAGCATCTCCCTTTGCAGCAGTTCCCTTTCAATAAGCTTGCAACATCCCCAGCCTTTTCCTCCATCCATCCCCCTGGGCTTATTCTGGGCAGCTGCCCCTGCAGCTTCTCATCTTCACTCCTTCAAATATAGATTGAAGGGCAGAAAGGCAGTAAGTGGCCCCAGGGTGTTTCCAGCATGTCCTGGAGAGGCTGTGGAGGAGGGCTCACCCCACGTACCTGTCCATGGGGGTAGGCAGCAGGAACCACCAAGCAACCCCAAGTACTGACTGTGCAGCACAGGGATGGAGCTGGCAGCACCTGGAACCTGCAGGCTCTTTGAAAAGGGATCCACTACAGGCAGAGAAGAGGCAGCAGGCTGAATTCAAGGAATACTGGCTCGAAATAGGCTAGTGAGAGAAAGAAGGGTGATTCTGAGTCTGCAAGCATCACAGCCCATAGCTAAGACAGCACACTCAATAATATTGATTTCACCACTCAGGAACAGGCTTATTGCTCTGTAGTTGTGAGTAACAGACCTTTTTATTTTTCCCAAAAACACACAAAACCCCTTTCCTCAGAAGGTGGGGAAAAACAGAGACACTGTTGGTCCGTTTGCCCCCAGCACCCATCCTCTTGTAGAGCTGGCACAAAAAGTATCTCGTCTATCCAAGGCTTCCAATGCCACAAGATGCATCAATTTCTTACACATCATCTAAACCAGCACGCAGAAACTCCGTATTTAAGGATTAAGCTCTCAGTTTCTTTTAAATCCAGCTGCCAGGTCATGACCCAAGTAACCTGTCACCAGAGCAGAGACCACCAGAGTTCTCTTCCAGTCCAGGATTAAGGACCCAGCCCAACTGAAAGAGAACACCACTACTGTGGCAGGGAGCAAGGATCCCTTTGACCTACTCCTTTCCATAGGGCAGCTCCCTCAGGGGTCCCTTGGAGGAAGCTGATGCCTGCTTCTCCAGCTCCTCCACCACCTCTCTCAGCCGATCCTGATTGCAGTAAAAATACACGTAAAGGTTGCGCTCTGCCTGCAGGAGGGGGTTCTCCAGAGACCTGCGCTTGATCTCCAAGTCTCTCAGGAGGTCTGTCAGCTTTCGGTAGAGGTCATCCTGCATGATGATCAATTGCTGCATCATCTCAGAGATCTCCTAAGGGACAGAGCCCAAACTCATGTGAACATAGAGAAATAAGAGGATTTTCCTAATACCTGTGGAACAGCTCAGCCCCCCAGAAACAAACTACCCACCCAGTTCTGGCCTCCAAACCCTCCCAGTCCAAGGAGCAGAGGTGGCTTACTGGGACACCTCGGCTAAGGCACCCCAATCCCGACACTGAACAGCACATGTGAAACACAGTTAGAATCACCTTTGTCCCATAGGCAGCTGCTGCCTCACTGGATGGTTTTTGGGACAAGGCAAGGATCAGGTCAACCTCCCCTCCCTCTGTGGCTGAGAAGCAGCATAGTCTCCCCCTGCATCCAGGGAGGATGGCAGAGGACTGACTCCCTGTGCTCACCTGCTGCCGCCCCAGCAAGGCCCAGGGGAGGAGGAGTGCTTCCTTACCGGCGAGGAGAGCTGCAGCTGGTTGGAGCTGTTGTACAGTTGGTGATAGAGCATCTCTATGGAGGACTCCAGGGCAGACACCTGGGGCATAGGAGCTTCCAGCTGGGCTTCAAGTGCCCTCTTGTCCTGAACCAGCTGGGAGTACTTGGCTGCCATGGCCTCATAGCTGCGAAAGGGCTGCTTCTGATCTTTCCTCATCAGGATATCCCAGAGCCTGTGAGAGGGGACAGCCAGCCAGAGCTGTGAGTACAGCACCAGTACTGAGAAAGAACAGGGCTCTGAGGTTGTTGTGCACTGTAAGACTAGGATGTGAGCTGATGTGTGTCAGCAATGAGAAGACAGCCACTCCTGGTGAGCATCCCATGTCATGGAACTCTAGGAAGAGCACCATAAAGGAGCAGGCTGGCTCAAGAGCCAGTGTGTGACTTCTTTTTGGCAGACAGCAGCACCAGCTACTCCAAAACTGTGTGGGGATGACTGAGAAGACCCAATCAATGCAAGACACCTAGTCAGAGAAAGGTCTTGCTCTAAGTAACTTGTGGCCCAGCTCTCCTTCTCTGTGGCTGAAGACTTGCCTCTACACTCTCTACCTTAACGTTCTAGAAAAAACTTCTGTCCTCTGTACTCATTCCATTCTCCAAGCCCGTACTTTGCTTCATCAGTTCAAACCAGCCAGAAAGAAGCAGATCTGGGGAACTTCACACCACCATGGAATCACAGTGGCTCTGCGCTGGCAGAAGAGCACTGCTAGTCTATCTGGTAGCTTGGGTCTGCTGCCTGTCTTGGCCATTCCTGTGCCACTGTCCCCACACCTTGTTTGTTCTTCAAGCTCAGACCCCCCCAGGCCCTTACCGTATAGCAGTGAGGTCTTTGGGGTCTATCCATTTGCGTGAATGACCCTTCTGGGAGGGCCTGGCATCTCTGAAGTAGTTCTGCTGCTCCTGCAGCCTGGTCTGGGATTCCCTGGTGATGGTTTCGATCTTCTCCAGCCAGGCAGCCTTCTGTTCCAGCTCCTTTCTCTCCCGTTTCAGCTGGAGCTCCAGCAGATCCAGGCGACTGTGCTGGCTCAAAAGCCACACAGCCACCTCCTCCTGCCTCCTGGCAGTGTTCTGGAGGCGGGCAACTTCCAGACTGAAGTGCTTGTGTAGGATTGGCAGGCAAAAGTGGCGGGCCTCTGCCTTCAGCAGGGGCAGCAGCTGGTGTGTCAGCATCTGCGTGATGTCGAAATGCAGGGCATGAAGCTGCCTCTGGAGCACTGCATCCTGGCTCTGCAGCTCAGTCTTGATGGTCTGCTGTGCAGGGGACACAAACAGGCTGGTGGCACTGTGCTGCCTTGCTCTGCCACCCCCTCCCAACTTGTCAACTTGTGCTCCAGTGGTCAGCCAGAGGGACTGCCTGTGCCACAGGCAGACCCTGCCACATAGGATGGTGGAGGAATGGGACCTTACCTGGTTATCCTCAAGAGCTTCCAGAGTCCTCTGGGCCCACTCCAGCGCAGCACGGGTGCCTTCCACTTTTGCTGCTGTGACTATAACCTGCCTCCGGGCACAGATATATGCTGTCTCTATTCGGCCCAGCTCCTTCCAGAAGCTGTCTTGGTCCTCCAGCAGCTCATCTTTATCAGTCCCAAGATTTTTTGGTGTTGATGTTTTCTTGGTGTCCCTTCTCTCTGTGGCTTCCTGGCTGCCATCTCTCTCCTCACTCTCCATGCTCAGCACGTCTCTCTCATTCCCTCTGTCCACTAGGAGCTCTGCCTTTGAGTCTTGGACCAATATTCCCCAGCTTGCTGGTGCCACCCTCCATGGTGTTTTTGTGCATTCTTGATAAGGAACTTCTCTTCTTTCTTCTCGTATTTCACAGTATGAGTCCATTTGTGTCTCAGCCTCCAGCCCTTCCTTCAGGCTGCTCTCTCCCTGTGCACTTGCTTCCCAAACATCTGGAGCCTGAACACACTCTGGTAGGACCTGCTGGATGAAGCTCTCAAATGTATCAGTGGCTTGTTGTTCTTGCTCCAGGTAAGGAGCAAGATCCATCTGGCACAACAGTGTTGGCAGCTGGCCCATCCCTATGTTCCCATGACACTCTGACACCTGCTTTGCAGACCTGCTTACCTGGCTCAAGACAGCTCTGGTTTTGAAGATCTTTGCTTTCAGGTCCATATGAGCCATCCTCAACTCCTGCTTCACCACTTTCTCCTCCTCCTCCAAATACTTATGTTCCTGCTGCAGCTTCTTCGTCCAAGCCAACAGCTTCCTATACCTCCAGAGCTGGCGGTCATGATAGTGCTTCAGCTCCTGAAGCTCCTGCTGCAGGGCCTCCTGAGAGGGCCCCTCATCCCCTATCGAGCTCGGGAGCTGTGGGACCTGGCAGCACATCCGCAGGGCCTCCTCCAGGGCATCGCCTTCCAAGATGGGTTTGCCTGCAGCCAGCAGGGCCTCATAGGCCTCCACCTCAGCTGGGCTCAGCACATTCTCCTCACCCACCATGCTGCAGAACCACTCGAGGAATTGCTTTGTCTCAGGGAAGTCAAAGAGCCACTCAAAGTCCTTCTCACAGAGGGTGTCTGCGTGGGGGTAGATCAGCCTCAGTGTTGCCATGAAGTCCACTGCTCTGCTGACAGTGTCCAATGGGAAGGTCTGGGCATATCTCCATCTGAACATGGCAAAGATGGTCAGCACTAGAAGGGAAAAAGCAGGAGTCATCCTCAGAGGTCCTGACACCCACAGTCATCTCAAGGGTGCTGCAGCAGCACTCCTAGGTGCCTGCTTGAGGGGAGACTCAAGCAGTCCCTCCACAAGTGCTGAAGACCAGCTCATTGCTGTGGTGGGGTACAAGACAAATAAGAGCCCATAGAACAAGAGAGAAAGCCTGCCTGTGCCTCATTTCCATACAGCCTTCTCCCTAGGGCCATACAGATTCAGCTCCTTTGCCAAGATATATTCAGCTCACAGTGACACATCTATTAGAGTAGCAGAGCAGGCTTTTTCAGCCTATGTTTAGTTTGCTCCATGCCCTTTCAGATAACCAGTTTTCCCTTCAAATGCCTCTATCCTGCCTACCTGTGTATTGCATCCTCTGTGACCTACCTCTGGTCCCAGTCTCCTCTGGCCCAGCTGAGGGAGGGATGAGCACCCCATCTCCCAGGGAGTCAGGTTAACCCACTGTTGCCATTTGGGTTTTGCAGGTACGAGCCCTGCAGCGGCCTCCCCCTGGTGTGAAGATCGTGATTGAAGCTGTCTGCATTATGCATGGAAAAAAGCCCAAGAAGGTGGCAGGAGAAAAGATAGGCACCAAGGTGGATGATTACTGGGAGCCAGGCAGGGCCCTCCTCCAGGACCCAGTGCAGTTCCTGAACAGCCTGTATGATTATGATAAGGTAAGCAGTGGCAGAAGGAAGCTGTCACTGAGATCAGTTATTTCCTCATAGGCATCCTTCTCCCAGCAGCAACAAATTGAGCTTCTTGTGGGCAACACCCTTCAGCAACACCAAGGATGAGGCTGTATTTGGCCTAGAACCCCTCATGTGAGTTGGGTGCTCTTCATTGCCTTGGGCAGTAGGACCCAGACACACAAGTTCTTCACATTCTGTCCCTCTACTCTTTTGTGTGGAGGAGCTAGATAGAAGTGGTATGGGAAGGAATTTACCCAGTCGCATAGTTGTGGCTCCCAGACCTCAACATGCAGCAATTTGATTCCTCTTGCTCCAGTGTGTTGCCATACCCGTCAGGTCCTGGGGTGCTGCTGCCTCTGGGGGAAGCCCTTACAAGATCAGTGATGAGCATCCTAGAGATCTGACTGAGGAAAGTCTCTTTCTCTCCCACCATTCTTTGCAGGACAATATTCCAGACAGCGTGATCAAGGCCATCCAGCCCTACATTGACAATGACGAGTTTCAGCCAGCTGCCATCGCCAAGGTCTCCAAAGCCTGTACCTCCATCTGCCAGTGGGTGCGTGCCATGCACAAGTACCACTTTGTGGCCAAGGTCGTGGAGCCCAAGCGGGTAAGAGACTCCGTGACCCAGTGGCTTTTGGTGTTTGGGAACACAGTACTAGCAGCCCTCTTCTGCAGAAGATGTTGGGCATCACCATATTCTGCAGGTCAGGACGTAACACCTTTGTCATCCAGGGATTGGATTAACTGAGATATTGAGCTATCAGTAGCTAGAACTTATCAGCAAGCACTTTTATGGAAAACCAACTCTTGCTCCAAGATCTCTGGCTTTTGGGGGAAAAGCCTGACCACATACCCAAAATATCCACTGTTTCCTTGTGCGTCTCCCCAGCAAGCCTTGCGGGAGGCAGAGGAGGACCTGCGTGCCACCCAGGCGATCCTTGACGAAGCTAAGCAACGCCTGAAGGAGGTTGAAGATGGCATTGCTGCACTACAAGCCAAGTACGAGGCCTGCAAAGCCAATAAGGAGGAGCTGGAGAGGAAGTGCGAGCAGTGTCTGCAAAGATTGGCCCGTGCTGATGTGGTAAGGGACAGAGCTGGGTTCTGCCTGCTTATATGAGGCAACTCAATTTTACATCAAGCAGCACAGTGGTGAAAACATCCCTGTGCCTGCAGCTCATGACAATCCCAGGCTGAAGCTACCTGGCCTGATCCCAGCAGCTCAACAGGACTGGAAAGCTAAGCTAGCCAGGCACTGATGTAAAAAGTTGCTGTCCTGTGCACAGCTTCCTCAGCTAACAGTGGGTCTCCACGATAGCTGAGACCAGCCCAGTAATCCCAGGACTGAGTACTTAAAGCCAGGAACAGAATTCAGAATATGTCAGGGGCCACCCCAGCCTCTGGTCACCAAAGTCACCTGCAGCATTATCCAGACAGCAGCAAGTCCAGGACACAAGGTCAGACCACACAGCAGCTCTCACATGTGCAACTTATCCCACAGCTCATCAACAGCTTGGCTGATGAGAAGGTGCGCTGGCAGGACACTGTGGAGAGCCTGGATGACAAAATCAACAACAGCTCTGGGGATGTGCTGGTTGCAGCTGGGTTTGTGGCCTACCTGGGCCCTTTCACAGTAAGTGTGCAGTGCTCAGCACTCAGTTTGCAGCTCTGCTGTCCTAGCCAGGGAGAAAGGAATAGGACACAAGGGTGTGAGATCCCTCCAGGATTTCTCTCTCCACTTGTGCCAGAGGCTGCACAAGGGCCCACTTGAATGGGAGCAGGAGGGTTTAGATACTCACAACAGACCAGCTGCAACTTAAAGAAAGGCTATGATGGTGTTTCTCATGGCAGGGAGACTACCGTGCAGCACTGTCCACGGAGTGGATGAGGGAGTTGGCTGAAAACAACATTCCCCACAGTGAGGATGCAAGCCTCATCAACACCCTTGGAGACCCCGTGGAAATCCGCTCCTGGCAGGCAAGTTTCAAAAAAACCCAAACCAAACCATACTTGAGGAAGAAGGGGCCTCAGGTAAAGACTAAAACAGTCAGCTCACCACTCACCAGGATCCCCTGTACCCAAAGGACAGGCCCCAAACCAAGCAGCTGGATAATGGCCAGGTATCTCCACACTGCAGAACTGGCATTGCTGCCAGGCCTGGCCAGCAGCAAAGAGGGCATCAGCCTTAACCTATAAGTCTTGTCCTTTACAAACCCCAGGCCCAGAGCCAAGCTCTGGCCATAGTCTGCCCAAGCCTGGCCCCACAGCACAGCCCCATCCCAGGGATTGGCTCCTGGCAGAGGTACCTTCACCACTATCACCCGTCCACCCACTGGGAGCACTCAGGTGCCAGGGCAGCAAGGGCTTCTTTCTGGTCACCTATGTGCACTACCAGGTGTCCCAACAACTTTTTCTACCCTGTTAGATTGTTGGTTTACCCAACGATGCCCTGTCTGTGGAGAATGGGGTAATAACCCGATTCTCCCTGCGCTGGACTCACTACATAGACCCACAAGGACAAGCAAACAAGTGGATCAAGAATCTGGTAAGAGCTGTGGGGAGGAAAGCCAGGTCTGCCAGGACAGGGGAAACAGTTTTCTGTCAGGAGCTGTGCAGAACAACCTCAGGCTTTGGCTCTAGAGTTGCAAAACCCCAAGCTATGCCAGCCCATCCTAAGCAGCACCAGACACTCTCCACATCCACATTCATCCCAGGTGGATTTCCCTTCCCATGGAAAGCAGTACAGGGCAGGAGGAGCCTGTCAAGACTCAAGATTCCCACTCTGGCTCTCCACTAACATTCTGGGAGCCTTCACTTCACAAAACAACACCAGCATCTCCCCATAATGGTTTTCAGGTTTATAGGACAGAGAAGGATCAGGGTAGCATTACCTGGCTGTTGAGCACAGTCTCTACTGCCAAAGTGCTAGAAACACTAACCATCACCTCTTCTCCAGAAGCACACTTTACTGCCCTTTTGAAGGATCAGGCAGGAAGCTGAGGCAGCTGCTCCTGTTTTGCTCCCTGAGGGCTTTCCCACCTGCTCTCACTTTGCAGGCACTGCCCTGAATTAGTAGTGTGGGGCTCCAGGGATGTATGGGTCTGTGAAGGAGATTGTCCCTATTTCCCCCCTTTTCTGCTTCCTCATTGAGCTCTCTCTAGTGCCTGCTGGTGTGGGATAAACTTGCCAAAATAGCCAAAGTCTAGGTGAGCAAGAAAAAATATTATTTCTGCTGCCCCAGGGAGTTAAATTAGTCCAATGAGAGGTGTACTGTGCACCAGAGCTGGATGTGAAGGTGGCAAGACACCACAGCAACCCTGCTCTCCCCTGCCTCTGCTTTCAGGAAAGAGAAAATAGCCTGGAGGTGGCCAAGCTGAGTGACCGGGACTTCCTCTCCACTCTGGAAAACACCATTAGCTTTGGGAAGCCCTTCCTGCTGGAGAATGTCGGCGAGGAGCTGGATCCAGTCCTTGAGCCTGTCCTGCTGAAAGAGGTCCTATGTCTCACCTTGGCAAGGGGGGCAGTGGGTACCTGGCTGAGCTGTAAGGGCCCAGCTGGCCAGGGTGCCATGGGGTGTGGTGTGTTCATAGTCTCCGTGGGCAGGCAGAACTTGCATGGATGAGTAAGTCCTGTGCCTTGGCCAGGGCTCCAAGGCATTGACAGCCTCCTGCACGCACTGGTCTTCTGCCAACAGGCAGGCAGGGCCATGAAATACAACTGCTCTCTTCATATTCAGGCCTTTAGTTCCACAGGGAAATTTGGAGCTCCTCTGTCCTGAGAGCCTTCAGACTCTCTCCTCCTTGCAGAGCCCAGGGCACAGTAGGATGCCTTCCCTCACAAGAGGCAGCCATCCCAGCCTTCCTGTATTTGTCCTTCTCTGGTACAGACCTTCAAACAGCAAGGCAGCACTGTGCTGAAGCTGGGGGATACAGTGATCCCCTACCATGAAGATTTCAAGATGTACATCACCACCAAGCTGCCCAACCCTCACTACAGCCCCGAGGTCTCCACAAAGCTTACCCTCATCAACTTCACCCTCTCACCCAGGTACCTGCTTTTACCCCATTAGTTGCCCGTGCGGCTCAGCCTCATTCCTTGCAGTCCTCAGACCCTGGAGCATGTTGCTCTCTCACCTGCCACCCTCATTTCCATGACTTTTGTTGTAGTGGCTTGGAAGACCAACTGTTGGGAGAAGTGGTGGCTGCAGAGCGGCCTGACTTAGAGGAAGATAGAAACCAGCTAATTGTTAGCAATGCCCAGATGCGTCAGGAACTAAAGGAGATAGAAGATCAGATCCTGTATCGGCTCAGCACTTCTGAAGGAAACCCTGTAGATGACCTGGAACTCATCAAAGTCTTGGAGGCATCCAAGTTGAAGGCAGGAGAGATCCAGGTTAGAAGTGAAAGGTGCTCTCCCCCCTCCCTGCAGCTGTGCATCCCTTGCCAGCACTCCACTAACCATGACATCCCTTATGTCCTCCAGGCCAAGGTTGCAGTGGCAGAGCAAACAGAGAAGGACATCAACATCACCCGCATGCAGTATGTGCCTGTGGCTGTCCGCTCGCAGATCCTCTACTTCTGTGTCTCAGACCTGTCCAATGTGGACCCCATGTACCAGTATTCACTCGAGTGGTTCCTCAACATCTTCCTTTTGGGGATCCGTAACTCTGAGAAATCAGGTGCCTGTCCGGAACAGCCCCCTCCTACCCTCTCCCTCACCCCACATCTGCACCTGGTCTGCGTGTGAGAGCAGCATCTGTCCTTCCCAGGCAGGGTGCGGGTGTGCCTCTGTGATCAGGAACCCAGAGCTGACATGGAGAGCACCCTCCACATCCCCCATGGCACCTACCATCCTTGTTGCCTTTTTTTCAGAGGAGCTGACAGAGCGAGTGGAGAACATCAACAACTACATCACCTTCAGTCTCTACTGCAACGTGTGCCGCAGCCTCTTCGAGAAGCACAAGCTCATGTTTGCCTTTCTGGTCAGCGCCCGCATTCTGATGAATGAGGGGCAGATCGATATGGTAAGCAAGTTACCTTAGTCCTTGAAGGGATCCCATCAGGGCAGCTCAAGCACAGCCCGTTTGGCCCCTAGAACTGTGTGTTGGGTGGAAAAGGAGTCTTGTTCCCTGGGGCTAGCCACAGGCTTGGCAGCCTGCTGGACAAACACAGGGGCCTCTGTCTTTATTCAGCTTTCAAACTGTTCTCTGTGTCTTCATGCAGAGCTTCCTAGCCTGAGTCACCTGCAGCTTCTGCCAGTTTTGCTGCCAGACTGCTGCAAAGGTTAATGAGTTCAGAGGGCAGGGGTTAGCAGAGCGTGGCAGCTGAGCAGTCACTATGTTGATTTCACCAGGCCCTCCAGCTCAGTTACTCCTTGACACACACACCAGGCAGGAGAGCAGCCAGAAGGATACTACGGGATTTTAATTGGATATGGCACCACGTGCCTTGAGCTCAGGTGAGTAGGCTATTATCCATGACCAAATCATATCCTGTTGCCAGGATGAGTGGCGGTACCTGCTGTCAGGAGGGGCCATAAAGGAGATGAAGGACAACCCAGCTCCAGCCTGGCTGAATGAGAGAGCATGGGGAGACATCCTGGCCATGAGCAGCCTGAAGAATTTCTCTGACTTTGACAACGATTTTGCAGCCAACCTTGAAGGGTTCAGGATCATTTTTGACAGCCCCAACCCACACAGGCAAGTGTCCCCTGCTTAGTCGGCTTAGCTCTACTGCACATGACATCCCTGGGAGAGCAAGAAGAGCTGATACAGTGCCAGCTCTGCTCCCAGTGCAGTGCCATGCAAGGGGAAAGGATAAGGCACTGCCTTGTCTCCTCAGGGGTGATCATTGCTTGCCCAAGGCAGAGCCTTCTCCCAATGCCCTGTTTGTATTATATCCCAGCAGTATTTGCTGCTTCTCCAGTGGAAGCAGTTGTGTCTTGCCTGCTGATGATTTCAGAGCTACAGACAACCTCAGCCAAGGGACTGGAAGGTCCTTGTCCCTTATGAAGCCCCAATGGCTGCCTGCAGGCAACTTGGGTGCTTCTTGTGGAGTGTGTGATCTGGCACATACCCCCAAAATGCACCTAATTGCTTTGCAGAGAGCCTTTGCCTGGGAAGTGGGAAGATGGGCTTGATGCCTTCCAGAAGCTGCTGGTTCTGCGGTGTCTGCGTGGAGACAAAATCACCAACGCCATGCAGGACTTTGTGGTGCTGAACCTTGATCAGCGCTTCATTGAGCCGCAGGTAACCAGCCAAGAGCAGGTGCTGGTGGGGACAGGAATGGAGCAGGAGGCCTCAGGCTTGTGATAAATGGGCCGCTGACTGCAGTGAGGGTGCTCGTCCACCTCTGCAGCCACAGTGTTCCTCCCACAGCTGGGGAAATACCTGTGTCTTAGATGAGGGATAGCCTTTATGATGGTCACCAGTTAAACCACACCAGGAGGGGGCAGATACTGCAGGTGTACAAGGGAAGAGTTTGAATGCCAAGTGGGAAAGTGGTTCATGCTCTGACTGTAATGCGGCCAGAGGAGAGCTGGTTCTCACTGATCATGTTCCTGGCCTTGGCACCCAAGAGTATGCTGGAGCCTTAGAGGAGAGCTGGAGGCCAGGAAGGCAGAGGAGGTGCTGCATGGTTCCACTACAGCCTCTCCACTCTAACCCAACTCTCTATTGCAGACCACTGACCTCTCAGTCGTATTTAAGGAGTCCACTGCCACCACCCCTCTGGTGTTTGTGCTGTCCCCAGGCACTGACCCCGCTGCTGACCTCTACAAGTTTGCTGAAGAAATGAAGTTCACACAAAAGCTCGCTGCCATTTCCCTCGGCCAAGGACAGGTAAGCTGTCAGTGCATATGTGGAACAGCAGTGTCCTGGCACTCGTATCAATCTCACCAAGCTCCAAGTAGGTCATACACTTGCAGCACTGTGAAAACACCCTTCTGCCCCAGGGCCCTTACTCTCCAACCTTCTGCTTCTACCCCCTTGGGGTGGGATCTGCAGTAGCTCCCACTACAGTGCTCTCTAACTTTCCAAATCCATCTGCAGTTCTTCTATTCCCTTCACCCTCCCTCATAGGCTTGCAAAAGCTGTAAAAAAGTTTTGCTGTGCCATCAACCAGCAAAGATCCAGCTGAGCCATGGGGGCAAAGCCGAGCCGTAGCTCTGGACAGTGGTCCTTCCACCCAGCTCCAGGTGCCTCCCTGTCCTGCTCAGCAGGACACAGTGCGCTGTGGGATGGGTCTCTGAGCGCTCTCTTTCTGCCTCTGCAGGGCCCCCGTGCTGAAGCCATGTTGCACAATGCTATGGAGCAGGGAAATTGGGTCTTCTTCCAGAACTGCCACCTGGCCCCCAGCTGGATGCCCTCACTGGAGAGACTCATTGAGGGCATTGACCCCGGCAAGGTGAGATGTTTTATTGAGCAGGTGCCCACTCTGAGGATAACAGGCAGAAGGCTGGAGCCTGGGAGGAGCCCAGCTGTAGTTCAGACCCATCCATATGCTCCTCATAGAGCCAGAGGGTCAGTGCAGGAGCAGCTGCAGGGGCTGTGCCTGCACCCTCTGAGCGCTTGCTGCCTTCTGGACTTCCAGGTGCATCCAGACTTTCGCCTCTGGCTCACTAGTCTACCAAGCAACCACTTCCCTGTGTCCATTCTCCAGAATGGCTCCAAGATGACCATTGAGCCCCCCCGTGGTGTCAAGGCCAACCTGCTCAAGTCCTACATTAGTTTCAGTGATGACTTCTTGAATTCTTGCTCCAAGGTAAGACTCAGATTGTGCTTTGGTTTGTTGTCCCCATTCTGTGCCTGCTCCAATGTATGCTTTCCACCTGGATGTTGCTCCTCTCCAGGCATAGATCTTCCTCCCCATTAGAGAATCAATGTGCTAGAGAAGGAGGTGTTTCTCATAAATTCAGATCTGTGAAGAGCCACTTGGAAGTTTTACTTTGAGAAACAGAAGCAACAGTATTTTGGAGGCCTAGCATATAAGGCACTTGCAACTCCTTTTAAGCAAGGAGTGAGCCATGGCCTTCCTTAGCACAGCAGCCTGACTGAGGTTTCCCCATCTCCAAGCTCCAGTTGGCACTCTTGAATTGCCACATTTGCTCTGCCAGGTCCCAGCAGGATCTGATTCCCTTCAAGGATGTCTCCTCCCAAGCTGAGCAACTCCTCTCCCTGCTTCCCACAGGTCACAGAGTTTAAATCCTTGTTGCTGTCGCTTTGCTTCTTCCATGGGAACATGTTGGAGAGGAGAAAGTTTGGGCCTCTGGGGTTCAATATCCCCTATGAGTTTACAGACGGAGACCTTCGCATCTGCATCAGTCAGCTGCAAATGTTCCTGAATGAATATGCAGAAATTCCCTACAAGGTGAGAGCTGCCCCTTCTGCAAGGGAACAGGCTTATGATGCAGACATGGATCAGAACCATGGTGGGGTCTCTTGCAGGTTCTGAAATACACAGCCGGGGAAATCAACTATGGCGGCCGCGTGACCGATGACTGGGACCGGCGCTGCATCATGAGCATTTTGGAAGATTTCTACAAACCTGAGGTTTTAAATCCTGAGTTTGCCTATTCTGAATCAGGTATCTACAAGCAGATCAGTACCTCTTCTGACCTCAATGTAAGTACTGAAGTTACAAATTGCAGCTCATAGATCCAGGGGGATTGTCACAGTGCAAAGGGGATCTCTCCTCTCTGAAACCCACTGCATTTTCAGGTCCCTGGGGGAATATAAGTTTGTAAGAACCTGGGGATGCTCAGCTGGTCTTGGCCTCACAGTCTGTGTGGATTCCTCTCCAGGGCTACCTCCAATACGTCAAGGGCCTGCCCCTCAACGACAGCCCGGAGCTATTTGGTTTACACGACAATGCTGACATCACCTTTGCTCAGAACGAGACCTTTGCTCTGCTGGGGGCCATTGCACAGCTGCAGCCCAAGACCATCACACTGGGAGGCCGTAGCAGGGAAGAGGTGGGTGCCCTGGTCCTGGCAGTGTTCTGGCAGCCAGTTCCCAGTGTGAGCAGTGACCACAAGCATCAGCTCTCAGCAGGTGCCACCCTGCTTGCTGGGTGCCAGCAATGGCACTGCCATGCCAGCATTAGCTCTCCCCCTTCTCAGCAGCCATCGGGCTGTATTAGAAGGACGCTGCCTCTTGCTGCTTTCCTTCCAGATTGTGGAGGAGACCTCCAAGGACATCCTGGCAAAATTGCCTGATGCCATGAATGTGCAGGAGGTGATCCACAAATACCCACTACTCTACGAAGAATCCATGAACACAGTGCTGGTGCAGGAGGTGATCAGGTAAAACTCCTTTGGGATCACATCCTAGGGAACAGCAGAGATATGCAGGCCCCTGCTGCCACCCACCTTGGGGAACCTCAGTACTGAGCACAACAGTGGGGTTGGTAGTCACACTAACAACTGTGTTGTCCCAACCAGGACGTTTGGCTGATTCTGTCTCTATCTGCTACAGTTAGCAATTTAGGGCTGGTGGAGCAGCTGTGAGACCCTGTTGAAGAGGACATGGAGGAGCTTCACCGGTGTATAAAGATCCACACCCTCTCTGGGCAAGCAATGGGTGATAAACCACTGCACGGAGTCACTCTGCTCCCTCTGCCCTTTCTCTGTAGGTACAACAAGCTCCTGGAGGAGGTTGCCTCAAGTCTGAAGGATTTGCTGAAAGCTCTCAAGGGCCTGGTTGTGATGTCCTCTCGGCTGGAGCTAATGGCCAGCAGTCTGTACAACAACACTGTTCCTGAAATATGGAATGCCAAGGTATGTGCCCCAGCCAGCCCAGCTGCCTGACAGAGCTCACCCAAACTAGAGGAGTGGGTTATTAACTGCTGCTGGACTGGGCTGTCTCACATGGAGCTGGCTTTTGGTCTCCTGGCATGGAAGTGTCTCCTGCCTAGTGCAGCTCACAGTTGTTCCCAGCCCCTGGGCTCTGGGCAGCTCTCAGCAGCTGAGGCACAAGGTCTAGGCTGTCCTTGACTGCCTTCAGCACCTCCCTCTGTGCGTGCCCCACAGGCCTATCCATCACTGAAGCCGTTGGCATCGTGGGTGAACGACTTGGTGCAGCGGATTGAATTCCTGCAGAACTGGATCAGCCATGGGATCCCCTCTGTGTTCTGGATCAGTGGGTTCTTCTTCCCCCAGGCCTTCCTCACTGGGACACTGCAGAACTTTGCCAGGAAGTCCGTCATCTCCATCGACACCATCTCATTTAGCTTCAAGGTCAGTAAATCAGGTGGAGAGTCTAAAGGTATCTGGAATCTCCTGCTAGGCCACAAAGGTGAAGCCACCAGGCTACACAACTGCCTATGGCCCCATCAGTCTCTTTGTGCTTGGATACACCCACCCACCCACACTGCCAGACACCTCCCCAAGGCTGGCAGAGGCTTTTGCTTTCAGACCTGCTCACAACCCCCTCCACCAGCTCTGTCACAGGCTGCCCCTCTGAGAGCTGTGGCATGCTCTCCTTTGGCAGCACTGGCTTAGCTAAGAGCTGCTTAAGAGGCTTCTTGGGGCTGAGCCCCAAGGGACATGCCTTAAGTGAGGGCCCTGCGGCCCCTCCCCTGGGCAGGTCATGAAGGAGTCGGTGAAGGAGCTGACGCACCAGCCCAAGGTGGGGTGCTACATCCACGGCTTGTTCCTGGAGGGTGCCCGCTGGGACGCTGCTGTGGGTCAGCTGGCAGAGTCACGCCCCAAGGAGCTCTACACAGAGATGGCTGTCATCTGGCTGGTGCCTGTCGCCAACCGCAAGCCTCCAGAATCTGGCTCCTACCTCTGCCCCATCTATAAGACTCTCACTCGTGCAGGTAGGTGCCCTAAAGGCAGACTTCCAGAAGCACGGGAGCTGCAGGAGCAGCTAGGAGGGCCAGCTCGGGAGGGGCAGTAGGGCGTTCCTCCTGCCATACGTGGGTGTAGAGCAAGGTGCTGTTGGCAGTGGCCAGCCAGGGAGAAAAGATTTCTCCTGCAGTGGTTGAGAGAATGGAGCAGCCAGGCACCCCGGCTCTGCAGCAGTCATGGCCAGGCTCCCCTCAAGCTCACAAGCCTGTTTCCCCAGCCCTGCTCAGCCAGTCACCTGGCTTATGGTGGGGACAAAGGCTCTGGGATGGGGTCACTTGTCTCAGATTCCCTGGTCAGTGTGCAGCAGCACCACCCTCTTGCCCCTTGCTTCCCCCATTACAGGCACGTTGTCAACAACGGGCCATTCCACCAACTATGTGATTGCTGTGGAGATCCCTACAGACAAGCCAGAGAAGCACTGGATCAAACGGGGTACAGCCTTGATCTGTGCCCTGGACTTTTAGCCAGAAAATGCAGTCAAGCCAGCCCAGGAACCCACTGCAGCTGAGGGCCTGAGCCAGGCTGCTGGCCACCTCTCCTCCTGCCCTCCTTCTGCTGAGGTGAGTCCTGCCCTTCCCCTGTTGAGGTGTGTCAATAAATTGAGCCTGGTGTTGTTGCACTCCCCATGATTACTTCAAATCTCTACACCACAAAAGAGCTGCCAGCAGGGATAACATGGCCTGGAGCTGGCACAGCCCCACTGCCCCCAGCCTCCTTCCCTCACACACCTCTTCCGTGGCTGGCCTTTACAGGATAGCTTTATTCCTTCAGACAGATCCATTATTTACAGCACTTGATATTAGACACAGCAAGAGACAGAAGGATTCTCTTTCCTTCACCAAATAACCAAAAGAACTGTTTCATTCCATAGTCAAGATCTGTACACATATTGAAAAAATTCAGTCCTCTCCTGTGGCAGCTCCACCTTAGGACATTGGTGGAGACCAATGCTTACCTCGGATAGCTCAGATTTCTGCCAGGCTCCTGGGGGCTGGCAGGAGGCAAGAGGCAACCAGCAAGCTCTGGTTAGCAGCCAGCCGGGAGGAAGAGATGTGGGCTCCCTATGCTGCTGTGGGGATCCCACATCCACCATTGCAGCAACCAGCCACATCTCCCCATCAAGAGGAGGCTTGGTGAAGCCATAGCCAATGTCTACCCTCATGCTGTGCCCAGCACCACCACGGCCACCATATGCACCAGGGTCTGTTTGTAATTCATGGGGTTTCCCTGGGGCCCACTGCAATGCTGTGTGACCCACAAGCACTGCCAAGGGCCACAGAGCTGGTCCCAACGAGAGCAGCCAGGGCAGCAAGAGGCGCAGGCCACCCCCAGCACCACCACAGAGGACTGGGCATAAGGCCCAGCTCCACAGATGAGCCTACCCACCCTCATGCAGTAACAGATCTGCCATGGCCCATTGGGGAGCCAAGCTACACTGGGAAGGTGTCGCCAGCCCCATGAGCTCAGCCAGCACCAGGCAGTGCAGTGTGGGGTGGCTGCAGAAGCAGCTCTGTCCTGGAGCCACCTTGCTAAGAACGGCCAAAGCCTGGGTTAGGACCAAAAATGAATTTGGGGAAGGGAGGGAGGAAGATAGAAAAGAGACATGAACATCCCAGGGAAGCACAGAGCTTAAGGCCTGGATGCAGGACACAAGCCACAGCCAGCTGCGGCCAGTACAGCCTCGCATGGGTATTGCCAGCATCCCCACAACGCCAGACCCATCCCCAGCTGGGTAGGCTCTTTCCCTCTGGTCAGTCCTCAGCCAGGGCGCTGAGATGGAGGCAACATCTGGGTGCTGCCATGGCATGGGCAGGCAGCTGAGCACTCCAGACTCCCTTCTGCTGCAGGGACTCCTCCAGACAGGTTCTTGCCTTTCACAGTTAGGCGCAGAGAAAAACCCAATTTCCCTTTGTCCCCAGGCTCCACCTGGGCCGAGGTGGTCCCTCTTCCTTAGGCAAAGGGTAACATAGATGCAAGTGGCAGTGCCCAAAGCCACAAAGCCTAACTGCTGTTTCTCAGTCTTGGATCTCTGGCTACTGGCGCTTGGCTTTGTACGGGCGGGAGCGTTTCCGGCGGTCCGGCTTCCTCTGCTTGTGCAGGCGGCCGATGCTGACTCCCTGCCGCCTGCGCACCGAGATGTTCTGCTCCACAAGGCTGGCCAGCATGCCTGCAGGAAGAGCACACACACAGGCCTGGAGTGCTGGGATTACCCATGCCACAGGGCAGCCCTGCCCCTCTCACTCAAAAGCCATCAGAGGGCACCTCCTGGGACTATAAAGTGGAAGGAGAAAGCAGGGATCTGTGGCTCCTCAGAATGAGCCTGTGCCCCAGGCCTGGCCTAAACAGGGAGCCAGGCAGGGTGAGCAGCCCAGGCTCTCAGCTGCTGCTCCATCATGCTCAGTGCAGCTGCCCCAGCTGAACCCAAACCCTCTGCCCCATGTGCACAGGCTCACCTTCCTGGGCCAGCATGGATATGAAGGTACAGATGAACTCGTCATAGTTGTGGGTTCTCCTCTGGTCATCGATCTACAAAGAGACAAATCCACAAATTATCCAGAAGCAGGGCGCAGGGAGAACGGAGAGTTCAAGTTTAACAGGGGATAAAGAACTGGCATGCCTGGCCCAGTCCAAAGACTAAGGAGACTAAAGCAGGAAGGGACCCATCTCCCAGCCTATCTTAGGCCAGTGCACAACTGGGAATGTCACCACCCCAGTTCAGATGCCAGTATGTTCCACAAAGGGCAGCTGGGAAGAGGTGAGGGTGGGCAGGGGAGGTATCTCTGCTGACTCTCCCCTGCCTCCTATCAGTGCTGATGTTCATCCTAGCACTGTATCACCCTCCCCCAGACTGCCAGTGCTGCTCCAGGGCTGTGGTCTGTCCTGGTCACAGCTCTGCCCTGCTGGGCTATTTGGTAATATGGAAGAGACTCTGAATGCTCATCACCATTCTCAGCTGAACCTCCCTCCATTTTTACATAAAACCATCCCAGACAAAAGCCTTTGGGCAGCTAAATCAGCAGTGCAAATAAGCCAGCGGCACACCTTGAATTTCTTCCTCTTCTCTACCTCCTCCTTCAGGCAGGCTTCGTAGTTTGCAATCTCTGCTTCCACACACTTGAGCAGTGCCAGCAGCTCCTATCGGGATCAAGCAGACCAAACGTGAGCACAGAACCAGCCACAGCCCAGGAGCCAGCAGGGTGAGCTGGCAGGTGTTCTTCTCTGTGCTAGGAAAGGGAGGATTCATCAAAGGAAAAACACTCGCCAGGGGAAAACAGATCAGTTCGTTGTAGGGAATTCACTATGGCCAGCCCCAGGGGAGGTGGGTTCTGCCCCAGTCCCAATATACCCAATTTTGGAACAGGTGTAAGGGCTGCCTGTGTGCCAGAAACCCCAGCTCCCCCCTCCCCACCAGGGCCTGCTTCCCCTGAAAAACAAAATCTGAAGACTTCCCCTTGGAATAGCAGTTTCTACCCAGCTCTCCTCCAGGGAGCCCTTGGTGCACCTGTGCTGCCTGAGCCTGGTCCTGCCCCTGGCTGGAGGGCACAAACAGGCTGTGAGGTTACCAGCGGGCTGGGACTGCAGGGTCTCACCAGCTCTTGGCCCAGAGGAGAGCACAGCAGGCCGAATGTCTCAGCTGCAGAGACAGGGGCTGTGCCCACTACCAAGGCAAAGGTCCTCGAGATGACGCAAGGCACAAACCCTGCACTGCCCTGTGCCTCGAGGCACAGCTGCGATGACGCGCGAGGGGACAGCGTGCACGTGCAGTTCAGTCACTGCCAGCGCTGCTGCACCTCCGGGTGAGCTCCACGTTCCCAGGGCTGTCGCAGCACAAAACTCACCTTGGGAGAATACTTTTCCCCCCCAGGGTGATCACTGGTCCTGCCAAGTCCCACCTTCTCTTTGCTGTCACTGGCCTCACTGCCCTCCTTCTCCTCCAGTTTTATTGCAACCGGGGCCTCTTCACCAGATTTGATGGAAGAGGGGGAGTTTTTCCCATCTACACACAGGAGAAGGAAGCATTAGGAGCCATACAAAGGACTGGCATCCACCCCTGAAGTTGAAGGACACTGTGCTGTCACCCCACACAAGACTCCAGCCCCCTAAAGCAGGCACTTACCTGCAGCAGCCAGTGGGCAGAACACACCATCCTCAGTGAGGTGCAGCAGCCCGCAGCTGACGATGGGCCCCAGGTCCCTGACGGCCCGGTTGTAGCGCATGCAGTCGACGCGCAGCAGCCCGTCCTCCTCGCCGAACAGCACCTTGGAGATGTGGGAGGTGACGGGGCTGGAGGGGCGCGTGGGGTTGGCCGAGCGGATGGGAGAGCGCAGGGGGGAGTTGAAGGCACTGCCGATCTCGGAGGCCGTGTCCGTGCTCTCGTTGCTGGGCGTGGGGGAGGGCTGGGAGTGCGTGACCACTGCCACGGCGGCACCCCCGCCGCTCGTCTTGATGGACAGGGGAATGGAAAGATCCTTTTGAGATTCCTTCAGCTTCTCAGCCAGGACGTTGATGGTGTTGGGCTGCAGGACGGAGAGCTGGCCATCTGCAGCCCCTGCCACATGCTCTTGCTTCACTTGCCCTTTCCTCTTGTACCTGCCCAGAAACATAGCAGGGCAGGTGAGTAGCTGTAGAAGGAGGCCCCAGCCTGGACACTGCCAGCTCTGTGCTCAGCAGTCCAGGCTGCCTGCTGGGCTGAAACAAGGTCTGAAACACTTCAACATCACCCCCAGGGCCACCGGCTTCTCTTGCAGAACCTCAGCACCACTCTGAGCCACTCAGTCCCAGAGATTCCTACGCTGCTGGGAGGCACAGGGTGCTGTGTACCCCCGCTCTCCTTCCAAAGCCCCCAAGGCTCCCTTGCTGTGACCCCAATTTCCTGGCCTTAGCAGCAGTCCAAGCACACCAACAGTGTCACCAGGAGCTGAACTGGCATTTGGCACTGTGGAACCAAGGTTCCTCAAAGCCCCAAAGCCTGCAGCCAACACACAGTTACTCTCAGGGCAGCTGAAATTCAGAGTTGACTGTAAAGAGCTACAGAAGGACTTCAAAAAATCCAGTGAGTGACAAGTAAAATGACAGGTGAAGAGAAGAACCAAACTATCAAGATTTAAGGAAGGAGATCAGGGAAGTCCTTGCTGACAGTTCTGCAGATGTCAGCTCCTGGCCCCCCACCCTAGCTCAAGCTGTCACCTGATGGCTGAGTTGGTGTTACGAACTTCCTCCTCCTCATCATCATCGTAGTCATCCTCATCATCTGAGTACTGCTGGTGCTGTCGGACTGGGACCCGGCTGCGACCTACTCCTGCTGCAAGGTCTTCCTCCTCCTGCAACACACCACTGCTGAAGGCTGCTGGCAGCAGGGATGAAGAACCCAGTGGACACATCCTTGCTCCCGCCCAACACCACGACTTGGCTCTTCTGAGAGTAAACAGGGACCCTTCCCCATTTTTACTCAGTTTACCCACATTAAGGTTAACCTCCTTTGTCAGGTCAGTCTTTATTTACCCTCTCCCCTCCCCGCCCGGGTTAGTGCTGGGCCAGGCTGGCTGCAAGGCAGGGCCAGGCTTAGGCCAGCTAACAGCTGTGGTCCCACAGAGGTGAGGGACTACGGGCAAAGAGCTCAGCTTGAATCAGGTGTGCCACCAGCCTGGCGCTCCAGCCTACCTGCATGGGGGACTTGGCATAGTTGTGGTTATCCAGGAAGGCTGGCAGTCTCTGCACAATGGGGTTGGGGTTTGCTGGAGGGGCCCCGTTGATGCCACTCGCTGGTGTCTTTGGCACTGGTTTGGATTTGCTGGGTGGGCTGTGTGTGGCCGTGGGGTGGCCCTGGCTGGTGGGTTCATCCGTGCCATCTGTCACACAAGCACAGCACAGCCTTTTCTCACCAGCACTGTCACCTTTTATTCCATGTCCTCTACCACCCCTTACTCACCCAGGTGAGAGAAGAGCTCTTTACACTCCCTACAGACCACCACAAGCACCTCCATCTGTCACCAGTGTCCCCAAGCTCCAACCCTCCCACTTTCAAGCTTCACACCCTCCAACACACGCCCGGGCACAGAGGCATCACCACACCCCAGCACAGTGCGCATGGAGCAGGGGTCATGGAAGAGAAAGTGAAGCTGACAATAAAACTGCCCCAAGCCCCAGGTCAGCCAGCTGTTGTCACCACCCTGTGCTCACTCCATGGCAGGCCAGACTGGCAACATTGCTGGTGCAAGGTCCTACCTGGATGAGTGCTCTCTGGAGTCCCAGTCTTGCTGCTGGCTGGCTTTGCCTCTTCAGAAGGCTGAGACTCCTGAGACTTCTGGGTCTGGATCAGTTCAGGCTGAGTTACTCGGATAAGCTTGAAAGCAAATGACATAGAAACTGCACGCTAGACCAGCAATGACCCAAACCACATCCTTCCCCCTCAAGCACTGCAGAGCTCATGAGGGTGAGCCAACACCAAGTGCCCAGGCACACAAACGACACAGGTGAGCCACCTCCCAGGTGAGCAGCAATGGCCAAGCAGTGAGGCTGGCTATCTCCTCTTCCCACAAGATTTTTCCCAAGGCCAAACAAAACCCCTAAAACGAGGGCTCTAGCAGCACAGGCAGATGCCCTGAAAAAGTCTATTCCCCCCACCAGCCTTGCAGGGCCTGGGCTGTCCTACCTGCTGCAAGGCCTCCAGCACAGTCTGGCGGTTCATCTTCAGGATGTGCAGTTTGGACTCGTACTTCATCCTCCGGTCAGGCACCACGGCCATCAGGTTGAAGCGGATGTCGTGGTATGGCTCCCTGCAGGAAGGGCAGCAGCCACGGGATGGTGGTTACAGCCCTATCCCCACCTCCTGCCCAGGCATTTTAACACCCACACTCCCAAGGCTTTTTCCCAAAACCAAGTCAACCTCACAGTGGCTGAAGAAGCAGTGCAAGATTGCTTCAGTTATCACACAAAACATTCTCAGAGTCACAGGTTGGTTGAGGTGGGAAGGGACCTGACAGAGTCATCTGCTCCAGCAGTATCACCCAGAGCTGGTCACCCGGACAACATCCATTTTGAATATCTCCAATGATAGAGATTCCACATATTTAGGCAACCTGTGCCAGTGCTGTCATGCTCATGCCCAAGCATCCAAGAGGCCCAGCTTAAGACCAGAAGCATCGCTCCTATGGACTTGAGCTAACATGGACCTAACCAGGTCACTCTTAATGCTGTGCAGCATTTGTAGGGCTCTGCATCACACAGGGAATGCATGCTCTGCAGGCAAGAGAAGGCAACGGGCAGAGCACCTGCACCTCTCCATAGGCAAACTCCACCCTCACTTCCACAACCTGACACTCAGAAACCACAGAACAAATAATTCGGGGGAACATGGCAAGGGACCAGTGCTTGGCCCATGGGCCAGGACATTACCCTGCAGTGGCCAGGCCAATGCGCTCCATGATCACTCTCCTGGCTTTGTCTGTCCATTCCTCGTCATCTGCCCATGGCCCTGTGATAACAGGACACAGCTGGACTTAGCAAAGCAGACCATGCTCAAGTAAACCAAGTACATGAAGTGAGGACCTTACCAAAGAGGCTGACAGACAGAAACCTGGCAAGGAAAAATAACTGTCTGAAAGACAGAACTGAGGGGTCAAGTTGTAAGAGAACGGAGTAACCCAGGCAGCCCAGTGGGATCTGTTGTGACCAGTTGTCTCAACACACAGTGGTTATTTGCCACAAGGAGAGAGTGAGGAGGTAAGTTCTCCTTGCTATATAAAGTTATTTCAGAGCTGAAGGACCTCGTGGCCCTGAGCAACTGGGGAGAAAAATGGCAAGGCTGGAAAGACAAAAGCAATGCGTTCAGAAAAACTGCTTTCTAGGCACAGTCCCCAGCACGCAGGCTCCAAAATTAGCTGTCAAAACTCAGAACAAGTCTGGGAGCCATTGGAGTGATTCTCCACTAACACCAGTTAACATTAAGAAATGAAAACCAATACATTTAGACACACCGGGGTGCTATTCACCTGTGTCAACAAGCAGGGACAGGTGGGCTCTTACCGTGGTCAATGGGATAGACCTTCAGCCCATCCAGCTCGAAGAGCCGTCCCTTGATGGGGACATAGCTGACAAAATGAAAAGCCTCCATGGTCCGCACTGCGCTGATCCCGTTCTGCTTCTCTGGCAAGTGCCGTGGCTCTGGCCTGTGAGGGTGAGAGGTCATGGAGAGGCTGCCTCCTCCAGAGAGAGGGAGCTGCAGACACCCCTCACTCACCTGGCATGGCTGTTGTGGGCCTTGGCCAGCTCTGGGGCATTGCCAATGGCGTAGCCTTTGCTCTGCAGTCAACAGCAAGAGAGGAAAACAGCTGAGAAGTGACAGGGAACAAACAAAATGCTTCACCTTCCCACTCTCTCCTTCCATCTACCCACAGGACCAGGACAGAAACCCTCAAGCACATCCTCTACTCTTTTGAGTTACAGGTAAAGTCCAAGATGAGAAAAGCACACAATTTCTATTGAATAAATTACAGCTGAAGAAAAACAAATTTCACAATAGGTCTGAAGGGAAGAGAGAGAACTTTTGATTACAGAGAGTGACATGACAGAAGGTTCAGACCTGTGCCCAGCCTAAAGTGACCAAGGCTCTGAGCAAGGCAAGACAGGAATATGAGAAAGAGGTAATCCTGCTGCAGTGTGCAGCCACAAAGGGCAGGGAAGAAGCCAGTTCGTTAAAAGCTCATAACCTCAAGAGGGGAGCAAGAGGCAGAGCCACCTGTGCCACCCCTGCACAGCCCTGCCCGACCCTGCCCCTACCTCAGGGCTAAAGCCTTTGGTGAAATCCTTCATGCGGCTCAGCGTGGGGCCCAGGTCGACATTGTTGCAGTTCAGGAGGACGCTCAGCAGGGCATGGGTGGCACAGGAATTAGGGATCAGCTGGACAGTAACACAAAGACCAACTTAACCAGTGGGAACAAGGCAGCCTTTCAACAACCCCTCAGTGTTGACAAAAATCAACTGAAAACACTGACACAAGAACCATCAGCACTTGTGAGAGCAGCAACCTGACCTCAGCTCTCACAGGAAGGAGGGAAGTCAGTATCACTTAGTGAGCATCACCACGCCCCATGAGCATCTGCTCATAGTGCAGGCCACAGTCTCCCAGCCCTCAGTGGAATCCCTCCAACCTGGAGGGAAGACATTCCCAGGAAAGAGGAGCTGCCATCATGACCAGCAAGATCAGTGCGCCTCTCAGTCCCACATTGCTTCCCTGAGGTGTAACAGGAGATACCCCAGACAAACGTTCCCCCCGCCTGGAGCCTACCTGGTGAGCAAAGAACATGTTATTGACAATGTCATCATCGATCACTGAGGTCTCATCCACCAGCGTGGAGACCTTGCGGCGGGACCGGCGCTCCTCAATCCACTTGAACAGGAAGATGAACCCATACACGGGGCTGCAGAGAGAAAGCAGCAGCTGCAGTGCTTTGCACCAACCACACCAGTGGGGCTGCTCTGCCCAGCATCAGAAACCTTCTGATGAGCAAAGAGAGAGAGGAAAAGCACAACAACCAGTGCCATCTTTTTGGAAGTGACCATCCCTGCCACAATCCCCCCAAGCCTGACACTACTGAGGACACCCCTGGGCTGATGCTCCACGTTCAGCCAACAATCAAGGCTGAAAACTTTGGGGATTGACAAGTCTTAAGAGGCTGAAGACAAAGAAATGGGAAATTCCCCTCTGGACACTGACTGACCTGTAGAACAGTGCCTGGCCACTGACTGACCCTCCTTTGACACTTACCTTGGATTCATTCTTGAGAGGAATTCAGCAATGGCTTTTAAGAAGCAACAGCCTCAAAGCCTTTTCATAACACCAGGATAGGGAGAAAGCTCACACTGCAACCACATCACCTCTCCATGGTGAGAGGGAGATGAATCCCTTGGAGGATGTCTCCCACCAGCCCCAAACCTGATGAAGCCCTCCTGGCCCATCACTTGCAGCCCTGACCTCCATGACAGACAAGCTCACATGGGCCCCTCTGAACACCTGGCAATGAGATCCCAGGTCCACAGACCATTCTGCTTAGCAAAACTCACACTCTCAGGCCTCTGACTCACCCTTGGCACTTGCTCTGCAGATCATAAATCTCCTCAACCTGCACTCCCTTGACCCCTGCAGACAAAGGAGAGAAGCTGGTGTAAGGCCCACCAGAAAGAACAGGGTAATGTCAGGCACAAAACCAATTTCTCAGAAAGGTTTCTAGGACTTACCAAAATCTTCAACCAGAAGTGTGAAAAGACCTGAAAGGAGGAACAAAACCAACAGGTTACTTTTGGCTGAAGAGAGCAGAGAGGAAATCTGCTGTCATCATCCCCTGAGAGTCCCACATGATCCCAAGCTAAGGCACAGCCAGAAAATCCACAGCAGAGTGGCAGCAGGATCACACCGAGTCCCAGCAGTGGGGCTGCTGAGCTCAGAGGTGCTCCAACTCCCTTCACCCCTCCATGCCTATTGATCATCCTCTTCCTCAAGAGGACCTGAACCAACTCTTTCCTGCCAGAGCCCAAAGCATGCTGACCCACTGCAGATGGCCTGCCAAGTGAGCTGCAGTAGTGAGCACCTAGAGGACACACACATATGCTTGTAACCAGAGAGAAAAATGGCTG
This sequence comes from Phylloscopus whistleri, assembly GCA_017589585.1. Classification (NCBI taxonomy): domain Eukaryota; kingdom Metazoa; phylum Chordata; class Aves; order Passeriformes; family Phylloscopidae; genus Phylloscopus; species Phylloscopus whistleri. Next base: position 6,133,472 of record JADMLD010001393.1, on the reverse strand, counting down.
AAGACATCTCAAGATATTTTTTTAAAAATCATTTCTGTTCATGTTAGTGAAAGCCAGTGAGGGGAAATCCAGATCACAGCAACAGGGCTATGGGGAAGTCCAAGGGTTGAAAGGCTCATCTTCATCTCCCTGTCTCTTTGGGGGAACCATATCCAACAGCCTGTCTCCAGTGACTACAAAATTCCGGAGGACATAACCAGAAATACAGAAACAACAGCAAGAAAACAAGGATTATCAGACATCAGCAACTGAGCAGCAGTGCCACTATGGTGCTGAAGCAAAGGCAGTCAGCCCAGTTTTCAGGCAGTCACTCTGCACGTGGAGTGAGTGAGTTCGAGACTGGAATAACAAATCTGCTTTTTTAGCTCCCTTATAAAGGCTGCTGAAAGCCTGGGAGAAAGTCCAGGGAATACCAATCAGAAGGATTAAATCCTTAGAAACATGCCTGTAAGCAATGGATTTAAGGACCCTGATGTATGTGGCTCTATTAAGAAGAGCCCAAGGGGCTTCCACACCAAAGTTAAAATGATTAAAACAGGGAGGAAACTCCTGGGAGCGAAAAGTCTTCATTAATTTAACAGAAAGCATTGTATTTCTTACAAAATTGTCAGTAAGAAGAAATATGCTGTGGAAATAACACACTTCAAACCAGTAGGAGGCCAGGCCATTACACCAAACCCCATCACCTTCCTGGTCCTTTCCAACCCCACTTTTTTCTCTGGCATTTCTCAGTATTTTGTATGACCTCAGCATCCACAAAAGGCACAGTCCTGCTGCTGACACTTCTCCTGGAACACTCAAACACCCATCCCAAATGATATGGGTTGGCTGGGACACATTCTGGTGTCCACAAGCACACATAACACTATGCCAGCAGGCTGGATGCTCCCAAGGCTCTCTTCCCCACCCAGCAGCCAGCCCAAACCTGGATCCACCAACCCCTCCTGACCAGCACCCAGAGATTTCATCCCAAGCCCCATGACAGCCTGTGGGATGTGCTGAAAGCTGAGAGCAGCACATGGGTCACTCCTAACATCTGTCCCAGCTGCCACCCCTGCATCCAAACTGCCACTTATCAAAAAAAAAAACCCCTGCCTCTGCCCAGACAGATTTGTCTCCCAAGCAAATAACCAGCTGTGAGAATCCAAACCATGTCCTGTAACTTTCTGCCACGATGAAGGACAGGATGGGAATGATTTCAGCATTTTCCAAGTACCAGTAACGAAAATAAAGAGCAGCAAAACTGGGGGTGACTGGGACACCGATGCCAGACAGAATCCTTTGCTAAGTGCAAGAAACAAGTATGATTCCAGAGGTCAAATTTCCTCACCCACAATCCCAAAAACTCATCACCCTATCCTAGAGAGCAGCTCCCAGCCTTCCACAGGACAACTCCATTCCACACTACAGCTACTCAGAGGGTTAAAACAACATTTCAGACAATGCCCCAGCCAACACCAGCTTTGGCCCTGAAATCCCAACCCATCAAACAACTCCCGGACTCCGCCTAGAATCCGCCTTCAAGGCAGGGGGAAGGGGACACCTGTGATCGTCCTGTTCTCAGCTGCTCCATGCTGGCCTCTTCAGCACCTTTCCTGCTCTCCTGCACCCTCCCACTCTAGGCCTGCATCGCACATCTGACCCCTTGGAAACTCCACTTGTACAGTCACACCACCGCGGCTTCACCTGTGCACCCACAGCCCCCCAAAACTTCACCTGCACACCCCATACCGCAGCCCCCCCCAAAACTTTACCGACTCACCTCCCACTCCCAGCACCCCCCAAAACTCCACCCACGCTCCACCAATCCCAGCCCCTAAAACTCCACCCGTACACCCCACACTCCCAGTCTGCCCCCTGCAGCCTCCCTGACCTGTCCCCCACCTCCCTCCCCAGCCCAGGCCCCGCTGACCGAGTGTCCCTCAGAGCACCTTCACCGCCGCGACCTGCGCCTCGGCCCGCCCCCAGCCCCGCCCGCTGCGCGGTGCCGCGCCCCTGCTCACCAGGATCGCTCTCCAGCTCCAGCCAGCCCTTATTCATCTTCCCGCGGGCCGGGCCGCGCCGCCATCTCCGGCCCCGACTACGGGACCCGCCGTCGCTGGCCCCTGTGCGTCATGGCGCGCGGTGACGTCACGCGGCCGCCACACGTGGTCCCGCGCAGGCCAGCGGCGCGCGCGGGGCGGGGGCGCTGCGCAGGCGCGGGGCGGGCCCGGGAGCCCCTCTGGGAAGTTGTTCCTGTGAGGAGGCTGAGGCGCTTTGGTTTCTGCCGGAGCGCGTGCAGGAAGGATGGATGTCTGGAGTTTATTGCCCCTAAAACAATAGGGTTTGAACCATCTCACTCCTCTGTATTTTCTGGTGACTGGTTCCCAGCGTCTTTTCTCTCTCTTTCCTCACTGTATGCTGCTACTTCCCTTTATTGTTTGGGGAGCTTAGCTGATGGCACATGCTCGTAAACTTTGTGCCTGTAGTTTTCTAGACATTGCGATACTTGAATACTTTTTTAGTTCTGCCCCTGTGTCTTCAAGGACGGACGATCTGCTCGTTGTAACACTTCTCAGCACTGCTGAGGGCAGAGGCCTCCGACAGAATTTGCAACATCCAGGGCTGCTGGATGAACGAACGCCATGCCTAGTGCTAGTAACAAGATCTCTGAAAATATGCATGCTGGGCAGAAAGAAATAGCAAGAATAATAATGTGGGTGCATCTGTCTGGAGAGGTTTTGTTGTTTTGTTTGTCTCTGGGGTTGTTTGAGGATGATGATAAAGCCTGGGCTGCTCTGTTGATGAGGGGCTGCAGTGAGAGGCTGTACTGCCCAGCCTCTCCTCCCAAGCAACTGAAGACAGGATGAGAGGGACACAGTCTTAAGGTGCACCGGGGGAGGTTCATGTTGGACATCAGGAAGAATTTCTTCACAGAAAGGGTGCTTAGACATTGGAATGGGCTGTTCAGGGAGATGTGGAGTCACTGTCCCTGGGGGTGTTCAAGGAAAGGCTGGCTGTGGCACTCAGTGCCACGGTCTGGTGACATGGTGGTGTTGGCTTGTAGGTTGGGCTCAATGTCTCAGGGGTCTCTTCCAACCCAATCGATTCTGTGATAGTGTGTCGAGGTGTGAGGACTGCTGGCGAGGCTGGGCCAGCCCTGACCTGGCCACCAGCTCCACTTTGGCCACCTCGGAGGCTGGAAGGTTCCCAGGGTGTGTGCTCCTGTGCTGCACTTCCTTAGGAAGTGAGATAAAAATAGGAGTGGGATGGGCGGCTGGGCCTGTCCCTCCTTCCATGGCTTTGTTCTTCGGCTGTTCCCAAGCACACCCTGGCCCCAAGCACTCCCCTCACCCCACTCCTGCTCCTGGGACAGTGCCAAGCCCAGGTAGGACTCACTCCCCTCTGCAGAAACAGGTGCACGGTGCTGGATCTGCCCAGGGATGGTGTCTCCTTCCACCCGCCAGGTGCATGAGGGTGCGTTTGTGGTTGTTCAGCCCATGGAAGATTTTAGGGACACAGGTTGCCTCAGTTGGCTGGTGCTCACCAAAGACAAGGCTGGAAGCCTGCAGAATGCTGTGTGCAGCCCTGACAAAATCTTTCCTGCTCCAGCCTTAGTACTAAATCTACCCAGGAGAACTAGGCTCAGCCACCTCAGAGATTTACTGGGAGCAGGGACAAAAAGTCACCCCAAAAGGTGGGACTGTTTGCTTCTGGTCTCCATTCCTGCTCAATTTGAAGCATTGCTGCTCTGGTGCCACCTCCAGCCTGTCACAGTGCACCTCAGGGCCAGGTCCTGTACACAGCAGAGCCCTCAGGACCTCTCCTGCTTCCTCCCCCAAAATGGGCAGCCCAGTCCCTGCTCTGTGGAGCACAGAGCCAGGGGTCACTCAGAGGCAGAAGGGTGCATGCGTTCCAGCATGGGTCAGTGCAGGCACTGCAGAGCTGTTTAATCCAGGCCCTGAGGAATCAGACTCCTGTCTCATTTCTGGCTTTCCACCCAGGTTCCTCCTTGTCTCTGCTTGTTGGTTGTTATTCTCCTGTGCCCCCCAGGCCTGTGGTTATCCAAATCCACATGCTTGGCTCCCATCCGGCCCCATAAATCAGCGCTATCAGCACCACTCCCCTCCCTGCATGACATGTCCCAGCCTATCAGCCCCACCACAGCTCTCCCATCCCAGGAGACACACGGAGTTTGCAGGAGAGGTGGAGAGGGGGGCCAGGACCCCCAACCCGTCTCCGTGGGATGGGGCAGTGCTGCCGAGGGACTTCGCTCCCGAGGAGCTGCTGCTGCAGCACAAACACACACAGGGAGGAGAGATGATATCACAACCTGGCTTTGTATGAGCTATTTAGGGCCTTTTAATTATTATTATTATTATTATTATTTTTCTTTCCCGTTCCTCCAGCTCTGAACAATGCCTGTCCCGGCAGGGCCACAGTTCACACCATTGTGTGGGGCTGCCCTGCCTCAGGAAGGGGCAGATCTTTATCACCCCGGGCTGACTGTGAGTGAGCTCATGTCAGATGAGAAAAGCAAGGAACACCTTGCAGGCAGCCTGGAGGTGCCCTCCATGCACCTACCCCCAACCCGCTGCGTTTGGGGGACACCCTGGGTGCCAGTTTAGCTCCACCAGGCAGCAGGAGCCCACCCAAACCAGCCATGTCCCACCCAGCCCTGCGGGGCCACCAACCAGCAGAAACCACCCCAGCTGTGGTGCAGGCCCCCAAACGCTGCCGGGGCTGCCTTCTGCCTGACCCTGCCCCCACCTGGGCACAGTGACAGTGGTGGCATTAGTGCCTCTCCCGGTGTTTACCCAGGAGCAGGTCTAACCTGCCCGCAGCTGTTTGCTTTTCTCCCGTAAAACTGGCTGTGGGGCGGACAGAGGGGAAGTGGGGAGCTGCACCCAGGGACAGGCTGGCACTGCTGAGTGTGTCCCAGTGCCAAGGGAAAGCAGGAAGGGGCACTGTTCCCCAGGATACATCTGGATAGCACAGCACAGCTCCAGCTCCCCAGGCACAGCAGATGACAGGGCTCCTCCTGCACACAGAGGCTTTTTGGGATGATGCTGGCTTTCCCCCCATACGAGCAGGCATCATCTTCCCCAGGCTCTGTGCTGGTGTGGAAAGAGCCTGGAGCCATCAGCCGCTCCCCACAGCACCACACATGGCCCCAGTCTTCATGGAAGGATCCAGCCAGCATCTGGGTGACAGCATGGCCTGAGTGGCACTGTGCCACTGCCCCAGCCCACCCAGAGACTGCAGCCCCCACCTGCTACATCACCTGCAGGAGCAACAGGGGGCCAACGAGTCCCACCTCACCACCTGTTTGTGAGGTGACCCTGCCACCACTGAGGGTGACAGGGACCTGCCCATCCACTCCGGCCAGGGGCACGAGGCTGGCAGCACTGCAAGCCACCCACCAGGGCAAGAGGCCCCCAGGGCCACCAGCAGCACAGGGAGCTGGTACTTGCCCACGGCTGCCTCACGTCCATTACCCTGCCCTCTCTAAGTGGCCGGTGCTTGCCGGGGCACACGGTTCCTCTCACTGTGGGGTTTGGCTGTCCGTCCCTTCTTGGCAACGTCCACACCAGCCAGGACCAGCTTGGCCTGGGCCAGTTTGCTCTTGCGGTGGTAGGGGCAGCTGCTGCACCAGAGGCGGGCACAGTACTCCTCCACTCGCCGCGGGTTTTGGGAGCTGATGAGGTGCATGATGTCCTTGAACCAGGTTTTGGGAGCCTGTGGCACCAGGCGGGGCTCGGGGCACAGCAGGTGTGGGACCTTGTCCCCTCGGCCCTGGGGGAAGGTGTGTGCCAGCTGCTCGCTGGCGATCACCTCCAGGGTGGTCTTGGCCACCATCTGGGTGAAGCCGTGCTCCAGCGTTTTGCAGTAGTAGATGCCGGCGTCGTGCCGGTGCAGCTTGCGGAAAAGCAGCCCGTGCTCCATCTGCAGGATCCGCTCGTCCGTCTTCACCTGTTGGCCACCGGGAGGTTGGGAGGGTCCAGGTCTGGCCCCACATCCCTCCCGTGTCCCTACAAGGGGAGCAGGTGCAAGGGAGCCTCACCTCGTCCCGCTGCTCATCAGGGGGCCTCTGGACAAACCACTGCACGCTGGCCTGTGGGGATCGGGGCACACACTCCAGGAAGGTGCTGTTGTCCTCTGCCCCATAAAGCACCTTCTCCTCAATGCTCTCAAAATCATCCACTAGGGCAAAGACAGGCACAGGCTCACAGGGAGGGCAGAGCCAGGCTTCCACCTGTCCGGGTGTCAGACCCCCTGGCCACTGTGTGGCTTCATCCCCTTCTCTCCCAGTGGCCAGACCCAGCCCCAGCAGCACCCACCTCCCCTTGGGGCATGCACTGGTCTATGAGATGGGCAGATGAGGGTGCCCACATGGAATGGCTACAAGTGTAGCTAGGGCTGGGCATGTCAGGACATCTTGGGGCACCTGGAGGAGACCCTCAGCCCTGCAGGCCCCCCAGTCTCTCACCGGTCAGGTTCTGGTCCAGACATTGGTGTGCAGGGTTGCCATGGTGGGCGTCCTGGCGGCGATGGCGGTGCTTGCCAGAGGGCTGGGAGTGGGTGCAGGCAGTGCCATCCCAGGCACAGTAGGGATCCCTGGCCAGGCAGCACTCGGCACAAGCAGTGCCGTAGGACTCACACTGGTGCAGCCGTACCTGGGCCACCGCCAGACTGGAGCCCACGTAGAGCATTTGCTGGGGGAACAGCACCAAGGTGGTGATGTTGGCAACCCCGATGGGCTTAGCACCTGGGGGCCCAGCCAGGACACGCCAGGGCAAGCATCACATGGCTTTAAGAGGCTGGTGACCATAGCTGGTCACCTGCCCAGTCCCCAGCCCCGTGGCTGAGCCGTGTCTGTACTCACACGCTTGACAGAGATCTCCATCTGGGTGATGGGCACAGGCGTCTGTAGGGGAGAGGAATGGACATCAAGCTGGCATTATCCTCACCACAGACAGCCCGGCTCATTCAGAGCCACCAGGGCTTGGCAGAGCATCAGGAATGTTTTGGGGAGGGTGAAATACCCTCAGCCATCATCTGCCCTCACAATCCTGAGACCTTCCAGAGACCAACAATGCAGTGACAGCCCTGAGCCTCCATCTCCATACGTGTCCCTAAACTGAGCCCACCCCACTGCCCCACCCCTTGCAAGTGGGGCAGTAAATGTCACCTTAAAAACCTGCAGCTCCTCCAGGATGACTTCTTCAGTCATGGCTGAGCTCGTCTTCTGCATGACCACCACCTTCAGCACTGAGCCAGCATCTGGGGGCCAAGGAGGATGGAGGTGAGAGCACCCTGCATCACACAGCCCAGGGGAATGCCCACTGGAACCCCCAGCTCTGCAGCTCCTTCCTGCACTCTGCTCCTGCTGCTCACCTGTTCCAAGGAAGAGGATGTCGTGCTGCCCATCCTCGGCCTCCACCCTGTCCACCACGAGCTGGCGCAGCCGGTGGGGCAGGTCAGTCTTCACGAGGAGGGGCCGGCGGTGCCAGGGGTACACAGGCTTGTACATGAGGGGGTGAGCACGGGCAAAGTGCAGCACCTCGTCGGGGAAGTCCTTGGTGGTGCCGTACTGCCGCCGGGGCTGGTTGGTGGTCTTGCTGGGACACTGCAGGGACAAGAGGGAACCAGCTCAGCCTAGCCACCCCAGCACCCATCACTCCTTCCCCCTCCATCGCCCCTCAGAGCTGTTTTGGGTCCCTCTCTGCCTTCCAGTTTGGAATTCATCTTTTCCACCCCTTTTCCAGAGCTTGGCAAACTACCAGCTGACCTCTCCAGCAGGCGAGAAGATGGGGAATGGCTCCATCACCACCCCAGAGGAGCAGCTGGAGGAGCAGAGGGGACCTGGAGATCCAGGGAGTGACTTACCACACCTGGCCGAGGGTAGGGCACCCTGCCCTCGTAGGCACCCCACTGGTGCTGGGGGCTCTCTCGGTGGGCAAAGGGCCCGTTGAAGACCTCCCGGATGTCGGCCATGCGGTACACACAGACAGCAGAGCCCCGGAAAACGTGGCTGCAACGGGACGGAGAGTGGGTTCAGCAAAGCCATGCTTGGCACTGCTGGCAGTGGGAACACCAACAACCCCAAGCAGACCAGGGGAGCAGCCAGCAACCCTTGGTGACAGTGACAGGGCAGGTCATGGGCAGCTGCAGCTGGATGTCCCCAGAGGCTGGAGCTGCACCACCCACCTCACAGTGCTGAAAAGGGCATAGATCTCCGGGCTCTTCCCATCCTTTGTCCTCAGCAAGAAGACATCCTCTGGAAATGAAAGCATGGATTTTTTTCCTGGAATCCAACTAAGTGAGTAGCCACCAACTGACTAGCCCCAGTGAGATCCAGCTCCATGCATGCCTTACCCAGCTCATCAAAGTAGGTGTCGATGCCACCTGGGCCAGGGACTGAGCACACCAGCCGGGCTTTGTTGAAGGTACTCCACTTGTTGACCAGCACCCTCTGGCCACCAGCATCATTCTGCAGGGACAGGGAGTATCAGGGCCACTGCTGTGACTTAGTGCATCCCTGTCCCCCATGGTCCCCACCAGCATCTTACCACACAGACACGCCCTACACGGCTGACAATGGCGTGCTCCTTGCTGTCTGCCTCCACCACCTTCTCCGTGAAGAAGAAATAGGCTTTGTTGTTGTCCCGGTCATCATTGTCTGGGATCAAGTGGGCTGCCACAAATTTGGGATCTACAAGCAAGAGCCAGGCATGTCAGGTGGGGAGAGAGGGCACAACTGCCACCGCCAGACCCCCAGTCCATGCTGGGTCTGGATGCCAGCCAGGGCCACCCCCAGACCTTGCTGCCCTGGTGCCTTTCCCTGCTCTTAGCTGGCATGGGGGAGGCTGCACCGTAGCAACAGATGTTCTGGCCACCACAAGGTTCGTGGTCCCTGGCATAAGCCCTGCTGGGGGAAATGGAGAGGCAGAGGGAAGCTGTTACCGTTGAGTAAGCGCTGGTCAACCTCTGTGCGCAGGGCGGAGCGGGTCCCCATGCTGCGGAAAACACCGGGATCCCGTCCCAGGAAATCTGCAGTGAGGCCAGCGTACAGCTCCCCACCTGCAAAAACACCCAGCTGGCTGGCACGGGGACCATCCCTGGGACACACCCCAGGGGCTCCCAGATCCTGAGGAAGACAACCCACCAATGACGGTGCTGGCGAAAGCGCGGCTGGGCTCGTGCGGGCACCGGCCCCGGCCGGGCTCCACGCTGGCAGGGTCCAGGCTGAAGGTGTGCTGGGGAGGAGAGCAGGCAGGTGAACCCTGGGCTGTGCCCGGGCGTGCAGGGGCCAGCCCTGGTCTCTGCCCAACTTGCACCTCACTCAGTGCACCCAAAGGACCAACTGGAAGCAGGATCCACACTTTTTGAGGCAAGACTGATCACATGAGGTTGTGCAGCAGCTGAACAGGAGCCGCCAGCCCCGTTGCTTGCCCACCTGCCTGGTCAGAGTCATCATGGTACAGACAGGGCTCCTGCTGCCTAGACAGGGCCAGGCTGTGGGGAGGGGTCTGAGGGGTATCCTGCCATTCCACCCCAGCCAACTTGATTTATGAGCAGTGAGCTGGGAGAGGAGAAAAAGCCACCCCCGCCTCAGCCCCTGACAGGACACCCGCCCCTGGGGACATATCTATAAAGGGGATCCCAGGCCAGACAGGTGGGAAAGCTGGACAGGGGATAGCAGAAAGACAAAGGAACAGCAGGGAGCTGGTTCCTGACACTCCTCTCTCCCGCTATTCATGTTAGAGCAAACTACACATCCAGTGTCCCCATGAAGTCCCAAGGCCCCTCAGGGGAAAGGCAGGCAATGGGGACCTACATTCCAGGGGTGCCCTGCTGGGGGTGCTGCCCTACCTCGCCACGGTGCCCCACATAGATGAAGGTGCACATGGGGTGGAAGGCGCCTGTGCCGCAGGCCAGCAGGTGTGTCCGGTTGTAGGGGTGCAGCACACGGACATAGTTGGCACAGTCAGTCTGGGGGGACAGCAGGGGAGAGGAAGGGTCACCAGGTATTGGTGCTGTGCCCACCCCCAGGTCCCTGCTTCTGCTAAGGGCCCTACGACAGTGGGTGAGCCCCAGCCCTGGCTCCCTGGGCTCCACCCAGGCTCCCTGCCTCCGGCCTGGTGCCAGGGATCTGGGGTGGTAGCTTGTGCCCACTGACAGGGCTTGTATGGGGTTCATCTGAGTGGATCCAGCCCACTGCAAAACAACAGGGCTTTTTACTGGTCCTCCTGCTGCCAGGAGCATCCCAGGGGAACCACATGTGATCCAGTTGCCACCTGGGCATCTCCTGCCCACAGGCACCTGTGTATTCACCCTGTCACACAGTCCACGCTTGCCAGGGAAACAATGTCACCTGCCCTGCAAGCTCCAAACCCTGCCCCAAACCCCTGGCGCCCAGGACATGACCAGGTGCAGGGACATCCCTCCCCACCATGTTCCTGCTTACGCCAGGGATGAAACAAAAGGAGGAAACAGTGGAGACAGAGACCCACAGGCATCCTGGGCTGCCTCCAGAACAGCCCTGGTCGCTGCTGTCTGGAACTCTCCCCTTCTCTGGGGGACAGCAGCAATGACACTCCCAGGGCTGGAGACCTGCCACCTCTGACTTTGTGCATCCTCTCCTGGCAGTTCCCATTGGAAAAGGGCTCCCATCCTTCTCCACCATTAGCTTGGCAGCTCCCCCTGGCCAGCTCCAGCCCTGCCTGCCCTCCATTGTTCCCTCCACAGCAGGATTCGAGGCCCCTCATCTGCTGGGAACATCACTGCCGAGCCGCCCCGGGGGTTCCCAGCCTCCTGCTGTTTATTTTCCCTTTGCAAAGAGCCTCTAAAATAGCAAGTGAAAAAAAAATATATGTTCAAGAAAAATAAAAAGCTGAGCCTGCCCTGGCTTGGATCTGTCGGTGAGAGCTGGTCAAATAAACACAGAGAGCAGAACAGGGACTCCTGGGAGCAATTTGTCTGGGCCAGGGGAGCCTTGGGGACTTTCTCCCCAACACAGTCCTGTTTCATATCAGGGCAGGGGGATGCAAAGAGGGGTAAGGTTTAGGGAACAAGGTCACCTGAGCCAGTTACAGATTTCCCACCATCGGGGACAGCCAGGATGGGCCAGGCAGTGTTGCTGGGATCTGGAGCACAGCATGGGGGTTTAGGTCCCTCCAAGCTCTGGTCCCAGAGCCCAGCTATCCCTGCCTGCTCATGCAGCCACATTGGGACACACTGGCCACCACCCTGTGGCCACAGGGCTGAGCAGAGCAACTGAGACAGGATTTCCAGAGCCTGGAGCAAGCCTTTTGCCTGACCAGGACTGGCCACAGGCTCCCTGCCTCAGTTTCCCTCTTGCACCAGGATTAACTTGCCCCTGAGCCCCAGGGCCATCCCAGGCAAGTGACATGGCACAGTCCCAACATGGGAAGAGCCATCTGGCACAACGGGACCCCCCAGCTCAGAGCAGAGCACACATGGGGAGAGACTCACCTCTGGGTCCTTCCCCTTCTGAAAACACTCCTCCGTCTGCCCAGGGCGAGGTGGCCAATAGATCTGGAACACAAAGGGTCTGTTGGAGCAGGGAGGGGGGACAGCAGGGACCCAGCCATGCACATCCACATCCCCAGGCAATGGCAAGGGGATGGAGAGAGGGACTACAGCTCCCTGGAGCCCACCCAGCCCAGGAAGCAGGACTCTTCCTCCTGGGAGATGCATCCTGGCAGTCATAGCCCACAACTGTGCTGGATTTGGGTGGTCATGCTGGGGATGGCTGGAGCTGGCCTGGAAGGGGGTGGGCTTGTGGGTGGCCTAGGGAAAGGGTGCCCAGGGGGCAGCAGGAGGGATGGAGTCCATGTCCCCCACAGCCCTTAGTAGCTCTCAGACCAAGCACAGCTTAGGTACACAAGCCCTTGACCCCACCACAGTGACCCAGCACATCAAGGGGCACTTCATTTCCTCCTCCTCTTTCTTCAGCTAGAAACAGCCCAGAGTTGTGTTTGAAAAACAAAAAGTCAAAGTGGAGAGGATGAAAAAGGAGGGCAGCCACTACCCAGCACCATCATTCTGTTCCATCACCTCTCCCTCCAAGGAACCAGGAGAGATTTGGGGGCTTTGTCAGGTGAACCCTGGCACAACTCCTTAAAGTGATGGATCCTTTTAGCTCCTTGTCTCCGCAGGATTTCAGCTGATTATTTGGCCTGTGAAGGGGATGTCCAGATGGGGATGGGCAGCACTCAATCTCCCAATGGCAGTTTTTTAGAAGAGTGCGGTCCAAAACAATGCTTAGTACCCAGGAATCACTGGTGAACTGCACCACCAGTCTCCTAGGCTGATGATCATGACTAATTACCAGCTAATTTCCCTTCAGCCACCATAGCCAGCCTGCCCTTGCCAGGCACTACAAGCCTATGGAATAATTTCAAGGCACTTGACATGAGGCAGTCCCCAGGGCAGGCCTTGTTTCAGAATGACTTTGCCCGGCTCAGTTGGGCACCAACAGGTCCAGAGGAGTCCAGGGTGAGCACACACACCCCAGGATGCTCAACAGCACCCAGCTCACCTCCTTGGCATCTGCAGTGGCCCCATCCAAGAGCAGGGAGTAGAGCACATCCTTCCCCCCGATGAAGAGCCGGTCACGATACTCATCCAGGTAGAGGGAGCGGAAGCCCAGGAAGCCACGGTGACCAAAGAAGAGGACAGAGCGGTTGGTGCCTAAAAGCTCTGCCAGGAAGAGATGAAAGCATCAGCAGAAGCCATTCCAGCCCCAAGGGTTCCTCTGAGCTTCTGCTTCTGAGTATCATGGAGTTGTCCTGGAGTCAGTAGAGCTGCACACAGCCACTCCAGACTGCAGCATCTCTCTCCATCCCTTCCTGGAGACATGGGCATCCCAGCCTCAACCTGGCTGGAGTGCTGTTCTCCCTGCCAGCCAAGGACAACGTTGCAGAGCCAACAAGCAGCAGGGTCCCTGGCAAGGTTGCCATCCCCAGCAAGGTTTGGCTGAACCACCCCAGACTCCTACTGTGGCCGTGCCACAGCAAGCTGAGCTGTGCCATCATCCCCAGGCTGGGCCTGCACAGAGCTGGGATGTGGCAAGACTGGACACAGGGTGGGCAGAAAGCAAGGTCCTGTCCCTGCTGGGTGCCAGCCAAGGACACAACAGCAGGCACCCAGCCAGTGCCATGGGGAAAGTGTCACACAAAGCCCGCTGCTGTCACTGCCACCAGAACTCACTGACAGGAAGGCTTCCTCCATGGTACAGACAAGGCACGTGGGGAGAGGCACCAGCATGAGGACATCCCAGGGATGGACAGGCTGCATCCCTGGGATGGACATCACATCCTAAAGCAACAGGGTCTGACAGTCAAAGCCCTGAGAGCAAGTCCAAGCCTGAACCTGAATCTTGGGATGCCAAGGGGACCCTTCCAGTGACGATGACATGGGGGCAGTGGCTCGACTGGTTTCCAGTGGGAAATTACTTTAAGGGTCATCAAGCCGGCACAGTGGCGCCCACACAGCTGCCACAGCAGCCAGAGGGCATGGCTCAGCTTCATGGGGCTCTGAAAACCCATCCCAACCCCAGGCCAGACCACTGTCCCTGCCAGACAGAGAAGGAGGAGAAGGACAAAGCACCATTGATGAGCACAGCTGTTCCCAAACACCCTCTAGCCCGGAAGACGGCCAGCCACTGCTGCTGACCCCAGGGAAACACTCAACCCACCACACATGTCCCTGTAAGAGGGGAGGTGGTGCTGGGACAAATCCAGTCACCACAGGTCAGGACACTGGGGTACCAAGTCCTGCTTTTGCTGGGGGGACATTTATCACTTACAGCAAGGAGGTGGCCAGTGACATAATGCCCATCCTGGAGGGAAATGCCTCTTCTAGGCCCTGCAAGGGAGACAAGATCCATCCCCAGCAGGGGACAACAGACACCTTCACCCCATCACACACCTTATCCCTGCTTGAGGGCAGCCCCAGCGCCCTAACTGGTGATGCCAGTGGCACGGAGGGTATAGTCCCAGCAGCTCCATCCTCATTGGAAAGACCTCTGTGCTTGCAAGCAGAGCTGGCTTCAAGCAGTGGCAGTCCCTCCACCCAGTCTGGTACCCTCCTCCCTGTGTCCTCTCAGCATCAGGTCCTCCCATATCACCAGGTCCAGCCCAGGAAAATGCTGTCAGCTCCTTCTATTCTTGCCCAGCAATAATATTTTCCCAGCTCAAAACAACACTGGCAAAGTCGGCAGGCTCCTTCTATTGTTTCAGGAAAGGCTTTCCCTTCTCCCCCAGACCTGGCGAATTCCTCCTGTGCCTCGGGTTACACTGGCTCAGGGCGTCTTCCTCTTCAACTCCCCAGGGAACAGCCCTTTGCCATGCCCCATCCGTCCCTGGGACACCTTCACCCCAGGGTGGGGCTCCCACGGGAGCCAACCCCCAAGTGGGAATCCCTCGGGAGCGACAGCAAAGAGCACAGGGCAATGCTTCTGGTCCACACAACAGCAAAGTGCTCTTTCTCCTCTTACATGGGGCACTGCTGGAAGTCAAAACAAAAGGAAAAGAATGGCTTGAAGTGTGAGGGAGAGCTGGGTACACGGCCACCACTGCACCCACAGCACAACAGCCTGTCCCTGTCAGCCCCCAAAGTCACCTCACAGCCGGAGCCACCAGCCATGCAGAGCCTAGGTCGAGGAGCTCTGTACAAACAGCTTCAGCTCACCACGGTTTTAATTTCAGAGGCTCTAATGTCTTTAACTGAAATTTTCTTTTTTTTTTCTTCCTCTGGGGAGAAGGCGGTGGCAGAATTTGTTTCATGGGAAATTTCAGTTTCTGTTTCCAATTTGGAAGACGACTAGAATAATCATCTTAAGGAAAAAAAAAAAGAAAAAAAAAGAAAAAAGAAAAAAAGAAAAAAAAAAGAAAAAAAGAAAAAAAAGAAAAAAGGAAAAAAAAAAGGAAAAAAAAAAAAAGCTTCCAAAGGTGGCTCGCTTCCCGTGGGAGGGTGAGGAGCTTCCACCCCGCCCCGAGCAGCTCCTCGCACCTGGGAAACGGCCCCGCATGGCTGGACTTTGTGCTGGAGTGGATCGGGCACTCAGCCAGACCCTGTGTCCCACGATTCACCCCTGCTGACACCCCAAATCTCCTCACGCTGCTGCCAAGCCCTACCTGAGGACACCGGATCGCATCACCGGGCAGAGCCATAAGCCATCCTGGGCTCCCAGGATAAGGGGATGGGGGGCACTGTGTGCCTCAGTTTCCCGTTCAACAGAGGCAGCCCCTGGGGTCACCTGCTGTGCCCCAGCACAGAGTAAGGGATGCAGCCAGACCCGAGAACCTCTAGCCCAGGCAGCAAAGGAGCAGACTTTCCCTGGCACTGCACTCTGGAAGTGCTGGGCTGCCCGTATCTTTCCCCCTTCTGGGAAGGAAGGGGGAAGATATACATTATGCCATTTATTTGATGTTGATTTTTTTTTTTTAGAGCAGGTTCATTGCTTTGAGGAGATCGGGGCGCCCCAGGCTCTGTCAAGTTTGGCTGGAGCAGCCCGTGGATTAGGTTGGCAGAGCGGGGGATGCGGCGAGCCAGAGCAGGATCATAAGCAGAGTTTTAATTAAAACCAAGCACTGCCCCCGCAGCCCCCGAGGGGCCCCGGCACCCCAGCATCCGCACACCGGTGCGACGGGGCTCGGAGGGTGCAGCCCGGGAACCCCCCCCACCCAGCCCAGGGCAGGATGCTGAGCACCCACCACGCCGGGGGACCACCCACGCACCGCAGCACCCATCCAGCACACGAGCCAAAGCGTGCCGGGGCCAGAACGCCGCCGCGCCTCAGTTTCCCTGCACTCCGCCTGGGAGACGATCCCCCTGGGAAGCGGCACATCCCCTGACCCCGTCACCCGGCTCCTCTCTTCCTTCTTCTTCTTCTCTTCGGGGGGCCGCTACGTCCCGCGTGGGGAGCGGAGGGTGCCGGGCAGCCCAGCCCGAAGCCCCCAGCCCGAGCCCCCAGCACAACTTGCCCACCAACCGCACCAAAGAACCCCGCATTTCGGGTGCAGCTGAGGCTCCCCAAGTCCTCACCCGGCCCCCGGAGGGGGGACCCTGAGGACACCCCTCCCTGGACATCCCCCCCGCCCCCCCGCCCCGCAGCAGGTGCCCCCCGGCTCACCGCGGTAGGACGAGCGGAGCCGGGGCAGGCTGTGCCCCGCCGCCCAGAGCCAGCACAGCGACAGCGACACGGCCACCGCTGCCCGCATCCCGCCGCCGCGCCCTCGGCCGTCGGTGGCACCGAGCTTTTATGGGGCCGCCATCCGACCGCCCCCGGCCCGCCCCGACCCGCCCCGGCCCGGCCCCGCCATATCCCAGCCCTGGGCGGCGGTGATGCGCGGGGGGACCCTGAGAATTCCGCACACCCCCGAAGTGTCCCCTGTTAGCAACGCTTTAGAGGTTACTGCAGTCCCCTTCCCCAGAAGTGACCCTGCCAGCAACTCTGGCTCATCCCTGAGGATGGGGGGCAAGGGAGAGAAGCTCTGGTCTCCCAACCTTGCACTTCTGGAAGAATAGGAGAGGGCATACAGACCTGCCCCCCGAGAAGGATGCTCAGCGTGGTGTGATCTCCAAGCACCAGCAAACAAACAGCTGCCAGGTCCCATCTCAGTGCCAGGCAACCTGGGGACAGCAGGCCAGCTGGGCAAGGAGACTGAGTAGGGTCGAGGGGGGCATAGGGTGCCACACGTAGCCCTGGCACACCGACAGGGCAGGGGATGCACTCCTGTCTGCCTGCAAAGGTGCCAACGCCCTGGGCAAGGATCCTGGCCAGCAAGGACCCCATGGTACCCACACCACTCCCATGCCATCCTCCCCCAGGGCTGCTGGGTCACGGGATGCGGTTATATGAAACCTCAGAGAATCCACGCTGCTTCCCCTGGGAGCCTCATCACATAGCAGGTGTGTCCCGCATCCAAAAACCCCCCTGTACTGGATGGAAGGTAAGGAGTGGAGGAGCTGGTGGCTTCTCCCTCAGTGCTTCATCACCACCAGCCCCATCTCTTCTCCCAGCCCGGCACAGGGCAGACTCATTATCCCCAATCCCCCAAAGGGTTCCAGCAGGTTTCTTAATTAAAACAGAGGTCAGGAGGCTGGGGGCTCTGGCTCATCCCCAACCTTTTGTAAGAGAGCAGCTCTGGAAGTCCCCTGAGCAGTGTAAAACCACCCCAATTCGCTCAGCAGGCCCTCGGTTTCCCCAAGAAACCACATGGCTGGGACAGATCCCACACCCCGGGGTGCTGGGGAGCCACACAGGGCTGGGAACAAGCGAGGAGGAGATGCAGCCGACAGCAGCTCTGGCAGGTAAGCAGAGGTGCCTGCCCAGACCTGCACACTGCCTGCCCTGACCAGAGGGTCTGTGGAAGCGGCAGAAGCTCGGGAGGGAGGGAGGGAAGGAGCAGGACGAACCCCAGCACCAGTTCCCCGAGGCTGATTGGGAGCAGAGGCCCCACAGCCTGCCTGGGCAGGATCCTGCCTGCACTGCTGTCATCCAGGCAATGAGCCCAAGGGAGGAGAAGCACCCCAGCAAACTGCACTGCACAAGGCAATCTGCAGTGCCTCGGTGAGACCCTGTGGGCAGCACCATCGTGGACGGACGGACACACAGACAGACAACACAGACAACCACCCGGTCCAGGCTGTGCTTACCAAGGAGATTTATTGATAGGGAGGGTGGGCAGCACTGGCCCCAGCTCACTCAGCAAGTGGGCAGGGAGGCAAGACAAGGCATGGGGAGGCAGAGTGGGGCACTGGCCAGCCCCTCACTGCCCAGCCAGTGCAGCCAGAGATGGCACAGAGACGGGGGAGGCACTGACAACACCAGGAAAGGCTGGAGGCACCTGGACATGAGGCTCTAACTGGCACCTGGCCAAGGGGGACACAACCCCGTGGGTGTCGCCATCAGGCCAGCCCTGAACATAGCCAATGTGGCATGCTGACATCTACATCCCCAGCACGCTAGCAGGTATTGGCTATGCCCAGCCCCTGTCTCTCTTTTTAAAGCCTTGGGTCTCTCTGCTTGGCACCCCCTTCTTGCCCCTTGCCGGGCACTCAGCCCTCGGCGGGCAGCGGGGGCACTGAGGCCAGGGCAGTGAGGAGGCAGGCATAGATCTCGATGCCCCGCAGGAAGATTTGCTCGTTCAGGAACTCATTGTGGTCATGAAGCAGCACCGGGGTGCGGTTCATGGGTGAAAAGCCAATAGCAGGGTGTCCTGCCTGAAGATGGGGAGACACAGAGTGAGGTCAGAGCTGGCATGGGCACCACATGCTTCCTTTCACCTGGACACAGCTCCTGCTTCGGGCTGCAGGTCTCACCCCAGGGGAGGGACCTGTGGCAGGCTGCCATCACACTCACCGCTCGGATGTAGCGGCTGTCGGTGGCAGCCGGGAAGATCTCAAGCTTGAGCTGCAGCTTCCTGTCAAGTGAGACCCTGTGTCAGCATGGACACAGGGCCAGCCCAGTCCCCTGTCCTACTCACACCCCATGGGCAAAGAGACTGTGCCAGGACATCCCTCAGCCCTTCACGACACTCAATATCATCCCTTTTGGGGGGCAACAGGGAGCTGCTTTGGCAAATCACAGAGCTCCCCATCCCAGCCCCTGACATGACCTCAGAGACCCCCAGGAACCACCTGGCTTCCACCAGAGGATGTCTCTTGCCAGGGTCCTGTCCTTCCTGGGGACACTACTTACATGTCCCTACAGACCCCACTGAAGGCCTTCCACCATGGGTCTGACTCCTCAGTGGAGGTGATGTGTTGGTCCATGCATTTCTGACAAGAGGGAGAGGGCAGATGAAGGGGCAGGGGGTGGCACTTGGCAGGGGAGGGACAGGCACAATATGCCCAGGTGGCTGAGATCCCTTACCTGGTGGAACTCATAGGTGACACCATCCCCGGCACCGCGGCACCACGTGGCCACCTGTTCCTCGAAGGCCTGGGGCAGAGACCAGAGGAGGGGTGTGAGCGGGGTACCCTCACCCCACTCCTCTCCTGGGTGAGGCTGACATGGTGCCCACCTTCAGGTCCACAGTGGGAGGGATGCGGATGTCAAAGCTGGCAGCCATCTCAGAGGGCACCACGTTGAAGGAGACACCCCCTTCCAGCATGGTCATGTTGAGAGAGGTGACATCCCCTAGGGTCAGGCTGGAGTCGGACTTGAGCCTTGGGGGATGCAAGGGACAGTCACTGTCTGCCACCTGGGGAGAAGTGCTTCCCTACCCTCCCGTCACCCAAAATGGGCCAACTGAGGCACAGGGCAGCAGATCACAGCTTGGCTTGGGATCCCAAAGGCCCTCTCCATGGACTGAACTAAGCCACTGCCATCCTGCTGCCCATCTCCTACCTCTGCTTCTCGCTCTCCCTGAAGGCCAGGAAGGAGTTGATGACTTTGTGCTGGGGAGGGAAGGGCAGCGGGTGAGGACCAGCCCCATGGGCAGGCGCCTGGCAGCCCAGGGCAGGCATGAGGGGTGCACAGGGGGTACCCCCTCTCTTACCATCTTCTCAGCCGCCGTGTTGCTGATGAAGCGGGACCCATGGCCGGGGCTGCCCATGCACTTCACCTTTATCCCTGCAGCAGTAGGCATAGAGGGGAGGGTTGAGCAGAAAGCCTGGGATAGCATCAGTGCCCCAGCACACAGGAGAGCCAGGGTCAGGGCAGTGGACACACAAATACTCACACCATGGGCTCCTTTCACCATAGAAGACACTGAAGGTGTCAGATGGGCTGGCCAGGCCTGTGGTGGGCACAGACAGGGGGTCAGTGGGGCATGGGGGTACCATGATGTGCCCCCTCTGCTCTGTCCTGGAAGCATTTTCCTCCAGACTGGCACCGTATGGGTCACTGCCCAGGGGAAGGATCCCCCAAGGGGTCCATGGAAGCATGTGGGATACTGGTGCTGGGGAGTGATGCCAAGAGGAATGTGTGCTAAGAGGAGACACGTCCCTGTGCCAGCCCTGCCACTACTCACCCTCATCCATGGCAAAGCCCACGTTGAGTGCTTTGAACTCGGGGCGCTGCACGAACATCTCCATGCCCTTGTGTCCGCCCACCTCCTCATCTGTGGGGAAGAGCCTGACATGGAGGAAGGAACTGAGGCATCCCCCAGCCCACCAGCCCTAGTCCTCCTTCCATGCCAGCCTGGGTGCCATCAGCACCTGATGTCCTTGGACATGGAAACCTCTCCAGCCCTGAGCTAGGGGAGGTCAAAATCTGGGGAGCCTGGCTGGGTGATGCCTGGCTGCCATGGGAGACTCCAGAGCACCACCCAGCTGCCAGCCCCTTCTGTTGCTCCTGAGAGGAGACAGCCTGGGGACTCACCAGGCACAAAGGTGAGGTGGATGGTGCGCGCAAAAGACTTCCTTTCTGTCTTCAGCCTTCGTATGGCCTCAAGATACCTTGCAAGGGAAGGTAGTGTACAATCATTGTGGAGGAGAGGGGCTTGTGTGCTCTGAGCCACCTCGGGGCAGGTCAAGCAGTAGCACCTCTGGCCCCAGGGACCTTGGGGATAGTGGCATCCTGTCCTGCATCACTCAGAGACACCACCAGCACCATGCTCACCCAGCAGGTGCAGAGCCCTTCACTCACTGGATGGAGACGCACTTCATATCTTGGGCTCCCCGGGCATAGATGTTGCCTTGCGAGTCTTTAACTGCCTCGAAGGGTGGGTAGGTCCAGTGCTCCTGCAGGGAAGAGCATCCATGATGGCAGAGGGGCACAGAGGGCACCAGCTCCCATCCACCCCGTGCTCCTCTCCATGCTCTTCCCACCCCTCGCCCTGTCCCAGCACCTCGAAGACAGGCACAACGTCGGTGTGGGAGTTGAGAAGGATGGAGCGCAGGTGGGGGTTCGTGCCCTGCCAGGTCAGGATCAGCACCACACGGCCCTGGCACACCTGTGGGAGGAAGGCAGGATGTCATCAGGGTCCAGGATGGGAACAGAAAGGCTTGGACCAGCAGGCTGGAGCCAAAAAGCATCAGCTTGGGAAAAGTTTCACAATGCCACCTGCCACCCCTTTCTCCAGAAGGCCTGCCTGAACTCCCGCAGCCAGGCAGAGCCTGGCTGCAGCTGCCGAACACAGCTGCAATTCAGAGGAGGGCAGACAAACCCAGCATCTTCCCCTGGTGCCCAGGAGTCTCCCAGGACAGCAGGTGCCCAGCAGGAAGGATGGCCCCAGCCAACGTGACACTGCCAGGTCCCCAGCTAATCAAAGCACAGGCAGCTGCAAAGGTCAGCAGAGAGCAGCCGGAATATTGGCTTAAGGGAGGGCTCAGGTCAGCAGAGGATTACAGGCAGAGGGGATTCACTCCTGTCCAGCTCTGGGTGCAGGCAGAGGAACATCTTGGTCACTAAGGACCCAAGCACAGGTGGATAGATGGATGGGTGGGTAGACAGACTGAAGGTTGCTCCTCAGGTTGCTCACCTCCACTTTTTGGCAGGCCAAGCCCAGGTCAGTGCCAACACGCTCCAGAAACTGGACAGCTGCATCTGGGGAAGAGTGGGGATGCCCAGAGTTACATCGAGGCCTCTCACTGCAAACCCCCAGAGACCCCAAGGCTCTGTGGGGTTCCCAGACCAAGGAGAGAGGTGACAAGAGAGGACAGATGCTGCAGGTCCTGGACACAAGAAGTGGCCATGAACAGGGACGGGAGAAGCTCATCACCATCTGTTTGTGGTGAGGACTTGAGAAATATGAAAATATTAAAAATTGAATGGGGGTGAGTTCAGGAGAACTCTTTCTCCAGTGGAGTTTAGGGAGCTCCTCACCAATAAAATGTACTTTAGAAGACATAAATGTTACCAGAGAAGGAGATCACCCATCCCAGAGCCAGGGCAGCAGGGAAAGCAGAGCAAGGGGCACGGGGCTAGGAGAAGCAAACAGCAGCTCTGAGGGCATGTGAGATGTCCCTGCCCCAACCAAAGGCACCAGCAGAGATAAGGCACAAAGGAGTTCACTCCTTAACACCACGATCAAAACAGCCCCGGTACAGGACTTGGGCACCTGGGTCCAAAGATCGGAGCTGCAAAGCCACATTACCCGATCCCCACAAGGCTCCCCCTCCTGTCCCCCCATCCTCACCATAGTCAGGTTTAGGGTGGACAGTGTCAATCCTCAGGTACTCCCGGAAAAGCGTAACCGAGGGGTTCTCTGAGGCCCCCGTGCTCTTCCCAGGCTTCCCAGGTGCCATGTCTGGGACCAGGGCTGCAAACGGAAAGAGCTGCAAGATGGTTAATCACCCACTGGCCCCTCCAAAGTCCGCCGGCATGCTCGGTCGTCATAGAAACCAAAGGGAGATGGGGCAAAGGTCTCCCCATGCGACTCCTGGGACACTGCCACCATGGGAGAAATCCCCACCACTTGGGGACAGGGCAGGATGGGGTGTGCTCCCCACACTGTCCTGTCATTCTTCCCCCAAAACACATGTTCCTGCCCAAAACACAGTGCCAGGACAAGCTATGATGCCCAGGCAAGGGGTGAAATCCAGGGAAGGGCTAGCTGGGAGGAAAGAAGGGCAACTAGATGGGGGAGTATGAAGAAGGATAAAGGGGAAGAAGGGTATGTTGGGTAGAGACATGGTAGTTGGGTTAGAGGTTTGTGGGAATGCTGGGGGATGCAGGCAGGGAAGACAGGATGCTGGTGTAAGGGGATGCAGGTAGGGAAAGGGGGCTATTACCAGTGAGTGCAGGAGAGCTGCAAGGAAACCACCTGGGGGTGCAGGGAAATGGGAGTGGTGAAGATGAATGGAGTGTTAACAGAGGGACTGGGGGACCACATTAGGGTGACAGGCTACTGTGGGAGCTCTTTGAGGCAAGCTGGGTGGTTTTGGTGAGCAGGAGGATGTGGGGTACTTCGGGGCACATAGGGGTTCAGCAGGAAAGGTTAAGGCAGACACTGGGGGGTATGGTGCAGGGGGTGCAGAGAGGCTATGAGGGCTGCAGTGGGACTCTGGTTAGGGGTATAGGGGTACCATGGCAGGGGGCACAGTGGGGTACAGAGGTACTGCAGCTGGGATGCACGGACACCATGGTTAGAGCTGTGGGCAGTGCAGGGTCCCGCGGGTAGGGCTGCAGGGGTACTGCGGCCGGGGGGGTGAAGGGGGTGAAGCAGAGGGCAGGCAGGGCACCGTGGTTAGGGCTGCAGCAGCTGCGTTATTGGGGTGCAAGCGTAGCATGAGCAGAAGGGCAGAGGGGTACTGGATACTGTGCTTAGGAGCGCAGGGGTGCAAGATATCACGGTTAAGGGTGCAGAACAGCGCGGCAAGGGAACGCAGTAGAGGAGGGGTGCAAGGGGGGCGCGGGGGGGTGCAGGGTACCTTGCCCCGGGCTTAAGGGGAGGCGAAGGCACCGGGGCACCCACCTGCGGGGTTCTGGGCGCTGCTGCCCGGCTCCACTGCTCGGCCCCCCGCCGCCCCCGGCCCTACCTCAGCGCTGCTGCCGCCGGCGCTGCCCGCCCGGCTCGGCTCGGCTCCGCTCCGCTCCGCCCCGCCGGCAGCAGCGGGCAGGAGGCGGGCAGGGGCGGGCAGGGGAGGAGCGGGGGGCGCAGGAGGGGCAGGGCGCACGCAAGGGGCACAGGGCACCCTCCTGGCCCTACACTAGCGGCAGAGAGACGGGGCTGGAGCTCGAGGAGCCCCGCGGCGCTTGGGGACACACGCAGAAACCGGAGCAGCATCAGTTTATTGGCCTCGTGACAGACGACACCCTGTCCTGCCAGCAAAGGACACCTCCAGTCCCTCCCCACCGCCATCCTGGGGATAGACCAGGAGGGAACAGCATCCCTCATGCCAGTTGTCTGTGCCTCCCAGTCTCTCGGACGCCTCAGCCCCTCTGCTCGGCAGGGAGGAGGCAGTGCTCACTTCAGCTGGCGCAGGAAGCCCAGCAGGGCCTGGTGGAAGGCCTCTGGCTTATCCAGGTAGCAGGCATGGCCAGCACCAGGCAGCACGGCCACACGGTGCTCAGGGAGGTGCTGGAGGTTCTGCAGGGCCTGGAGAGCCAGGCCAGTGTCACGGTCACCGTACAGGATCAGGGTGGGCGTCTTGGTAAGGAGAGAGAGAAAACAAAAGCAGATGTCAGAGGGGTAGGTGGCCACCCACACTCCCCCTGGGCTGTACCCACCTCCATCCATCACCACAAGGGGCTGCAAAGCTAAGGGGAGGCAGGTGCCAGCACCCCCGTGAGCTGGAGGTCACAGGTCCCCCTCACTCATCCCAAAACAGTGCTACCCTCCACATGACCCTGCATGCAGCCAGCTGGCCCGTAAGGCTACCCTCAAAGGGTACCCTCAAGGACAGCCCCTCAAAGCCCAAAAACCCACCTGGACTCCCTGGTACTGTTCAGCAGTGTAGTCCTTGGTGCCCACGGGCGCAATGGGCACAAAGCCAGCCAGCTGGTCCCCGTGTGCCAGGAGGAAGGGCAGGGAAAAGCGGCCGCTCATAGAGGGGCTGACAAGAACCGGCCTCTGCATGCCCAACTCCTGGAAAACATGTTCCAGGAATGTCCTCCGGCCCTGTGCTGTCACTGCCATCTCCACTGGGGGCGAATCCCCGTAGCCTGGTATGGGGAAGAGGGCATGGGGTGGTCAGGGGGCATTGTGCAGTCTGCAATGGTCTCTCCTCACCAGAGTTCAAAGGCTTGGCAAAAAATGGACACTTGATCAAGCCCCAGAGTTGTACAGTCGCAGCCATCAATGCCCCAGGACACAGACAAATCCCAGGGACACTGCCCCAGGGATCACCAGCAGCTATCCAGAGCCCTCCCTAAAGAGATCCAGAGCCCAGCAGTGACTAAGGCAAGGGACTGGAGCTGCCCACAGGAATCAGCTAAGCAGTGCCATGGTCCTACCAGGCAGATCTATTGCGACCGCACGATAGCCTTCTGCAGCGAGCAACGCCAGTGTGCCCAAGGCCTCCCACGTCTTGGAGGTGAACGCCTGGCCGTGCAGGAATAGGACATCAGGCCTGCGTGGGGAAAGACAGGCGGGAAGGTTCAGGAAGGCTGCTGTGCCTGCAGCGTCCAGCGACCACGGGCGCTGGTGAAGACCGACCCCAGGGCCTGCCACCCCCCACCTGCCGGCGGGCTGACCCACCTCCTGGGGGCGACAGCTGCTGCGGGAACCTCCCTGTAGAGCACGGGGGACTCTCCCGCAGCCATCCCTGTCCGCACGGTGCCGTTGGCCGCCCGCCAATCCCGCTTCCCCTCGTCAGGCCGTGAGCGCCCGGCGGCCGGGAGCAAGAGGTACAGGAGGAAAGTGAGGAGTGCCCCGAGGAGCAGCAGCCCCAGCCGGCTGCGAGCAAGCAGCATCTCCGCACCCGCTGGAGAAGGAGAGCGGCAGCGCGGAGCTCCGGGACCCGCTGCTGCGGGGGAAGAGGTACCGGTCCCCGCCGCTCTGCTCAGCTCCGGCCCAGCCCGAGCCCCCGCCCGCCGCTGGCGGCCCCGCTCGGCCCCGGCCCTGCCGCCCCCAGCCCGTCGCGCACGGCGCCGCTGCGCCCTCGGGCCCCGCCTGGCGGCAGCCCGCGACACTACAGCCCCGAAGGACCGAACGGCCGGAGCCCGCAGCGGAGCCTTGGCTCGGGGGATCGGCTGGGGCTCGGCCAAGCTTGGCAGAGCTCGGCAGAACCCGGCTATGTTCGTCAGGGGCTCGGCTGCTCTCGCCAAAGCTCGGGCAGAGCTCGGGTTCTGCTCTACAGCGCTCGGTCTGGCTCGGTAGAGTTCGGGTAGGGCTCGGTTTCGCTCGGCAAGACTCGGTAGGACTCGACTCTGCTCGGGAAAGTTCGACTTCGCTCGGGAAAGCTCGGCCTCGCTTATCGGGGCAGGGCTCGGCTCGGCCCGGCGCGGCGGGGCCCTTGCAGTTCCCGGCGCCGCCCCGGACCTTCTGCTTCATGAGGCGGTGCCGCCGTTCTCTCGCCCGCCCCGCCGGTCTTTGGCCCCGGGGCGCGGCACCTCCAGTCCCGTGGTGCGGTGGGGAGGAGGAGAGCGGCGGCCGACCCCGTGTGCGGAGCAGCAGGTAAGGGCTGCAGGCCAGCGCTGGACAGGGAAACTGAGGCAGGGGCGGGCCCGTGAGGCCGCCTGGCACATCAGTGACCCCGGTGGTGCCACCACAGTAAAGATGATGCCGGTGCGACCCCTCACAGCTCTCTTGCCTTCCTGCCACCACCGGGCCTCGACAGCGGCAGAAGGCCAGTCAGCCCTCCCATTCCCACCTCTCACTCCACTTAACAGCCTCCCGGCCTGCAGGCATGGCCACCCCGCAGATCACCGAGAGCACTGTCACCGTGCAAGGACAGACCCTCTTCTACCGCCAAGCTGAGCCAGCCCAGGCAGTGCCGAAGCTGACAGTGCTGCTGCTGCATGGCATCCGCTTCTCCTCCGAAACCTGGCTCCAGGTGGGGACACTTGCCAAGCTGGCCGAGAACGGCTACCGAGCCGTGGCCATCGACCTGCCGGGTAAGGTGTGGTGAGTCAGGCAGGGTAGCCACCAGTTTGTGTGGCCAGGATGGCAACCCCGGTTGCCTGCTGTGCTGTGCCGGCTTCTCCCAGTCACTGATGTGGTGTGGAGCCTAACAGTGCCACTTGTGTCTCCCACGATTCAGGGCTGGGGCGCTCGAAGGATGCTGTGGCCCCAGCACCCGTGGGCCAGCCAGCACCGGCAGCGTTCCTGAAAGCAGTTTCGGAGGCTCTGTGCCTGGGTCCAGCTGTGGTGATCAGCCCATCGCTCAGTGGCATGTACTCGCTGCCCTTCCTCTTAGAGCACAGCCAGCTGTTCAAGGCCTATGTACCTGTGGCACCCATCTGCACTGAGAAATTCACAGTGGAGCAGTATGCTCAGATCAAAGTACGGCCTGGAAGGGCACTGGGGAGGTCGGGGAACTGGGAGGGAATGGTGAAGAGTGGACCCTGGCACTGGAGTTGAGCAGGGGAAAGGCCAAACAGGCCAGAAACCCTGTTGCCACTGAAAGGGGAACGTGATGATGAGGGAATGTTAATGTAGGGTAGTGGGAGGTAAAGAGGGGACAATTGGAGACCCAGGTGTCTGAAATTCAGTTTCCTTTTGTCATACTGGGTGGGGAAGAAGGGCAAATGTCTCCCCTCCAGGTATTCCTGGCAGAGGCAGTGAGTGCCTGGGTGACACTTGCAATGCAGGGTGCATTCCCCCTCTACAGACCCCCACGCTGATCGTGTACGGGGACCAGGACGTGGAGCTGGGGCAGACCAGTCTGAACAACCTGCAGCACCTTCCTGAGCACCAGGTGCTGATGCTGCAGGGTGCAGGACACGCCTGCTACCTGGACAAGCCCAATGAGTGGCACCTTGGACTCCTGGCCTTCCTGCAGCAGCTGAAGTGAGCAGGACGGGACCACGGGGCAGGGGGATGTGGCCAGCCCACCCACCCCTCTGCCTGCACATGCACCTTGTGCCAACTCAGGTGCTCAGCTGGCGCTCACACTGCACTGACCCACACCAGCACCCATCTCTCTTGAGACCAAATAAAACCCCAAGCTCTGACACTGCTTTCCTGCCACCTTCATCCTGCTTCTTTTCCAACTTTCCCACCTCCTTCCCCCATCCCTACCTCCATGGCTGCTGTCCCACACAGATTTGGGGAGTGACAGCAGGGAAGATGCAGCCACTGAGGGATGGTACGTTTGGGGATTGTGGATGAGTGAGTGCCATCCTCGCTGGAGCCCACCCATCACTTCTGATATGACCCCCATGAACCTCAGAGGGTGTCCAGGGAGCCCTGGGGCTCTGTTCAGGGACAGAGTAGGTCCCCCAAGGTAGTGGTATCCGTGTCCCCAGCTGGCCAGCCTCCTCTTCATCCTCCTCTTCCTCCTCCTACCCCTCCTGGCATGCACCCAAGTCCGGGGTAATCCACAGGGGCTTAAAAGGGAACTGCCAGCCCTGGGAGGCTGTTGCCCACGGCAGCATCTGCCCAGCACCATGGGAAGGTGGGTGGCAATTTACCAAACGAGTGGCTGCCATGAGGGGGCAGGTGGGGAGACCTGACAGACGGGGGACAAGACCCCTGCCTGCCACCTGCCTCCTCTGCCTTTGGTGGTTCTGCACCAGGCACTCAGGGGCACAGATGGAGCCAGCAGCAGGGTGCCCCCCCAATGCCCCCCCCTTCCCCAAGCTTGCCTGGCTTTAGCTGCTTACGCCAGGGCCCAGGAGGATTTAGTGGGGGAGGTAATGGGGGGGGGGGGGGGCACTTTTCTGTGGGTGCAGGATGCCCGTGTGGGGGACACAAGGCAGTGCCAAGGGTGCAGGAGCTGGTCTCTGCCCTGGCAGTTTGGCAGGACCCCTGTCTGCTGACTCCCTGTGACTCCCCCAGACGGCTCAGGTCCCCTGTTGCTGACCCACTTGCCGCCCATACGGGGGTACCTCTTGCCCCTCTAGGCACCACCTCACGGCAGCATGACAGGTTGCCAGCGGGCCTTGGGGTGCCAGCTGCCCCATCCCTCCCCGCTCCGGTGTCCTTGAGCCCTCGAGCCCTGCCAGCTGATCGGCTTCCAGGAAAAAAAACCACGCAATTACAAAGAGGGGCGATGTGTGAGCCAAAGGGAGGGGGACCAGGGGGGCCAGGAATGTCCCCAGCGGTGGCAGATGGCCTTACCCAGGGTGCATTGTTCCTTTTAGTGTCTCTTATCCGCTGTAATAGGATCCCGGAGGGAGGGATGTGGGAGAGGGGAAGAGCGAGGGGGGCCCCGGCGTGGACCGGGGTGGGGGCCGGGGCTGCCAGCTTGGCCCTGGCCTGTCAAGCGGCTCATTGTTCCTGCCCCGGGTGTCACTGGGCGCCGCCGGGGACAATGTGGCACTGAGAGGGGCAGCCGGCGGTGGAGGGACAAGGCGCACGAAAAGGTACCCGCCAGGCCCCACTCCCGCGGGGACCAGGGGGCTTGGGGCGGCGGGGAGGGCGAGAAGAGAGGTTTCCCCGTGGACGGGGTGGGGGCTTCCTCCTGTTGTCCCCTCTCCCTTTGTCACCGGAAGGTGCCCCGAAGGACGGGCGGTGCCCAGCTTGGTGGCTGTCCAAATGCCAGCCATGGCAGGTGGCCTGTGCCCATCACCGGGGCCTTTGGCGTCCCTGCCAGCCTGGGTCACCTGGGGGAGAGCACCCCTCTGCCCGCAAACCCCCCACGCGTTCTCTTGGCAGTCAGGGAACACCCGTGGCCCTCCGCGTTCCCCTGTGCCACCGCCAGCTTCGTCTTTCTTTCCCCGGCGGGGTCTTTTGTCCCTGGCGGATTCCTGCTGCCATTCATCCCCAGGTTGACTGGGGACCCTGGCCGTCTGCGCGTCCCTGCCGGCACCCCACACATCTCCGGATGCCGCGGGCAGAGGTTACAGCAGGGTGCATCCCTCCCCCTCCGCCCCACTTCAGGCTCCCCTGCACCAGGAACGGGAATATTCCGTCTCTTCAGTCCCTCCACCTTTCTCCAGCCCGCGGTAACAGGAGGGTGGAGACGGGGCGTTCAAACCACCCTTGGGGTGCGAGGCATAGCACTTAGGGGGTGCGGCCCCCACCCCCCCTGTTACCCTGATGCAGGAGATGTGCTGTAGCGGTGACGAGTCCTGCCAGCACCTAAAATAGCCGCCCTCCCCCCCCTCGCGCCATGCCCGCGGACGCGGCCCCAGCCTCAACACGGGTGCTTTGTTTCAAAGCTGCTTGGCATCGCCCAGCTTGCCGGGAGCCAGCGGTGCCGCAGCCGCCCACCCGGTCCTGGACACACAGTAATTGTCCTCCTCCCGGGGGCTCTGGCCGCCCACGGCCACCGGGGCACAGGATCCGGGGAGGCCCTGGGGTGCTCTGGGAGGGAACATGGTGCAGCAGGCATTATGCCGTGGTTTGTTTGGGGTGGTCCCCATCAGGATGCTTGCTTCAGTGTCCCCTGGGGCTTTGTGTGTGGGCAGGGGGAAGGGAGGAGGAGAAAGAAGCTAGCTTACATAGCCTGTGAGACCACCCAGGCCACCTCTGCTCTCCCCAGTCCAGCCAGCATCTGTAAACAGAACCCTATCCCACAGCCATGCTCCACACACACATATCCATCCAGTTCCTGGCTTTGTGCAGGACAGAAGCTCAGGGAGACGCAGCAGGTCCTTTTTGGGGGTGCAGGGTGCCTGTGGGGCGCCATGGGGCCATGTGAGCCTCGCCTGCCAGAGGAGGGCACAGTGCTGCCTCTGCCTCAGTTTCCCCATTTCCCAGCCATAGGATATTCAAGCTGCAGATCTGAGGGTGAGGAGTTAGCTGGGGCGTCCTCCCTTTCTGAAGACCACCATGTCCCATAGGCTCATCTCGCCCTCCCGCCATGGCATCGCCGGACGGAGCCAGTGGTGTGGGCGGCAGTCCCGAGGAGACAGAGCTCAGCATCACCCTGACCCTCCGCATGCTCATGCACGGCAAGGTAATGGCAGGGGACTCAGTGCCACTGGGGGGGTCAGTGATGCCTGAGGGGCCGTGCTGGAGCTCCAGCACTCACCATGCCCTGTTTTCTTCCCCTGCTCCCAGTCTCTTATGGGAATAGCATTCCCAGAAGGATTTATTTCCCCATCCTAAGCCAGGGAGGGGCACATTCCCATGCCCCAGTGTCACTAGTTAAGTCACCCAGTGTTCCAGTGTCCCTGGGGCAGGGTCTGCCTGTTGCCAGGCTGTGGGTTGAGGAGGGTGTGGCAGGCAGGGAGCCACCTCCTGACAGTGCCACTCTTCTCTGCCTTTGCAGGAGATCGGCAGCATCATTGGCAAGGTAAGATTTGGGGTTCTGTGTGTTGCCAGCACTTGGCTCCCCTGGACCTGACCACCCACTCTGTTCCTTTACCTGCAGAAAGGAGAGACCGTTAAGAGGATACGAGAGCAGGTAAGGGCATGCTGGTAGGCTGCCAGGTCCTGCTGCCTGTCATACCTGTACCTGGTGGCTCCCATGTGCCTGCCCCCCTAAATCCCAGGTGGAACCAGGGGAAGCAAAGCAGCACCCCAGGGAAGGCTGCCTTGGGCAGGTGGGAGGGGCAAGGCTCAAGCTCGAAGGCATCAATCTCCCCCTATGAGGCTATCCCTGGGGGAAGTGATGAAGCTAAGCGCTTGTGAAGTCCCTAATGGGGTGTGACACTGTCCCCAGAGCAGTGCACGCATCACTATCTCGGAAGGGTCCTGCCCGGAGCGCATCACCACCATCACCGGTTCCACCGACGCCGTCTTCCGTGCTGTCTCCATGATCGCCTTCAAGCTGGAGGAGGTAGGCAGCTCTCCTAAATCCCTGCCAGGTGCCCCCACACCTGCGGGATCCTGGGGGTCTGATGCTGCATCCCACATCCCTCGCAGGACCTGGGAGCAGGAGGCGATGCGGTGTCAGCAGGCAGAGCACCGGTGACACTTCGCCTTGTCATCCCCGCCAGCCAATGCGGTTCCCTCATCGGCAAGGCAGGAGCCAAGATCCGGGAGATCCGGGAGGTGAGGCTGAGGGTAGCCTGGATATGGGATCCCCTTTTCCCCCTGGGAGCACAGAGCCCTGAGTGTGGGGGCTGCCACAGTCCTGCAGGGGCTGGGGGAGGTGATGCAGGAGAGGGAGCAT
This sequence comes from Phylloscopus whistleri, assembly GCA_017589585.1. Classification (NCBI taxonomy): domain Eukaryota; kingdom Metazoa; phylum Chordata; class Aves; order Passeriformes; family Phylloscopidae; genus Phylloscopus; species Phylloscopus whistleri. The sequence continues at coordinate 6,101,900 of JADMLD010001393.1, read as the reverse complement.
CACCCTGCAGGTCCTGCAATGGTCCCTGCGGGCCCAGGAGGGGGACAGGGGAGGTGTGAGGTGCTGAGCCCTGACAGGGAGTGACTGGGGAATACCAGCATCTCTCTTTACTTCCTGCAGAGCACAGGGGCACAGGTGCAGGTGGCTGGTGACTTGCTGCCCAACTCCACTGAACGGGCTGTCACCGTCTCAGGGGTGCCAGACACCATCATCCAGTGCGTGAGGCAGATCTGTGCTGTCATCCTGGAGGTACCTGTCAAGCCCCATGCCCAGCCCAGGGGGCATCTGCTACCCACCTCCCCCTCCCCAAGGCTTCCCATGCCCATCTGGGCCCAAACACCAGGGTCCCCCTTGTGGAAACCCATAGGAGCACCCTGCCTTTGTAGTGCTGGGGGCTGTGTCCAGCTTTTTGGGGGCACAAGGGGGCAGAGGGTCCTTGGGGCTACTGGGGCATTCAGCTTCATCTCTCATCTCCTCCACCTCCTTCCTTCTGTCTCCAGTCGCCTCCGAAGGGGGCCACCATACCCTACCACCCTGGTCTCTCCCTGGGCACCATCCTGCTCTCTGCCAATCAGGTAAGAGGCCACAGCCTCTCCAAGGGCATGAGGTGGCCAGGAGGGCAGCCTCTGTCAGCAAGGGGTCACTCTGGTCGGCTCAGGGTAGTCTCTCTGCCCCAGGGGGGAGTGACCTGAGACAATGGTCCCCACCTGGCTCACCACTGATGCCCCTTTTTTCTCTCTCCCCAGGGCTTCTCCATGCAAGGCCAGTACAGTGGGGTCTCTCCTGCAGAAGTGAGTCTGTCCCTGTGGCAATGGGGTCTGTGCCCACCAGGATAGGTGCTGCTGGGAATGCCTGTCTTGGGAGGCACTGGGGCACTGGGGCACAGCTGATCTCTGCCATCACCCCTAACACCACCTTCCTCCTTTTGGCACTGTCTGGGCAGGTTACGAAGCTGCAGCAGCTGTCAGGGCATGCACTTCCCTTCGCCCCCCTGGGCCATGCACCCACTATGATGCCAGGTCAGCATCTCCCATGCTCCCCCAAAGCTGGGTGTGCCCCTCCTGATCCATCCTGACACCTGGCCCTGATGAAGGGCTTTCCCTCCTCTGCACCCTTTTCAGTCCCAGCCCCCCCAGCATGTCTACCTGCCCCTCCAGAACAATCTTGTCATTGTTTTCCTGGGGTCACTGCACCCACCAGTGCTCCCCAATCCTGCCATGGGAGAGCACCATCACCAAATTATGACTTGTGTCTATGTCCTGTCCTCCTTTCCTCTCTCCAGTGATCCTTCAGGTTTGTCCCCAGGGCCACTCACCATCCCAGTATGTGGCTGGGGTAGGGGCACAGAGCTACTGGAGACCTGCCCTTTCATTGCTGACATTCCTGTCTCTCTCTCCAGGCCTGGATGCCAGCTCCCAGAGCAGCTCCCAAGAGTTCCTGGTGCCCAATGATGTATGTATTGGTCTGGGAATGATGAGGGGGACCACGGCTTGTCCCCACCCATGTGTACCATCCCGGAGGCACTTTGCAGAGGCCAGCACCCACAGACCCACACAGTGGAGGCTCTGCCAGAGCCTAGGAGCAGGAGGGAGTAGCTGGGGCAGAAGAGAGGGGAAACAGAAACACAGGAGAGGGGGGAAGACTTTGGCCAATGCCAAGGAAAGGCCTTGGCATGTGGCACAATGCCAGCAAGAGGATCATGAGTGAGACCAAAAAGCAAGGTCTGCCCAAGGAAAACAATGCCCTGCCCTCCCAGTGCCTTCCACAGTTTGACCTCTGAGGTGTAGGGGATGTCCAGGTCAGCCCCTTGGAGCTCCCTGCTTGGCAAGACTGCTCTGGCTGCTCTGGCTCACCCCGTCCCTGCCCTTTCAGCTCATTGGCTGCATCATCGGCCGGCACGGCAGCAAGATCAGCGAGATCAGGCAGATGTCAGGTGCCCACATCAAGATTGGCAACCAGACTGAGGGCTCCAGCGAGCGGCACGTGACCATCACAGGGACCCCCGTCAGCATCACCCTGGCTCAGTACCTCATCACAGCCTGGTAGGTGTCAGCCTTGGGGAGACTCACGCTGGGTGCTAGTGAGGGGTGGCTCTTCTCCAGCACCCCAAGGCAGCTTTTGGAGGACACCCCTACCACAACATCCTCAGGAAGGATGAGCTGGGTGATGCTTTGAGATCCTGAGGGATCTCAGGACCCGAGATCCACCAGATTTGAGGCCCAGCTATTTAATCCTGCTCAGCGGGATACCCAGGATGTGCCGTGGACACATCCGCCAGAAGGGATGGGGCGTGCGGTTCCTGCACCCTAAGGTCGTGATGGGAGAACCACTTTGTCACCAGGGTATTCACCATCATCCTTCTCTCTTGCTTCCCCAGCTTAGAGACTGCTAAATCTACCTCCCAGGTGCCACCAGGCCCTGGCTCCATGGACCTCGGCATGGGCTTCTCCCAGCCCCTTGCCCCAGGCTCTGGTGCAGCACTTCCTGCCGTCGCCCCACCCCCCCCGGCCCTGCTGGGCACCCCCTATGCCATCTCCCTCTCCAACTTCATCGGCCTGAAGCCGGTGTCCTTCCTGGCGCTGTCCCCATCCTCCGTGGCAGGTCCCAATGGTGGCACCACCACCTACACGACCAAGATCTCAGCAGCCAACGGCACCAAGAAAGCTGACCGGCAGAAGTTCTCGCCCTACTGAACCCCACTGGTGGGTGGGCCACGGGGTCCAGGGTGCTACTCAGTAGCAGGGACACCCTCCCACCACCCACTCTGACCTCAGCCTCTGCCAGGGGGCCCATGTCCCCCACCCCAGGGTAGGGTCTTCCTGGCGGTGATGCCTGCTGGAGGAAGGGGCTGTTTCGTTGCCTGCTGCCCATCCCAGCAGCACTGTGCCCCCCTCCCTGATTTTCTGCACAGAGACCATGTGTCCTGGTATTGGGTGGGGGGGCTGTCCCTGCTGGCCTAGGGTCCCTTCTCCCAGTGCCCTGTGCTGCTGCGGGACCCCTGCTTCCTGCTCCTCACCCTGCCTCCTCTGCCATCCTGCTCATGCCCACACTCCATCTGGCACCCAAAAGCCAGGTTCCACTGGATGAGGACTGCCTGGCCTCTCCAGGAGTCCCCCTTCCACTGGCTATGGTGGGAGGCCCTCCCTGGGCCACCCTGGGGCAGTCGCCTCCCAGCAACCCCATCCAAGAGCCAGTCCCTGCTGGCTTGGAAATGCTGTATATATCAGTCTATATTTTTTCCTCCTTTGTAACTTATCAATGGTTTAATAAAAAGATAAAATTTACAATAATAATAATAATAATAATAATAATAATAATAATAATAATCCCCACCCTGGATGGAGACTTCCCCCAGAGCAGGGGTAGCCCCAGCTCCTGTGTTCTTGGGTGGTGGCTGGAAGGGCATCGCTGTGTCTACAGTGGGATGCTGGCCTTCAGCCCCATCTCTCTCGGGGTCTTCCTGGCGCCCCTCCCTGCCATGGGACAGTTAGAGACCATAGGGCAGTTTTCCCTCAGGCCTGCAATTACTACTGGCATAGGGACATCTCCAACCCACCACGCCAGCACCATCCCTGGGACCTTTGTGGGCAGGCTGAGGGTCATATACCCCTGCAGTATTCCCCAAAAGGGTCCAGTCTCCTTTTTAGCATTGGGGACCCTATAAGAGTGTCCCCAAGCCCTTCAAAAGCAATGAGACTAAAAAGAAACAGCAGCTCCTGATCCCCTCTGGCTGCTGCTGCCCTGGGGCACCCCACACAGCCACCCCCCACCACCCTGTGTCACCATGTCCAACCCAGCGTGCCCTTGGCCAGCAGCCCAAGTCAGCTGGCACATGGCACTGCTGACTGGGCTTCAAACTGGGCAGCTGTGTCCATAAACAGCCTGGCATGGACCCCCAGACAGCCAGTTACCCCCCAGGGGGGTGATCACTGCCAGCTGACGGGGACAGAGGGCACGGCCAGGCATGGCCAGGGGCATTGCATGCTGCCATGCCAGCAGGACAAACACTGACGCAGCCAGAGCCAGACTTGTGGGTGTGTCCCCCTGATCAGTGTCCCAGGGAGCAGGAGGTCCTCCACACAGACATTAGTTTTGGGTTAAACAGCCAAGGATGGAGGTCACTGTGTCTCCCATCTAGGCTCAGCAGGGGGTTCAGGGCCCTGGTGTTACTGGTGTTAGTGGCATTAGCTGGAACATTGCTCCTGGATAGGGTGCAAGGGACATCTGCTCTTCCCCACTGGCCAGGAGTGCTCCCAGCAGGGCAATGGAGATGGAGGTGTCCCATCCCCTGCCCCTGCGCAGGAGCCCCTTGGCATTCCATGTCTTGAGGAGAGCTCATCCCTGGAACTGGGCTGTGCTGGTGGAACCACAGACAATTCCAGCCTGCAGAAGAGAGATGTGACTTCCCCAGATCTACTACCTTCTCTCAGTGGGGAAACCATCTTCCACCATAAGCTCAGAGAAGAGGCAAAACCTGAGCAAGGACTCCACCAAACCGAAGAGATTGGGTCCAAGCAGATCTGATGGGCCCCTGAGAGGCCTCTGGCCCAGCACAGTGGGACAGAGCCAACTTCTCAGCTGTTCTCTTTGGGAACTTGACTTGGGGTGGGGAAGCCTGTTGTGGTCTGGTCCAGCCTGTTCCTGGGGCTGGGGCTGATGCAGCTGGTGTGCATCTCCAGTGTGCAAGTTGCTCTCTGGAGGAACTGCAAGAAGTTTTCCTGAACAGAAGCCTCTGAGATGGAAAGACAGAACTCCTGACCCAGTGAACGGTTAAGACAATTGCGCCGGAGCCGGGCCAGCTCCTCACGGATTTGACGGTTCAGCAGCCCGTAGAAGAAAGGATTAATGGCAAAGGAGGAATAGGCAATCCAGGTGACCACCATCTCTCCGTGCCCACCACCCACAGTGTCAACAGTGACAGATGAGTGCAAGTGGAAAGCAAAGAAAGGCAGCCAGCAGCACAAGAACTGTCCCACAATGAGGACCAAGGTGAGAATGGCCTTGTTGCTTCCCAGAAGGCGATCTGGGATCAGCCTGGGCAGCATCAGGATCCTAGCAGTGAGGATGGTCACTTGGCTGGTGATGGAGTCACATCGGTGTCTGGGTGCAACTGCCTGTGCCGGCACAGGTGCCTGCTGCAGGGACGCAGTCCGGGCCACACGGTAGATGCTGGAGTAGACAGAGAAGATAATGATGGTGGGCAGAATAAAGCAGGTGATGCTGAAAAGGATCACGAAAACCTTCTTGTGGGCCCCAGGGCTCCAGTAGACTGTGCAGCGGCTGGCGCTGGTGGCCCCATTGCCATGAGGCCATAACACTAGTGCCAAGACAGTGATGAGAACAGACTTGACCCAAATGAAAATCACTCCAGCCACCGCCAGCCTGATGGTCATCTTGACCTCATACCTCAAGGGGTGGACGATGTAGTAGTACCGCTCCACACTGATGATAGAGATGGTGAGAATGGAGGCACTGATGAAGCAGATATTCAGGAATATCACAGCCTTGCACTCAGCAATGCTGTAGATCACCCAGTTGAAACAGGAGGAGCTGGAGATGATCCCCAGGGGCATGAGGAAAATGGCTGCGAGGAGATTGACCACACAGAGGTGGCAGACAAAGATGAACTTCCTGAAAAGTGGCGTTTTGAGGATGATGACCATCACCACGATGTTGGCCACCAGGGCAGTAAACGTGAGCAGGATCATGCAGAAGAGGCCCACCACCTCCTGGGCAATGGAGGGCTTGGGGACAGAGAGCAGCTCTAGGCTGTCCGTGGTGTTTGACCCTGTCCAGCTTGCCATCTCCCTCCAGAGTTAAGCCAGGAGTTCTGGTGCCTGGGCAGCAAGGTCTCTTCTCCTGTGTCCCAGAGAGGGTAATCCCACCACAACCATGGCTGCTACCTTCTCCTTGCCTGTTGGGATCAGGAGCAGGGTGTGAAGGGAAAGAACCAAAATGAAGAAGAGCCACAGAGGAACACGGAGACAACCAGCACACTTCCAATGTGCTGGAGGAGGGAGAGGTAGCCAGTGAAGTCATAGCACCCTGGCTGTCCCAGAGCTGACACCCAGGCTGTCCCCATCCTGGCCATTGTTAGGTCCTGTGGGCACCCATGCCAGGCTGACACCCCATTCCCCCTCTCCAATGGCACCAGTATGTCCCGAGGAGAGACAGCACAACATGCCTGTTCCAACCCTCTTGCTCTGGCCACAGGGGACCCCAGGGTGGGTGGGATTCAGCGCACCTTTGCTCCTGGGGAGATGGGTGATGCTCCTCTCCTCACTGGGGTCCCACTTGCTGGTGTTGCTCCTGCAGCAGAACTGGGGCTGCCAGCCCTGTGTGAGGCCACGCTCCCCCTTCCCCGCTCCCGTCACCCACTCGTCATCCTGTTTGCCTGCAGCCCGCCAGCTGCGGATGGCACCAGCTGTCACTCCCGGCACTGCCTGCGCTGCCTGCGCCCGTGGCAGTCCCACGGGGACAGCTGCTGGGTCCTAGCAGCCGGCAGGAGCTCAGGAAGCAGGGATCGTGGTTCCTGAGCCCTTTGCCCCCCCCCAGAATGGCCACGCACTCTATCAGGCCTCGTCCTTTCACAGGAACAGCTCAGCCCTCAGGTCCTTGGGGTTCAATGGACAGAGCTATAGGCAGGTCTGCAGCAAATCGTCTCCACAGGCACAGGGATGCTCATGGGGCATCAGGGTAACACAGCTGGGAGTTGCCCTTCCCCGGCAGCCTGAGCACCCGGATGTGTGCTCAAGGGGCACACATGAGACAGAGAAGGGTTTGGCAAGGTGCAGGCTGGGGCAGGACAGCAGGCACGGCATGAGGCGTGGCTCTAGAGGGAGGGCAGGCACTCACCCCCAGGATGGATTGATGGATTCCTCCATGCCCAGGCAGGGCAGCAGATCTTGCTCATCCTTTGTAGCTCTGATGCCACAGGGTGTGCATGAGCTGTGCATGTGCCTTGCTAAAGTGACGAGAGCAGCTGGCTCTCAAAAACACCAGCTTTCATCTGAAGGCTTCAGCCTCTCCAGAGCTATGTGTGCCATCCCTTCAGGGACCCACTGACACCCTTCCCTATAGCACACCCGCCTTGCTGGGCAGGAAAGCGAGAGCAGTACTCAGTGCAAGGCACAGTGCTTTTATTCACAGTCAAAGCAAGCTCAGTCCCCATGCCAGCCTTTCCCTTGCCAAGCCCCAGGTGGGGTGGCCAGAGAGTCCAGATCACTGTGCTCTGGGCTGATGGGTGTCACCACCTGGTGCTGGGCCAGGGCCGTGGTGCTCCCAGGCACCCTCAGAAGCAGAGCTGGACAAGGTAGCGGATCCGGCACTGGCTTTCCTGGTAGATGAGGTACTCGCTCTGGCTGAAGGAGGAGTCCTTGTAAGCAGGCATGGGGATGGGCTTGCCCTGGGACACCAGAACCTTCTTGCCATCCAGCAGCATCTCCTTATCCTGTGCAGGATCTGGGCCAGAAGACACCCCACCACCACATCAAACCTGAGATCTGGCTCCTCTCCCCCCCTGCCCTGTGCCCACCACAGCCCCACAGCCGCCACACCCCTCCTGCTCCAGGCTCACCCGGCTCTGTCCGGCCACAGGCCAGAACACTGTCATAGCCTGTGGGTGGCTGACACAGCGTCGGGTCATCGCGGGTGATGCGGTAGGGCTTGCCCAGGGCCACCTCCGTCAGGAACATGATGCCAACTTTCTTAGATGTATAGCCCACTGCCATGGGAGAAAGGGATGGGGATGATAGCCCTGCCATTCCCATCTGGTTGTGCCCAGGCCACGCTGCGACACTGCAACCAATTGCCATGGCAGGGAAGGGGCTTGGCAAGCCCACAGCTGTCTGGCAGGGGGCATGCAAAAGCAGCCAGGCTCACACAGACCCTGTGGGCATCACAAGCGGCCCAGCCGATCCCAGGACCCTCACCATAGCAGGCTGATTTGCTGTTCTCGGAGGCGAAGTAGATGCCCTTGCCCACACGCCCACCTGAGTGAGGCATGATGCGCAGCCCACTCTTCAGGATGGCCGCCACCACCGCCACATTGGTGCCATGCCAAAGCAGGCGTCGGTGCTCCAGGAGGTCATGGGCCTTGAAACGCTCATCCTGCAGAGATGTGGAGCTAAGGGCTGTCCACAGAGGGACACGTGGGTGCCCAGGGGACTGCCACCCTCCTCCCCCGTCCAGCTCCAGTGCCTGGCTGGAGGGGCAGTAGACTGGGTGCCTGTTTGGCCCTGGCCAGCTGAGCTGAATCCCCTCCTGGGTGGAGAAGCCCTAAAGCAATCCTAGAGAGCAACATAGCACTCTCACTGCAACATGGGGAGAATCACACCATCCTCACCTCACCATCTCGGGCCACCCGCCAGATGTTGAGGATGCGAAGTTTGTGCCCAGTCTGCGTCACATAGGTTTGGATCAGCTGCCAAGGGGAAGGCAAAAAGGCTGTGTCACTCCAGGCAGCCATCTCATCAATGGCCACAGTCCCCCTGGGACAACAGGAACATTTGGGTGCACACAGGCCTGACATAATTGCTTCCCATTATGGGACACTCTGGAACAAGCAGCACCTGGTATTCCTGGGAAGCTGGGTCCAGCAGGGAGAGCTGGCAGCAGAGCAGGGCGTAATCCTGATCCAGCGGATGGACGACTTCTTTCTCCTCCTCCTCCTCCTCCTCCTCCTTCACTTTCTGTGCATGCAGGCTCTGTGCCACCTCAATGTCGGCCAGCACCTGGCAGGGACACAGCAGGGACATCCTCACCACCAGCACTGGGCACTGTGCCAGGGAACCTGGGCAAGCCCAGCCTCCTGCTAGCAGCTCCTGCCCCACCGGGAAGGGATGCCACACACTATGTGCTCTGGCATCTCACCAACAGCATGTCCTTCTTGGCACGCAGCAGGTCAGGAGAGTTGATGGGAGGTGGCCGTGCCCGTCCAAAGTTGTGTGGGACAATGGTGTAGAAGCGTGAGGAGAGTTCCTCCAGGCGAGTGGCCTGGTGGGGCTGCTCCTTCAACACTGCCTCCAGCTCTTCCAGTGCCTCAAAACCCCTCGCGATCTGCTGCTTGCTCAGCTTTCCCAGAGGCATCTTCTTCACATCTACAGGGGAGGACAAGGTGAACCCATCCACCCTGCTTGCTCCACAGCTACTTCCAAAAACCTCCAGTATCACCATGGGCAAGTGCGGGCACCCAGCATGGGGTGTCCACAGTCCCATCAGGTGCCATGGTATCAGAGGAGATGCTCTAAAATCCATCAGCACCTCTGCTCCATTCACCTCCCCACCTGCACACCTCAGACTAAGCCTATGCCACCCATCAACCCATCACCTCCTACCGATATTCATGGTCTGCATGGCATCCTGGAACATGTCACTGCTGAAGATGAGGGACACCAGGTCCTGTGTAGCTCTGTCCAAGGTGCAGGGCAGCACCCGCTGCTTGCAGACCTTGCCCCCATCCATGGCATCCACCTGCAGACACCCCACATCAGCTGCAAGCCTGCAAGAGGCTGTGGGAGCATGGCACCAGGGCTGCCTGCCTCTGTAAAGAGAGCCTGGTCCTGGGGCAGCAGAGCAATGGGCAGGTGCTGCCTCTACTTTCCGTGGCTGATGCCACCCAGAAGGTCATGTTTCTCATGCAGGATGCCCTCCCACTCCATTTCAACCCATTAGCCCCAAATCTCTGCCTGCAAGCTGTTTCAGCATGTACCCAGACCCCCCCTCAAAACCCATCCCAATCCCACTAAGCCTCTTGGATATCCTGTTGTTCAACGGGCCCAGAGTGTGATGAAGACCATCCCACCCAGGTGACAACCTGGGTGCTCAGAGAACTCACCCTGAGGGCAGCCTCCATCTCCTGCCCAGCCCCTGGCTGCACCTCAATGAGTGTGTACTTCCCGGGATGGGCAATGAAGTTCTCCCTTGTTGCCCAGTTGTTCTTGGTCTTCTCCCGAAATTTCTTCTCAAAGTCCTTCTTGGCAGCTTCCAGGGAGGCACAAGGCATGAGCTTGGACTGGCCCACCTCTCCCTGGCAGTGGACAGCAGTGGTCAGGACCTCCCCTGCATCCCTGCTCCACTAGCCCCATGCCAGTGGAAGCAGGCAGGAACAAGGGGGGCTGTGATAGCAGGGTTGTGGGGCAATGAGCAGGAATGTGCTGAGCCATCAGCTCAGGAAGACACCCCAGGACTCTTTGCTGGGCTGTCACACTCACATTTACAGCAGGGACAGGTGCCGCATGCCCCAGACAGGCTGACTATGTTGTGAGGGAGAAGTCCTTGAAGCCCCCCCATTACAGTGCTATAGCAGGACACTGGGGCGCTTGCTTTGGGACCAGGGACCACCATGTTCACCCTCAATTTTTGGAGACCCAAAGGCAGGGTGGGGACAGCTGAAGTGCGGGGGGTGAGTGATGGCCAGGTGGACTCACCACACGGCCCCAGCGGCTCCAGACACTGTAGGTACCATCATACTCAAGGAGCTGGATGATGTAGAACTTGTTGTTGTTGGCGTTGATGTTGGTCTGGTTCAAGATGCAGTCATAGTCCTCATAGACCTATAGTGAGTGACATGGCCTGGGCTGGCACCTGGGAGCGTTTGGCAAAGAAGAGGGTGCAGAAATGTCCCAGTGGGAACACACAGGGGTCTGCAAGGAAAATTGGGCCTGACCCTGGGTCGACAGGGCAGGGGCTGCTCTGAGACTCCTGCAGCCGCCCCACCCACACCCTCCCACCCCCGCCCCTCTGAGTACGTCAGCCCTGCTCTCACCCGGGCATCCAGGGCTGTGCTCAGGGGGCACAGCCCATCAATTGTGGTGGGCTGTTTCTCCTTGGGAGCAGTTTTCAGGGCTGCCAAGGTGGAGCTCCAGGTGTCGTCCTTGTCTTCCACTTTCCGTTTCTTTTCCCTGCTGTCTGGATTCTTTGAGGAAGAAGCTTGGTGCTTGGAAGCCATGACTGAGCCCCCCCTGCTGCCACGGGATCAGCGCAGCCTTAATCCCCCAGAAAAATCCTTGGAGACAGCAGAGGGAGAGGTGAGAGATGCCAAGCTGCCCTTCTGGGAAAGTCCGGTGGGCTGTGCCTTGCTTTCCCTATGCCTTCAGCCTACAGCAGGGCTGGAGGAGGGGCTGTGACCTCTGCCCACAAACTGTCTCGGTCTTGTCCCTGTGTTCAGGGTGGGTGGAAGAGCCTCTCAGCACCCTACGGCCCTTGAGGGATCTCAAAGTAGAAAGAGCCCAGTGACACAAAGCCGAGGGCAGGCACAGGGAGTCTCAGCTGCTTACACAGCAAACTTGGGGCAGAAGAGCGGGAAGAAGACAAGAGTCTGCTTCATGAGAGGTGAGGGGCCTGCTGCCCCCCCTCCCCTCACCAGGAACCCCCAGTCCACAGGAGTGTGTCCCCAAGGATCACCCAGCTCTGTGCCTGCTCCCAGCGATATGCAAGAGGGGAAACAATGCAACGACACACCCCAAACATGCAATGCCATCCCCCTAGTCCCTCCCAAGACCAGCAAAATGCTTTGATTTGGGCAGGAGGGGGGCTTGGACAGCCCCTGTCTGCTATGCCCCCTGCCAGTCCCAGCTGAGGAGGGGGTGCTGGGGGCAGCAATGGGAACCGAAGTACAGGCAGCAGCCATGTCCTACCTGCTCCCGCTGTGCGGGATTGCCTGCCGCTGAGAGCCTTCAGGCTGCCTGGGCCGCCTGCCAGAGGAGAAACTTTTTCCTTAGGCACCACCCAGAGATGACAGCAGAAACAGCTGACATACTTCTGGGTAGGGCATGCACCCTGTGACAGGCCTGCCTGCTGCTTGACAGAACTGCCTGTACTGTCTGTCTGTACTGCCTGCACTGACTGTCTGTACTGCCTGTCTGTACTGCCTGCACTACCCATCTGTCTGTACTGCCTGTATGTCTGTACTTCCTGCACTGCCTGTCTGTCTGTACTGCCTATACTGCTTGATTGCACTGCCTGTACTGCCTCTATGTCTATACTGCCTGTCTGCCTGACTACTCTGTACTGCCTGTCTGTCCTGCCTGCACTGACTGTCTGTCTGTACTGCCTGTCTGCCTGTACTGCCTGCACTGACTGTACTGCCTGCTCTGCCAAGCAGTCCCTGGATGAGGTGTGACTCTGACACCACCCTGCCCTCTAGCCAGCCCCACTCCACCATGCTCTGAGACTAACACAACTGCCTTGAGAAACTTAAAGATGGCACCATTTTGTGTGTTAAATATCTTTTCTTGGGTCCCAAGCAAACACTCAGGGCTAAGGGTCAGGCAGTGAGGAGGACCTGACTGCATTTGAATGTGGATTGAAGAGTTCTCAGCAACCTCTGCCTGCTCCTGGCCACCACCTACTGTGCTCCAAGGGGTGCAGGTCCAGGCAGTAGTCATGCAGGAGCAGAGACTGGTACTGGTGTCATGGGAACGAGGGCAGAGGTGTCATTTGTGCTGGCAGCATGGAGAGGACAATGTTGCTGGGGCCAAAGTCTTGCTGGCTTTGCATCTCCTGGGCTTGGCCATACGAGCCCAAGCAGTGCAGGGGGGGGAGGATGGGTACAGTCCCACGTCCTCCCTTGGGGGCAGAAGTGGTTCACTTTTAACTGAGGTGCTCCCCAAAGGGATGGTAGGCCGTGACAACTGTTTAGCTGTGACCCCCTGACAGGGTGAAGGAGCTGGGGTTCTTCACTCTGGAGAAGACTCCAGGGGAAACTTAGAGCCCCTTCCGGTGCCTAAAGGGGCTCCAAATCGGCTGGAGAGGGACTTTGGATGGGGCACATAAGTGATAGGACAAGGGATAACTGCATTAAACTGACAGCAGTTTTAGATTGGACATGAGGAAGAAGTGCACTGTGGCGAGGCACTGGGACATGTTTCACAGAGCAGTTGCGGCTGTCCCATCCCTGGAAGTGTCCAGAGTCAAGCTGGATGGGGCTCTGAGCTTTGCGGTCCCATAAATGTGGGAGGCCGGACCACAGGACCCTTAATGGCGGCAGCCCCCCCAACTACATTTCCCGGCGTGCCGCTCGGCCGCTGCGCCCGCGCCCCGCTTGGAAGCTTCCAGTCGGGGCGCGAGGTGGCTGCTGGGTAGAAGACGGGCGGTCCCTTAGGCGCCATTTTGTGGCAAGGCAGCGAGAGGGGCTGCGCGAGTGTCCTTGGCGTGTGGTATCGGGTAGTGCCGTGCCGGGTGCCTGCGGATCCTGGGCGGCGGCATGGGTTCGGACAAGCGGTGAGCGGTGGCGGGAGGGCGAGGGGAGACGGAAGGAGGCGGGCAGTGGTGGGGGTCGCGGCGGGCGCTTCACGCTCTAAACTCGGCCCGCTTTGCCCCGCAGGGTGAGCAGGACGGAGCGGAGCGGCCGCTACGGCTCCATCGTGGAGAGGGAGGACCGCGACGAGCGGGAGTCTCGCAGCCGGCGGAGGGATGACTATAAGAGGTCCAGTGAGGAGCGCCGCGGTGACCGCTATGATGACTACCGCGACTACGACAGCAGAGACTACGACAGCCGAGACTATGATAGCCGCGATAGCCGAGACTGCCGCGACTACGACAGTCGGGACTACGATAGTCGAGACAGCCGGGTCTGCCGAGACTACGATAGTCGCGACAGCCGCGATTGCCGCGACTACGATAGCCGGGATTGCCGCGACTACGACAGCCGGGACAGCCGAGACTACGATTGCCGAGACTACGATAGTCGGGATTGCCGAGACTACGACAGTCGTGATAGCCGAGACTATGATAGAAACTACGATAGCCGTGATTACGATAGCCCCGAGGTGAGCGGGGTCGGGGGGCCAGGGCCGGCACTCCGGGGTCTGCGGGGCGGAGGGCACCGGGAGCGGGTTTGATCCTGGAGCGCTGCCCGAGGCCGTGGGGACCAGCCCCGGGCAGGCGGCTGGTGCCCGTGTCGCTGTCCGTTCGTGTGGCACTGTGGGGACCCACTGCAGGTAATTGCGGTGGCTAATCCTGGGCACTGGCTTCCAGAGGGAGCGGGAGCGCAGGAATAGCGACAAATCAGAGGACGGATACCATTCCGATGGCGACTACGGCGAGCACGACTACAGGAACGATATTAACGATGAAAAAGAAAGCAAGACCATCATGTTGCGTGGGCTCCCCATCACGGTTACGGAGAACGATGTGAGTAGTCGGGCAGGGCTGTGCCGCCTTGCCCCCGGGTAGGGCCGTGCCGGAGCGGCTGCTGCCATTTTGTTGAGCGCTGCATCATGGTGGCCCCTCTCCAGCGCTGTCGCGCTGCCATTTTGAGTCCTGTAAGCATTTAAACTCCCAGTGTTAAGTAATAGAGGTCAGTTCAATGTTAATTAGTCCATTTCAAACGGAACCAGCCGTGAATACTCGTTTTTTTCACGCATGTTCGGATGCATGCCGTATGAGTGGATTTTAAACTGCCTGCTCTTGGCAGCTTTTTTGTTTGGAAGGGAAGAGGCTTGCCTTTTTTTTTTTTGCTGCTTCGCCCCACTGCAGGGAAGGAGGAGGGGGACAGAGACAAAGAGATGGCACTCACCAGTTTTCTGGCTTTATCGAGGCCAGAACTTGTGACTGATGGGGTCACACGCAGTCACGGAGCTCCTTAACCGAGCACAGCCCCGCACAAAGCTGCTTTGTGTGGGTACAGCTGTGGGAGTCAAAATGGCTGCTGAGCTGACAGAGCAAGTACTGATGAGCTTGGTGCTTGCTTGTCTAACTTGTTTAATAAAAAAGGTGCTAAAAGCTTTAAGGGTTTTTTTTTGTTTATGGTAATTTTTATGTGTTTTTTTTTTCCTTGCTGGGTTATTTTGGTTACCAAGCTATAAGCCCACACCTGTTACCTGAGGGGTAAAAAAGCTGAGCTATCCCAGTTTGTTTTCAGTCAAGACTCCGCCTCTGCCTCCAGTGTGTATATGCCTTAATTGCTAGCGCAGAGAATAATATTTGCACCGTTTCTATAATGGAGATTTTTTCCTTGGCTTTTTCATTGATAACTTGTTGTGCTCTTGATATTGAGGGTTCATAATCACTGTATATTGCTCTCATATTTTCATGAGTGTTTGAAATCAAGTGTAGGTTCCTGCATACAAATGAGACAGCTCAGTCCAGACATTATGCAGAACACTTTATAACAGGTTTTTTTTTCTGAGATATGATGTTGTAGCCCTGCAGTTTTGTAATAACTGTAGCATAGTTTACAGGAATGTTTAATTATGTAGGCATATTGGAACATACAGATGAATTTTTAAGTTAACATTACTTCTGGTTGTGTACACAATTTTAGCTTTTTTTCTATGTATTTTGTAAGAAGATTTCACTTACATGTCTGATACTATTTCCACTCAGCATATAAACAGGTAGCTTTAGATAAGTTTTGATTCTGTTGAGCAGCCCTGTTGCATGTAATGTAGTTTGAATTCTATGAAAGCTACTGAAAAAACCTGTGCCTTCTGCTTTAGAATTAAAAAATTTGTTAGTGTTTGTTTTTCCTCTATGCCTCTGCAGTGACTGAGGTTGCCTGTGCCACAGCAGCTTTGTTACAGCTGAAGAACTGACATTTCTTCAGCTTTTTCTTTGATGACATGTTCTTCACAAATCTGCTTTATCCTGAAAAACCAGTGGGGGTGAGTTAGAGGATGAGGTCTTTAGCATGAGGTTTAGAAATACATTCATCGTGGAGTCTTGCAGTGCAGGCTTCTTGTTTTTTGTTGCTAGGAGCGAAGGGTATTTAGACGTGCAGGGAAAGGGATACCAGCAGTGTTCTTTTTAAAAATTTGGAGTCGTGCACAGTCTTTGCCAAATACTGTCCAAATAATCTCAGAGCACATGGTAGTAGGGATTCAGTTTCTGAATGATTCAGTGTCCTGAGTGAGGATTACAGTTGGTTTAGCGTATAGCAAAAGATTATGTGGACTTTGATGCTCATCAGTCCCCTATTGGGTTCTCAGTAAGTTTTTTCTTTGTCTCTGAGGTAGTGTTGAAAGTGTTGTTTTGTGTATGTCTTGGATGATACTGCAAGGTAGGTTATTTCTTTGACTTCTGTTTCTTCTATGAAAATTTCATCTGTTGAATCAAAATCTCCTGCAGATTCGTGAGCTTATTGAGTCCTTTGAAGGTCCTCAGCCTGCAGACGTGAGGCTGATGAAAAGAAAGACAGGTGAGATCTCTTAATCCAGTTTTTGACATCACCTTCCTCTTCCCCAGCCCAAAAGAGTATCCAGAATTGTCCCCAAACTGCAAGCACATGCAATAAAAAAATAAAAGGTTTGCCATGGCTAAGGAATGTGGCTTTTTGGAAGACTTAGGTAGCTGGTCAACATGTTAAAAGAAGTCTGCAGGGGGTTTTGTTGACAGGTATTGGTAAGTAATAATAGTATAAACCTGTTTAATAGTATGTAGTCTGTTGCATGGTTACCCTTAAACGTGGATTCAAATCGAGTGAAATGTAGCCAGTTAAGGCAGCTTGGTTCCTTGCCATGGCAAAATAACGAGCAGATCCCAGCAGTTGACGTCGCATTTGTAAAGCTGCTTTGTCATGAAGTAATGAAGCAGTTGGAGAGAGATTCACCTGTTTTAAAGGAACTGACTAACACAAGTATCCCGTCTATATCTGAATGCTGTCTCTAGGTGTAAGCCGTGGTTTCGCCTTCGTGGAGTTTTATCACTTTCAAGATGCTACCAGCTGGATGGAAGCCAATCAGGTTGCTTCACTCACCAAGTCTAGATATTCCTGAAAATGGAACAAGTCTGTACAGTTTAACAAAAAAAAAAAAAAAAAAAAAAAAAAAAGAGGTGGAAGGAGTGTTTTGTTCTGTAACAGTGATTTAAAGAATAAAAGCTTTGTATATATTAAAATTTGGAACATGTAAGGTAAAATTAGGACAGAAAGTTTCTACTTTGGTAAAAGGTGCCGTTGTTTTATATTACTCGGTTTCCGTTTAATTGGCTAATGAAGATTTGGCTAGTAGTCATTAGAAAATCCTAGCATATTTCCACTCGATGTTTTCCTTCTCTGTTGTCAGAGAAAGCACCACGTCTCTGTGTTACATTGGTATTAACCTTGAAAGAGAAGTGTCAGTTCTTGGCAATAATCTGTTATCATGGTTAAAAAGGGGGAACTGGCTCTTCTGGAGGAAAAAGCATATTCCTTTTAACTAAGTTGAACAGAGTGAGATCCCACACCTGTTAGGCTCTGTATTTTGGACTTTTTGTTACTATGACTTGATAAGGAGCCAGAATGCAGTAAGAATCCTCTGGTTTGTTTTCCCATGAGATTTTCCTCTAGCACTGCAAGCAAGTTTCACTTGCTTTCACTACTCACTTGAGTAGTAATAGCCTATTTTAACAACAGAACTTAAAAATACTCTCAAAATGAGCAAAGTGCATCAAATCACTGATTTTTCTTGCACCTGAATATTTGATGCAGCAGTCCTACGATAGCATTATGACTGTTCTTCTGCTCTGTTCATGTTATAATAAAGAAATGGCACCATAATGGGATTCATGGCAGTTCCAGCAGATGGAAGTTGTCATATGCCTTGTGCTGGGATAGCATTTCATACGTCCCACTCTATAGGTGAGTTCCCCAGCCAGAGAGCAGCTTTTGAATTCTGTTTTCCTGACCTGCTGCTCAGTAGGGCAGGTGGCTGCGAGGAAAAGACTAATATCAAGAAATTAATACTGGTCATGTTTTCAGAAATTGATTTTTTTAATATATACAAAGCTGTACTGATGCATAATTTATTGAAATATACTCAAATTCACTCCAGTAACCAGCCACCTTAGTAGTAGGGAAAACATAGCCTGTCCCCAGCAGCCGGGTTGCTGACTGTTAGATGACAGAATGATGTATTGCAACTATGCCAGCAGCCTTGTTTCTATGTGTGCACATCCAGTGAGTGCTGGGCCCTCCAACCCTCCCTCCTGCCGGTAGGAGCAATGGCTTTGCCCTGTTTAGTCGTGCAGAATGTGACAGCCTTATTCATGCTACATGCTAGATCTGTGTCAGACTCTGATATCAGAAAAGCCACTGGTCCTGACACTATGGTAGAAAGCCAGCCTGCTATAAAAATGGTTCTGCCATTGCAGTGTCTGAGGCATGGCCTCTAATAGCACTTCCTCACATGTGCTTCCACCTGTTTGACCAAAATATGTTGATAGCCATATTTTGAAAGGCCATTCTGCATACCCACGCTTGGCGAAGCGTGAGGCTGAGAGTCAAGGCTTCTTAATAGCTGTAAATTCCTAACTCCTCTGAAGTCAGAGTGAGGGGACATGCTGAAAGCATTATGAACTTTTCCTGCCCCTGGAGAAGCTTCACGTGCAATCTAGTTACTCATTTTGGAGAGCTCCTGCCTGAATGAAGAACACAAACCTCTTGTGCAGGCTTCCAATTGAACTGATGCAGTAGTCAAATGAAACCACTCTTGAGTTATGTTTCGGTTGATGGCACTTGTAATCCAGCCTTCAAGAAGTCTAAGCAGGGTCCCTTTGGGAGGAATTACTGTATTTTCAAGGGGACACTTCCGAAGTGTGCTTGGAAAAGTAAATCCAAATATGGTTAAAAGGTCTGGGGTGTTTGGAATAGGGAATGAAGTGAAGCAGTCACCTAAGGACATGTTTAAAAAGTTGGTCAGTGCTATACCAGAAGTGAATAGAAATGTGGGGGCAAAGAGACTCCTAAAAATGTGTTAATATGAATGCAGCAGATTAGGACTCTTGTCTCCTTCGAGACACTTCCTGGTTCCATGTCAGCGTTTAGTGTTTGGCAGCTTTTTCTACACTCCCTGATTCTGTTTATCTTTGCTCCACATCCCATTCTCTTACTGCCCTCGTCCTCCTCTCTGCAGGATTGGATGGGCAGGGTGTAGGTGGCGGTGGTTGTCCTCCACATCCTCCCCATATGTTGTCCATTTAATTCAGGAGCACTGATTCCTCCGAAGGGTGCTCTGCCATGGGAAAATGGACATGTGTGTCTTGATACAGGAATAATTGAAGCCACTTTTTTTGCAGAAAAAGCTGGTGATTCAAGGGAAGCAGATTGCAATGCACTACAGCAACCCAAGGCCTAAATTTGAGGACTGGCTCTGCAACAAGGTACAAAGCATTTCTATGGGAGAGTTTGTCTTGCTCTAGAGCTCTCCAGTTGCTCAGTGGTTTAAAGAAAGTGATGCCTGAATCTGTTCCTGCTTCCCGTAAAGTTAAATTGTACCCCAGCATGTGTTGCCTCCTAACACTGCTTTTTATAGTAGTGACTGTGCCTGGGATTGTAGGATAAAAAGTACACAGTTAAAATAAATAATTTGGGATGACTAGGGAGAAAGTAGCTGGGATGTTCTGAGAAGCAGCTGTGGTGGAGATAAAGGTGGCTTTTGATGTTCCAGATTATTCTGGTGGGTTTAGCTTTGTGTGAATGTCTGGGTTTTGTTATTGTACAGTAAATGCAGCATTACTGAAATTATCCAAGTTCTTACTAAGCTTTTCTTGTTTGTCACAGTGCTGCCTTTACAACTTCAGAAGGAGGCTAAAATGCTTCCGCTGTGGAGCGGACAAATTCGGTACGTTGCTATGATCTCTTTTATGTTCAGTTTTGTGGGAAGCTTTCTGTAGGGACCAGAGTTCTGTGTAGGTTTTAGATTGGCTTATGAAATGCTGAGCTTGAAGTGAATGAGCTATGTCCTGACTGAAATACTTTCTCCCCATACTAAGATTCAGAACAGGAGGTACCACCTGGAGCAGCAGAAGCCGTTCAGTCTGTGGATTATTACTGTGATAGTAAGTGATCTTTGACTTACTCTAGAATATGAAATGTAAACACACATACTAAAAGTCCTTTCTGTACCTCAGCCTGCCAGCTGAAGGACTTGAAATACTCTGCAGAGCCATGGTGTGCAGTGCTAATGTCGTACTTTTTCTCCTCAGCCATCATTCTCCGAAACATTGCTCCTCACACAGTAGTGGAATCCATCATGACTGCCTTGTCTCCGTATGCGTCTCTGGCAGTCAATAATATTCGTCTTATCAAAGACAAGCAGACTCAGCAGAACAGAGGCTTTGCATTTGTGCAGCTGTCTTCTGCCATGGTGAGGACCTTACTGGTGTTCCAGAGAGAAATAGCTGGTTAAGCTCCTTCTCTCCATGCAGCATTTAGAGCCCTGAGCGCTATCTGAAGGACTGGCCCCCTTCAAGGATTGTTGATAGACACAGTGTGTCAAAGCTGATGATATGTAGCTGCAGTTTGAAAGGTGGTGGGATGTTGGGAGCACATTGAAAAGCTATTTTTGTAGCAGAGTTCTGTTCTGAATTGCAGCCTAGCCTCGTGCTTGGATTGCAAAAGTACTGGTGCAGGATCATACTTTGTTGACAGATTCTAAGATCTGGGTCATACAGTGTGGGAACAGGTGCATAAAATTACGCTTCTTCCACCTTGAGAACAGAGGAGGACGCAGATGTTGCTCTTTTCAGCAGCATCCAGTGGGCGGGTATAAGGACAGCAGAACCATTTTCTCAGGGATACATAAGGCTAGGACGATATGCAGCAGGCATAAATTGAAACACGTGAAATTGCAGAGGTACAAGAAAAGCTTCCTAAGTTTCAGGGAGGTCATATGCTGGCATGGGGTCCCTGAAGGGCAGTGAATCTCTGTTCCTTGATGTGGATGTGACACTGAGGTATGTGGCATAGTGGTGGCCTTGGCAGTGCTGGGTTAACCATTGGACTTGATGATTTTAAAGATCTTAAATCATTGATTGAGTCTGCATCAAACTCGAGCAACAGTGTGATCTGTTTGGACCTGCTTTAGTCGGAGGAAGGCAGGTGGTTGGATTAAAACAGGTGGCTAATCTCAGCTTTTGCTGATGTCCTATTTGGAGTAATTTGTGTCTTGATAAAGCTAAGATTTTGGAACATACTTAATACTTAGTGACCCAGGGAAATGCTCAGTATTTTCACACGGGCAATTAAGGGTCTCACTGTACTCTTCTGCATGTGTCTAATATGAGGAAATGGAGGTTTTTTTACATCTTCAGCTCTTTTCAGTGGCTCTACCTGAAAAGGTGGAGTTTAGGGAACTCCTGAATCCCCCTCTGTAAACTGCCTTTCATAATAATGAGTATTTTTTGTTGTAGGATGCTTCACAACTGCTACAGATTTTACAAAGTCTTCAGCCACCGTTAAAAATTGATGGCAAAACAATTGGTGTTGACTTTGCAAAGAGTGCCAGAAAGTGAGTTGTGGTAACAGTCAATTGCATTTTTCATTTTTTATTTTTTTATTCACACACCCGCCCCTTCCCTTTATATTGGATGGTTTCTTCTTGTCACCTAGGCTTTTATTAAGCTTATTCTAACTCCAAAGTTTTGCTTCCCATAAGTCACTTGAGATGCATGCATCCTGCTCTTCACTGTGTACGAGGAGAGTGAAAGCAGTGTTCCCCACACCCATTTCCAGTCCTCTGAAGATAACACACATTTGTTTCCTTGGAGACCTCCTGACTTGTTACTGACTCTACCACAGTGAACCTGAAGTTCCTTTACTAGCAGTGTTTTGGCTCATTCATTACATTCCAAATGCTTTATAACTGCCAAGAAATCCATGTGTGAGCGCAGACTCCATCTCCTTCCATAGGGAGACACTTCAGTAAAAAGCAGTACTTACTCAGTTGCCTGGTTTTTGTGATTGCAGAGACCTGCTTCTCCCAGATGGTAACAGAGTCAGCGCCTTCTCTGTGGCAAGTACAGCCATTGCTGCGGCTCAGTGGTCATCCACCCAGGTATGGTTTGGAGACTGTTACTCATAATCCTGCTTTCCTGAGAATTAGACTGCAAACCATGTGATTGCCCTACTGGCCACGTGCTTGCTTGAGCTGCTTAATGACAGATCCAGCCATGATGTATCTGGTCCACAATTATTTTGGAGTCTAGGCAGTGGGGTTCTTGAAATTATTTAATGATGTTGTTTACTTATCCCTGACAAAAATTACCTTCTTGAATTTCAGCCACAGACTGGAGAGGGCAGCACCCTTGACTACAGCTATCTCCAGTCAGGACAGGATGGATACTCACAATATGCTCAGGTTAGTAGTAGAGATGGTGCTCTGACCAGTAGGTTGTCATAATTTGTGTATGCAGATTACTCACCTTGTGTTGTCATTCATTTCCCTTTCAGTATTCCCAGGATTATCAGCAGTACTACCAAAATCAAGGAGGAGTGTTGGACACAGACACAGCTACCATATCAGGTAGTGCTTCCAGCATCTTAGAAGCAGTTGTTCGTAATGATAATTTTGCAGTAGTGTTTTGCCTCAGCTTTTATGTTATTTTGCTGTGCAAAAGAAGACTTGGCTCATTTTGCTCTCAGGATGTCTCAATGAGGATGCATTACAAGAGAACTGTAACAGATTTGTTGAAGTGGAACCTCTTGTGCAAGATGAGAGAAAAGCCTTTCTTTCAGCTTATTGACAAAGGTCTTGAATTTATGATAGTGGTTTAAGCAGCTCTAGCAAATGTTCAGCACTGACAGTTGTAGAGGCCAGGAATTGCTGACTTTGGGAGCAGAATATTTCCTCCTGAAAAGGAAACTATTCCTTGTCTGGGTAGGAGATACTCACTGTGTGTCTGTCTCCCTTTGAACGTTTATTGCCTTGTTTGGCTGCTGGAGCTGGAATTAGTAGCTGAAACTATAAACAAAGTAATTTTAGCCCTAGGATGCACTACTGTTTTACAAATCAGTTTGCTTATGCATTGCTGCTCTCCTTTGGCAGGAGCTCCAGTCACTACGACGACAGCTGCAGTTGTGTCCCAGAGTCCTCAGCTGTATAATCAGCAGACAAACTCACCTGACTCTCCGGTAATTACAGCACTGATGAGTCCTTGCTTTCAAACCCTGAGATATGTGGCTTAGCTGTAGCCTTTGCTTTTTAAAGTGGGTGATACAGCAAAGCTGCTGAGTGTCCATGGGTTAGTCACAGTGCTTGTGGTCATAAGTCACCTGCCATTTCTTCTCTGGGATGGTTTTGTTCTTTGCTAAAGGTGAGTGCCAAGCATGCTGGTGAGGAGGAGTTAGCTGTCGTATGCGTAGGGTGCACTGCTCATGCCTTGGCTTGCTGTCCTTGTTTTCTTGGTGACAGATTTTCTAATTGAGGTTTGTGGTTTGGGTTTTTTTCAGACACAATCAGCACCACCTACCACTAGCACTCAGGCACAGGCGGCTTCTCCGACTGGCGTAGTGCCTGGAACCAAGTACGGTAAGTGCTTGGGAGCGGCTCTTGGGGACAAGTTTCTGTCACTGTAGCTTTGGCCAAGTGCTCCATCACCGTGTCATGGTAAAGCTGCCCCCGGAGAGCGTTGGTGCATGGGTGATAAGAGCCCTTTACAGACATGTCTGCCGTCGTGGCTGCTATAGTCTCCGAATTTTACCTGAAATGTAGAAAGATACCTGTCTGAATTCGTCTGGAACGACCATGTCCCACGCTTTAATTTTTTTACAGCTGTCCCTGATACTTCCACCTACCAATATGATGAATCTTCAGGATATTATTATGATCCTATAACAGGGCTCTACTATGATCCTAATTCCCAGGTAAACACAAGTTCTTCCCACGTGTCTTAACTGTTAAGGTCCATTAGTTCCCTCTCTCTCATCATACGAGTGACATTTGAAGTGCACAACATACCAA
This sequence comes from Phylloscopus whistleri, assembly GCA_017589585.1. Lineage (NCBI taxonomy): Eukaryota > Metazoa > Chordata > Aves > Passeriformes > Phylloscopidae > Phylloscopus > Phylloscopus whistleri. The sequence goes on along the minus strand of JADMLD010001393.1, from coordinate 6,078,243 downwards.
ATGTTGCAGATAACTCTCAGCAGTGTGTGTAGGGCTGGGACTTGGTTTCCCTCTGGTATAGCCCTGCATTTTTCTCTCCTTCTCTTTAATTTCCTCCACATTTGGCCCATATAGGATTAGCACTTGTCACAACCACTGTAACTGAGCTATTTCGTTGCGGAGTGCCCAGCAAAGTGCACCCAGCTCTGGGCTCTGGTGGGTCGTCTCTTGGGAGAAGCAAAAGATTCTCCATAGTGCTGTTGGGCAGAACCACCTGTGTTTGGGGACAGAGGCTTCAGCCACTTCTGCCTTTCGACTCCTCTGTGGAGTCTGCAAAACTTGTTTGGACTCTACAAAACGCCTTCTGTGTGGTGCAGTAGTGTGAATCAGCTTGCTTGGGTTCTCCCGTGGATACTGAGCTCGTGTGAGGTGTTTAACTGTCTGCCTCTACTTTCCTCTGGCAGTATTACTACAATGCCTTAACCCAGCAGTACCTGTACTGGGATGGCGAAAAGGAGACCTACATGCCTGCGGCAGAAGGTGTCACGTACCAACAGACAGCTACCACAACCACCACCAAAGAAGTGAAAGAGAAGAAAGAGAAACCTAAAAGTAAAACAGCCCAACAGGTAAAAGACAATGGGATCATAAGTGGGATAAAGTCTCCACTGTGGAACAGGATAATATTTCTTTTTCATTACAAAGGAAATCTTAGGTTATTCAGTGCAGTGCATGCCTTCAATTTGCAGGCATTGTGGGGGGCTGAGGAGAGGTGGAGTTGGCAAGGCTTCAGTGCAGAAATAAGCTCTGCATAGGAGGAGTGCTTATGGAATCCTGCCAGGATCAGTGGGAGTATAACTGAGCCATCACTTAGAGGATTAGCTTGATAGGAAGGGTTTGTTACAGTAAAAGCAGCAAGCTGTGTTATCTTTGAACACTGGATACAGGGAAACAGCTGCACTACATCCAGTGTCCCATGGTTTAAAAATAAAATGTAGTGGGTTGACTTGTTCTGAAACTGCATGTGAGATTGAATGGGTGTCATAAGAGATTGATAGCTTTGAGAGGAGCTGTATGAGCAAAGCACTCTGCATTTCAGATTGCTAAAGACATGGAGCGCTGGGCAAAGAGTTTGAACAAGCAGAAAGAGAACTTCAAGAATAGCTTCCAGCCACTGAGTACCAGGGAGGAGGAGCGGAAGGAATCAGCAGCTGCAGATGCAGGCTTTGCCCTCTTTGAGAAAAAGGTGAAGGTGCTGGCAGTGGTGTGTGGTGGGGGTCGTGTGAAAGAGCTCCGTGCTCATGGCATTCTTGTCTCACCCAGGGAGCTCTGTCTGAGCGACAGCAGATCTTGCCAGAGGTGTTGAAAAATGGAGATGATGAAAATCCACTAAAGGTGAGTATGGTAGAGGAGCTCTAGCCAATACTTGATTTCAAACCTGAATTTCCATGGCATTACCTGTAAAAAGCGGTGCTGATGATTGCAGTGGTGTGGTGCAAGTGCAGTAGGCTGGGTGACTGAGATACACTGAGGGCAGCTGTGATTCTTTTTAGTCTTGAGCTCATTTGGGGTTTTGAGGTTTCTACATAGGCCATACTTAGAAGTATTGTTTGGCTAATGGGAACTGTCTTGCAGCCATTTTGGTATGTACTTCTTTTGAGCTGCAGTACTGTGAAAGTGTGGCCGAGTATTTAATAGAACAGGAACCCTTGCAACAGAGGTGGCAGAGAAGGCTGAAATACTGAACACCTTTGTTTCAGTCTTCATTGCCAAGGCCAGCTCTTAGGAATCCCTGATCCAGGGGAACATGAGAAAAAGAACTAGTACTGTGAGAGTGACTGAGCACTGAAACAGGTTTCCTAGACAGACTGTGGAGTCTCCTTTCCTAGAGATGCTCAGAGGTCACCAAGACACAGTCCTGAGCAGTAGTTTTAGGGGCAGATTTTGGCTGACCTCCAGTGGTCCCATCCAACCTCAGGCATTCTGTGATTCCATCCTTAGTAATAGGAGCATGCTGTTCCTCCTGTGGTGCACATTTGCAGCCTTTGTTCCCTCTCTGTGCTCCCTGAACTGTGGTACTCTTGCACACCCCTTAATGACGTCTTTTCCTTTTCAGCGTGGCCTTGTGGCTGCCTACAGTGGTGACAGCGATAATGATGAGGATTTACTGGAAAGAATGGAGAATGAGGAGGAGAAGCTGACTGACTGGAAGAAGATGGCTTGTCTGCTGTGTAGAAGGCAGTTCCCAAACAAAGATGCTCTGATTCGGCACCAGCAGCTGTCCGACTTGCACAAGGTAGTTACACTCCGTGGTGAGGATTCAGTGAATTCAGTGTGTAAACCAAAGCCATGAGGCATGTTGCCCTTTGGAAAACTGTTTCTCTTAAAGCAAAAATTGTTGCTCTCCTTAAAGTCAGCTACTTCGTTTAAGAAGAGATGTTGCGCATTTCATGTTGTTCAAGTGAATCTCTCTTCTTGTTTCAGCAAAACATGGATATTTATAGGAGATCAAAGCTTTCCGAGCAGGAACTTGAAGCCTTGGAGCTGCGTGAGAGAGAGGTCAGTGTTGAGATGAGCAGATGAGTAGCTAATGGAAAACCTGGCAGGTGATCTGTTGAGCTCTCCTTATCCTGACACACGTCACTCAAGATAATCTTTGTAAGCCAGCCCCTTTTCCAGTCAAGGTTCAGAGCTGCCCTGTTAGATGGAGAGAAGTGTACCATATCCCACAGACATGGCTTAGCACGAAAGGCTCATTCCACCTCTAGCTCAGGGCTACCAGGCTGGGACTAGAAACCCACAAGTCTCTTCCTGCCCCAGTGCTGGTTCAGATGGTGCTCCAGCGACTTGGGTCTTAGACTCTGCTGTTGGTGGTCTTAGTATTAGTGGGGTGCAGTCTACAGCGTTCTTTAGTAGCAGGCATTCATCTGACTCCCTTAGCTCAAAGCGGGAAAAAATGTCTTGAAATCCGTGCTAACTGCAGTTGCTTCATGCAGATGAAATACAGAGACAGAGCAGCTGAGAGGCGGGAAAAGTACGGCATCCCCGAGCCCCCGGAGCCCAAGCGCAAGAAGGTCTACGATGCAGGCACAGTGTACGTATCTGAGAGCTCCTCAGCAGCTGCCTCAGTGCACCATGAGCAGTGTGGGTAACTTGTTAACTCATCTCTTCTTCCCTCAGGAATTACGAGCAGCCCACCAAAGATGGCCTTGACAACAGTAATATAGGGAACAAGATGCTGCAGGCCATGGGCTGGAGGGAAGGTTCCGGCTTGGGAAGAAAATGCCAGGGCATCACAGCACCCATTGAGGTAAGTAAAGAGAGATGTCTCCTTCAGGAGGTTTGCTGCCTTTGTTTTTTTCTTGTTTAACCAGGAGCACTTGCTGCTGAAGAGCTCTGAAGGAATAAACTGCCAGCCACAGCAAAGCTGCCTCTCTATATGTTTGTCCCGTTGTCTGTTTATGTCGTGTTTGTCCCATCAGATGCTGAAGTAGAGGCAGGGCTGTGGTTTCCTCCCTTTGGCACTTGACTCCTGAGGCACTGTGGCCCCAGTACCCCAGGAGGGGCTGCCCTCCCTCCAGTCGTTGGCTTTGCTGGCTTTGCCTGTTCTCCAGCTTGTGCTGTTAGGAACTGTTCTGTGCAGTTGGAGTGGGGCCAGAGTAGCATGAAGCATGAGGATGGGGTATTACGTGTACTCCAGTCTCTTGGTGTCCATGGTGGTATTTATGGCTGTAGAGATCCCTAGGGAAGCTTGGGAAGCTGGCTGGATTGATGGGATCTTTGGTGGCCTGGCTCGCTGCAGAGCTGAAGTGTGTCTCTTCCCTTGCAGGCCCAAGTGCGAATGAGAGGAGCTGGCCTGGGAGCCAAGGGCAGCTCCTACGGCGTCTCCACGGCAGATTCGTACAAAGATGCAGTGCGGAAAGCCATGTTTGCTCGCTTCACGGAGATGGAGTAACCACCCTGACCTGCAAAGCACTTCTTGTTAGCAAGAACTGACTGTTAAACTCCGTAACCTTGGTCACCTGGCTGTATCCTGGTTTTGGTTTAGAGTTGACCATTTCATTCCCTTGGACGTTGTTCCCTGCTCGGCATGTAACAAACACTTCCATGAGCAGACTGTTTGAACTGACCCAACTTCATGCTGGAGAGCTCCTGGTTAGGCCAAAGGAGATGGCTGATCTTTGTACGGTCATGTATATAGTGTAATGTATTCTGTGTTACAGCGTGTTGTCCAGGTGCTGCTCCTGCCCTCTGGAGCAGGACCTGTTAGCTGTGCTTTCAAACTGTCTCTGCTCTCCTTTTGTTGTATTGTCTGTCTGGGTTTTTTTGGAGAATTTTCCTGTACATTTTGTATGATACATCTTTGTATAGACTTTTTGAAGACTTTGATTCTAGTTGCCAATTTGGCTCATTTCCAAATGAAATACATCTAAAAATTACCCTATTTCTGTTTCTCGGTGGGTGAATGAAGAATTAAGTTGCCAATGCTACTTGTCCTTTCTGTGATTCTGCTTCTTCCTGGATGAGACTTCATCCTGGAGTCTGTTCCATGCAGCTCTCCACTCCTTATATCCCTGTGCTGTGCCGTGTTCTCAGCATCTTTCTCACAGTTCCAGCCTGAGTGGTGGCTGGTGGAGCATCAGATCTCTCTGTAGCCCTTCCTGCAATCGCTGTAGGAGCAGGAGAGGAGCAGCAGCATTGTCTACCCTTGCCCAGGAGCCCTGTGTGTTACCTGCTGGCCCTGTGGGCAGGGAGGGGGGTACATGTGTGGCACTTCTGGGAAGGTTTGTGTGCTCCACTTTGGCTTCTTCTGGCCTGCCTCAGTGCTGTGGAGGGAACTGCAGCAGGCTGGGTGATGGGAAGACAAGATTCACGAGAGGTGTACTGCAGCTGTCCTGTTACTGCCTTTCTGTTCTCTGCCTGCACTGTGCCTTGTTCACATTCCTCTTTGCAAGAGCTGAGAGAAGCAGAGCAGATCTCAGCCCTGAGCTCTGCCTTCGCTGATGCTGTTGGCTGTGGGTCTTGCTCAGCCTCCAGAGCTGAGCCAGCAGTGGGCTTTCCTGCTGTCCAGGTGGGCATAGGAAGGGGTAGGATGAAGCAGGAGCAACTTCATTTGTGCTTGGTGCACAGCCCTTCTGGGGGTCAAGGCCATCATCCTATGGCTGCTTTATGGAATGGGTGAATCCTGCTTTGCCGGCTGCTGCAGCTGCACCTGTGTCTCTGTTGCACTGGCAGGCTGCTGCCTGATATTTGAGGGGTGCCTGACTTGCGGTGAGCCAAGGTGGGGAATGCCCCCAGCCCTGCCTCAGGACTGGGACTGCAGGGCTTGGGGTCCCTGCCAGAGTCCCCGGGCCATTCCACCAGGTGGCAGGCGTGGCCCAGCTGTGACAGTCTGTCATGGAGTGTTTCTTCTGTGCGAGCTGCAGAGCGTTGCTGGGGCTCCAGCGCCTCTCCCTAGTGTGTGACATTCACTCTTCGGCTCCACAGAGGAAGCTGGGTGGCTTGAAGCAACATAAAAGTGCTAGGTCCCTGCCCCAGCTTCCCCCCAGGGTAACGGTAGGGAAGGCAGGCCTGGTGCACTGTTAAGGGGCCCTGTGTGCTTGTGGCCGCCTCCCCCAGCTCCCTGTGTGTCCTGGCTGGCAACACAGCCAAGTGCTTTGCTGCTCTGGGCTGTAAATGGGGGGGTCTGTTTCCCAGCAGGTGGGTTCAATGGATCGATGAAATGCATTTGTGTAGCTCAGCTTCTTCCCAGCTCATCGATCCCTGTCCCAGTGCATCCTCCTGACAAGGGGTGATGCAGCGGGCACCGCACAGTGTTCTCTCCTCATGTTCACTCCCTCCTTGCTGCAGCAAAGTGCCAGGAGCTGAGGCAGCCTCAGTTAGTACCTCCTGCAGAACAGTTACAGTGGGGAACCAGAAGCATGCCACAGGGGCACAGGGGTCTGCTAATGGGGGTGGCTGCAGGCCCAGGACCCCATTAAAGCCTTGCCCTAGGAAGGGACCCTGCTTTGGGCATCCCGTTCTAGCAGTTATCCCCATTATCGTCTAACCCCTCGTGGTTAGATGGGTTAAAGCCCCCCTTCCTGGGTTAAGGCACTGTTGCTGGGTGCCCAGGGAACAAGAGAAGCTGGGGGATGGGGGGCATGCAGCCCCCCCTGCCACTGCCAGGCGTTCCCCTGAACCCTATGCCAGGTGCTGGAGCAGTGCATGGAGGCACCACTGCCTGCCAGCATCCGTGCCTCCAATTTAGGCAGCACAGTGTGGCTGTTCGTGACTGAATGCACTGTGGCCCACAGCCTTCAGAGGGACATGGTGTCCCTGCCTCCCAGGGGGCTGACCTCTCTGGGGGCGGGAGGAGAAGCCCTGGGATGGGGCCAGCCCCAGAAGTGTGCAGTGACAAGGCAGGATCCCCCTCAGAGCAAGGCTGGGGGAGCTACCTTGGGCATGGCTTGTAGGGCTGCCAGTGCGCCAGTCCCACTGAGCCTGAGCCTGATGCAAGGTGGCCCAAAAAGATGCTGGGCCACTGTCAAAATGCTGGGGGGCTGAAGCTGGTCCCACTAGGAATGCAGAGAGACACAGCGTACTGGAGAGAGGCTTGTGTAGCCAGGCAGTGGCAGGAGGAGATGCAGAGCAGTCTCCGGATGGGCAGAGCTTCACTGCACTCCTATGCTTGCATTTCCCTATCTCTGAGCAGCCACAAGGCCTCTTTGTGGCTGACAATGGAAAAGTAAAGGCACTAAGCACCAGAGCAGGTGGAGACCCCAGGCTAAGGAGGAAGGGGGAACACCCAAAGGGACCCTGTGCCCTTTGCCATGGGGAATAGGTACATGAGGGCAATACTGCAGTCAGGGGCTCCTTCCAGGCACAGGGCAGCTGCAGGATGGCTTTTAGGGCCTTAGCTCCAACAGGCCTGCAGCTCCTTCAGTGCCTACAATATACAGAATCTAAGAATCTATCTTATTATACCCTGTTGGTATAAAGTTTGGGATTTTTCTGGCTGACTTTCAGCATTACTGATATTAAAACTCCCAAGCCTGCTATGCCCTGGCTTTCTGGGAGGCCTTTGGAGCTCCTGTGTGCTAATTGAAGTGAGGAAACCAGCCAAATCATCAGTGTGAATGGCTTTCCTCCTGAGTATTCCTTAATCACTGGAGTTACCAACCCCTAGTGGAGCTCAGCATTCTGCGTGGCCGGCTCAGGGCCTGCCTGGCTCTCCTGCACCATCACTGAAATGCTGTTTGCAGGCAGGAACATGTCTTTGTGCCACTGTTTGGGGCTGCCAGAGGCCCTAGGACTCTGTGTGGATTGGGATGGCTTTCCTGCATTCCCCCTGCAAAAATCCTCCTGTGCCCAGCAGGACAGGCATGGAGAGAACCATGGCCTGGGACCACCTTGGCTATGCTCAGGCTGTGTCAGTCAAAGCCAGGCACCCACAACTCCACGGGGTTTGTATCCTGATGCCAAAAGGGCATCTGAAGGGGGAGGTGGTGTTTGCTGCCATGGGGAGAGCCTGGGGCAGGAGGGGTACAGACGCATGTGAGGTTATGCAGCTGTGTGTCCATGTGTGTGCTCATGCTCCTCTCCAGTGCCTTTCCCCACTCTTCTGAAGGGGATTTAACAAGGTTGCTTCCCTTTCTCTTCCCCACCATGTTGGTCCATCCTCTCCTAAGCTACTGAATGTGTCCTAACTACTTTGGAATGGCCCTGGAAAAGTTTGCCCTATTGGACTCAAATGCCCCACAACCACCTGGCTCTGGTTTCGGCTCTGGGGCTCTGGTGGGAGGATGGGCAGGGCCATGGTGCAGCATCCTGCCAGCGCACCATGGGTACTGCTGTGGCACCCCAGCAGCCTGCCAGTTTGAGATGCTCAAAGGGCAGGAAAAGGACAGCTGAGGGGGAGGGTGCACAGAAAAAGGGGGTTGGGAAGGGTGTTGGCACCCTGCCCCAGGTGCTCACTATACCAGCACCCCTCCTGCCCCTTGGCATGGAACACCCTAGGCCATGTCATCCTGGACCCTTCCTCCCCAGCCCCACAGTACCAGAGTGGGTGAGGAAGGGGACGTGTGTCCGTTATTCCTTGGCTACTTTAGTTGGGTGTTGTTTTGACCCAGAGTCCGGTTCTGGCTTGGGAACCGCATGGTCCAGGTTTCTCTGCTGGGATGGAACGAAAAGATGGTTTTAATTGGCTCGCCATCTGCAGCAATGTGGACACGATTCCCAGCCTCAGGAGGTGGAGTGGGGGGGCTCTGTTGTTGGCAAAAAACAAAAACAGATGGGGGCTGGGATCCTGGGGCCTGGGACCTGTGGCTACATCCATCATGCTTATCCCCTATCCAGGCAGCTCACACTGTCCTGGGTCCTGGGGTGTCTTCCAATGCCAGGCTCTCCCAGGGGAGATGCTCCAGCCTTGCAGAAATGCTGTTGCAGACAGGTTTGGAGGGTAAAGGAACGGTTTTCCCGGCAGAGACTCTTCCCTGCCTCGGGCAGTGAGCCGTCGATCAGCAGGCAGGCAGCCCCGGAGCCGCGCTGGGCTGCAGGCTGAGCACAGCCCCGGGCAGTGCAGACGAGCTCCGCGGGAAGAAGACGAGGGGGTTGGGCTGTGGGATCGGGGGGCTGCGGGCGGGTCCGTGTCAGCCGTGCTGCAGGCAGGGCCCTGGGGATCCAGGGAGTGAGCCGAGCCTGGCGATGGGGAAAACCTGAAGCCCCCGTGGGGCACCCACAGGCGTCTGGCCCCACAGAACCCGGGGGGCTGAGAGGGGTGAGCAGCTCAGGCCCTTTGCCAGGTATGGGAGTGGGGGTGGGGAAGCCGCTCACCGTCTCCGCCGGGAGGGAGCTTTGATGGGAGACGATTTAATGTCAAAAACGTTTTCACAGGAATTTGTCACCACCTACAAAAATTTCTTTACCTCCACCCTTTTTTTTTTCCCTTTAACAGCAACGAGACCTGAGCAGTGTGTGCATGCAGATGCTATTGAGAAACAGACATGGGGCCTTTTTTGCCCCAGTTCCTAAGAAAAAATTATTTGGTGCTTGTTCCTCTCCTCCAAAGCCTGGTTCGGGGACATAAACTGCTTCCTGCAGCACGAAAAACCAGGCAAGAGAGGGACAGCATTTTTCCCAGCAAATCCCACTGTGGTCCTCCCAGGACCCTGTCCTGGGCACCCAAAACATCTGCCGGCTCTGGACGCTGCTTAAAACCCACCAGCCCCCAGCCCCATCCGTCTCCCCGGCGGGATGTGCCCGCAGCATCATTAGCGCTCGTCTAGTCGCCGCCGCGGCGGTTTGAACCTGTTTGAAATGCATTTGAAAAAGGTGGATTTGATGGGAGGAATGTGACGGGTTTTTGTTCTCCGAGCCCCCCGGTTGAAGCTCTTCGTAATGAAGAGCTGTGACTTTCACTCGGGTTATTTTGGGATGGACTACTTTTTTTTCCGAGCTGGTGGAAGACCATCAAAGCGGCGCTTTGAAAAATGTCCCAGTGTATAAATAACTCTGCTGAGAGCAGAATAACGCGGGCTCCCGTGCGCGGCGCGCCGAGGCAGACAGCATCTGCCGTGCGACGTTGCATTATAAAAAGGAATTATTCATCTCTTCCTCTAATTAACTGGGTACAGCTCCCCCGCGCAGGAGCAATGGCCTGGCATGGGGAGCATTCCCGGCCACGCCAGCGGAGCGGATGCTGCTCCCCAGATCCCTTCATGTGTCCTCCGAGGCCTCCGTGCCTCCCAGCACCCGCAGCGGGTGGGAGCAGTAAGCTGGTGCTGCCCTGCCATGGTGGAACAACCAGGTGGGCTAGCTGGTGTAGGAAAACCCGAGAGTCTGTGGGACTCACTGTCGCTGGAAAACACCTGATCTACTGCATCGGAATCCCTCCCACCAAATTTCGAGCAAAGGGAGCAGGATGAGGGACAAATCCTTGGTACTTGCTAGCTCACAGCTTCCAAGGCTGTGTTTTTTTGGTGCCTGCATCTTGCTGGGTGTGTGCGAGTGTTGCGTGGGGCATCCCCTGAGAAACAGCCTGCAGCCACAGGAGTCACATAGATCTGACAGAGGCTCAGAGATGCATGATTCAGTCCCACCCAAGGGTGGGTTTTCAGGAGATATGGGAGGGGTAGGACCAGCAAAGGGAGCCCTGCACCCATCAACCCAGAGGGAGGTGGCTGTGGTGGCAGCAGCCAGGCAGGCTCAACACGGCGGCTGTGCCCTGGCAAGGACACAGTACTTGGGACCTCCCGGGAGGGAGACTAATTTTAGGAGTGCTCCGGAGGGGTTATTTTGGACCCTTTGCTCTGCGTGAGTCACCTGCTATTTTTCAACCCCACTGGGGCTATTTCCGTGGCAGAGTGATTTACACGGACTAGGACAATGCTGCTGGCACTCGCCTGGGGTCTTGGAGCCCCAAGCAATGCTGGGTGCACAACCTACTCCCCAGACAGGGTGCAGAGAGGTCCCCAGTCTGCTTGCTGGGGCTCCCAGCAACTCCTGCAGTGCCAGGGAGGCCCACAGCAGGATGGATGAACCTGGAGGCCATTCCACCACCCTGCCACCTTCTCAGAGGACTGCATGGTTGGGCTTGGAGTTCCTCAATCCTCTTCCTCCATTTTTTCTGGGGAGAGATGGATGGGGAGAGGTTGGAAATTTTGGTGGGGTAGTGATGCAGCTGGTGGTTATGGGGAGGGAGACGTCTCTGTCTTGGGTGCTCAGAGTTGAACATCCCTGCTCCCCACCACACTGGGCTCCTCCCTCCCCAAAACCTGCTGCTTCGGAGCCCGCCAGGCAAAAACCTGGCTGTTTCAGGGTTGTCAGAGCAACGTGATGCACCTTTCAGTTACCACGGCAACCTCAGCAAGAAGTTTTTAAAATTCAGGCAAGGTAATTTCTCCTCGCACTGCGATTTCGTTATCGCTTGGCTTGCCATTCCCCAGGGAAGCAGCATCCTGCCTCACTCCTCCGCCAGCAAGGTGGGATCTCGGAGATAAGAAACACAGAGCTGTGAGGAGGGGGAGAAAGCAGGTGCTCTCCCTTCACCCCATTAACAGGTCTGGCCCCAGAGACATGGGCTGGTAATTAATGAGCATTGGGGGGCAGGTGATGAGCACCCTGAGCTTTGGGGGAGCAGAGAGATGGGCAGGAGGAGGAATGAAGGCAAGGGTGGATGGTGAGGTGGGTTGATAGGACAGGAGGAGTGAAGGCAAGGATTGATGTCTGGTGGATAGATGGGGGAGCAGGAAGGATAAAGACGAGGATAGAGGGTGGGGTGGGTGCCTGGATGAGTCATGCCAGGGTACCCTGCTAGTACCCTGCTATGCCTGGATGGATGGATGGATGGATGGATGGATGGATGGATGGATGGATGGATATCTCCAGCTACTAACCAGATAATGGACAAAGAAACCATCCTGGGGTGGGTCACAATCCCTGTGTAACCCCTGGGTGGTACAGACTCAACAGCAGTTTGCACTGCTGTCCCATCATTTCTTCCTATGGGGACTAGAGCCACTCTTCTCTATCATCCCTTTATCTCCCAGCCCTCAACAGACTGTAGGTCTCTGTCATGCTTCCCCAGACCCTGTGGGAGTAGGAAGGGGATCCTGTAGCACTGGCAAAGCCTTGACAGCCTTGTCCAACCCAGCCCCCTCCCTCTCACCCTGGCCCAGAGGAGAACCCCAGGATGAATACGGTTTGGAGGGTCAGTGAAGCCATGGAGTTGAAGGTCCATTTTGTGAAGGGGAGGGAGAGGCAAGTGTGAGCACAGGGCTGATTGTTCTCTGCCTGCACTGCCCTGTGGGCTGTGCGGCTCCTGGAGAGCACATGGGCCTGAGGAGCACGCTGGCCCCAGCCCATATGTTGTTTATCATAAAGAGCTAACAAGCTTAATTAGGGATGTGTCTGTGATAAGGTTATCAACTCGTAAACACTCAGGTCCCCCTGACAGGAGCCCAGCAGTTACTGACTGAGCCCTACATCAGGGAGCAGAGCAAATCTGGTCAGGGGGATGCTCAGTCTGGAAGGTTTTATTCTGCCTGCAGCACTGGTGGCTGGGGCAGGGCATGCGGGGCTGCACTGATGCAAGGAAAGAGGCAGAAGGCAGAGGGCTGGATTCTGCTCCAGCAGGATCACTTCCTGCTTGCAGGACAGGCTCTTGCCCCACCATTAGGTTTCAGACTGAACACCTACTGGAAGGGACAGAACAACAAACACATTCCCAGCTCTCCAGATGGAGATGCCCATAGGAACAGGCAGATTCCAAGGAGGGATCTGTGGACATGTCTTGTGAGGACATGGCCCCCCAGGGAGAGGCAGGGCCAACAGGAGAGCCGGAGAGGGAGGCGGAGTGTGGGAGCTCCTGGCTACGAAGGCGGTGAAGGCTCCTTTCCAGTTCTCTGAGTTTCTTGAGCGAGAATCTGACAGCCCTGAGCAAGGCTCCCCGTCCTTGTGGGCTGTTGGCACAGTCTCACCATGCTACTGGGAGCCGGCTGTTCGGTCCCCTCTGCTGCATGTTCACTCTAGAACCTAATGGTGGGAGCTGAGGGGGCAGCTTTGACAGCCAGTGCATCGTCACACTGTGGATCAGCAGGGACGTGTTCCAGGTGGAAGTTGCTGTGGATAGGCTGTAAACAGGGCTGTAGACAAGCCATCATCTCCAGGGCTTGATACCCACTGCAAGGTCTGGCAGATTAATTCCTCCATGCAGGCAACAGCAATTCCCACTCCCTGGCTGCGTTTGCTAATGGAGCTGGCCCTGGGCGAGGGCTACAGCACGTGGGATGCTCATCTTCAGCCATCTTTCCTGGGGACTCAGGCTGTCACTGCCCCCTGCGGGGGCTGCCATCAGCCCGAGGGGACAAGGCAGCATCTTGTCACCGGTACCTGCTGCAGTGACATCCTTAATGACGAGCTCCGCTTGCCTGTCCCCTCAATTAATTCTGCCGTGCTGGCTCATTAGGCTGCACATGCTGAGAAACGCTGCAGCAAAAGGGATGCTGCAGTCTCACAGGCATGCAATGCCCGCTCAGAGATGCACAGGGAGATATCTGTGTGTGTGTGTGTATCTCCCCAGAGATGCACTCGCTCCTGCTCCCATACATGTGCTGGCATGTACACATGTGTGCCTAGACACGCACACACTGCTGACCACGCATGTTCCAGCAACACCCACACCCTGCACCGCCCGCTCCCCTGCTCTTCCCGCTGATTGCAGCAACCGAAGGCAGTGGAAACTTTTGCAGGGAAAGTGCGTGGAGCTGCTGTCTCTGGACTGGGGCTTTGCCAGGTTCCATCCCAGCTATGCCCACCGTGAGCCGAGGAGCTGGCAGTGGGGTGCGTGGGGCAGGATGCTGCCCCGGGCGTCTCTCTGCCCCCCCTCCAGCTGAGGACGTGCGGGCAGAGCGGCCACGTCTCGCACATCGGCCCTGCCCGCGGGCTCTTGGCCTCCGTCCGGGAGGGCAGCAGGTGACGGAAAGCGAGCTCCGGCCTGGAAGAAGATGAAAGGCGGCTCGCAGCTGCGGACACCCGACGCCACCTGCCCGGGCGCGCGGGAAGGATCCGGGATGTCCTTGTCCCACGGGCAGATCGCCATCCGGCGGAGGCGGTGAGGGCTCTCCGAACGCTGGGTGCCCATCAGGCACAGAGGAACGGCGTGGTCCCACCAGCTCCTGGGGCCCCAGATGAGCTATGGCTGGGAATCCCAGAGCTGCCACGTCCTAACCCATGAAACGGGGGCAGGCAACTCCCACCTTGCCTCACTTTACCCGCTGCCAAACGCCTCCCCTCCCTGATGTCTCCTCTGGGGAGCACACATGGATGCCTGGGCCGTGGGAGGAGGGGGAAGGTCTCTCCAGACAGCCCAAATTGGGACGTACCCTGTTCCCTCCCTGCAGCTGAGCACCAGGATGCTTTTCTGAGCGCAGACATGCTCCAAGCCCCCTGCTGCCCGGCGGGGCCATCTTCATTGCCACGGGGGTAAATCCGAGCTCTAGGGAAGGCCGAGGAATTTCTATCCTGGCCAGCTGGGACTCACCCCCGTCCTGCTCCGGCAGCCCTTTCCCCTCCGTCAGCGCCTGCCATGTGTGTCCCGCTGCCGCCGCCTCCTCCTGCCTAATCTCCCGCTTCATAAATCACACACACCCCCCGCCCCGAGCTGTCCCGCGGGTCTGGGGTCTGCCAGCTTGTTTGAAGTAGCCAAGGCATCCTCTGAATGAGTTGCCCCCTCCAAGCCACGGAGGCAGCCCCTCCCCAGCTCAAGCAGCACTATCTGGTGCACCCTGTGTCGGTTTCTCCCCACTTCAGTAGCAGCAGCAACTCTGTCACCTCCCTGTTTCTCACACCTCCATCCCAGGGCGCCAGTAAATCCCCTGACCCACAGCTGCCCTGGAAATTTTTTCCTACTGTCTGTCTCCTGCCTTCTCAACAAGTTTGACTCCACGGTCTCCACTCCCAGCCCATCTCCTGCCTGCTTCCTCCCTCTCAGCGCCCGCCCTCAGCCCTGCAGGACGCCCCAGGATCGGTCCTGCCTGGGAGTCCTGGCTCCGGCATCCCGCTGCGGGGTCACCATGTCCGGAGGGGAGCCCGTGGCTGGTCATCACCCCCACGCCGAGACATCCTGCTGCAACGTTCCCGTGATGGAGGGGGAGAGGAAAGGGGGGCGGGAAGAAATAGTAACCCAGTTTTGAAGTCTGTCACCTTCCTGCAAAGCTGGACGAGTCTTAAGATTGCAATCCTGGGAGCTGGGAAATGTGTTTTCTCTGAATTCGTGGCAGGTTTGTAGCTCAGGTGAATGCTCCCGGCTCTGGGTGATGCATCCCTATTTGATTTCCCAGCTGGCTTTGGCACCGCTCGGTGCCTCTCAGCCCCTGACAGCATCTCCTCAAGACATCGAACCCCCGGGATGTTTTTCTCCTCCATCCGTTCTTTGGTTGGAGCGGGATATCAGATAAATCACGTCCTTCCTTTGCCACAGCCGCCCACCTCCCTCCCACGCTCCAGCCTGGAGCTGCTGCTCTGCCCTCGGCTGCTTTGATCCCTGCCCTGCGGGGTCATCTCCCCGTGGGGGTGCCTGGACATCCCGCCCCCGGTTGATGGACATCCCTGGGTATCTCCCAGCTCCCTGGGGAACAACTGGGATAGATGGATCTGTATCTGGCCCCTTCACTGAATGTTGTGTCACACCAAGTCCTGAGCAGGCTCTGCCTTCAAATTTTGCTGCCTCCCAGGCATGCCCTCAGCACGTTGTGGGCAAAGCACCAAACCCCAGCCTGAGCAAAGGGAGCCTTCTGGGGCAGGACCCCTCCCAAAAGGTGGTGGGGAGCACCTGCATTTCCCTCCAGTGGCTTTTCCAGCCCAGCCTGGTGCTAACCTTCGGTGCAGCAGCAGCTCCCCCCACCCGCCCTCCCTGGTGGGTTGCGTATTTTTAGCTGACAAAGAGAAGGGGGGAAAAAAAGAGACAGAGAGAGAGAAGAGAAACAAAGAGGAAAAAGGCTCCTTTTTTGTGAGGTTTTGAAAAAAATGGAAATTATCCTGCAGAGGAGGGGAGAAGGGCCAGGGGTTTCAAAGCATCTTCTTCTCCCTGGAAGTGACATGGAGAAGATGCTCCAGGCCATGTGGCCTTTAGTGGCTTTGAAGTTCAGGCGGCAGCTGGGGAGGGATGTGGTGAAGGGCAAGGCAGGGAGACAGCTTCCCACAAGGCACGTGCTGGCATCGGCATCAGCATCAGCTGCCTGGGCCCCCTTGACCCTCAGTTGGAGCCTGACCTTGGAGAGGTGGCAGCCCCCAGGCAAGGAGCCAGCCCAGGGGCAATGGGGCTGTGGAAGTTTCAGGAAGTGGTCCCGGGTGCAGGGAGCAATGGGTTCAGATCCTACATCCCATTCCTGTTGTGCCTGCCGGTTGCCACGGTGACCCAGGAGCAGGAGCATCATTTCCATGGGATGTTGCTGGGAAAGGGAAAGGCAGGTTGTGCTTCTGGGAGAGGGATGGGGAGTCAGGATGGGACTCTCCCAATTCCTTCAGTCTCCATAGAGAGCCCTTTTACCAGTATTCCCACCACAAACCCAGTCTGGGCTGGGCTGACCATCCTTCCTCCAACCCAGAGTGATGCAGGGGTTGGCTGGGCCATGCCAGGCTGTGACCATCGATCTGTCCTTGCTGAAATGAGGCAGCCACCAGTGGACACATCCCAGTGAAGGATCTTGGAACTGAGCGATCACTGAATCACGCAGCCAAAAAATCCTCTCCAACTGCCTGGTGCTCTTTTATCCCTCTGAGCTGATCCAGCTCCCAGGCCGACTTCTTCGGGAGGACCCACGTGCATGGACGTGTCCCAGTTTCTTCCAACCCTTGAGCCATTCCAGCTGCCTCCATCCTGTCCTTTCCAGCTCCTCTGTGCACACCAATGCCCACAGCTGTACCACTGACCCATTTACGTGGCACACCAGCACATCAGGGCTGTGCCACGGAGCTGCTGACCCCACTCCCTGCCCACATTACCTTCCCATGTCATGAAAGCCCTTGACAGCTCAGAAAATTGGCAAGTTATCTTAAAACTACTGAATTATTCACTTGTCCTTCTTACACAAACAACACTGAGTGTCTCCCTATATTTGTGGGGGCTGGAAATGGCTCCAGTGAAGTGCAGTCCAGAGACTCTGGATGCTGACTGACGCAGCCCCTGACCTGAAGATAATGCTCCTCTTGGCCCAGTGGCTTGGCTCCTGATGCCACCTCCTGCATGGCCACTGCAGCCACGGGACAGTGGTCCCAGTCATAACCCCAGCCTCTCCCTAAAACAGGAAAAGGGTCTTGTAGCCCTCCAAAATACTGGTATTCGTAGATTTGGTGTGCATGGGGATATGCTGGAGGGGACACAGCCACATGGTGACACATCCCTTTCCATCCTGTGCACACTTCTGTGCCCCAGTGTCCCTCTACACCAGCCTCCCTGGCAAAGGGAACTGCATGGGGTGCCTCAGAGCGCCCCATGGCAAAGTAGGGGGTGTTGGGACTGGCTCACTGGGACCCCGAGCCACCAGTCCAGGTCTGTTTTCCACCAGCACAGCGCCTGCCCGTTTCCATGGCAACACCTGGGGTGACAGAGATGTCCCACATCACGCTTTGGTCCCACCTGCGTGTGAGCCAGGGGGCACCAAGAATTCTCAGTCAGGGCCAGGCAGGCACCATGATGCTGCTGCTGCTGCAGAGCCTGGGGCTGTGCTTGTGGGGCCAGGCTGAAGGATGAATGAGATGGGGCTGGCTTCACCCAAAGGCAGTTGATGGCTTCTTTCTCAGGAGCATGAAGATCTGCAAGGATGGATGACCTCAGCACTGCCAACCAGACTGCAGCTAGGAGTGGGCATTCCATTTGTTCCTCTGGCTTAGAAACTGCCATGGGGGCAGAGCAGGATGGGTACCCATGGTTAGGCTTGGTGCAGGCAGCACCAGCCATCCTCTGCCCATCGTCCTGGGCAGGGCTTACGTGTCAGCACTGCCATCCCAGGCATCCTGGACTGCAGCTGGGAAGTGAAAAGCCTCAGTCCTGGGGGCAGTGCTTACTTCAGCAGTTCCCATTTCAGGAGTCTCAACCTCTCCCAGCCCCATGCCCACCAGTACATCATACTGCAGACACTACCAGGGCACTCATCTCCCCTCCCTCATGATCTCCTGTTGTGCCTGGGGACCCCCCGCAGGACACGACCCCGCCTTTGCAGGCAGCTATCGACTGCCAAGTGCCTCACTGCCATCAGCAGGAGCTGCTCTTCAAACGCCTTTGCCGCCGGCACTGGGCAGGACATTGATCCATCAACCACCTTTCATGTCCTCACTGCACCCCTTTCCCAGCAGAGCTCCAGCTGAGCTGCTCCCTGCCCAAAAGATTGCTTTTACCAGTGCCTTGCATACTCACAGCCCCTCAGACCCCTGCCCCATGGCCCTGCTGCCAGCTGGTGCAAGGCTCCTGCCTTAGTTTCCCCACCAGCAGAGCGCAGAGCTCAGTGACCCTGTGGGCAGCACAATCTCAGCTCATGGGCTGGGGGCAGCTCTGCCAGGTGCAGGGCACACCTGGATGGCCAAACCTGCTCTGCCAGGAGTAACAGGCTCAGTTTGTCCCCATGTCACCCTCGACACACCCTCTGGGTGCCTCTGCTCGACCTCTCACCTCACCAGGACCCCACTCTGCCCCTCTGGGTCAGACCCCTCTGCTGCTGCCAGGGGTCCCACTGGGGCACCCACTCCAGCACAACCCCCTGTTGGCTTTCCCAGCTCGTCACGGTGCAAGGCGGAGGAGATGACATCCCTGCTCCTGCCAAGACAAACAGGGCGCCTTCCAAACACGCAGGGCTTGGCAAGCCCACGCCTCGGCCATCGATCACCGAGCCTGCCATGCTCCAGCCCACGACAGCCCCTCCATGGGGCAGAGCAGGGGAGAAAGAGCAGGGGTTGGGGGGGGGGCTCAGCAATGCCCCCATGCCTGGGGCTGGGGGCTTGCCCTGGGCTTCTCACACCCACAGGGTGCTGGGCAATGTCAGGGGGTCTGTCCTCAGCCCTTGGTATGCAGAGAGTGCCCGGGGCAGGGACAGCTCGTCCCTGGGGTGGCTGTGCCGAAGGGTGCCCTGCAGCTGCTGGCTTAGCCCCAGGCAGAAAGTTGGCCAGAGCCAGCTCCAGGCTCTTACAATAATAAACCAGGCAAGCATTTGTCACTGGGCTGGAGCAGGGAAGGACCAGATATCCCAAACATCTGGGGGAGGGAGCGTGGGAGGCAGAGGGCAATCAGGGAGGTCCTGGAGGGGCCAGAGAGGGTCTGTCCTCTCCACTGTGTCCTAAGATGGTGGCAGCAGAGCGTGGCATCTCCACGTCAACCCTTCCAGAGGGCTTAATTCATCCTGGAAGGGCAAATCCTGCTCTTCCCTTGCATCCCATCCCCTGCAGCAGCTCCTGAGCTGGAAGCCGCTAAGGTTTCCGTGCGAAGCTGGTGTCTCTGAGAGCTGTAGCGGGGGGGTACAGGCAGCTGGTGGGGACTGGGGGATGGAGGCTGTTCTCGTGGCATTGCCAGGCTAAGCCAGACTGGAAGAGGAGTCTGTGGCACTGCTGTCTCGGTGCACCGAGGTGTATGCATCTCAGGAGCCACCCTGGGGGGAATCGCAGGGCCGCTGTGCCCTTCTGCCTCCTTTACTGGCCCATGTCTGCAGGGGACATCTGCAGCTGGAGCTCTCCCGGGGGCTGGGGCACCCCCCAGCATTGCTTCCTACAGTGGGGTGGGAAGGGCAGAGGGCTGTGATGGATCAGGGGAGGTCCAGCCCCTCACCTCTCACCCCTCTGCTTCTCCTCCAGCCCTCGTACCATCCCTGCCCTGCAGTACAGCTCCTCTCTTCCCCGATCCTGCATCCACCATTCGCTACAACCCCCTGCCTGTACTCCCCAGACCCTGCATCCCCTTGCCCTCCCCAGCCCCAGCTCCCAGCTCTCCTGCGCTGCCAACAGGGTGGGTGCCCAGGATGGTGCCGGGCTGCGGGCACCCTGGGGACCTGGGTGGCCACCCTCGCTGCCCAGCCGGCCCTGGGGTCAGTACGGGGGGCGCTGCTGGGAGTCAAACCCGCGGCGGGCAGCGAGGGGCAGATGCCGCTTCCTGCTGCTGCGGGACGAGGAGCGGGGCAGCAGAGGGTTAAGCAGCGTCTGGCGGCGGGAAGGGGACCGGGAGGAGGGGGGAGACGGAGGAGTTTGTTTAATAGCTGGAGACAAGCTATGCAGCTGTGCAGGTCGGACGGGCCCTGCAGCCCCCGGCCCCCGCCACCCCCTCCCCGGCCGTGCCCGGACAGGCAGGCAGCAGGCAGGAAGGCAAAGCAGGCAGCAGGCAGGAGGGCAGGCAGGCTGGCACGAGGCTGGCAGCCGGGGAGCCTCAGCAGGGTTATAAAAAGCAGGAATGCTTCCCTCAGAGCAGCACACGGCAGTCAGTGCCTGCCAGCCCGGCTGGGGATGGCGGCACCGCCCGGGAGGCGACACCGAGGGCACCCGGGGTGCTGGGGGACACTTTGGTACTGGGGCACGACCCAAAGGGCCGAGCAGGTCCTCAGGGCTTGCAGGCTTTCTGGGGCTGGTGGCAGTGGGCTGGTCCCCAGGCTGGCTCAGAGGGGCCACCAAACCTGGTCCTGGCATCCCTGTGTTGCTCTGCCACCAGCATTGCCCAGCTCACTCCTGGCATCATGGGACTCCCTGGGGACACCCACCCTGGTGCTCGCTGGCATCCCCAGGCTGGGGCAGGCGAGACAGAGACCCCTGGCCCTGAGGAGGAGGCGTGAGACGACAGGCAGGTGGGGGACAGATGGCCAGAGCATGAAGCTGGCATGGGCTGAGCCGAGGCATCCGAGAGCTGCCAGGGGCCCCTGGCACTGCCATGCAGCAGCGCCAGGAAGGAGAGGGGACAGGATGGGAATGGGGGGAACAGGCACAGAAACAGGGATGTGGACAAGGATAGAGATGAGAATGGAAATTGGGACAGGAAAAGGGATGGGAATGGGGACAGCATTGGGAATGGGAATGGGCATGGGAATGAGGACAGGAATCATAGTGAGGACAGGAAAAGGGACAGAGATGCGAATGAGGACAGGGATAGGGATGGGAATGGGAACAGGAAAAGGGACACAAATGAGAATGGGAACAGGTGTAGGGATGAGAATGGGGTGGGGATGGAGATAGAGATGGGGATGGGAATGGGGATGGGGATAGGAACTGGGACAGAAACAGGAATGAAGACAGGGATGGGATGCTGGATAGGTGGCGAGTATGCACCCCAGGCCTGGGGCAGGGGCTGAGAAGGCAAAAAAGCAGCTTGCAGGAGCTGGAATAGGCAGGGAGTCACCCTCAACCATGGCATGGATGTGGCCACGTCAGCACTTCCCATTCCTGGTGTTCAGGGAAGAGCTCATGGAGTGGGGAAGGGTCCAAGGGTCAGTGCACGAACAGAGGATGCAGTGACCCACCCCTCAGAGAGGCTTGGAAGTGTAAAGAAGCTGGGGGCCAATTAACCTCACTGGCTAATTAGGACAGGAAGCCACAAGCTTAAACTGCAGCAGGGGAGAAGGAAGTTACGGGAAGGCTGATTTATAACTATGGGGACTTGGGAGAGTTAATGGCTCAGTTCTGGGTTAATGATACACCGGGAGGTCCAGGACCCTTTCCATGCCAGCAAACCATGGACCATGGGCATGAGAGGGGATGGTGGGGACCCAGCTGCTCCTTTGTTTGTCTCCAGGACACCCACACCTGTTCTGGGGGACAGGTCTTGGGAGGGTGGCCCTGGGCAGGGCTGGACGCTCCCTCTCCTGCCTGGCATCACCCCAATGCAGCTTGAGGGAGCAGCCGCAGCCCCCCCAGCACCAGGCAGGTAGTGGAGGGGGGCTGAGAGCAGCCTCCGGCTGTGGCTGCCCCACTTTATTTCACTGCCAAATGTGTGTCACCACCCCCGGAACTGAAACCAGAGGCTGCACCGGAGCCCAGTGGCCCTGGAGTGCCTGGGGGGGCCGGGTGACCTGCCACCACCACAGCATGGTGTGCTGAGGCGCTGGCACAGGAGACAAGGTGCCCCAAAGCATCACCCAGCTCACCAGCTGCCAGGAGAGAAAGTGAGACTGGAAATTCAGGACAGCTTTTGTGTTTGGACCAGATCACGAGAGAGTGGGGCTCCAAAGGGAAAACAAAACCTCTCCTTAGAAATTCTTTTATCCCAGGGAGCTCCCGCGTATCGTGTTTCGGGCCATTTATTTGTGCTGCTGACTGAGGCCATTGCTGCTGCCCTCCTGCACACAGAGTGGCTGGTGATGAGAATCCGGCAACAAACTCCTCATTTTTCAGAGGAAGACAGAGGAGATGTGTGAGGGTGAAGGACGGCGCCAGATTATTCCTGTGGAGCCATCCCTGGGAAAAGAAGAGGCAGCAGGGGGCAGATGACAGTGGGGCTAGGAGCAGACACCCTCTCTGCCCCCTTCTCAAGCACCAGCAGTGCCTGGGTGACAAGATGACCCTGCCTGGGTGGAAACCCTGCCCTGCAAACTTTCCCCTCTTCCTGTGGGGTGATTAGGGGAATGGAGGGGCACTGGGACAGTGCAGGAATATGTGCTCAGGGGAGGAATTTTTCCAGCAGCAATGTCTGCTTGTGGATGGCTACTGCTGTCCATTCCCTGGTCCTTGTGCCGGGATGCTTTGGCTCTCCCTGCCCTGCCCCTATCCAAGAAGCCTGGCTCAGAGGAAATGATGGGTCTTAGATCAGGTCACCTTCCCCTCCAGCACCCATTGTTGTGGTTTTTCAGCATCCTTAATGCCTCATTACCCCATTTGGGAGCAGGTAAGGAGAAGGAGAGGCTGCAAACCTCTGGATGGGACCTCTGAGGCCAAGGGGGAAGGTACTGTTGGGATTGGGGGGCATGGGGCCAAACTCTGTGGTGCTTGCAGGGGGTTGTACCCATATCTGGATGAAGAGGCCCTGGCAGAGGCTGCCAGCCTGGCAGAAACAGAGCAGGGAAACTGAGACACGTGCCTGGCATTTGGGGGACTCCTAGGTGTTCCCTTCAGGCAGGAAGGACCAGAGCAGAGCTACGGAGCTCAGCTGCACAGTACCTACCAGTCATTGCCTTGGGTGTGCAGGGGGGCCGGTGCTGGGCAGGGATCACCCGGTGCAGGGGGAGAATGGTCCCAGGAAGGGATACCCAGGAACCAGCAGATCCTGGATGCCAGGGCACAGGTACTGAAATGGGATCACCCAGGTGCCAACAGACCTCAGGGCCGCGGGATGCTGGGCTGAGGGCCGGGGGTCGCCAGTGGGGGTACCCGGAGTGGGGCAGCAGAATGAGCAAGGTGGGGCCAGGGACGGCGCCCCACTCCCAGCATTTGGAGATGTCGTGTCTGGGAGACGGTTTCGGTTTCTCAGCGGAGCCGGAGCTCTCACAAAGCCGCCGACTCGCCGGGGCTCGGCTCCCCGCAGACCCCGCCGCCCCGGGCCGCCCCCCGCCGCGGCAGACAAAGAAGGGACGGCACTTATTTATCCGCCTCCTTCCCGGGACCGGCGGGAGGGTGGCGGGCTGCGGAGGTGCGGCGAGCCACCGGGGCGGGCTGGCACGGCGCGGCGCGGCGCGGCACCGCCTGCACCCCGCAACAAAGGGCCGGAGCAGGAGGTGAGCGGCGGGGGCGGCGCCGGGGCTCGAACCTGCGGCCCGGGGCGGTGGGCGTGGCCGGGGGCGTGTCCATGCAAAGCCGCCCCCCGCGGCGGGCCCGCAACGGGGCCCAGTGGGGGCCGGGCCCCGCCCGGTGCCCGCCCCGCCCCGCTCGGTGCCCGCCCCGCCCGCCCGGCGCTCACGGGCCGGGGCCGCGGCTGCAGTCGCGGCCGAGAGATGGCGGGGGGCCGCGGGACCCCGGCGCGGCGCTGAGCCCCCGCCGCCCTCCTCACCGCCCGGCTGCCGCCGGGACCCCCGCGGAGGTAAGAGCGGCGGCGGGCGGCGGAGCGGATGCCCTGCGCGGGGGGCGCCCCGGGAAAACTTTCCGCCGCTCGGAACTCGCGCCTGCGGGTCCCCCGCGCTGCAACTTGCCGGTGGGCTGGGCAGGTGGGGCTTGGGCTGGTGCCGGCGGTGCGGTGCTGGGACCCCATCCCCGAGCTGGTGGCAGCACCGGGTGGGTTGGGGACCCCCCGCTCCCCGCCTCGCAGCGGGGTTATACCGAGGTGGGGGGACCCTGCCGGTCCCCCTGCTCCTGGGAGCCGCGGCTGGGAAGGCGCGCTCCGGTCCCGCTCGGGGCGGGGGGACTGTCGCAGGGGACGGGGGCGGGTAGGGAGCTCCCGGGGCATGGGGGTTGCGGTAGGGCTCGGCGGCGAGCGGGTGCCGGGGGACACACACACGCACACGCCGTAGAACGCCCGGCACCCTGGCGCAGGCTGCCGGAGCCCGCCCCGGTGGGACGCCGAACCCCGACGGGACGCCGAGCCCCGGCAGGACCCCGCGCCCCGGCGGGCGGGGGCTGCGCGGAGGACGCCTGGGCGGGGGGCGCAAGGGACAGTCGGCGCTCCCTGGGGACAGGCCAGGCGTACCAGAACGCAAAGTTGTGCAAAGTTATTTCCCGGGTGCACGGGGCCGCGCTGGACATTTTGCGTTATTGTATTATGTTATGTTAATTTTTTTTCCCTATTTTCCTATTTCCCCCCCCTTCCCACTGATGGCATCGTGCGCCGTGGCCGGAGGTGGGCCAGGCTCCCCCTCTTACTGCCTATCCTTCCTCTATTGCTTTTCCCTCCCAAAATGTTTCCTGCTCTCTCCCGAAGCCACGGGGAGCAGGCGTGCAGGCAGCCCTGCCCCTGAGCCCCCCGGGGTACTGCCGAGGCATCCCCTCAGGCCTCTTTGGGGGTTCGATCCCCAAAAGGAGCCCCTGTTCAGACGGAAAACCTTTGCCTAATTGCTTGGGCTCGGCGGCGCTGGGTTGACCAGCCTGGGGAAGGGGGGGATAAAGCCGAGTGGGATTTTGATCTTCCTGCGGCAGCACAAGCAATGGCCAAACTTTAATTGCTAAAAAACCCCTCCAAGCCCAGACGGCCCGGGGGCTGGAGGGCAGGAATGCGGCCGCACTCCCCTGGAGTTCTCAGTTTCCTCGGAGTGCAGATGACCCTGGAAATGGAGATTTCCTGGCCAAGGTGCACTCCAGTGGCCCGTTTCCCGTTCTGCTTCCTTGGAATTTGCCTTTCCCAGCCGGGTCTGGGTGCCCCCCACTCACCGCCGGCCCTTTCCCCTCTCCTCGCCCTGCGCTTGCTGCGCTCCCCTCCTCTCCCTCTTTTCCTTTGTTTGCCATCTCGCTCCCTGTCTCTGACGCGTACGCCGCTCCATCCAAATGCAATAGTAGGATTTGCCAGAATTATTTCCTAAAGCTGCCGGGGAGAGGGGGGAGGTTTGGATGGAGGGGGGTTATTTAACTGCAACCAAATGGAGTTTTGGCTGGTGGAGGAATTGGGGGTGCAGGCTGTCCTGGCCTGGCGCTGATGGGAAAGGCAGAGCCTGGGAGTGGGTGGGAGAGGGGGGAAGGCAGCCTGAAAAGGGACCGAATACCAGTACAATGGAGCAGAGCTGGGTGTGCTCAGGGGCAGAGGAGCAAATTGAAATATTTACTGACCCCAAAGGCAAGAAGGAGAAAAAAATTATGCAGCCCCAGGGAACAGTGGTGCCACCACACTCGAGGTCTTACCTGCTACTGGTGACAGTGCTGCTGCCCTTGCCCTGCTTGGGGCTGGGACTGGTGGTGTGGGTGCTGTGCCCTGCAGGAGAGGCCAGCCAGACCACCCAGGTGGGGTGCGGGATTGCCCCCCTTGCAGCTCAGTATCTCTCTCTCCGGGGTGCCCCAAAGGGTTCCCAGCCATCCATCCAGCTTCTTTGGGTGTGCCTGTCCCCTCTGGGGTTGTGTGGTGGCAGCTGGCAGAGCCCTGGAGGGCATGGCTTCATGGGGGTGTCACGGTGGGGACCCCTATTCC
This sequence comes from Phylloscopus whistleri, assembly GCA_017589585.1. NCBI lineage: Eukaryota > Metazoa > Chordata > Aves > Passeriformes > Phylloscopidae > Phylloscopus > Phylloscopus whistleri. The sequence continues at coordinate 6,052,784 of JADMLD010001393.1, read as the reverse complement.
CACCGAGCTGACCCCCTTTGGCTGGGCTGGCTGGACACTCCCCGCATGCCTGAGCCCACCCGGATACCGTGGCACAGCGCATCCCACCCAGGCGTGCAGCTCCCTGGGGACGTGAGGGGCTTCCCATCGTGAGCCTCCTCCCAAATCCCGCCTGAAGTGCCCTGGAGACCCCCAGGAGGATGCGGCCTGGGGAGAGGGGCCTGACCCAGGGGATGGCATATCCAGCAGGGGCCGTGGGGTGCGCGGGGGACACTGTGCACTGTGCCGTGCCGGGTGCGTGTGTGGCTTGCTGGAGGCAGCTTGGCGGACTCCGCTCCGTGCCGGAGCCCCAGGGAGTCCAGCTGCCTGGCACACAGGCAGGGCTTTTTTTTTCTCTCCCTCTTCTTTTTCTTCCTCTTTTATTTATGAAAAAAAAAATCCCTTTTTTTTTTTTTTTTTTTTTTTGTACGTTCTTGGAATAATGAAGTCCAGATTTCCTTCATGTTGGAAAGATTTGATCCCAGCTCTGCTTGCTGTGGCTTTGCTGGGGGCTGGGAGGAGAGGTGGGGAGGCGAGGGCTAGGAGTGGGACCCCTTTGGGTGCCAGGGCAGGGGGAGCCAGCCCAGTGCGGGGCTGGGGATGCTGCAGCTGAGGGGGGATGTGAGGAGGGATGGAGGGATGCTCCTCACCTGGCCAAGGCTTGCCAGCCGGGGTGGAGGAGGGCACTGCAACGGCTCTCGCTGCGTTTGCCTCACCCTGCATGTTCACCAAGGAGGTGAGGCTGTGGCCCCCCGATTTGTGGCCCCCACCCCCCAGTCTGAGCAGAGTTCAGCCTCTCAGGGCTGGCTTCCAGTCCTCCCCGGAGGATGCTGCTTGCCAGCGGGTGATGGAGAGCGGGATGTGGGGCTTGTACCCCTCAGGGGAGTGGTGGGTGCAGTGAACTGACATCCCTCCCACGTGTGCCCTCCTTGGCAGGCTCGGCTCCCCCAGACTCCCCTCGATCTCGGTGCCCAGGTGCGTGCCCACCATGCCCGTGGTCAGTGTCCTCCTCTGGGCCACCCTGCTGACTCTGGGCTGGCGGGCTGCCCATGCCAAGGACCACGGCTTCGCTACCCCCAGGGTTCAGCTCTCCTTCAAAGGTAAGAGTCTGGTTGTTGGAGTGGGGGGCAGGGTGGGACCCCAAGATGGAGGAAACCATGGGCACCCCAGTACTCGCTCCTTCTTCTCCTCCTCCTCGCTCAGGGGGCAGCAGCAATCTGCACCCTCAGAAATCTCCATGGGGATCCATATTCAAGTGTGGCTGAGCTCCCAATCTGCACCAGCATACGCAGTCTTGGGGGGCTGGTAGCCTGCCTGGTCCCCCCAGTACGCTTCCTGTTGTGGGTGGGTGGCTCCCTCCATCTGGCAAAGCTGGGTGCTGAGGTGTGGGAAGCCCCCCGGCAGCACCCCGATTCCAGACAGCAGCTTGACGCCGCCCCGACCCCCCCAGCTGGTATTAACGCCTGGGAGCTGGCAGGGAGCCGGGAGAGGCAGGAGGGGAGGGTGCTGGGTGGGGGGAAGGGGCTTAACCATTTCGTACCGGGGCTGCTTAGCCCACCCAGCCACTCTAAGAGCTCTGGGGGCACCCCTGGGTCAGCTTTGGGGTGCACATTGGTGGAGAGGTTTGTCTTGAGCTCCTGTTCTGAGATTGCTGAGCAGGGCAGGCTGGGGCTGATGAGGCAGATCCCAGGGCTGCAAACCTTGAGAAGCAGGATGGAAATTGTTCCTGCTGGGGGCTTGCCTGCTTGGATGTGTGTCAGGAGGTGACAGACATGAGGAGTCTCACGTCTGCCTCCCCTTGGGGTCTGTGGAAGAGCTGGGGCTGTGCTGCCTGTGCCTCTTCTTTGCTGTCCCACTGTGCCTTTGCCCTCTGGTCACCTACTGAACCTGTGAGCCCAAGGATATGGTGGCAGAACTGACAGTGAGCACAGCAGAGCCAGGCAGGAGGGGCCGGGAGGGCTGACAGCAAATGCGATGAAGCAGCAATAGCCATGGGTGTTACAGGCTGGTCTTGACAGAAAAAATGGCTGGTATGAGGAGTCTGGGGACAAGTCTAGGCTGGAAAGCAGTGAGCAAGTTCCTCCCCAGAGGCAAGCACCACTTTCCTCTCCAAACAGCCTTTTTGGAGGGTTTTAGGAGTTGCTGGGGCATTTTAGCTGCTGTACAGATTATTCCCCACCTTGGCTTAAAACACCTCTTCCTCACAGCTGTGGGGAGGGGAGGCTCCAACAAAGTCCCAGCTGGACCTGGTACCCACAACTACGGTGTGCTCCAGGAGTGTGATTAATTCTGGATAAGCATAGTAAAGCTTGCTGTGCCACAGGTTTTTTTAGGGGCTGATTTGGGGTTGGTTCTTTTTGGCCCCAGCTGATTGGAGCAATGGTTCCTGGCTGTACTCAGGATCTCCAGTCCTTCTCCCTCCTGTTGGAGGTGGTCTGGCAGAGCTCCCCCTGCCCTTGCTGCCTAGAGGGGGGATTTATGGTGGGAGAAGGGCTGATTTGCACTGGCACATGGAGAAGAAATGCCAGTGGTTTACTAGATCCAAGCACATCGGGGTTGGGAAGGGGTGCCACTCACCTCTTTCCTGCCTGTACTCTGACAAGGGTGGCAGTGGTGGAGAATTTTCCCAGGGTCTTCCTCGAGGGCCAGCTGGGAGCCATACACCATAGTGCTGGTGAGCAGCTTCCTGAGTTCATCATCTGTCTGCAGCCTCCCTCAAGCCATAGAATCATGCCATATTGACATGGTGTGTGACAGTGTGACAGTGACAGTGGCACTTTGTGGATGGTCCAGCCCCTTTTCTTGCCTGGAGAGGCAGGGATGATACCCAAATGCCCAGCCCCAAATCTCCCAGTGCAGCTGCAGACAGTGGGGTTGGGTATGATGAGTCTGGGCTGGGGGGCATTGGTGTGATGAGTTTGGCTGGGCTCTGCTGTCAGGGATGGCAGTGGTGCCACAGGGGACCAGGTGGCCCTTTGTGCAGCCACAGCTTCTGGGGTTGGGGTGCGGGTCTCTACCACAGCATCCAGAGGGCTGAAGCATCTCAGTGCCAGGATGGGATCAAGGTGGCCTTGTGGCCAGAGTGCCGGGGAAGGAGCCACGATGTCCCCAAGTGTGTCCCCTGGCGCCTTGCCTGGGCGGCCGCGCTGCCTGGAGCCCTGCCAGCTGCGGGAGCGTCTCTGGGTTTGTTTGCCTTTGCTTGTTATCGTGCGCCAGAGGTTTGTTGCAGCTCCCCGGGGCCTGCGTCATCCTCTACGGAGCCCCGGCGTCTCTGAGTGCATTAAAAAAAAATACATCTATAAAATACTGAAGTGATAGGAAAGGAGTGGGAACTGAGCTCCTGTGTCCTGGTGCAGGGTGATGGGCCGGGCAGGGTCAGTCCTCCCCCCATCCTGTCACCCCTGTGGTCTCTTTACGTGTGTCCTCCTCTCAAGGCTTTCCTGTCCATGTGCCGGCAGGAGGAAGGTGACCAGCATGGAAAGAACAGTGCTGGGAGCGGCTCCGGCACAGCTCCCTTTTGCCAACAGCTCTTCCCAGATCCCAGCCCAGTGCTGGCCAGAAATAGGGTGGATATTTTTAATCATCTCTGTGCTAACAATTCACTCACTCCCCACACTGCTGTACACATCCTGTGGCCCCCTCTGCCCTGGGCCTTCCTCCGGGCCAGGGGCTCGAGCACCAGAGAGGCTGGCCCATTCCCCACGAGGAGACGATGATGATGATGGTGATTCATCCCTCCATGTCCTGCTCCCTGTCCAGCGTGGGAAAAGCACGGGGGAAGGAAGGGTGGGCTCTTGCCCCTCATTATGGCGGGAAGCCCTCGAGGTCAGGGCTCTCCATGGGGCGTCCAAACAGGAGCTGCTCCCTGGAGCGAGGGGAACAACCCTGCTGGCACCTCTCGGAAAAGCTGTGGCTGAGGTCCAGCCAGGGGCAGCCCTGGCTGGGAGGGGCAGGGTGAGAGGCAGGGCAGTTCCTGTGGGGGAAAAAAAATTAGTTTAAAAAGAATGAATTGAGCACAGAGTCTCCTCTGGGCTCCATTGCCAGCCCCCTGTGTGGCCTCGTTCTTGCCTGCCTCGTGCCTCAGTTTCCCCTCCCACCCCACTGGCATCTCTGTCGGTGGCCAGGAGATAGCAGCGCATTTGATCTGGGCCAGGGGGTGGCAGATGGCTGGAGAGGAGCCCGGACAGGGGACCACGTCCTGGGGGCCACCCAGGCGCCCTCCTAAGCTGCTGCAGCTGTGGGCACTGCTTGGTGACAGCAGGATGGGATAAACGGGGCTGCAAGCAGGGCCAAGGGCTTAGGGACAGCCAGTGCTGGGAATGTGCTGGGAACACTGGGGCTGTTGGTCCCCACCCTGGCGTGAGTGCCCCATGCTGCTTCTCAGACCCCGTAAAGGTCAGGGGGATGCCTTAGTCCCCTTTCCCGTGCCCTAAGGGGCGGGGACATGGGGCTGAACCCTGTGACCCCTAAGAGGATTTCCTTGGCTGGGACACTGGGGGGCTGCAGCAGGGCCACTCCACCCGCTGGGACCGGCTGCTGCTGGGGCTGAGCTCCCTGGCTCCGGCTGTGAAGCTCCATAAGCTCCTTAAACCCTCCCCCGCCAAAAAAACCCTGTGCAATTTCAACCTCCCCCAGCCTATATCTAATAAGCTAGTTATCCCTTAAATTAACAATGCTCCTTATGGAACAGCGTGGCCCTTCCTGGGGTCCTGGCATGGGTGTTCTCCCCACTCCAGTGCTGCTTGGGCACAGAGCAAAGGGCCTGGAGCAGCCAGTTTCCACCCGGCACCATGCCCTCCCCTCAGGGGCTGTGGAAAGAAATGATGTCCAAGCGTTAAACAAAAAAGCCCAGAGCAGTGGGTTGGGGCACCTCAGCTCAGCGCTTTGTTTTTGGGGTGATTAAAGTCTTTTTTTCTGAAGCCAAGCTCTTTCCTGATGGGGATTTCATGCTGCTGGAGCATCCCCTGACCCAGCCAAGAGCCTGGTTACCACTGCAGAGTGATGCTCGGTAGGGACAGGGTCCCCCCCTGGCCAGCGCTGCTCATTGGGGAACATCCACACACCAGCGTTTGGGGCAGGCTGGCCCGGGGATGAATCAGCGGTTTCTGCTGAAAAAATGTGGGTTTTCTTTTTTTTTTATTGTTTTTTGGCTTGCGCCCAACCAGCCGGGCTGCGATGGCTGCGGGGAGCACCCGGCCGGCACCTCTTTCATCCCGAGGGATTTGACCCGGGTGGCTGCAGCACCTGTCCTCTGCCACGGGTGCCAGCACGGGGCGATGCTCCAGGGGGGCTGGAGATGATCGAGGGTGGAAGGCAGCAAGCCGGAACAGGAGTCATTTCATCTCCCAAGCTCCTGCAAGGCAGCTTCGGTTTCCTCCCACCTGTGAATCGGTTAAATGGGAAAAGAGTTTGGCTGGGGGCCACGGAAACTCTCTTATTATATGTAATTAGCTTAATTACATCATAAATAACCCATCAAGGGGTAGCGGAGTGACGCTCAAACAAATAAGCAATTCTGCTTTCATCGGACGACCCACCCAGCTCTTTGATCAGCCCCAATAACAACAAATGCTTTAACCACGAGAGGGGACACATCCAGCCCCCCCGCCCCGTCCCTCTCCCGGCATTGCTCCCCATCCTTCCCCTCTGACGCGTACCCAAAAAGCTGCATCTCAGATTTCAAGTAGGGAAAAAAATTAGTAGGGAACATAATCAAAATTTGGGACACGCTTCTAAGTTTGTGGGATAAAACGCTGCAGGATGGAGATCGGATTTATCCCTGCTGTGCCAGGCTCCCTTGGGATCAGTGCTGGGCTTCTCCATCGGCATTTAAAGTGAATTCTTTCTTCCCCATGCAAAGAAAGGCGCTGGCTCCGCCAGCGGGGGGCGGGGGGGGGGGGGGTTGGGGAGGGTAGGGGAGGCAGGAGTGCGGTTATTGAATATAAACACGCCGTGTAATTTACATGCTAATTATGTTGAATGCGCTACAAGCCCATAATTAGAATCTAATTAGGTGAGAGCGCCTGTAATTGGTTTTGGGGAATGCAGTGATGATGCACCTGGGGAGGTGACCCGCTCGGGTCGTTAACGCTTCATGCTGGTGCCTTGGTGATGTTTGGGAGGATTTGGGGGGCTGGGGTGCGGTGAGGAGTCCCTCGGGGTGCTTGGTTTATCGGGAACCCCCAAAATCTCCCTTTTGCTTTGGAGATCAGCACTGGTCTCCATGCCAGTGAGTGATGGATAGGGACCACTCACCCAATGGGGGCCAGTGGTGACAGCCAGCAATAGTGGACAGCTGCTGGAGCTGGGAATGCAGCCCGAAATTGGCATTGCAGGGGCTCTTTGGCTTTGCAGAGATGCAATTGGTCGGTGGTGCTGCAGGCAGAGCATCGCATCGCATCGCACCTTGGTGCCAGCCCTCGGGCTCCTAGCCGCCGGCATCACTCGAGGGCGCAGGGTAATTACAGCTCAACACCCAAGGACACAAAACGATTCCGGGCAGGCGAGTCCTGGGGGGCTCCGTGGGGGCTCTGCGGAATGTGATGAGGGGACGGTCCCCAGGGAGGCCACCTTGGCTGCGATGCCGAGCGGCTCCTGGCTCCGGTGCTTGGCAATTAAAATAGGATTAGGCTCCCGGCCAGCCGGAGAAGCTCTGCCGGTGCCGGGATTGGCAATGGCGAAGCAGGAGGGAATATGCTCGTTGGGGCGCATCGGCTAATGAGCCGGCTTCTTCAGCCCGGCCGGGGCCTCTGCCCTGCTTCATCCCCAGGGGCACCCCATGGCTGCTGGCGGCGGGTTTGGAGACACAGTGACACTGGGGGATTAGGCAGTGCGATGGAGGTTTGGGAGGTCAAAGGTTGTGGCCGGGTCTTGCCCACCCCGCCATCGCCTTTGGAGAGGGCGTTACGGGGCAGCGGGTCCGTCACCGCCCTGCTTTGGGAGTGCCCCCTCTGATCGCTGGGCCGTGGGGGGTTGAACGGATCCCCCGATGGGGGGCCAAGGCCCTTTGTGCTACTGGCCAAGTCCTGGAGACGCCCATCCTAATGGATGTGTGTGGGATATTTGAGGCTGTCACTGACGTGGAACCCTCCACCACCAAGTGTCCTGGTGTTCCAGGATCCTGGGGCTGTTGGTGCTGGCATTCTCAGGCTGGGCAGGGATGGCAGATGAGGGGCTGTCCTGGCATGGGGGCTCCTGTCCAGTTTGCCATCCCTGTCTCAGCCTGCTCCAGGTGTCTCTGTCCTGAGTGGGAAACCTGGGGATGCGGTTCCATCATTGGCAGCTGGGGACGAGCTCTTCTGCTCTGGCCTGTGTCACTCACTGCCAGAGCCACCCTGCCCTTTCCTGGCTCCTGAGCTCTGGTCCCCACCAACACCAGCATCGCACTGAGGGAGGCACCAGCACACACACAGAGTGTGGGGCACACACCTGTACACACACAGTGTATGGGCCAGTGGGGCAGCTTCAGGATATAGGACAGGCAGGGACCAGACCCAGTGTGCCGTGGCACCGTCAGGGACTGCTACAGGATAGGCTGGGGACACCATGGGTGGCATGTGAGCCAGCACCAGCAACAGGGAGCATCTGGAGCCCAGATGGGCCAGGCAGGAGGAGGAGCCTGCTGTGGGTGGGTGGGTGAGTGACTCCCTGGTCCCCCATCCTTGGCACTGTTCCACTGCACCTCAGCCATGGCCCCCCTGCCTGCAGCCCAAATTCCAGCCCCCTGCACATGCCCACCGTGCTCATCCTGTCCATCCAGCCCGGGCAGACAGGCAGGCCCCCAAGCCAGGGGAGGTTCATATCCCATGACTCCGTTTCCCGCAGCCGGCTCCGACGGGTTCCCACACGGAGTGTGTGCACTGCCCTCACTGCCACGGCTGAGTGGGTCCAGCACCTCTGCAGGTGCCCCACTGCAGGACTGGGGAGCACCACTGTCAGCCTTGGGACACAGGGGCTGCCCTGGCTGGGAAGGGACTCTGAGGGCACCTGTGGGATATTCCAGTCCCTTGTGCAGCTGGAAGGTCAGGGAGATCTGCAGGCACTTGGCCTCCCACTGGGAATGGAAGCTGGCTGCTGGAACCCTGCCGGGCGCTGCCTGGAAGCCAGTGTGATGCTTCCTGACACTGACCTGTGGGACCCTGCTCCACTTCTCCCCAGAGCTGCCCCCGGTGCCTGCACAGAGAACCCCTCTTCATGGAGGCAAGGGTTCTCATTGGATCAGTGTGTCATGGATGTGGCATCCAGTGGCTGTTGGTAGCATCCAAAAAGGATGACAACGCCAAAGGGTATGGCATCTGGGGCAGATGGCATCCCATGAGGGTGACAACCAATGGCTGAGGATGGCATCTGATGGTTGTTCGTGGCATCCAAAGAGGGTGACACCTTTTAAAAGAGTGGCATCTCCAAAGGGGTTGGCTTCAGATGCTGATGGCATCACATCGAAGTGACATCCAATGGCTGTTGATGGCATCCTAAGAGAGCAGCTCCTCCAAAAGGAAGCATCCAGGGCAGATGTCATCCCATGGAGGTGACACCTGGTATTTGGGGGTGGTATCCAAAGGGGGTGACACCTCCAAGGGGAATGGCACCTCCAAAGAGTGGCATCTCCAAAGAGGTGGCCTCCAGGGCAGATTGTATCCTGTTGGGGCAGGGTGCTCTGTCTTACTTTTCCCCTGGTCCCTGCTGCGTGGTTCTTGGCACTGGCCCACATCATCTGCAGCACTTCTGCCTTCCATCTGGCTGCCTCATTGCACTTGTGAATATTCATGACCCTCATTATCCTCTTTCACTCCTTGCTCCCACACTTAGGCTAAAAATAACTTTCCAAGGGGGGATGGGATATGCAGGGTGGGGGAGAGGCTCATCACCTCCCCTGGAGCTGGTTCTTTGGGGTCCCAGCTCTCCCATCCTAGGAGCCAGAGGCTTGGCTGGAACATGGGGTCACAGTGCAGGAGGGTGATGATGCTGGAAGTTTTAGGAGCTGTGGTGTCTAGGCTGGGGTGGCAGAGAGCCCTGGCCTCCTGCTCCATCTCAGTGGCAACCTCCACTCCCTGCTGTGGGGTGCTGGATCTCCTGAGCCCAGGTTCTGATGATTTCTCTTCTGGCCACTGTTGGTTGTCCCAACTGGCCATGAGCATCCCTGTCGTTGTCCCTTGTCCTGCATAGAGGTGGCAGTATCATGATGCTCATGGAGTGGAAAGTGGACACCTCTTCTCATGGGTTGTCCTCCAGCTGGGCCCAGGCTTGGACTGAGGGATGACAATGGCAAAGACTGGGGTCCCTGGAGTACTGACACCTTCCCCTTTCCCCCTATAGAGCTGAAGGCAACGGGCACGGCACACTTTTTCAACTTCCTCCTCAACTCCAGCGACTACCGCATCCTGCTGAAGGATGAGGACCACGACCGCATGTATGTGGGCAGCAAGGACTACGTCCTCTCGCTGGACCTCCACGACATCAACCGCGAGCCCCTCATCGTAAGCTGCCGGTGCAGGGCAGGGGGGAGCAGGTGGAAGGGGTTGATTGGGCACTTTGGGGACCTTTCGGATGCTCGATGGGCATAACTGGTGCTGGTGAGAAAGTGGTGGGGGCAGGTGGGAGTCCTGGTCTCCCCTGGGTTGGTGTTTCCACAGATCCATTGGCCCGCGTCCCAGCAGAGGATCGAGGAGTGCATCCTGTCAGGCAAGAACAGCAATGTGAGTAACCACTATGAACACTCTTCTGGTAGTGGAGTGGGGCTGGTGCCTGGTGCTGGAGGGGGATTTGTGTCCCTGTATCCTGCTCTGGAAAAGACATCCCCTAGCATGTACAGCTATGTCAAGATGGGGTGGCACTCCAGGGTGTTGCAGTCATGTCCTGTCACCTATTGTTCCAGCCAGGCAGGTCCTGGAGAGCTTTCTGGGCAGATAGGAGGCCAAGCTCCCTATGCTGCTTCTTCCTACCAGCCAGGGCTGGGCCCTCTGGCTTGCCAGCTCGTGGCCCATGCCAACCCCTGATCCATGCTGTCCCATGCCACGTGCCATCCAATGGCCTGTTCCATCCCATGCCCACACCAGCATGGCCCCTCTGCAATCCATAGCCCCCGTGCTTGTGTTGATGTGTTCTCCTCTGCTTCCCAGGGAGAGTGCGGCAACTTCATCCGCCTGATCCAGCCCTGGAACCGGACACACCTCTACGTGTGTGGCACTGGCGCCTACAACCCCATCTGTACCTTTGTCAACCGCGGGCGCAAAGCCCAGGTGAGGGGCGGGAGGGATGGCGGTGCTCAGCTGGAGTCTGGCACGGTGGTGCTGGTACAGCCACCAGGGCACTGCGGTGGGATGGGGGCTTGGCTCAGCTCTGCTGGCTGCGGGGGGAGGTTGGGGGCTGAAGGCTTTGGGCAAGGGCTGGCTGGGGGTGACTGTGGCTAACAGTGTTGTGCTGCTGAGCGGGCCCGAGCCATCTCCACAGACCAAGGACTTCTCTTCACGCTGGAACTTGGCTGTACTCTGATGGCAGCTTCCTCACAACGTGCCCTCTCACCCTGCTGGCTGCAGCCACTGCTGGATCTCCACTGGGACGAGGGACGTGTCAACCCAGCTTCCCACTTGCTGCCAGGCTGCTGAGCCCCTCACCATAGATTCCAAGGATGCCAGCACTGGTGCTGCACTGGGAGAACCGTGCAGGGATTGTGCCATCGCGTGTGGCCATGTCAGGAACACCCCTGGATGGATGTCACCCAGGACCAAGGACTACAACGTGCAGTGAGAGGGTGGCATCAAAGCTGCATGCCGCCAGGCAGGATGTGTGGCAGACAGAGGAGCATTTTCAGGACAGCCTTGGGACAGAGCCAGTCTCTGCAAGTAGCAGCATGAGTTTCCCAGGGGTCCCAAGCCCTGTGAGGTGTCTGTCCCCTCCACACTGGAGTGACAGGTCCCAGGCTGTGTCTTCTCATGAGGTTGGAGAGGGAGTCACCAGCTCAAACTGAGGGAGGATCACGACGCTGGATATGAAGGACGGGCATCTGCCTCAGAGCCCCCAAACATGGGCATTGAGAGAGGTGGATGCTGCTGGGACCGTTCCATGTTGGGATTGGATTGGGACTGAACTGGGGAGTGGCAGTATATGAGGAGGACCTAGCATGCTAGTACAGTTGAGGACAGCACTAGTTGTCCAGCAGAGTTAGTGGCAGTGTGGAAGTGTTCCAGTGACCCCATGGTGCAAATAGCTTTGGTGCTGAGGCGTTGTTCATCAACACAGGAGGAACAAGGTGGCAGGTGCCATTTTTGAGCCCTCAGGTGTGAGCCCAGCCCGGCTGGCTGTGGGCAGCCATCTCTCCACTCTCTCCTACCCCATGCTAGGGCACCCCAGTTCTGTGGGAGAGAGCAGGATCCATCCTGGAGAAGCTCCTGCTGGAGGCCAGCCCAGCCTGGAGCATCAAGGAACCCAGGGGGACAGCAGTGCTAATGCTCAATGGGCATCCATCACCCCAACTCTTGGGGTCCCCTGCTCACCCCTGCCCTGGGGGGTCCTTCCCCTGCTGGCGCTAACTCTCTGCCCTGCTCCTTTTCCCCAGGGGTTTCCGCCGAGCCAGCCGGGAGGCCGGGAAAGCAGATCCACCGACAGCCCCCTCAGCCCGAGACCAGCACAAAGCAAGGTGGGAACCGGTCTGGGAGCCCGCCGCAGCCGTGCCCGCCTCTCCCAGGGGCACACCAGAGCCGCGGGCTCCTTCATCCCACTGGCATGTTTCCGACCCCTGGGCCAGGTGCCCCGTGCCGTGGGCATCCCCGCCATCCCCTTCCCTCCCAGCACAGCATCTCCCGGCCACCGGCCTGGCGTTGGCTTTCCTTCTCTCACTAACTCTTTCCTCCTAGTCCATGTAGGATCCTCCCATGGGGGACACTGTCAGGGATGGTGGCTCTTCAACCACCGTGACTTTGCCTGATTCCAGGCTTGCTGTGTCCCTTGGAAGTGGGACCATGTGTCGGCAGAGCCGCAGGGCTTGGGATGATTCAGGGGAGGATGCCAAAGTGATGTGCAGAAGAGGTGTTTGGGTAGGGCATGCAGAAACATTACTGACAAGCTGCTTCACCTTGCCCCATGAGGGCCTTGTGTCATCCTGGCAGGCAAGTGCACTCAGGGAGGTGACAGAATCCCTGGCTTCTGGGAAGACCCCAGTGTGCAGCCCACCCTGACAGTGTCACCCCCGAGCCTCCGGACTAACATGGGTCAGTGCATGGGCTGGGGAGCATGGGGGACATGGGCACCCCAGTGCAGCCTGGGGCTCCCCCAGCTCCTCGGGTGGTCGGGGACCAAGGGTGATGCTTGGCAGTGAGCATCTCCCCAACTGTGGGCAGCTCCTGCTGCCAATTCCCCAGTGCCAGCTGGGAAAATGCCATTGCCATTTTAGCCTCCTCAGGTCACTTCAGTTCCTCTCTCCCTGCTGGGGAGAGGGTGTGTGTCCTAGCAGGAGCTCCCTGGGGGCTGCCAGCACATGCTTCCTGGCAGCTCTGGTGCATTTCAAGGTGCGTAAGCAGCATCAGCACCACAATGGCTCCTGTGTTGCCTGACCAGGAGGGTGAGAGGATTGAGCCAGTGCCAGGGCTGTGCTGGAGAGAGAGAGAGAGAGGTTGTCCATGTGAGGCGTTTGCCTGCTTCAGGGGCAGGGCCAGCGTTGGGCAGAGGTGTTTGTGATGGTGGTGGTGCCACAGACTGCGCAGCTCAGTGATGTGGATGGTGAAACATGCCCATCTCTCGGCCTGAGTGCCCCAGGAGGAGCTGGTGTGAGCAAACCCTCCAGTGGGAGATGTCCACGGTGAAATCCCAGCCTGTCACCCCCTCTTGTTCTTCCCAGAGCCAGACCTCTGCAAGGACCCTGCTGGCCTCTCAATGGATGATGGCTGTCACCATGTCCATCACCCATGTGCCAAAGCCAGGGCACGGGGTCAGTGGGCATCTGCCCAGTTTGGTTGCTTAAGGTCTCCCCCATGCCCAGGCTCCCCATGGATACTCTCTGCTGCTGCTTTGTCTCAGCTGAAGGTGGTCCCTATGCCAGGGTGAGGAGTGACCTGGCTGGCCAAGCCTGTCCCCAGCACTGGCAGGGGATTTTGAATGTGCCTCCAGAGGCAGTGTGGGTCTCGCTCCTGGCTGGGAATGTGTGATGGTGCCAGAGATGGCCACAGGGAAGGCAGAAGTGACAGTGGGGAGACATCCCACAGAGCAGCCACAGCATCTCACCGTGTGAAGAAAAGCACTGGAAAATGGCCCCTGGCGAGAGAAGTACAGTGGGTCCAACAGCCAAGCTGTGCCAAGCTGTGCCAAGCTGTGCCAAGCTGTGCCAAGCTGTGCTGCAGGCCAAACCCTGCTTGCTGAAGCTGCTGAAACTGTGTGACCTTGCTGGGCAAGTGACAATGTGCAGCACAGCCAGCTGGATTGAAGAGGCAGTCAGAGGGGATTTTTCCCAGACCTGGGGGATGGATGCCCCACTTCAGCCTGATGGCTCAGCCAAGTCTCCAAGTGGTGGAGGGCATGGAGAAGCACCCAGTGTCTTTGGAGGAGTCGCTCACAGGAGCTTCAGCTTCTCAGGAGACCTGCAGACAGACCCCTTGTGTGGTCCATCCACATCTGTCCTCGCTGCTGTGCGCCATCCTGGAGGAGGCTGCCTCTCCTGATGGGCTTTGGGAGCTGTCACGTGAATGGAGGGATGAAAGTCTAACCAGCTGCTCTATTTGCTTCCTTCTCCAGGATTATATCTTCTACCTGGAGCCAGACAAGCAGGAGTCAGGCAAGGGGAAGTGTTCCTACGACCCCAAAGTAGACACTGTCTCTGCATTAATAAGTGAGTCCTGTGGCTCCTGGTGCCAGTGCTTCCTGCGCTGGGCAGAGGGAATATGCAGGCGGGATGGAACAACTGCTTCCACCAGGAGCAGGGTTCCTACTCCGCCAATCCTGCTGGCTTCAGCTGGCCAGGCACCTGGCCCAGCAGAGATGGGGATCGTGGTTACAGACCAGTGCCAACTTCCAGAACTCTGAGATGATCAAAGGAAGTGGCACTTGGGTTGCCTGGTGGCTACCAGCCAGGTCTGGGGCTGGCAGCTGAAGAAGGTGGGTGGATGGGATGAGGTGGGGATTCCTGGCTGATTCCATTGCCTTCTGCAGATGAAGAGCTTTATGCTGGTGTCTACATCGACTTCATGGGCACGGATGCAGCCATCTTCCGCACCATGGGCAAGCAGACAGCCATGAGGACAGACCAGTACAATTCCCGCTGGCTCAATGGTGAGTTCAGGGGTGGCCTAGGTGCCCTGGGGACCTCATGGCTCCAGCCCCAGAGATGAGACCTGTCATGTGGTACTGCATCCTTCTGAGACAGAGACAGCAGCCAGCATGGGCAGGTGGATGGATGGATGGATGGATGGATGGATGGATGGATGGATGGATGGATGGATGGATGGGTGGATGGATGGATGAATTGATCATGGAGGGTGGATGGATGATAGGTGGATGGATGGATGGATGGATGGTGGATGGATGATGGATGGATGGGTGGATGGATGGATGTGAAGGCACTAGAGCAGTTATAGCTGTGTGGGGCAGTGACAGACATGCCTGGAGCTTTGCTGGGCGGTGAGAACAGACTGGTGAGAGATGAGGCTGGCTCTGTTGGTGTCAGTGCATGGGTTTCTGCAGCACCGTGATGTCAACCGTGTCGCCTGCAGTCGGTGACCCCAAACGTTCATTCTGCCCCCCTCGGAGCACCCCTGCCTGTGGGGCAGCAGCTGAGTAAACAGAGCAGAGCAGATGGGAGGATCCTGCCAGGCCAGGGAGCCAGCGGGGTGGTAACCCGAAGAGGGGGAGCTGTCAGCACAGGCTGGACACCAGCTGATGGATGGCAGAGAGAAGCTTCCTGAGAAGCTTCCATGCTGTGCGGTTCCTTCCTGGGGGGAAGACTGGTTCCCACCACCTTGCTTGTAGAGTTGGTGTATCTCTTCAACCTGTGGAGATCAGGAATGCTCCCAGGAACCCCAGGGATGCTTCAAGCCTCTCCTGGTGCACTAGAGATCTCAAGAGACACCCAGTTCCCCAGATGTAGCTCACCCTGTGACCACAGCAGTGTTTTTCCTGGAGTGGGGTGATGCTGCAGCAGAGGGGGGCTCAGCATCCTGCTATGGCATGGAGCAGGCATGCCACTGGGCTGATGGTGCCATGCTGCGCAATTCCAGACCCAGCCTTCATCCGTGCCCAGCTCATCCCTGACAGCAGCGAGAGGAATGATGACAAGCTCTACTTCTTCTTCCGAGAGAAGTCGGCCGATGCCCCACTGAATCCTGGGGTCTATTCCCGCATCGGGCGTATCTGCCTGGTAGGTGTAGCAGAGGACAGGCAGAGAAATGGGCAGGGGGGCAGGCAGGGCTGAGCACAGGGGTCTCACTGTTGCAGAATGACGATGGGGGCCACTGCTGCCTTGTGAATAAGTGGAGCACCTTCCTGAAGGCCCGGCTTGTCTGCTCTGTGCCGGGACCCGATGGAATTGAAACGCACTTCGATGAGCTCCGTGAGTGTGAGAGGAAAGGGATGGGAGCCTTCCCTACCCCTGGAGGCTTGGGGGGCACCCTGGGCAGAGCTGGGTACACCCCTACTGCCCCCTGCCTCTTGCTCTTCCATGGGTAACTGCTCTGCCTGTACCCTGGTGTCCCTGCCCACCTTCCCTATGGTGACGCCTCCATCTTTCTGTCCCAAGAGGACGTCTTCATCCAGCAGACTCAGGACACCAAGAACCCTGTTATCTACGCTGTATTCTCTGCTTCGGGGTGAGTGCTTACCCTCCTGGCACAGTGCTGGAGAGGGTCTCAGCTGGGTGGATGTCGTGGCAGTGCCGTGACAAAGGCTTCCCCCCAGGTCGGTCTTCAAAGGCTCTGCTGTGTGTGTCTACTCAATGGCTGACATCCGCATGGTGTTCAACGGGCCCTTTGCCCACAAGGAGGGACCCAACTACCAGTGGATGCCCTATACAGGGAAAATGCCCTACCCCCGTCCAGGCACTGTAAGTACCCCCCAGGCACCATGGGGAGGAGAGCCAGTGCCTGCAGGGCAGCCGGCACCCTTAGACCTGTGCTTGGGTGCCAGCTCACCAAGCACTGGTGATGTGTGCGTCGCAGTGCCCTGGAGGGACCTTCACCCCATCCATGAAGTCGACCAAGGACTACCCTGACGAAGTGATCAACTTCATGCGCGCGCACCCGCTGATGTACCACGCCGTGTACCCCACCCACCGCCAGCCCCTGGTGGTCCGCACCAACGTCAACTACCGCTTCACCACCGTGGCCGTGGACCAGGTGGACGCAGCAGATGGGCGCTATGAGGTGCTTTTCCTGGGCACAGGTACCCACGCCGCGCACCGCGGGGAATGCAGCATGCTCCGGCGCGGCCCCGGAGGGCACGGGCACCACCAGGGCTGGCCAGAGCACGGTGCCCTCCACCGCTAGAGTGGGGTGAGGGGTTGAGACTGCCCCCCCGAGATCCCTGCCCCTCCTCAAGGCTCCAGGCTGTTCTTTCCCTGTCCCGATGCCATCCCACAGACCCTACTGTCCTGGCTGATGCTTCCCTTAGCCCAGCTCCCATCCCTGAAGCCAGTGATCCAGCATGATACTTCTCATCCTAAGGGTTCTACCATGCAGCTTGATCCTCCCCCTGTCCTGGTGCCTGTTCCAGGGGCCTCATCATCCAGCCTTATCCTTTCCTGACCCTAGCACCCATCCAGTGTGCTTCCTATTGCCCATGCTAAGGCTGTCATCATCCAGCCTTGGGCCTTTCCTGCCCAGTTGCCCATCCCAGAGGCACTGACATCTACCCCTGTCCTTCCTAGATCTCAGTGCCCATCCTGGGGGCACTATCATCCAGGCCAGTGCTTCCCCTGCTCTTTAATTGTGCATCCCAGAGCCCCCTAATCCATCCTGGTCTTTCTCTCGCCCTGATGCATGTCCCCATGCTACTCTGGGCACTCTCTGGCACTCTGGTGGCACTCTCTAGACACAGGTGGTTACCTGAGCTGGCACACTCCACCCCAGGCATAGAAACCTGCCACAGCAGGAGAGAAATGGGAGCAGACTTGGCGGATCCTTCCTTCCCACAGCCCCAGCAGGGACCCCTTCACAGACAAGGGAGAGCATGGGTGCCCAGGGGTTGCACTGAGCACCTGGGCACTATGGTGTCTTGCAGATCGGGGCACTGTGCAGAAGGTCATTGTGCTTCCCCGGGATGACATGGAGACAGAGGAGCTCATGCTGGAGGAGATTGAAGTGTTCAAGGTAGGGGCTGGCATGTCCTCCACCCTCTGCTGAGTGTTCATAACCCAGCCGACCAACCCCTTGGGACAGCAGCCAGTCTCTTGGGTCACTAGCCACCTCTTGGCCAGCTCTGGAGGGTCTCCAGGCTTTATTCCTCCTGCCTGCTGCCCATGCACCTCTCCCCCTGCCTGCTCTGCCTGCTCCAGCTGCCTATGGGGGGTCTGGGGTGCCCACCCCAGGGCTGTAGCATCAGTCCAAGCAGTTATCCCTCCATCTTCTTCATTCCTGCTCTTGTCCAGGTGCCAGCACCGATCAAAACGATGACCATCTCCTCCAAGAGGGTGAGTCATAGCGCATGGCAGGGGTCTGGGTGGGCAGATCCCATCCCAGGCCCAGTTGTGACATTGCCCAGCGTCACCAGAGCACTGGCACAGGAAGTTCACAGGGGCCCTAATGCAGTGAGAATGAGGTAGTATCTCACCCTGTCCTCTTTGTCCCCAACAGCAACAGCTGTATGTGTCCTCGGCCGTAGGCGTGACCCACCTGGCCCTGCACCGCTGTGACGTGTACGGGGAAGCCTGTGCTGACTGCTGCCTGGCCCGGGATCCGTACTGTGCCTGGGATGGCAGCGCCTGCACCCGCTACTCCGCCTCCTCCAAGAGGTGCAGGATGTGGCAGGGAGAGGGGCAGGGAGGGACCCCCCAGCCACAGGCTCCCCCTCTCACCTCTCACTTCCCACAGGCGGAGCCGGCGGCAGGATGTCCGGCATGGCAACCCCATCCGTCAGTGCCGTGGCTACAACTCCAATGGTGAGTGGGGTTTGGGGCAAGGCCTGGCAGCGTGGGGCAGCTGGGAGGGGAGGCTGAGGGCACGGGGCTGGAGCTGGGGACACAGGGATTCCTTGGTGGGTTGATGATTTTGTGGGTGGATGTATGGGAAGATACATGTATGAATGGGTGGGTGGATGAGTTAGGGAGCGGGTAGATGATTAGGGAGGAAGATGAACATAGATGAGTGGATACATTGGGGATGAGAACAAGCACAGATGAATGGGTTGGTTCATGGATGAGTGAATGGGATGGATGGATACGTTGGGGAGTAGGATGAACATGGATGGGTAGATGGATACACTGGGGATGGAAGATGTAGAAGATGGATGGATAGATGGATGGATAGATGGATGGATGGATGGATGGATGGATGGATATGTTGGGGAGGAGATTGAACAGATTTGAATGGGTGGATAGAGGGATAAAGGCATGGGTGGATGGATAGATGGATGGATGGACCTGCACCCTTGGAGAAAGAGTGGGCAGGGGAGAAGTGCAGTGGGGTGGGGGTGACCTGGCTGCCCATGGCCCCCCTGCAGCTAACAAGAACACTGTGGAGGCCGTGCAGTACGGGGTGGAGGGCAGCACAGCCTTCCTGGAGTGCCAGCCCCGCTCACCCCAGGCCAGCATCAAGTGGCTGCTGCAGAAGGACAACAGTGACCGGCGGAAAGAGGTAGGGCAGGGCACTGCTCCGGGGGTGCCGGGGGTGCCGGGCACCAGCCAGCTGAGCTGTGCCCCTTCTCCCCCGACAGCTGCGGGTGGAGGGCCGGGTGCTGCGCACGGAGCAGGGCTTGCTGCTGCGTGCCCTCCAGCTCAGCGACAGTGGCCTCTACTCTTGCACCGCCACCGAGAACAACTTCAAGCACACGGTGACCAAGGTGCAGCTCCGCGTCCTCAGCAGCCGCGCCGTTCACGCTGTGCTGGTCCAGGCAGAGGCTCCCCCTGGCCTGCCGGGTGCCCCCACTCCCCGCTACCAGGACCTGCTACAGCTCCTCACCCAGCCCGAAATGGGACTCCTGGACCAGTACTGCCAGGGCTACTGGCGGCACATGGCCGCCAGCCCCCCGCAGCCACTGGCTGGCCTCAAAGCCAAGGAGCAGCAGGACCAGAAGAAGCCTCGAAACCGCCGGAATCACCAGCCAGAGACCTATGGGCATACATGAAACCATCATCAGGGACTTTGTTAGCACAGTGGTCTATTTTTCCCCCCTTTTAATATTAAAAATATCTATAAATAAATATATATATATATACATCCACGCACACACACACACAGACACACGCGCTCCCCACTCCCACAGGAGGTGGTACTTATTTGTAGGCTGTACATAGTCACTGGGGTGGGCTGCTCCAGGGAGGAGCAAGGACCCCTGGGGCAGGGCAGGGACCCCTGAGATGGCTGCAGCCACCAGCGCTGTCTTCCCCCCTGCCAAGGACCCCCAGGTCCTGTTGTGCAGAGACCATGGGTCACCACAGCACTCTCCCACACAGCTGGGGCATGGCACCCTGCTGGGGGATGGATGTCCTGGTGTGGGAGGGGATGACACCCTGGGGAGGGTGGGGCAGGGAAGGTAGTGCCAAACAAGGTCTGCCCACTGCAAGCTGGGCATGGCCATCATAGCTTCATGCCTCGGTTTCCACCACAGGGTTATGGAGGAGCAAATGCATTCTGTGGGGAATCTGTGGACCACCAGGCAAGCTGAGGAGGAGGGCTGAGGGTACACAGCTCTGTCTCCTCTCTGGGGTCTTGGCGGGGGTGTGATGGGACCTCAAGTTAGGACCGAGGTGTTCAGGCAATAGTGAAGGCTTGGCCCCAGGGTCTCTGGATGGAGAAGGGAAGGAGAAGGGGCCGTGCTGGTGTAAAACCTCTAACAGCTGCTGGTGGTTGGTGACAGTGGCGCCCAGAGGTGTTTGAGGCACCCACCCCATCAGCCACCCTCTTGGGGCACCCCGGTAGGCGTGGAGGGTTGTAAATAGTTGTACATGGGAAACGCAGGGGTGCCCAGGGCTGAGTAAGTGCCCCCTGCTGCAGCTAGGGGCACTCTCAAATAAACACTGGCTTTGGGACAGACGCGGGCGCCTGCGTGTGCTCTGTAGGGGGCGGACCTGGCCTCCCCCACGTAATCCCCTCAGCCCTACCCGGGCGCACAGGGCTGCCCCGTGGAAACACCGAGTCACTGGTGCTGGGGGGCAGGACAGGGGGTATAGAGGTGTGGCAGTAGGGGGTGGTACTGCTGGGTGTTGTTGTACACTGGGCTGAGCTGGTGGCTGGCACCAGCGCTGGGTGTTGCCGAAGGCACTGGGAGCACTCAGACTCACTGCTGGGGGCAAGGGAAAGTACTGGGGGCACTGAGAGAAGTACTGGAGCACTAGGATATGGTACTGGGAGCTGGTACTTGGTGCAACTGGGTTCCTGGAGCAGGGGAGAAACTTTACAGAGGGCACTGAGGGTGGTAGTGGATGATGATGGGAGCACTTTGACTGGTACAGGGGTGGTACCAAGCTCCTCTGAGTAGTTCCAGGAAGCACTGGGGTCAGTGCTAAAAGGTCCTGGGCTGTATCAGAGATAGTACTGGGCATGCTGGAGGTTGGTACTGGGCAGTACTGGCAGGGCTAGGGGAAGTACTGAGGCATTAGGATTTGGTAGTAGGAGCTGGTACTTGGTGGTACTGGGAGCAGTGGTAGGGATGTGGTAATGGTTCTGTAGGGGTGGCTGGGGCATATAGTGGGCAATACTGGGCTGTAGCAGGGCACTCTGTTCAGTATTGGGGTAATGGAGGTGGTACTGGGCTCCTCTGGGCAGGCTTGAGAGGCACTGGTGTGAGTAGTGGGGGTGCTGGGATCAGTACTGGGTACACTGGTGGTGTGCAGAGCTGTGCTGGGGGTGGTGCAATGCTGTACTGGGAGCTGCTCTGGGCTGTACTGGGGATGTTCAGGATTGTACCGGTGGTGTGCAGGGTGGTACTGGGAGCACTGGTCTCTATTGGGAGCACTGGGCTGTACTGGGAGCACTGGGCTGTACTGGGGACACTAGGCTGTACTGGGAGCGCTGGGCTGTACTGGGACCGCTGGGCTGTACTGGGAGCACTGGGCTGTACTGGGGGCGCTGGGCTGTACTGGGAGCGCTGGGCTGTACTGGGGGCGCTGGGCTGTACTGGGGACACTAGGCTGTACTGGGAGCGCTGGGCTGTACTGGGAGCGCTGGGCTGTACTGGGAGCACTAGGCTGTACTGGGAGCACTGGGCTGTACTGGGAGCACTGGGCTGTACTGGGAGCTGCGCTGGGCGTTTCCGCCCTCTGGCGGCCGATCCAAGCGCTGCAGGAGAACCGCGGTGCAGGAGGAGGAGCGCTGGGGACAAGTGGGGGGACACCCCAGGAGCACTGGGCTGTACTGGGGTCACTGGGGCTGTCCTGGCAAGGCCTGCAGTCACCGGAGGTGGGGGGACACTGAGGAGTTACTGCGGTGTTCCTTAGGATGTGGCCACAGGCGCAATGGGGGGCACGGCGGACGTACGGGGGTGGGCACTGGGAAGGCACACTGAGGCACCCAGAGACATTGTGCGGGGCTCACTGCGGTTGGGGTGGTAACACAGAGGTGGCACTGCAGTGCCCCTGGACGTTGGGCAGGTTTTTTGTTGGTTTGGGGGGACATGGTCCCCATACAGGAACTGGAATTGCTTGGGAACACTGGGATTTCTTCCGCAGTCACTGTTACTGGAGAAGGCTTTGAAACCCTGTGGAGAGTATGTGGGTATCCCTGACGACATTGTGCAGGTGTTGCTGGAGAGCCTGAGGATGCTGTGGAGGTGATACTGAGCTGGTCTGGTGGCACTGGGAGTGCACAGGTGGGTGACTGGGCACACAAAGTGCAGCCAGGGACCATGGGGACACTAGTGGAGGGTTCTGGAAGAGTCCCTGGGGACACAGGGTGTGGTGACTGAGGCTGACATTCTATCACTGTGAGGAGTGCCCGTGGGGACTCTGGCATGGCTTACTGGGGTGGGACACTGGGCACTGGTCCAGAGCAGGGTATGACCAGATGAGATGGGGACATTTGCTCCGACTGTGACCAGATCCCAGCAGACACACCATCCCACCCCCCAATTCCAAACCCCTGGGGCCCACAGCAGAGCTGGAGATAGGTAGGGGTCCCACCCCCAGGGTGGCTGGGTCACTGCCCCAGCCCCAGGGTGGAGGCAAAACTGGGAGCTGGTTGGGCTGGGGGCACCACCTCCCCGACAGAAGTGCTGACACCGGGAACCACGGGATTGCTGAGCTCAGCCCACTGCAGATTGAAGGGGGTTTATCGGGGGGGCCCAGCTTAAGCCCTGGGTGCTGAGCGCAGCCCCCCGGCAGGCGGCCCCCCGGGACCTTGGCCCCGTCCTTGTCGCACACCGGCTGGACGGTGCCAGCAGTGGCGGCGGCAGGCACCGGGAGCGAGCGCTGGAGGCGGCAGGAAGCTGGGGCTCGTTGCCCATCTTGGTGCTGACCTCCAAGGAACGGGTGGTGAACCGCAGGGCTGCAGGGCTGAGGATGGGAGCCGGGGCCAGTGCTGAGGAGAAGCATTCACGAGAGCTGGAGAAGAAGCTCAAGGAAGACGCTGAGAAGGATGCCAGGACCGTCAAGCTGCTGCTGCTGGGTAAGGGGGAGACAACGCCCTGGGGGGACATACCCATCCTTTGTGCATCTCAACCTAACAGCCCACACAATGCACCCTTGAAACCTACCATTGCCCCTCAACCCAACCAGCACCCCTCAACCCAACCAACACCCCTGAACTCAACCAGCACTCCTTAATCCAACCAGCACCCCTCAACCCAACCAGCACACCCCAGAGCTGCCCCCAAACCCAACCAGCCAATCCAACATTCCCCTGGCCCCCACATGGACCCCCAAACCCAAGCAGCCCACCCTCACAGTTCATTCAACATTCTCCTGACTCACCCAAGACCCTTAAAACCAAACAGCTCACTCTAATATCACCACCATTCCCAGCAGCCCTAAACCAAACTTCCCCATCTCAAGAGCCCACCCAATGTTTCCCTGATGCCTCCAGCACCTTTAAACCAAATCAGCACAACCCAGGAGTGCTCCCAACAGCCTCCTACTCCCAGGAATTCCTAAAACCATCCAACTCCTCCCCAGAAAAACACCCCAAATTTTCCCTGACCCCACTCTAAAACCAACCAGTTCAACAGTCCCCAGGCCCCTGCTCCTAAGCAACCCTAAACCCAGTCAGTCCACTCTAGCAGTCCTCTGACTCCCTCAGCACCCCTAAACACAACCAGCCACCCCAACAGCCCCCCCAGTCCCAGGATCCTCTAGACCGGCTCATCCCAACTTGCTCAACAACCCCTACCAGGCACCCCAAACACAACAGACCATCTCAACAAGATGAGACCCTGAGATCCTAAGGTCCTAAGATCCCCCCTAAGATCCCTTGGCTTCTATATATCCCTGAACCTCACCAACCCACCTAAAATCCTCCCATTCCCAGGTCCCCCAACCCCAACCAACCCATCTTAAAAGCCTTCACTAACACTATCATCACCCCCGCCCATCAGCACCCCTGCCTCATCCTCCTAGGGACCCCCATGCAGCCCATACCACCATCCCATGTCTGTCCCTGAAGCCCCTTGTGCTGTGTGTCCCTCCCAGTCCTTCCCAGTCTGCCAGTGGTGCCTGAGGGTGGGGGTGCTGTGTATGTGGTGGGGCCATGGGTGGCATCACTGTCCTCACATCCTGGCCCAGGACACATCCCCCTGCACAGCCACAAGTTTGGGGCATTGGGTGGTGATTGGCAGGGCTGCAATGCCACCATGTCCCCAACCCCTCCCTTGGGTTACTGAGAGTGTCCTCGGCTGAGCCGCTTCAGATCCCATTAGACACAGCAGCTCAGTCTAACCTTAATGCCACTGGCACCAGGCTGTTAATCCCCCTGAGCCATGGACCTGGCATAGCCAACAGTGCCCGCAGCCAGGTCGGGCACCAGTCACCAAGGTTCTCAGTGAGCCAGCATGGGGCTCAGCTGGGAGTGCCCGTGGTGTGGGCACCACCATGACCAATGTTTTGTCCCCTTAGGAGCAGGGGAGTCGGGGAAGAGCACCATCGTCAAGCAGATGAAGTAAGTGCCAAGGGGGGGTCACTTGACTGTGCCTACCATGCAAAGTGTCTGTCCCACACTGTAGCCATGGGGTGCCCCATCCCACTGTGCCTGACTGCCTCATGCCACTGTCATGGGGTGCGTCTATCATGTGGCTCAGCTCCATGGCACCCAGCTCAGCCCCATGCCTGTGATCTTCCCCGGCCAGGATCATCCACCAAGATGGTTACTCGCTGGAGGAATGCCTGGAGTTCATTGCCATCATTTACAGCAACACACTCCAGTCCATGCTGGCCATTGTGCGGGCCATGACCACCCTCAACATCCAGTATGGGGACACAGCTCGTCAGGTGAGGAGCATTCCACGTTGGGCAGGGGTTCCTGCGCTCCCTGTTGGGCAGGGCTGTTCCCTCCAGCTCCCAGGCCCCGCTGAACCCCTCTCCCTCACAGGATGATGCCCGTAAGCTGCTGCACCTCTCAGACACCATTGAGGAGGGGACCATGCCTAAGGAGATGTCAGAAATCATTGGACGGCTCTGGAAGGACTCGGGCATCCAAGCCTGCTTTGACCGCGCCTCTGAGTACCAACTCAATGACTCTGCCGGCTAGTACGTGTGGTCAGGGAGCGTGGGTGGGGGAGGCATGAGGGGGGTTCCAACCCGTGTCTCATGCCCATCACGTGCCCGGCCAGCTACCTGTCAGACCTGGAGCGCCTGGTGACCCCCGGCTACGTCCCCACAGAGCAGGATGTGCTGCGTTCCCGCGTCAAGACAACTGGCATCATCGAGACCCAGTTCTCCTTCAAAGACCTTAACTTCAGGTGAGGGCCAGGCCCCCAACAAGGGCTGGTGCTAGGGTATGGGCAGGGAGTGGGGGGTGCTGACCCTCCCTTGTCCTGCCCAGGATGTTTGACGTGGGCGGACAGCGCTCAGAGAGGAAGAAGTGGATCCACTGCTTTGAGGGTGTCACCTGCATCATCTTCATCGCGGCTCTCAGTGCCTACGACATGGTCCTGGTGGAGGATGATGAAGTGGTGAGGAACGCTCACCACCTCACACCCCTTCTGCTTTATCCCTGTCACGACTTGGGTGTCACCATGAGGCTGTGTCCCTTCACAGAACCGCATGCATGAGAGCCTGCACCTCTTCAACAGCATCTGTAACCACCGCTACTTTGCCACCACCTCCATCGTCCTCTTTCTCAACAAGAAGGATGTCTTTCTGGAGAAGATCAAGAAGGCCCATCTCAGCATCTGCTTCCCTGACTATGACGGTGAGTGTGGCAGTGGCTGGTGGTGGGGTGCTGCTGGAGGGTTGGGTGCCACCACCCCCGCAGGAGTCCCCCACCAGGTGTCCTCAGCACCCCATGCAAGTGGTGCCATACGAGCCTTGTTGAGGGAGCATGCAAGGTTTACCCACCCGAGGGAGCACTGGGTAATCCTGGGCCAGCACTCTGGTGGGGGACACCAGCCCAGGAAGGGATCTGGCTCACTGCCACACCACCAGGTCCCAACACCTACGACGATGCGGGTAACTACATCAAGCTGCAGTTCCTGGAGCTGAACATGCGACGGGATGTGAAGGAGATTTACTCCCACATGACCTGCGCCACCGATACCGAGAATGTCAAGTTCGTCTTCGATGCCGTGACTGACATCATCATCAAGGAGAACCTCAAGGACTGCGGGCTGTTCTGAGCCCCAGCCAAGCACCCCCTCCCCTGGGGCCCAGCCCTGCTGCTGACCCCATCCCACCTCCACAACCATCTCCATTTGTCCCAAACCCCTGGGATTTGACCTGCTCAGCTCCTAAGCCATCCCTGGTGAAGAGGAGAGGGGAGGGGAGGGTGGGGGCACAATCTCACTCCCTCTCCTCACCAACTCCCACCAGTCAGCACTGTGGGGTGTCTAGTTCTGCTGGGGGTCTCTGGGGCTCCAGGTCCTAGAGGTACCTAGATGACCCTGGATACTATAGGGTGCTGGAGGTCCCTGGGTAACCCTTGGAGCTGTGGGGTACAGTGGTTCCCTTGGGTGCTGAGGGCCATGAATACCCCTTGGAGCAGAGGGGTGTTTGGGTGTCCCTAGGTATTTGAGGGATCCTGGGGTCCCTGGGTTCCCTTTAGAACTGAGAGGTGCTGGGGGTTCCCAAATGACCCTTGACACTGGGGAGACTGGGGGGTTTTGGGTGCCCCTTGGTGCTGGGAGTCCCTAGTACCCCTTGGAGCTGAGGGGTGCTAGGGGTTCCCTTGGGTGCTGGGGGGGTCCTAGGTGTCCTCTGAAGTTCTGAGTGCTGGGGTGGTCCCTTGGGTACTGCTGGGTGTCCATGAGTGCCCCTGGAGCTGCAGGTGCTGGGAATCTCCAGGGACCCCTTGAAGCTGGGGGTCCTTTGGGTGTGGGGTGTCCATGGATGATCCCTGGGGCTGGGGGTTCCTGTGGCCTGCTGGGTGAAAGGGGTGCTACAACTCCCTCTGGACTACAGATCATTGGGTGTTCCTGGGTAGTGGGTGTCACCAGAGACTGTGTGATACTGGGGCTCCCTTGGTGCCACTGTGCCGCTGCTGCAAAGCCAGGGGGTAGTCATGTGTTTGTTCCCTCGCCACCCCACCCTCAGGGTAGGGTTCAGCCCTGCAGCAGCATCCCAGCTACAGACACCCCAAAGGGTCCCACTACTGCCCTCACCTCCCACAAACAGGGGCTTACCCTGACCCCAGGGGGATGCCAACCCACCTTGTGGTCCTCTCCCACCCCCAGGCCTCCTACAGAGGTGAAGCCCCCCCGCCCACTCCCATGTCACAAAGGGTGTTTCAGTATATATCTTGGTTTTTTTTTCCTTTCTACATTTTATTATTTCAAACCATGTGAACAATTCGGTAAAACATTCTGTGGGAAAAGCGAGGCCGCAGGCACTGGCTGAAGGGTCCCCCTGGACTGGGGGGACAGCGGGGGCCGCTCTGCACAGCGGGCTCTCCTCGCCCTACGCAACAGCTAGCCCTAAAAACTAGGCTTAGAAAGAGGGGGGGATAGAGGCAGTGGGCAGCACCCCCTGCCCACCCTCCTGCCTGAGCTGCCCGTCGGGATGGGGGCAGCAAGGCGGGGTGGGGTGCAGACCCTCCCCCCCAAAGGCACACGGCTGGGGGGTGGGTTGGCCATGGAAGATGCCACCACCATGTAGCACTTGATGCTTTTAAATAGTTTGGTAAAAAGGTTTCTTTAAAAAGTAACCTGTGTCCAACCCGTGTGGTGTGGTTTTTTTGCATGGTTTTGAGTTTGGTTTTGTTGGTTTTTTTTTCCTTTTTTTTTTTTTCCTTTTTTTCTTCCTTCTTTCTTTTCTGGTTTACTAAAAGGAATGTCATCGGTCGTGTTTGTGGCTGGGTGGGCATCCCCGAGGGGATCCTGTGCCTCCCATGCCAGCAACACTTGCAATGTAAACAGTGAGAGCCCCAGGGCTCGGAGTGAATGAAATGGGGGCTGGAACGGTTCAAAGGGGTACAAACCAAGATTAAAACCTTGTCTTCCCTGGAAGGGCAATGCCAGCGAGGAGGAGGACAATGGTGGGGGGCAAACACGTGGCAAGGGGGTACATGGGCCCTGCCACTGTGCTGGCACTCAAAAAGTCTCTTTATGTGGTGGGCGGAGGAATGAATCCAAAGAGAAGCAGGAGTGGGAGATGGTGTGGTCCTTCCTTTGCAGCTCCTAGGAGAGAGAAGTCATGAGCAGGGGAGGATCTGGGGACAGGGCAGCCTACAGCTGGCAGGCTGTGCTCTGCCCATTCCTGAAGGATGGTCCATGACCACCCCATTTGAGGAGCCACCACTGAGACCACCACCCACCTGTGCAGCGCCGCCCTCAGAAGAGGCCACAGTCCTTCAGGTTGTTTTTGATGATGACGTCGGTGACAGCGTCAAAGACGAACTGCACGTTCTTGGTGTCCGTGGCACAGGTGAAGTGGGTGTAGATCTCCTTGGTGTCCTTCCGCTTGTTCAGGTCCTCGAACTTGCTCTGGATGTAGCTGGCTGCCTCATCATACTTGTTGGCCCCTGGGGAAGAAGAGACACTGGGCTGCCCCACAGATGCTCAGAGCCACCAAAGGGTTTGGGCTTGGCTTGGCCCCCCACAGCCACTGTCCTGTTGCCAAATTGAGGCTCCAGAGGCAGAATGAGCCTCAGATAACCCCCCTCGGGGCAGCTGCCCTTTGTGCTCCTCACGTCTCCCATGTTCTGGGGCACCCCAAACACCACCACACCCCACTTGCTGCCCCAACCCACTGTTCCTTGGGCACAGGGGAGCCAGCATCTCTGTGCCTAGCACCTCCTGCTACCCTGCCTGGGGCAAGGCACTGCCCACTGCCCCTGCCAGGAGGGAAGGGGGCACTGAGGGTCCCAGTGGTACCTGTGTACTCAGGGAAGCAGATGGTGAGGGAGCTGTGCACGATCTTCTCCTCGAAGAGGTCCTTCTTGTTGAGGAAGAGGATGATGGATGTGTCTGTGAACCACTTGTTATTGCAGATGCTGTCAAACAGCTTCATGCTTTCATGCATCCGGTTCTGGAAGGGAAGATGGCAGCATGAGCCAGGCAGGAACCCCCAGGCAGCACCTACCCCACTGCTCCCCAAACTGCCACCCTCCATGCTCCTGCCTGCCTGGGCAGTGAATGCCAATGGCCCTGGTAAGGCTTGGGCCACACTGACCAGGGCACTGATGGCCACCACAGGAGTGGATGCTCTCCCAGCCCCCCACAGAGGGGACAGCTCATGGCACTGGTTCCATCCCCATGACTCACCATCTCCTCATCTTCAGCCAGCACCAGGTCATAGGCACTCAGGGCCACGCAGAAAATTATGGCTGTCACCCCCTCGAAGCAGTGGATCCACTTCTTCCGTTCCGAGCGCTGGCCACCCACATCGAACATCCTGCAGCAGGGGAGTGATGCAGGGATGGATGGCAGCTCCCAGCCCTATCACCCTCACCTCATACCCTGTTTCAGTGTCCCCAGCTGCCCAGAGCAAGAGTAGCACCAGTGTGGGCAGAGCACAGTGCCTCTGCCCCAGGAATTTTGCCAGTACTGAGGATCTGCCCTGGCTCCTGCTGCCAGGACAACGTCCAGGCTCATTTTCCAGCTGAAGCAAATCCCTGACGTGAGCTGAGGCAGGATCAGGCCACCTTTCCCAGGGGGTGTCAATGTCATGTTCCCCAGAGACCTGCTCCAGAGCCAGCACAGCAGGGCTTTGCCCGAGACCTTGGACCAAGGGGAGCTAAGTCATTGTGGGCTCAGCAGGATTGTGGCAGCAGCAGGGCTCAGGGATGATCCCGATGCACCGTGTGCCTCTCCTGCCATGGGCAGCAGAGGATGCCCTGCCTCCGTGGAGAAGAGCCCAGCATTAGCATTCCACTTCCACTGCCATGCCCACTGGCAACTGCTTGGCTGGCAGGAAGGCTTCCCCACTGAGACACACTGCATTGCCCCCAGACCACCCCCACTGCCTCCTCCAAAGTGCTGCCCTGGCAATGCACAACCAAGTGTCTCCATTCCACCAGGGTGCAATGGAGACACTTGGTTGTGCATTCCCTATCAGGGCCCCTGCAAGCCCCCTGCATTCAGAGAGGACCCCAGCAGATCTTTCTAACATCAGCTCTGTTGCCATGGGACTAAATCCCCTGGGGATGTGCACAATGGCAGCTTTTTGCCTCCGAAACTGGAGCCCTGATTATTTCCCGTGGGTCTTCAATGGAAAGCAACCACGGGGTGCAAGCAGCAATGCCACTGCCTGATCCCGAGAGCCCAGCCCCTGCCCAGCGCCCTTCCTGTGGCGGAAGCAGCGTCACAGCAGCTTGGGGAGGGATGCCTTTCCCCTCCCCTCCCCACCAGAGCCTGGATCCGCCCCCAGGCTGAGCTCTGTGAAGTGTTTCTGAGGCTGTTCCAGCAATTTCAGTGGTTTCCGCTCTCTGAGGCAGCAGTTCCCGCCATGAGCAAACCAGGAGGTGGGGGGAACTGAATGCATGCAGAGTGCACCTATGGTCCATCCCAGCATGGGGAGGAAGGGGTTTTTTTGCTTTCAAAAAGGCAAAGGGGAAAGAGGTCAGACATACTTGAAGTGCAGGTCCTTAAAGGTGAAGTGAGTCTCTACGATGCCCGTGGTCTTCACCCTGGTGCGCAGCACATCCTGCTGGGTGGGGATGTAGTCGGCACGGGCTATCCTCTCCAGGTCGTTCAGGTAGCTGGGGACAAAGAGGAAAGGTGCTGCAGGAGCCGGACCATGGAGCACGACCCGCCCAGATCCCATGGGACATCCCCACACTGGCCCAGAGTCCCCTGTCCATCTCCCAGCATTGTTCAGTTGGGGAGGGCAGTGCCAAACTGGGACGCAGAGCAGAGGCCCCCATGCACGTCCTGGGGTCACTCTGTGTCCCTGCCAGACACAGGCAGGGCAGGACACCAGTGGCCACAGTGACACGGGACACACAGGACCGAAGGACTGGGGGCAGTGTGCTGGCACTGGGAGCCTGGCAGAGGATGCAGCCGGGGCTAGGGGGCTCGCCCCATTTCCATGGCCGTTTGCACAGGGGGGAAATGGCAAGAGGAAAATATTCAGCGCTATGGTAACCAGCTGCAGTGCCGGCGGAAACAATCGATGGCGCCATGCCATTTATAGTCAACAACACAAAGGGACGGCATCCTGGGAGGAAGCGGGAGGCGGGAGGCTGGAGAGACAGGGAGCAGCGCCGTGGGGGGCTGCAGGCGTCCCGAGCCCCTCCCCGGGGAGCATCGCCTGCCCTGCTGCCTGCAGGCTCCCAGCAGAGGTGGTGGCTGGGTCCCCAGTGTGCAACACCCACCAGGACTGATGAGGGCTGCCGGGGGGGATCAAGGCGGGTTTTGATTTCTCCAGCTCACATTGCTTTAATTGGGTTACTACAAACGGGCTCCTTTAAGCAAATTAGGCTTGTCTTAATTAAGGCATTTGTGGCCCTGTAATCTGGTGAAAGCCAGATTACAGCCCGCGAGGCCATAGGGATCCTTGGCTCCGACTGCAGCACGGCCACTCGCCAGCTCCTGGGAAACCCTGCAGCATGTCAGGGCAAGGCCAGAGCTGGAGGTGCCCCAGGAGCCTGCTGTGGGTGTGAGGGTGGGGGACCTGCACACTACTGCTGCAGAGCAGCTCAAAAACAGCCGGAAACACACATGGCCTCTGGCTGACAAAAAACAGGAAACGCCACAGCAGGGCCCTGTGCAGTGCCACAGGCTCTTGGACATTGCATCAAGCTCCGGGGTGCTGGTGAACACCACCCTGCCACCCCAAAGTCCTGGAACCCCAAGAGGCAAAGGAGGAGCAGGATGGGGGCTGCCGTGCTGCAGAGGGCTGGGGCACAGGTGGGCTGTGTGCCAAGCATGGCATAGGGCTCCTCATTCCCAGGCTGTCCTGTTCCAGCAGCACCGTGGGCACATCATCCCTGTGAGATGGGCAAGGGATTGGCCACTATGTGGGCATCTCCACAGGGCTGGAAAAAGGCTGGGGCAACAGCTTGAAGGTGGCTCCTAATTAATGGTTGTCCAACCTCCCACCATGTGCTAAAAGCTCCATTAATGGCACTGACAGTGACAGGCACTTGGCAGACACTGTGCAGATACACCTGCTCCAAGTGTGTGTGTGAGCTCCCTGGCACCTGCTGGGTATCCTGTGCTCCCAAACCAGCACCGACTGCCAGGGAAATGCCAGTGCTGGCTGGGAAGTGATGGGGCTGAGCAGACAGGGGCTGGGGAAGGCGGGTGTGTGCCCATTAGGAGGAAGTAAAAGCTGCGTGCACTGGGGGAAAGAGTTGACAGGAGCTTCTTCAGGTTTGGTGCTTGCCAGGAGCGTTCCTGCAGTCTCCTCCCCACAGTGACCTCAGTGCGAAAGAGGGACCTGATATTGCCATGTGTGAGGGGACAGCTGGGGAAACCACTTGCCCTGGGATGGCAGTAACTCCCAAGCGTGCAGGATTCCAGGTGAGGCCAGGCTTGGTGGGGTGTTCCTGGCACACCATGAGCTCCCCCCACACTGCTTTACCATGAGGGGTCTGGGTGGAAAGGGTAGGAGGACACTGTGCAAGCTGAACACAGACTCAGCTGTGTTGCTCTCTCCAGCAATGGTACATTAGGCAGATTAACTTTATTTATTAATCTCTTCAAGGATAAACCCAACCAGCTGCAGCAATTTATCTACCTAAACACCAATTTGCTGAATAATGCACAAGTGCAATGCAAAGTCTTTCTGTATAAAAACAGTTGAAAGAAAAAGAAAAGCCTCTTGAACATCCTACTCATCCTCTTCAATTAAGTGTCCCCAGGGCTTTCCTTGGGAATTTTTCCTGCCTTGACAGTCCACAAAGGGTGATGAAGATGGGCAGGACCCTGGCTGTGCTCATGAGTAGGGAGCCAGTGGAGAGCATCTCCTGGGGAACAGCAGTGGGGACAGAGCAGTGGCAGCAGAGGGATGCCCCAGTGTCCCTCCTCCCAGGGTACCCAGCACCCCGCCAGAGAAGGAAACAGCTTTTGAAACATCTGCCTTCCCAGTTCCGCTCCGGCTCAGCTCCAGCACCGTGCAGGAAGTGGCAGCACCAGCTCCTAAGCCTGGTGACAGTGAACAGCAGCCCTTGGGGGGATTTTCTCCTGCTTGATAAAAGCACTGTGGCTCACAGGGCTCAGTGGAGCTGAGGCAGAGGAGGGGGTACTCACTAGGCAGCAGAGTCGTTCAGCTGGTACTCTCGGGAGCGGTTGAAACAAGCCTGGACCCCGTTGTCAGCCCACAGTCTCCGGATGACGTTGGCCAGGTCCTCTGGCATGATGCCCTGCTCCTCAGCAGTGGAGGAGAGTGCAAAGAGCTGCCGAGCATCATCCTGCAGGGGTAAAACAGCTTGAGCATTGGTACAGACTTAGCAAAACTCAAAGGACTCTGCCCCAAAGGACATGATGGGAGCCCACCAGGGAACAGGCAGGGCTTGGGCTGAGCCACCTTTAATCTTAGTCCAGTTTGGGGTACATCTGTTTTAGCTGCCAAGAACCCCTATCCCTGCCAGGCACAGTGGGAGCAGGAGGGCACCCACCGCTCTGGAGGAGTCTCCAAAGTCAATCTGCAGGTTCCCCATCGCTTTGATGATAGCCATAATGGACTGGATGGTGTTGCTGTAGACCACAGCTTTGTACTGCCGGCACTCCTCCTCTGAGTAGCCATCCTCATGGATGATCCTGGGGCAGAGAAGAGACAAAGGGAAGGTCAGCCCTTTGTGGGGTACCCCAGGATGCTGCTCCCCACCCATGCTCTGTGGAAACACTGATGGGGAGCTTTC
This sequence comes from Phylloscopus whistleri, assembly GCA_017589585.1. NCBI lineage: Eukaryota > Metazoa > Chordata > Aves > Passeriformes > Phylloscopidae > Phylloscopus > Phylloscopus whistleri. The sequence goes on along the minus strand of JADMLD010001393.1, from coordinate 6,019,251 downwards.
CCTATCAGCCACTGGTTTTGGAGCCTGTGGCCAAGGCCTGAGCAGTGTCAGCCACAGTGACAGTGCAGGGACCACTCACTTCATCTGTTTGACGATAGTGCTCTTCCCAGACTCACCGGCACCTGTGGAGAAATGAGAAGGGATAAGGTCCTGTCCAAAGCCAGGAACCCCTACCCTACTGGGACATCCCCCCAGCTCAGTGGGAATGCAGCAGGTGCTTCAGCCATTAGAGAAGCAGCATTAGCCAGAGCAGATGACTGAATGTACACTGGAAAAGTCAGGACCAAGAAAGAGGGAACAACAGGAGAGCCTGGGAGGCCCTGACAATAGTTCCTAAGAGAAGAAATGACACCTGCTCTGGGCCAGGAAAATGGCATCAACACATTAACATTTTCCCCACAGTCCTAGCATGCCACAGCTGACTGGCAATCCTTGCTTTGGCTGAACCTGGGGACTCCCCCTGACAAGGGGGCCGAGCTCTGTCCATCACCTGCCATCCCATCTCCAGGCAGCACCTGAGGTGCCGCATCCCACATCCCCTCTGTGCTGGGGAACAATGGAGCACCAGCCCCACTGCATATCCACAGCTGGAGGCAGCAGCATCCAGGATGCAGGGATGCTTGTGCCACAAGGTACAGGCAGGGAACTAGGAATAAGTTGCCACCTCCACCAGCCAGCTCAAGCGATCCCAGCGGGCTCAGCCACCCCCAGGTTGGTTCTTAAATAGCATGCACTTCCCAGCCTGCCGGGTCCTGTGCCCCAGCCTGCTGCAGAGGCGGCTGCCAGCAGGGAAAGCCAATGGCTTTTGGGGTTGTTTTGTTTTTCAGCATCCAAACACAAAGTTCCATGAGTTCAGCGAGACAGCCAGGGTGCCTAAGGTTCTCCTTCCTCCACCCTGCCCCCCCTAGGGACGTCACCCCATGCAGGCGATGTGCAGCTCGGCCCAGCCCTCCCTCCACAGGCTGGGAGCAGGGAAGAAGCAAAGTCACCCTGGCTGCAAGAAAGAGGAAGCCGAAAGGGGAAGCTGAAAGAAAGGGGCATGTCCCTTGTCCCCTCTCTGTGCAGGGAGTGTCACGAGATGGATGAGTGCCTGGCTCGTCTTGCCCCAGCAGAATGAGGCCCCTTTGGCTGGGGACCAGTGTGGTCCCTGCCTCTGGGTGCAAATCCCAGAAGATCTCCCAAGCCAAATCCATCCCTGTGTCCTCTCACAGCCCTTTTTGGAGGTGCCCCCAATGCTGCCCTTGACCATGGAGCTGCCCTTACAGGGGGCCCCAAGCAGGCCTAGGCCAGCATGGCTGCAGAGGGGGCAGAGATTATAGAGGAGGTTAAAAAAAATTAGGAAACAGAAAAAGCAGGTTATGCTAAAATTAACTGGGAAAAACAAGGCCCATCGTGCCAGCTGAGACATGGCAGCAGGGAAAAAACTCCTTCTACGCATGCCCCTGCCCTGAACGCCACCCAGGTGACAGGCATGCACCCCCAGGGACATCACTGTGGGCAGTGCTCATGGCATGGAGTGCCCTGATGCTGGGGCCATACTGAGGCTGTAGAGACCCACTCAAGCACCCTGCTCCACGGTTTCCATGCTGTATGTGCCAAGGGAGGGGCTCTGCTCACTGAGCAGAGGTCACTGTTCAGCACAGCAGGGGCTCTCTGGCGCTGCTGACCCGCCCTCCCCCAGCACCCTCAGGATGCTGACACGGCACCCGGCGCAGTCCGGCCAGCACTTGTGGTCAGTGCTGGCAAATCCTGCCTGGAGCTGGGAGCAGGGGGGAAGGACTCAGCACAGCCCTTCATTTTTTCTATTAAATACCTCTGGTTTCTAACACCATGCCATACCGCTGGGTCCGGTGGCCAGAGCCAGTGGCATTCACCCAATCCTTTCTCAGTGGTGCCTAGACAGGGAAACTGAGGCACGTGGCAAGCAATAACCTGGCTTATCAGCATCTCTGAGGTGAGGTGCCAGACAGCTATCCCCAGCTCCTCCTCTCTGACCCTGCCTGACATTTTCTCCCTGCCAGGAGAGAACAACCCCACTGGGGCCTCCTGCCTTCTCCCAGCAGGGTGACAGTCACAGGGTGACTGTCACCGAGGCTGGCTATTTCCTTGCAAACTCCCTCCACATCTCCCAGCTTCTTCCCTGCTCCCTGAGGAAGGCAGCCATGTTCCAAGTCAGCACCTCTGCCTCCCACCAGGAGCCTGCACAGCACAGCAGATTCTACACTCACAATGAGCAGGAATTTGGAGGCAAATTAACAGCCCCCCTCCCCACGCAAGGGACCCTCCCCAGCCCCCTCGGTGAGTGCAGCGGAGGGGAAGGCTTTCCAATCCCCGGAAAACCCCAGCTGCCGCCCATTCAGCCCCAAAACAATTCCTGGGCTGGATGCCAACCGCCAGCTTCCACCCTCCAGCCCAGCCCAGGCAGGACGAGGCAGTGACAGAGGAGCTCTGGACTCCTGTGCCGGCATCAGAGGGGGGGATGGAAACCCCCCCACTACCATGGGCTGACCCCACGGCTGTGCTTCCTCCAGCCTTGCCTCTCTGCAGGCAGGGCTTGTTCCCAGGGCAGCACCTGGCAAAATCAGGAGGAGAGCTCTCTCTCTTGGGCTCATTTCCTCTTTTTTTTTTTTTTTTTTTTTTTTTTTTTTTTTTTTTTTTGTTAAAAATAATCTTCAAAAATTTAAAATAAGCAAGCAGCTGCCTGGCTCCAGAACTCCCTGCTATTCCACTGGCAAAAACTTTATTGAGCCAACATATATATTTTGCAGCCCATGATTTATGATGCTTTCTGGGCAGCAGATATTTAGTGCAATATATGCACATAGTTCTGGGCAGCACATATGTAATCCCTGTACTTTAGGAGCTGGCCACTGGTTTCAGGATCTACCTCACCCTGCATCACTGACAGGGGATTTTCCATTTTTCTGCACGGCATCAACCCTTCAAATATTAAGGCATAGATGGAAGCAATGCATAGCTGGAAAATTCTCATTATGGGGGAAAAGCTGGAATTCAATCCACCAGCAGGCCCAGAGCCATCCCCAGCACCAAGAGGCCCATCCCCTGCTGCTGTCCCGGCAAGCTTTCCCAGCCTGGCAAACAGCAGCTATTATTTGAGCGTGGATTTACAGATGGGTTTTAGTTCTGGACAAACCCACCAAGCCCTTTCCCCACAGGACAGACAGACGGCAGGACAGAGGGACAGCTGCAGAGCCCACCCCCCTCAGCACCTGTGGGGTCCTCACTATTAAATGGGATGGACAAAGGAGTATGTTAAAAGCAGAGTTACCCTAAAGACTCAAAAACTAATAACAAAAAGAGATTCCCCTCGACATTTTCCTTCCTACTCAAAATAGATGGAAAATTGCTGTAAAAATAATCACAATTTTAAAACCCCAGAGTGACACAGGGCGTTTTTCCCAAGGGCCATCCCATTCCAGCACAGGGCTGGCCGCTTCCCAGAAGGAACTGTGTATCGTTGACTGGTGGAATGCCACGTCCTCAGGCAGGACCTCAAAAAATTGGGGGGTGCAGACCTCCCGTCCAAGGCAGCTGATAGAGATGCAAAAAAACAAACACCCCCCTCAAAAAAAAAAAAAAAAATTGGCAGCACAAAGGATGCTCAGGGCACACAGGGAGGAGGTGGGCTAGGAATAGTTTCCCAGGGGGAGCACCTCTGGTGCCAACAAGGGCCACTGGTGTTCACAAGCTGGACAAAACTACCCTTGTGCTGGGCTTTTTCCAGGAATCCTGAAACTTTGCTGCTCTGTTTCTGCCCCTGCCATAGCCAGAGTGGTCCCTCTCCCCCCCTCCACCACTGCTACCATGTGCCCCAGGCCTAGGTGTCATTATTCTGTCCATCCTGTCCTGACAGGATGGGGCCTCACCCTCTGGCACAGCCGGGATGCTGCCGGCACCCGAATCCCCCCGGCCAGGTTTTCCACCAGCGGGATAGAGAATTACTCAGCTCCCCCAGCTCCTGTGATTCAATCAGCCTCCGGCCCGGAAACGCACACTCCGGCCTGCAGCAGGAAACCCAGTGGCTGTGGAAAGGCCAGGCCAGCCCCGGCTACAGCAACAGCACTTGGGGACACCGTGATCCCAGCCTGGGTAGGCTCAGACCATAGGACACCTTCCACCATAAAGCTACATATATATATATAGGTGAAGCAATATATGTGTGTGTACATATGTGTGTGTGCTTTTTGATACACATATATCAATGTATATAGTGCTCCATAGTGCAAAAAAGTAAGATGTATATACACACACACAAGTTAAAATATAAAATGCATTTCTAATGTACATTTCTAAAAATATATGTTAAACAAATGCATATAAGCCTGCTGCTTCCCCTGGGCAAAGCCTAAGTGCTCATCCTGGAGCAGAGGGCAGCCCCTAAGACATCACCAGTGGGGGCACTCTAGTGACCCATCCCATCCCAACCTATCCCAAGCCCATACACCAGCTCCAGGGGGTTGCATGTCAGATCCCTCGGGACCTAACAGCACTGAGTCCTTCCCTGCTCCCCTTCACTGTGACACCTCCTAGCCCATCGCAAAAAACAGCACTGGGGCTCCCAGTGTCCCCACTGAAGGCAGGACCCAACCCCTCCAAACAGCCAGGACTGAGGAAGGAGTGGGGACAGAAACAACCCCCAAGACAGGATGAAGCACAGAAAAGCAGGCGGCTCACACTGAACCCAGGGCAGTGCTGAGGCCACACAACCTCTGAAAGTCACAGCTGGTCCCTCCCTTCCTCTATTTTTATGCAAGCCCCCCCCAAAAAAAAGCTGCTTCGGAGCCCTGCCCAGCCACTGTAACTGTCTGTCCCAGGCAGGATCTGGTACAGGCAGCTCCTACATGACGTACCCTGGTGCCACCACACCAGCAAGGGCAGTGTCCTCATGCCAGGGTCTGCACCTAGAGCAAACCCCTCGGGATTAACATCATCAACCCACCAGCACCTTCTTCACCTCTAACACGGATGAGAAATCCTTTACTTTCCTAATCCTCCAAAGATAAGGAATAAGGGACTTTAAACACAGCAATCACTTGCCTGCTGCCAACCCTGCATCACCCTGGAGCATCCCAACTCCCACAGGCAAGGAGGTGTGTTGGCCAGAACACTGCTGCCCAGCAGAAACATTCAGTGACTACATGGCCTTGTGTCCTAGAGATGGCAAGGAGCAGACAGTGACACCAGGAGGTGTTGGAGGTATGGGGCAGATGCTCCAGGTGCATGCAGGTGTCAGTGATTGCTCCTGGCCTCTCTCAGCACCAAAACCGTGGGAGACTGCTGGTTTCCAGTAGCAGGGAAAGAGACATTCTTTGTTTGGGAGGAATTTCTTTGCCTGGGGGATATTGCTTCATTTGGGTCTTCTCCCCATCAGAGACTGGAGCTTTAAACTATCTGGCACACAGTCATTTTGCCAGAGCAAACAGCAGAGGAAAATCTGCAGGCACCAACAGCTGCCACAGCAGGAGTGGTGCTGTGCCCACACCTGCAGAGCTGTGTGCCACTGGGGGGGCCTGGCTGCCCCACTGCACTGCTAGTGTGTCCATTCCTCACCCACCATGGCAGAGGAAAGGCAAGAGGAGGCTCATGGCCACACAGAGAGCACAGCACAGATCTAAGGCACCTGCAGCAGTCAGCCCCAAGCCTTCTCTGCTCCTACTCCTGGATGCCATCACCACATATCAAGACTGGTGCCTTTCACTCACACTGTGCCCTGCCTGGCTGCAGTGTCCCAGCTTGAAAGCTTGGCTGTGGGACACCATGAGCTGCCACCAAAAAAATCACACCACACTTGGAAGAGGCATCTTCTCTTCATGACATAGGTTGATGCAGCACAAAGGGTGAAGCTGTTTTTCCCTTTAGTTTTTCCCTCCCTTTTTCTGGAGAAGGCAGGAGGGCTGCAGCCCCCAAGGAGGACCCTGGTGCTCTGCCTTGCTGAGAATGACAAGGAGCTGTGGTGCTCACCAAAAAGCATGTGAGGCCTCAGGTCTCCTCAAAGTTTCCCCTGACCATGGGGAAAAAAAATAAGCCATATGAAGGGTGAGCAGCAGGCAGGTAGGAGCATCCCCCCAGCACTGCAGTCACACCTCACAGAGGGGACATGTCACAAGCAGCAGCCCCCAGGGGGGCAGTGCTGGCCCCACCTGCCCAGCCGCTCCCTGCCGGCTTGGGAGGATTTTCCGGCCGTGGCTCGGCTCGGAAATGGGCAGTGCTGACCCAAGGCTCTGGTGCTATTGACACCTGAACAGCTGCAAGGGGAAGAAAAAAAATTTAAATGTACAAGAAGAGCCATTTTGCTCTATTTTTGGCTTTAGAAAGCAGCTGAGATCAGAAATGCCGCTCGTAAACACTGGCCTCAGCAGAAGGGAGTCCAGATGTCCTCTTCCTCCTGCCTCCACTTCAGGACAGAGCAAGACACAGGGAAAGGATGTCAGCCAGTCAGCCTATACCATAATCCTGGTCACCCAGTGAGCCCCAGCTGCTCCTCAGTGATGCTCAGCACCAACAGGATGGGCCCTCCCTACCTAGGCACCCAGAGCTGACAGCACCAGGGTGATACTGTCTGGATGGTCCTGGACAGTCCCAGGAGCCTCCCGAGGCTGGAGGTGCCAAACTCCCTCGCTCACCTACATCCCCATTACTTCCCACCAGGCAGTGGGCTGAGAGCAGAGCTGGCAGCAAGGCCAGCACGGGAGCAGCTCATGGCAAAGAGCTACCACGTGCTTCTCAAATCCCACAGGGTTTCACTCCCCTCACTCTCCCCTCCACAGAAAAAAGTGGAGTAGCGAGTGTGCCCAACCATCAAGCCCCACAGACGGCACAGACCCCCTCCCAGTATCTCCAGGATGGGTTTTGCTTCCAGCACTGCTCATGCCAAGGAAAAAAAAAAAATCAAAATAAAATAAAATGAAAAAAAGACGCACTCTGATAAAAGAGCATTTTGAGGCGTTAATTACGTATTTCTCAAGGCAGGCAGGGGTTGAGCAAATAAAGGCCTGCCGGATTTCAGCGTGACTTCCTGCTGCTGGCAGCTTCCTCTGCAGACAGCAGATGAGCCCAAAGACATTTTCTGCCAGGGATCCCTCTGTCCCACTGCTCCACGGTGCCATGGGAGCCTTGCACACTCCTACCTCGCACCTGGAGCGAGGCAAAATGCCTCCCTGGGAATTTTGTAAAGGGAATGAAAAGCCCAACTGGGAGTCATTAAGAGAAATAATAAATTAAAATAACGAAGTGCTGCCTTGCCCGCAGGCACAGGGCAGGGCTGTGAACGCCCATGGGAGCATCACCAGGGTGCTTTGAAGAGTGTAAGCGGCCCATTATCAATACCAAAATCGAGTGTCCGTGAGGCAAAGAGCCCGTGGGCTGTGGGGGGCCCTGCCTGTGGCAGGCAGTGGCCCAAGTCCCCCAACCCCCCACCGAGAGGGCAGGGTGATGGAGAGGCTCGGGCCCGTGCCAGTGCTCCAGCGGGGAAGGCACGGGGCAGTGGGTGCCTGTCAGCCCCGTTACCTCCACCACAGCCAGAGGCCAGCGTAAGAGGAGCCCCAGGGATCCCAGGCAGGTGGGACAGGATGCCTGAGCTTGCAGGACCTTTGCTGGGGTGGGGATGCCCCCACCTTTGTCCCAAAGGGATATGCCCAGGCTGGACACTGACTGGTTGGGGGGACAGCACCACAGTGGGGTGCCAGCTACTTCTGGGGGGAACCCCACAGCCCAGGGTGGTGTGGCACCCGCCCCTGAGGGGCACCCAAGGCTTGCTGTAGGGCCAGCACCCCCTGCCAGGGGGACCCCCAAAGCCTGCTCACAGAGGGGTGGGGAAAGAACACCACTGTGGAGGGGATCCCCAGTGTCTGCTGTGGGTACAGGGCTCCACTCCTGTGGGGAAACCTTGGGAGCTGGGATGGGGTCAACACTCCACTCCTGGAGGGAATCCTTGTGAGCTCAGATGGGATCAACATCCCAGCCCTGGGGGGACAGACACTGGGAGCTGGGATGGGCTCAACATCCCATTCCTGGGGAGAGAGGGGAATCCGTGGGAGCTGAGATGAGATCAATAACCCACTTCTGGAGGGGATCCCTGGGATCTCAGACTGGATCGACATCTCACTCCTGGGGGGATGCCTGGGACCTGGGATGGGGTCAACACTCAACTCCTGGAGGGAAATCCCAAGGCCTGCTGCCCCATCCGTGGCGGGGGAAACCGGAAGCCTGGGGCGGGGCAGGCCCCCCGTTCCCGGGGACATTCCCGGGGCCCGAGATGGAGCCGACAGCTCACTGTGGGGAGAACCTGAAGCCTGGGCTGGGGCCAGCTTCCCCCATCCCACTCATGGGGGATCCCCGGGGCGGGGCGGGGCGGGGCGGGGCACTCCCAGCGCTGGTACCCAGGATCGTGCTGGGGCAGCGGGGGGCGGAGGCGGCGAGGCTGCTGGGTTCCGGCAGCGCCGGGCCGAGCGGGGCGAAGAAGCCAAGATGGGGGGCCCGGGGGGGGGGGCCCGGGGGTCTTACCCAGCAGCAGCAGTTTCACCTCCCGCGCCGCCTTCTCGCCGTCCTCCCGCAGGTTCTTGTCGATCATGCGAGAGCGCTCGGCGGCCGCCTTGTCCTCGGCGCTCACGGTGCAGCCCATGGCGGCGGCGGCGGCTGCTGCGCGCGCCCGCGGCTCTGCCGGCCCGACCCGGCCCGCCCCGCCAGGCCCCGCCCCGTTAGCCCCGCCCCCGGGGCGCGCAGGGCGGGGCCTGTCGGGGCGGGGCCAATGAGGCGTGGCGCTACCGGGGCAGGGCCGGCGGGCGGGACGTAGGGGGCGGGGCCCCTCGCTGGCGGCGCGCGGGCCCTCAGGCGACAGCGGCGGGTAACGGCGGGGGAGGGGCGGGGGGACATACGGGGTGTGAGGGACGGGAAGGAGGAGGGACACCGTGTGTCCCGGGATAGAAATGTGGGTGGGACACCGTGTGTCCCGGGACAGGCGGGCACCGGCTGCGGTGTGCCCCGCGACACACATGGGGATGGAGTCTGGGTGTTGCATTTTGGGATCCTTTGGGTGCTGAGCGGCGGGCGCAGCCCTGGGAACAGTGGTTTGGGTGATGCTGTCTTTCAGGGCTACCTTCTGTGGAGACACGGTGTCACAGGGTGGTGGCTCAGAGCTTGGGCATCTCTCACTCCTCAGTGTCCCGTGTCCCCTGCCGCTGGAGGGAGTTCCTGGGCAGGTGCCGGGGCTGGGGGTGCCTGTGGCAAGGGATGGGGCAGGGTGGGACTGGGCAGGATGGGGCATCCCCAGGTCTCTCCCAGGACAGGGGATCCCTCAGGCACTTGCCCCATCACCCAGCTCCCAGGGCTGCTCCCTTAGGAACTAGACTCCCCCCACAGTTCCTGAGGAGGGGGGGCAGGTGTGCCCACTGACCCACGGGGCTGGCCCGTGCCCAGGTAGCCACCCTCACTCCATGCTAGCCCCACAGCAGTGCCTCATGCCTGCCCATGCCCTGCAGCTCCTCCACACACCCCTACTGGCACCAACTGAGCAGGATGAGGGCAGCCAGGGATGCTTTTAACTCAGAATGCCAGGGAAAGGGATAGAGCATCCCCCGTGGGGTCTGCAGGCCTGTGCCCGTGGGCTTGGTGTGGCGGGAGCAGGGTTGTTCCCGTGGGAGCGGGCTGCCGTGCTAATAAGGCTTTGCTAATGAGCTGGCACTGAGCCCAGACCTGGGGCCGGCGGAGGGGAGTGAGTGGCCAGGGCTGATGGGGCTCACCCCCACTCCACACTGTGATGTGGGCAAGGGCTGGGGGACTGGCCCTAAGGACACTGAGGTCACCCACTGCCCTGGCACCAGGCACAAGATGCCCCAGCACCACTTCCCTGGAGCCCTGCTTCCAGAGCAGGCTCCCTCTCCAGGGATACTGCTGCCATGGCACTTACTGGGGTTCCTGCACCCACATATCCCACTCCTCAGGAGTCTCACTCCCACATGTGTCCCATTGACCTGGGGATCCTGCTCTCACAGGTGTCCTGCTCCCCAGGGATCCCACTCCCTCGGGGTCCTGTTTCCCCAGGGTCTAACTCCCACAGGGGCCCTGCTCCCATGCAGGTCATCCATGCTCATGAGCATGCTCCCATGCGCATCCATGTCCGTGTATCTGTGCTGTCCTGCTGTATGTCCGTGCTTCTGTCCTGCTGTTCATCCGTGTGCACTAACCCTGCACATCCATGTCTGTATGTCCCCACTGTCCTCACGCACGTCTGTGCACCCATGTGGCATGTGTCCGTCTGTCTGTGCTGCCTCACGATGCTGTGTGCCAGGTGCCAGCACCTCACCTATCCCAGTAATGCCCGAGACCTGGGCACATTCACATCTTTATTCTCACCTCTGGCCTGCCGCCACCACCAGCATCATCCCCCGCCCCCAATAATTTACAAGTGTCAGGGGTGGCCCTGCGGCAGCCAGGCTGGTGACAGGAACAGCGGAGCCAAGCTGCAGCCGGCAGACCTGGGGCAATGGTGGGGGTCCGCAGCGGTGCCCCCCCGTATGATATGTACATTATACAGAGCTACCCAGAGCAACACAACACGTTAAAAAAGATCTACTCTTATGTACAGTATTTATAAAAAGCATCCCAGCCTCCACCACCTCATAAAAAAATACGTCTCTTATGTACTTTGCCGCAGGACAGACTCCCCAGTCCTGTGCTGCCCACCCTGCCGGGCTGCCCTCCGTACTGGGAGGGGAGGCGGGGGGTGGGAGAGCCGCTCTCTGGGTTTTGGCATGGTTTGGGGCATCCCAGCGGCATGGATGGATAGATGGATGGGTGGATGGATGGGTGAGGGCTGTGGGGGTCTGAGTGCTGGCCCAGGGTGCAAGGCGAGCAGGGACAGCTTGGGTTGCTGGGGTGCCCATCACCTTGGCATCTGGGCATGCAGACAAGGGGTGCCTCCAGAGCCCTGAGCTTGCCCCCAGTGACTGCTGCCCCCAGTCCCCCCGAAATCCCCCTCATGCCCCTTGGGTGCACCAGGCCCCCAGCAGCCGAGCCGCAGCATGAGCAGGGTGCCAGTGGATGCAAAGCCTGTGGTGTGCATGCCACCTCCCTGCAGCTGGTCCCCATACATGGCCTAGAGATCAGCAGGGTCCTACCCACAGGCACCAGGAGCCAACAGTTCCCCTGGTAGGCTCAGGAGCAGCAGGCTGGGTATCACCAGCCACAGCATGAGGACCACACTTGCCCACAGGGACCGGGGTGCCCCCATGATGCCAGGGCAGTGTGTGGCATCACTTTGGGGATGGTGGGATGGCAGGGGAGAGGGCAGGTAGCTTGGGCCCGGGTGCTGTCACAGGCCCAACTGCCCCGCTGGATTCCAGCCCCCACGGACACTGTTCATCAGGCTCTTGATGCCATCTGGGGGGGCCAGGAAAGTGCCCGGTCCTCGGTCCCCATGGCAGGCAGTGCCCTGCGCCCCTGGCAGTGCCTGCTGCTGGCAGCTCTTGGGGTTTAGAAGAGCTCCATCTGACAGCCAGCTCCGGGTGAGGTAGGGCAGTATTATTCTCCCCATTTTACAGATGGGGAAACTGAGGCGCAGAGCAGGGAGGGTGCCCGCTGGAGTGGCTGGGGGGCACAGGACCTGCCCCGGGCTCACTGCCCCATCCTGGACACAGGTTGAGGAGTCTCCATGCCTGCCATGGCCCTCTCACCATCACCACAGGTGATGGGCAGCAACAGCGGAAGTCCCCAGGGAATCCTGGTGGGGCTGCAGCATGGGGGCTGAGCCCGGGGTCAGCTCTCCCTGGGGCAGTGGGTGGGTGGGGGGGAGGTTGGCGTGGGCACCCAGCAGTGGCTAGTGGCTGCCGCCGCTCTTCCCCCCACCCGTGGCCCAGTCGATGATGATGAAGCTCAAGCTCATGATCATGAAGACCACCCCGAGGAGGGCAAAGCAGACAGCCTGTGGGGACAAGGAAGGGACTCAGGGATGGCCAGGGCAACAGGGTTCCCAGCCAGCCTCAGAACCCCATACCTATCCCTGTCCTTTTACCCCTGCCCATGCTTACCAATATTTTGGGGGTGGAGCGCAGCGGCTCTTTGTCCTTGGGCATGATGCGGATGTAGAAGATGGCAGGGAAGATGAAGATGAGGCAAGGAGCAGAGGTGGCACCTGCAGCAGACAGGGACAGACTGGGCAGGGGCCTCCCACCATGAAACTCAGCCCTGCCAGCCCCACTACCAGGACAGGTCCTGTCCATCCCCACCCCCTCCTTGCCCCCCCTACTCCCAGCAAAGCCTTCCAGGAGCCCAGGGACGCGGTGTGCTGGCACTGTCCCCACACCCCTCCCGCAGCCCGGGCACTGGCACCGAGCTGAGTGCTGAGCAGGGGGAGCCTGGCTGGGGGGATCAAGGGAAACACGCAGGCGAAGAGCAAGTGCTGGCACTGAGCTGTGGGAACCAGCCTGCCAGGACAGGAATGGGATGGGGGATTCACACAACTACCTGGTCCTGGCATGGTGAGAAGGGGAAACTGAGGCACGGGAGGGTCAGTCAAAGTTGAGCAGTGTGCTCAACAGTCAGGACAGGGGCTGGCATGCTGCTGCAAGACCCCGTGATCAGGGAGGGACAGGAGCAGGGCGCTGCCACCCACCAATCAAGCCGAAGATGCCGAGAATGGAGGGGGCAAAGATGACGAGGAGGTTGATGAAGGTCAGCAGTATCACGGCAATGGCGATGTGGCGGATCCAGCTGAAGTCCTTCCCTTGGAACAGCATCTGCTGGATGGCCCGACGTACCTGGGAACAGGGACAGGGTATCACACTCCATCCTTGGAGCCAGGACGCATACCCTGTCACTGCAGTTCTGCTGGTCCCCATCACCCCCATGCCAGCCCTATGCCTATAGCCCTGCAGGTCACCATCACCCCTTTTCCCTCCCAAGTTCTGACCCTGATGCCTCACTGGTTCCTGTCACCTCTTCACAGCCTTGTCCCTGTGGCCCTGCCTCTGCCCCATCACCCCTGCCTCTGCCCCAGCCCTGTTTCTGGCACCCAGAATGTCCTGTTCCCCAATCCCTGTCTTCATCACTGCCTCAGTTTCCCTTCTCAAAGCCTGGTGCTGAAGCCACCTGGCATTCCTGTGAGACCACTCACCGGGAAGAGGACGATGGGGACAGTGAGGGTGACAGCCGTCAGCACAGCCACACGCACACACAGGATGAGCACATCAAAGGGGTCCACCTTGTTGTACGTGTGCAGCAGCTCTGACTCCACACGGTCTGTGAACACCATCAAGGAGCCCCTGGGTGAGCCCCAGCACCATCACCCCCCTGGCACAGTTGTGCCAGCCCCAGCCCCCTCCCCGAGGGCTCACCGTAAAATGTGAGGTAGCCAAAGAGGGCAGCCAAGAAGTACATGAGGTACATGACCATGATGGAGATGTTGGAGATGCACTGCATCTTCTTCTTGGAGGGGCTGCAGGACACGGTGGGCTCAGCACAGCCCCGTGACACCCACTGACACCAAGCACCCGCCCAGTGAGGAAGGGCGATGCCAAAACACTCTGGGGTGTGTGAGGGATGTGCAGAGAGGGGCTGTGTCCCCCTTCCTGGGCAGGGTGGTGTGTTGAATTACCCACCACCAACCAGCCACCCACCCTTTCTGGGTCACAGCGTCCACATCCCAGGGGTCATACCACCCCTCCACCACCCATTCTGAGTCACATCACACACCTCCCAGGGGTGATAGCACCCACTCCGGGTTATATCACCAATCTTCCTGGGGTGATATTGCCTACCACCCACCTGCCCACCCACCCCAGGTTGTACCATCCACCTCCTGAAACTGATATCACCCATCCCAGGTCCTATCAGCCACCATCCACCCACCCACTCAACCACCCAGGGTCATATCACCCACCTCCCCACAATGCCCCGGTGCAGGTCCCACACATGGACGGCACTGCCTTTGGTTGGGCACCGGATGAAGCCCACCCCTCCCTGTGGATGCCCCCACCCAGGACTCACTCCTTCAGCTCCGTGTAGATGGGCAGGACCTCGGGGTGGCAGACGAAGGCGAAGGCCATAATGGGGATGGTGTACGCTGTCTGTGCGAGAGGAGGATGACTGACTGCTGGGGGCCCAGTGGCAGGTGCTGCCAGCACCAGGACCACCCGTCTTCATGGGGTGCACGGGGTGGGGGCTCACCCAGAGCCTCAGGGTGCATCCCAGGTCCCTACCTGCGAGTTCAGGGTGAAAAAGCTGGGTGTGCAAGTGTCCTGCTCGGGGGCCTGGAGGACTGTGTAACCATTCTGGTAGTCACTAGTGCTGACCGTGGTGACATTGAGGATGCCTGTGATGTTCCCCTCCTGCTCCGGAAGTGGGCAGGGGATCTGGAACTTCTTGTAGATGACCTGGGTTGGGGGGGGACATAGGGCCGGTCAGATCTTGGTGACCACAACTCCCAGCACACGTTGCCTGCACCAGCACCGTGCCCAGCAGGAGAGTGACCCTGCTGGGATCCCTCCAAGAGACACACTTTGCTAGCGCTGCTCTGTGGCGATGCTGCTCCCCCCACCTGTCCCTGTGGAAGTGGGTAGCGGGACAGAGCGAGGCAGCAGCACGTGGAGGGGCCACATGTGCAGATACCCCCCCCGGCACCTTCCCCCTCTCCCTTTTCACAACATTCGGTTTCTTCAGCCAAAAATAACCCAGCAGCTTGACAGCCCTGCCACAGCGTCTCTACAGCCCCGAGCGCCCGCTGTCCCTGCTCCCTCTGCTGTCCCCACAGCAACCAGCCCAGCCTCACACCCCAGCAAGAGGGATGCTGGGCACCCCAAGGCACCGGCACGTGCCAGTGGGTGCTCACCGAGATGAGGAAGAAGACCATACAGCTGAGGGAGAAGCCGCTGGCGTAGCCAAGGTAGCCTGGGAAGGGAGGAGAGTGGCTGGTGGGTGCAGGCAGGACCTTTGCACTGGCTAAGTGTCCCCTCCTTGCCCAGCACATCCAGGCTGGCACCATCACCCTGCGGGAGACCCAGAGTGCCAGACCCCAGTGCCATGGGTAGCATCTCCCTGACTTACCCAGCTGCTTCATGAGGGCCAGGGGCAGGATAATGGTGACAGAAACCAGGATCACCAGGTAGTTCCCATTCATGTACCAGTCCCTGGAAGCAGAGGGCCTGCTCACCACCCCGCTCTGCTGGGGCACAGGGGGCAGAGGCAGCCACTGGGGGTGTGCTGTCTGCCATTCCTAGGGGCACTGGTGTTCCCTGATACTGTCATTCCTGCTCTGCTAACATCCCTGGGGACCCCTGAGACGCCATCCTTGGGGACCCCTGAGGCCAGCATCCCTGGGGGCCTTTGAGCTAGGGTTCTGCCTACCCCCACAGTGGTGCACCCACAAGGGCTAGAGTTGCCAGTGGGGATGTGGGCATAGGGTGGGGGGACCATACCAAACCAGTCCCTCACCCTGCAGCCCCAGGTTCTGCTCAAGGAGGAAAGCCTGATCCCAAGGGGATGTGAGGAGCAGGGATTGGAAGTTCAGCTCGGTTTAATCTCACCCAGGGGCTTATTCAGCACTGACAGTTATCAAAAATAGTAGTGGCTTAATGATAGTAAATCCCTGCCATGGGCTGCACAGCTGGAGCCAGAGCCCCGGCGCCTGTCCGGGGAAGGCACGCAGGCAGCGTGGGCAGGAGGCACTCACGTGGTCTTCTCCTCCAGGTTTAGGAAGGTCTGGATGACCAGAGGCACTTCAGATTTGACAATGTACAGGTAACTGGACATGGCTGCAGGGAAGAACGAGGTCTTGCTGCACTGGTGTTCTCCGGTCCCATCCCCCGTCCCCAGCCCCCAACGGGTCCCCCCAGCGCCATCCTCACCTCCGATGTTCTGCAGCGTGATGGCGATGGCTGCAGCCAGCTTCCCCGGCGTGCCGAAGGCTCGGTAGCCCAGCTGCTCATAGGCGCGAATGCCTGTGGGATGGGGAGCAGTGGTGGGTGAGAGTCAGGATGGGACCCCCTGGCATGGCCCTGCTGAGGACTTGGCACTCACCCACAATGCCCGAGGACTTGAGCAGCAGGTGGATGGAGTAGCTGGAGAGCAGGGCCACTGCTGTGAGGAGGAAGCTGCAGGAGGAGAGCACAGTTACCAGTGGGTCACAGCACAGGGCTCAGACATGGCTGTGGGGCAAACCCCATGCAGATGTGCTCTGCCTGTGGGCAGCTGTCCTGGCAGGATACCACCCCCTTGCCTCAGCACATATTGAGTATTATGGGGCAGATTCAGTCCACGTCTCCACATGCAAAAGGAGCCATCCTCCTCCTCCCCTTAAGTGGGGCACAGCACTCAGCAGAGCAGGCAGACTTATGCCAGCAATGGGCATTGCTCTGCCAGCAGGACACTGATCCCTGCATCACCCCAAGTCAGAGATTTATTTCTTGTCTGCACCCACCGATCCCCTTGGAGGAGTCCCCTCACACCTGGACACCCTCCCCATGCCCCCGTGGCACTCACAGGAAGAGGATGATGCCGGTGTTGGCCATGGCATATGCCAGACCCAGGATGCCACTGCCCATGATGGCATTGCTCAGATTGAAGACGGACATCCCGAAAGACGTCTTCCCTTCAAACTGTTCACAGGACACAAGAGGGAGGGGATGCACCAAGTCACACTGGGAGCTTGCCCCATCCCACCCCCACCACTGTGCCCATGCTGCTACTCACATCAGTGAAGTGTGTCTGCTTCTTCTCGGCACCGTGGGGCAGGAACTCCTCCATCTCTGCCACGCCAGTCTGGTTCTCCTCAAATCTGTCCGTAGAGGAGTGAAGACAATGCAGAGACAAGGGCCATCAGCACTGGCTGGTATCTCAAGGGCAGGGAGCAGCTCAGAGGACCCCCCAAGTCCCTGGCACCGCCGCTTGCCCTGAGGCCCCTACCTGTCACCTGCCAGTGAGGGGACAGTGGACGTGGTGAGTGCGGCCGTGTGCTTCCCGTTGGGCACCAGCTCCACCATCTCGGCCTGAAGGGGCACATCCGTGGTATCCATGGCTGGGAGACAGCTGGGCTTGCTATGGGCTCTACTCAGGCTCTGCAAGAGGGAGGCAACAGAGGTCCAGCTCTGGGCAGGAGCACTGGAGGGGCTGGCCTGGAGTCTCACAAGTCCTGCCTCCGCCAGAGACACTGGAGTTGGGCTCAGCACCAACGCTGGTGGCACGGCAAAGACAGGCACCCGGGGATGAGAGGGTCACCGAGCCAGGCATCACCGTGGCTGTGCTTCTCCCTTCTGCCCGCTCAGCACACAATGTCCCATGGAACACAGCCCCAGCTCCAGCACCTCACCAGAGTCCCAATGTGGGATTGCCCCCTCATCCAGCCAGACATCCCACAGCCCACCCCATTCCCTTGCTCACAGCACAGCGCTGCCCAGCCCCAGAGTCCCCATCCACGCCGCCTGCCCACCTCCACTCCCCTGCCTGCAGCTCTCAGCTCCATGACTCAGTTTCCCCTCCTTGAGACGGGTGCCAGCAGGCGAGTGGGGATGTTTGGGAGGGCGGCTGAGGACGGGGTAGGGAGCTCAGGGACCCCCTAGCCACCGTTATGTAAAGCCCGGGGTGCTCCCCGGCGCAAAGGGCTCACCCACGTCCCGCCGCTACCGGGGTGCCAAGGCGGGGGGCTCGGGGGCACGTCAGGGCTGGACAAACGGAGCAGGAAAGAGCGTGGGGCCGGGAGACAGCTCCTTGGCAGGGGAAGGCGGCCGGGCTGCCGAGCGCGGGACGCCTTGGCACGCCGCACAAAGCCGCCTCTGTGCGAGTCCCGGCCCTCCCCGCCCCGCTGGGAAACGGCACAGGGTGGCTTTCTGGGGCAGGCTGGCAGCCGGGGCAGGGTCCCGCCACCCCCCACTGCCCCGAGGGGCTGGGGTCTTGTCCAGCTGGCCAGGGGGCTCCACAGTGGGGCTATGTCCAGCCAAGGGCCAGTGCCACCCGGCTGGAGGTTAGGCCTGGCTGGGACGCAGTGTGGTCCCCAGTCCAGGGAGGATGCTGCTGCCCTACCACCCTGCTGCCTGGGTTTGTCATGGGGTGAGCAGGGGACATGCCCAACTTTATGCTCCCTGGGGACTGGTGTCCCCAGAGATCTCAGGAGCCTGCCCACAGTACAGTTGGGTCCAGCCATCCTCCTGGCACGCAAGGGAAGGATGACACGGCAGGGTGTGGGTGCCAGCACCTCCGGTCTCCTGAGCTGTTGCCCTGCTTCTCCCTGCCCAGCCACAAAGACTACCTGGCAGGGTCATCCCAGGCCACACACTG
Source organism: Phylloscopus whistleri (assembly GCA_017589585.1). Classification (NCBI taxonomy): domain Eukaryota; kingdom Metazoa; phylum Chordata; class Aves; order Passeriformes; family Phylloscopidae; genus Phylloscopus; species Phylloscopus whistleri. The sequence continues at coordinate 6,000,969 of JADMLD010001393.1, read as the reverse complement.
GCTGCTGGCACTGTCAGGGGGGCCTAGCCCCTAAGGTGGGCCCAGGGTGGTGGGCACATATTTGAGCCACCTTGCCTGCAGCAACTAGCCAGGTAGGGAAACTGAGGCTGGACACAGGCCAGCAGGGACCAGAATGAGAAGGTTCAGCCATGTGGGGGATGAGAGGGAAGCGCAGGGCGGGCTCTGGGTGACAATTTATCCCCTCCACTAGGCCTCCGCTTGGGATGGATCCAGGCATGAACAAGTCTGCCAGCACGTCCAAAAGCCACTGTTAACTCTGCGTCTTCCCACCGCCATGGGCAGGCATCACTGAGCCCACCGCTCACCCAGTATGGGATTGAGGAGGCATCAGATCTGTGATGTTCCATCACCCCTCTGAGCCCCCCGGTGCCACTGGGCTGCCTGCGGGCAGGGCTTCACCGCAGCCCGCTGGTGGCAGGCAGGAGGTGCCCGCTCCCCTGCCCGCTCCCCGACGGGCGCCAGGAAGGCTGGGCACTCTCGTCTGCAGCCCCTTTCTTCTCCCAGGTTATAATTACACCTCTCTGGGCAGCTCAGGAAATACCAACTTCTTCCCCCAAGCGTCTCTCGGAATAGCAAGAGGCACGGCTGAACTCATTCGGCATGCACCGGGCTTCGTGCTGCCGCCCAGACGCTTCCTCCTGCCGGGCAGCCCTGGCACAGCCCTGGCACAGCCCTGGCACAAGCCCAGCACCACTCACTGCCACTTCCCCAGCTGGCCCTGGCCTTTGCCCCTCAGCCAGGGTCTCCTGGTGGCAGCGGCCAGGGCAAGGGGGGAGATGAAAGAGGAGGGAGCATGAGATGATTCGATCGGGCAGTGCGAGCCCTGCCTGCTGCTGTTTGCCTTGCGATAAGGCAGAACAACAAATACAGAGTGATGGGTGGCCCCGAAGGGGTGGCTTGGTTCCCCTCCAGGCTGGGGTTGGTGGGTTACCACCTCGCTGTGTGTGCCCACCTTAGTCAGGAACCCTCTGCTCTGGGCAAAGAGCATCTCCTTAGGGATCTCTTCCCTCAGGATGCCACCACACAGATCGGATGCTGTCATCTTCACCGCCATATTGGGTAGTCCACATGCTGCCTGGCATCATCCCACTCCTGACCACCACCCCAGCGCCTGCTCACCCAGCCTGATGGTGTGGACCTGGCCACAAGTGTGGGCACAGAACCCCCCCGCTGTGGCACCCGGGGCCACGTTCCTGGGGGCGCTGAGCAAGCTGCATCGATTTCCCGGCATGCTGGGAATGCTCCGCTGCCTGCTGGGCTCTGGGACACAAGGACAGCGACAGCCCCGCCACAGCCAGACCTCCCACCTCTCCCAGGCTGCTCCGGCTGTCCCAGTGCTTGGTGACACCCCACCGACACTACGGTGTGGCCAGACAGCCTGAGCTGAGCCCTGGTGCTGTCCCGCAGCCCCTGCAGATAGAACACGGAGCCGGATGCGTGGGACGGCACGTACCGTCCCGCCGGCCACGTCTGCGCTTCAGGGGAGGCTACGTTTGGTCTGCACACCCCGTCCCGGCCAGCACAGACGCCTGCCCGCCCTCGCTGGGATGGGGACACGTGTGTGGGGCAGCAGAGCTCCCAAATCCGTGCCCTGCTGGGGTCTGGCAGACAGGCAGTCCTGGGCTCACCCCAGCCCCCTGCCCTCAGGGACCCGGGTACCATGGTGAGGGTTTCAGTTCTGAAAGGGACTGCATCCCTCTCTCTGCCTCACATCTCGCTTCCATGCAGACTTTATCTAAAAGTTGGAAAATCCCAGCAGGAGCGAGGCACAGGCAGGAGTGGGGGGTTGGGCAGGGGAGCTCTGTCAGCAATGCCAGCAGATCTGTCGGGTGGGAGATCCACACCAAGACAGAGATCCATTGCATCTGGCAACATAGCCGAGGGATGTGTATTACCCCGGGCAAGCCCGGCTCCTGCACGGTGCCAGTTCCCTCAGTCAAGCCCCGGCCCAGCACAGTCCCCACAGCACAGGCGGTGCTGGTGGAGTGTGGCACAGGTGGGGACAGGCAGCCAGTGCCTGCCAGCCGTACCTGTGCCAGGCAGCACCAGCCCAGGAGGCCATGGCCCGTCACCCCCACAGCCCACAGCACCCATCTGTGAGCACCTACTGCTCCCACCTGTGTGCAGGGTCTCCCTGGCAGCAGGTGAGTGCTCCCTCAGGCCGGGGACCCTCGCAGGGCAGAGACTCCCTCCCCATCTCCTCTCCCTTGCTGATGAATCCTTGATAATCCGGCCCATCTGGGGCCGTGGGACTATTCCGGGTGGTAATCCGGCTTTAGCGCCAAGCCTGCCGCAGCTGCCGGCCTGCGTGCTGGCAGCCAGGTATCCCGCTGCTGCCGGTGTGTGCCAGGGGGGTGGCAGCCCCCCCGCCCATGCCCGCCTGCCCAGGTGGCTGTTCGGGTTTCAGCAGAGCTGGGCACACAGGTCTCATATTCCCTGAGGCTGTGCTGATGGCCAAGCCCTGCCAGAGAGACGGGCAGCATGGGCAAGTGGGCAGGGATGCCAGTCGTGTTCCCCCCACTGCCATCAGCCCCAGCCCTGGGGTTACCCCCAGCACTGCTGCTGGGCCCAGGGTGAACCCCAGCCTGGGGTCCCTGGTCAGCCTCTGGCACTGCTGTGGGCACAAGGTGTGTGGGCACGCAGACACAGCTGGGCAACAGCCCAAACTTGTGTGGTTCCTGGGCAACCTCTCCTCAGGGAAATTGACCCCAGCAGGGCACACAGCAGAGAAATCCCTCTCTCCTTGCCCTCCACAGAGAACACCCCTCCACAGCTGCCCTTGGAGTAGCATCTGCCCTCATCCTGAAGTACACACAGCCATAGCTTTCCCCCCAGCCTCCCTTCCTAAAATTGCCAAGACAAACCTGGTTTTAACTTTTGGTGTTCCACCCCCAACCTCCCAGCTAAGTAAAGGCAGTGTCAGGGTGCCACCTCCCCCAGAGGAAGTGGGCACCCAAAGGCGCAAATCCAGCCATTCAGGGGATGGCCAGGTGCCTCACCTTTGGGGCAAAGGTTCTGGGAGGCACCTGCATAGGCATGGGAACCCCAGCAGCTGTGGGAAAGGACAGCTGGAGGCAACCTGCCTGGTGCATGGCTGGAGAACCTCTCTGGGTAGCCCTGCTGTAGACCTTCCCCAAACAGATTGGTGGGAGTTTCTCCTGAGATCCTCTGGAGATGACAGCCCCACCAGCTGGTCATGCCAGCCAGCCCCACTCATGGCCTCACCACAAGCTGGTTAGAGTAGGCACTGCTCCTGGGCTCACCTCAACTCTTTCAGCCCCAAATACCACACCATGGCTCAGCTTTGGGTCAGGCAATTCTCCTGGTGCTCCAGCCAGGGCAGGATTTGCACTAGCAAGTAGGAATAAGTGGCTCTGGAAGCTGCTGTCCTGGCTAGCAGGGCTCTGGCAGCACCAACAGCTGCCTGGGCACTTCTGGCCACTTCTGTTGCACCGTGTGGAGAGCGGTGTCCATCCAGGGTCCTACCTCTAAGAGCATAAGTGGCACCCATGTCCTGGGGGACAGCTCTGCCTGAGCCTGAGAATGTGCCTGCATGCAGAACATGCCAATGGCTGAGCTGGCCCATGGCCACTGTCCTGCAGCAATGGACGTGCCAGGGTCTCAGACACACCAGGGAGGGGAAAGGCAGTTCAGGGAAGAGGATTGTAGAGCCAAACATCATGGTGGGGCCATGGAAAGGGTTTTCCAGTGCCAGAGCCATGGTGCAGCTCAGCCACAGCATCACCTGCCAGGCACACAACCCAGGATGGGGCCAGGCTGCAGGTATCAGCCACCACTATCCTGCCACATCCTCTAACATCCGAGCACCAGTACTGAGGCTAGCTGGGAAGAGCAGTGAGGAAGCTGAGACTAGGTGAGGGGAGTCATGTCCAGCACTAGGACAGCCCAGACTGTTGCTGTCACCTGCCAGCTTGAGACCATGTGGTACAATGTCAGGTGGCAGATGCAGCCGGCAGCCTGGGGATGGGGACAGGGTGGGCACAGCATGAGGCCAATGGCACTCCGTGTGGTTCTTGGGGAGGCTGAGTGAGACACCATCTTGAGCCCAAAGCATCTCAGGCAGTGCTAGGCTGTATGATGGGTTTTGCTTTAAACCTCAAACATGGCCCTTTGGGAACGCAGGGCCACCCAGGGAAGATGGTGGTACAGGTAGTGGCACCGCAGAGACTGATGGACAGACAGTGCCTGGAAAAGCTCATGTCAGGTTTTCTACCATACCTCTGGAGTTTTGTTTTGCCTTGGAAGCAAGATGCTTTCCAGAAGTTCACGCTCCCCAAAACACAACTGGCCTTAGTGGGATGACACAGAGGAGTCAATAGCAAAAACCCCAAGGTGCCATGTGCTGCTGGCAGTGCTGGGGACATCAGGAGGGCCTGGCCTCAGCCACAGCCCCATGTGCCTCCTGCAGCCCCAGCACAGCCCCCCGTACCAATCAGGAGCCACAATTCGCCCAAGCCCCATGGCACCACCACTGTGCCTGGCCATGCCACTCTCGCCATTGGACCAGCCTGACGTTTGCTCCACAGGGACAGCTGGCTGTGCTCCGCTGGCATGGGGGACCCAGCCAGTCCCAGACCTGCGTCAGCGGCTGGGGAGGCGTGTGGCGGCTGAGACTCACATGGCGAGGAGAGCCGGGGGCATGGGGGTCTGTCCTGTCCCCGACCTGCCTCTGTTTTCTCAAGGGTTGTACTTCCAAAGGAGCCCGTGGGATTCCACTCCTTCCCCCCATCCCCATGTGCCAAGGAAAATAGGCTCTGCCGGTGCTTGTTTGTTTGCCGTGGCCGCAGCCCCGGCGTGTGATTACAGCTGCAGCACGGCCGGGTGCTGTGGGGCCCTTTGCACCTCAGCCAGGGTCCCCCGCAGTGCCAGCACTCCCATGCCACCCCAGAGTGGAATGGAGTGTCCCACTGCCCCTCAGCAGCCCTGGCCACCAGAGCCAAGGCACACTGGCGCTCTGTTCTGGGAGACAGGGCAGTGTTGTGAGGCACAGACAGCTTTCTCTGGGGTACCTCCTTGAAACCCCAGGGACCCGGCAGGTCTGACACCTCACCTTGGGCCTGGTCCAAAGACCAGTGGAAAATTCCCCATCTCCTCCGCGTCAGCTCAGCACAGCCATGCCCTCCACAGCCAGTCAGGGTTCTGCGTCCCTGCCATCCCACCTGTCAGGGACTTGCCAGGTCCCTGGTCTAACCTACGCCACCGCAGAGCCAGCTCAGCTTGGAGACCCCAAGTCCAGCAACCACCTGCAGTGGTTCAGTTTCCCCTGGGGAAGATTTGTCTCCAGTGGGACTTTCACAGCTGACACGGCAGAGAGGGCCACCATGCCGGCTGGCATAGGACACGCGTGGCCGACAGGAACACAGTGTGCTGCCTGGCTTTCCACGCTGCTGTCCCGGGCAGGCAGGCAGGCAGGCAGGCTCTATAAATACCACAGCCTATGGAATCACCGCACGCAGGTCCCAGCCAGCCCCAGTGCCCATGACGGCCGGCATCGCTCTCCCTGCTCCGGCACCCCGACACCCTGACACCCGATCCTGGCCACAGCCGCTTCCAGCCTTCAGAAACATATGTCATTCCCACAGGCGATTAAAAATTAAAGCAGAAAAAAGGGAAAGTAAAGAGAGTTTGGGGGTTAGTGTCACTATGAGTATCAGTGGAATGATACGCGAAGCCCCAAGCATCGCGGTCCGGGAAGGGGCAGAGTCAGGGCGCTGGGATTCCCAGGCGATACGGTGGGGCTCTGCCTCCCACTGCACTCGCGGGATCTGTCACCCACCCGTGGGAAGGTGCCAGCCGCTGGGAAGTGGCAGGAGTAACAGCAAAGCAAACAGCCCCAGGGCGCTGCCACCTGCTAGAGCTGCCGGGCCCCGGAGTATTCCCGGTGCTGCCCGGCGCCGGGAGGAGGAGGAGGGAACGGAGGAGGAGAGAGCTGGGCTGTGAGAGGAAAGCGGGGCCGGCGCCAGATGGGTCGGAAAGGATCGGATGGGGTGCGGAGGAGAATTAGTGGAGATGAGGGGTCCGAGCGCCCGGCACCACGGCCTCCAACCACGGAGCTTTACGGAGGAGAAGGCAGCGAGCCTGGGAGTGCGAGCAGCAGGGGAGATCGGAGAGACCTACCTGCCCTCTCTCTCTCCGCGGTGCCTCTGCTGCGGGCTGGGGCAAGCAGCCCCCGGTGGCCGGTGCCGCGGATTAGAGACTATCCTGCGACCGTAATCCCGGCGGAGCCGGAGATTAAACCGGACCCGAGCCCGCCCCCAGCGCGGAGGCTCCCAATCTCCTCTCCGCCGGGGCACAGGAGGAGCGCTGGGGAGCGGGTGGAGCGACCGCCCTGCATCGACCGACCCCTGCCCCGCCCCGCCCCGCCCCGCCCCGGCGGGACCACCGCTCCTCGGGCACCCACTGGGCATCGAGGCCCCACTGGGCATCAGTGTCTCACTGGGCATCACCTCCCCTAAGTGAATTCCCCCCTCCCCCCCCGCCCCCCCCCCCCGCACCTGGCATCATCCCCCACTGGGCATCAGTGTCCAGGCAGCGCTGCCCTATCTGGAATAGGTACATCACCAAGCAACCCCAATGCACCACACATGGCCACCGCACCAGGCATCTGTGCCCCTCCAGGCATGGTCACTATACTGGGCATCCCTATCCTGCCAGGTATTGACACCCCACCGGGCACTCCTACCTACAGCAGCTGAGGCTCCTGCCGGAGGCCAGTGGCTGCTTCCAAAGAGGCAGGTCTGGGGCAGTCACTCTAATCTACCTGAAGGGCTAAATCCAGTATGTGTTGAGTGTGGGCACAGGATTTTCCCCCTTCTTAGCAGGGAGAGGTCACCCAGAAGTATCCCTTCAGTCAGATTCTCTCTCTGGCCTGGGAAGCTCAGGCTGTTCCCACGTCAAGCCAGCCCAGCTGGCTGCCCTCCTCATGGTGCCCCCTGCCCTCACAGCCCTCGCCCCAGCATCTCAGCACACTGGGAGTAAACAATCCACGTGGAATCATCTCAACAAGACCCAGAGCAACTGGGACAGGCCAGCCCTCTCCTCCAGTCTCCATCAAACCTCCCCATTTAAACTGAAAGATGTCTATTTTCATGAAGACACAAATCCCCATAAAAGTTCCTCAAAGAGGAAATTTTTCCTAAGTGCATCCCACATGCTTCAGGGAAAGCCATGAGCTCTGGTGAGTCACCAGATGTGTCCCCAAAGATTCCTGTCCCTTTACAAGGTCTGTCACCCCTAAACAACCTCCTGCTCCTCTGTCCTGCCCAGCTTTTATTTCAGAGGAAAAATTTTGGGGGTCCACGCTTGGGAGTCCACCCACCTCCCATGCTGAGCTGCAAGCCCTGCCCAGCTGCTGTGCGTTGGCAGAATGGCTCTGCATGCTGCTGGAAGCTTTTATTTGTGTTAAGCATATCTTTCATAAATCCTTGGGAAGCCTCGGGCAGCCTGGGATGGAAACGGCTTTGCCAGTCAGCAGTGAGCGTCGCCATCGGGAGGAGAGGCACCCTCTCGCCTGGACATCGAGGGATGTTAAATATTCAGTGGCAGCTCTGCCCTCACGCTCCCGGCAATCCCACGGCTCCTGTTACTGCCACTCTCCTTTGGCTGGAGACATACATCCATTAACTAATTTCTAATAACAGCAGCGTGCGTAAGTGCTGAACCAGCGCTGGCTGGCACGCCGGGGGACTGGAGGCAGCCAGGTTTGGCAGTGTGACTGGGGGAGCCAGAGGCACCCAGAGGATGGGCATGGCTGGCCTCAAGCCATCAGCTTAACCCTTTCCCTGCTCTGGTGAAAGCGGGTGCAGCCACGTGGCACCTGTGGAGAGACGTCCCGGGACGGGCGGCAGCACAACTCACCAGGGTTGTAAAAGGCGGCCAGAGCTTCCGCCCTGTGAGCAAACACAGCACAGCTGCTGGGCACGGGGACAGGCAATGTGGCCCCACAGCACAGGGTGCAGCGACTGCCGTGGGGTAGCATGCTGGAAGACCTGTGGGAAGTGACTTGGAGGCTGTCTGCTCCTTCCCAGCCTCCAAATGCCCTTCCCCTGCAACTGGCACAAATGCAGCCATGTCTACATTTTACTGTCCCCTCTCTTGTCCAGCATGTGACACCCCTCTCCAGTGTTTCCACTTTCCAGGTGGGCAGAGGACATGGGCTTCACCATTGTCAAACTGAAGCTTTGTGGAAAATCAAAGCAGTGAGGAGAGGAGGAAAAGAGAGGGAAGATGTCCCCAAAACCTCCCAAAGTCTGTCCCAGCATCCCACAGTTGGCACACAGTAGCTGCAGGCTCATGCAGCCGGGCTGGCAACATAGAGAGAGGCCATGAGAGGGGTGGGCTAAGACTCTGCTCTTGACCCTCTGAGCCCTCTGGTCAACAGTGCTTCCCCAGTGCAGCTCTGGCCAGTCTCACCAACGGCTCCGGTGGTGTCAGGGCTCCAGTGGATTGCAAAATTGCAGTTGTGCGGTTTTCTCCAGCTGGCTGGAAAGTTTGACGCTGGATTCCCGTATGTGAGGAGCCTTCAGGGGAGCACGGCACAGCACGGCTCATCTCTCCAGCAGCACCCTGCCTCACCAATGGCAGGGAGCTGAGTGCTGTGCCAGAGTCCTTGCCCTCAGCGCACCTCCGTGGGGTTTGACTTCTCACCATTTCCCCCAGCCAAAAGCTGCCTTATTTCTTATCCTTCAGCTGTGCTTCGAGATCAAAGATTAAAGTGAACCCATAAAACCCCTTGGCCTCAAATGTCGCAGCGTGGACAAGGCCAGCCCAGGACCCAGGCACAAACCAGTGGGTGCCATGTATGGCCAGGACACGCTCTCCTTGTCACGCTCAGCTTCCTCCCCCGGCCCCTGAGCCTGCTGCCTGCTGCTGCCTGCCACTGCCTGCTGCTCCCAGAGCCCAGATGGCAGGAAGATACGGCAGAGATAATGGTGAGATTTGCAGCCCAAGCAGTGTTCCCCCTGCCACCACCGTGACCTCTCAAGCAAGAAGTCTCCTGGAGATTGCCCTTTCCAGGAACATTCCAGTGTGTGCCTCTGGTCCCCATCACTGGGCATCCCACAGACACAGCACTAGCACATATAGGGGCTCCAAGACCCCCACTGCCCTCTTGACCCCATAACCATGAAGCAAGTGAGGCACAAAAGGAATGCTGATTGTAAGAGGAGAGGGATGCCTATGGCCAGCAGCATGGGCTGAGTGGACTCCAGAGTGACACCTGCCCGAGGCCATGTCCAGGGCTGGAGCCTTCCTCTCCCCAGCCCTCCCTCCACAGAAGCACCCTGATGCTGGTAGCTTGTGCCTGGACACAGAGGTGGTGGGGAGCAGCTGGTGGCTCCCTCCGTCGCCCTTGACCGCCGCCTCCCTCGCGGCACATGCTGTCATGTGGCAGGGCACAACAACAACACGGGCTAATTGGTTAATGTGATTTCAAAACATGATTTGCAATTATAACTCACCAGAGAGCATTCAATGATCCCGCACATCGGAGAGTGGGTTTTTCTCCTTCGTTTGTTCCTGGAACCTCAAAACCAATTAACTTTACAGAAGCCAGAAGCAAAGCACTGCTCAGCAGACCTGAAGGGTGAGTTATCTCTGCGCTCAATCACCTCCCTACCAAGCCACAATCTGGGAACCAAGGACTGGCGGACAAGCCCCGGGTTAACCCCGATGCTGCACCACTGAGGGGTTTGGAGGGACTCACACAGGCTCCTCCAGCTCCAACCCATCAAGGACCATGGCTGCTTCAGAGCACTTGAGGACAGAAGGATGCCCTGAGCCATAAGATGTGGGAATAAGCTGTTCCTGTTGGCACAGGGAGACTGTCCCTTCAGTTCCCTCCAGAGGTGCTGGCACCTGCTGGCAGCCTGCTCATCTCTGCCACCCATGCAGGACAGCCATGTCCCCACCATCCCCACTGACAGCACCCACAGCCCCACCAGGGACAGGGGCTGTGTTTCTGTGATCTGGCCATCCTGCAGCAAAGGCTTAAATGCTGTTAAGGTAATTAAGCAAGGACTTTAATGCCTTTAAATGCAACTCAAATGTCTTTCAAGCCAAACAAACCCAAGTAGTCATGATGCTCCTGAAACATCCAGCACCCAGTGCCCAGCTCCCCTGACTCTTGGCTTGTTTCCCCAGTGTCCCCAGTTGCTGGGCTCTGTTGCTCCCCACATCCCACTGGAAAGCCGGATATGGGTCTAGCAGTGTTTTCTCTTGGGTGGGCAAAGAGATGTTGGGTGCCATTAGCTGCTGGAGGGATGATCTGGCAATTTTCCCTCAGGATGGTGATGTGACTCCACTCTGCATGGGGACCCCTGCTCCCATGTGCACAGGGCCTGAATCTCTCTGGGCTAGGAGCTGCCTTCCATCAGATTCCCAAGCCTCAGGGTCCTCCACACCACAGGGAACTCAGCATTCCACACTGCAGCCACCCAGGCATCCTGAGGACAGGGAGGGAGCTCAGGCAGCTGCAAGAACCTCTGAGGAGGCACAAGGTGATGCCAGCAGTACAGTACAGGGCAGTGGAAGGAAATGTGAGGCAGTGTTGGGGGGTCTCCAGTCCCTGGGGAGAGGCTCCCCTGTTCATCTCCAAGCTTCCTGCAAGCTGTCAGGGAGTGTGGAGCCGGCTGGGAGGCCCCTGGGGGATGCCAGGCATACTGCCCAGGGCCTGGGCTGCAGGGTGGCAGATGGCTGGGGAGCTGGGGACTGGGAAACAGGGGAGGACCAGGGACACCTTTCAGCCCAGACAACTGTAGCATCCTTGTTTAGAGTTATTTATAACTGGGCCAAAAATGGAGACGTGGCCACAGCCATGTCCCTCCTCTCCCCAGGGTGCTGTGGTCGGTCCAGAGCCAACCAAGGAGCAGATATGGTCTCTGCTGTCCCAGTGAAAGGGCAGTCTGCTCTGCCTCCCTACAGAGGCACCCGTAGGGCTGTCCTCAACCCCCTCACTGCCTGGGATGACTGTCAGTCCCAGGGCTAGACAGTCCACCACAGGCTCCTGCCGGGTGTGATCCAGCCATGAGGAGGAGTGGATAAAGGCCCTTTCATGGCCCATCAGGGAAAAGGATTCAGTGAGAGAAGCACAAAAGGATGTGCTAGGACTCAGGACTGAGGCTGCAGTGTCCCGCAGCACCGGGGCTCCTGAGCTGCCACAGTGGTGGGATGTGGGGTGCCTGCCCCAACTAGGGGGCAGCTGGGGAGCACCAGGTGCTTGGGTCTTGGCAGGCACCCCTGGGTCCCCGCTGGCACCACCCAGCCTTGTGTTTGGGTGGACTAAACCTGGTGCTGTTTCAGGCTGGGCAGTGCTGGCATGGTGGCCCTCTCCAGGGTTGGGAAAGCCCTGGGGCAGCTGCCCCTCTCCCTCCCCTCTGAGCTGGACAACAATTGGCTGCCTGAAGGACGCCGGCCTTGATCCGCATCGCTGGCCGTCCCCAGGGCCGAGCAAACAGAGAGGAAAACAGCCCCAGCCGGCTCCTGCCACTGCCGGCATGCAGCCAGCCCCCGGCACCCCCAGTGCTCCCGTCCCTGGGACCTCTGCTACCCAGCAGAGCTGGCAGCACCGCTCTGCCTGGTGCTGCCAGGGGGCTAATGGTACTGACCCACCTGCCCCACAGTCAGGAGTGAGCCCAGAGGCTGCAGGGGCTGAGCCGGGAGAAGGAAACAGAAACCAGGATAAGCACCCACCGTGCTTGTGGAGGGCCTGCCCACAATGGGAGAAGTGATGCACAGCCAGGGTTCCACTGAGACCACTGGCCCTGGGTGTGGGGTCGTCCCTCCTTGCCCAGTCCAAGGGTCAGCTCGCCCAATTCAGCCCTGTTTGCCATGGGGCTGGGCCAGTCCCTGGGGCTGCGGGCTGGCTGGGGCCAGCTGGTTGGTGGCAGAAGGCCAGCACAAGCCCAGGGCACGTGCCATGGCCTTGCGTAGCCACCTCACATGTTTCCCCCACAGCCCATTTCCCTGAAATCTTTTCCCACCAGTAGAGCATGGTGCTTCACAGAAACGCCCCCAGCACCCTTCCCAGAGCTCCCCTGTTGGAGAGCCACCCAGTCCTACCAGATGCCAGGGGGATACCAGAGGCCAGCTCCAGTCCCATTCCCCCTCAGCACACCCCACACCACCCGAAGTCCCACCACCCGCTCCGTGGCACACCTGGGACCCCCACCCTGCCTGTGACCAGCAGGATCCACCCGCCACCAGCAATGGGCTCGGCGAGCTGCAGGGAGCACAGACGAGGCCTGGGATGGGTAATGGGGAATGTCATCACCATCAGGAGCAGCCACCGTGGCACAATGGTGACACAACGGTGACACCATACCAGGGTGGGGATGGGGATACAGGCCCCCGGCTGCCCTCCCGGCACTACAGCTGTCCCTGGGAAGGTCAGGCCGTGGGTGCCAGGCCACGGGCGGCTGCTCCAGCTCTGCCGGTTCTGCCTAGAGCGCTGCCCGCTCCCGCTCTGCCGCCGGCAAGGTCAGCGCAGTGCTCCGGCAGCACCGGCCCCCGGGCACCCCCCAGCCGCAGGCCAGCCGCTCCCGGTTCCCACCGGCTGGAGGGACGCGCACGGCGTTGCTGACCCCACAGCACCCACGGGACGCGGCCATCCCGTGACTCCGCGGGCGGGCGATGCCGCCCCCGCCCGGAGCAGCGGGAGCGCCGGGGGCACCGAGGGCAGCGAGCGGGGACAGCGAGCGGGGCGGAGCGGCACGGCCGGAACCGCTGCCCGACCGCCCTCTGGCGGCAGGCGGCGGCACTGCCGCGCCCGGCCCGCCCCGCAGCCGCTGCGCATCCACTGCCCACTGAGCACTGAGCACTGAGCACTGCCCACTGCCCTCTGACCACTGCCCACTGAGCACGGACCACTGAGCACTGCCCACTGCCCGCTGAGCACTGAGCACTGAGCACTGCCCACTGCCCACTGAGCACGGACCACTGAGCACTGCCCACTGCCCGCTGAGCACTGAGCACTGAGCACTGCCCACTGCCCGCTGAGCACGGACCACTGAGCACTGCCCACTGCCCGCTGAGCACGGACCACTGAGCACTGCCCACTGCCCACTGAGCACGGACCACTGAGCACTGCCCACTGCCCACTGAGCACTGAGCACTGAGCACTGCCCACTGCCCACTGCCCACTGCCCACTGCCCACTGCCCGCTGAGCACGGACCACTGAGCACTGCCCACTGCCCGCTGAGCACTGAGCACTGAGCACTGAGCACTGAGCACTGCCCACTGCCCACTGAGCACTGCCCACTGCCCACTGCCCACTGCCCGCTGAGCACTGCCCACTGCCCACTGCCCACTGAGCACTGCCCACTGCCCACTGCCCACTGCCCACTGCCCACTGAGCACTGCCCACTGCCCACTGCCCGCTGCCCACTGCCCACTGCCCACTGCCCACTGCCCGCTGAGCACTGCCCACTGCCCACTGCCCGCTGCCCACTGCCCACTGCCCACTGCCCACTGACCGCTGAGCACTGCCCGCTGCCCTCTGACCACTGCCCACTGACCACTGACCACTGACCACTGACCACTGAGCACTGAGCACTGCCCACTGCCCACTGCCCACTGCCCGCTGCACACTGACCACTGCCCGCTGAGCACTGCCCACTGCCCGCTGAGCACTGCCCACTGAGCACTGACCACTGCCCGCTGCACACTGCCCACTGCCCACTGCCCACTGCCCACTGCCCGCTGCCCACTGCCCACTGCCCACTGAGCACTGAGCACTGCCCACTGAGCACTGCCCACTGCCCTCTGCCCGCTGCACACTGACCACTGCCCACTGAGCACTGCCCGCTGAGCACTGCCCACTGCCCGCTGAGCACTGCCCACTGCCCTCTGACCACTGCCCGCTGCCCACTGCCCACTGCCCACTGACCGCTGACCACTGCCCAATGCCCACTGCCCGCTGCCCACTGCCCACTGCCCACTGCCCACTGAGCACGGACCACTGCCCACTGCCCAATGCCCACTGCCCGCTGAGCACTGCCCACTGCCCACTGCCCACTGCCCGCTGCCCTCTGACCACTGCCCGCTGAGCACTGCCCGCTGAGCACTGCCCGCTGCCCTCTGACCACCGCCCACTGCCCTCTGCCCGCTGAGCACTGCCCACTGCCCTCTGACCACTGCCCACTGCCCACTGAGCACTGCCCACTGCCCTCTGACCACTGCCCACTGCCCACTGCCCACTGAGCACTGCCCGCTGCCCACTGCCCACTGCCCACTGCCCACTACCCGCTGAGCACTGCCCGCTGCCCTCTGACCACTGCCCACTGCCCACTGACCGCTGAGCACTGCCCGCTGCCCTCTGACCACTGCCCATTGCCCACTGCCCACTGCCCTCTGACCACTGCCCACTGCCCACTGCCCGCTGAGCACTGCCCGCTGCCCTCTGACCACTGCCCACTGCCCACTGCCCTCTGACCGCTGCCCACTGCCCACTGCCTGCTGCCCTCTGACCACTGCCCACTGCCCGCTGAGCACTGCCCGCTGAGCACTGCCCGCTGCCCTCTGACCACTGCCCACTGCCCACTGCCTGCTGCCCTCTGACCACTGCCCGCTGCCCTCTGACCACTGCCCACTGCCCGCTGAGCACTGCCCGCTGAGCACTGACCACTGCCCACTGCCCACTGCTCTCTGACCACTGCCAACTGACCACTGCCCACTGCCCTCTGACCACTGCCCACTGCCCACTGCCCACTGCTCACTGCCCACTGCACACTGCCCGCTGAGCACTGCCCACTGCCCACTGACCACTGCCCGCTGAGCACTGCCCACTGCCCGCTGAGCACTGCCCACTGACCACTGCCCGCTGCCCGCTGAGCACTGACCACTGCCCACTGCCCACTGCTCTCTGACCACTGCCAACTGACCACTGCCCACTGCCCTCTGACCACTGCCCACTGCCCACTGCCCCCTGCCCACTGCCCACTGCCCGCTGAGCACTGCCCACTGAGCACTGACCACTGCCCATTCCCCACTGCCCACTGCCCATAGTCCGCTGCCCACTGCCCTCTCACCACTGCCCACTGCCCACTGCCCACTGCCCGCTGAGCACTGCCCGCTGCCCTCTGACCACTGCCCTCTGACCACTGCCCACTGCTCTCTGACCACTGCCCGCTGAGCACTGCCCATAGCCCACTGACCACTGCCCGCTGAGCACTGCCCACTGCCCACTGCCCATAGCCCACTGCCCACTGCCCACTGCCCATAGCCCACTGCCCACTGCCCTCTCACCACTGCCCAATGCCCATTGTCCTCTGACCACTGCCCATTGCCCACTGCCCTCTGACCGCTGCCCACTGCCCACTGCCCACTGCCCACTGCCCTCTCACCACTGCCCACTGCCCATAGGCCACTGTCCACTGCCCAGTGCCCGCTGCTCCCTGCCCACTGGCCCCTGCCCATAGCCCATTGCGCACTGCCCTCTGACCACTGCCTGCTGCCCTCTGCCCAGTGCCCTCTGCTCACTGCCTGCTGCTCACTGCCCACTGCCCACTGCCTACTGCCTGCTGCCCTCTGCCCGCTGCTCGCTGCCTTCTGCCCACTACCCACTGCCCGCCCACTGCCCGCACTCCGCCCACTGCCCACTGCCCACCCACTGCCCGCCCACTGCCCGCCCACTGCCCGCACTCCGCCCACTGCCCACACCCGGACCGCTCCGCACGCCCTGCCCGCCCCGTGCCTGCCCACTGCCCACACCCTGCCCACACCCTGGCAGCCAACTGCCTGCTCACTGCCTGTCCCCTACCTGCAGCCTGCCTGCCCCACTGCCCACACCCTGCACACACCCTGCCCACCGCCCATACCCTGCCTGCCCCGTGCCTGCATCCAGCCTGGCTCCACTGGGGCTCCCCCAGCACCCACTGCCTTGTCACACCCGTGTGACTCCAGCCCACGTCCCCCCATATCTGTGTCCCAACAAGCCCTCTCCCCGCACTTGCACCCCAGAACTCTGCCTGCTCCTCTGTGGGACATCCCCAGTCCCTCAATCTACCCCATGGGAAGTCGTGGCAGTGCTGCCTGGCACCTCTCCAGTGGGTGTCACCTGTTTCCTCTGGCCACCCCAGTGCTTTCCATGGAGCTCAACATTGTGAGGTGCCCTGGGGCTTCCCATGGCACCACATGGTACAGCACAGTGATCCACTGTCAGTGCTGGGACAACATGCCAAGAGCCCAGCTCTGTGGTGGCACTGACATCCCAGGATCATGCGTTCCAGCCCCTCTCCACCTGCACGGTCACAGCTGCCAGGAGGGAGGCTGGGGCGTGGCACAGAGCCCCTGGCTGCCCTGAGCGCAGGGCAGGAGTGGCTCAGCTGGTGCCTGCTGCTTGGGCACAGATCCTCGTGGCTGGATGCTCTGCAGCCTCTGGCACAGCTCTGTCAGCACCTGGCCACTGTCACAGAAGAAAAACACATTCCTTTGCCTCCAGATGGAATTTCCTGTTTTGTTTTGTTTGCTTTTTTTTATTAAAATGGTGCCCATTGCCTCCCATGCTGGCAGGCACTGCTGAACAGAGCCTTGCTCCCTTGGCTCTCTCACCTTATGCCCTCTTGGAGGGCAGATGGGCTGAGATCATCCTCTCCCTTCAGCAATGGGCTTGTGCCCAGCCCAGCCTAGCACGCTGCCCACTTTGTTCTGTCCAGCCAGCACTGGACACCCTAGCGTGTCCAGCCACAAGATGGACTTTCCTTCTCCCTCCCGCCCTGGCTCTCCCTGTGATACAGCCACTAAATCCCCAGTTCCCAGGATTCTTTCCCCGAGAGAAGTCATGCGGCTCAAACCGCCCCAGCCCAGCTGAGAACTTGTTACACATTTACCCCACATTAATGAGGCGTCACCGGCGGCTCGGCCTTCGGACCACAGGAACAGCTCACAGGCAGCCACCCAGCCCCACGGCCACTATGGGGGTACCATGGGGTGAGTCCCCCCAGAATGGGCACCATGGCAGCAGCCACACCCCCTTCCTCTCCCTCCAGCCCTGCTGGGCTGGGCTTTGCAGGAGCAGATGAGGCACTGGACGGTGATGAGTGCCTTCACCCTGGCACTCCTCCAAGGCAGGGGCAGGACTGAGAAGGCAGAAACGGGTGCCTGGGGACATGGGGATGTACCGCGGCTGTGATCGGGATTCCTAGGCTTGCTCGCACCTCTCTTCCCTTCCCAGTGCAGGCAGAGGGAGTGGCTGCACCCCAGAAAGCCCTGGGGTCCCGCAGGGCTGTTCCCAAGCGGCCAGCCAGGTCGTTGGGTGGAGAGGGAGGACACACGACACAGTTGCCTTTTGTTGGTGCTGGCCCCGGGAGCAGGGACCGGGGCTTTGCATCCCCTCCCTCCACCCCCGCCGCTGGCGGGACTGGCGCCCAGCACTGGGGATTTGGGGTTTAAAGAGCAGGCGGCAGCCAGAGCCCCAGCTTACCCGCCAGGCGAGGAGGCAGGCGAGCTCTGGCAGAGCCCACGCACCATAGCAGGTGAGATGGTGGATTTGGGGGATTTGGGGCAGCGGGCTGGCCCATTGAGGAGAGCCATGGTGTTGGGGGACTGGGACAATGGAGTTCCCCGGGAAGCAGTGAGGTCCCTGCCGCCCCGCGGTGGGTACCGGGTGCCAGCGGGCTCGGACATTGTCCTGAGGGGAAGCAAAGGCATCATCGGGCAGGTACCACCTCCTTGTTCCTGTCACCCCACAGCTGAGCAGGAACGCCTAAGCCCTGTCCCAGCAGGGGTGGCAGGGGTGAGCAACACCGTGCTGAGAAGTTTCCCAAGTAATACTCCTTCCCTGGGCACTGGTTTATGGGATGGGGGGCTCGCCTGGTGGCCTCCCACCTGCTGCTTCTTCACAGTACTCACTGACTCTGCCAAGGCAGGGTTTGCCCTGGCTGGCACCTGGGTGAGCTCCGGGGCAATGGGGAAAGGGGGTATCCTGAGGCTGGGCACGGGGCTGGGCAGGAGCGGGAGCAGGGCCAGCAGACAAGGCCCCATTGTGCCGTGCCGGGGCCGCTGGCTCGGCCATCAATAGCCCCATTATGCTCAGCGGTGGCCCCCGCAGCCTCCCCAGCCGGCACAGCCACCCGGGAGCACCGTGGGAGGCAATCTGAAGTGGCTGTTGTGTTGGGGGGCCAGGGTGAGAGGAGAAGGGTGAGAGAGGAGGGCAGGGTGCCGGGACTCCTCCGCCGCTGCCTGTCTGGGTGCTGCCGGGTGCCCTGAAATGCTGTGCTCCCTGGTGCCACCAGCTTTGGGGGCAAGATGCCCAAGATAGGAAGCAGACAGGCTCGGCAGGGGGGCAGCTGGACACCCCGGCTCCCACTTCCCCACCCTCACCATCACACCAGACATTGCCTGTGCCCAAGGTGGCCACGACTGTTCTGCTTTGCCCCGGGGCAGGGACGAGCAAGTGGGCTGACATCAGCCCTGGGTGTGGATGCAGCCGGGCCAACAGGAGAAGATGAATGGATCTGCGGGCTTCCCGACAAGACACACCCTGGCTAAAATTACTGACCCCATGGCAGGGACACCAGACTATTTTTAAAGCCTAAGGAGCTGGATGCCACTGGTTGGTGTGGCTCAGGGCAGGGCCAAAGGGACATGGGCAGGACAGCCTCAGCCAGCACCTCCCACTGCCCTCCTGCTGGGGTGGGGAGAGTGCTTGGATGGTAGCAGACAGCCTGGATGTCCTGCTCCTGCCCCACGTAGGGTTTTGAGGAGCTTCAGTGGTTTTCAGTGCAGGGCACATGGCCCCTCTGCCTGTTCCAGAGCCTGGCTGCTGACAGACACAAAGCCAAGGGCAAATGGGCACCCTGGACCAGGAGGATAGGATCCTATAAGAACAGGATCCCTCCCTTTCCCTTTCCAAAAAGCCACTGTCCTGCACCTGGAGGATGGACATCCCCTTCTTCCTCACTACCCCAAAGGTTCACCACGTACTCCATGGCTTGGTCCCACAGAAGAGACACACGATGGTAGCACCCCAGAGGTGCTCAGGCACTGGGGGGCACACAACACCCCCATCCCCTGGGCAGCCCAGATCAGTCCAGCACAGGCTTGGGACAATTAAAAAGGGATTAGCTGGGCTACACCAGCATGGCACTGCTGGGAGCCGGTACCTAATCCCGGCAGGAATGCACTGGGGCCACAGGGGTCCCTGATGCTGGGGTCTCACCAGCATGCTGTGATGGGGGGTGGACATAGGGTCAGGATGGGTGTATCCACAGACAGGGTGTGAACCTAGAGCTGGTGTCCCCCTGGGACACAGCCACCATGCCATGGTACAAGGATGCAGTTGTCTGAGGCATGTTTGCTTGCTGCCAGCCAAGCCCTCACACTGGCACCCTTGGGAGGCCATGGGCTCTGTCCCCTGCCTGGCACGTCCTTCCCCTGTACCAGGAATGTGGCAGCCACACAAGGCTATCCCATGGTCCAAAATTATGGTTGTGGACTGCCACAGATGGACTCCCAAAGAAGTCCTAAAGCCACATCTTTAATGCCATCACAAACCACCAACAGCTTTTGGTGTCCAGACCCAGGGGATACTAGTTCAAGCAGTGTATCCCTGTGCCCAGGTCATGGGTGTAGGCTGGGGTGAGAATGTCACACTCCTCCCCTGCTGACAAGCTGGCAGTGTCACTGGCAGCGCTGGCAAAAGCCACCCTGCTGCACAAACCCATCTCTTGGCTGGGGAGCAGTGCCATGCCAAGCCCATGTGTCACAGGGATGCCTATGGCACCAGCTGTCATGACGCAGCTGACCTTGACCCGTGGGTTTTCCATGTCCTCAACCATGATGGCTCCACCTTCCAGGGCAGAGGGAAGGTCTCTAGGCCCCAGGGACATGGGGGACCACCCTGTAGCATCCTTGGGGGAGTCACCCCACAGGTCCCCACAGAATCACGAAGGTTCTTCTGGTGAGGTGCCATTCCCGTTTGGGATGCAGGATTTGTACCCATCTTGAGGGCCGGTGGATGCCAGTCCCAGCCCTTCTCCGTACATGCAGGGTATCCAGCAGCCGGTGGTCCTGGTCACCCATTCGATGGCGCGGATAGGTGCCATGCCCTGCTGGCTCGCCCCCGCACAGGAGATGCAGGAGATGAGTGTCACCCCGGCACAGGAGGTGCAGGAGCATTGGCCTGCTGCCGTGCCGCGCCCGGAGCCCTGCGGAGGTGGAGAGGAGCCGTTTCCTACCGCTAACACCGCTGGGGGCTCGGGCGCTGCCGGCGGAGCTGCAGATGCTTGCCGGAACCGGAACAGCCGGGAGAGATTTGGCGAGGCAGCGATCCCTGGGTGCGGATCTGCCAAGGGCAGGGACGGGATCAAAGAGCGAAAGCGCCAACACCTGCTGGTGCGGCCGGCAGTGACACCCCCGCGCTGGCGGGGAGCCAGGCCACCGGCACCTGGCTGTGAAACCTTCCGCGGGCTGGCACAGAGTGCAGGGATGAGGGCGGGATGCCAGTGGCGATGCCCATTCCAGATAGGGACCGTCATCGTGCCAGCGCCCAGTGGCTCCGGTGCTTGCCAGGAACACCCCGTGGGGCGGGAAGGGGTGGCCGGCGGCCGACGTGGCGCATCCCTCCCGCGCCGTTTTTTCCGGGATGGAAGCCCGGCCCTTCTGACGCTTGATGGTTTCTCCAGGCGGAGCCGCTGCCAGCAAGGTCCCCTTAGGGCTCCAGGGCTGGGGTGATGCTGGCGTCACCCAGTCACCTCGCCACCTCGCTTGCCGGGAGTGGCGGTAGTTGGAAAAGTCCCAGCTGGGTGAAGGGAAACTGAGGCACGGTGCTGGAATAGCACAGGAAGGTGCCCACTGTGCAGGGCTGGGAACGACATCTCTGTCCCCACCATCTCAGCGCCATCCTGGGACAGCAGGCACAGAGACGCCGTGCCCGTGTGGCGGCCACCAGCCCAAAGTCCTGCTGGTGCCTGGACAAAGTCTTACAGCAGAGTAACCCCTGCCGTACCGGTGCCAGCTCCTCCTCTGCTGCCCCACCCGCCCCCTCGCTGTCTCTGTCCTCCTTGCTGCCCACAAAGCTGGGCTGGGCTGGGCTGGGCGCCGCTCAGCACTGTGGCACAGCCAGGAGAAGAACAAGCAGTGGTGCTGGAACAGAGCCCGCCCGCATGCCAGAGTACCAGGGCTGGCAGCACGAGGGTTACTGGCAGTGGGATAGAAGGGCATTTCCCGGGCACCCTGCCTGGCACGGCTTCTGCCTACTGCTGGCCTGCCTGCACGGCTCTGGCTTCCTGCTGAACTCACCTCCTGCCTGTGCCAGCTGCCTGCCTGCACCTGACCTGCCCGCACCCGCTGCTTGCCTGCCTGCACTCACTGCCAGCGCTCGCTGCCTGCTGGCACCCGCTGCCTGCACCTGCCCGCACCCGCTTCTGCCCGCACTCCTGCCTCCCCCTCACCCTGCACCTGCCTGCACCTCTGCCTGCCTGCAGCTCTGCCTCCCCACTCGTTCCGGACCTGCCTTCCTGGACTCCTGCACCCGCAGGTAGGGACAATCAGGGGCGCGGGGAGAAGAAGGCAGGTGTGGCCCCCAAGGCAGTTCGTGTTCCCCCCGCCCCGAGCCCTGCCCGCCGAGGCACGCGTGGCCCCGCTGCCGGCACCACTCGGCACTTGCTATTCTTGGCAGCGGCAGCTGGAAAATGGGAGGCAGCGGAGGAATTTTGTTTGCTCCGGGCTGGGTTCGGGCCAGACATCTGGGCTGCAGCTGAGCGGGGCGCGGGACCGGCCCCCCGTACCCCCGGTACGGCCCCGGCACCCCCGGCACGGCCCCAACAGCCGGGCAGGCATGTGCCTGTCCCTGCGAGGAGGCAGCCCCGTCACCGCCAGTGTGCTGAGCCACACGTGTGCTGAGCTTGGCATCCTCAGCTCTGCCCCAGGGGCAGCGGGTGTCACCGTGGGTATCACCCCGGGCCACTGGGGTGTCAGCACGGGGCTGTGTGAGTTGCCGTGGGTGTTCGCCTGTGTGCGTGTGTGTGTATCTGTGTGAGGGTGCCCGCGTGTCTGCTCGTGAGTGTGTTCGCACACACGTGTGCGTGTCCCTGTGCGCGCCCCCGGCCCCGCCCCGCCCCGCCCCGCGGGGCCGCCCCGCTCCCTCCCGGCGGACGCGGCGGGCGGGGCCGGGCCGGACCGAGCCGAGCCGGGACACAGGTGGGTGCCGGGGGTCGGCAGGGTACAGGGGTGGCCGAGGAGTGTCCCGGGACGGGGTCTCTGCGCTGCCGTCGGGGGGGCTGCCCGTGCTGGTACCGGGGGGCTGGCGGCGGGGTTCCTGTCTCCTCTGGCACCGGAGGGCTGGCGTCGGGGTTGGCACGGGGGGTTTCGCGGGCTAGATCTGCCAGGGTTGGCACCGAGGGTCCGTGGTGCTGCCGCTGCTGCCCGGCCCTCACCCGGCCCCCCGTGCCAGCCGAGTCAGAGCCACGCGAGTCCGTGCCCGGGGGTCTGCCCCGGCCGCTCGGCAAGCGAGGGCAGGCGGGAGGCCCCCGTGCCCCGGCACGGCTCTAGCTGGCGGCAGCCGTCGGGGCTGCCAGAGCCCCGCGCCTCATCCCGACGCCTCTGTAAATGCCATTAGCGCCGACTGCCTTCGTGCTGGGACACCGGGCAGCCGTACCCGGCACTGCGCCCAGCCAGGCCCTGCCCGCTGCCTGCCCCGGGCTCACCTCCGCCGGCCAGCCTGGAGCGGGCTGCCCTGCCCGCAGGAGCCCCAATCCATGCCGTGCGTATGTGACCTTCCAGGCCAGCATCCACCAGTTCGCAGCTCAAGTAGGGTAGCAGAGCCTGGAGTGATTGCGCTGAGCCCCGGGGCTGTGGTGGGGCTTTGGCTGTCACTGGTGTCCTGGTGAGGCCCCAGTGGCTGTGCCGCGGGTGAAACCCACAGGGGCTGATGACCAGCATAACTCCGTTTGTGCCTTGCACAGGCACTGCAGCATGGCCAGGGGGCAAGGTGGGATCTGTGTTCTGGCACAGTGCTCCAATAACCATTACCTCCCACTCCCCAGGGGAGAGCACGCTGCTGCCAGAGCTGGAGGAGGACTTCCCTACCTCGTGGTGGGCACCCATCAGAGTGGCAGACACACCAGCATGGGCCCTTCTGAGTATTGTGGGCACTCGCTTTGCCAGAGCCCCCCAAATCCTGCTCCCATTTGCATGGTGGTACAAGAAAGGCCAGGGGCTAACGGTGGGGCTGTAGCAATGGGGGAAACTGAGGCATGGGACCCCATGACTACCATCATGGACAGCTTGCCCGGTGCTCAGGAGCCCACTGACTGCCCAGGGTGTCCTATCTGATTGTCGCCACTTCGGTGCTTGCTCTGTCCTTGTCCCCATTCCTATAGGACAGCTCTGTGCTTGCAGACAGGAATGGGCAGAGCCCAGAACACTCCTGCTGGTGGGCTCAGACAGGCATGGGCAGGGGTTGGATGCTGCTTGGTTGGGCTGCCTCTGTTTCTCCATGGACAGGAGCAGGAGGAGTGTTTCTGAAGCCCATTATGTTTGGGGTTGGATTAATGGGGGCTTAAAAATAGGAAGGGATGTGTCTGGCTCACATTCCCTCTAACTGCCAGCTCGAGCCCAGTGGGGGATCCCCTCGTGCCATGCCCGGAGTTGCCCTGTGCCGATGCTCAGGGCTCTCCAGACACCGTCGGCAGCATCGGGGGAGGGATCGTGGCCTGGAGGCTGTGGGGAGGGGGCTGTAACCCGAGCTGAGGTCTTGTTTCTCTGCCCCAGCCGCAGCGCCAGCAGCCAGACCCGGGCCATGAGCCGCATGCTGCTCCTGCTCCTGCTTCTGCTGCGCAGCCTCGCCACTGGCCGCCCCCCACCCACTGCCACCCCCCGCCTCAAGCTGTCCTTCCCCGGTGAGCGTGGGACACGGGCAGGGTGGGGGGCGTGGGGTCAGCTGTGGGTGCACTGGTTACGTGTCAGCAGCACCCAGCACCACCCCAAGGGACGGGAGTATCCTGGGTGGCAGCATGGTGGGAGGGGTGCAAAGCCCCAGCACCTGCACGTCCCCAGCACTGCTGCCTCCCTCGCCGTGGGCTGTCAGGTGTTGGTACTGGCTACCGTGTTCCTTACCTGATGCCAGCCCCTCTAGGACCACCTCTGCCTGTCCTTGGGGTCAAGCCTGTGCTTGGGACCTCCCTCCCAGCCCCCGGCATGTGCTGGCTCAGATGCCCCTATCCCTGTGTGCACCGTGGTGGCACTCCCTGGCCTCAGCTGTGCCATACCTGTTGGGAATGTCGTGCCAGCTGGAGAGCTGGTGCTGTGTCCTCACTGGCCACGCCAGAGGCTCCAGCACGGCACAGGGGGCTTTGTCCAGCAGCGGGTCTCAGCAAGAGCTCTCCTCCCAGCCTGACAAAGGGCTGTTTGTTCCCGCCACGGTGGGATTAGCTCCCGGGGGCAGGGAATGGCCTTCTCCCCTGCTGCCGAGTGAGCGGTGCAGAGATGGGTGCCGAGGGGCATGGGAATCATTGCTGAGTGGTTTGAGGATGAGTCTCAGGGTACACAGGGATGAGTGTGGGGCTGGCATGGGGATGAATGCTGGGCAGGTGAGAGCTTGGTGAACCTAGTCAAGCCAGTGCGACAGGTTTGGGGGAGGGGATGGCGTGGCAAGGGGGCTGTGGCCCAGCTGCCTCAGAGCGTGTCCGAGGCACTGGAGATGGACAGGCAGTGGCAGGGCCGGGCTGAGCAGTGCCGGTGGGTCCCGGCAGAGCTGCAGGATCGCCATGGGCTGCGCCTCTTCTCGCTGGAGCACTCCTGCTGCTATGAGGCCCTGCTGCTGGACGAGGAGCGTGGCCGTCTCTTCGTGGGCGCCCAGAACTACCTCCTCTCTTTGGCTCTGGATGACATCAGCCACCGAGACAGGAAGGTAATGGGGCAGGTGGGGACATGCTGGTGGGGCAGTGCTGAGTGCTCCAAGTGCTGTGACCGTCCCCTTTTCCACCCACAGATCCACTGGCCTGCTCCCGTGGAGTGGAGGGAAGAATGCAACTGGGCTGGCAAGGACATCACTGTGAGTGATGGGGCATGTTGTGGGATGCCAGGACTGTGCCAGGGATCTGCCCCAGCACTACCTCACCCTTCATTCCCTCCATGCTCACTCAGGCTGAGTGCATGAACTTTGTGAAGATCCTGCACCCCTACAACCGGACCCACCTGTACGCCTGTGGCACTGGTGCCTTCCACCCAGTCTGTGCCTTCATCGAGGCCGGCCAGCATGCAGAAGTGAGCCTCCCCCGGCACCACCACAGCCTCCAGCTGCTGCCACTTGCCCACCTCCCATCCTTACCCCTCTCCAGGAGCCTGTTTTCAAGCTGAACCCCCACCGCACTGAGGATGGCAAGGGGAAGAGCCCATATGACCCCCGGCATACAGCCGCCTCTGTCCTTGTGGGTAAGGGCATTCTGAGCCTGGAACTGGGTGCAGCGTGGCACAGGGGTGCTGGGGGGTCCCCTATAACGCTTCCCTCGGTGCCTGCCAGGCGAGGAGCTCTACTCTGGGGTGGCCACCGATCTGATGGGCCGTGACTTTACCATCTTCCGCAGCCTGGGCCAACGTCCCTCCATCCGCACGGAGCAGCATGATTCTCGCTGGCTCAGTGGTCAGTGCTGGGGACTGGGAGGGTGGGAGGGGGCACTGGCACCCTGGCACAGCAGTGCCTGGAGGCATCAGGGCAATGGCTCCTTCAGGCTCAGATGTACACTGTCCTTCACTGCCTCCAGAGGGTGATTTCAGGGGTTCCTGTGTCCCCTCGAGACCCCCAATGTCTGGTGGAATCCCATCCTCACTCTGCCTCTGCTCTGCAGCTGGGTAGGGTTGGTTCTGCACCCTCCCCTGAGACCCCAACAGGTGTTGCAGGGGAGCAGAGGTAGTGAAGGCATTTGGAAGCACCACCCCTCTCTGTCCCCAGAGCCCAAGTTCGTGGCCGTTTTTTGGGTGCCAGAGAGTGAGGACCCCGACGATGACAAGATCTACTTCTTCTTCCGTGAGATGGCAGTTGAACGGCAGCAGGGGCTGGGCAAGACCAGCTTCGCCCGCATTGGCCAAATCTGCCGGGTGAGAGCACCCACGGGCAGGTGGGCTGGTGGCCAGGGGTCCAGGGGTGCCATCTGCTGCTGCTGACACCGGTGTCTTCCTTTCCCTGGCAGAATGACATGGGCGGGCAGCGCAGCCTGGTGAACAAGTGGACAACATTCCTGAAGGCTCGGCTCGTCTGTGCCGTGCCAGGACCTGACGGGGCAGACACCTACTTTGATGAGCTCCGTGAGTAAACAGGGATGTGACCCCACCAGTGTAGCTGTGGGCAACACTGGAAGCACTGATGTCTTCCCTGCTTGTAGGAGATGTTTTCCTGTTGCAGACAAGAGACAAGCGCAACCCTCTGGTCTATGCCATCTTCTCCACCTCCAGGTCAAGCCCCCTTCCCAGTACCCTGCACATACCCAGTGGTGCCCCCCTTGCCCTCTCACATCTTTCCCCTCTCTCTCCCACCAGTTCTGTTTTCCAAGGCTCAGCTGTCTGTGTCTACACCATGGCTGACATCCGCCGGGCTTTCCTGGGCCCCTTTGCACACAAGGAAGGTCCCAACTACCAGTGGGTGTCATACCAGGGGCGTGTGCCATACCCCCGCCCAGGCATGGTACGTGGTGTAGGGGTGTCCCAGCTGGTGCCACCAGTGGGATGCCACTACATGGGCTGGGGGCAGTGGGGTGTGAGACCCTGCTTAGCCAGTGCTGTCTCCCTGTAGTGCCCCAGCAAAACCTTCGGCACCTTCGGCTCCACCAAGGACTTCCCAGACGAGGTGATCCAGTTTGCCCGTCATCACCCACTGATGTATAACCCTGTTTTGCCCCATGGCCAGCGCCCCCTCTTCCTGCAAGCCACCGTGCCCTACACTTTCACCCGCATTGCTGTGGACCGTGTCACTGCTGCTGATGGCCACTATGATGTCCTCTTCATTGGCACAGGCATGTGATGACCCCAGGGATGGGGCAGTAAGGGAGAGCGGGGGGATGCTGGGGCTGGGACCCGTGGCCTCACCCCTCCCTGCCTGCAGATGTGGGCACAGTGCTGAAGGTGGTCTCAGTGCCCAAGGAGAGCTGGCACCGCATGGAGCCACTGCTGCTGGAGGAGCTACAGGTCTTCCAGGTGAGGGTCAGGGTTCTATATCCCACCAGTCAGATTTCCCTGTAGCAACCCCACGTGCTGTCCATGCTCTGGGTTGTGCCAAGGCACTCCAGCTGTCAGCATGTGGGAGCCAGGAGGCTGCATACCCAGGTTGCCCCGTGCACGCTTAACTCCTGCCCATGCTCTGCCCACAGGATGCCTCGCCCATCACCAGCCTGCAGCTCTCCTCCAAGCGGGTAAGGGGGGACCCCTGGCCATTCCCATGGCTCTGCCTAGCCCTGTGCCACAGCATGGGGGTGCTCAGCTCTGCTCTTCCCCCAGCATCAGCTCTACGCTGGCTCGGCCACAGCACTGGCCCAGCTGCCCCTGCACCGCTGCAGTGCCTATGGCAAAGCCTGTGCCGAGTGCTGCCTGGCCCGGGATCCATATTGTGCCTGGGATGGCAACACCTGTACCCGCTACGTGCCCAACACCAAGAGGTAGGTGACATGCCAGGGTGCAGTGCTGGGGCAGCCACCCTGCCCCGAGGGTGAGGAGCACAGGTCATGCTGCTGCAGCCCCTGCGCCTCCATCACCTTCCCACAGGCGTTTCCGCCGGCAGGATGTCCGCAACGGTGACCCCAACATGCTTTGCTCTGAAGGTGAGCTGGGACCCAGCCAGAGTCTGGGGGCCAACCCTGCCATGGTGGGGGGCTGACAGCCAGGCTGTGTCCCTGCAGATTCCAGGCGGGACACTGTGCCCCAGAAGCAACTCTACGGAGTGGAAGGAAGCACCGTCTTTCTGGAGTGCATTCCCAAATCCCTGCAAGCCCACATCCTCTGGACACACCAGCGCACCCTGAATGATCCCCAGCGAGAGGTAGGCTCTCCCTGGCCAGGTGCCGCCGGTGGGACTGTGCCGTGCATGCCGAGCTGACCGCCCATCCTCACGGGTGCTGCAGGTGCAGATGGACGAGCGGGTGGTGCGGACGGAGCGGGGTGTCCTGCTGCGCAGCGTGCAGCACGCCGACGCCGGCCTCTACCTCTGCCACGCCACGGAGCACGGCTTCACTCAGCCCCTGCTGCGGCTCTCCCTGGAGGTGATCGGCGCCTGGCAGGCCACGGGCGCGGCATCTGCCGGAGACCCCCAGCTCGCCGCCGGGATCCCCGGCCGCAAGGTCTGGTACCGGGACTTCCTCCAGCTGGTGGAGCGCCCACCGCTGGGAGCCACGGACAAGGTCTGCCAGAGGCTGTGGAGCCGGGGAAGACCCCCGCCCCCGCCCCGCACTCCTGCCGGCCCCCCCGGCCGTGGGCAGGGTGAGGAGCCGCGCAGAGCCCGCCGCCGGCGCACCCACGAGGGGCCGCGGGCCGAGCGGGGCCCCCGCAGCGCATCCCCCTGGTGACCCGGGGGGCCGCCCCGGGCGCCGGGCTCTGCCTAGGAGCGGGGCCGCAGGTGGGGCACAGCCCCGGCCGCCCTGCCGGCAGCACTGCTTGGGCAGTAGCGGGGTCTGCAGCTCCGGGGCCTCAGGAGGGCAGCCGGGCTGAGCAGCCCCCCGAGGGGCTGCCGACTGCCCTTGCCACCGGCTCCAACATCGGACCAGCCGGCTGCCGGCATCGCAGAGTCACCAAAATATTTATTAACGACTGTTACGATGAATGTAAACCTGCGGGGCCAGGCAGTGCCCCACCCCCCCCGGCATGGCGCAGAGGAAGGACAGCACAGCAGGGTCACGCTCGGGTCACAAAAGGGCTCCAGGCAGGAGTGGGAGCACGAGGGGGCAGGACGGGCACTGGTGGGACACAGGGGCTCAGCAGGAGAAGGGGGGCACAAAAGGGGAGACATGGGAGGGCGTAAAGGTGGCACCCACCACCCTGGGTGTAGAACGGTGGCACAGGGGACCTTGTACTAATTGAGCACAATAAAGCAGATTCAGCCACCCAGGGTCCTGTGTCTGACCCAGAGCCTCAGGAAGCTTTTGGGGCAGCCTGGTGCCCCACAGTGTGGACCCACTCTGGCACCCCAAGCCTAAATGGGTGAGATGTTTGACAACACTGGAGGGCTGAGGGGAGACAAGACCTGCAGGGACATTGCCAAGGTTGATGGGTTTCCCCCAGGCTTCCAGCTCCCCGTGCTTTCAGCTGCACTTTGATTTCTGGAAGGTGAGAACCAAATTTCCCCAATGCCAATAGGCAGCAATTAAGGCAGTGACCGAAGGTGGCTTCAGAGTCTGCTGCCTCCTGCTGTCTGCGCTGGCATCAGGACCCCTGGTGGCACCAGCCACATCCCACGGCCTCTGGAGACACCATGCTACCAGCACAAACCATGTCCCAACACTGGCTGCATCCCAGCCTGGACACTTGAGCCCCTGGCATGAGCACAGGCAGGCAGTGGTGCAGGCAGGAGCAGGCAGAGAAAGGAGCTGTTTTTTTCTCCTGAGGTCCAGCAGGCCGCAGGCTGGCATCCCTGACCCCACCAAGCACCCTGGGCTCAGGAAACACTGCTTTACTGCACCTCTCTGTCCATTGAGATACCCCCTCATCCCAAAGGCCTGGTGACCCCAACCCCTTCGACCACCCCATGTGACACCTGTCACTGTCCCCAACAGAGCAAGCAGCACAAGGTTCTACTAAATATTTATTTTCAGCATGAAGGAGGATACACAGGGGCATGGGCTGGTGCTGAGGGCAATGCCCAGGAGGGCAAGCAGGCAGGGAACTAGGGGAGCTGGGGGCCTGCACCCCCCCGGAGCCGCAGGAGCATGTAGATTGTGCTCATGGGCTTGACGTCGTAGTGCGCCAGCGTGTGCCGGTCCTCCAGCTCCCTGGAGCCATAGGTCAGGCGCTGCTCACTGGCAGAAGGCCCTTGGCGGGCCTGGATCTGCTCCTTCAGCTGTCGGACAGTGTCGGTGGGCAGCACCGTGTAGGCAGTCGTCCGATTCTTATCATCCTTGACCAAGACCTGCATCTTCTGGGGCTCAGTCTGCAGCAGCACCAGCGTGGTGTTGTAGAAGATGCCGTGTGTGGCCAGGGTATCGCAGTCCTCTAGGATGATGTTATTTCTGCCCAACTCCTGCTGTGCCAGGCGCTGTGTGTATGGCGGGATGCCCCAGTTCTGATGGATCATCTCCTTCAGCTGCCCGATGGTGGTGTAGGGGCTGACACACTTTGTCAGTTTGGCGCCTGACAGCTGCATCACCTCTATGGTCACGGGCCGGGCTGGCTGCAGGGACAGGAGAACGAGTGGGCAAAGACAGCAGGAGCAGGGGTGGCGGACTGTGATGCTCAGAGGCTCAGGCAGCCTTACCTGCACATTCCAGGGCTGGACGTTTTCAAGGCAGGGCAGTGAGAGGCAGTAGGTGGCAGCTGCCCGTGCCATCAAGTCCCAGTTCTTGTCTTGCCCCAGGATTCCCGTGGGGTCAGCAGGGTCCAGGATGACAGGGCTGTAAAAACAGAGGGTGGGCATTGCTGTCAGCCCTGGGCAGGACCATGGGGCCAGTGGGCACAATCCTACTGGGCATGGTCCTCACCGGGGACTGTGCAGCAACTCCTTGACGTGGACACCAATCTCCCTGTGCTGGAGCGAGTAGTACTTCTCCCAGTAAATGCAGATCTCCCTGTGCTGGCACAGCAGCCCCAGCACTGTGCGGAAGCCCTGGGCCATGTCAAAGAAGTTGCAGGAGCCTGTGCCTTCCTCCCAGGCATAGATGGTCAGCAGCTCCAGGGCATACTTAGGGGGCAGGTTCGCATTGGGGTACTGTGGATTCAGCAGCTGGAGAGAAGACAGAGATGAGGGTGAGAGCTGGCTGGGATGGATGTCTATTGGGAGCTGGGAAAGCTGGGCAGCTCCTCACCTCCTTGTACCAGTATTTGACCAAGCGCAGAAGGTTCTTCAGCTTGGCAGGGTAACGCTTCACAAACATCTTCTGCAGCTCAGTGAAGCAGGGGGAAAACTCCCCGGGGTGGCTGCAGGCACGCAGGAGCCTCACGTACACTTCTGCATTTGGTGGGGCATCCTGGGTCACCTGCCCTGTGGGTGAGAAGGAGGGTGAGAGCCATCCCAGGACACTGCCTGTCCCTGTGCCAGCCTGTAGCCCTTACCCAAAGCATCATAGGCAGGCAGGATGTCCACGTCAATGGACTCTCCAGTCTCCTTGGAGGACAGAGTAAGGCTGAGGGAGCGCGGTGTGCTGTCAGGACCCTTGTACTTGGGCTCACTGATAAACACATTGAACAGCAAGCTCTCCCTGCAGGACTTCAGCCTTATCATGATCAAATCCAGGATATGCTTTCTGTTCGTCTTCTGCTCCTGGTAGCTGGGTAAGCAGCTGAGGAAGAGCACCACATCAGCATCAGAGTTTCTCTTCAGAGCTGTGCCCTTTCCTGCTGATCCACCCTGCAGAGAGAGACCCTACCTGCTCAGCACCACTGCCAGCACCAGGATCGGCCCCCACCACTCCTGGAGCTGCCAAGGGAAACTGAGGCAGGGCAGGAGCTGGAGCATGGGTCATTGGGAAAGGAGGCAGCAGGGGTGTCAGCTGGCCCCCAAGGTGGGCAGCACTCACCTTGACAGTCTTTTGGACGTGGATTTCATCCCCAAAGCAGTTCCTCTTCAGGAATTCACAGATTTGCCCCACTGTCTCCTTCACCTGCGTAGTGAAAGCTGTGCTGGGCTGCAGGGTGTCTGCAATCCAGCCATCCAGGTTCCTGGCAGTTACTGTTCTCAGTCCGTGCCTGGATGCCACCTGATCCACATCCATGCTGACAGGTGTGTCGCTCCCTTTGCCCTTTTCTGACTTGCTGCCTCCTACGTCTACGCCTGCCTGCCACTCTCTGCCCCCCACAGCCGGCTCCTGTCTGCAGCAGCTTTTAAACCTTCCCGGGCCACCGCCCGATGCGTCACCTGAGAACTTAAGGTGGCCCCGGATCGTTCCCACGGGATACCCCGGCTTTCCGCGGTGCCACCACTGCGGGGGCTGGGAGGGGGCAGGAGTCACCCTGACACCCATCTCGGGTGGTGGTGGCAGAGACGCGGCTGCCTGCAGGCTGGCTCTGGGGTGCTGTGGGACCTCACAGCCCCGGTGCCTTCGGTGGCACAGGGTCTCCCCCGGGTGCCCAGCTGGACAAAGGCAGAGCCCCACCGCAAGCACCAGTCCCATGCTGGGGGCTTAAGTGTCGGGGCTGGGGCACAGCCAGTGCTGGGACATGGTGTCAGCAGGGACGTGGCCAGTGCCACCAGCTACCTTGGTGTCACCACGGGCAATAGAATTAGTCTGTTGCCAGTGTCAGCAGACGCCCTGGCATCACTAGGCAGTGAGATGCAGACATAGCCAGTTTCACCGAGGGTCCTGGTGTCAAACACCGTCAGTGGGACACGGGTGATGCCAGCATCACCGGGGAGGCACTTTCTTGCAGTGGGATGCAGCCGGTGCCAGCATCACCGGAGCTCCCGGTGTCCCTTGATCCCGGGAGCAGGAGGCAGCAGGTAGTACGTGTAGGATGTTGCTGCCCGTGCTGCCTTAAGCTGGGAAATTGGGAGTTTCAGTTTCTGTTCCTGACGCAATTTCAGTTTCTGGCTCTGCCAACCTGGAAACGAAAGTGCAAAGAGTTCCGAGACTGCCCTCCTGTCACAAACTGGGAAGAGCCAAATAACATAAACTCACACCCGGGAACTCGGCGCAGGGTCAGGCAGGGCCAGGAGGATGAGCGAGGGCTGTAGGCAGGGAGGGAATGTGCTCCTGGGAGCAGGGGCTGGCAAGAATGGGAAGAGGAACAGGATAAAGACTAGGGCAGGAGTAAAAAGGGACTGGGAGTCAAGGCATGGGCAGGAGACAGGCAGAGGCTCGGGGGAGGGAGGGAGGGAGGGGTAGGGACAGAGAGAAGGGTGAGGCAGGGAAAGGTCAGCAGCAGGGGCTGGGATATTACTAAGAGGGAGATAGGGTCTATTTAGGGTCAGGGACAGGGACAGGGGTACAGACAGGGCAGAGGGGAGATGGGCAGGGACAGGGATATAGTCAGGAGCAGGGACAAGACAGAAGTAGACATATTGGATATCAGGAAAAAATTTTTATGGAAAGGGTGATAAAGTACTGGCAGGGAGCATCAGTCCAGGAAGGTGGTGGAGTCACCAGCCCTGGATCTGTTTAAAAAAAGATTGGATGTGGCACTCGGTGCCATGGTTTAGTTGAGGTGTTAGGGCATGGGTTGGACTTGATGATCTTAAAGGTCTCTTCCAAGCCAGTGATTCTGTGATTGGCGGCAGCAGCAGCAAATGGCCAGGTCAGGGTTGTGGGCAGGAGCAGGTATAGGTGTCCCCTTAGCGCTGGGTGACAACAAAGCAGGAAAACAGGCAGGGGTAGGGATGTTAGGAGGAGAGGCAGGGAGAGGACCAGCACTGGGGACAGGGTTACAGGCGGGGGCAGAGCTGTGGGCAGGGAAGGTGTCATGAACATTTCACACCTAGCCCATGCAGCCTGAAGAGCAAGACCAGGACACCAAGATGAGCATGACAAGAGACATTCTTTATTCACACCCAGGGGTTGTCCCAGTTAAATTGAGACACCCCAAATGTGGTTTACATGTGGCTCTCGCACCCTTCAAGTGTTAGGGTACAGCAAGGCTCCACCAATTCCCTGCTATCCCCATGGCTTTGTAAAGCCAGTACAATTCTATGGCTTTGGCATCCTTCTTTCCTCCTTCTGGAGTCAGTCTCACTACCTCAAGGGGTATTTATATGTGAGGCCAGATGATGGGAGGGTCTCAGGGAGGTGTTGAAGGGCCCAGGCTGCCTGCCTACCCAACCACAGCTATGCAGTGTACAACATAACAAGGGTTATATAGATCTTAGTAAAGGTCAAACCATTTCATACTAGAAAGACTAATTGGTACTTTACTTAGGGAATGAGATTTTCCTAATGAGATGCAGGCAGGGGCAGGGACAGAAGAAGGGGTATGGGCAGGGATAGTGAGTGGCCAGGGATGAAGACAGAGCCAGGGGCAGGGAGAGGGGCAGGGATGTGCAGAAAATCATGTTAGGAAAAGCTAGTGTCCATACAGGAGACAGAGGAGTCCTGCAACTTTATTTGAATAAAGGCAGAGACTCCACTGGGCCATACCCCCATCCCGACATTAGGACGATGCAGCCTCCTTTCATCCTAACTCCCGGCTGCATGTTGCCCTCTTCCTTTCCCCATTGGCTGAGGTACTAGGAAGGTACAGCCTTCCCAAACCGCTACCACATGTTCCACCCTTGAACATGTCATTTCCCCCTGAAGTTCACAAGTTCAGGCTGAGTTCTACAACAGGCTTTTTCAGACTCATTTGTCTATTGCCCTAAAGTTCAGGAATCGAAACTGTAGTCAAACTGTCTGGGTTCTGTACCAAAACCTGTGTGGCTTGAGGTTAGTAGAGACATTAAGACCCATTTCAAAGACATGAACACCTATTTCTCCTAAAGACCCTCACCCATCGAACTGTTAATAAGTACGTCAGTACACATCTTTCCTATCAGGGACCAGGGAATAAGATAGCGTCAGGACAGGGGTAGGGACAGGGATACGGGCAAGGATACTGAGGGAGCAGGGATGAACATAGCGCCTGGACAGGGAGAAGGGCAGAGAGAGGGTCAGAGAAACGGGCAGGGACAGGGGCACGAAGCGGGACAGCGACAGGGACAGCGACAGGGACACGGGGCTCGGGCAAGTCCCGCGGCGCACGCGCAGATGGTGGGGGAGCGCCCGGGGGGCGGGGCCGGGGGCGGGGCCTCCCGGCGGGGGCGGGGCGGGGGGTGCGCGCGCGCCGGCCATGCCGCGCTCCCGCCGCGCCGCGCGCCGTGAGTGAGGGGGCGCGGGCGGGGGGACCGGGGGCAGCGGGGCCTGTGTGACATGGCCGGGCTGGCAGCGCCAGGCTGGCAGTGCCGGGCTCACTCCAGTCTGCTCCGCACCCTGCAGGCGGCACCGGCAGCGCGCGGGCGAGCTCTCCCGGCAGCGAGGAGGAGGCCGGCAGCGAGGTTCTGAGCCACTGCAGCAGTGCCAGCGAGAGCGCCAGCCCCGCCGACGAGGGACCAGGTGAGCCACGCGGACCCCATGGTGACCCCCCGTGAGTCGCGGTGCCCCCGTCCTCGGGCTCCCCGGCTTCACGTGGTGCCGCCCGGGCAGGGAGCGAGGCGGCGAGTGAGCAAGGCCAGGAGGAGGAGGTAGAGGACAGGCTGAAAGAGCACATGGACAACCTGCTGGACAAGAGGTGAGGAGCGGCGGTCATCCCGGGGGGCGCGCCGGGCACGCTGCCTGCTCCTGCCAGCCAGGGACAGGGACGTGCCCCGTCCCAGGATACCCCAGCCCGTGACGTCCCACGGTCTCTCGCAGCGCCAAGGCGCGGCAGGCGGCACTGCAGAGCCTCCGCCTGGCCCTGTCCTCCAAAACCCTGTCCGAGTTCCTGCTGGAGCGCCGCCTCACGCTCACCGACTCCTTGGAGAAGTGTCTCAAGAAAGGTCAGGGTGCAGGCTGGCGCGGGGCGGCGGGGCCGGTGACCCGTGTCTGACGGAGGTCTCTCGTGCTGCCCACAGGTAAAGGAGAGGAACAGGCGTTGGCGGGCACCGTCCTCACCCTTCTCTGCCTCCAGATGGGCTCTGGCCCGGAGGGAGAAGAGGTATTCTGCAGCCTGAAGCCCCTGCTCATCAGCATCCTGACAGACAGCACAGCCAGCCCCAGTGCCCGGCAGAGTGTAAGGCCTGGCCCCTTTCCTCCTGGGGACACCTCCATGGTGGGGAGAGCTCAGGCAATGCCTTTGGGAGCCCCTGCAGTCCCAGGAGGGTGACAGGATTGGGTGGTATGGAGTGTGGTGGGGCAAAGCAGGGGCACCCCAACCCAGCTGCCCCTTGGCTGGGTGCTGGATCAGGCCTGGCATGATCCAGCTAGGCATGATCTGACTCCACTTCCCTCACTTCTCTTGCCAGTGTGCCACGGCCCTGGGCATGTGCTGCTACATTGCTGCTGCTGACCTCGAGGTAACTGCGCCTGGGTGTCGTCCATACCCCTGCAAGAGGGTACCCAGGGGCTGCCTTGTCACCTGCCCTCAGCCCACAGTGCTAGGGCAGCCTGGAGCTGAGCTGGAGTAGGGGTACGGGGACATCAGTGACAGCCCAGGCCCCTTCCCTGAGCAGCCTGGAGCTAAGCTGGGGGAAGAACTGTGTTGTAGAGATTGGGTGTTGTGGATGGAGTAGTCACTGCTGCCCCAAAGGGGCTCCTGGCACCCCTTGGCATGATGGGTCCCATTTGGTTCCCCAGTGCACAGCTCACTGTGGCATCTTCATGGCAGCTGTGGTCTGACTGGCAAGTTTCTCTCCTCTAGGACCTGGTTTCATGCCTGTCCTGCTTGGAGGGCATCTTCAGCGCCCCCAGCACAGGTGAAGGTGGCTCAGCACCTGCTCAGCATGGGCCTCTGCACTGCAGTGCGCTCCAATCATGGTCCTTGCTCCTCACCATCTGCCCCCCCTCCCACCTCAGGAGCATTTTGGACAAGTGAGTGGGTTGTGGAGTGAATGGGGGCTGGTGTGAGGCAGCCAGCTGCAGAGCAGGGAGCCCCTGGGGCAGTGCTTGGCCTCCCTGACTGCCCTCTTGCCTCCCTGTCCCAGTCACTGGCTGCAGCTGCCCCCACTGCTGACCAGCAGCAGTGTTGCCCTGCGCATCCTGGCCGGGGAAACCATTGCGCTGCTCTTCGAACTGGCCCAGGACCTGGAGGTAAAGCGTGGGCTGTGGCAATGGGAGCAGTGGGTGGGCACTAACCAGGCAGCAGGGAGGGAGCTAGGACACCCTGCCCATGCCCTGGCTGAACTGGCATTGACCGGAGTCACCAGCAGGCGTCCAGGCAGAGGGGCTGGCCCCAGTGATGCCCCAGCCCCCTGTCCTGGCTGTGGTGGTGGGCAGTGCCTGGAGCTCATCCCTCTAAATCCCCTGCTTTTTGGCAGGAGGACTTGTGCCACCAAGATACAGAGTTCCTGTGTACCCAACTCAAGGTCCTGGCTACTGAGAGCAACAAGTATCGAGCCAAGACAGACCGACGGAGGCAGCGATCCATCTTCCGGGACATCCTGCGTTTCATTGAGGTACCAGAGTCTGGTGGTGCCCTGCCCTGACACTGTGTGGCTGCTTCCCAGCTGCCTCATGATTCCTCTCTGTGGAGAGCCAGGAGACACATGGAGCTGATGCCCAGGTTATTGCTGATGCCCCTCTCTCTGCTCAGAGTGGGGAGTACCAGGAGGAGACCATCCGATTTGGCCTGGAGTGCATGTACCTGGACAGCTGGGCACGCCAGCGCACCTACCAAGCCTTTAAGGAGGTGCTGGGCTCTGGCATCCGCCACCACCTCCAGGTAGGGGCTGGGCAGATGCACCAGGGAGCACTGGGCTGGTGCTGGTGGGTGTTGACAGAGCCCTGCTTTCACAGAACAATGAGCTGCTACGGGAGATCTTTGGCCTCGGGCCCCCCTTGGTGCTGGATGCAGCTGCTCTGAAAGCCAGCAAGGTCTCCCGCTTCGAGAAGGTGGGTGCCACCTCACAGATTGGTGCCCACAGTCCCCTCCTCTGCCACCATGGGCTCCAGCTGAGTGCCTGAGTGTGGTGGGTGCTGCTGGGGAGGTAGGCAGAGGGGCATCCCTAACCTATCTCTCCTTCCCTCTCCTGCAGCACCTCTACAACTCGACTGCCTTCAAAGCCCGCACGAAAGCCCGGAGCCGCGTGCGGGACAAGCGGGCAGATGTGCTGTGATGGGCAGAGGGGGGCAGAGCCCCCAGCCCATGTGGACTGCAGACCCAGCACTGTGAGGGGCAGGTGCCCCCAGCCTTCAGGCTTTTATTCATGTACAGCAGAGTATTTAATGCCTGGAGCTGCCCCAAGCGGGGGCTGCCCCCTCTTTTATTTTTTTAACCAAAAAGTAGGAAGGATAAAAGAAGAGCGGGGCAGGTGGTGGCTTGCTGCTGGATGCCTGCTCTGTGGCTGGGGATCCATGTGGCACAGTGGGAGGGGGCCTCACCCAGACTCCTGCAGCTCCTTTCAGTGGCAGGGTGCGTGTACACCTTCCCCAGTCCTGCAGGGGTGCCAGGGTGGCCTGGCACAGCCTGGAGGGTGGGTGGGAGGGCAGAGCTGTGCAGGGCTGCAGAGCAGCTGGTCCTGCTGTCTGTGCCTGTGGCAGGAGTGTTCTCCCCATCCTGCCATGCTGGGTAAAGCCCCTGCCTCCACAGTCAGCCTGGCATCAGCCATGGTGGCAGAGTGGTGTGGAGCTGCTCAGAGTGGTGTGGAGGCTGCCCAGCCCTACCAGCTGCCCATTCTCAGCCCTTTCCCAGCCAAATGCTTTATATGAAATAGTAATCTTGTGGGAAATTAATTACGGGGGGGCCACTGCCCAGGCGGGCATGGGGCCATGCCAGTTGGCAGTGCCTGCCACCCTGGGAATGTATCTATCATGGTGATTTTCTAAGACTTTGATTTTAAGAGGTAATTAAAAGGCTAATTGAAGTATGCCTTCTGCCTTGCTAAGAGAAAGAGCTGTCATTGGGGCAGATGCAGGTCCTTACAGCCCAGTTTCTTTCTCTCACAGCCTGGGACAGGGGGCTGGGATTGTCCCTGTGCCCCAGGGGGCGATGCTGCCAGGTCTCAGCGGGTAAGGCTGCCCGCTCCCCGCTCCTGCCCTTCGGTGCCCCTTCCCGTGGCATGGGTCCGGAGCCCATGGTGGGGCCAGGGGCAGCTCAACGGTGCCCCCCAGGCTGGGCACTGGCATTGAGGCGAGCCCAGAGCTGCCTGCTGGCTGCCCGCAGCTGGTGCACGGCGTCCTCCTGGCTCTCCAGCCACTGGGCCAGCGCCCGCACCGACTGGCTCTGCAGGACTGCAGGGAGAGGATGGGGACATGCTGAGGGTGGGCACTTTGGCCCCCTACAGTTCCCCGTCTCCTCACCCTGCCCAGTGCCACGTACCACTCAGGTAGATGGCCAGTGTGGCCAGGACCAGGCTCGACAGTGCCAGGAGCGCCAGCAGGGCCAGCAGCAGGGGGTGGCCAGGGCTGAGGCAGGGGCAGGTGCTGGCGGGGGGCACAGGGCGTAGGGTGGGCAGGAGCAGCGAGGGCACAGGGGACACGGGCCGAGGTGGGGGCCGGCGCAGGCTGCTGGAGGGAGCCGGGCCATTGCCTGCAGGCAGGGGAGAGAAGGGGTCAGAGCCTGGCCACGGGCACAGCCAGGGCTGCCACAGCCCCCCCTGCCATGCTCTCACCCTCTGTGCCCTTGTGCCCGCCCGAGGCCCAGTACAGGTCGCTGATGGACTCCACGGGGCGCAGGCTGATGGCTCCAGACTCACTGCTGTCGGGGTCCCCAGGCTCTGCCGGTGCAGCACCCTCTGCCCTTCCCATGCTGTCTCCTGCAGCAGAGGCAAAGGGTCAGTCTGTGCCCTGCCCACAGCCCCTGCCTGCCCCGGGCACCCCTGTGTGACCACACCCCTGCTGGGGGAATCTCAGCCTTGGCAGCCCAGTGCTGCACCAGGGCAGGCAGCCAAAGCTGGTGTTCCTTTGGCACAGCCCCGCAGCCACAGTGGGCAAGCAATGGCTGTGCCCCCCTGGCCCCACCGCTGTCATCGGAGCAGTTAGCGGATGCCTGGTGGCCACAATCCTGGAGCCTTGTTAGTGGGGCTGGAATCTGGCCCTGGCTTGGGGGCAGGAATGTGCCACCCCCCAGGCACTGTGGGACTGGCTGGGGCTCCAAGGGCCAGCTGGAAGCTGCTGGGCAGGTGCAGGGCAGTGCCAGTTTGCAGTGTGGCCTGGCTTGCACAGGTACTGTGCTGCTCTGGGGTGCACAGATGGAGATGTGGGGTGTATGCTGTGCCAGGGGCCCCTGGTGTCCATTCCCCGAGTGAGCACGTCACATGGGGCTGACAGGGCTTTTTGGAAGTAGGCATTGCTCCAGCACTGTTTTGGGAAGCAATCATGC
The DNA here is from genome assembly GCA_017589585.1 of Phylloscopus whistleri. NCBI lineage: Eukaryota > Metazoa > Chordata > Aves > Passeriformes > Phylloscopidae > Phylloscopus > Phylloscopus whistleri. The sequence continues at coordinate 5,960,882 of JADMLD010001393.1, read as the reverse complement.
CTGCATTGGGATAGAAGGGAAAGATTATTTTCTAGGTGTTTGTGTATTTTTGAGCAGTGGGTAGGGCCCACGCACTGTGCCCTTGGCAGAGCAGGGCAGGCTGGCACCGTGCCCACTCCCAATCCCTCTCGGGGTCAGTGGCGTGTCGCAGGGCAGCGTGGCGCCGTGCTGCCGCTGTCCAGACTGTGTCACCCACAGGGCTGGCAGGTGACAGGGTTGGGGGGCCTCAGCCGGTACCCTGAGTCTCCCTTAGACCCTCTCCATGGGCCTACCCTCAGCCAGGGACTGCCCCACAGGTACCCACATCACCCCTGCACCCATTTGCCCCCGGTGGGGGGACACAGCTGGTCACATAGGTTTGGTGCAGGGGGCTGTGTCCGCCAGCTGCCAGCACCCTCCCCAAACCCTGCAGCCCTCCAGGACCCTCTTCTTCCCTGGGCAGGCATCTCTGCCCACAGCCCCCATGGCAGAGGGCAACATCTGTCCACTGCTTCCATCCCAACCCCACAGCCTCACATCGCCCAGTGTCCCCTGGGGTGCTAGAGCCCCTGCCAGCCCCAAGCCCACTCCCCAGTGTACCTTCTGCAGCCTCCCTGGGCATGGCTCCCCGTGCCCTGCACCCGGGCAGCGTGAGCGGGCAGTGAGGTGGTGCAGGGCCCCCAGGATCTGGGCACTGGGTTCCCCGTGCGCCAACTGCGCCGCTTAAAATAGGACAGTGAGAAACACGGTTGGGGGGCGATAAAAATAGCTGTGGGGAGGGGGGCCTGGTGACGTGGTCAGGGCTGCTGGCAGCACAGTGCCAGTGGCAGAGGGACAGCAGGTTGTGGCTGTGCCCCATGCCCCCTTTCCCAGGGTAAAGGGGCTGCCAGCTCATGGGATGAGAGCAGAGCTCATGCAGGAAAACTGTGGGCACTGTTGGACCCATCCAGAGCCAAACTGGGGTCTGTGTTGCCTCTCAGCAGCAATGGCAATTGTGCCCAGCCTCCGGGTACCACAGAGTCCCCCAGCTTTGCCTGCAAAGACCATGCCAACTGTACCAGGAGAATTTATTTAGGTTAATGAGACCATAGGAAGTGCCAGCAGCAGAACTGCTGGGGTAGGGGACCGTGGTGGTCCCCAGCCTTTGTCACCAGCCCCACATGCCCTGTTGCAGGCAGGTGTCAGAGGATGTGAGATCCTTGTGCCCATAGAGGCTGTGAGCATGGGTAGGCACCTGGCAGGAGGTGGCAGGACTGAACCATACCCGCCGGGCACAGCCTTCACCTGCCCAGCCACGGTAGCAGTGGCAGCGGAAAGCAGCTCGTGGGCTGGCACTGGGGCCAAGGTGCAGGAGGCTGCCCAGGTCATGGGGCTGCCGGCGCACACAGCGCCCGTGCCCATGGCACTGCCTATAGCTGCATTCTTGGGCTGCTGCCGTCACGTTGGCCACGTAGGGACCCAGGGTGGACACGAGGTAGTGGCGCAGGCTGGCACAGCTTTCCTGGGGAGGAAGCACCAGTGAGAACCCGCCCCAGCAACAGAGACCTGGCCAGTCCTCCCTGGTGTGCACAGGGGATGTGGCCATCCCGTGCATTCCCATGCCATCTCCTACTGCCCACTGCCTCCAGTGCTGCGGGGGCCATACTCACAGCCGAGCGGGAGTACGACATGTCTCCCCAGAGCACAAGTCCAGCCGCTCCCAGGGCCGCGCTCTCCCCGATGGTGTGCATCAGGTCAGCCTGCCAGGAACAGAGACGTGACCGGTCTGGGGGACACAGCCTCTGCCCCTGTGCCAACCAGAACCCCGCCTCACACCCGTGGCCAGCTCCGGCCCCACAGTGCTTACCAGCTGCAGGAACCGGGACGAGCGGCGGAAGGAGAGGCGGGAGTAGGCGATCACGGGCAGGAGGCCGTTGGGCCCGAAGGCGGCCACACGCAGGGCCTCACGCAGCCGGTGGTGCACGTAGCGGCGGCGCAGCGCGGGCGGCAGCGCCAGCGGCAGGTAGATGCTGGGGTAGAGGGCGGAAGAGGCAGCCCAGAGCCAGCCCAGACGGTCGTTACGCTGCACCTCCGCCGGCTGGCACTGCCCGGTGTAGTTTGCCTCCTTGGCCCAGTTGCTGTTGAGGCAGTCGGGAAAGCGGTAAAAACCCCAGAGCCCCCCAGGGCGCAGGGCTCGGCCCACCAGAAGTGTCTCCTCCATCAGAGCCTGTGCTGCCTGCTCAAACTCCAACTGGGCCAGCCAGAGCTGCTGCCGTGCTGGCAGGATGCCGTACTGGTCCCGCACCCACTGCTCTGAGGCTGTCCGGTATGCCTTTTTGGCTCCCCAGTTTTGGGCCCACAGGGGCCTCCACTCCTCCCAGTCCACCACAGCCAAGCCATGGAAAGCAGGTCGCAAGAGGAGGCCGATGTCCTCAGCCACTCTATTGATGTGGGCGTAGAGGGAGACTCGCTGGGGGATACCCCCATTGTGGGGGACACCCTGCTGTGACAGGTAGGGGTACAGCCCAAATTTGTTCTTGTAGAAGATGGTGATGTTCTGGCCGGCAAAGTGGCCACCCTGGTTCTCCACGATGCCATAGTCGCTGAGGGGCAGCCCCACGCCAAAGCGGTGCTGGCAGCGGCCGGTGGGGACGTTCCACACCACGGCAAAGGGCTGGCCACCTGCCAGGGGCTCGGGTGCTGGGCTCTCCTCACCAGCTGTGCCCAGTGCCAGGCAGGCCCACAGTGCCAGCACCAGCACCATCCCGCCTCACCACTTGCTTGTGGGGCCGGCACCCTGCGAGGAAAGGAGAGCCATGGGGGTGAGGCTGTGGGACGCAGTGGGCATTCCAGCAATGCAGGCACTGCCACCCTGGCACATGGTGGGCTAGGGTTGGCCACAGGGGCTGGGCTGTCCTGTAAGCACATGCTGCCCACCCCAAAACCTGACAGGACTGGGTACACTTGGGGGTTTGAGACCCCTCCTGCCTCAGCACTGCCAGTGTTACCTCTGTGTTCTCTGGTGCTGAGATCCTGCTTGCACCCAGCACAGCCATGGCACAGCTCCGGAGTGGCACTGCAAGCCACTGACCCTGGTGCCTCAATTTCCCTGCTGGCTCCCAGTCCTGCCTGTAGTAGAGGCACTGAGACTCCCTGGTCCCCACTTCAGCATAGTGCTGAGCCAGGCTGGGTGACCTGCTGAAGGACTGAGTTCCCCCAAGAGGCATGGTGGTGCCGAAGAGGCAGCTCTGTCCCTCACAGCCCAGGCAGGGCCAGAGGGGTTTGGTGCCCCTGCCTGGTGCTGGCCAGCTGCCCAGAATGAGGGGATTAGGCAGGGAATGGGCTCAAGGCCGCGTGATACAGCAAGGACAGTGCTAATCCCTCGTTGCGACGCCCGACGCTTTCTCTGACCTTCCCGCTCCCATGCCTGCAGCCCTCACTGATGCCAGCTGCCTTTGGGGGGCTTGGCCACCTCCCCCCCTCACTGCGCAGTGCAGGGGACCTGATTCTGCAGCCCCACCACCATGCCCTACTCCCACAGTGTCCCCCCCAGCCATCCCATGCCTCAGTTTCCCCAAGTTGCTCAGTGAGGACAGATGTGGCCATGCTGGAGGCCACCACATGCCATCAGCCCCAGCTGCCCCACAGCAAATCCTGAGTAGAGGAGACACTGGTGGGACTAGGCAGTGCTCCTGGGGACTAGTGCCAACCCCACAGCCTGGGGTGGTGGGGGGTTGGCACCAGTGAGACCACCATGCTGGTGGTCCCAGAGCCCCAGCCAGGCAAGCTGGGGGCCAGGTGGGAGCAGAGGCAGCATGCCCAGGTAGGGCAGGGTACGGGAACCACCTCCCTGCCAGCACCACCCCCCCAGCAGTGGGGCCAGGGTGAACCATGGAGGCTGGGGGAGCTGGTGCCAGCCCTGAAGAATGGCAGGCAGTCAGGCAGTGCTGCGGCGGGCAGCTCCCACCCGCACTGCTTTTAATCACTGGCTCGGGGTCCCAGCCCCTCAGATGTCCTTCTTCATCCAGAAGATGGGGAGCCCTTTGGCATCGCGGTGTGGGGCTTCCGGGAGGCTCTGCTTGCTGCTCTCAGCCAGGACACCCCTCGCCCAGATCACAGTCGGTGGGGGAGGTGGTGGGGGGACAGTGATGGGCGGGGGGGGGAGGCGGGGGGGCAGCGGGGACCCACGGCCTGGTGGCAGTGGCAGTGGCAGCCCCAGAAGGGGCGGAGAAGAGCCGCAGCACCTCAGAGGATATTGCTGGGCTGAGAAAGGCCACGCTCTGCACCGGCTCACCCAGGACAAAGCCCAGGTGGGCATAGAAATGCTGCTTGTCGTGGGTGGTGAGGTGCAGGCAGCGAAAGCCCCGGGCCCGGGCCCACTGCTCAGTGGCCTCCATCAGCCGCCGCCCATAGCCCTGGCCCCGCAGCGCCCGGGCCACCACCACGCTCTCCACGAAGAGGTCATGGGGACGACCGACCACGCGGGAGAGTCGGGCATGGCCCACGAGCTCGCAGGGCCCCTCCCGGGTGGCGGGGGTCTCGCTGGGGCCCCGGCTCCGCAGCAGCAGCAGGCAGGCAGGAAAGGCGTCCGAGGAGCGCTGGAGCGTGTGGAGCCGTGACGCCCGGCTCTTCCCCCACTCCTCGCCCAGAAGCTTGGCACAGGCTTCCAGCAGCTCCGGCCTCTGGTGCAAGGGGACCAAGCTGAGCTCCTCTGACACGGAACCCATTCTTCTCACTGACAGGAAACCAAGCAGGTCATAGCTTAGAGGCAGTAAGGCACAGACCATGCCTGTGTTCCCCCCAGCCTGCTACTGGCCCCAGTACAAGTGCGGTTTGGCAGATCCAAGGTCAAACAACTGATTCATGGCAGGAAAGTGGCACGTGGTGCCAGCTCCAGGAAATCATGCCATGAGACCTGCAGAATGGTCTATCACTGCCAAACCAGTTGAGGGGCAGGAGGCACAGTGCTGGCCTTGCCTCCTCCCCAGACCTTGCCACTAAATCCTGCCACCAACAGCACCCATCAGACCAGCTAGCTCATCACATGTGTCCTCAAAGTCGGGGTTCTGAGGAGCCCAAATAGCCTCTGAGGGCTGTATCCTATCCTACAGCGTGCTGTGGGGTCCCCTCTTTCGGCCTGGCAGTTCCCCTTGTGAAGGAGAAGCCGCAGGCAGAAGGCAGGAGGAACCACCATGCCAGTTGATTAACTAGGATTGAGCAAACTGCCCCATTTCCCTTCTGGGGGTTGGGAAGGGTATGGACCTGCCCTTCCACACCCTAGGTGCCCCCAAGAGGCATGGTGGGGTCACCCCCCTAGCTCCAAGACTCCTGACTCACAGCCCAGCCTGCACTGTCCCCTTCAGAGGCCAGACTCCACCAGCACTCCTGAGTGAGTGATGGTTTCCTTCTGTCTGCCCAGCCACACCAGTACTCCAACAGCATCTGCCTGCCACCCACCCTGCCCGCACTCAGCCTGCCTTCACCCACCCTCCCTGTGCTCACTCTGCTGCTACCCACCCTGTCTGCACTCACCCTGTCCACAGTCACCCTGCTCAGTCACTCTGCTCACGCCCACCCTGCTCACACCTGTACCCTGCTCACGCCGACCCTTCTCACACTCACCCTGCCTGCTGCTGCTGGCTCCTTTGCCCTGGGTGCCAACGCAGCAGGAAGCAGCCCAGGCTCGTGACCAACCACAGCGCCTGGTTCTGCTTCCCTGATGTGAATGACACATCTGTCAGGGCCCCACAAAGCACCCCCCACTTCCCAAGCTGCACCCCCACACAGGGCACTCACCCTGCCTGCACCCCAATTGCTCCACACCACACAGCACTCACACAGATACTGAAAGGGCATCGCCCAGCTGATTGCTGCTCCCACCTCATGGCTGCACCTCCTGAACACAGGGCCCCACCCCACCACTGACCCTCACCGACCACTACCGACCCAACACACTTCATTATTGACTTGCCATTGACCCCATCTCTGACCCCACTGCTCACTCATCACTGACCCCATCGCTGACCCCACCACTGACCCTCTCACTGGCCCATCACTGATCTTCCCACCAGCCCATCATTGACCCCAGCACTGACCCCAGCACTGACCCAGTATTGACCCACCACTGACCAATAACTGACCCACCATTGACCCCATCACTGACCCCAGCACTGACCCAGTATTGACCCACCACTGACCCATAATTGACCCACCATTGACCCCATCATTGATCCCACCACTGCCCACCACCGGGCCCCTCTCCCTGCCCTTCTCCCCTCGGCGCCCCCCTGCCCCAGCCCGCTCCCGCCCGTACCGTTCTCCGGCCCCGCCGCCGCCGCCGTCACTTCCTCCGCCCGGCCCCGCCCCGCCCGCGCCCCCTGGCGGCCGGAGGACGCACGGCCCGCGCCCCGGGTCCCCTCACGGACCCACCGAGCCTCGGCCGTGGCAGGACGGCGGCACTCCCGACCCTGACCTGCCCGGCGCTCCGCAGGGCCTCCAGCCCCAGGGACACCAAGCCCCACCTGCTGTGCTGCAGCTCCGCTCTCTTCTGGAGCAGGGCTGTCCAAGGCTGTTTTGGGGATGTCCATCTTCACACCCTCCCCTCCTCCCCAAGGAGTCAGACGCTGTGCGGGAGCTCTCCATCCCTCTCTTTCAAGTCGTGATGGGGCTTACAGAGGGCCCCACAAAGAAGATGATGAAGCAGGAGGTGCAGGACAGCTCTTTCGCCTGCATGACCAGGACGTGGATGAGGCCAAGGTGGGATTCCCAACTTGGCTGGCCTTTTGGGCAGTGCAGTTTGGACCCTTCAGATGTGTCCCCACGAGTTCTAGCTTGCTCAGTTCCTAGGTAGAGCTCCCCTCCCTGACCACAGCTGCCTTTCTGCTCCTGCTGCCGGGATGGATGGGAAGGTGGGTTCCTTGTCCACCCAGATCCTTCTGCAGTGCCCCTAGCATGGGTTTCTGCAGCCTCAGACTGAGCAACAGTTCCACAGAAGCCTGGGGCCACCGAGACCAAAACGTCGTAGCCTCGACAGGCTTCCAGCCAGAGAGGGTGGCTCCTCTTGTGGGGTGCTGAGCCTGAGGGCAGCATCAGTCCCCAGGCTGGTGCATCCACTTGCACAGGCTGGGACAGGCTGTCCCTAGGCCTGTTGCCTTGCAGAGATCAGTGCGGGCCATTCCCGCTGTCCTTCCCTGACTCCCCCTGTGCCAAAGAGAAAAGAGATTGTTTGCACATAATAAAAGTGCTGGGAAAAGCAGTTTTTAGCTCTTTAGAGCATGACCTGACCCAGACAGACAGACACTACTCCAGCATGGCCAAGGACGGGTTCCGGGAACTCCATAAAGGACATGCCCGACAGAGGAGGCTGGCTAAGGGTCCCTGAGGGGCAGAACGAGTCGATCATGATTTCGGAAGTAGCAACGCACTGTCACTGTCACCACGAGGGGCTGCCAGCTGCAGGACTGGGCCCGAAGGGCCACGGGGGGCAGAGGAGGCAGCGCTGGGGGCCCTGGGGCTCTGAGAACCGGGCTGCGGGTGCCCGGCCCGAGCGGCCGGTCCGAGCTGCAGGGACGGCCCCGCACCGGGACCGGAGGGGCGGTGGCGGCGGGGGGGGCGCGCCAAACATTGGGGGCGTGGCTACGAGCCGAGGGGCGGGGCGGGAACGTGACGTCAAACCCGAGTGACAGCTCGGCACCGGACTGGGGCGGGGCAGGGCGCGCTTCCGGGACCGGGAGGCGGTGCCGCAGGGCCAATAGGAGGCGGGCTCCTGCCAGGCACAGCCAATAGGCGCTGTCGGGGGCGTGGCCTGAGCCCTGCCGGCCGCGGGGGCGCCCACGTGCGGCGGCAGCATGGTGGCGGCGGCGGGCGGCAGGAGGGCCAAGGCCCCGCGCGGGGCGGCGGCACGGCGGCGGCCGCGGCCGGCGGTAAGGGCCGGGCCGGAGGGAGACAGGGAGTCAAAGGAGGAAGGGCTACCTCGCTGGGGTCGCCGCCGTGGCGCCCTCGCTGCGCCCGTCCCCATTCCCGTCCCGTCCCGTCCCGTCCCGTCGATCGCCCCGTTTTGTTCCGCAGGCACCGGGCGCCGATGGCAGACCGCGGGCGACGGCCGGTCGGCCCGCCGACGAGGAAGTGTCTAGCGACTCCGAGACAGAGAGGTAACGGCTGCGCCTGGGGAGTGCCGGTACCGCAGCGGGGCGCCGGTACCGGGAGATGCCTGTACCAGAGAGGTGCCGGAGCGGAGGGTGCCTGTACCGGAGCGGGTGTCGGATGGGGGGATGCCTGTCCCGGGTGGGGTGCCGGTACCGATGCTCACGCAGGCGTGTCCCTGCAGCTCGTTGTTGGGGCGGCGGCGGCGAGAGGCAGCGGAGGAGGAGGTGGAGGAGACGCCGCAGGAGAAGAAGCTGCGCTTGGCCAAGCAGTACCTGGAGGAGCTCCGCCAGCTCGGTGAGTCCCGCCCGGCGCCAGCGTCCCGCGGGGCGGCCCCGGGCGCTGAGCCCGACCCTCATGCCCTGTCCCGCCGCAGAGGAGGAGCGGGCGGAGGAGGAGGAGGAGGAACTCGAGCCGGCGGACCTCATCGGCGACCGGCTGAAGGAGGACGTGGTGAGCGGGGTGGCGGGCGCGGCCTCTCGGTCCCGGTGGCGGCAGCGGGCTCTGTCCCTTTTCCGCGGGACCGGGGCTGAGGCCGCCTCTGCTGAACCTCCCCCTTCTTCCCCAGCTGGAGCAGAAAGGCCGGCTACAGCGCCTGGTCGCCAAAGATGTAAGTGCCCGGTGCTGGGAGTGTCAGACTGCAAGTGCCAGTTTAGGGGACACTAAGGCATGGCCAGCACATTGCAGCCCTTCTCTCTCTTCTGGCACCCTGGAGAGGTCAGGGTGATGTGTTGGGGTACTCCCATGCCTGGGGAAGGGTCCTGGGCAGCCCAGCTCACATCCTGCTCCTCCTGCAGGTACAGCCACCAGATCCTGCCAGGATCCGTGTGCTGCGGGGACACCAGCTGCCTGTTACCTGCCTCGTCATCTCTCCTGATGACAGATTCATTTTTTCTGCTTCCAAGGACGGCTCCCTCATCAAATGCAAGTGTTCTCCTGGGGCTGTGACTGGCTGTTCCCAAGCCCAAACCTTGCAGGGAGCCAGGTGCCTACTGAGATGGCTTGGCCCTTGGCTATTCTTAGACTGTGCATAATTCCAGGCTCTGTGGAAGGCTCATTGACACTTTTGGGAGTGGTGGGAGGCTCCCAGAGGGTGATTGTGATGGCTTTCCTGCAGGGGAGGTGGACAGTGGGAAGAGGCTGTGCGTGGTGCCCGGGGGGAAGAAGGGCACGGAGGAGCGGCACATGGGGCACGCGTCCCAGGTCCTTTGCATGGCCATTTCATCGGACGGCAAGTACCTGGTATGGGGACAGGGGGTGGAGATGTGGCCATGGGAGTGTTCTCCCGTGGTCCTGGGGCTAGGGTCTCGTGCCCAGATGTGCCTTTCTGGGTTAAAGCAGCCCCTACCTCCTGCTGGGTCAAGAATGGGTCTCTGGAGCACTCAAAGCCCATGGAGTGGGAGTGGAGGCAGGGGTGGGCTGTGGGTGTCCAAGGTGCAGGTGTCAGGAGTCCCTTGCTGTCTGCCAGGCTACAGGAGACAGGAACAAGCTGATAATGATCTGGGATGCAGCCACCTGCAAGCGCCTGCACATCTTCACAGGGCACCGCGACGCCGTCTCGGTGAGCTGGGGGCGTTGGGCACGATGCCTGTGGGGCCAGGCAGCTGTGTCCTCCTAGGCACCCCTCACTGCTGTGCCGTGTCTGTCCGTCTGTCCCCAGGGCCTGTCCTTCCGAAAGGGCACACACCAGCTGTACAGCGCTTCCCATGACCGCTGCGTCAAGGTCTGGGATGTGGGGGAGAACGCATACGTGGAGACCCTGTAAGACCTGGGGAAATCCCACTGACCCTGCCAAGGGCTGAGCCAGCAGCCCTGAGGAGGTGAGGGGGCAGAGGGCTGTGCTTACCACACACAGCTCTTTGTCATCTCCTCCAGGTTTGGACACCAGGACATCATCACAGGGCTGGACAGCCTGAGCCGGGAGTGCTGTGTGACAGCGGGGGGACGGGATGGCACCGTGCGGCTCTGGAAGATCCCCGAGGAGTCACAGCTCGTGTTTTCTGGGCACCAGTAGGTCTGGGGTGGAGGAGGGGGCTGGGTGCAGGTGTGTCTAGCTGTGGCAGTGGTGTGTGGGTGCCAGGCATCACCAGGAGCACCCTGGGGATGATAATGCCCTGGTGAGCCCGTGTCCCCTAAGCAGGATCCCAAAGCACACTTGGAACTGCTGGCAGTTGCCTCCTCTCTTCACAGGGGCTCCATCGACTGTATCCAGCTCATCAACGAGGAACACATGGTGTCTGGTGCTGATGATGGGTGAGCACGGGGCCAGGATGATGCCTGGGGTGGGCAGGGTGCCACCTCAGCCCCCTCATCCCTCACGTGCCCTGCAGGTCTTTAGCCCTGTGGGGGCTGACGAAGAAGAAGCCGCTGGTGCTGGCCCGGCAGGCGCACGGTGAGCAGGATGCCCAGGGCCTTCAGCAGCCCTACTGGATCTCGGCGGTGGCTGCCCTGCGCAACAGTGACCTCCTGGCCACAGGTGTGTGGCAGCTGCTTCTGGCAGCCTGTGGGGGACATGTGTCCTGCTCCCATCCCTGGGCGGGGGTGCATGGCAGTCTCCTCTCTGTGCCCCAGGGTCCCACAGTGGCAGTGTAAAGCTCTGGAAATGTGGTGAAGGATTTCGGAAGCTGGAGCACCTCTTGGACATCCCCTTGGTATGGATGGATGGGCAGGTTGGGAATTGTGGAGCTGGGCTGGAGGGTCCCTCAGTAGGGGCTCTCCTTCTTGGGCAGCAGGAGAAGCCTGTGGGAGCCCTCACTCTGCCCTGTCCCCCCTCCAGGTGGGTTTTGTCAACAGCCTCAAGTTCTCAGCAGCTGGTGACTTCCTGGTGGCTGGCATCGGGCAGGAGCACCGGTACTGTCCCCACTCCCTGATGCTGTCTGGGGGTGCAGCTTTCCTCTCCTCTGGGTCTTGTTGGAGGGTGACCCCCCATCTCTCTCATCCACAGTCTCGGACGATGGTGGAGAATCAAAGAAGCCAAAAACAGTATCTGCATCATCCCCCTGAAGCAGAAGACCACAGCCTCTAGCCCTGAATCCCCTGGCAGCTCCTAGGCCCCTGTCCCTGGAGCCACTGGAACAGGTCATTCTGTCCCTGTGCCCCCCATCCTTGGTGCAGCCACCACCCTGAGGTCAGCAGGACGTGAATGGGGGTTGTCCCATGATTGGCCTCATGTCTTGGATGTGGCTCTGCCCTCTGCGAGGGTCTGTCCCCTTCTTTCAGGTTTGGCTGTACCTGAGCTCTGGAACAATCCCTTTTGTTAAAAAAAAAACAACACCAAAACCACTTTATTTACATAAATTACGAAAAAAAAATCACACTTTTGTTCACAGAAAAAGTCTACTCTTAAAAACTTAGTTGGGCTCAAATACCTGGGTCCTGTTGCTTGCCCTGAGCCTCCGACGCCCGCCCGGGCTCTGCAGGGGCTGGGGTCAGCAGGCATTTGTCTGCCCCTGTTCCTGCCCTGTCTCCCACAAAGGGATGAGAAGTGCCACACACACAGAGGGAAGCGATGGAGGGGGGCTTGACCCCAGCCCAGCCACGCTCCGTGGCTCTCCTGAGGCCAAAACTCGGAGGAAAACATGAAAATGCAAAGCAGTAGGGAAAGGGTGATGTGTTCCAAGGCTTGGCACTGGGGAGCTGGGGTGGGTGATGGGGCAAGGGCAGTGTGTGGCACCACAGCGAGGGAGCGGAAGGTGCAGCGTGGATTGGTGAAAGCAAAAAGGAGGAGGTGGGACAAGGCTTGGTGAGAGGGAGTTGTGTCCTGGGGGCAAGGGGCAGGGGCTCTGCCCCAGGGCTCCGTGCAGGTAGGTCTGCACCAGGGCTCAGTGCAAGGGACAAGGAGAGGGTATTTGTGCCACAGCTCAGTGCGAGGTCCGTGTGATGTGCACTACAGCTCAGTGCAAGGGATGTGGGTACATTCACCATGGCTCAGTGCAGCGGGGTGTGGGTGCACAATGGCTCAGTGCAGGTGACGCAGAGGGACATGTGCCATGGCTCAGTGTGAGGGCCGGGGACGTGCACCGTGGCTCAGCTCAGGGAGTGGGGATGTTCACCATGGCTCAGTGCAGGGTGTGGAGGACAGGGTACACGTAACGTGGCTCAGTGCGAGGGGAGGGTGACACGTACCGTGACCCAACATGTGGGATGTGTAGCTCGTGCTGGGGCAGGGACTGAGCCTCCCGGCTGCACCTGGCACCTCAGTGGGCCGTGCTGCGGGCACTGCTCTCCCTGGGGAAGCAGTGGGGCTGCTGTGTGGCAGCACCACAGCCTGGCCCCCGTCCTTCACAAGGATGACGTTGTGGAATCCACCACCTCACGGCCATTGCACACCGCGGGCACGTATGGCGAGGCTGAGCCTGAACAGGAAGGCAGCAGTCAGGGCTGGGTTGGGGTCTGGCAGCAGCACCCCCCAGCATCCCATGGCAGTGGTGCCGAGGGAGCTGGGGTGGAGGGTGCCCAGGATGGCCGTGTCCCCCCAGTGCCCGGGGGGGTCATATTCCTTGCAGCTAAAGCGGAGAGTGCCTTGGGTAGTGACAGGCACCTAGGGGCTGAATCCCCTGTGTTGGGGTGGGGAGTGGCTCTGTGCCCTCAGAGCAATGACAGCCCCCCAGGAGCAATACCCCTCTGGCAGCTGTGCTGTCCTGGGAGATGAGGCATTGGGACAGAGGACAGGGAAGAGCCACTGGGGACGCTACATGCTCCATTCCCCCCCACTTCCCACTTAGCCCTACCCCACAGCCCACCTTTCTTCAGGAAACACACACACCCCCCACCAGGAAATGGGTACTGCCCCCCAGCCCTTCCCCAGCCCCACTGCGCTCACCATGGGACTGGCTGGAGCTGGCTGCTGCCACGCTGAACCGAGCGGTGCCCACGCGGTGACTGGCCACGTTCTTCTGCGGCTGGAAGAGTATGATGTGGAGCTTGGGGGTGAAGAGGCAGCCGAGGACCACGGTGCCGCTGAGGCTCACCGAGATGCACATGGTGGTGGTCTGGACCTGGAGACAGGGGTGGGCATCAGGTGCTCCACCCATCAGCCCTCTGCCCCAAGCAGGGCAGGATGAAGCCCATATTGCAGCACTGGCCAGCCCTGCTGGGCACAGGCTCACCCTGCAGGGACATCCCACCCCACACCACAACCCTCTGTCAGTGTGGTCCTGCACGAGACCCATGGGCAGAGTACAGACACTGCCCTGATGGGGACATGTTGCCCCTGCAAAGCAGGTACACCCTCAGCAGCAACCCCAGCCCTGCCAACATGCTGCTTTGTGGCACTGCCTGGGGCCGGAACCTGCACTTCCCCATCCTGGTGCCCACTCTCTCTGGGGGTTGCACGTCCTCTCTGGAAGCCCCTGACTGCATCTGCTCCCACCAGCTCCTCAAGACCCATCAAGAATGTGTTCGGTTGTCTGTGCCAGGGGTCTTGAGGTGCTGCAGGATGCACCCCATGCCACCCAGTTCCTGGCACTGCTCAGCAGCCCAGGGATCAGGCTGGCCCTGGGGCTGGCATTCATGCCCTGGGGTGTGGTGTCTGGATGAGCCAGGGGCTGGCTCATGCTTTTGTGTCACCAGGCTGAAGGATGACTATCATTTTTCCATGGTCTGGCTATGGGGGATCTCTGGAGGTCGCAGGGCCATTTCCCACCCTCATAGCAAAGGAGGGAGGGGGGCAGGTCCTTTCTCCAGGACTCATTGCCCCATTAGCCACAGACCTTCAGGACTCTTTATCTGGTCCTGAATTACCCAAGTACAGAGGAGACCATCACCAGGTGTGTGGATGAAGACCTTCCCCAGGCCCATGCATCTCCTAATCATGGACCCTGCATGGCCCAAATCTCCAGGACCACTCAGATCAAGCCCTGTCAGAGCCCCCTCAGAGCTCTGGCTCTTACACGGTAGTCGCTGGAGGTCACGTAGAAGATGGGCAGGAAGGCCAGCCAGATGATGCAGGTCGTGTACATGGTGAACCCAATGAACTTGGCCTCGTTGAAGTTTTCGGGACATTTCCGTGTCTTGAAGGCATAGACCGTGCAGAGGACAATCAAGAGGACATTATAGGTGAGTGAAATGAGCATGTTGGAGTCACGGTTGTTGCATTTGAGGGTGACAATGTACCTCTTGTCAGGCTCAGTTTCCTTGCCTGTGCCAGGAGTCTCCACCAGCAGCCAGATGATGACGATGATCAGCTGGCAAGAGATGAGGGCCATGCAGATGACCACCTGTGACGTTGGGCTTATGAAGCGGGGGCGCTGGACCCCCTCCTTGACCCCACTGAAGATCCTGGCGATGCGATTCGTCTTGGTCAAGAGGGCCGAGTAGCAGACGGCAAAGGAGGTGCCCAGCCCCAGGCGCCGGAGCGTGCACACCCCAGTGGAGGGCTTTGCAATGAAGATGAAGGTCATGCTGTAGCACATGAGGACCCCAGTCAGCAGAATGTAGCACAGCTCTCGTCCAGAGGCCTTCACGATGGGAGTATCATTGTTCTTCACGAAGACTCCAATAACGAAGAGGGTGGAGATAAAACCCAGGCAAGAGATGGTGACGGGACCAATGGCCCAGACATCTTTCCAGCGGATGTACTCTTGGGGCAGCTCGTAGCAGCCGTTCAGGGTCTCATTGGGCCAGTAACCAAGACCACAATCCATGCAGGTGAACTCATCCAGCAGGTACTCGTAGGGCTGGCAGGGGATGCAGATCCAGCAGCAAATATCTCCAGGCTGCATGCTCTTGAACTCATTCTTCTTGCAGGGGTCACTGCACTGGGACATGGGAATGGAGGTCTCGGCCCAGGGGATGAGGCTGGTGTCGAGGATGAGCCCCTCTGCCCAGTAGCCCACTTTCTGGTACCTATACCGCCCATCCACATAGTGGTAGTTGAAGATGTTGTAGCGCCCGATCCCATCGCCGTAGCGGTCAAATCGAACAACGCTCTCCGTGTCTGCTGGCCTGAATGGAGCTGCAGGGAGGAGAAGGAGAGACAGTCACTGCCTCGGGACAGGAGAACACTCACTCCAGGCCTCAAGGCGGGGCTCATCCAAAGGGTGACATCCCACCATGGCCACAGGTAAACATCCAACCTGTTTCCAGCCTTCACTCTCACCCTTGCTGCCTACACACGTTAGGAGCAGGGAAGCAAAGGTGGAGAACTACCTGCCCACCTGCCTGAGAGCCTGTCAGCCCCAGGCAGCTCTGCAGGGGCAGAGGGGGTTGTGCAGCCTCCATGGCTCTCAGTAGCCAAGACACTCCTGGCAGCCAAGACACCCTCAGCCCAAGTCACAGAGGACATGCTTCTAATTCATCCCAAACTACATGGGTCTCTGATCAAGGGTATCCCTCCAGTTTAATCCCTGAAATGTGAATAAATCATTATGCTTGCAAGATCCATGTCCTCAAGGGTCACTTGTGGGGCTGGTCCCACCCAGCTGTAGCAGGATGGAGTTGGTGGCCAGCTTCTCCACATATTTGCGCTGGGGACAGAAGGCCTGGATTGCCTCCCAAGGATGATGTTGGGCTGTTGGCACCTCAGGACAACCACAGCCCTGGGCATGGGCAGGCTGGAGGAATTGGAGGGTTTTGGGTCAAATTTGGGCCTTCTTCTTTCCTATTTTCCACCCATCCCTTCCAGTTTGGCAGACAAACCCCATCTTCATTTTGGACTCACCATCAAAATTAACATTGAGTATAAAGTCCTTGTAAAACCTCTTGCCATTGACAGGCTTCATGGCATCGCAGAGCTTGGTGGAGTTAGGGCACAATGTCCGGTGCATGTTGTGAAGAGAGTGAGCCATGGCATAGACTGCATTGACCACAAACGTGATCTTGGACTCGGGCTCAAACTTGCCTGTCTTGAGGGAATACCGGCTACAGTCCTGCGTGTGGAAGCTGCACCTAAATTTCTGCTCCCAAAACTCCCGAAACCAGGGATTTCGGCTGTTATTGTAGGGGTGGAGGTTACGGAAGTAGGAAGCAAACTCCTTAATGGGGTAGGCTGCCAGTTCGATGGTGATGGCTCCCTCTGCCACTGCTTCGCTCCCGGCCACCACACTCTCCAGGGCTCCCCACCCGTCACTGGCCACCCACATGAAGGACACATTGGCTCTCTGGGCAGCTGCCAGCAGCTCACGGGCATCTTCACTTCGGGTGAACAGCACCACCACTCTGGCGTTGGGTTTCTGCAGCAGAGCCCGGACCACTCCATCGTAGGTCTTCTTGTTCATGGAGCGCCCCACCTTCTCCGAGGTGGCGATGCAGATGTTGCGCATGCGGGCTTCCTGCTCAAAGGCCTCGATCCCCGTCTCCCCGTAGTCGCCCTCTGAGGCCACAGTGGAGACGTAGGTCCAGTTGAAGAAGCGGAGGATCTCTGCCATGGCTTTGGCTTGGTAGAAGTCTGGCGGGACAGTGCGGGCGAAGTAGTCATAGCGGGACTTGTCGCTGAGCTTGGCACTGGTGGAGGCATAGCTGATCTGTGGGATCTGGAAGAGCCGCAGCAGGTTGGCCACCTGCATGGAGGAGGAGAGGTGAGTGCCTGAAGAGGCAGCCAGCAAGGGACGTTTCCTGTGGGGGGATCCCCACCCAACACCCAGTGTTGCATGATGCTTCCAAGCACAACCATTGGGCTGATGAGCAACCCATCCCAACCCAGAGCGTCCTGATCTGTGGAGGGACTGGAGAAGAATGGATGGCACATTCACAGAGTGCCTGAGCCCTCAGACATGCTCATTTCTCTTTTTTTTCTTTTTTTTTTTAGTATTTCAAGCACTTCCCTCCAAAATTCGGGGCTGGGGAGGGGATGAAAGCAGAAAGTCTGCTGTAGGTGACCTGTGGGAGATGCTAGACAGCAAGGAGAAAGCCAGGATGCCTGGCAGCCCTACAGCACAGGGGAAAGGATTCTAGGGACTGGGAGCCGGGGCAGAGTCCCCCCACCAGGCTGAGGGATGCTGCAGAGCTGGGTCAGGGGACGAGCGCCTTCACATCTGCATCAGGATCTCAGTGGGACTGGCACCTTCCAGCCATTCAGCAGATTCCCTCGTTAGCTTCAAAGGGGAAAAAAGCCCCACTAATGAGGCTGTTAAAACCCAGGCTCTGGGGACAGCAAGGGGGCCTCGGGTGGGCCAGCGGGGCTGCCAAGCCTGCCCACATCTCACTGCTCCCCAGGCAGGAGATGTGGCTTAATTAACGTGGACAAATGATCTTGAGGGCAAATTCCCCTAATGGCAAGAATGTCCCCAAGCGCAGTGATGCTGCTGCTTGTCCTCACCACGCATGGGAGCTGCCAGCCTGCCATGTCCCCCCAGTACCCCTTGAGCTCCCCAGCCAGCCCACATTTGGCCCCTGCTGACACCTGCCTACCTGGGGTTGGGACATGGGGACATGCTGGGTTCCCAGCAAGGGAAGGAATGAGTGTCCAGGTGGGCTGGGATGCTGCCTCCATCACATGGTCCCAGCTCCTTCTACCCCATAGCTGGGGGATGCAGGGACCCCAGGGACCAGGACACACAGTCTGACACATGCTGGGGACTCATTAAATCTCAGCAAGCATGTGGCCCACCGGCCACCCCTGTGACTCAGCTGGTCCTGCTGGCTGTCTACATCCTCAGGGGATGCTCTTCTCCCTGCTGAAACCGGCCTCCGGGTCCACAGAGCTGTGGTTTGGGGACTGAGATGCACCCCACCCAGGGTCACAGCCAGGTCTGGAGTTCAAGGTGCCTGTTCCTGTGGGATCACTGGGGACATGGGGGCACTTGTGCTCTGAGCTCACCCTGCCTTAGCCAGCCAGCCTATGGCTGAGCCCCTCAGAGGTGCATGTCCCTTGCAGCACCTCACAGGCTGTGGTTTGGGGGACAGTGTCCCCTCACACTGGTCTGCTCTGCCTGGCACAGTCCAGATGTGAGCTGGGCTGAGGAGCTGCACTTGCCACCTTGACCCCAGGAGAGGAATAAACACCCGACCCCATGTGAGGCTTGGCTCCTACAGCTTATGGAGTGTTGGGGGATTCTCACAGCCCCAAGGGGATCCTGGGCACATCCCCCACAATCGGAGAGATGGCTCACTCGGGTGCCTGCCTGCCATCCCCTCCCCACTGGAGAAAGGGGCAGAGCATCACCACGAGGGATGAGTGAGCTTCCCTGTGCCACACTGGCAGTGGCATCGCTGCACTGCTGCCAAAGTTTTATCCCCCTCCCCTACTTCAGCCAAACCCCTGGCCCCATCCGAGCCCTTCTGGCCTGGGAGGTACCTGGATGGAAACGTCACTGTAGGAGCCCCCGATGACGCCGGTGATGGCAGTGGGAACATCATCATGGACGGCGTAGGAGCCATCAGGGCAAATGTGCTCGGAACCGTCCACCCTGGTAAGGGAGGCACGGACGAAGTCAAGGGACTGCTCTAGGGCATAGGTGTCCTTGGAACAGGTGTCGAGGATGTGAGCACCCAGCTTCACCCCTGGCAGGATGCTCCCATCCTTGTTGATTTCGTCCAGAGCAAAGAGCATGGCCTCCAGGCGCTGGATGCCCCGGTGCTCGTTGATCTTGCCGCAGTCTTCACTCCCCACTCCTTTCTCATGGACTGGGAAGAGGCCCCCAATCACCAGGTCCCCATCCATGCTGATCTCCTTCTTGCCAGCCATGCCGTGCCCAGCAGCCAGACAAGTGGCCAGGTGCATCAGCCCCAGCCAGGTGGCCAAGGGGACCGCCATGGGGTGTGCTGGTGCTGGCCGGGGGACCCACACCACCCTGTGTCACCTGCTGCCACCTGTCAAGGTGAGGACAGGCAGTCCCCAGGCATTGGGTGGTGGGGGGTGGCACGGCGTGGTGTCGGTGGGAGAGAGGTCGTGCCACCCCGGCAGAGCCCTCGGCACCTGGAAAAGCAAAGGGAAAAGCCGCTGGATCTGTGGGATGCAAGGCACAACAGGGACAGGGGCAGTCAATGCTGCACGGGGGAGCAGGGGCATGAGCCTGCCTGTGCTCCCCACCCAGGAAACCCTTAGGAAGAAGTCCCCTGCAGAAAAGCAAGGTGAGCAGGTGCAATATCTCCCACAGTGACCCAGAACCCCCAGGACACACACAAGTGACAGGGATCCCAGGGCATGAGGAGGGGCACAGGATCTCCTCACAGGTCTCCTCACAGCACTCCCAGGGAGGCACTGGCATAGGGATGGGCACAGAGATGGCCCCTCTGGCAGCATCGGGCAGAACAGCCTGCAGGGGGACAGCTTGACAGCCCTAAAATATCACAGAAGAGGAAAGAGCCGGGGATGTCACCTGGCATAGGGAGGCTGAGCAGATAGAGCCAAGGCCGGCTCCAAGCCGAGCCCCCGATCCACACAGCAGCATCAGGATGCTGACAGATCCCAACCTCCAGCTGAGAGCACTGCCAAAAGCAGCAAACCATGAGCCCACTGTGCACACAGCACCCAGTGCCCACAGTATTTTAATCTCCATCCCATAGCCATGGAGCCCACCCACCCTGCTGCTGCCCCCAGGGCTGTCCGTGGCATCAGGGCTGGAGCAGGGACTCGCCACTGGCTTCACCCTCACGCAGCAATGCGCAGGGTTCTGGCAGTCGCGGTGCTTCAGAGTCTGTTCTCTCACCACCGCCCCTTCCTTCCCTGTATACTAAATTCAGAGATTTCAGTAAAAGTAAGAGCCAGGTTTGCTGACTCCCTCTGCAGAAAGCACGGAGGCGCGGGGGAATCAAAGGCTTTTGCAGCAGGCAGGCCTTGTTTTGGCAGAAGATGCAGTCCCCTCCGAGATTGGTTGTCTTTTCCCAAATCACAGGAGAGATTTGTTTCCCATTTGAAGCTGACTGCTGAAATCCCACAGGGCTGGCATTTCAGGGGTCACAGGAGAAGGAGACCCCTTGGCAGACCAGAAGCCTCAGGCTGCTCTGGAACGGGAAGCTGCTGATGCTGTGGCAGGACCACAACCTCTTCCACAGCCCAGCGGTGCTTGTGGGGGCACAGAGGGTGGGAGGGGGATGCCAGAAAGTGCTGGCCCCCCTGCAGTCCCCTGCAGCCTGTACTGAGACTACTCTCCCTGAGCAGGAGGAGGGGACCCCTTGATGCCCCCATGCTGCTCCCAGACAGGTGATGACTGTGCTGGAGGAGCCCTCCAGGAAGCAGCCACAGCTGGCAGTGATGCCCAGGGAGATGCAGGCAGCAGTGTGGCACAGGGTGTAATGGGGTGGGGTTGGGTGACACATGCAGACCTACTCCTCTTCCTCCGTGCCCCTAAATGCCTGTTCTCAGGTGCTGTCTGCTGCTGCTGAGGCCCCATCTGTCTCAGGGCATCTCCTACCTGACCCCCCAGTGTGAAGGACTTTGGAGATGAGAAGGAAGGGTCCCTGCCTTATTTCAGGAATAAATGCTTCTAAGGAACCTGGGGTTTCCTCAAGCACGAAAGAGGCCACAGGCACATGGATTATTGATGGAGCCCATCAGCGGCAGGCTGAGCCTGGCACAGGGGTCCGGTGGCATTGGGAACCCGGGTCCCTGTGGTCCAGGTCTTTTGGGGCAGCTGACCTGACCCAGCAGATGAAAGGCACCTTCAGGCCAAGCTCCTCTGAAGGGCAAGGCATCACCCAGCCGGCAGCGAGCCACGATGGACAGTGAGCAGGGCTGCCGCCATTCCTGCAGCTGCTCTGCTCGACTGGTTTAGTGCCGGGGGGATGACAGACCGCGGGCAACCTCTGGAGAACATCTGGGGAAGTGAAACACCGCGTAGGGCACAGCCAAGTCCAGCCCGACGGCCACGGTACGGCGGGAAGCTCCTGCCAGCTGCGGGCAGCCTCTCCTCCCGGACGCATCGCGAGTGGGGTGGGTGAGAAGGGGCCGTGACTCCTCCGTGCCCGGAGCGCTTCCCATCCCCTGCCAGGAGCCCTGACCCCTCCGACACCAGCATCCCTGGGCGTGTGTGACACCTGGGGCGTGTGCGAGAGCGGCAGTGCTGCGGGGGCGCAGGGACACTGTCACCTCCCGCGGAGGTCCCAGAGGTCCCACTGCCACCGAGCTCTGCCAGGAGCCCCCAGCTCTCCCCTGCACAAAGGCTGCCAGCCCCGGTGCCGCGCGGGGCAGAGGCGCCTCCCCGGGGCGCTCCCCCGGCGCCCCCGCTGCCACCCCACATCCCGTCCCAAACGCGCCCCGAGGTCCGGCTGCCCCGGCACATCCACAGCCCCCTCAAAGCCCCGGCTGTCCCCGGCCCGGACAGCCGGACGGGAGACCCGGGGGAGCATCAGGGGCGGGGACCCGTCCCCGCCGGGCCGGGCGGTAACCCCGCTTCCCTGCCCCGGCGCCAGCGCGCAGCCGAGGCCGGGGGTGCGGCGGCAGGTCCCGCTGAGTGCCCACGGCGGGGCTCGGGGCTGCCAGATCAGCGCGGGGACGCGAACCCCGCAAGCCGTTCTCCCGGAGCCCCGTGTCTTGCGCCGGGCAAGTGGGAGCGGCGGGAGCAGCCCCGGTGCCACCCTGACCGTGCGCATCCCCGGCCCCTCCTGTGCCGGTGCCCGTGCTCTCTGCTCTGCTCTGCTCTCGTCCCGCAGCTCCGGGAGCCCCGGCACTGGGCACCGGTCTCCGAGCCCCGCCGTGGCGCGGCCCCGACGGCTGCGGGGGATCGCCGGTCTCCGCGCCGCTCCACCGCCGGCACCGGAGCTCTGGAGACGGCGACGCGCCGCCGGGGCACGGCGCGAACCGAGGTCACGGCGCTGGGAGCGCCGGGGTGGGACCGCAGCCTTACCTGGGCCCGGCGGACTGTGCCGGGGGCCGGTGCCGGTGCCGGTGGCGCGGCTCTCTCGGAGCTGCGGCTGCCACCGCCTCCCGCCGCCGCCTCTGACACTCCGCCAGCCCCAGCAGAGCGGAGCCGCTCCGCCCCCCGCCCGCCCGGCCCCGGCCCCCGCCCCGGCCCGGCCCGGCCCGGTGGGCAGCGGCACCCCCGGGGCTGCTCCGACCGCCCCCCGCTCGGTCCAGCATCGGCTGAGCCAGGCAGGGCACTGCCGGGGCTGGGCAAACCCAGGGGCTGATGGCCAGGTCCAGGCAGGATACGGGCAGGGAAGGCAGGAACGGGCAGGACATGGATAGAAAAGGTAGAATACAGGTAAGACACAGCCAGATCCAGGCAAGGGATGACCAGACTGAGCCAGAGCACCGGCAGGATGCAAGCAGGACACGGCCAGAGAAGGCAGGACACAGCCAGATCCAGGCAGGACACAGGGAAGGCATGGCTAGATGCAAGTGAGGAATGGTCAGATGCAGGCTGGGCAGAGGCAGGACACAGCCAGAGTAGGCAGGACCTGTTCTGCACCCTGGCAGACCTGGCAGGGCACAGCTCAGCACCTGCTCCCCTGGTCCCAGAGCTCCCAGTGCATTCCCAGCCCGTTCCCAGCCCCGTGAGAGGGGTCCCAGCCCCAGATGAAGCTCCACAGCCACAAACTGATGCTCCAGCGTTTGTTCCCCCCTTGCCTGGCCTGCCCCCCACTCCCCAAGTCTTTGGGAGGAGTTCAGGCACCCAGCATTACCCCACTGCCCACCTGCATTCCACGCAGCTCCAGCACTCCCTGCAGCCCAAGCACCAAGCTGGGGAAGGCTTTGGACCATACAGAAATGGAGGCACCGGCAGGGTTGTGTTCCAGATCTCCACCAATTGCCCAAACTCTTTCTAGAGCCATTCGGCTGCCCAGGATCCTGCAACGTCCCAGCTCCATCACCCAGAGACAAGAACTGGACAGAGGATGACACGGGACAGGGGCGCTTCTGGGGCACTGCCCTGAGTAACCACCTCAGCCCCGTGTGACTCAGTTTCCTCCCTGCCAGCTGCTGCCCTTACAGGCTGCGGGTTAAGGGCACTGCAGTGCATCAGACACACTCTGCTGGAGTCCCTTCCCCCCAGCAATCCTGGTTTGGGGAGGGATAACTCAGAACGTCCATGGCAGGGTCTCCCCTGGAGTCCCACATCAGCAGGACCTCAGACCCCACCGGCCCCTCCCCTTTCCAGACTGTTGGCACAGACAGAGTGGGACACCGGGGAGAGGAGGGTGCCTGGGCTGGGGGACCTCGCCATTGCGGGCCAGGGTGGACAAAGCTGAGGAGGACTGGAGCCGTGTTGTGCCAAGGGATGCTGGCACTGCCATGGTCCCTCTTCCCCCCAGCAGGTGGGTCCTGGCTCCAGCCTCACCCACACCTCGGCAGTGGCTCCATCATTCCGGCTGCTGCTCCACTGCTGTCGATGGCAGGAGATTGATGGCAAAGCCCCCCTGGTGCCCAACTTCAGAGGGGTTAGGGCACAAGCACCGTTAGTATCCACTGCCTGCCTCCAGCCCCTCAGGAGCCTCAGCCAAGCATACATATTTCAGGGGGCTTGGCAGTTTTGTAATAACCAGCAACAAAGATAAACACTGGGAAGAGCAATATTTTTCCATGTGGGCTGGAGGAGTTTAATATTTTATCACTCAGAGCACAAAATATTTATGAACAATCTCATGTCAATCACTGGCTGAGGACTAATCATGACCTTTCCAAGCCAGGGGGGACACATTCCCACCATGGAGAGACAGTCAGACCTCCTCTGCCCCTGGCACCCCCACCCCATGTGCCAGTTTTGGGCTGCCACATTTGACCACCAGGAGACAATCCCTGGGCTGCTGGAGGTACCAAGGGCACTCAGCAGGTGCTCTGCACCTGGCATTGCTCCGTGGCACCATGGCCATGATGTCCAGGCTGCCCCCTTGTCCCAAGCTGAGAGACAGGGAACTGGGACCAGCACAGGCAGCCCTCCCTGCCTGCATTCCACAGCAGCAGGACAGACAGATGGGATGTCAGGAAGGCACAGTGCAGGCAGTCTGGTGTCCCCTGCCACAGCAGGAGGCCCAGCAGCAGATTTACACCTGGCTTTATACTAGTTTTACTCTCCACAGGTTCCCAGGAGGAGTGGGGATGCCACCTCCCTCCAGCTCGGCCCAGCTCAGCATGGCAGCTGGGACCCTTCCTTCCCCACTTTCCCTGCAGCTTGCACAAGCTGGAGACAGACCCTGTGTCCTGCTGGGTTGCCCAGGCAGGGAGAAGCCTGAGCAGCAGGGATCCAGAGCCCCTGGGCAGCTCTTTGGCTCAGTCGGCCAAAGGACAAATCAGCGACGCACCAGCCACCAGTGAGGAAAAGCATCCACTTTATTACAGACCCCAAAGCGCCCACGGCAGTGCCAGGAGGACCACATTTACACAGGATGTTTCCACTGTTCAGCAAGGGGAAGAGAAGAGGGGAACAAACCCAACTGACCCAACTCACGGCTCTTTGGTGCTAGAAAACCTGGTGGTGTGGCAGAGAGAAGCTGTGGGTGAGAGGGGCAGCAGCAGAGATGAGGGGGGACATCTCTGACACCCACCACCATCCCCCAGACACCTGCAAGGAATCTGCAAGGTGCCTGGACAAACACAAATGGCAAAAGCATTTCGCTGTCCCCCTAGCCTGCACCTAACCCTGTGCCACCAAGCACCACAGAAATCCCCCCCACCTCCCAGCACCCCCAAAAACGGTCAAACACCCTTTCTGCAAAGAGGGAGAGCAGGTCCTGGGGGGAATCAGTGACCAAAATCTCTTGGCTGGAGAGGAAGGAGGTGGGAAAGGCAACCGGTTCCCAGTAACTCAGACCCCACTGGGAGGTGAGGCAGCCAGGTGTCTCTTTACTCCTCTCCTCTCTCAGCAGCGATGGGCTCCTTGGTCCACTTGTCTGTGACCTCCTGGTTGCCTGTGTAGCCTGCATCAGGCAGCAGGCCCGGGGCTCCCTCCCCATCCCCAGCAACCTCCAGGTCCAGCTCCTCGAAGGAGGAGCCGCTGGCTCCCGACTCGCTGTAGCTGTGCTCGCTGCGGTTGTCCGCCTCCTCCCGGCCACGGCTGGCTGGGAAGGGCAGCAGGATGGAGGTGGCCACCGAGGTGTCTCTGCTGTCAGTTGTGGCCTCCATGCTGATGGAGCTCGTCTCACTCATGGTGTCAACACCTGGGATGGAGAGAGAATGGGAAAGAGTGAATGCTGTGGGAAGGAGGCAATGGGGATGGGGCGCCACAGCTTTCAAAGCCACCAGAAATATCAGGCCAGTGAGACCAGCCCCTACCTCTTGTCACCTCCTACGCCTTTGAGATGTGACCAGGTCAAGAATGGGCTGAGCTCAATCTGCTCCCTGAAATCAGGAAGCCCCAAGTCAGCATAACCAACCACCAGCTTCCAGCCATACCCTGACCTCCTGGCCACACCCTGGCCCCACAGCTGCTCCCCCGACACACACCAAGCACCTGTCAAGCCTTTCCTTAGGCAGAATGCATCCTTGTTTCTGGCATGGCACCAGGAATGAGACAACGAATAGGAAAGGACACTGTGTTGTGAGGGTGATGTGAAGCTGCAGCATTGTTTAAGCACCCAAGGGGATGATGGCACAAGTGCAAGGCCTCAGATGTTCTGCTGTCAGAAGCAGGTATGTATGTCCAGCCTCATGCCAGGGCATCCTGGTGCCTGCACCTGACAGTCTGCTCCCACTCCCTCCAGAGGACAGTGGGAGCCTTCCCAGCTCATTCTGTGCTTCTCCATATGACCAGGAGACCCAGGAGACCATGAGATGGGATGTGGCTCCCAGTCATATCCCATCTCATGACCAGGCCCCCAGGGGCTGCCCCTGCCTGCCCAGGTGGACCCCTTGGCCCACCTCCCCCTCCCCAGATCCCTGCCTCATTAGCTTGATCGACAGTACAATTAAGGAGTCGACAAGGAGAGGAACGTGTCAGGTTGAGACCAGCAGCTCGGTGCTGTTGCCAGAGCAACCAGCCAGGAGACAAACCCCTCCTGTTAAACATTAATCATTGTTAATTATGACATCACAGATCCACGTGGTTAATTATTACATCACAGATCCACATTGTTAATTACGATACATCAGCAAACACTGGGCAGGCTCTTCCATCATGGCCCTCCCTGCTCCACCTCCTCCCTGTCTGCCTTGTATCAGAGGGAAGTTTGTGCCAGGCTCTGTCATTTCCCAGCACCTCCATCCGTGCTGAACTGAACACCCCTGCTGAGGATCATGCCCCACACCAGGAGGGAAACCAAGAGGAGCCCCACACAGTAGCAGCACTCGTGGAGGACTGAGGCTTGCCACCAACAGGACTGGAAAGTGGCAAATGGGAGCCTCTCTGCAGTCATCACCATCCTAGATGGGAGAGGAGAGCCCTCTTCTCCACACTGTCTCCTGCTGGTGCAGCTCCATCCTCAGCTGCTGCCATGGGGCTGCCTTGGGCTTCCACAGGCATTTCCAGCCTCCTACTGCTCCTGCAGCCAGGGTGCCCAAGGCTGGGCTACTTGCTCTCCTCCAGCTGTGTGGCAGCCGCTGATCTCCTGAAGGAGAGTCGCCAAGGAGAGAACTTTCCTTCCAAACATCCTTAAATCCTTTTTCTGTGCTGTTTTTCTTCCCGGCCTGGGCAGCTGCCAGCAGAACTGCTTGTAAATGGCAGTCCTCTGCCTCCTGAGCAGCATCATCCCACGGTCCTGCCGGCTGAGTGACGGCTGTTCCGAGAGGACCCAGCAGTGGTAGCAGGATGAGGGGTAGCCAGAAAAGATCCACAGACACAGCGCACCCACTGCTTCATCCCACCTGAATGGCATATTGGCTTCATCCTGGGAAGGAACCTGAGCCTCCACCCTCTAACCCTGGCAACCCTTTTGGCAGCTGGCACAAACTCATCCCTTGGCCCTGCCCCAGGCAATGCCAGGTGACCTCTCCCACGGAAAGGAGGAAAGAACCACTGCCCACCAACACTGCCTTTGCTGCAGCATCAGTGAGCACCTCGACACGGAAACTACATTTACTCTAAGTTAAAAAGGATGTTCTGCATGCTGCAGCGAGGCGCTCGCTGAAGGGGACAGCAGCCACTGAGTGGGCAGCAGAAAGGTGGGAGATGCTGTCCCACCTGCCAGGACCTTGGCAAGGCAGTGGGTCAGCAGGGAGCCTCTGGGAAGATCAACAGCTGCGGCGGATGAAGGGGAGTGTGCAGATCCTGAGCCTTGAAGATAAACTAGGTCTTCAGTGGTGATCTGAAAAGAAGAAATAATCTGACTTGGTCAAATTGGTGGCCTGAGTTAACATGGACACGTTAACTCATGGACATGTTCTCACCATGGCTTCATGACAGCTCATGTCATGTGTGGTCATCTTGAATCCCACTAAGACCTGAGGGGACAGGAGTGACACCAACCCCCCTAGCAGTGTCCTTCCTGCTCAGCACCTCTCTCCTGGCACCGCAGGGAACGTTTTGGCTCAGAAGCTTTCATGTAACCCCATGACATAAGGCAAAGAAGCTCCTGAGGAGAGGAGCAGCAGCTCAGGAAGAAGATGGCGAAGAAGCTGACCTGCCCACTGCTCCAAGCCACCACCGTGGAAAGCACTGCTGTCCTCACTCTCATAGCCACCTTCCTCTCCCTTGCTCCAAGGGCGACAATAAATCGAGTCCTGTTTCCATTCAGCCAGGCACTTTGTCACTGCTCTGTCACTTCTGATCATGTTTGAGCAGCCTCAGCTGGTAAATTTGCCCATTTCAGCAGCCTCGCTCTCCTCCACACAGGAAAAGGCTGGCTCTGGCATGGCCACTCAGCCTGGCCAGGATAAATGTCTAGGGTGGGCAGGGCAACAGAGCTGCTGCTGCCAGGGACCATGTGGGGTCAGCTCTGACAGGGAAATGTGGCAGGAACACCCAGCTGCCCTAACAGGGAGGCCAGGAAGGCAGTGCAAGGGGCTCTGAGAGGGCAACCAAAGCCCTCTGGGAGGACAAGCAGGGATTCAGCTGTCATCTCACAGGCACAGACTTCCAGCAGCTGTTACATCCACTTGTCCATCCTTCACCTCACACCATGTTTGGTCCTCCCACGAACCACTGCTCATTCCTTGCATCCACCTTCCCAAGGCTGGTCCTTACACCAGGAACCAGTCCAACACCCTGATCCAGCATGGCTTTTCCCTCTGGCATATTGCAACGTAGCAGCCATCCTGTTGAAACTCACCCTTGACCTTACCTCCTCACAGATACAAAGCCATCCCACTGCACTCTCACTCAGTAGGAACACGGAAACCAGGAGTTTTCATTTGGGAAACAAAGGCACAGCCTGGGGTGAATAGGGTGTTAGGACAGGGTGTTGAGGAGTCCTCCAAAAGCCAGGGCCACATAGGAAGAAGGGATATCAAGCAGCCAACTCCAAGACACCAGCCAGGGATGGGTGCTATGGGAACCAATCACTCCACAGTGTCATTGAGCCTGGTGGGGAGTTGGCTCCCCAGACAGTTCAGCCCTGTACCATACCAGGTACTGGCATTCCCAAATCCAGAATGAGAGCAGGCTCTCCTCCTGTATTGTCCCTGTGCCACACTGATGTTTGAGCAGTGCACCACTCCTGGTGCTCCTGGGCCCTTTCCTTCCCCTCATTCCACCAAATATTCATCACCTCTAAATACAGTGTGCTGCCAGGGGGCACAGCTCCTCCGTGATTGCTGAAGCTCACACACATGCACCAGGAGAGGGGCTGGGGCCCTTCCCAGGATGTAGAGGCAGGCAGGAACAGGCAAGGCTCTTTGAAGGATGGAAGCAAGCAGGGATGAGGCAGAACACACCAGGAAAGCTGCTCCTCTGTGGCACTGGAGCTCAGTGTGTGATGCCATCAGTTGTTCCTGAGTGCTGTGGGACAGACCCTGCTCCAGGAAAACTCCTGAGCTCCTGAGATTCTGGGCAGAGCCACATGCTCAGGAACCATCTGTGTCCATGCCAGCAAGCCCGTGTGGAGAGGCTGCTTTTGTTTGCTTTCACCTTCCATGCGCAGCAGCGGGGTCACAGCAGAGCTGCTGGGATGGAGCCGGGAGTGAGGACCCGCTGAGCGCCGCGCTGATGCCAAAGCCCCAGAAAACAATTAAGTACAAAACAACTAATTGTGATTGACACTGGCCCCCTGGAGACCCACCAGCCGCCTTCCTAAAATACTTCCTGTCTTTCCGATGACCCTGACAATGGCGAAGAAGGGATGGAATTGCTGCAGAGGCAGCCACAACCCCCCGGGCCCTTCCTTGTGTGTTGAGCGTGTCTGTCCTCAGCAGAGCTGCCAGCACCCTGCTCTGTGCAGAGCAGCAGCAGAAAGCAGAGACCCTGGACCGTGTCCCACAGCCTTTGTGGCCACTGGCTTTGCACACAGCTGCAGGCACTCAGCGCCTCACAGGGTGAGCGCAGGAGCAAGGACAGCAGATGACAGCCTAAATGCAGAGATGTGCTCCAAGGTCAGGAGGCTCGAGAAAACAAATACAAGCTTTTCTTACACTTTCAAGTCGCTTGGTACCGTCTGGCACCAGCCACAATGACAGGTGAGGAGAAATGGCAACACCTTCCACTTGGAACTTCTCAAGTCTTAAATTCAAAGAAAGCATAATCCAGCTGCTGGTGGGGAGTTTCATGAGCTGTGACTAACCAGTGGTGAGTTCACACAGTGTTACTCAACATAATGTCCACTCTGAAATCAAATTCAATGCTCTTATCTCAGTATTTTGGGAAGGGGAAAGAGGGGGCTTTTGCTGCTGCCACATCAGGACAGACAGCCCAAAACTTCTGTGCCCAAAGCATCCTCAGCTGTCTTTGGGAGAGGAAATGGGGCTCAGCACCTTCCCAGTCTCCACCTATCCATTGAGGCAACTGGGCATCAAAGCCCTACACCTGTATTTGTGCCTCTAAGGCACAGCCAGAGGAGCTGACAGCCACCATCAGGGACCACCACATGCCTCCACTGTCCCAGGAGCACTGTCTGAGCCTCCAGCAGGGCAGGGCCACTTGAAACATCCACTCAAAGCTGAGAAGGATCAAGAAATAACCCAAATACAAGCAACTCGGGTTGAGTGGAGATCATGCTGACAGGCAGATGGGGACATTGCTGTGCCCGTCATCCAGTGGAGAGGAAAGCTTAAAAACTGTCACAGACATCCTGGGATCTGCTGGGTCATAAAGATCTCATGTTCCATCATGCCTGTTGAAGGGGCTTTGACTAACTGGAGCTTTCTTTAGAGGGACTGCCCAGGGAAGAAGGATAAAAAGGATGAGAAAAGAGGTTTCTCTTTCTCCAACTCAGGTGGTTGCACAGACCCCAGCACATAAAATCATCAGGAAAGAAGACCAGTCTCATTCATAAGGTGTAATCTTCATGGGACCACCAAAGCCCTTAGGCAGGAGCTGCACAAGCCACCCCGAGGCTTGCCACATCCTCAGCCAGAGCAAGGATGTGACACCCCATCAGATGTGGTTCTGCCACTGTGCCCAGCAGTGACAATCATGGTGCAACATCCAAGCCCAACTCTTTAGTCTCGAAGGCAGTGCCAACCTCACAGTTATTATTATTATTTTAAGTTGGTTTTGTGCAGACTCAGCAGATGTCACTGCATCAGACTGCACTGACAAAAGCTCACCTATGTGCCTGGAAGAGGAGGAGTGGTGGAGGAGCTGGCCCAGAGCTGCTGCTGGGGAGCCTGGCCCAGAGTGAGAAAGTCCAATGTCATTTGCCTTCTAAAATTGGGAAGACTTTCCTAGCCCTTCTTCCAGCAGGGCAGGAGACTCCCCCAGTGTGGGCATGCTGGCAGTGGCATCCCAGGGAAAGCAGCCAGACAGCCAGGGCACAAGGCAGCGGCTGCTCCGAGCATCCCTGGCTGCGCTGTGGGATCATGCACCCCCTGAACATGGCAGAAGGGAGAAGGGGTGCATGCAGCTATGAAGGCACCACCCTCAAGCTGCTTTTGCTCCCATGGATTCTGTCATCCCTCTCCAAAATCAAGGGGTGACCATAGGAAGATGTCAGAGCGAGTGGGCTTTGGGCACCTCTGGCCAAGCCGGGTTGGTGCCCCTAACAACTGCCCCAACACAAGGCAGACAGAGAGGAGCCAAGTGAGCACCGTGCAAACACAGGACCTGGGAGTGCTGGGAAACAGCTCCAATTAGACTCCTCATTGCAAGGCTAAATGGACAGAGCTCCCAGAAAGCAATTCCCAGGCTTGCTTTTATGCGATTAAGAATTAAAGCGACCCAAACCTGAAGATGTGTTAAAGCAAATGACCCAACTGCCTGGGAGGCGAGCACAGCCCTCATGGTTTTTTCATGCCCATTACACAAGTGTGGGCAACCCGTGGGGCAGGGGGAGGCGGTTGCCCCTGCCAGTAGCTGGCTCGGATGTGCTGTCCAGTGCCTGGGAATGCTTGGATAGCCGGCTCCTACGTCTCACAGGCACGGGAGCATGTGGGCTGCTGAAGGCAACTAGCATTTTGGGTTACTATAGCACTGCTGTTCTGCGCCTACAGCCATTGTGGTCCCTTCCTGTATGAACACATCCAGGCTCCAACAAATCCTGCTGAGCAGATGCTCTCAGGCAACTCCACCACCAGCTACAGCAACCTGGTATTTAAGCTCTTTGCAATCCCAATATGTAACAGATGAAGATGAGATCAAGGAAGATGTATGTGACAAAGAGAAAAACAAGCACAGCTGCAACTAAAAGCTGTGAGACAGCATCCAGCTCTGCACTGACAACAATGGGTCAGTGGCTTAGCCCAAAACTGCAAGGGTTCCTGGGTGCTCCCCGAGGCATGGCATGACATCTCAGGGGATGTCATCTCAGATCCTTGGGGATCAGCCCAGGGTGAAGGGAAGAGGTGTGCTGAGACTCGGTGGTTGGGTACCAGGTGGGCACAGGTCAGTCCCTCTCTGTCTGCTCACGCAGCAGGACTGGGGATACCAGGACCCCACCTCCATGAGGGCTGATGCTGATCGAAGATGGAGCCCGTGCACAAGCCACAGATACCTGTGATGTCTGTCTGGGCATCCTCGGCCACAGCTGCAGCAGACCTGCTCTTCCTCTCCAGTTCTTTCATTTCAGGCACATAGAAGTCCCCTTGGCGGGCAAGGGGACACACGAAGTAGATGCGGTCCTGCTTGTAGATCTCGATCCGGGGGTGGGCACACAGCTTCCTCTCCTGGAAGACACAAAGTAGGCATGGGCAGGGATGTGCCTTTGCCCCCACCCCCTCTCCCCCAGCAGCCCCCCACCAGATTGACCTGCCAGCCTGGCCAGGTCAGACTGGTCAGTCCTCTTTGCCCACAGGCATGGAGGCCTAGTGAGGAGCAGAGGGTGCCATCCCAAAACCACAGTGCTGCTTTCCTTATCACACCAGACCCATGTACCAGGCCAGGTAGATTTGGCCCTGAAGGTAAGCAGCCAGCTGGACTCCAGGAGGAGATGCAGATGACCCCCAGCTCAGCCTTGGTTTTGATGTGCTTATTTTGGGCTGGAGCAAGGGGTTTTGGGGAGCCAGGCAGCTGCTTCACACAGACCTGCCAGATCTCCGGTTCCTCCCAGCGGCACAGCCCCACAAACAGCACAGCCCCATGAGCAGCACAGCCCCACGAGCAGGCATAGCACTTCCCTGCTAATTAATATAATCCAGAGCCGACAGCTCAAGCAGCTCCTTTCAGAACAGCAAGGGCAGGGAGGAGTGGAAGATGAATCCACGGCATTTTAGACAAGTGCCCCTCCTCCTTTTCCTCACCCTACCTCCCCCTGGCAGTGCTCTTCAAGACCTCAGCCCCCCAGCCTGTCAGGGACCCATGACAGGGGCATGTCCCCGGGCCGTGCAGCCCATGCTGAGCTGGGGCTGTGGGGACTCTTGGGGTGCTGAGGCCAGGCCGAGGAGCAGCTGGACCCCTCTTGCCACCCCCTCCTCACCCGCCCGCCCGCCAGCTGCTCGCTGGCAGAGGGGGCGGCTGATTACAAGCCGGGTGAGAAAGGAGAGTGTCTCTTCAGTGGGTTTTCTTTTTCTTTCTTTCTTTCCCCTTTTCAAATCACTGACAGCTTTTATTTAACCCTGCAACCACCTTGACTATCCTCCTCCTCCTCCTCCTCCCTGCCCCAGATATTTGCTTCCTCCCTCTTGCCCTCATTATCCTCTTCTTCCCTGACCCAGTGATTTTCCTCCCTGCCTCAACTATTCTCCTCTGTCATGGCCTGCTGGTGTGGCTTGTTTGCACATCCTCCAGCAGGGTCCCCATCCCTCTGGGGCTCTCTGTAGCCAGAGCTGGCCCCACATCAAGAAGGAGCTTTATGGACACATCAATCATGACCTTACAAAAGCCTGACTCCCTTCAGCCCTGGGGATGGACCAGTGTGATTTAAGAATCATTTATTTCCCAGACTAATGCTGGCACCAGGCAGGATCCACAACAGACATGATCCAACACTGACCCTCTCCCTGGTGCTTGCAGTTGGACCACCTGGAGAGCCACCTCCATGCTGCCAGAATACTGCACAAGAAATACAGGCAGAAATCCCACAGGAGCAACTTTTGGGTCCATTTTCCTGGGAAAGCCTGCAGGATCTGGCAATGCAAAAGCCTAGTTTACCCAGAAACACCACAGTGGTAGAAACATGACCCAAGCAGAAGCTTCACCTATCCCATCCCAATGCCTTCCAGCCTGAATTTCAGCAGTCCCTCCTCCAGCCTGGAGGAATCACATTTCCTATCCCAGTGCTGTAGGGACACACAGGGACGCAGGCTGGCTTCCAGGGCGCTTGGATTTTGGAGTTCCCACTCATGGGCAGGTGAAACACTGAGGCCTGCAGATCAAAATTGTATTAAATAAAAACAAGCTGGGTTGTTTTTAGCAGCAGAGCAGAGGCGGCTCATATCACTCCTGCTTTTTCAGCACCAACGCAGACAAGAGCCCTCCCCGCCGCTCTGCCCCTTGCTCTACCAACCACAAGCCCATCCGCCAACCTCCAGCTCAGCTTCTTATTTTAGGTTACTGCAACACACACCAGAGATGGGTATCTCCAGGATTTGCAGGGTTTTTTGAATAAATCCAGCTGGCCCTCCACCACTTCATGCAGACAAAGACAACTCAAAAAGGATCTCAGAGCAAAGAGACCTTCATTAACTTCATGTGAAGTCTCCAACCAGTCTAAATCCTCAGGTCTCCAGTCTGGCCTTCAAGACATCCCAAGCTGACTTTCCAAAGCCCCTCCCTAAGGTTCCAAAAGAGTGGTATACCCTCTCCCTACAATCTACTCTAGGCTGCTACAACTTCCAATCACACAGACATAGAAGTGGCACCCCCAAAACACAAACACACCCTCTGCCCATACAAAATGTGGGAATCTTGGCTTTTTAAGGAATAAAAATGCACACCTGAATGAAGAGCAGGACTAGCTCTTGAGTCAAATGCTGCTTCACACTCAAGACTGTCCTATAAGAGAGACAAGGATGTTCCACCCTGCCAGGAGCAGCTCTGTGTCCCTGAAGCCAGCAGAGCCCAGGTGTCCAGCAGCCAAAGCCCACGGCTGGGGACCAGGTAGGTGAGACCATGCTGAAGTGGCTCAACACTCATTATCAATACCCATGTCTGCCTCATTATGGACAGCTACAACACTTGATTTCCTCCCAATTCATCTTGGATTTTTCCCAAAATGAAATGGAGGGAAATCAGAGCCTAGGGGTGCTAATTTATGTCTGTAAAAATTAAGCTGGAAGCCAGGCTAGTAAGCCGGCCTCTGCTTCTACACTTTTTCCCAGGGAAACCCAGCCTCTAGCAGGACTACTGCAGAGCTCAGCACTGGCACTGGTGGGCTCAGGAGAGGAAAATGTCCCCAGGAAGGAGCAGGGATGTTGCAGCTGGGAATGCTGTCCTGTCCAGCCTGGGACAAAGGGATGAGGCTGCATAAAGACTTGAGAAATGGGCAGAAGCAATGAGGTGGGGAGCCATGACAAAAGAAATGGATAAGGGGATCATCTAAAGGGGGCAGGAGATCAGCCTTGTGATCATACCAAAGGAGATTAGGAAGCAGGCAGAGGCCAGGCAAAAATAGTGCAGCAAAGTGCAAAAGAGGCTGGTCAAACAGTGAGTTTGGGATTATTCCTGTGGAGAGAAAGACTGCAATGAAAAGAAACAACCCAGAGAGATTGGAGAGCAGAGCACAAAGGCAAAGGTGTAGGAAGAGAGCGAATTAGCAAAGGCCCAACAACATGGCAAAATAACAGAAAGACTCAACAGGCAGCATTGCACTGCCACTGAGGAGGGAGCCCCTGGATGGCTGTGCCACCAACCCAACAGATGGAGCAGCAAGGGGAACATGGAGTTGCAAGGCTGAGCCCTCCAGTCAAATCCAATGCAGTCTCACACGGGTGGAGGAGCTCAGTGAGAGGTGAACAGTGGGACACTGTCAGTGTCAGGCTGCTGGCTGCGACAACAAGACCAGTAAGTGGGGCAGGGAAGGGGACTTGTCCCTTTGCAAGGTCGTGCAGTGCCACCTCCCTCCTCAGCCTCTGCCAGGAGCTCTCCTTTCCTATGGCCAGCAAAGACAGAGGCAGCAGCTTTCAGGGCTGATTTCTATCCAGGACCCTCCTCTGGACACCTGAAACAGGGGAGTCATTGCACACAATCTGTACAGTTCACCTACACACAAAGATGCATCCAGAGACCACAAGTTCAGTTCTGACAGAACAGCAGCTCCAGCATATTCCTGCCATGTCAGACCTACTGCTTCCCGTGAAGCTAACTCCTTCTCAGCCCATCTGAGGAACGTGGTGGGATGCTTCTCACCACCTTCTCGGGAGCAAGGCGTTATGTAAGGGAAGACTCTTGCACTCCTCTTTCCCAGATGGAACAGCACCTTGCCCAATCTTTAACCTCAGGTTCCATATCACCTACCACCACATACTGACTGTAGGATTTTCTCCAGGTCACTCTCATCCCGCTAGGAATGGAGCATCCCCTAGCCTCATGCATCAGAAAGGACACCAGGATTATGCAGTGACCAGCATTTTGGGAGACTTTCGCCAGCAGCAGGAGGTGCCAGCTATTAGTCAGCACAAATCTTCCTCCCCCTACTTGTCCATAAGGTCACAGTGTTTGCCCATGATACGGCTTGGGCACAGCCTCCCAGGAGCCCCCACTTTCCTGGGTGAGTACAAGAGTAGTCCCAGGGCTACATAGGACACGACAAGGTGTCCGAGACATGACCTGCAGTCATTAAAATCCCAGTGGAATTGTGCCAAGGCAGAAGGAGGTGGCAGGGTGCTCGTGTCACACTATGGCCCTCAGCACCTGCTGGGAAGCAGAAGATGAGCTGGGGCACTGCAGGGACTGTCTTTGTCACTCTGTCAGGTTCATCTGCTCAGGAATTCAAATGTCACCAACTGGATCTGCTTCATCTCCCACTGCTGCAGGAATTCATCCTATAAGAAGACCACCAAATGAGCCTTGTGGATGCTCTCTGGATCCTCACCATGCACGGACATGCTGGCAACCAGGCTCCAGCTGAACCCAGAACACTTCTAGTGTTTCTGAGAAGGCAGTGGAGAGACCGCTGCTGTCCTCACCCCTCTTCACCCCACACACTCCCTGTCACCCTTGACTCCTTACTGTGACCTCCTGGAATGGCTTACAGGGTGATGGTTAAGTCACACCAGCCCACTGAGTCCCTATTTTCAGGACTGATGCTGTAGGAGCAGTTGAGAAGAGGTTTTTCATGCCACCACCAAGCTTCCTGCTGGAGCAGAGCTGGAG
Organism: Phylloscopus whistleri; assembly: GCA_017589585.1. Classification (NCBI taxonomy): domain Eukaryota; kingdom Metazoa; phylum Chordata; class Aves; order Passeriformes; family Phylloscopidae; genus Phylloscopus; species Phylloscopus whistleri. The sequence goes on along the minus strand of JADMLD010001393.1, from coordinate 5,924,193 downwards.
GCTGAGCTGTTCATGCTGCCCAGCAGCTCCTGGTTCCACTGCAGAGAAGTCCACTTCATGCTCCAGCCACCTGCGTGCCGTAGGAACACAGCCATTGCTTGTGCCTGTCACCCATCCCTGCCAGAGCACCTTTTGCCTGCAACACGTGAAAAATGTGCCTGATAAACCCCACCCAGGACTGGAAAAACCATGGGGAGCACGCAACTGGTCACCCAGCAGATGCAAAGCCTCTTCTCCCTTAGGGGAACCAGGTAGCCTGGAGTTGCCCTCCTGATCACCAGCCAGGGATGAACCCTCCAGGGATCTGCCACTGGGCACTGCTGAAAGGCTGGGACAGACTGGAGCCTGCCCAGAGCCTTTTGCAAAGCCGACAGTGCAGGGTCCAGCCTAAGCATCGACCGCTCTCTGTACAGTGCCAGTCGAGACAACAACTGCCCAGAGGGGCCAAGTCTGGCCAGGAGGGCCCAGACTCAAGGAGAAGCTATGGGTGGTTAACAGGGATTGTCTCAACATCAGTTTGGCACAGTGTGCCTAGAACTGCTGCTCACCCTTGCTCTTATTGTGACAGGATGTGTTGCTACCAATTGCAGGGAAGCAGAAGGGCACATGGAGCTGGTTCCATCCACATCCTGCTGTGACACTGGAGCAACACCAGCCACATGAGGAGTTTTTCCATAGGCGGCTTGGGTCAGTCCCTCCTGTTTATTATGCTGCCACACCTGAAGAAGGAATAGATGGAGGGTGCAGACGTACAGGGGGCTTGTGACCATCGTTGGGGATTGCTGCCTGTTGGGGGGGCTCGCCAGCATCCTCCCCAGCCAACCAGGGAACTACCACAGCCTCATTGCCCGAGCCTCCCCTTGCCTCTTCTGCCAGCACTGGGGCTGTTCTGGGTAGTGCTAGCAAGTCAGCTGGCACCTGGGAGAGTGTGGGAAGACCCCCGGGTGACCCACCAACCCAGTCTTCATATGCCAGCAACTCCTGCCTGCCCAGACAACACAACTTCACACCTTCCTTCCAGCTAGAGGCATCCATTCTCTCCATCTCTCAATGATGGGGTCCGACACTTCAGTCCCAGGGATTTTAAAGGAAAAACAAAACTGTGTGGAGCTGAATGGCCCTAAATCAGTTGCTAAAATTAAAAGCTAAAACTGAGCCACCAGCTAGGACTGGGGGGAGTGTGCTGTGTGCCACATCCTCCTCGCTTCCTCACACACTCCATGCTCGGTGTGTCATCCCTGCTTATCTTAGAACACGGGTGCTAGGTAGTCCTGAGAGGCTTTGCAATTCATTCGCACAGCACCCAGTGCCCTTTGGCGTTCTCCCAGTTTAGCCAGGAGATAGACTCCTTGCTGGGCCATTCCTCTGTCCCAGGCCCAGACTGGGAATGTCCCTGTTTCCATTCCTCTTTGCTCAGACAACAGCTTGAGGTTAGACACTGCTTCAAGTCACCCACCTGAGCTGATGAAAGCAAAAAAATAGAGGCATCTCTTCCTCCTGGGGCCAAGCATCTCCTGGGCTGCACTACAAATGGCACGGACAGCAGCCTGAGGGGGATGTTTCCCCTCAGTTCTGCTCTTGTAAGACCCCACCTGGAATACTGCCTCCAGCTTTGGGGTCCCCAGCATGACACAGTCATGGTCATGCCAGGGCAGGTCCAGAGGAGGCCACAGAAACAGTCCAAGGGCTAGAACAACTCTGCTATGGAGACAGGCTGAGAGAGTTATGGTTGTTCAGCCTGGAGAGGAGAAGGCCTTGAGGAGCCCTAAAGTGTGCTTGTAAAGACAGAGATTTTTCACCAGGGCCTGTGGTGACAGGGCAAGGGGCAGTGGTTTTAAAGCAAAAGTTAGCAGGTTAGACCAGACATAAAATGCCTCGTGCTGAAGGTTGTTGGGAACTGGAACACTGAAACTCTGTTTCCCAGAGAAGCTGTGGATGTCCCATCCATGGACATAGCCAGGTGTTCAAGGCCAGGCTGGATGAGGCTTTAAGCAACCTGGTCTAGTGAAAGATGTCCCTGCCCACAGCAGGGGGACTGGACTGGATGACCTTTAAATGTCCCTTCCAAACCTAACCCTGATTCTGGTCCTCTCTGCTGAGCCACACCTAATAATGGGAGACAGGAATGCAGCCTGGGTGTCCAGGGCTGTTCAATGAGGGGCAGAAATCAGCCAGAGGCTGGGGAAGAGCCATCGGCCCAAGAGACAGCTGGGCAGGCAGACATGCTTTACACCAGTAATACCTCAAGCATCAAGGAAACCCCGACATCTCAGCTTGCAGCTCCAGCAGTGTGCACATGGAGCCGGGCAGGCCCTGCCTCCCAGGGCGACGGCACTCGGAGCCAGCTCCAGCACACAGCACAGCCGCCAGCACCAGCCTGCCAAGGGCTGGGGAACAGCTGCTGCTTCCCAGCCTGGAGAAACTCACATTTCAGAGGTGGTGAGACTGCTCCCATGCACGTGCACTTTACTTTCAAATCCTCTGGGCTGTGAGGTGTTTCAGAAACAGAAGGTGATATTATTGCAATCAATAAAAGGCTGTTCCCATCAGCCAGCAGGAAAAACGAGCGGCACCACCAGCACTACCTCAGTGGAAAACAAAGTCTCACCAAAGGATAACAAATCCTCCAGGTAGTAGAATACAGAGCGTGACAATTAGCACCTCCCACGCCACCAGCATCCTTGCCTGCCCTCAGCACACTTCCCCCTTCCCACAGCAGGCCCCCGTCCTGCCTGCAACCAGGACACACCACCCTCCTGATGTGGCAGTGCCATGGCTCCAGGACAGGCAGAAGAAAACCAGCCCCTGAGATCCTCTCCGCAGCAGTGAGAGGGAGTGGGAGTGTGTTTGGACCGTGGGAGCCGTGAAACACCAGGTTTGATAGCTTGGGAGAGTTTTTCATTTTCACCTCAGTGAAGGCAGCCCGCCATGCAATTTACACCTTGCCCACCCGCGCTTCCCTGGGCCAAATCACCCAGCTGCTCCCATGGCTCCTCCAGGGCGGGAGCTGCAGACTGGCAGCTGCCAGGCACGGACAAACTGAGAGGTAAAGGAATGAGTCCAGGGGAGTTGGTGGGTTCAGGAGATCCCAGTGCCCTGAGAGGCACCCTGTCATGGCTGGAAGCTGCTGTCAGAGTTGTGAACACTTTTCTCCTCCCTGGGATGGAGACTCCATCCTGTTCTCCAGCAAAAGGGAACAAGCTCCAGCCCTGCCTCGCTAGAGGCCCTGACACACTCTGGCCCTTTTCCTCTTCCAGCACCCACTTGAGCTGCAAGAGAAATCCTGCAGCACACAAAGGAGCATCCATCATCTTCAGAGATGAGCCAGCTAGCAAATCCCAGCAAGATAAAACCTCTCAGAAAGTAACCATGGGCAGTCAGAGCCCCCAGCACAGGTGCAGGACAAGCCTTGCACAAAACTGCCAGCCCAGACACGTTCAGGTACATTAGTCAGAGTGCTTCCAGGGATGTATCGTACTGCCCCCAACTACGGGAATGTCACCTGCAGAATAAAGAGCAGATGGTGCAAACAAACGCAATTCATGGGGCTTGGGTCCCCCTGGTGTTATGGTTATTTGGTAGTAATTAGTCCTGGAGCAGAGAGTTGCAGAAGTAAAGGAAACTTTTGTATTAAAAAATATTCATTTTCCTAAAGACTTGGTGCTTTCCACTTTCCCAAGTTCTGCCTTGCTCCTGTACCCACCATGGATAAAATGCCAGCTGGGGAGATGGTACTCACCAGCTTCCCAGAGCTCCATATTTTCTCACAGTCTTCCTCCTACCTGACCCCACCACATCACATCTTCTCCTTCCCCATCACAGCCACACACAAGCTCTCTGAAGGAGACTTTAGTTTTAAACCATCTTCAAAGCTCAAACACTGGATTTTCATCATATGACCAGGAATCTGTAAATCCACATAATCTCTCCTCTCCTGAGGAACCAGTCCTGGGTTCCTGTCCCATCACTATGGGAGCGCATGGGTCAACAGCTGCACATGAAAGGAGGCAGACAAGACTGTGGGAGAAGAGGACCACAGCTGGAGAGGGTTGCCTCTGTTTCAGACAGCAGATCTCCAGGGACCAACACATTCCTTCCAGCCATCACAGGATGCTTCTTCAGCATTAATCACAATGCTGAAGGGGTTGATACAATGATCTCTGCCATCACGGATGACTGGAGCAATGCTAAATCGCTTTGCCTGCTCTGTTGCCTTGGCAAGGCTGCCAGGAGCAGCAGCTGTGGCAATTTCTCTGTCTCCTGTCAAGGCAGGGCCTTTAAGGAAAGGGATCATCATCCAAGATCATCTCCTGTTGTTCCGCCTCAGCCAGGCAGCCCACTGCACTGCAGCCACCCATCCTGCATGGGATACCACAGAGGTGAAAAGAACTCTTTGAAACTTGTGTCTTTGTCATATTGCTCACAGGGAGAGTAAGTCCTAACCCAGAGTGGCCTGCCATGAGACTATTCTGGGACAGATCTTCTTCCATGGATAACATGGAGACCTCCTCATCCAGGTGGACATTCCCAACCCACCTTGATGGCTTTCTCTCCTGGGCCACCATTCACTTGAGTACTTGCCCTTCTGCAACGAGAATGTCCAGACAAGCTGGAGGCTTGTGGTTTGCAGCCTTCTCATACACGTCCTCACCCGCAACGAATCCTGTCATGAAATCCTCTTGCAGCAAAGCCAAAGCAACAGAAATGGAGCAGGAGCAGCAGTGCCTGGTGCCCACAGCACATGGGGACTCTCAGTCTCCTGAGACAAGGTCTGAGCTGCCCCTTCCAAATCTCAACTCTTTCCTCTTGCTCTTTGGATTGCAGGAATCTCTAGTTGTTATTCCAGAGCCTGTAAATCACCAGGACAAACTCATGTGTCACATCAGTGGCCTCAGAGAGAAAATGGAGGAGTGGAATAAATACCCTCCCTGTCCCTTCCTACCTCCTTGAACAACCTTGTCTTTCTGCAACGCCCCCAGTTCCCAGGCTTCATGGAATATATTTCACGATGAGCTAAGCTCAGCCTCACACCATCCCTTCACAGCTGAGAAAGCCAAAAAGGGAAGCTGAAGAACTTAACCTCACTGAACTTGCACAGATAAAGCCACCAGCAGCCCAGGGCAAAGCCACGATGCAACTGCCTGATTCCCAAACAAAATAGTCCTCCCTCCGCACCCACAGGGACTTATTGTCAGGCTCATTGGCCTCATTTGGAAGGCAAGGAAGATCCAGAGGAAGAGATCAAGTGGGTTTCAGCCTGGTTTGCTGAGGAGGAATAGGCAAGCTGATCACGACATCCATCAGCACATCTCAAGTACAACACGTTGGCAAATCTGATGTCAGAAAGCAAGTTTCCAGGACAGGAGGATCTTCAAAGCTATCAGCTAAGTACAGCCAACAGTGGAGAAAGATTGTTTGAGCTCCTCCTCAGGGAAATCCTGCATTCACAGGCTTGACTTGGGTGACAGGGATCCCAACCAGGCTCTCTGTAGGGCAGACACCCATGGGCCACTGGTCACCTTTTTACTTCACTGCTCCTCCTGCTCCTCCTTTCCTTGCCCCAGGGACAGATATCCTCATGTTTTAAAAGCAAGCCAGGGCCTGGGACAAGTTCCTTCCTGAATGTTTATAAATGAACAGGAGGCATTCCCCTACAGGCTTGCAGCACAGCCACCTTCAACCCCCCACATCCAAGAGCTTGCACCTCTCTTCCCCAGAAACTTGGCAAAGGGCAAAGAGGCAGCAACTCTGGCGGGCTCCTGCGTGATGACAATCCCCCCGGTGAGCTGGGCTAATGAAGCCCCCAGAGCCCGCAGCCGCTGCAGCCGCCGGCGGTAACGACTCGCCCGAGGAAATCCCCAGCGCACTCAAACAGCGCTGGCGGGCACGGAGCGAACGGCACAGCCGGGCAGGCTGCCTGCAGTGTGGGAGGAGCTGGGAACACAGGCCAGGCGAGCAGGGGGTAAGGGAGGCGAACCAGCGGCACCGGGCAGATTGATCCGGGACAGCTCCAGTTGTCCTGGAACCGGGACACGCCATTTCAGCGGCCACACGTGCTGGCCCGGCCGACTTCTCCATCGGCCCTGCAGGCTCTCAGCAGGCATGACAAAGCGAAGTGAGGCTGCCTTTCTTCTGCAGCTCCCACCTCCTCCTCCCCTGCCCACCAGGGACCCGGCGCAGGTCCCAGGGGGCTCATTACCTTGGTCTGGAGAGCAGAGCACCCGCTGAGCAGCCGCCGCGGTGTGCCGGGCGTGCGGGGAGCCAGCGGCCGGCGCTGCCAGCAGGGACACGAGCTGAGTGCCTCCAGAGCCGGGCTCTTCTGCCGGCAACGCAGGCAGCAGGGGAGGGGAGCAGCTGCTTTCAGCGACCTTTGCAGTCTGGCAACTGCTCCTCTGCCAGCACAGGATTGTGAGTTTGACTGTGCAGATCAATCAGGAGGAGAAATCAAAGCAGTTAGGCAATGACAGAGCCCAGCCTGACTCTGCCCTTCCACAAGGATCCCATATGTTCCCAGATGTGCTCCATGAGCCGGTAATGCTCTGGAGATGCAACATGCCACTCAGCTTTCCAGATCTTTCCCTCCTGGGCTGCCAGGAACCCATCTGTACCACTGCTTTGCCCTCCCAGGTATCCCAAACCATACACAGCCCTGTGTAACACCACTGATGGCAGCACATTAGCCAAAGCCGCAGCCACCAGAGCTGCCCCAGATCCTCATTAGTGTCCTGAGACCTGGAGAACATCCCTCTTCTTCCCAGTGCTGATGTCCCCCCTCAAACTCTGGGTACCTAGAGGATGGGCAGGATTTTGGGGAAACATATCTACACCTCTGTCCCCATCTGCCCATCCCCAAGCAGCCACAGCTCACCATGGGCAGGAAGTATACTCTGCCTGCTGCAGCTCTGTCCCAGGAAGGCTGCTTGGGTCTTGGATAGCAAGAGGGGAGGGATTTTGGACATTGGTTCTGTGCCCCAGGGCATAGCAGAAAGCCAGAGCTGAGCCAGTGCTATGGATCCCAAAGTAGTTCCCACCAGGAGACATAGCTTTGCAGGGGACCTGCTGGGAGATGAAGGCAGTGGCTCCTTGGGGTGGCAGGACCTGGGCAGGACAAGTGAACTTGGCACCTAGAGATGCATGTGAGGGAGGAGGAAGATGCAAGAACAGAGAGGAGTCAATGGCTGGGCTCCTCCACTGCGAGCCCACAACATCTGGCAGCTCCTGCAGCCACAGCAGCCAGTTCTGCTTTGCTCATTCCTGTACTGTTCTGCAGAGAAGTGCCTGAGCAAGTCTTTCTCCACACTGACCTCTTGATAAGCTTTTGCCAACTCACGGTCTGGTTACTGAATCACTGGGAGGACCTTATCCCAAGCTGTGAATCTGCACAGCGTGAAAAGCAGAGCAGCTGGCCCCAGCAGATGATAGATATCTACCTTCCTGCATGTCAAGGACCTGCCATCAGCTCCAGGCAGAAATAAATCCCTGAGTTAATGAGAGTAACCGGCCATCCAGTAGCAGGGAAAAAATGCAGGTGTCCACAATGGGAATGAGGCCATTGTTTCCCTCCCTGCAGCCTTCCCAGAGTGCCTTACAACCTTATGGAGTGAGAACAGAGCCTGTCAGCAAATGCATGAAGCCAACAGGCAGCTGCAGACAGGGCCACTCCGTGCCATGGCTGATCACATTCTTCTCATCCCCCAGGGCTAGGACACCCCTTCAGGTTTCATTTGAAAGGCAACAGCCCCCAGTGCCATGCTGGGACTGGGGCTCCCAGACCAACCGCTCTCCCAGCTGCCTTAAAGCTCCATATTCAAGCAGCACCTTTGCCTTAGAGTCCATCCCTGTGAAGATAAGGGAAAGAGACACAGTAGCAACTTTAAATGTACCAGGAGATTTTCTGGTTGATGATGTGTGGAATGGGGGAACAGAAGCAGAAATTTCCAGGGGTTCTGTGATGCAAATGTGCCCATCCACAAGTTATCCACTGTGATAAGAAGCCAGAGCCAGGGATGAAGAGCAGTTACTAACTCGCTCTCCACACTGTATTCGGCTCTGTCACCCCTCTTCATCCCTGCAGGGTTATTATAATTCCTCACATTAGCAGAAGATGCAGGTAAAACCATCTGTCTGCAGAGCGAGCACCCGGTGGTCATTGTACAAGCCGCCAAAATAAAAAAAAAAAAATCATTCCAATTACTCCATAGTGACAGAAAGTCCCAGGCATCCTTCTGCTCTGAGCCTTTGAAATGTAAAGCCGCGCTGTTTGGTATCATTTAATTTGGAGCTCAGCCTCAGATCAGCACAGCCTCACTGAGCTTTAGGAGAAGGCAGCCATGCAAAATATCCATGTGCAAAATTCAGATGTCAGTGGCCTAGAAGACAAGCATACCCCAAGCCTCACCAGTAACTCCACTTCATGGCCCCTGAAGCATCTCTCTTTTGCCATCCCAGTGCCAGCAGAGGCTGATTCTGTCCTAAAAGCTGTGTTGAGCCTCCTGGTTTCTCTCTGCTACCCAGGAGGGGTGACTCCCCAGCATCATCTCCCCTCTTAGGAAGGTTTGTTCCTCTCTCCATGCTGGAAGCGCATTCTTTTTTGGACTACACACCTAGCCTAGCAAACCTGGCAGGGCAGAGGCATCCTAGGTAAGGGAGAGCTTATCCCCACAAACCCAGCAGAAATGCATCTGCTCAAGCCAGGTGTGAGCCTCTGCCTCCTCACACTCACCACAGCATTGGGGAGCCCACAAAAGGTGAATGTTGGGTGGTCTGGGGACAAAGAAATGTGTTGGACTAGAGGCACTATCAGATGCTGATCCACTCTTGAGGGTAACGGGTACCTTCCATTCTTACCAACACAGAGCATTCCACTAGATCCTGAAAGAAATCAGCTCAAGGGTGACAGAGGACAAGCTTGTGCTCCCCAGGGAGATTGACCCCTCTGCCACTGTGGTCCAACAGCAGGGGAACAAATACCTTTCCTTGTTCCCATGCAATCAGAGAGGTGCCAGGTGACCCACCCAGCACAAAAGCCATGAAGGTGAAGGGAATTGCCATGGCTTGTTGCTCGCTTGGGATGAAGCAGGGAAGCAGCACAGGAAGCTTGGACATCCTGCTATGGTGCAGACCTCTGTCAGCTGCCTCAAGGCAGCTCTAATCTGGAGTAATCCCTTCCAGCCCCAGACATGAGTGGTGGAGTTAGAAACCGCCAACATTTCTATTACAAGCTCTGATTTTCCCTGGTATGGTTGAAGCACAGGCTGGAATAAGCTGCCACATGCTGGAAAAGACACAAAAGGAGTCCTGGAGTTGAGGGTTCACAGGCACTTTCCAAAAACCTGCAAGCCAATAATTAAGCATAGCTCAACCTTCCTCTTTCAAGGAGCTCACAGACTAGTCTGCAAGCTGCTCTGGAGCCCTGCAACAGCTGAGGCAGCTGGATACCATGAAGATGAACCCAGTGCTGGCAAATCCAGAGGAGTTCAAAGGGCCAGGATTTGGCAGTTTATTGGGACAATCCAAGTTGTTCTGACAATAAACAGGCCGTGGGTGTCTGCTCCTCAAAGCAGGATGGGATGTACTGGTTGTGTGTAGGTCTGCACTGAACCACTGCACCTCTCCATACCCCGCACCCACTCCCCAAAGGCTGTGAGCCCCCACAGGTCCAGGTGGAGTGATGGCCACCAGGCAACAGCACAGAGAGAGGAAAAGCACATGCTGAACCCATTAAAGCATCCCCAAGATGTGAGCAGCTCCACACACCCCCACACCTGTCACGGTCATGAGGACTGGCCACTCTGGACACCTCCAGCCTGCTGCCTCTGCCCAGGGCCACCAGCACACAGAAGCATCAACTCAAACAGCATCCACAGGGCAGCAGCTGCTGCAGGCAGGCAGAATTGACAGGGTTGTGTGTGTGTGTATATCTCCCTGTCAAACAAAGAGACCCTGAGGGACTTCCAGTGTGACCCTTTGCTGCAGAGCAAACAGCTGGGCTCAGCCACCTCACTGGTGCCCCAGCCACCGGTGCAGCCCCAAAGCTGTGCATTGCCTATGGCAAAAGCTTTGCCTACATGCTCTAGGTAGGAGGAGCAAGAACTGATTTTGTTCTTTCATCCCTGTGATCCGATCACCACCCAACCTCGCGACTCATCCATCCATATTCTGACTCGCTGCAGAAGAGAAATGTTTTCACTCTCCTCCCCTCCCCAAAGCAGGGCCTTTCCTACCGTTTATACCTAATTAGAATAGAAAAAGTGCAAGTTAGTCATAGCACAATGGTCCCTTTTCTGGAAGTAAAAATGCCACTGCTTTCAAGTGCATTATCTGCCTGCTCCACAGGTTTCAAAGTGGGAGCTTCACAGCCAGGGAAACTGGGCCAACAGCATTTGTTGGAAAAGAGCAATATTTCTATGAAGCTGTTTCACATCTGATCGGGTTCATTTTGCTGTTTCTTAAGCCTGGCACAGCTGGCAAAGTCTGGCTCAGAGGGCTATGGGGAAGAACCTGTCCAGACAAAACTCATTAGGACTCAGCTAAAATAATTGCAGAGAGGCAGATCAGTCTCATCCTTGAATTAATTGACTGTGTGTCAAGAAGGGAAGACCCCAAGGTTCGGGCACTGTCGCTACTGGAAAGACCTGGACACGTCTCCAATGCCTGACAAAGAAAACCTTTTGAGCTGATTGCATCCTCTGGGATTCTCTATAAATACATCTGGGGAGAGCATACGTACAGATCAAGTCGATAAAGAGATCTGACAGAAAAGCACTGTAGTGTTTCACTCTCCCTCCTTGCCCAAGGCAAACCATTTGAGTTCTTTCTCTTCCTTGGACAGCCGTATGAAATATCCCTGGCTTCTCCCGTGATCATTAATCCTTACTGCAAAGAAGAGGGGGGAGCAAATCTTTTGTCTGAGAAGATTCATCTCTGTGATAATTTTGCAAGGTTGGGCAAGTCGTTACAAGGCTGCTCTCCCAACTTTCCAAAGCAGCAACTAAGGAAGGTGAGGTAGCTTCCTACTCCCTCCTGGGACGAAAATGCCCCCAAGCAGGACCACTGACTGACAGCCAACACTGGTCCAGGTTTTTGGCTGTCAGGCCATCAGGGATGCCCACACAGTTTGGCAGGCATGGGAGGGCAGACACTTGAAGTCCACTCTTCTTCCAGGAGTTGCCTTTGGAAACGTTCCTGAAAATGGAGTTGGGATACCAAAAGGGTCAAAATGCTGGATGTCACAGGAAAGCACCCATTGTGGCAGAGACCTGGGGCTGATCTGCCAGCTGGAACGGGCCACAGGAGGCCCCATAGCCAGAGGCTTTCAAGATGCAATTGTGTGCTAGATAATCATGCTCTCTTTCCCATGAAAGGCTGTCTCTCTTTGCATGCCCCCTTCCAACCTGGTCTGTTCCCATTTTGTGATCAATTAGAACTGGGAGGCCACAGTGGCAGGAGCCTGCATCCCATACCAGCTGCTTCCCTAGAACCAGGACTCCCCTGCCTGCTGCTAAGACAGACTTTTGCACAGAGTCAACAAAAAGTTGAGGAAAACCTGGGTGATTTCACACATGCCACAAGCTGCAGAGGCAGGGAAGGAGTCTCTGTAACTACCAAAGCTCAAAGTTGGTCAGCAAACCTTTCCTTGCTCAAAGCAGCAATGCTGTCAGAGCTGCAGTTTCACGCCTGCTCCTGTGCAAAAGCCAAATAGCAGAGCCAAAACAGAAGCTGCACAGTTAGCTTGCAAGAGAAAAGGTGTGTGCAGGCACAGACAGCAGAGCAGCAGGAATGGCACCAGCACAGGCTGGGAAACCAGCACACACTGACTGGTGCACACCGACGAGCCTGGCACAGGCAGCACTGAACATGATGCATGGTCAGTGTTAATTCACTGCCTGCTCACAAGGACCAGGGAGAAGGTGACAGCAGATGAGTAGTGGCCTGGGGCTGCCACATTCCTCTGGGGAAATGGGAAAGTGGGGATGCCTGCTGCGAGTGGCAGGAGCCGTGACGCAGAGCCCCGGATCCCATATGTTCCATTAGGCACACAGGAGGAGCGCGTTCCCCGCAGACACAGGTTAAACAGACCTGCTCTGCTGCACAGGCAGCTCCAAGGGCCCCCATGGCGTTAAACGACATTGCCCACCAGACTCCCTTACACCTGCCTCAGCCCCCAGCCTGACCTCGTGGGCATCCTGCCCTCCCCTGCCCACTCCATGCTGCAGGCAAGGTCACTCACGCTCGCAGGACTGAAACATCTTTGGATGGTTTTGTCACTAAAAATATTTAATAACTAAAAGTCGCTGGGACCATGAGAACTGATGTGATGTGACATCCAGCTGGGGGGTGCCAACCAGCAGTGGGCGGGCGGCCTCGCTGCAGAGAGCCACTGGAAACCAGCTGTCAGTGCAGGTCAAAGAGAGATGAACGTGCCCACAAAGGCACAGACACCTCGGGGTCCTTCTCCACTTCTTGCCATTGCACGTTACCTCTCGGACAGGCTCAAGCTGGAGGACCACAGTGCCCACCCCTCACCTGCTCCTCCTCCCCAGCCCAAGATCTAGAGCTTCACTGGCTCCTGGCAGAGAGCACACACCAGCCAAGGGTGTTCCCCAGCACTGCTGTCCAAGCCACTCTGGTGCTTGTCCTCAACATCAAGCAGGTTGGTGGACAACCAGGAATGGTTCATGGATAGTGCACGAGCCACATGTGACATGACCTACAGCCCAGCTAGGGACCATGCAAGGGCTCCCAAAACACTCTCCCTGGAGCCTGTATCTTTATTCCAAATGTCTGACAGCCCTTGGCCAAGCAGCCTGTCACACTGTCAGCTCTGGTCTCGTCCTTACCATCAGCACGTGGAGACATCAAATCCTCTATGACTCTCTAGGATTTTTTCCCCCATTATTATTTGATGCGTGAGGATCACTTTCCAGCAGTGTCAGGAAACCTCCAGTCTTCCTGGGAACCCTAGAGACCCTACAGACCCAAGAACACATGGGCTTAAACTGACAGCCATCCCACCCAGCCAGTCAGCTGAGCCACCATTCCTAACCCCAGCACCCTCTTTAAGCAAATTAATTCCCACAGTCACACTGGGGCATGGGAAAAAGACAGAAGGATCGAGGGCTCCATTTCCCAGAAAGCCACTGGCATATTCTGCAGAGTAACCCATTGATGCAAAGAGGAAGAACATCAACTGGATGAGTCTTGCCAGACCCACGTGATAAGACACTGAGGGCAGTAAAGTCCCAGGTTAGTGGTGATAAGTTCTGGATAAAGATAACTAGCTCCTCCTTCTCTCTAGAGAGATGGATATATGGCTTTGAGTGGCCCTGGTTCAGCAAGGGCTCCACCTTGGGCAGTAGTCTTCAGCCTCTGGTCCCCGGGGCTTGCAGGGAGCAAAGGAGTTCCTGAGGACAAATGAAGCTGTGGCTGAGGAACACAGGACTGAGCATCTGTTAGTAATTCCTAGACCTCTGGAGGAAAACTCAGGCAGCAGTTGATTGGCTGAAGCTGCCACTGTGATCAGCTCTCACGCACGTGCAGACAGAAGCCTGAGCTGCTCACACACGACAAGCTGGCATTTAAAAATGCTTCATGCACAGAGCCTGAAATAAATAAACTAAATCATCCAGGAGAAAGAATTTAAGTGGAAATACCTCCCAATAATTGAGCCCTTTTTGCAAATGTTTTATCAGCTCCCAACCCCCAACCCTAGCCTCCCAATAGCCAAGCAAAAGGATGTCCTTTAAAACACAAACCATCTGGGATGGGAACACAGCTCCACAGACCTTCATTTAAAACAGCTGGGAGAAAAGGATTTTCAACAGATCTGAGCAAAGGCAGCAGCCTCAGCAGCGTGGTCAGGAGACCCAGAGGGGAAAGATGAGGTGCAGCCTCACAAGGGTGCTGAAGCTCAGCTGCCATAAAGAACCACTTAGACTCCCAGCTCCCGCAGCCAGAGAGGATTCCACATCATGGAGCTGTTCGGGGCACTGGGTAGGGCAGAAGAGTCTGAAGGATGGCACAGATCCTGGATAGGTCAGCCAGGGGAAACCTCAGCAGCCCCAGTGAGAAGGGAGGAGTGTTTGCTGAGCATTTCTGAACTTAGGACAAAGCCAGGCAACATGGGCAGAGTATGCTGGTGGAATGTTTGTTTTTCTGTTTATGACATGTCTATCTGTTTACGACAAGATAAAACACATGGCTCGCAGGCCCAGATAACACACATGTCAACATGCTGAAGTCCTTGCTGACAAGCTGTCCACATGTCAAAGGGTGATCTCTGGCCAGCTGGAGATGTTAAAAAGTCCCAGGAGAGACAGCAGCCTGTACCTGCCAACATTCAATGGGTAAATAACTGACTTGAACAAGCACAGACCGCCCAGGCAAAGACAGCCAAGACAAAATATACGGATGGCTGCATCTGGGCCAGATCACCAGGAAGCAAAGGAGATCAGCATAATTAATGCCAACCAACACTCATTTACAGCTGTCAGATCCTGTTGGCAAACATAATTTATTTTTGCGGGGAAGGGGGGCTTGACGGATGAACAAACCAGCACTCATGCCATTCAATCAAAACTCAGAGAAGACATAGGACTTGGCATCGTTTCCCATCTTTAATCAAGAAACTACAACTCCATCAAAGGGCAGAGGCACGTGCTTGAAGTCACTATTAGCTAGTTCAGATCAAACCCAGGACTGGGGGTCTGTGGCAGGGGACAGGATCTGCACCAGAGATTCATGTGCTACACCCATTGCTGAAATAAAGCATCTGTTTGAGCTACCGACAAGTCACAGAACTTTCTAAGTTGAAAATAGGTCCAAAAAAGAAACCAGAAATTAAGGTCAGAAAATATGGAAAGCACTGGAAAATACGGGAACTTTGTATATTTATCTTAGCAAAGAGAGAGGCAAGAGATGACCTCATCCTAAACTGCCACAGCTGACAAGGGGCGCAAAGCTTGCTCCAAGCTAATGGTCCAAAGAATAACACGTTTCCCTGGCTGTAAACAGGAACAGGCCACGTCTTTCTAGCACCTTGTGGAGCTCCTTTTATGGGAAGCTGAGGTGTGGAGGAACATGACAGGCTTTGTCAGGTAAGAGCCAACCCGACAGTCTCCCAAATCTTTCCTGGCATCACAGAGTCCACGCCAGCCATCCTTGCCTGAGATCTGTACTGTAAAGGAATGATTCACAAGCCCATGGAAGTGGGAAACTTGTGATTACAGAGCCCAGGGAAAGGAAAAAAGCCGGGAGTTTAGCTGAAGTTGGAGGATACCTTTAAAAGACCATCTAAAGAGAGAAAGCCCCAGTTTTCCAAGTGAGGCAGAATCAGAGTTTGAGGTCAGTCAGCTGGTGCTCTGGAGGGTGAAAGGCAGTCAGGATGATACTGGCATTCACTTCCACATTCTCCTCGGCTGAAGTGAGCACAAAACTGATCCAAAATACCCACAAAAAGAGGCCATGTTGAAACAGGCACTTCCTAGGGCTGCAGTGGGGGACACCTGGCAACTCTGCCCTGGATGCAATTAGCCAATTCTCCAGCTGCCAGAGGAGACCAACAGCCAGGAGGTCCAAGCCCACCCACCTGGCAGTGCCCATTAGATGCCAGAATGGATGCAGAGAGATGCAGGGACACACAGCCCACCACAGAGAGCTCATTATATCTAAACCAGAAGAAACACTCCTTGAAATGGCAGGAGGTTACAGGGGAATAATCTGCTCCCAGAGCTGTCAGAAAAGGTCCCCACCAGAGAATAGCTTTCTCCTTTGCTCCTAGGAGTTGGAAGCGCCAGGTCTGACAGGCAGCTGTGTTGTGGTCCAGGAGTGCACATCCCAGGAAAGCAGAGCATACCTGCCTGGAGGCAGGGAGAAGCAACATCAGAGGTTATTACAGAGGAAATGCTTTTAAGGGACACTAAATAACCCCAGCCTATGCCTTAAATAACCCATGTTCAGAGTAATGAGCCAGCAACCTCTCCTGGGCTCCTCAGAAGGCGATTCTAGGCAGTAAGTCACTGCCAGCCTACCATCCCAGGGGAAGGATGTCCTCTTACCTGCCAAGGATGGCTGCAGCCACTTCCCCACAGCTCCCAAAAGCCAGGCCTGCACCAAAAGTCTCACAGAAATGCCAGTTTCTGAGCTCACAAGAGCCAGGGGGGCAAAGATGTATGCTGCAAGGACAGCCTGGACATGAGACCTCCTGCTCCATGCCAGCTCATCTCCCTTCCACCCTTAATTAAAGGAGACTGTCACCCTACTCCTCCTTTTTTACTCTTTTTATAAATTTGTTTTTAACATTTCCTGTCCCTCCAAAGCTGCAGCAGACTGGGAAACACAAAGACCAGACTGCTGAAAGCCAGCACCACTGCACCCTCACTGCTTGGGAAACATGAGCCACAAGCATTCCTGGTAACGTCTGCACAGAACCAACAAGCCCAGAGGGAGCCACCCATCTCATCCACATCCACCAACCTTTGGGACTAGATGTCCCCAAGTTAACCTCAGGGGATACCGTGGGAAGGCCACTGGAGTGCCAGCTGTGGTAAGGCTTCTTTCAACTCTGCCCCAGACTTCCCCCCACCACCTCTCGCTGTCCTGTTCCCTCAGCTGGATCCCAAACCCTCAGCTCCTTTGCCCTACATGCCCCCCTCCAGTTCCCTTCTCCTCCCATTCCTCTTCTTTATTTTTCAGCATCTCCAAAGCTTTCTCCACCCTTGCTCCCCACCTTGCAACCCTCTTCCTGCCTCCTGCAACTCCCTCTCAATCCCTGGCTCTCCCACACCTTCTTTCTAGGACTAGGCAGCTATGCCATTCGCCCTCCACTTCAGCTAATTCCCTCTCTCCATGGGAGCCAGCCTTTCATCCCTGCCAGAGTCCCTTTTCATGCCTCATGGCTTTTGGCTTCTGACCTCTTGAGATGGGAGAGCTGTGGGGGATCTGCTCTTGGCAGGCCTGACCCCCAGCTCTCTTTAACAGCACCCTTTCCAAAGCAGGCACACAGGAAATAAATAAATAATAAATAAATAAAGCAAATCTGTCTCGCTGCTCTCTCGGGTTGCTTAAGGGAGTTGGGCTCTGGGGGTGGGATGAAGGATGCTATTTGGAGAAGCTGTCTCCATGGCAACCCCCATTCCCACCACTGAGCGGGCACAGGTCACCTGTTTCCATGAAAGTTCCCCCCTTCCCTCCCCATCCCTCCATCCCAGGAAGTGCCAGCACAGCCCCAGGGGTGCAGACAGTCCAGGCCGAGGGCGAAGCAGCAACGACACAGAAGCGGCAGGGATGCTGCTGGCACAGCTGCAAATGGCCTCCTGAGTCCCCCATGCCACACTGGAGAAAGACAGGGCATCCCCAGGGTGCAGTGTGCAAGGAACAGCAGCACTCACTCCCCTCTGCCCCACCCAGCATCGCAAATCCACCCTCTTCCTGCCTGTGTCCCCATGGTCAGTGCCAGATGGGCAGGAGGTCCCTGCTCTGCTGCAGGACATTCAGAGGGACACAGGCAGCCTGACCCACCTGCTGCTGGGACTGGGGCAGAGACCCAAATGCATCCCCTCCCTCTGCACGTGGCTGTGGGTGCTCTGTTTCCGTATGATTTCAGTTATTGTAAATCAAAATCGACCGCTCCCATTGAACACTACCAGGTGCTCCCAGAACAACCCGTGGTTCCCTTTTTAGCTCTACCAACTCCATCTCTCATGCGACAGATGCGCTGCCGGGACCTTTCCCCAGCTCAGGCAGCGTCAGCCCGGTGTCTCCGAGCACTCCCGCGGCCAACCTGACGCTCCCGCCCGCGCCAGCCCCTCCATGCACGCCCGCGCGGCCGCCCCAGGGCTGGCAGCAGTGCCTGATGCCCCCACAACAAAACCGGCACAGATCCAGGAGGAGACACAGAGGATGGAGTGAGACGATGAGAACAGGGGACTGGTTCTGCTCTCCAGAATGGGGGGAAGGAGCAGTGGTGGTGTCACCTGCTGCCAGCAATAACGCATCTTCCTCCAGGAGCTGTGGCTGGAGCGGACAAGAGGGTCGGCAAAGAGCTCTCAGCTGAAGTTCCAGGATTGGCACCCAGGCAGCCATCCTGCAGCACAGCGAAGGCTGGAGGGATTCACACAGTTCCCCCACAAGGCTGGGAGTTTCGCCAGGAAAAGCAAGTTTATAAATAGTGTCTTTCAACACGAACAAACGAAAGCGTCAGAACTCGACAGTCAGATAAGCCAAGGGCTGAGCACCGGCCCCTCCACAGCATCCTCCCCCACTGGGAAGGACAGTCCCTTTCCTCCATCATCCAGCTGGCCAGGACCTTCCTTGTTCTCTGGAAAGCCTCTATCTGGAGGTGTCTCTGTTAAATGTGCTGCTTGGGAACACCCTTGCCACAGCTGCCCTGGCAGCCAGAGCAAGGCAGCAGGGCTGGCTTCAAAAAGACCACAAGCAGCAGGGATGGCCACCTGGGACAAGGGCAAACACAGCCCACAGCAGCCGGCTGCCCAGAGCCAAGACCCACAAATTTCAATGTATTGCTTGAAAGAAAGTTTTCATAAGCCCACAGGCCAGAAAGTTTCCAACTTTTCCTCCTGTCCCCAAAGAAGACAGCTGCCCCATCAGTGAGGCTGGCACTCAAAACAGAAGTTCCATGGCACAAAGCATTACACCGAAGGGCACATACCTGCCAGATCCTAACAACAAGAAAGAGACTCAAGGGGAAAATCAGCTTTTATCTCTGTGTTAAGGAGAAAAGCAGCAAGTTATTAGATGAGAACTTGTTTCTCGTAAACACAAAACAGCAGAAAAGACACCCCTGTGCCTACTGAGCGAATGGAAGGATATCCCTGCTGGGGAACTACCTGCCAGATTGCAAAAGGAGAAGATCTTGATGGTAGTGCCCAAGGGAAAGCATCAAGACATGACACGTCAGAGCAGCCCCATCAGCTGTCAGGAAGAGAAGCCTCTGACAGGCCACTGAACACATGCAACGCTCCTCACGCCACACTCGCTTACCTTGATGTAAGTGTCAAGGGCTGGGTGGACACGATTGACTGCCAGATGGATGGACAAGGGTGTAGTGAATGGGAAGGTCGCCATGACCACGTGGCTGGGAGCAGGGAAGCTGAAGATCTTAAAACCATACTTCTGGAACCGTTTGATCTGCTCCTCTGACGGCTTCTCGTCTCCCTCGCTCAGGATGCGGCCTATGGCAAAGCGGCACTTCTCTGGAGACACCTGATTGAAGGGGACAGACAGAGTGTCAGAGAAGAGAGAGGCTTGAAACTGCCCAAAACCTCAACTTGCAGAGCTTGGAGGCAGGAGATGACCATAAACCAGTAAAAGCAATGGCCCAGCAGGATTGGGCACACTAAAGCAGGTGCTCAGTCCTAACCCAGGCAGATCCAGGCCTAAATCATCTACACTCCTCCCAGCCTAAATGCACAGCCCAGTGGCGGAGGTGCTGCTCCTCTCCTTGGAGGGTAGAGGGACTTGCAGCAGAGAAGAGCTAAACCCCACCAAGCTGCTCACTCAAACCTGTCACAGGTGATAGTCACTGCAGGAAGTGTCTCTCCTGATCCTGCATCAGACACCCTTCTGTCATCAACTGGTCACTGCCATCCCCTTCTGCAGGACACTCCTGCAGCTCAGGGAGGGGGCTTAGAGATGCGAGCACAGCTTGCCCAGTTTGCCTTCACCCCACCCCTGAGGAAGTCCCCTGGCAGCCATGTGCACATGCCACCAACCACCATGGGCCACTACCACTAAACAGAAGAGAAATTCAGAGGCTGCCAGGTCCTTTCAAAGTAGGCACGCTCAGTATGGCAGTTTTGGGCTGGGGAAACTGAGACCTGCATGCAGTCACCTAGCTGTTTGTAATAACACGAAGAGAAACATATTCATTTCTATCCCGAACCCCAACAACATACAAAACCTGAAATACGCTCTCTTTACAGATTTGAGGATGCCTCCCATTAAGACAGGGAGCGCAGGGCTCTCAGCCCAGCAAGGGGGGTACTCAAAGCCCTGCTACCAGCACAGTGATGGCCCATGGGACTCCAGTCATCTCCACACCAAAGCTGACCCAAGCCATAACTTTCATTTCTAGTTTTCAACAGAATCCCACCACTTGAGTTCAAACTTACCCACAGCCCTGGGCAGGAACGTGGGAGGGGGCTGGACAACCCAGCCACTTTCCCTGATATAACCTAAGGGCACAAAGGTGTCACAAAACTCTCACAGGAACAATGTGAAGCAGACAGAGGATGCAGCAAGGCCAGTGTTTTACTGGTTCCCACTCCCATGCAATGCCACAAGGGGATCTGTGCTCCCTGATCTCATCCCTAACTTTGCAGTACTAAAGCTCACCAAAGCTTCCTCCTGCAGTGTAACCACTCTCTGCACTCCTTGCCCTGCCTTTCCTTAAACACCTTTTGATGTCACATGGCAGGACAATTCCGGAGGGGAAACACAAGCAGATGTAAATGGAAGGAAGAAAACAGCCTGTGGAGCAGCATCCATCAGGCTGGGGACACGTCTCATGGCTCGCTCTTGCCCTCCTGCGCTGCAAGAGGGAGATGCAGACAGAGCTGTACCCAGCATCCATCACTGCTCCAGGCAGGAAAGGAGAAGCAGATCCACCCCAAAGATAGCAAGAGGCAGCTGAAAATGGCATCCCTGGGAAAAGAGCCAGATGAAACAAGGAGATGTGGAAATCTAGATTAAACTCCTTTAAACATTCAATCTCCATTTATGTCCTGAGCAAAGACAGTTCAATCCTAGCCCTGGAGCAACGGTTGGAAGGACTGGAGCTGCTGGAGTGGGCAGCAATGCTAGGCCAGGCATGTTTGCTTCCTCCCTTCTCCTTTAACTTTCCCTTTTCACAGTATGTAGCCCTAGACATTTTTCCAAGGGTCGCAACAAGGCAGATTTGCATTCTCCCCACGGAAAGGAAAAAGGAAAGAGGAAAAAGGAAAGAAGAAAAAGGAAATACTCCACTTAAAACCAGCTTTTCCCTAACAGATTTGTCTTTACCAGTAGGCAGGTGCCAATCAAAGCCTTGGTCCCCCAAGGACCCTGACAGAGAAGTCCTGGAAATTATTACTTAATCTATCCATCAGCTTTGCCAATTGGAACAAAGCCCATTTCTGCATTCACAGAGTATTTTGGCCTTATCCATCCAACACTTGGGCATGGGATCCTAGCTGAGCACATGGACTACAGGCAAAAGGCCCTGGCATGTGCCCACAGCTATATGTGAGCAGGAGCTTGGCTGGAGCTGAGTACAAACCCACCCACCACATCCAGTCCTTGCTGAGGAGTTATTTTTGTTCCTGCCAGAGGTGGGAAAAGGAGGGAGAATCCTCTGGGCTGCTAAATATTAAATAAAAAGGAAAAAGAAAAAAAAAAAAAAGAAGTTGAAATTAATATTAATTTTGTCCATTAAAACACATAAAACATTGCTGGCAGGGTTTTGGCAGCACTCGGGGAGCATCCTTGTGTGAATGTTGGAGCCGGGAGTCAGCAGGCAGCCCCAGGGACACTGGTGGCAGTGGCTGCCCTGAGGCCTGGCATGACCCCGAGGCAGCCCACATGCTCCAAGCCATGGGGCTCCCCCCAGCCCCACTCCCAGCCAAGAGCAGCATACGGCTGCTGCTCTCCAGCTCAGCATTCCCATCCTTTCTCCCAGCCAGAGCTTCCTTCAACCATGAGTCCACCAGCACAGTAACTGCTACATGGCAGCTGCTGGCCACTAGCCCCTTCCTGCCCCAGAGTCAGGGGCACCAAACCCCCCAGGAGCCATGGGGGTGGCTGTCTGGCCACAGCCCTCCAGTGCTCCGCCTGCGACACCGCAGGACGTAGCCAGCATGTTCTGCTGCCTGATGACAAAAGGTCTATTTTTGGAGACAAGTCAACATCCGTGGCAAGTGGCCAGCTCTGGGCGGGCCAGCTCTGCCAGAGGGTGTTTCACCGAGGTCAGGAGAGCACTGAGAATGAGGAGGAAATCATCTCTTCCTCTCAGGGGAAAGGCAACCTGGGTGACCAATCCCACCCTGCGGAACCTCCAGGAATGAGGAACCAGCAGTGCCCTCTCCCATCTCTCATGCCATCATGGCTCAGTGGATATGAGCACACAGGGAACCTCACAGGACACTGGGGTGCTCTGCCTGAGCCAGCACATCAGGTACGAGCACTGCAATCTCCAGCCAAGAGACCAAGCCACAGCTGGCCCTTTCTTCACCTGCCGAGTGGCAAGAGAACCATCTGCCCAAACACGTTCACTCCCAGCACCCTCCCTGGCCTGACCTGCCTGTTGGTGAGATGTGGATCTCTGTGGGGACCACTTCAGGAGCCACAGATCAGCCTGTGGAAGGTCCACCAGGGCCCCAGCTGCTCAGCAGACCAGGTCTGACACTGTGCTCGTGGATGGCAGGCAAGTGGAGGCTCCTGTCACTATGCAGAACTGCAGGCACTGCAGCTATATCCTGCACAGCCCCCCTGTGCCCCAGCCACCACAGTGGCTATAGAGACAGGAGGCTCAGGGCAATGTCACCTGCTCAATATCATGAGCAAAGGCAGCCATTCCAGAGAAGGGCAAGGTCCATAGGGCTGCCTGCCAAACCTTGGAGGGCAGGTTAGGCTCTTGCCACAAGGAGGAACAGTTGGCTTCCAAAACCCTGGATGGCCACCAGAGACAAGGCCTGCAGCCCCACTGCCTTCCCCAGTCACAGAGTGAAGGCAGAGATGCAGCAGGTGCAGGAAGAGAAGAAAAAAAGACAAGACCTGGAAGGCCAGGCAGTTTGACCCTGCATTGACAGCCAGAATTTTCAGGGTCAGGTCAGAGCTACTCCTTCCTAGCCTCATCTGTTGCTACCAGGGAAAGCATTCCCTGTGCCAGCCAGGGAAGGAGTTACCACAAATATCCTTATCAGTATCTGTGGGCCTTCGCAGTACAGGCTTTTACTAGCCCAGGCTTTGGCAAACAAAGAGCCAAGGCACAACACCCTTGATACAATGTCAGCTGAAAGGCTGCAGGGCAACCACAGGCATGTGCACATCACATCCCTGAAGTAGGACAACACTGGGAATGGACACTGAGCTCTTCCCACAGCATTGACTGCCTGCTCTGTGGCTAGAGACCACAGCAGAACAAGCAGCAGCATCAGGATTCTGAGCTCCAAGTGAGGCCCTCAACACAAGGATACAAATTAGTGGCAACGAAATGGCCACTCTGACCACACGGGCACCATGGCTCCTGCTCCAAACACTTCCTCCAGACAAAAGTGTCCAAGCATGCCTAATCAAACCCTGCCTCCACCCAGCTCATCCTAAGGAGAGAAGTCATCCTTGCCATTATTCTTCCCAAGCCAAGAAGAGGCACCACAGTGTCTTCCTGTGATCCAGGTAGGTAGAGACAAGTCAGGGCTTTACAGGATACAAAGACACAAGGTGACTGAACACATCAGGCTCCTCTGGGCACAGCCAAGCTCAGTGATTTTCACCTCCAATATCTTCCTGCCATAGCTCACTCAGCACTATGTTTTCATGGACAAATTCTTCCCTCAAAGCAGGTCCAGTACTTGGGAGAACCATCTTACAAGCAACAAAACAAGGTTTCTAAAACAGGACCAGACACCCCCAGAGCAGAAGCACTGGGTGAGAGCTGTCAGCCCAAGCAATGTGCCCTGCACCAGCCCCCAAGACACAAGCCCAAGCACACATGCACAGCTGCTGGCCACTCTTTCATCCCTCCTCCCCACGGATTCCTCCACGGTCACACTAGCTACTGCAGAATTACTGGGGAGCCAGGCTGTCTGCCCCAGACAAATGCCCACATGCCATTATTTGCAAACCCCAGAGTCACTCAGCATCAGCAGCCAGGTTCCACCCCCCAGCAAGTTCTGATGCACTTTTGTTTGTTCCTTGCCTTTAACGGTTCCCATGGAGTACTGGGCTCTGGCTGGCAGCCATCAGCCAGCGTGCTTTCTGCTCACCTCTCAGCTTGAGGAGCATCATGGAGCAACTGTTTCATCAGACAGGAGCCCTCAGCACGCAGCACCTGAGGTTTCAGTAAGAACTCTCAGGGGATGGAAGAACTACAGGGAAGCTCAGAAACACATGAGAGCACTAGAAACAAGAGAAGGAGTATGGATGAGAACAGACTGAACTTTCGAGAAGAGACCATCTGCTTTCAACCACAGAGCTGCAAGTTCAGAAGGACCCTTGGCTGCATTTCCAGGGAACATGCCAAGGAATGCCTCACCTTGGGGTCATGAACACTGGCTTCTGTTCCATAACCAGAGTCTGTTATCCTGCTGATACCCTGTTCAGAACCCTGATCAGAAGATACCTAGCTTTACTCGCCCAATGCCTTTCAGTCAGGATTATGCAAAACCCCATCTGCTTTCAGGTGCTTTTCCCCACACAGGGTCCTCTGTAGATCTGGGAGACCTTGTGAACCCCAGTGCTCACCTACAGAGGATGAGCTGCATGTGCCTGAAACACAATTAGGGAGCATACCGAGCTGGGAATCACCAGAGCGTGCTGGCCTTGCTGGGCACACCTTACCGTGTGAGGGTTGTCATAGTAAACGCCGATGGAGCAGAGCTTCGAGGAGATGCTGCAGCCATCCGTGAAGAGCTGCCCAGATTCTCCATATGGGCCCACCCTGAACTTGTAGGCCAGCGTCATGTTGCCGACAGGGGGGGAGCCAGCACTCACAACCACCTCGGTGAAGAGCCCCGAGTAGACGACGAAACCGAAGACGGTCAGCAGCAGCAGCACGACCAGCGCCGCGATCAGCCCCAGCAGCACCCAGTCGGTCATGATGGACACCTGGTGCGCCACGGCTCCTGAGGCACTGGCAGCAAGAGCAGAGAATAAAAAAAAAGGGCAGTCAAGCTACCACTTGGGCAAAGAACTGCTTTCTGATTTATTTGCAGCAAAACGCACTCTCTTCCAATTCTTCTTATGCGTGAAGCTTAATAGAACAGAAACCCCACAGAAGCCTCCTGTATATTAGTGCCACATTGCATCAGCCTGTTCCAATTGGTCACCAGGTACAATTATTTTGCATCTGTGCCACTTGGGAACAAGGTGGTTTTGAAGGGAGGACAGAGAGGTATCATCTCCATCTCCTCAAAACTGTTCAAATCCAATTTTGTATCCAGGAGAGACCAAAAACCACCCTGGGAGCCTGCATCGTGCAACAGATAACAGATACACAGCCCTGGGCTAAGGATCAGGGCACCATAATAAAATAATTCATCATTCATAGGTATCAGGTCCATTCTAACCAGGGCAGCCCCTTTGCCAATATATCTAGAAACTCAGACCTTCCTGCAATGACCCAAATGAGGACCACACCAGTTCAGATCCAAATCCGAGCACCCAGAGAGGCTCAGAGGAAGCCGAAGACCCAGCTAGAAAAAGCATTCCCAAAACACTCCAGTACAATGAATTACTGGTATTCCTTTTAGATGGCTTTTTTTAAACTAAAAGAGTTTTTATAACTTCAGCAAAGGCTTCCTGTTTTCTTTGGCATCTTTTCTCTTGTGCTGACTGGGACACAGCAGCCTGGTGAATGCCTCCTGCTTGTTTTCACCCACTAAGTGCAACCACTCTCGGGAGTTGCAACCCAAACCATTTCAGAAGAGTTGTTTGTGTTTTATACTCCCTTGAAACACAGCTCTGGTCACACAGGGAATGGTTGTGATGCTCCCCTGGGACTTTCACAGAAGGTAGGTTTGGAAGTGAGCGTTGAAGTAAACAATCCACCTTTACCTCTGTGTTATAAGCACACTTTGTGCACAAAGCATTGTTCACCGAGGCTGCTGCTTGCTCACTCAGCTTTACAAGAGAAAAGCCACATCCTGGTAGGAAGCACAGGCAGCGCTGCTCTGCTTGAGCCTGGCAAGCAGATACATAGCAAAACCAAGCCCTGCTGAGCCCAAACTGGGGCCATGTTCCTGGGCCAGGCACCATCTCACACAATAACCCCAC
Source organism: Phylloscopus whistleri (assembly GCA_017589585.1). NCBI lineage: Eukaryota > Metazoa > Chordata > Aves > Passeriformes > Phylloscopidae > Phylloscopus > Phylloscopus whistleri. Next base: position 5,898,207 of record JADMLD010001393.1, on the reverse strand, counting down.
TCACCTGAAAAACCAGCTCAGCTCAGAAATGCTTCAAGACATCTGATCCACAGGGGTGCGTGATCTGTGGCGCTGCAGCAGGAAAAAATAAGTATCATTGCTTCCCCTCAAACTCACGGGACCAAAAGCAAAACAGCTGCGGCAGAGCAGCCGAAAAGGGCCCGGTCACCTCGGACCTGCTCCCCAAAGGAGGGGTGTCTCGAGGAGAACCTCCTCCTGCAGGACCACACAGGCCAAGATTTCTTCCCAAAACTCTGCGGCTGAATGCACGGGCACCAAGAAACACGGAAATGGCAAAGGAACGGTGCAAGAGGATGATGTCCAGCCTCTCTGGTGTGTCCCAGCCCGGCCATCCCCGGGGACACCTGAGCCGCACCCGGAGCTGCTCCCGGGTACCCTGGCAGTAGAGAGCCCCCGGAGGGATACACCCGCTCCCGCAGCGCCTCAGCTCCTCCCTGTAACCAACACAGACCTGGCACTTGCAATCACGGCTCCGGTGATTCCCCCGAGCTGCCAGCCCAACGCCCAGCCCCAGGGCCCTGATGGCAGCCGCCCCAGAGGAGAGCAGGGTATTTTTGGCCCTTCTTCCCGGTTCCCGTGGCTCTTTCCCCGCCGGCACTGGAAGGCACTGCCGGTTCCCCCCAGCCCTCCTCACGGACCGGGGATGTCACCTCCCCTTTCCGGCCGGGATATCGACCCTGCCGGTGTCCCTGCCCGGCGGAGGGTGGGGGTCTGCCCCGAGCGGCCCCGCAGTCCGGCCTGCCTGCCGGGAATCGCAGCCCTGGGCCCCACCTGCCCGCAGGCAGCAGCGCCCTTCGCAACGGCACCGGTGCAGCCCCCGCCACGGGCGTGCCCACCGCCGGAGCGCTGCGGGACCCGGCCGGCGCCCCCGGCTCCAAGCAGGCCGCAGCCTGGGGGGGACCGGATCAGCGCGGCGCTGCTTGCCGGGCCCCGCGGATCTCCGCAGAGCAGCCCCGGCGGTTCCGGGCGGGGTCCCCGGGCACCCCCCGCGCTCTCACCGGGGCTCCCGGTGCGGCCGGCCCGGAGCGATCCCGGCGCCGCCCCGCCCCGCCCCGCCGCCAGGGGGCGGCTGCGCGCGGGGCCTGGGGGCGGGGCCCGCGGGATGGGCGGGGCGCGGGACCGCCATACCAGAGCGGAGGGGGCGGGGCTTCCGGCGGGGGCGGGGCGGGGCACCCCGAGGGTTTGCGCGTCCCTGCCCCGCGGGGATAGCGCCCCCTAGCGGAGGGGCGGCTGCCCGGCCTCTTGGAAGGCACCGGTTCGAGTCCTCCCCGAGTCTCCACCGGGCTCCACACAGCTCACGGCTGCTTCCCGACCCTTCCCAGCGCCTCCCCGGTTGCCCAGCCCTGCCGGCCGGGAGCCCCTCCCTGCGCCCAGCAGGAGGGCTGTGGATGCAGGGCTCCCAGACGCCTGCAGCAAGGCGGGGGACTCTCCTCTCCCCTCCCTTCCCGCGTCCTCTCCAGGGCACTGCTGAACGCTAAACAACGCTGTGTCCTACAGCCTGCTGGGGCTGCGGCATCTTGGCGCACATCCTGGCGCACGTCCCTGCTGGCTGACCCGAGCCTTAGGATCCCTAGCAGCCGGAGCCTTCGGTGAATGGGCCCCTTCTCTCGGGCGCTGGACAAGCAGGTGTCACCCTGCACCGGCCGAGCGTCACGGCCCTAAACACACGGCCTGGCCTGGCCAGTCAGGGCAGTGGGCAGAGCTGCACTGCAGCACCCAAGCCCTTCCCAAGAAACCCAGAGAGGGTTTTGAACAGCTGCTCGCAGGTTCCATTGCTGAGGCTGTTGCAACCTGGCAGAAACATCTTGGCTTCTGCCTGTGCTTGGGCTTTCCCACTGCCGAGCTGGCAGGAAAACCAGCCAGACATCTCAGACAGCACTGCTCGACAAGGGGAGCACCAGGAGAGCTAAGAAGCAACCTTTGCACCTCTCTGTACTTTCTTCAGCCTCTTCAGCCCTCTCAGCAGGGCAAGTTTGCTCTATGTTGGTCCATGAGCCAGCTCCAGATGCAGCAACAAGGAGCAGTGGAGTTTGCTATGGCCTCTCCTGCTGTGGTTTCACATCCATTTCCCTACATTCCAACCCCCTTCACTAGGGTTGGGGGTTTTTTTGTTTGCAGAGGGAGCCCAGCCCAGCTTTTCACCAGTGTGCTCATTTATGAACAGCAGTGTGAAATACTGCAATACTTCAATACTTGTCTTTCTCCAGCAGCTTCCTAGTGAGGATCTCGAGGCTTTCCATAAACTGAAATTAGGTAAACCTCATATGCCCTCCTTGTATTTGGCATTATAATTCTTTTGCACCTGGAAGAAAATATTCCAGCTTGGTTACGTGTCTCGCCTGGAGCCATGCAAGCTCACTGGCAAGCAGAGGAGTTCTGTTCAGAACTCAAAAGCCCTGTAGCTGCCAGCTCTGGCCATCAGACACTTCTTCCTCCAGCCTTAAAGTTCTTTAAATCTGCACACACTTAGTACATAACACATGTTTCTCCATTACAACAGCAAACACTAAAATTTGGGTCTCATTTAACAGCTTCATGCCTTTACTCTGAACCAGTACATTAGGGAGAGGTGAGGCAGAAGGATGTAAAACGTGCTCTCCAACAGGGCCCTGTGTGTCAGGGTATGGCAGGAACTTGGTCTCAGCAGATTTGTTTGGGCCCCTCACAACTCTAACAGGGGATGCAGATCAGCCCATTCTCATTTGAACTCTAAGTGGCAGTCAGAAGTCAAGGTGAGTTGTGAGCAGAAGCAGATGTTAAGAGCAGCCCCACCTCTTAACCTCCAGCAAATATTTCTCCATCTACTTCTGCCTCTCTGTGGTGGGGACTCCAGCTTCATCCCAGCATTAGCAGAAATAAATGATGCTCAATAAGGCAGTCACCTCATCTCACTCCTGCAATACTCCACATTGTCTCAGCAGGGCACCTGTGCTGGGATATTCAGCTCAGCCTTGGCCCAGTCCTTGGCTTTCCAGTTCTGCTCACACCTGCTGGATCGTCCATCCTCTGCCCCAGGACAAGATACTTTGTTGTTCTTCCTCTCTCAGTTGCCTTTACCTGCTGGACAAGGTGAGCTGAGTTTTGCAAAGGTCACTTCAGGTGCCCAGTAAGCAAATAGATGTGATAAGGATACTTATCACCTTGGGAACATGGCAAAACACAAACGGCTCTGACTAACTCTGCATGGAAATACCCTCCCTAGAGGGACAGGCAAGAGGCCAGAACAGATCACACAGCCCTGGGGAATTTCCATTAGCACAGACACAGATGGGCTCGACTCCCAAGTTCTTCCTAGATGCCCATAACAGCAATTCTGCATTACTGTTGATTAACCAAGACTGGCACTTTGTTCCTTGCAACAAAAGGAGACCATCAGTTGTGGGAAAAACTGGAAAAAAAGCAGCACATGGAAATGCTCACCTGGTAGGTTCTCTCCAGAGGAAAGATACTGTAGAGGGCAGGGACTGTGCTGGCAGAGGGCAGGACAAGGCTGTGTGGACAGAGTGAGGGCACAAAGGGCTGTTTGGGTGCTGCTTGGTCCAGTGAACCAGGACCAGCGTGTGGCTCATTTAAGTCAATAAGGTCTTGGCCACTGGTCTCCCTAAGCACAGGGTTAGTGATGCTGGGAGCAGGAAGCTCTCTGGGAATCATTCACAAAGGCTACACAAGACAGCACGGGTTTACCCCTCTGCATAACGGATTCCACTTCTAAGCACCCAGTACTGACACATAAACTTTTAATATTTGCCAATGTGGAGCTTCTTGTACGATCGATACATTTTCTCAAAAATTATTCATGGAAATGCAGCTGCTGTTGATGGAAAAACCTCAAGATGAGACTAAGGAAGGACTCACATACAACCTGGCATCCCAGGAGGGCCAGGCCTGTAAAAGGCAAACGGTGTAAACAGCTCGGCAGCACTTCAGCCCTTGACCTTTTGGTGCCTCTGCTAACACAAAAGAGGAGATGCACTGAAGGATTAACTACTGATCCACTGGTTTGCCCTCAGATGTACATTAATTTCCCGCTGCAGGACAGGAAGGCTTCTTTCTTATGACAGGAATAAAAATTTCAGTGTTACAGAGTAAGAAAAGGCACACACATCTTTTCAGACAAACTTAAAAGTATTAACAAATATGCATATTATTCTTATGGTTACTGTCTATTTAGGTCACAAATGCTAAATAGCAAACTATTTCCCCCCAGGATCTATTAGCAAAAATGGTCTCTTAATTAAATGTAGTTTTTAAGTTATGAAGGAACTTTTCACACAGACACATAACCTTTCCTACCTCCTGCCTCTGGAAACCAGAAGGGTCAAGTTTAGATTCTCACCTTTGTGTTCAGATCCCAGTCCTGAACCACACAAACCTGGGTGTTGCAGGATCCAGTGGCTAAAACAAAACTAGCCACCAAACCAAACAGAATGGGTGGCAGTGACCGGCAGAACACTCTGTAATGCCAAGACACAGAGTGGCAGGACAAATAATTCTGTCATGGGGAATTTCCATGGATACTACAAGCAAACTTCCATAAAGTTATGGAAGAAAAACTTCTGTAGGTGGTAGCCTGTGAACTCCTCTTTTTGCTATCAAAACCCTAAATAGCAGATTGGAATTCTGCACCCCTGATTATCAGCTGTTTAGCAAGATACTGAGGTGTTTTTATTTAAGAAATTGCAATCGAGCTTTCATCTCTTCTTTTCAGATGTCACATCTCCTCTGGTAGCTACTGTGAATGACAAGGAGTCATTCAGACTGCTGTCCCCAAGGCCAGCAACTACATTTGTACATTGCTTTGATTTTCTGTGAATAAAAGATCACTTACAAGCCTGAAGAGATGCATTATTCATCTTTGAACTCCCCTGAAAATCATTTTAAGCTGTTTATAGCTCCAGTCACTTGGAACTTGGGTGCGCAACTTTGACTCACAACCAAACAGGTCTGGCCAAATTCCTCCCAAGGTCCCAGGCAGGGGCCAGTGCTCAGAAGAATCTGTTCTTACATGGTAGCAATGCTTCTCACAGACACTTGTGTTTGATCCAGAGGACAGTATCCACCTTTGCCCACGCTGGGAATATTGGTACCTCCTACTGCAGTGTGTCACACAGACACAAAACACAGGGCTATCCACACCTTTTCCTGGCAAAAAAAAAAGTATTTTATAGGGACATTTGCATTGAAGTATTCTCTTATTTCTCCTCCTATGGCAAGCCTTCAACTTGCATTGCCTTAGGAGCAAGTGTGTACTTCCTTCTTTACCCTGAGGATTATCTTCCATTGTCTTGGAGCTACAGAAGAATACACATTAACAAACCAGGCCTTCCTGTCTTTTTTTTTTTTAACCTCCTCTCTTGTACATAAAGTCTAGATTAAGTTTAGGATGTTTTACTTGCTGAAAATGAGACAGTTCACCTAGAGTGTTTTTCCATTTTTCATCCAGGCAGAACCAAGAAGGGAATCAGGAACACACCACGCTTTGTCTCTCTGGGTTTGTAAACTGTACTCACAAAAAGTGCTGCATTTAATGTGGACTTGTCAACAAGCTCATTCTCTACAGCAAGTGACAATTTAGACTCTCTTCCAGAATTTTTAATGAGGGATCCCCTAACAGGCTTCAAGGACCTCAGCAGGATTTTAAGAGCCTTACACAATGTCATTCTAACCAGAGTCTGACGCTCCACCAAGTAAAGCAGCCCAGCGGTAATGACACCAACAGAGCTTTCATGTCAATGGTTCTCCTTTAGTTTTACAAGAGTGACTGCAGAAGGAACAACAAGCAGGAACATTTGTTCCAACACAACCGTAATTGCTAGCTTCAAAACCAGAAAATTAATTTCTTATAGCTATGTTGTACTCCTGTTTTTAATGCACATGTATAAGTAGTGCTTTAAAAAACCTCTCTGGCAGCTCTCTAAAGAATTACATTGCGACAACAACTCCAAATTTAAAGTAAAAAGACATTTTTGGTATAAGATTTTCATCTCCTTTCTGTCAAAAAAAAAACCAAACAAACAAACTGTCTTGCAAAAATACTTCATTAGACTCTTCTAACTACAGAACATCTGTGGGGAGCTGCTGTAAATCTGAGGAGGGGGAAGGCTTCCAAAAGGATTTTCAGAAACCCTGATTATTTATACGCTCATATTTCCCTTTATTTTCCTACTACCTCATGTTGTAGTGGACACACAATTCATAATAAAAGCTATTAAACACAGGTGATTTCTGACATTATTCCTCATCAGTGTGACCTCCTTTCTCTCCTCCAAGTGTCATAGCCATAGGCTCAACTTTGCGTATTTTGATTGTTTTGTTGTTGTTTGCAGGTAAATCAACTTCCCAAGATTTTGAAAGATTATGAGGGTCCTGCTACCAGTCAAGGATTAGTCAGCCACGTCTGAGCAACCCTTACAGAATCCCTTTGAGAACACAGGAGGGTCTCCAGCTTTGGGATATGGCCTTACTAAGTAATTTAAAAGGAGGTACTCAGCTGTAGCAGTTAACTCAGAGCCATCCACCACATGTCACACCGAGTTTGCCCCCCTTGCTCAGTGCATTTTCCCTACATTTTCCTCTGTTTACTCCAGTACCAGCAAAGGTCCTATTTTTGTAAAGAAATGCAACACTGTGCAGAGGGTGGGGAGGGCCAGTCACACAGATCCCACAGGAGCTTGTGCCAAAACTCAAAAGCCCAAAAGCAAGCCTTTTTTCCATTTAATTATGAAACCTCTGCTCCTTGCATACAAGAGGGGAAGTTTTATGCCTGTGCAGTGTTTGCTCCTGTAACTTTTGCCTCTTGTCCAAAAAAAAAGAAAAAAAATACCCAACATGAAAGGATTGCATCAAGTCTATCACTAAGAAAAGTCATCTTTTCCAGATGGATACAGCCTTTTTCTGGGTAACTGAGGCTAAAATATTGTTTCAAAAACCTTTCCATGAAACTGAGATATTAAATCCCAAGTGTATGCCTTGGTTTTTCCTTGGAAGGTTTTTGTGCAACTCTACATTAGTCTGAGCTATCTGGAACAGAGGCTCCTATTGGTCCAAGTGATGAATTTTAAACTCTTCTCGAATTGAAGAGTCTGTCAAGACTCTTTGTACAATCCTCATATTTCAGTATGAATAACTTTAGAGAAAAATGTCGAGAAATTGTCTGAGTTGCAAAAGCTTTGAATTCACAAATATTTCAGTGTGTCAGGGACAGTTTTCTGGCAAATTTGAGTGTTATTTTTCCTGGAATAACTGATCAAATGAGCTGATGTGAGTCAGCCTCTGCTGTACACGACACACAGGGTTTGCCATTTATCCAGACCAGATCAGAACATTAACACTAAGCTGATGCCAGTGCATTGACTGAGGCAGAGGAAAGGCTGCTGGTTTCTAGCACCAGTTCCTGGGGGAAAGAAGAATTTGGGATTGGAGGACTGGAGCTAGGAAGAGATTCCATTTCATACAGCACTTGGTATTACCTCCACATTTAGCCTTGGCTGAATAACAATTCATCTTTGTTGGGCACAAAGCAACACACCAAACCCAGGACCACAACAAAGTGCGTGCTCCTAAATCATCAGTTCAGGGTCTCACTACAATTTAAAATGGAGTCATCTGACAGAGGTTATCTCTGTGGCATGAGAAATAAAGGACAATACCCTGGGTGGAAAGACATGCTTTCAACCTTTGTCACCTAGCTGCTGCCAGAGGACAAGCATGGTGGAAACCAGCCCCCAAACATGAAACACAAACACATTTTCTCACTCCCCTGAAACTGGGACTGAGCCACATTTCTGAAGGCAGAAAGACTGCATAAAGACAGCTCCAGCGTGAAGGAGAAAAAGATCTTTGTGGCAAACTGAATTTAGCAACGTCACTGGGAGCTTCTGACTAAACCCTGTTCTGCCCAGCTGCACACTCCAACCACCACCACTCCACATACCTGTCAAACCAGCCCCATTCAGCCCACTTGGAGCTCTGCCACCAGCAGCTGGACAGAAGATGACTGATGCAGTTGTAAAGCAACACCTAATGAAGAAATTCTTTTTATTTCAAGGTTGTAATTAAGCCATACCTTGCAACACTGCCACTGGCTGAGGCAGGAAGGCTGCTGACGGGTTGTACCAGGAGAAACAGGAGATAGAATCAGGTTGTTATTCCTCTTCAGACCAGTCCACGTTGGCTTGAGTCAACTTCAGACCAGTTTAACGTAGCTGATTCCTTGCCTGTTTCTGCTGCCTAGCAGGTGTCCCAGATAAAAGGGCAACATGCATTGCTGTGGCACAGAGGAGGGTGCTCTGGCTCTGGACACTGGCAGGAAGGTGTTGTCCATGTTTCCAGGGACTCTTGGTACAGTGGAGGGAAACACTGCTACAGCAACAAAAACTGCAAGATCCCACTGCCAAATGTTCCACCTCTGAACAGCTCCTCAGGCCCACTCCTCCTCCTGTCCCTGCAGACTCAGGACTGTGGTTTTCATTGTATAGGGACACAAATACCCCAAACATGCACTTAAGGCAGAAGATTTAAGCACTTCCAAATTAGCTTCATCTCCTGCACATCAAGCTGAACATGTCCCTTCAGTGGGCTGCCCAGACAGCTTAGCCAGCTCCCAGGTGGGCTGCTACCTGTGCCTGATGAAAAACTCAATGCTGAGCTGACAGCTCCCTCCTCTGTCAGAAAGCAATAAAAGCGGCCTAAAAGTCTGTCCAAGTGTCCCTTGGAGCAGGGGACTTGAATACCCAAGGATATTACGCATTTTCTCCCAGTTTTTGAATGCAGGTAGGGGAAGTCTCCAGAATAGCTTCCCAGTGCTACAGGACTCCCCAGCCAAACGCCACCAGCACTATTAAAACTTCAGTTCTCACCCTGTCTTGTTGCAGCTGATCAGGGGGAACCTTACACAGCAGCAGGGCACAGCCAGGACTTCCAGCTGTGTCAGCACATGCCAGGTGTCCTGCTGTAGTCCTACTGTGCTTTGGCTTCTCCAAATGGAGAAGGAGGCAGCAGGAGACAGCAGGAAGGCAGCAGAGCACAGGCAGTGTCCTGCTCAGGCAAGACTGCAGGCTCCTGTAGGTCACTGACAGGTCTGTCTGTCCTTCCCACTCAGTTTCACACTGAGGAGGTACCCACTGGTCCTTTGCTTCTGACTGTGAGGAAAATATTTGATTTACTGAGCATTTAATGGCAGGATGAAATCACATATGAAAATTTAGCTGTTATCCCTGATGTGTTCCCTCTGCTAACAAGCCAGCCTAGGATTAAGTGAAGTGTTACATGTGCTGAATGTTTGAGCCCCATGCTTAAGGCCAAGGGTTTTTTTTGCTGGTTCTTGAAACAAAACTGGAAAAGGGGAACACAGGCACTTCATAGAAAAAACAGTTTTGACATTGTAAAATGTTGGAGAAATTTAATTAGTTCAGGATCAAGTTGCATCACTATGTTCTCTTCTGTTTACGTTTTAAAACTAAAAGGAAAAGGGGTATAATTTTGCTTTTATTTCTAGCACAACTTACTAGAGCTCTTCCAAATATTTCTAAATTCAGAAAAGAGGAAGAAAACAAATTATCTCAAAGGGCACAGAAAGATTTAATATTAAATGCCTTACCGTACAATTGAAATATTCTATTCCCATTCTAGTCGATATTCTATTGTTTTACTATTTTAATACTATTGGGAAAATAATAATTGTCTAATAGAGTTATTGCTGGATTCTATTAAACATCTGAGTTTTTTCTGTTCTGCTCCATTTACAAACTCAGTGTTCTGGAATAATTTTGGGTTTGAACTTCACTGATCTTGCTTGTTGCCTGTTGGTCAAACTACATTTTTCTGATAGGGTTTTTAATTCAATTAAGTTTCTCTGCACATACCACAAAGTAAACTTATTGCCATTGCATTTTCTTGCCACAGTGGCTACTGCTCACTTAAAGTCAGCAAAAAGCCATGTACAAGCTTAAAGCAAAGCTGCTGTGTTGATGTGAAATAAACTAAATAATTCAGCTTTCAACTAAGACACAAGCTGAAAGAATTGTGTAGAAAAATAAATGACTTGCAACAAGATGATAGTGAAATATAGGAAAGGTTTTCAGAACTGGAGGAGGAGCTGCTTGTGCCCTATTTGTGGAAGACAGGCAGGTGGGTCACACTAGGATTAAGGGATGAGCTTGTGCAAGTCACTGCAGTCTGGAGCTGTTGTGCCCAAGAGTCAGCCAGGGTCTCCGAGAGCTGCAGCCTCCTGCATACATATTCCCAGGTAAGGATGCAAGATAAACTTTCAATTCAGGCAGTAAATCACCCTCACATGAGGAGACCAGGAGGAACCCACACTTGGACAGGGAGCACAGAGTGTTCTGATGGCTTTGCTGCAGGAATTCAAAGAATGCCTGCTGCACCCATGGAGGCAGAGGATAAGCTTGGAGACCCACAGTACTTGGAAGACTGGTGGTTCCTCTGAGCCTCAAGGCCTTCCAACCAGGGATTCTCTCAGTAGGAACACAGAGCTGCTTTCTACTGCTGCAGTAGTCCTTCAACAGGGAAGCCTGACCAATGCCACCACCTTGGTCTCACACAAACCCACGCCTATGTCACACACTTCAGCTGCACTGATCTGGGGCTCGTAGGTGTCCTCTCTCCAACCACAGCAAGAGGCCAGCAACCTTTTGAAGCTTCTGCTCCCCCTCTGCATATCAAAGCCTTTGGATTTCCCTGTGTGAACAGACAATTCTCTCTTCTGTGAAAATCCTATCCAGAGCACAGGAATTCACCCTTTAGTCAGGGCTGTCATGACGGCAACTCGTCAAAGCAACCGTGGGCCCAGCTGCAAACTACCACCCATAGACAAACACAGGTGAGTTAATTGCTACAGCAAGAGGGAAGGAGGAGGCTAAAGGACCGGCTTTTAAGGTGGCCACTTCCTTTAGGACTTCAGACACGTGACTTGCCCTTCAGGATTCTTTATCTGTGAGGCAGATCAAAAACTAAATTCATTAAGGCCTGCACTTGGCCTAAATGCAGTGTAGACTAGGCAGAGAAGAAGACCAATGTCCTATATGGAAGAAATAGATCTCCTTTTGGTTTGGACTCTGCTGGTTTTACATTTTTTTTTAATATTGCCACCACTGGGAGAGTTCCCATTTGCTTAATTAGGGCACATATGAGGAAACAGCAAAGACACTTGGCATGTTTGGCTTGACCTGCTAATTTTCATTGTTTATGAATCTGAGCCACCTGGGTTCAGATACAAGTATGGCCCCTGTATGGGCCCTTATCTTGGCAAAAAATAAATTGAGGGGAGGAGGACAGAGGGAGAGGATTATGTTCATGACCAAACTAATAGTTTCAGAATACATTGCTTTAACTCATAAACAAAGTCCCCACATGTCATGTGAGAAGAGCTGCACTTCTGCAGCAGCTTCTCACCCTCAACGCAGAAAACTTACTGGGGTCCTGGCCATCATGAAAGTCAGGATGAAGACTGTTTTGAACAATAACACACACAAGACAAGAGAAGGTGGCAAGTTCAAACTACAGACACCTTCAGAAGGTGAGGCTTACAGAGAGTTGAACTGAGGAGCCTCATTGCTGGCAGTAGAGCTTGTTGGCTACCTTGATTAAAATCAGTTTTCAATCCATTAAAAGCCACCCATTCACCAAATTGGGAAACGTCAGCTCCTGAAGTACTTTCATTAACATCATGGCCAAACAGTGTCCATCTGAGAGAGCAGGACCTGGGGCCACAGACTCATCCAAATTCAATGAGTGCCCTCCCTTGGGCAAGGAGCTACTGCTAGGAAAAGGAAGCACACACACACTGTGACCGAAACACCTGACAGTGTTTTGTAAACCAAGGCCAAATTTCCCAATGGATCATGAAAAAACCCAGCAGGCAACAAGGATCTCTATCAAACAGTAATAAAAAACAATTATGAAAAGAACCTATGGCCTAGAAATAACTGATTTCTGGTTCAAGCCAGTAATCAACCCAGTGTCCAAACCACAGTCATTTCCCTATGGACTTCAGGCAAATGAACTTCTGTCTCAGCATCAGAGGTGGAGGTGTACTGGTCAGAATAAACTATCATGGGCCTCATGGACTGTGCACACTGTCAAGTCATCCGTGAAGAACTGGTACCAAGCTATAAAAACTATTTACAAGTAGAATCAAACATCTGCTTGATAAGAAAAAGTCACCTTCCTTGCAACGCTTTACAGAACAAGCCAGTCCCAGGGACCTGTTTACTGAGAGGGGCTAAGCAGCACCTTTCCTCTACAGGCACCAGAGTGGTCCATAAAATATCAGACTAAAGTGAGTTGGCAATGCAAATGTTGGCAAATGAGGGAATGGGGATGGGGAGAAACACTGAAGATCACGTTATCAGAACCAGCACAGCACCAGTTTCTACTACAGTGCCCAAGTTAAACAGGCCAACCCCAAGTGCCAGCTAAAGGCTGCTGTGCCTGTTCACAAGGGAACCTTGAGAGACAGCAGAGGCTGTTTGTCATCAACCCTCTCCATGCACACAGTCCCTTTGCAGTGATGCTCCCCTGGGTTCTCTGAGGCCAGTTCCACATGTTGAATTTTCTCAGGTGGGAAGGAAGGAACCCATGATGAAGCAGTCCCTTCTTCCAGTGCATCAGCCACAGGGCTCTGCATCCTGGGATGAGGGCAATCCTTGCCATTAAGCTCACCACAGACATGCTCAGGAGATGCTGTCAGTGAGTCCAACCCTTCCAGCCCCTGCCTTGTGCTGCCTGTGAGCCTCTCAGCTTTCTCCATCCCCAACAGCACAGCTCAGTGCTTGCTAGGAGCAGAGCTCATCTGCTCCGCTGGAATAAACAGGCCCATAGACAAAAAGGGCACTTTAATACCACTGCCCCCACCCACCTTTAATTGAATCAATTAGGTTGTAAAGACCTGAGATCATCAAATTCAACCTATGACCAAACTCCCTGATGTCAGCCAGACCACAGCACTGAGCGGAGACTTGGGTCACCACGGCACAGCTGGAGCCTTTCCTTAAACACCTCCAGGGACGGTGACTCCACATCTCCCTGGGCAGCGCACTCCAATGTCCGATCACCCTTCTGTGAAGAAATCCTTCCTGATGCCCAACACAGAGCAGTTTAAGACTGCATCCTCTCACCCCATCACTAGTCACTAGGCAGAAGAGGCCGATTCCCATCCGGCTACAACTTTCTGTCAGGGAGTTGTGCAGAATGGCAAAGTTATCCCTGAGCCTCTTTTCCTCCAGGCAAAACAGCCCCAGCTGCTCCTCACAGGACTTGTACTCCAGATCCCTTATCACCCTCATCGCCCTTCTCGGGACCCTCTCCCTCCCCTCAAGGTCCCTCCTGAACTGAGGGGCCCAGAACCTCGCACGGGAGCCGAGGCGTGACTCCACCGGAAGAAAGGGGGAAATGAACCACCCACGGGCAAACTAGGCATCGCGATTCAAGCCCCCACCACAGCCGCCTCTCCTCCAGCAGGCGAGGAAGGGCCGTGTCCACCAGCGATAGCTCCTGACGGGGTAGGCACCGAGGAGGCCGCACGGCGGCCGGCACTCCCCAAGCCAGCACAACCACCGCCAAAGTCAGCCCGCACTCCCGCCCAGCCGCTCCCCAACCCACACGGCGTAAATAGCACCGGCGCTTTTATAGCAGCCCTTCCCGGCAGCCCCCGCGCGCGACTGCGCCGATTGGCCGCGGGGCGGGCGGGCGCGCGCGGCCGGGGCGGTTCGGGAGCGCGCCTCGCGCCGGGCCGGGAGCGCGCACGGCCCGCCCCGCCCCGCCCGTTTCCGCCGCCGCCGCCGCTCGCGCTTGGGCCTGTGGAACAGGAGGCGGCGGGAGCCGGACCAGCGCAGGCCGCAGGTACCGGGGGGACTCTCTGCCGACCGGGGGTCGCCGGGGGGCGGATCGCTGGCTTCTCTTCTCCCCTTCCCCCTTCCCGCCGCCGTCGCCGGGTGGGGCCCGCCCGCCCCCGCCGGGAGTCCGCGGCCTGCGGGCGGGGGCGGCCGGGCCTCTCGCCGCCACCGCCGCGCACAAAAGGGGAGGGCTGGCGAGGGAAGCCCCTCCGCGAGTTCCCGGGACCGGTAACGGGGCCTTTTCCGGGCCGCGGAGCGGGGGAGGGGAGGAAAGGGCGCGGCCCCGGGGCTCCCCGGCGGGAGCCGCCCGCGCCCCGCCCGGGACCCGGTACCGCCGCCCGGCCGTGGGCGGTGCGCAGGGAGGCGGAGGCGGCGCTGCTCCCCCGGCCCCGCGGGCTGACACGGGCGGCACCGGGGGTGCCCCGGTGAGTGGCAGCTTGTTGTGTGACGTCACCAACGCCGGGGCCGCGCCCCGCCCGCCCCGGGGGTCGCAGCCGGGGGTCGTCCCGGGCCCCCTGCGGTACACGGGGCCGTGCCGGGGCGCCTGCCGAGGGGTTGCTAGGGATTTGTGCGCCGTTGAACTTTTATCTTGGGGAGGAATCGGCCTTTGGAGCGAAACTGGAAAGTTTGGGCGGTGTTTTTTTTTGGTGGGGCGGCTGCAGCAGGCCGGAGAAGCGCCGGGGGTGGTTTGACACGACCGGAGTCCTGTGCCCCGACAGCTTTACCTGGGCTGAGAACTACCCGGTGTTAAACTACACCCTGCATAAACCTTTTCAGGCAGAAAACATACTCCTTCGAGGGCGAGAGGACCTCGAGACTACTGTTTGGGTTTTAAAAATAAGACCCAAAAACTTCTCCCAGAGGTTTGGAGAGTTAGTTATTACAGATACTCAGGATGAAGTATTGTTCCCAGTCAAATGATACCAGGACTAATTTGATATCCCTTTAAGAGATGTCTGGAACGGGGGGTTGTTTGTTTTTAGTTGCTGCCTCATATCCAGCTTTTGTTTCTCTCCTGGTGCAATTCACCTATTTGTTGCAGGGAACCCTTGATGAGCAGTGGTTCCCACTCACCCTTTCTCTGGGTGATACAGTATTTGGAGAAAATTAAACCGTAAGACCTCCCTAGGTAACATTTAAGTTTGTTGTTGCTTTTTTTTTCCCCACAGAGCTTAGCCTAAGTGTCAATTCTGCCATCTGTGTGGCTTTGTAATGGTGAACTTCTTCCAGAAGCAGACTTCTGTCAATCTTCTTTTTACCTCAGAAATCTCAAAAGTTAATTTTATGTGCCCTAAATGTTGTTTGTGACTCAAAGTATTACGTTCTCTGATGGCTTTATTTGGGGATTTTTTTCCCAGTATAGAAATATTAAGTCTTTCCCTCCCTGAAAAGATTGTGAAATTATTTGCATGCTGTTGAAGGGTCTTCTGATGCATGTGTGCTTTCCTCCTGCCCTGTTCTGGTCTTATCCAGGTCTCCAGCCACACAGCACTGGCATTTCTCCTTCAAATATAGAGAGTCTAATTCTGGCACTGATTTGGACCAAAGCTGCATGTTTAAAAAAAGAAAAACATTAGCCTTATTTCACTTTAATTAGTTCACTGGAATGTTTAACAGCGTATTCAGCATAAATGTTTGACATAGATTTGTTTGAATGGATGATTTGTATCATTTAACACTAGAATACATGGGGGTTTTTTTAATGATTTTCCAAGACATGAATGCACCTTCACACAAGGGGCAAAATAAATTCAGTCAGAGCAGAGCTCAACTGAGCAGCTCTCATGTTATCCCTCCTCGTTCACCCAGCTCACGCTCTGGCCGAGTGCCACAGCAGCCGAGCGCCAGAGGCGGGGAGTTCTCTGAGCCAGGAATTGACAGTAAAAACATCCTAAATGATCTTAACCGCCACCAGGATGTAAGACTGATGATGGCTCTTCAGATAAGCAAATTCCAAATGAAAATGTTTTGGAGGGGTCTTGGGAGTATCATCATCTTTCCTCATTTTTCTGATAGTAACTCTTGGTTTTTCTGGTTTTTACACTTAATTTCTTCTCTCAGTGTATTTAAGTTGCCCAGAACCCTGTGGGCTCTTCTTCACACCATGTCTCTGGTTTGTTCTGTGCTAGACATTTCTGAACTTGGCTACCTTTTCATTAGCCAAGTGTGCCCTCTCGGTTTCTCTAACATTTTATTCCCTGCTGCTGTGGTATCATCAGGTTCTTTCCAAGTCTCCACTCAGACACCATCTTTTACCTTTAATACTAAATCTCATCTCTCTCATGTTCTGCTCTGCTGCCTTACAATATGTCTTTAAACGCAGTTTGGACGTAGAGGAGAAGTGTAATTGGGTGAGTTTGAGGAAGTTAGCATGTTGATAAAGTACAGCAAGTGTGCCCTTGAAATCTTATATTAATCCATGATGAGCTTGTCCTAGTAAAACACATAATAAGGGTGAAACTCTGTAATACAGAACAGTGCAATACAAAATAAATGCACCAAATGATTGCTGACCTTCATTCCATTTCCAGGGTACAGCTATGCACCTGCACACACCTGAATGCAAGAGGAAAACCCTCTGCTCCTTGCCTTTTGGTATAATTCCTCTCCTGCTGTAAATAGTGGGTAGTTAAATAGAAAGAGGTAGTTGCTTATTACTTTTTGGTCAATCTCAAAAATAAGCAAAAATATCCCAAAATACTGTCTGTGGTACACTGGTTAAGTTACTGCTACTTTTGCACTGTACTCTTTGGTGTATGGGTACCTTCTGGTCTTGGTGGGATCTCTGCTACCACTCATTCTGAACTGTGAATGAAGTACCAAAAGCTGATTGGAGTTGATAGAGTGACACTGCCCTGTCCATCCTCTTTTCTGTCATTTTCCTATCACCATATTTTCATTTGGCAAGGATATTTGAGACTATAAAAGTTGAACTAAAATATCATAGACCACCTTTTAATTAAGATATTTGCTATCCACACAACTGACCACCAGTTCTTCCTAAGTGAATCATCTAATTAAACTAATCAGAAGAAGGTTTGCTGTCTTTCTTTGACCACCTTTCATGACCAAGGTCCCTTGGAAAATGAACAGATGGAGAGTCAGAAGTATACCCAGTAAAACTGGGCACTATACCAAATATGAGGTTTTGCTTTCCTCAGGCTCTTGACAGTTGTGGGTTTTCTGCTTGCTTTTTTATTGTTGTTTTTTAATCAGAAACAGAGCTCAATTCAGTCTCTTTGCTCAGTTAATTAGCAGTGCTTTGCAACCATAAATAGTTCTATCTCACCTGGTCTGAACTATCACATTTGGAGCAGGTCACTAGTGTGGATATGTACAAAGGGATTCCTCCTCCTTCTCTTCAGTTTTAAGGAAGGTTGTCTTTGCATGTGTCAGTGGTTTGAAAGAACTAACAGCTGTCCAAGTACCAGTTATCTCTGTTTGCATTCTTTGCTAGCATTTAATTTTTCTTATATTTTACACCTGGAGGCTGTTTATTCTTCACCTCCCATCTGCTCTGTTGAAATTGTGTGAAGTGAGAAGGCCGTCTCACAGTGGGATCTCGACTGGGTGCTGACCAAGTGAATTGGCTCATTTTTTAAACCTCAGTACAAGAGCTGTTTGGAAAGGCTGGGTTCCATGTAAACCACAGCAGAACTAGGCTTCTGCACTTGAAATTGAAAATGTTGTTTGGGAGGATTTTATTTTATACTGTGGAATGTTGACAGATAAGAATGAGCATGCAGTTTGGGATAAGGAAAGTATTAGAAATAAGAATACAGCCTTCAGAAAGTTTAAGTCATGAAGTTGACCAGAAAAGTAAATAAGAACATGGACTCCGGCAAGTCAAATGAAAAATACAAGGACCTGCCAGCAAGACGCTGAGAAACATCATACAAATAACAACAACAACAAAAATTTCCAAGTTCATCAGAAACAAGAAAGGTCCAGGATTCTGGAGGGCCAATAGGTGGAGAAGTGAAAGAAATATTTGATGATGAAGCCATGGGTAGAAAGATGACTTACATGCATTCCTTTTTCCCGTGGAGGAGTCCAGGAGTCCAAAGAGGTTCCCTGTGCCAGATACTCTCTTTATGGAGAACAGGACTCATTGGAAGATCTGTCACTGCTTGAATTGTCAGCAAAGTAATTTATAGAGCAAAGTGATAAATACAGTTGCAAGATGCCAAGACCAGGTGGTGGTTGCCCAAGGGTTCCAAAGGAAACTTGTGCCTGAAATGACCGAATTACTAATTATGCTGTGTAACTGCTCAATACCTTGAAGCCACAGAAATAGGAGTTATGTGGTAGCAGTTCTTAAAGATAGTTCAGCAGGATATTACAGTTCAGTGCCTTTTTAAAAAGTAAAAGACAAAAAAAAAGCTAACCAGATGGACCAGCAACTTAGAATAGCAGAAAGCCAGTGTGGCTTTTGCAAAGCAAATGGTGCAGCTCATATCCACTGGAGGTTTTGAATGACTTGAGAAGCACAGAGAGGGGAAGTTTGGGACAAGAGGGATCTGTGTTACATCTCTGCTGTTCAGTGTATTCATAAATGATCTGGTGAGAAAGGTGTTGAGGAAGAAGGGAAGAAAAGACCAGAGCTGATTGGGAAGAATTGCATCTTGTCCTTCTGACACTGAATTACAGGCAGCAAAATGCCAAATGAAATTTGTTCCAGATAAATACAAAGCAGGGGGATAATCTTAATTTGTTTATTCACTGATGGGGTGAAAGTTAATTATTGACACTTAGAAGGAAGAGCTTGCCATATTTCTGTGAAAATGGAAGTTTAGTGTTCAATAGTGATCATATGAGTTTATATGAGGGGCTTTGGGAAAGGAATTTAAAAAGGAAAACAGAGGGATAGCATCATGGCTCTTAGTCCTCAACACACGGATTACAGTGGGTTGGCACAAAGATGTGCTTTGAGATACATTGCAACTGGAAAAGCAAAGATGAGGCTGAAAAGAGCGATCAGAGATAAGAAGTGGATTCCATACAAGGGATGCTTAAAAAGATTTGAACTCCTCAGCTTGGCAAAGACATGACCAAGCACAGTCTGATCTAGATCAAAACTGATGGTGCCTCTCCCTCAGTCTGCACTGAGACCACAGAATGCAGCGCCACAGAGTGCTTTGAATGACAATGATTTATGTGGCTTCAAGAACCAAACAGGTGGAATCACAGGAGAAAACACTGTCAAATGGGCTGTTGGGCATAAAGAATAAAAAAAAGTAATTACTCCCAAGCCGTCAATTGAGAAAATACACTTGTGGTGGTATCAGTGCATTTGCTTCTTCTTTGACTCTGTGTGAGATACCTGCATGTGTCAGGTAGTGTTGGGCTTGCTGGATGTTTGATCTGAGCCAGTGCAGTTTCAATAGGTGTCTTGTGGTGGGAGAAGAGGAGGAAGGAACACAGGTGTGTGTCAGTTGTGGGTATAAGAAGACGGTTGTCTGGCAAAGTTACTGTTAGTTTTTCTTGTCCGTATGTGCTTTACTGCCAGTGCCTGAAGACAGAGCCACCACGCCCAAGCAGAAGCCTGACTTGCTCAGTGTGAGGTGCCCCACATCCCAGCTGACATGCAGGAGGTGTCTGGGAAGAGAGGACACCAAGAAAAAACTGGCCCAAATGCAAAGCTTTTTGCAGATTACACACACATGGAAATCCACAGATCTACTATAATTACCTCAATATTAAGCCCTAATCTCATTTTGTGCAAAGTAATCTTGGGACTCAGTATTGCATAAGAGACGTGCTCTCGTAAGTCGTGCCTACAGATAGCAAAGATGGAGTCAGTGGGGGCAAATGAGCAAGAATGTTCCGTGGGCAGGCAAGGACAGCAATGGCAGCCACAGATCTTGAGGACAGAATCCTGCTTTCTTCCCCCAAAATCCAAACTTTGCCTTCAGCCTTGGAGCAGGACTTGTCATGGTGGAGAAAGACAAGGGAGAAATGCTAGAATTAGTCTTCTTCCTTGGGTTCTAAAATGGTGTTAATTTACTAACACCATTAACACAGCAATTAACAAAATTTACTAATTTTGTTAATTATGTAGCAGTAGAGAGGTGAACAGTATAGGGGTGAACTTTGCAGGTAGTTGATCAGGAGCACCCTGCTAAGTTTGGTGTTAACAAAAGATGCACAAGGTCAAAGACAGAGTTTTGCTTGCACATATTGCTGGTTTAGTTTTTAAAACATTTGACTTGAACATGCTTACAAAAAGATCTTTCAGGAACCTTCTTTTGCAGTATTTTTCTCCTACCAAGTGTTGAATGTGAATTAAATAACCTGGCTTGGAAAGGAAATGAGGGCATCTGTTTTGTTCATGCTTAAAAAACAGTGCAAGAAAGCCCTACAGATGAAATAAGGGAAAAGTAGTAACTGAACATAGAAAATAGAAAACAGAAGCTCAAAATTGTGGAAAGTAACTGGGAGGAAAAAGGAGCTCAAATAACAATGAAATTATTCAACTCTAAAAAG
Organism: Phylloscopus whistleri; assembly: GCA_017589585.1. Classification (NCBI taxonomy): domain Eukaryota; kingdom Metazoa; phylum Chordata; class Aves; order Passeriformes; family Phylloscopidae; genus Phylloscopus; species Phylloscopus whistleri. The sequence continues at coordinate 5,877,847 of JADMLD010001393.1, read as the reverse complement.
TTGAAATGTGGTGAGACCTTGCCGTGTGTCCTGCTGGGACACCTGCTTGCCTTTGCTTTCAAGCTGGCTTGTCCCATGTGCTCTTGTCCTTGTTTCAGGCCCCAGCTTTGCTCACCGCTCATTAGGGTCTGAGAGAAGCATCCAGTTTTCTTCTTCTCTGGTTGCATCTCTTCCAGTCTGTCCATTTTCCAGTTCTGCTGTAGTTGTTTGTCATATGGTCACTGTTGTATAGTTTAATCATCCGTGTGCCCTGCTCTGAGTCATTTCCAGTTCATTTATAGCCTTTTGACATGCAAGGATCACAGCTGCACGCATCAGAAGATGCAGTCAAGTGATGGATTCCAACGTCATCTTAATGGTTTCTGGTTTGTTCCTTTTCTCCTAATTCTTAATGCTGGAGTCTTTAAAATTGTGGCACTTTGGAGTATTTGGAGCTTATATTTTAAAGGAATTAACTATATAACCTTTGAATAACTGTCCTTGAGTGGCAATGATCAGCTCCCAGTCCATCATTTCATATAGGAAGTTGAATCTGGTTTTTACATTGCATATCACTTCACATTTATCTCTTTCAAATTTTATTGCGAAGGCACAGAATCTGTTAAAGTTCTGAAATCCATCACAGTTAGCCCTTGCATTTATTACTCTACATCTTGACATCATCAGTAAATTTTGTTGTATAGCTATTTTTCTTTGCTTTTTCAGGTCATTTATGAATTTTGAGCTGGGCAGGTTCACGGGTGTTTTTCTGAGAGCGCTGAGCATTTCCTTCTGCCTGGTTTCCTATCTTTGGCAGTTATTTATCTATACACAGAGAACTTTTGTATAATCAGGTATTCTGATTATCTCATTAAGTTAAAAAAAAAAGGGTTGAACGATATTGCACACCTAATTTGACCAGACTTGATAATTGACACCTCTGTTTTGATACGTATCTTAGCTTTGAAGATCTCTGGCCTGAAAATGGAGGGGGTTTATGTAATTTTTTTTCCAGAAAGCTCTTTACATACTGCAGCAGTTTGAGTTTGAAATAATGCTAATATGCAGTAATAATAAAGAGAAGTAGGACAATCTTAATGATTGTAATCCCATCAGACTAAGACATCAATCCCAGGTACAATAATGGAATAAGTAACAAAGTGTTCAGGAAAGAATCAAGGTAATGTCACTCAGCCTGGACTGGGGGAAATAGAAACAAGAGGTGTTAATTGTTTTTATTTGGTTCTTAAGTGCAAGTGTTCATCTTAGCCTTCAGTTAGTACTTGACAGTAATTGCATGTCATTTTCAGTGAGAAACTAAGCCAGAACAAAATCAATATGGTTCATATTAAATATAATAGAAAGAGGGCAGCTGTGAAAGGCAAGTGGAGGCTGTGTATACTGAGAACATGAAGGAGTTGGACTCTTGGGCTGTGTTTTTTAGTGGTCACCTGGAAGAAATGCAAAATGCCAGTAATGGGAAATTTGCAGAGGCTGAAGAAGTGAGGAAGCGACAAGGAAAGCCTCATCATAATGCAGAAAATGTAATTGACTGCTGGAGTGAGGAGCATGGTGTGGGATTCTCTGTTACTGCTATTTTAAGTTCAAGATGGTCTGCAATTGAATTAATGCAGGGGGTGAAATGTACCGGGGAATGACCAAGCACTGGCTTGTTTGCACTTGAAACGCATCTCAGGGTGTGGTTCCCTGTCCTGTGTGAATGGATTCAAGGCTCCTGCTCCTGGAGCTGTGCTGAGCAGCCCTGGGCATTTGTGATGGACAGTGTGGGTTGGGAAGCTACGCTGGGCTCTCAAGGGCACTCCTGCCTGAAGCACTTCACCGTGACACCTCTACCACTTTGTTACTCCTTATGCCAGGAATAGACAGTCGCTACTGTCAAAGGTGTAATGGTAGTTTAAAAAAACTAACCAGCTCTGTGTTAGGGTGCTTCACTCTGGAAGGGCTGTTATGTGAGCAGCAGGAAGAGGGTGAGTGGAGCAAATTGTTGACTCCCTTTCCATTTTGGAATTAGGAGGCAGTAAAAGAAACTAATAGGGACAATCTTGAATTTGAAGGAAGTGGCTTTACACAATGTGTAATTAAGTTGTGGGAACTCCCTCCACAGGATGTTGTGTGTGCTGGGAGTTTACATGGGTTCAAAGGGAGTCTGGACAAGCTCATGGAGGAGAAATCTGTTTGAGGTTACCAAATTCATGGGAACCACACCTGACCCAAGAAGCTCCTGAGCTGAAGGCTGGCCAGCATGCAGGGAGAAGCTTCTTTTTCATTTTTCCTCTTTAGTGCAAGAATCCAGTCCTGAGCTTCTCCAAAATGCCAGGCAACTGAGGTGGAGAGACCTAACTCCTAAGTCAATGTCCCTATTTCCATATGTGTAGACCTGCAGTAACAGATGGTCTGTGAGTCTCTAGGTGAAAGTTTAGGTGCAGGAACAAGTGGTCAATGTCCATGTTGGAGCTGCTTGTGCGACACAGTGCTGGGTGTAGAGGGTTGTACAGGTCATCATTTGGGTGTTTTAACAAAAGTTTGTGTGTTCCGGGGTGCACTTGGCAGTGCTGAGGCATCGTTCTTCCTGTAAAGCACATGCAGGTGCTCTGTACAGGGAAGGAGAGCAAAGCAAAATGTTTTGCTCTTTCCTGCAGTGCTTAAAAATCAAGCAAATTTATTGGAATCCAAAACAATTTTCTTCCCTGAGAGGAAGATGAATTGTGTGTTGTCACACAGGATTTTTCCTGAAGAGGAAGGCAAGGGCAAAGGCAGTAATTTGATAGGATGAATCCTACTTTGAGACTTCACATGATATCTCGGATTAGACGTACTGTGTCCGCATGACACTCAACACGGATCTAGTGCTGACGGCTGATTCAGGTTTCCTCCAAAACATTGCAGTGGCAGGCGTTATCCTGCATGAGGAATCTCCTGCCCCATCACTGCTGTTGCAGAGGCAGCATGAACAAGACTGGTGTCTTTAAGGAAGATGCACTGTATGCCCATGCCTATTAAATACCTATTGTCTACTTTTGGATAACTCTTAATGACTGTATGAAATTAATCAGTCATTAAGGGTTCACTGGGGCTGGCAACCAGTGTTGTTAAGACCTAATGCAGTTAAGCTCACCCTGTTCCCAGTTCTGGTGATGTAGTACAAAGAGGCTTGAGCTGGTTATTTGTGGAGTTAGCTGAGACCTGGGGAGGTTTATTAGCTGGGGGTGAACACAGCTATGCTGCTTCTGATTTAAAGCTGGCTCTGGTAATGTACCGGTCTATTTGCAAGGCACTTTTCCCAAACTAGTAAAACATGCCAGACTTGAGCCTGGTTGACACAGGCTGACTGAACTATATTACCAGAAATCTGAGCACTCAGCTTACCTTGTCCAAAGACCTTTCCAAAGGACCTGTGTTCAGTGTTTAATCCCGTTGGATACTATGCTAACCTTCTGTGTCAGTTTTTCCGTTGTACTTCAGTCTTACAACAGAAAAATTCCATTTTTCTGTGGACTAAATTTAATGTGCAACATCAGTAGCCTGCCCTATGCTTTGCCACCTTTGGAACTTTTTTCAAGTGTTAGATTTCATATGTAACCCTCCCAAAAAGCCCTAGCAGATAGCTTTTTCTCGCCAAGTGCTCCCACATAGTGCTGTAGTTAGAAATAGGTCTATTTTGCAGTACTGTCAAACTGCTTTATGTGCTGGCTGCAGTAAGGTATATAAATATAGCTATTTCTCAAAGGCCTTGTTAGCAACACTTTAAATAATGTGGCTTTTTGGTTTATGGGTGCAAGTGTCTACAGGCAAACTTGTACAGAATTAAGAAAATCTCAATCATTACAATGAAATGTGTTGACTATCCCCTTGAGAGAGGTGACCATATTCACGTTTTTAGTGTTCTGATTCTGGTGTCTTGAAATTGAACTGAGTTTTCATCCTTTTAATGCTTGATTTCAGGTTGTTCATGGTGTCAAAAGAGCAGATCCCTCTGAGCTCAGTGTGTCTGGCTTTACTGTCAGTGTGGCTGTACAAGTCAGTTCAGACAATAAATAAGTGGTCGCTTGCCGAATGTTTTGGGGTATGTACATCTTCCAGGATCTTTTAGGAACCCTGGAGCAGAAACATATCTGACTCCTTTATGCGATTGAGTCATGTTTTTCCATTTTTTTTTCTTTCTTTTATTTCAGTCCCAAGGGTGTTGGCTTCCCAGTTTGCAGCTTCTGTAAGAGGTGAATTGGGGTCACACTTTCTTTTACTTCACAACTACTGCTGTGTAAGAGCTGGGCCGTCCTGTGTTGGTTATGTGGAGAAAAATGGCATGATAGCACACACAGGCTTACATATGCTGAAGGAAGATGATTTAAGGTAGCAGGCTTAGCATTTCAGCAGCAACCTGCAGTGTTTCTGATATTTGTTTATATGTGCTTTCACTAATGAGAAGTGAGCAGCAAAAAAGGATTACAGAATGTATAGTTGCTGACATTTTCCATTGGGACTTTAGTGGAGGAGAAGGTTGAGATGCTTGCCTGCTGTTGGGAGATGTGGGAATCCTGGATTCTGTTCTAGAGGAGTGGTTACATCCTTCTGCCGTTCTCCTCCTGACCTCTTTGCCTGACCCCTTTCCTCATCATAGTCTTCAGGCCACTTCACCCACTCAGGTGCTCTGTGTTCAGTCTCTTTCTTCACTGGCTGTACACAGCTGCCCTAAAATCAGACCTGTTTGCTTTGGGGCTGATCAACTTTGGACTCCAAACTGCTTTGCTAGTTCTGAGTGTTGATGTCCGACCTTGCTGAATGGCCAGAGGAAAACTGAGAAAAGCCTGCTCATCCCCTCTTGATCCCTGGAGTCTTTGGGAAAACTCTTTTCTTCCTCCACCTCAGATTTGAACAAAAGTGAGTATATTTTAAGAGTAAATGCAGGTACTGAAGCAGAGGCAGCTGAGGGACTGAGACAGAGTCAGTTCTCCCCTGTGGTAGGTAGAGGGCAGGGCCTCACTGGTCAGGATGGGAGACACTTGAGCAGGGTTTCATCTTTGGTCCCTCAGCCCGGCTCTTGTTCCTCCTGCATAGGGCACGGCTGACTGAATGAAGGGAAATAAAGCAAGTGAGAAGAGTGCCAGGCTGTAATTCAGTCAGCAGCAAACCACTTCAGAGCTGTGTAGAGGAGTCAGCAGCAAGGCAGTCTTTCTAAGATTTCAAAATCTTTACCCTCCAACATTTTGGTTTTAAGGACTTCAGCAAGATTAGGTGGGAAAGAATTTAAAGGATGTTCTCCCCCTATTTCCCATAGCTGAACTTACTGCATGCTGAACTCTTCTGTACTGCTTCTGCTGAGTTCTTGCTGACATGCAGTAATACAGATTTTTTGGTTTTTTACAAAATTCTGCATTATGCAAAGGATCTGTCTGTGTAGCATAGCAGGCACCATAAAGTTGCTAGTAGTTAATTGGTAATTGAAATTAAATATGGTTGTGATACCTATGTGATGGTAAAGGGCTGTTTCTTCCATCAGTTACTTTCTCCAGGATGAGACCCAGAGTGAGATAGACAAACCTGGCATGTTTGTTGCCAGCCCATCCAACTTCAGAATGTCAACAGTGTGTCCACAGTCCTCAATCCTGCTGTGTGGCCTTGGGACCTGCAGGAGAGGAGGCACTGGAAAAGTTGTTCTTTGGAAAAATAAATAGCATGCTGAAGAGGCAAATTCCCTTGCAGTGAGGAGTAATACTTGGGGGGAGTATGTTTAAAACATGGGGAAAAATATTTTCCCCATTTCTAATTCTTCTGGAATATTTGGTGGATTCCCTTCACAAGCAGGGCTTTATGCTGCAGGAGTCTTGGAGCGTCACTGCACTTAGAAACAGCAGCCTCCTGTAACAAGGATAGTAGTGTGGCAACTCAGCAAACAGGAGCTCCTTGTGTTGTAACCTCCTGTGATGTTAGTGGGATGGAGTAAATGATGTCTAAAGCTCCTGTAATACCTGTGAAAGACACTGGTCGAGGCTGGGGAAATGTCATAATTGAATCTCTTCCATTCAGATGAGTCACTTGAGTCATGTTGTGAGAGTTTCCACTTTGAATCTAGCAGACTAGCTGGTTTTGAGAATCCTATAAATGCAAATGTGGGAGGAGTGGTTCATTTAAGAGTAGGAAAAATTGCAGATCTCTTGCCTTGCTGCAGAAGACAGCACAGATTTTCCTAGAAGATCACTGCAGCCATTCTGCTACATTAATTGGGATAAAATATTTCTTGCTCAGTGTTCTGCGTGCATCATCAGTGATGCAGTTCCAGCAGCTTTCTGGGTTTATTGGACTCTCCCTGCTCTATGTGTTGTGTAAAAGGATGAATGTGTAGCACTTGTGTTCGGTTACAGTGAGGTAGTAGTAGCTTGGGTTTAGTCTCTTTGTTATACCCTCTCAGGTAGTTCATAGAGATTTTTTAGCTCTAAATGTAGGCACATGCTCGATGGTGAAAAGCTGTGCTGTAGCAAATAGTAAATTGTGTGTAATGTGCATCTTAAATGAAACTCTTTAGGCCAGCAAAGTGCTTTGATTCCCACATACTGCTGGTACAAATTTGATGTATTTCCATGTTTCAGAATACTTGATGAAGAAAACCAGAGCATGTCAGAATGCAGCAGAAAGACCTGACTGCTGCGAATGCTGTTAGTGTTGTCCTTGAGACACACACCACTAAGATGCAGCTCCATTCTAACAATTAATTTTTTCCTCTATTGTGCTACCAAGATGTTGTTTTCCTGAGTCTTTTCCAGACCTGACAACCCCTTACAGCTGCCCACTGGACAGGAATGTATTTATTTTAGCTAAAAATAACTAGCTGAAAGATGCTGATCTGTACACTGAATCCTCTAAATTAGGAAATTCAAGGAATTCCTAAATTGGGAGGGGTTCAAGGTTGGATGAGGGTGAAAGGTGTCCCTGCCCATGGCAGAGGGTTGGAATTATGTGCTCTTAAAGGCGCCTTCCAACTCAAACCATTCTATGGTTCATTAATAATGATAAATAGAAAGAAGTGGTTGGTGATGTTTGGTGACTTCTCACTGAGGTGGATGGAGATGTCTGTCTGATGATCAGAGCTGACATCCTGAGGTGTTTATATTCTGGGCTACTTCTGAAAACTGGAGGTTATAAATCATGATCTTTGCCTCCTGAATTGAATTTTATACAACACGCTTGTTCTACAAGGAATTGCTTTGTGGTAATGCTGTGGAAGGTGAAACTGAAGTAAAAAATACGAGGATGGCATGGGTCACTGAAAAATGATAATGTGGTTGAGGTTCTTTATGATGGTCCAGAAGGATGCTCTAGAAGCTGATGATGAGGGAATTTTAATTCCCTAGATTTTGAATGCACTAGATGGAAGGGACTGTTGGGCAGGTTTAATGTGTCCTGGTGATGGTTCTGCACAGAACTCTGTGAAGCACGAAAGCCTCATGGGGTGGGTCCTGAGCAGCGGGAAGGAAATGATTGAGCACACACTGCTGAAGGGCATCTTGAGTCCAAATAGTGTCAACACATCTCAGGAAGCATTCAGGCAGAGTTTCATGATAGGCTTTTCTCAGGAAAAAGATAATGAGGAGATAAAATAAAGCTCCTGAAATAATTTATATATATATCCATAAATTTTTCAAGGTTTTTTTTGGGGGGGAAGTTTTTGTAGAAGGATCTACATTAAATAATGGGGTTTTGGGATTTTTTACACAAGTGTAGTTTCCTTGTAGATCTTAAGCATAGGTATGTAGACGGCCAAAACATAAAATTCAACTGGCAAGGAACACTTAAATAATCTGAGTGACGGAAGTATTTAGAGGAAGATAGAGTTGATCCGATAATCCATTGAAAAATACAGCTATCTGTAGGTGATGCCAAAAGGTCACCTACCCTGGGTGGTATTGCAGATAACTCAAGGTATCACAGACCAGTCCCAGCCACCGGCACAGAAGGGAGAAGGAGGGAGGGTAGCAGGGAAGGACAGGTTATCCCATTCCATCAGCCACCCACTGTGTCTCCAGGGCGGTTTCATCAGTGGCCTAGATAATTATCTGGGAATCACTACTATTAAACTTGCATCTGACGGACTGTGATTAAACTGGAGGACAGAGCTAGAACCTGAAGGTAGAATAAACCATCAGTCACTGTAAGAATAAATAAAAGTCTGACAGTGGATATTCAGCTGTGTGAAGAGAGAACTACTTGCTGTATAGATATCTGAATGAAAAAAAGTCTGTGAGCTATCAGGAATTAAAAACTGACTGTATCAACAGTGTTGTCTTCTGGGGAGGGGAAGAAGAAAGAAAAAGACACGTAATTCCAGATTGGTGTTTAAGCAGCAGGGTGTCCCAGAAGATCAATTAAATGAATCCTTCAGCTCTAGGCACTCTTCATGGAGCCCTAGGAGAAATACTGGATTCAGCTTTTGGGCTCTACACTTTGGTGAACTAGTGCCAATTGGACTCTGCCCAGAAGAGAGCAATGAGAAAGTCTAGGAAATATGATTTACAGAAAAGGCTTGAATAAACTGGTATTGTTTTGGCTGAAGAGAGAACTAAATGAAGGCATATGTTCTCAACTGCACTGGGGAAAGGGAATAATCCGTTTCCTTATGGCCATGAAAAACAGCATAAACAGTAATGGGCTTACATCAAAGCAGGGCGAGGGTACACATTGAGGGAAATTTTCTCATTGTAAATATTGTGGAGCCCACGAGTAGATGACTTCAGAGGTTTTGTAGGACTTTAAGGGCAGATTAGCCAAAACTGACATTAAATAGAAGTTACAAGTAATTGATCTGGAGTTGGTACAGAGGACAGATAATTTCCAGTTAAAAATACAAATACGTTGCTAGAAAGTATTCAAAACCATCTAAAACAATGGAAAGAAAACTTTTATAAGGCTTGGATCATTTAAAACCTTCCACAAATGTAAAAATAACCCCAAGTTGCTAAGGTAAATAACTCTAACTTGTATTCATATATATTTGCAAAGTGAAAGAAACTCACTTTAGAGGTGGATTTGGATCACTTGAGTAGTTGTGTCTGAACAAGTGAGGTGAAATGGTACCTGGTGCATTCTCTGTACCTGGAGCAAAAGTACAGAATCTCTGTAATATCCACTGCTTCTTCACCACCTAACAGTACCAAAGTTTGCTTTTAGATGGTAGTTTTACCTTTTTACTTAATTTCATGAGGCAAGAGAAGAGGTGAAAAAGAGAAAATGTTTTTGCTGTGTCCTTTAAATCTCTCCTGTGCTTCTTTGAGGCCTTCTCCCCTTGCCAGCAGCCCTGGTCATCCTCATAGAACTTTGTTCTGGGTTTGTCATGGCAAAAGTTAACTCACAGGGTGCTCCCTCTGTGGTATTTTGGTCATGCAGTCATAGGTATTGTGGCAGCATTGCTGTTTGCTCCATTTCCAGGAAGCTTCATAGGATGACTAAGCTGCTTCCCTTGGAGTGCCTTTATGTTATGGAGAAGAAAGTCATTATGGTTCTGTCCTCATTGCACTCCTGTGTAGCCAGGTCACTCCCTAAATCTCTGGCTTGTCCCTGCATTGGTCACAAATAAATGCCTGAAGAAAAGAGAGAGCAAGCACATATATAGTGCTGGTTTTGTTTGCTTTGCCAGATCCAAAACAACCATCTCCTTCGGCCCCACCTGACTCCAGGCTTTCCTTAAACCTTTTCAAGCTTTTGTACTGTCTTATTGAGGCCAGAGTTGCTTATGAGCAGGTCAGGGACTTGTATGGTCCTGATACAGATGAATTCATTGCACAGCAGAGATCTGCATGGAGCATGACGGGGGTCTTCAGTTCTAAGTATCCCCTTCACTTACTGCAGGCTGACAGCAGGCTCTGTTAACCTGGGAGCAGCGATGCCCAGGAGAGTGGGTTGAGGAGTGAGACGTGTCCTGCCAAAATCCTTTGCAGAGTGGTGGCTGTAATCTGAGGAACTGGTTACCTTGAGATCCTTCTGTTAGTGCTCTGACGTGGCAGCAGGTGCTCCTCAGTCCAGCTGACTGGCACTTTGTAGTTAAGACAACTCAGTGTGATAAGAAAATGTTACTGCCCTTAAATTGAAGCATCTTGTATATGATTACCTGGAATACACTTCTGAGAGGGTGCCCTGGGACAGTGCTGCTCACTCACTCATTATCTCTGGGTGCTGCTTTCTCAGTCTTTAGAACAGATCAATAAATGCTAAACCAGGCCCATCTCCTCTCCTTTCTATTATTCTTGCACCTAGTGGGCTCACCGGTGTGTTGATAAGTGCTGGGGAGTGTTTTTTCTTAAAAGGATGGGAATCTGAACTTACCCAGATATGTCTGTCTCTCTAATGGATATGTATAATCAATTTAAAAGGTGTTATTAATTGAGGACTTGGGGTTTATTCATTATTAGCATCTCAGTTAAAAGCTGTAGCAGTTGAATTAACAAGTCATTGTTTTGTTTTTCAGCTATGGCAGCCATTCGAAAAAAGCTGGTTATAGTGGGAGATGGTGCCTGTGGAAAGACCTGTCTGCTGATTGTATTTAGCAAAGACCAGTTCCCGGAAGTGTATGTTCCCACCGTCTTTGAAAATTACGTAGCAGACATTGAAGTGGATGGAAAGCAGGTATGTGAACCCTTCTCTAAAAGCAAGAGTGAACTGGTGTTTTTCAGGATAGCATGGACACCTCTACACTTCATATGTGGTTAGCACACGTGCTTAGTGCTTGTATTGTAACTATATTTTTAAATATTAAGTATGTTCCTGTGGAAAAAAATACTGGCCTTGGTAGAATGTGCTCATATCCAGTGTCTGTTTAACAAGGTGCTTCTAACTGTACACAAGCTGAGGTTCTAAAAGCCTTGCAATCAGTCTGAGTAGAATGTTGCAGCAGGTGGCAGGGGATGGAGCAATGCAAAGATGCTGAGGACATCGGGGCTACTGGCTTTTGGAACAGAGTCCCTGTTTTGATAGGGACCTGGTATTGTAATTAACAAAGACTAATTCCTGGAGAGTTTTTTTTCATATCCACTCCTGGCAACATGCAGCATCCTTCTGGAAACAGATGACAGACAGGTTGATCAAGGGGTTGATTGCTGTACAACAGCATCATCTATCCTGCTTGTCTGAAGGAGCACAATTCTTAGAACCCAAGTGTAGCCACAGCTCACTGAGCTTCATCTTTATTTTGTATTAAGTAAACTAATTATTAAAATATTTCATTTTAAATACTTTGAAAGTCAGTTTTTAATCAGAGAGACCTCTTGAGTTTCTTTGTTTGCCATACAAGCAGATGTGTCAGACACCTGCTCCAAGGGGCAGCTGTAGGTGCTGATCCCTGGGTAGGTTACCTTCTGCACTTCTGTCAGCAAGGTGCTGGGTGATGTGTAAAATTGTCACTTTCCAGGATACTCCAGAAGCACACAAAGCAGGAACTTTGCACCTTGAGAGCTTAGCTATTTACAAAGTCTCTCAGGCAGCTGTGTCTGTTTGGGTGCTGTAACTACGCAGAGGGACTCTGCCATGGGACTGCAGGTCAAGTATGTGACAGGTCTTGTTGCTGAGCTTCCCTGTTTTGTCCCTGTATGACATTGCTTTTGCTCTGGGCTCAGGTACAGCCAGGACATTTTTCAGTCCATTCTAGTTCAGGTGCAGTGACTGATGGATTGAAATAACTCACTTTTGATCCTGACTGGAGAAAAAGAGGTTTTTGAGCTAGTTTTAGACTTTATATTAAATTCGATTTCCTAGTGTTGCAGGGATGGGTTATTTACGGATTTAGTCATGATAGTTCATGCCATTTGAGTCTAAAAAGAGCTTTCCTGTCCCATAATGTGAATCAGTAAAAGAAAATTTACTTTTAAACTAATATTAGGACATGTTTTTTTTCCCCAAGTGACAGGTTCTACAGTTTCTATATTGTATCTTAGACTCTAAGGACTATTGTTTGAAATATGTATGATATCCATTTCTCCCTCTTACCACCAAGTCTAACTTCCTCATTCCTTTCTGCCTGAATCTCTGCATCTCTGAATGAGTGAACAGGGAGTCATGCCCTGTCAACTATATGCAGCCAGTAAGTAAAGGAAAATAGCATGAGCAGCTTGAGCAGTATCAGCTGATTTTATTTTTATCACTAGAGGATATATTTTACCTAAGCTCTTTGGTCCTCAGGAAATTTGATTACAAAAGTTTGTAGGAGAGCAGTGCATAAGCCTCTTCTGTTTGACAGCCACTTACCTCTGTCTTCCTAGAAAAGCATTACCAGAAATGTCCCAAAGTCATATGAAGATAAAGAGGTAATGGTAGGAGCTGTGGTTTTGTAGGAGCTGATTCCAGTGTCATGTGAGGGAACCATCAACAGACATTTCTCTAAAAATATGAATATTTGCCACAGAATTCACATTTGCAACTGCAGAGGTGACTCTGAGAGGAGGAGTATTTCTGACTGAAATACAGAAGATTTTTGTATATGTGTGCAACTTAAAGCTTTGTCTCTTAATAATTTAAACAGTTGCATTGCACATGCAGGCTCACGTTTGGAGTTCCAGTTCTGCCCATCTGTCTTTATCTGATCTGCTGTTGACTTTTTTCCTGGAATTTTTGAATGCAAGAGTTTAAAGAAGAAGGCTCATTATGAAGGCAGACTCATCAGAGAATCTTAAGCAAGAGTGTATATATACCTAAAGAGCTTGATTATAACTTTTGAAGTCCTTTGCTTTAAATGTTGGCTATTCCTTCTACAGTTTTAAGCAATCCTAATGGGGTGTTCTCCCCTAGCCCCAGGAAAAGTAGAAATATTGAGAACATTGAGTACTTTATTTCTTAGTAACAAGAAGCTTTACACCCGAATAGTTTTGTTAAATTTGTGCACAAATAAGTGCAGTCTTGACATTTCTTAGTCACTACAGATTCCAGCTGTAAATGAAAATGTGCACAGTCCTGGAAAGCATGTACTTAGTCCACTTTCACTGAAAACGGGTATTTCTGGGATGCTTGTCAAAGAGTTCCCAGCCCTTTGGAGCTGATTCCCTTTGATTCTTCTGTCTTGCTTTTCTGCCCTTAGCTTTTATGTCTTTTTAGAGAATTGACAGTTGTCATAGGTATAAAGAAAAGACTCATAAGCAGCAATAAGTTGGATTTTTGGTGTTACAGAATGTAAAATTAGTAGTTCTCCTGTCAAAGAAGAGCTTGTCTCCTCCTTTTGAGTGGTATTGACTGAAATATTTTATTCACTCCTGTTGAGTTCCTGGCTTCTGAATCAGAACGTTCCTGGTGATCTGACTAACCCCTTATCTTAATTTTGCAGGTTGAGTTGGCTTTGTGGGATACAGCAGGACAGGAAGACTACGATCGACTTAGACCGCTTTCCTATCCAGATACTGATGTTATACTTATGTGTTTTTCAATTGATAGTCCTGATAGTTTAGGTAAGTAGATCTCTAACTGAATCAGAACCACTTCTCTATATCAATAGAAATTTCCCCTTTGGAAATTGCACTGTAGAATATATTTTCCCTTAGGAGCTTTCCTAGTTTCAGAATTGGTGCTGGTTTGAATGTGTAGTTTTCAGACTTTAGGGAAAAAGCGATGCTGAGCATCATGAGAGCTGCAGCAGCACTCTGTGTTTGCCCAGATTGTAAAAATTCTCTTCCCTCTCCTTCCTTCCTGCTCACCAGTATGTGGGTGCCAGGGTCCCTGGGAGCTGCCAGGCAGCTTTCAGGTATGCAGCATCTAGAAGCCAGCACTCCTGAGCACTCCAGGTGTAGCTGCAGAATTGATATTTTGGCTGTAGTGCAAAAACTGGCTTCAAAATCCTTGTCTAAGTTGTTCCTTCAAGCAAGAAAATATGCCATAATATGTAATAGTGAATGTCTCTTCAAAAGCTGGATGGAATTTTAGGAAGATAAAAAGTGGTTATGCAGCCTGCAGGTACATCCTTTGGTGAATCTCAAATGTCTTAAGAGCTTATGAAAGCACAGACAGATGTTTTAGGCTGTTCAGCACTTCTTGCTATATAGAGTTTGTCAAGGTTTTGCTTTCAAAAGCCCACAAGTCCTCCTTTCACTGAAAAAATAAAGTCATGTAGGGATATGAGGAGGAGGTTGCTTGTATAGGAGAACAAATTAATTTGCTGCACATAGGGAGAAGTGGCAGATTGGAAATTATCCCAAGCCTTTGTTTCTGTGTATCTGTAATTAGTGTGTTGAAAAGTTCTGCTACAGTAAGGGGAGAGCTGAGAGGGGTTGTCTCGTGTTGGTTTAGGAAAAGAAGTGAGGTTAAAATGTAGGCTTCAGTGTTGTGCCCACCTCTAGCTTCTGGAGAGAAATGAAAGGTTTCTCTTGAAGCAAAATATTCCATAACTTTCCAGTCCAGAATTCTGCATGCTGTTCTTCTAAGTCCCTTGTTCTAACCCTTGTCAGGCAGCTCCTGAGAGAAACCAAGATGCTACATGTCCTTCAGCCTTCAAATTACCACAGACAGGCTTGTCTTTTTTTGGTAACACCAGAACAGCTCTACTTACTTCCTTATGAAGGGTAGAAAGAAGGGCATCAAGTGTTGATTATCAAGCTACAATGACTCAGGCAGCGTGTAAAAGCTTTAAAATAAAACTCCCCAGAAGTGGGGTACTGTACAGTCATGCCTCTGTTTATTTTTTTCCAGAAAACATCCCAGAGAAGTGGACCCCAGAGGTGAAGCATTTCTGCCCCAACGTGCCTATCATCCTGGTAGGAAACAAGAAGGACCTGAGGAATGACGAGCACACAAGACGAGAGCTGGCCAAAATGAAGCAGGCAGGTTCCTTTGGGAGTCTTACAATAAATGGCAAAAGTGTGTGGTGGTTGTAGCAGAGCATTAAACAGGCACCCACAGCTGGCTGCTGGTTTCTGTGGGCTGTGTGATCAACACCTACCTGTGGCAGACACCAGGACTGTTGCCTTTAACTGAGTGGGGATTTTCGTATTTGGAGATTTAGTTCTAGAAAAAGGCATCCTCAGCCATGAGAATGGCTATATTGGGTTACTAGTAGTCACCTCTCAGTGCTGGAGAGGTGGATCCCTGAGGTGGAAAGGAATTGATAGGAGTCATTAGCACATCAGTGCATGCACTCTGGAGCTGTTTTTTGTTTGGCGTGTCCAGGATGTGACAGCAAACACTTTTATTGTGGGTGTTCTGAGGTAATAACCACAGGTGCTGTTGCTCATTCCTGAGCCTATCACCAGGTTTCATTTTCTGGTTGAGCCTAAAACCCCCAGCCTGGGTATGGGACTGCAGATGCTCTGCTCTGTCCCAGAATTTTTGCACCTGTACCATAGTATTTGGGGGTTTTTATACAAAGACTAAGGCATTGATTTGGGGATTTGTTCATAGGCTTTTTTACAATGGTAGCAAAGAATTGCATAAATGTTTCATCAGAAATAGGCAATCGCTTGCTCAAGTTCCAAAAACTCTTGCAGCTTTCAAGCTCAGAGATGCCAGAAAAGTGATCGTGTCCTCTGGCATTGGATTTTTAACTAGCCAGTTCATTATGTGTACTTAATCCAGAAATTCCTTTGCATTTGTTGGGAAGCTGGGTGGTGGGAAGGGAAGGAGCAGTGTGGGTTTGGGCTGTTCTCACCTGCTGCTTTTGTGCTGTTCCAGGAGCCTGTCAAACCCGAGGAAGGCCGGGATATGGCAAACCGCATTGGTGCATTCGGGTACATGGAGTGTTCGGCAAAGACCAAAGACGGTGTGAGGGAGGTGTTTGAAATGGCCACTAGAGCTGCTTTGCAAGCCCGGCGTGGCAAGAAAAAGTCCGGGTGCCTTCTCTTATAAAGCGTGGCCAGAGGAAGATGGCCAAAGCAGCACCCTGCACTTGAGTAATTTTGAAGTGCTGTTTATTAATCTTAGTGTATGATTACTGGCCTTTTTCATTATCTATAATTTACTTAAGAGATTTAAAAATCGAGTCATCTTGCTACCAAGTATTTAGAAGCCAACCATGATTTTTATAACAATCTGCATCAAATTCATCCGTGCACCCAAGGTTAACCTCAACATTCCTCTAACAAACCTTCTCTGCACTCACAGGATATGCCAGGCGCTAATTGGAGACAATTCTCTTCTTTCTTCTCTCTAGAAAGAGAAAAAGCTGTCAACACAGAGGATTGGTCTGTAACTACTTTATAACTAACGTCCTATTTTAATTGAGTACAACCGTTACATGGCTGTATGGAATCGAGAGTAGCTTCAGTGCTATCACATTTAGGAAGATCTGATTTTCATGGCTTGGTGTAAAACAGTAGTTTGAAAATGTGATCACTCTGAAATGACCAAGTCCCATTCAGCTAAGGAAAAGTGAGGGTTCTGTGGTTTCATGTTAGTTACCTTTTAGTTACTGTGTAATTAGTGCCAGTTTAAATGTATGTTACCAAAAATAAATCTATTTACCCCAGCTTAGATGTAGTATTTTTTGTATAATTGGATTTCCTAATACTGTTACTTGTAACCTCTGCGTTAAGGTGTTCTGGGTTTTTTAAGAAACTGTATTTGAAAATAAAGTCCGGTGGAAAGCAGCTGATCCTCTTCCCCTGTTCATTTGTAAGAGTCTGACCCATTTGAATGATTTGAGTGGTCTGCACACCCAGGAGGAGTTTTTCCCATAACGTGCTGTAGGGATGAGAAAAGACAGCCTGCTCACACTCAAAGCTTCTGAACTGTTCAGTTGCCTTAAATTCATTGCTGGACCCAGTTTCAAAACTTAAAAAAAAAAAAAGAAACTTTTTGTGTAAGTTTGGTTACCATGTAGTGATCAGACTCCTAACCTGTGAACTTCTTGCTGTTCTGCAGCCAACTAAACTCTTTCTGTATTTTCATTTTTCCAAGAACTAATAGAATAAAGGCAGTTTTCTAAGCTCCCTGTATCCTGGTGTCTGTATTCCTCACTCTGGGTTTTTGTCCCAGCATCTGATGGCTTGAATTAGAAATACCATTTTTGATAAATCTGAGAGAGAATTTGCTGAGCAGTTGCAAGTGCTTTAATACTTATTTTTATTTCCCAGCAAGGGATGCCCATGTGCTGCTTACAGTGGTTTCCAAACACTTGCAGCAGAGCTGAGCAGTATCTCACCTGGCCCCACCAGTGAATAGCAAAGCTTTCCCAGGAGTTTTTGATACTCAGCAAGATGAGAGTGCATCAGTTGAGTTAGATTTGTCAGTCCTGAGCATGGGACTCGAGGAGCAGGATGAAGCTGTGTAGGAGGAAGGGAGGAGTAGATGCAGTGTTGCTGTGGGAGCATGTGGTGGTTTGCAGCAGCGGGGCTGCGCTGGAGCAGCAGCAGCAGAGGTTGCATGTGGCAGGGTGTTTGCCATGGCATTGCATGAGGGAATGCCTTCAAGCCCTGCAGCATGGGCTGGACTCGAGGTGTGGGCCCAGTGCTGCACCCATGCTGGAGAGTGGATTGTGCTGCTCCTGGGGAGGAAAGGCCAGGCAACAGCAGTGGGCATCTCCATGCTCACACTGGTATTTACAGCAGCTGCTGCTGAGCTGAGCCTCCTCACTGGGCTGGGTAGGAGGGAGTTCAGCTGCTGATGACAATCCATGTCTGAGCACCTGGCTGCATCCCATAATGGCATACAAAACACCCATGTCACTTCTTTTTTTTGGGACAGTTCCTGATTGCTTTTCCTGCAGCAAAGGAGAAACAGACCCAGCCGTAGGAGTGCCCTGTACCTCTGGTCCTTGTCCTTCCTCTTCAGCCATAGACATCTAGAGTGAATTGTCTGAGAATCCCAGTGGTGTCACCCACCCCACCCTTCCCTTCTTCCTCTCCTGGGTGTTTGTTCTCCCCTTGCAGGGTAACTGGGTTGAACAGAGCAGGAAGTTCTCAACTGCAGCCGTGGGGCTGCCAGGGAGAATTTAATTTGCTGGTCTGTTGACAAGTTTAGTTGCTCATTTGCAGTTCCCTTTTTTGAGGGGGTGTTGCAGTTGAGCAAATTTGGGGGGTTTCAGTCTTGAAAAGATGTGGGGTTGCAGTCTGCTATGGCCACAGAACAGCTCTTACAGGGGTTTGGAGTCAGGTTGCCTGTTCCTCAAAGCTCGTGGCTCTGTATCTGCTGCTGTTCTTCAACCCAGCAGTGACTGTTAGCCCAGTGAGACTAAGCTTTTGCTGACCTACACCATCATCTCAGTTATCAGTCAGCTTTCCTGCCTTTGAGGGCTGGCAGCCTGGCTCCTTCTGGGTTCCTGCCACATCTGTCACCTCTGGAAGCCACGTTTGCTCTGGATGAAACTGAGCTGAGGACAGAATGCCAGACCTGACCTGGGAAATGAAAGCTCAGCACTAATGGAGAGTGATCTAGGCAGGCAAGGAGCTGTGGAAGAGGCAGGGGAAAAGCGAGGAACCAAGTGTCAGCCCCCTGGCCAGGGGAGGGAGTTCAGTACCAGGAGCAGGGACATGATGTAAGCAGGAGGCCAGAAGGTGTGGGTTTGTGGCCTTTGTGTTTACTCACTGCTGTTAAACAGCAACTTTTTGACCATGTAGGGCAATTGTCACTTGACACACCGCCCAAAAGGGTCTCCTGAACCCACCTGGTCCCCCTGGAGCTTCTGGCACTCCTCCGGATCCCAGTTGTGTAAGCTGCACAGAATGTGTCCAGGCACAGGCCATAGCTCTGAGCCAACAAGGAAGTTCATTCCATGCCCTTAAAACTCGCACATGAAGGAAGGGAAAGCCCTAACCTGTGCTTCTCTGGGAAGGACAGAGCCCCAGAAGTAAACTCCCCTACTTCAGAGAAATTCCCTGGGACCAGACAGAGGAGTGAAGGTGCCAGTCTGAGGTCAAAAGTGGCAGCAAAGATGTGGCCCTGCCCTAGAGGTCACCCTGAAGGGAAATTCCTCTTCCTCCGGAACTGTGGCTTGCTGTGCCCAGGGGTGGGTGAGGTGGAGTCGATTGTAACCGTCAATTTATTCAAGAGCAAACATGGATCATGTGCTTCTGCTCATCAGCCATTTTCCAGCACTGATCTCTCTCAGGACACATGACATGGCTCCTGCGATTACTGCTGCAACACAGTGCAGGTCCCCAAAGATGCAAAATAATCAGGAAAGTCCCCAGAACTTGCCACAGCTGGGAACTGGAACTATTCCAGTTCCCAGTCACTGGGGCAGGTGCCAAGAGTGGCTCAAAGCAACCTCCCAGATCCTGCAGTCACCTGGGCACCCAGATCAGAGAGGCAGCATTATGTAGTGCCTGATAGTGACAGCTGGCATTTCGTGACAAGTCCCTGCTCCCAAGCATGAAAGAGAGCAGACAGCAAGGGGGAGGCTGAGCGCATCCCCCTGCACGGGGGCCCAGGCTGCCTTGGCTGGGGGCCAGGGCTGATAAGCAGCTGTCTGACCTTGAGCTGTTGTGAATGGAGCTCACTTGGTGCAAATGCTGGCAGGAGCCTCAGCAGGGGCTCCCTGCTTCCCCCTGGGAGCTGCACTGGAGCTGAGGCCCTGGCTCTTTGTTCCTGCCAGGCTGTGCTGCTTCACAGTCCGTCCACAGTTGGTCCAACCCATGGACATGGACACAAGGCCTGACCCTGACCTTCCTCTTCACAGGGTGCTCTGGAGGAGGGCAGAGGTTCATAGAGACCTGTGGAGGAACGGCTGGGCCACTTGCTTGGTGTGAGCACTAGAAACAGCCCAGTTCACTTAGGGCTGCCTTGAATCTGTGGGGAACAGAGCAGCCAATACTGCATGATGTAACACTCCTGCAAACAGACTGAAGCAGTTAGGCAAGAAATGGAACAGTAAAAGATGCGGAAAAGCAACCCCTGAAGTTGAAGAAGGAGCCTACTTCTCTTTATCTAGTGAGGATATACCAAACTAACCCTGTATGCAGACTTCACCAGCCTCAAAGAAGTGGAAAACATATAGGACTCTGAAGAAGGGAATTTGTTGCCCCTCTTTCTTGTGCCCCTCCCGTTCCTCTTCCTGATGCACAAGGTGAAGGTGTTTCTCTCCCTAAAGCTGTGCTCGGTCGCAGTGGTGTCCTCGGAGAATGCTGCAGCCGTGGTGCCACACTGTGACACCCCTGGACGCGGGTGGCCGTGTCACTACGAAGGCGTCTGGGAACCTTCTGAGACCACTCTGTGTTTTACTGCTTTTCCACAGCGTTTCCGAGGATCGGTGATACTTTCATGTTAAGCCGTGGGTTTGAAAGCCACCCCGCTCTGCGCATTTCACTGATCAAAGCCCAAGCCCTTCAGAGCCGGCCCGGGTATCGCCCCGCCAAGCCCAGGAGGCGCGGGCGGGCTGGGCGGGGGGGCGATACCCGGGTGGGGCAGCGCTCGGGAGCGGCGGGCGCCGGCTCGGGGCGGGGTCGGAGGCGGTTCCCGGCGGGACGGGGCGGGCGGAGCGCGGCGGCGGCGGGAGCGGGGCCGTTCCCCTGGCAGTGCGCACCATGGCGGCGGCAGCAGCGGTTGGGCGTGCGGCAGGGCTGGCGGGGCTGTCGGCGCGGCCCCTGGGCGCGGCGGAGCCGCTGTCGCTGGGCTCGCTGCAGGGCAAGGTGCTGCTGGTGGTCAATGTGGCGTCGCTCTGAGGCACGACCACGCGCGACTTCCTGCAGCTCAATGAGCTGCAGCAGCGCTACGGCCCTCGCGGGCTCCAGGTCCTCGGTTTCCCCTGCAACCAGTTCGGTCACCAGGTAGGGCCGGGGAGCGGGGCCGAGGAGCGGGGCCGGGGAGCGGGGCCGGGGAGCGGGGCCGGGAAGTGGGCAGGAGCGGCCCGCCCCGGCCGGGCTCTCACGGGCCGTGCTCGGGGTGGGTTTGTCTTTATTTCCTTAGGAAAACTGTACCAACGATGAGATCCTTCCCATGCTCGAGCACGTTCGTCCTGGCAAGGGGTACAAGCCCAATTTCATAATGTTCGAGAAGTGCGAGGTGAACGGGAAGAACACACACCCCCTCTTCACTTTCCTGAAAGAGGCGCTGCCCTTCCCGCATGATGACCCCTCCTCGCTGATGACCAACCCGCAGTATATCATCTGGTCCCCGGTCTGTCGCAATGACATCGCCTGGAACTTCGAGAAGTTCCTCATTGGCCCTGACGGCGTGCCCTTCAAACGCTACAGCCGGAGTTTCGAAACCATCAAGATCCAGGACGACATTGAGTTGCTTCTGCAGAAGGTTGCCTAGAAAGTTCTCTGCCCTTTGCTCTTGCTGCACACCTGCCTGTTTTTCTTGCAGGGAGCTGCTGCTCTGGCAGAAATTCCAATGTCTTGTGCAAGTTTTGCTTATGATAGTGCATCTTCTAAATCCTTGAAGTGTGCTTGATGTTTTCAAAAGTTACACGGGAATGTTTGGGAAACTATGCCAGGGCAAGCAGCTGTGTGTGTCAGTAGTTTACCGTGATTCTCTGAATAAAAAAATGTGTAGTTTCTTTAAGGCTGTGGCTTGATAAATCTTGGGTGAGTTGGGTTAAACATGGTAGTAGGTCTGTTACCTGTTCATCAGCCCGTGCTCACAGGGACAGACTTGGAGCACTCGAGCAGGGCCGTGCGGTCAGGCTGAACTAAACCGAGGGCATGAGCTCTGCAAGCTGTGAATCAGTACCTTGTCCTGCCCCACATGTAAGAAGCCTGGTAGAGTGGGAGGGCAGCAAGGAGCTGACAGACCTTGCCCCACTGCTCACTGGACTTCCCTTGAGGCTGCCCTGCAAAGGGAACACACTGGCACATGGCCAGAGGGTGATTTTACACTGGCTGATGAATTCCCAGTGTGGCTACCAGCAACAGGCCACAAACAGGCTAGTAAGTGCTGGGGCAGGAAGATAAGCAATCCTGCAGCCTGGGGAGACCCAGAGCAGGAGCAGCACCCACTGTCCCTCCCCTTGGCCCAGAGCCACTGGCCCCTCACTGGCTCCACCCCATTTTGCATCAGTGGCGGCCCAACACAGATCCTCGCATGCTTGCCCAGTCCTCCATGAGACCTGCAGCACCTTTGTGCATCCCCAGCACTGCAGGATGCAGGGAATCATGCGACAAACCAGTCTGTTCATGTATCCAGTGCAATACCACCCCATTCAACCACTTGGCTTACGTGCTGTGACTCAGAGTGTCCTTGTTTCCTTTTGGGCCCAGGAATTGTATATGACACTCCCAAAGTGTAGATGTGCCAGGAAATATTTCCTTTTTCTTTTCACTTCTTCCCTGTTTTGTGACTCCTGCCAACCATGGAGCTGAGAAGTACTTCATGAGAAATTGCTACAATTGTACTTAATGATCTTAGAGGTCTTTCCCAATCGTAATGATTCTATGATTCAGTAATAATTCTGACATATTGGCCCTGCTCAGCAATCCTGGTTTTACAGGCTGCTGCTAAACAGCTGGAATTATATGATTGGTTTCCTGTGGGAAATCAAATTTGGCACATGAGCCTGTGCCAAATTTCACCTGCCATCCTTCTGCCCAGTAGCTCAACTTCTACAGGAAAATTTTCACTCCTTAAATTGCTCTGTGAGCACATTTTCCTTACAAGCCAGTCCTCACAAGGCCTTGTAGCACTGAGTATAAACTTGCTGTGGGACTGAGGAGTCCTAACCCAGACTAGAAACTTGGGCTCTCCAAAGGAACGCATAACACTTTCAAACATTAATGCACTGTTTTCATAATAAAAACTCAGGATTCGAGGATTTGGTGGGGTTTTCTTCTTGTTTGTATCTTTTCACTTCACAAATTCACAGTTGCTTTGTTACTTTACCTATATCCAAGGATCTCTCAAGGTTGAGGAGAGACTGGGTAAATCCTCCAGCCAGCACCACCCTGCTTGCTGCTACCCCTGAGTCATTGAGCTTTGAACTCAGATTGCACAATCCTTACCGGGCTATTTCTTAAATCCCGGAACAGCTTCATAGAAAAAAACAGGATGTTTTCAGCAGCTATTTAAGCTTTGCAGCAGATGATGCATGGTGCAGGGGATTATTTTTTCAGTTAGTTCTACTTCCGTCATTAATACAGGATGTTGAACTAGATGGAGTACACTGGATCATGAGCAGCAGAAACTCAGGGCACTGAAAAATCTTTCTCAATGTGAGCTGTGACACTTCCTCATTCCTGACTTACCAAACTTGAGCCGTTTGAGTGGGGCCTGCTCTGTTCCTAACCAGCCTCTGGCTCTGGTCAAGGCCCACAATTACAGGGAGCAGACCCCAACACCTGCTGCAGTTCCAGCCTGCCAAAATGGGTCTCTCACCGAGCCTGCTGGTCAGAAAGGCACCTTGCACTGTGCTTATTCTGTGCCTATGGCCAAGGGATTTATTTACCTTCTGACTGCTGGGGCTGTGCTAGCAGAAAAACCAACAGGTCCAGAACAGCTCCAGCCATGCCAGAAGCAGTACAGTGATGTGATTCCAGGCCAAAAATGAGCCATGCCAGCAGGAAAATGAACAATCCCCGTGTAAGCACACCAGCAGGAACTCTGCAGCATGGCTGAAAGCTGCCCAGCCTTGTTATTGCCAGTCTCATTTCAGCATTCCCTGAAGCAGCTGGCTCTGGGGTCCAGTGGGCTGCGGCACAGAGGGCACCAGCTGGAGCTCTCTGGCAGTGACAGGGACAGTGGAGCACGGTCCCCACACAGGATCTCACACCCAAACCTTGGCTGGTGTTGTGATAGAGGAGGTGAACATTTCACCACAGGCAGCAGCTCTTGTGATGAGGGGAGGCATGAAGAATCCCAGGCGATTCCTCAGGGATTATAAACCAGCCCAGTTCTATTTCTGTAATTCCAGAGAGAAACAGACTGACTCAGAGGGAAACCTTAAAATAAATACTACTTTAGCACAATTGGTTGCTTCTGTGGCTTGAGAATGTTGTCCTTTCAACATCTCCTGTCTGTCACATGTACACTCCTACACTATACTTTAATTGCAAACATTTAATTCCTCTGTCAGTGTTCCTGCTTTTCCATTCTTCTGCATATCAAAGTTTCATGTATTCTCTCCTTCCCTGAAAGTGTTTGTCCCCTACTTGTCCCCCCTCCAAGTGATTTATTTCTTCCCCTCTTTAGCTGCTGATAGTTACTGCCAACTTCTTCAATCTTTAAACAAGTCCAAATATTTGAAGCTGTCAGGAGTGTCTACTAGTTCCAAGAAAAATTATCCTTTCTGGTTCTTTCTCCCTCTCCCAGATTCCCTAGTGTTCTGCCCACCAAACCCTGGGCTATCTGCTGAAATCCTGGCTGATGAGGTATGGTGTTCAGAAATGTGTACTCAACAGAAGTGCCATCAGCCCGAGTTTGAGACCTTTCTTACTCAGCCTGTACAAGGTTCTTTCTGCTATTTAAATTCCCTTTCTCCTCAGCACCTTTCAGTCACTGTGTTTGATCATTGCTACCATAAGGCAGGCTGGGAACACCTGCCTCCAGTCCTGCGGTACTTGAGGGGGCTTTGCTGCTGTCAGTGCCCCTTTCACACACATTGGGATGAGCTGGAGATCAGGGCAGAAGTCAGTGGCTGAAAGTGCTTGAGGAGACAGGAACACAGACACCTCTGTCTACAGTGAAACTGTCACAATGTAATTTTCTTGCACTGAATAGGAAAGCTTTCAATTAAACCATTTAATTGTTTACCACACTTTCTATGAGGAGTCAGTAATTCATTAGCAGAGTGAGGTCAGCCACACAAGCACTATCTCAGAATAGCTGACTCATTTTAAAAACACACCCAGCCTTGCCATAATAGGGTGTGTTAGACCCCGAAGGGGGCCCGCCCTCTGAGAAAAAACTGAAGTAACAACACTCAACTCTTACTGGAAGGAGAAAATGCTCCTTTAAGTGTTAACTGAATGCACTTGCCCTGCTGTCAGGAACATAAAAGCTTTTATCACGTTACCCTGGTTGCTGCAGCAGTGCCAGGCTGGCAGATCCCACCTGCCCATGGTGCTGCCAGAATGCTCCTGGCACAGGCAGTCACAGCAGTCCCACATCACCCTTGCTTTTTTCTTTTCACATAAGGCAAAGGGATCTCTTTGGTGCATCCGTTTTAAGGCAGATTTTTTAAATTCTTCCTAAGACGCCCCATTCTCAAGGACAGGCTCCCTGAATAGCACAGGACTCAAGGGATCAATGCCTAAATCTCCTCGAGCAGCTCTCTCCTGAGACAATACCCAAACTCCTGAGCCCTCACACACACCACGTGTCCCATTTATTCCCGTAACAATTTGAAGTCCAACGCCCTCACCACTGTGCTCCACTGGAGAAAATGGAACGCCTAAAACTGAAACCACAGTCCAACCAAATGGTTCTGCCACCTGTTACGTCAGAGACTACCCTGAGAGAGAGAAAAATAAAATCTATGAAGAACTAAAGCTTTCAGCTTGGGTTCGATATTCACTAAGCCACAATTTGAGGAGGAGACTCTTGGTGAGAAAGTGAAGTACACAGTGTCCAGCCAAGAGCAGTGGATTGGCAGGAACCACCCTGAGCAGGTTTGGGGAAGGCCGGGCTGGTGCTGCTGCAGAGGCGGAAGGAAAAGTGTTCGCAGAAGTGTTTTTATCTGAGGCGGAAGGAAAAGTGTTCGCAGAAGTGTTTTTATCTGAGGACTTACATAGGCCGGCCCGGGAGCCCTCTCGAACACGAAGGCCCCTCGAGGACACAGTCCAACCCCACAGGGGTGAGTGCTCCTGCTCCAGGGGCTCTCCCTGCAGCCCCCGTAAGGACGCTCAACGCCGCAAGCACGCCCGCGCCCAAGCGCCCTCACGGTGCCACCGCAAGATGGCGGCCGCCTCCATGGCGCGCGGCCCCGCCCACCTCGAGCGGAGCGCGCGCGGGCGGGGCGGGTCCCTCCCACTCGCCCAGCGCGTGCCCGCCCGCGCGCTCGCGCGCGCTCCGACCTCCGCCCGCGCCGGGTCTCGCGCACGGACATGGCGGCGGCCGCGGCCGGTGGGGAACGGGCCCGGCCGGACCCGGCCGAGCAGCGGGCAGAGCTGGGGCCGCTCCTGGCCACGGCCCTCCGGCCCGGCGAGTCCTGGTGAGCACACCCGCACCTCCTCTCCCTCCCCGTCCCCTTCCCCTGCGGGCGGTGGGGCCTTCGGGCCGGGCCGGGCCGCGCCGCCGCTGAGGGGCCGCGCCGGGCGGTGCCATATGTTGTAGGTACCTGGTAGAGAGTCGGTGGTTCAAACAGTGGAAGAAGTATGTGGGCTTCGACAGCTGGGACATGTTCGGCGCCGGCGATCCCAACCTCTTCCCGGGCCCCGTCGACAACGCGGGCCTGTTCCCGGGGCCCATCGACAACTCGGGCCTGTTCGGCGGTGAGTGCTGCGGGCAGCGGGGCCGCGGCTCGGGCTGGGCCGGGGAACTTCCCTGCGCTGCTTTCGCTTTCCAAGCCGAGTGCTAGAGAGGGCACGCGGCCGCACCGCCCTGTACCTGAAGAGACTGGCTGGGCTCTGCTTGCCTGGGAATGCTGGTGTTTCTTGGTGTCCTGGCAGTACGTGTGTGGGTCTGGAGAAGAAAAGGTGCTGTTTGATGTCCTGCTCTCTGCCGTCTGTCCCTTTTTAGATCCAGAAACTCAGAGTTTAAAAGAACACCTCATTGATGAGCTGGATTACGTGCTGGTGCCCACCGAAGCCTGGAACAAGCTAGTAGCGTGGTATGGCTGCATAGACGGGCAGCAGCCTATTGTGAGGAAAGTAAGTACGGCTGAATCAACTTCTCTTCCTCCTGGTTTCATCTTTTGATCTCCATCAAACTTAAACATTTTGCCAGATGTCAGCTAAGAGACAGGATTCTCAGCAGCTCTTTGGAGGTAATAACGTGATGTCTTTTTGCCTTGTCTGAAAGAACAACTTGCCTGTATTTCAGCCAAAATGCCTGAATGTTCAGGGGTTCTGAGTTGATAGTTTGTTTGGGGCAAGAACCCTGAACCTTGCTCAGGTTATGATTCTTTGGACTAGTACAGTGCTTTTGTATTGCATGGAATAGTTTGTACTTTGTGGACAAGTGTAAGTTGTTGGTCAAACTTGTATATCGTCCAGAACAGAATGTGTCTTTTAGTACAGATGGATTAGGGGCTTCCTTTGAAGTCTAAGGTGATTCTTGTTTTCTCTTCCAAAATTGTGTGATTCTAAAATCTTGATAAAGAGATGGATATATAGTTTTGTCCTGTAAGTCATCTTTTTGATGCATGTATGCATTCTGAGTATGTAACCTGTTCTGGAAGGTGAAACTGGCAAGTGTTTTTGTTTGTGATTTTTTGTTTGTTTGTTTGTTTTTTTAAATGTGTATAGGTAAAAAGTTTTTTGTTTTTATTTTAGTCTTAGGCTATTTTACTGACTAAATTGAACAATGCCAGCCTGTGGAGTTCATTAAAAGATTAATCACTACACCAAGTGTTGATATAATGTACAGAATTAACATCACTCATGTTAAAGCAGCATTACGTTGTAAGTAAGGGTTACTCCAAGGTGTGCAAGACCTAGGAAAGTGTGGCACCAGGAAGTGCTAATCAGTGGTACTGGAATGTTGTCATCCAGTGTGGGCTAGAAATTGCATGTAGTAAGAAATTCTGATGTCTTCAGGACTGGTGAGTGAACCCAGGATCACCAGGTGACCTCAGGTTCACTCAGCTGAGTAGACAGAACTCGCATGGAAGCAAGAAATAGGAGAGTAGAAAATAATTACAGCATGTAAAGGAGATGTGGTTTTAGAGAAACATGTAACATCTTGAGGAATTGCAAGTCTGTGCTGAGAGGGAGAACTGGTACTGTTACTGATCAGTGCCTCTCCAAGTGAGGGACCTTTCCTTCATGTACTGGCTGCTTGCTTTCACAAAACCTGGCATGTTGTTGCATGCTCCCTTTTCTGAAAAAATTTTGAAAGTTGACAAGCGATTTGGGAGCTGTTGGGGAAACACTTGTGCTTAGCTGCATGAGCCTTCTTCTGTTGTGGTATCTGATGCTGCTTTCAGTGGTGCAGTGACCAAGGAGGCAGAGCTTGGAGCTTGTGCTGGTTTACAGACCTAACATGCCGGGTTATTCTGGGTCTAGTTAAGAGTAAATTTCTAAAGTTTTGAATTGCTGTGAAGTGGTCAGTGTTTGTTGTTAACCTGGTGACTGAAGAGGGGGTTTATATTTTAGAAGATGCTAAAGTATAGCAGAATAGTAGGTTTGTGGGATGTAACAGCCTCTTACAGTGGGTCAGTGAGACACAGAAGCTGCACTGCCGCACCTGAGTAGAATGTGGGCTGGATCTGGTTACAGTATTCCCGAGATAGCATTGAAAGTCAAGCACTTAAACTTGTGGTCCTTGAATGCTTTAAGACTTTTCCTAAAGATGGATCAAGTGTAATTCATACATTTAAATATCCATAAAAGTAGGATCTGGGAAGTGATTTTCAGGCATCTTTATGGTTTTGAAAGATATTTCTTCCATCTCAGTGTTTGACTGTCAGAGCCAAGTACAGGGGGATTAGGCTAGATTTGTGGTTCAGGTTTCTTTTGATAGTCTCAAACCATATTTTTGGGCAGTCATCTATAGAGTCCCACTGGAAGGTGCATTGATGTGCTTCCTCAGCGAGTGAGTTGTGCTGAGATCGCTGTCCAGTGGCATGACCTGAATTGTACTTTGGCAGAGAACAAGGAAGCTGCTCAGATGCAGTTTAAAAGACATCTGCAGGTGATTAGAGACTCCATTCCTCCATCCTAATGGACACAATGATCTGATCAGCAACTTATTTTCCTCAGAAACTCAGGAAAGATTTCTTTTAATTTCTGAATATGGCTCTTATTTGTTTCTAACTACGGAGTACTGGAGAACAGGAAGTCACATTTAGTGACATTTATTCTAAAAAATAAGTGGAAAACTTTTGACTTGGTTTCATTTCTTTCTTAAAAAGAAGTCTGTCTGTCAAGAAGCTGTTTAAACAGGGAGCTTTACTTTCTGTTGTAACAGCAAAGTACTGAAGATCTTTCTGAATGTATTTTTTAATTATTTACCTATAAAGCCCCTTGCATATCTAATACAACCTTCTAAAAGCAATAACCCTCAGAAGATGGAAGTATAATTTAGTGGAATTGTCACTATAAGTCCAGGTCTTAATTCTTTGTTTCTTTCCAAAGCTGGGTAGCTTTTTCTGTAAAATGTTAGGTGTAGGTCATACCAAGTCTGGTGTCACATGAATAGAAAGGAATATTTCACTTGGAAGGGACTTAATCCTCTGGTCCAACTGCCTGACCAATTCAGGTCTGACTGAAAGTTAAAGCAAATAAAGGGCATTGTCCAAATGCCGTTCACTGTTACTCTTAAAAATTATACCAGCTTTTTCAATGAAATATGGTCTCAGTTTCAGAGGCTTTGTAGCTGCCAAGCACTCTGGAAAGAATTGAGGTGTGGGGTTTTCTTTTTTTTCTTACTCCTCCTGTTACATTGCAATTGTCTCATAACTGGCCTGTGAAATGTGCTTTTCTTTCCGGTATAATGTGTTTTATGATCTGTAGGTGAAGAATGGTGCCCAGTTTTAGGGAAGCGTTTTTAAAAATATGCTGGAAGTTAGTGGCATGAGTAAATGTAGCTATTGGAATATTCTCTCAAATGCAGAATTGATTTGAAAAGTACTCTGAAATAAAGCAGTGTCATCAAAACAACTTCAGAGGTACTTTTCTGTTTTTGCTAGGAGAGAGCAATGAGGCAGATTCTGTGTACTGTGCAGAAGAATAATTAATGCTTTGGTTTGCTCTCTCCTGATTGAAGAGATTTTGCTCCAGTGTTCTAGCCTGGTTTCCTTCTTTTTACAAAACTTAGCCAAAGACTAGAGGCAAAAGGTAATTTTCTTCCAGAATGTTTTGTGCTATGAAATATTTTTCATGAGGAGTTAGCTGTCACTGTCAGTTCAACTGTGATGATGGACCTCTGGAATTTTGCCCTGTGGAAGGAAAGCACTGGGATTTCCTGTTTTAAAAACCAAACAAAACCTCCCAAACAAGCTGGTGACTGAATCTAGGAGCGAGTCTAGGTGTTCAGTTTATGGCTTGGCTCTCAGTACTCCAAAAGGCTCACAGTATTTATAACTGTGTACTTCAGAGGGCTGCTCAGTATTGCAGCTTTGTGTTGCTTTGTTCCTTGTGTGCAGGTGGTGGAGTATGGGCTGTTTGTGAAGCACTATAAGGTTGAGGTTTATCTCCTGGAGCTGAAGCTGTGCGAGAGCAGCGATCCTGACAATGTCATCAGCTGCCACTTCAGCAAGGCAGATACTGTTGGTGAGTAGTTTTCTGATAGGTGAAGCTGTGCTCTGAGGCTGTCTCAAGAGATAATCTGTGCCCTCCAGAACCTCCAGACTGGAGCAAATCTGACTTTATTCTCTTTCTCATTGCTGTATTTTTCACATGTAAAAATGCTGAATGTCAGCTGTCCTGTATCTATATCACTAAACTGAAGAAAGTATCTGTCATGGTTTGACACTGGCCAAATGCCAGGCACCCACAAAAACTGCTCATTCACCCTCCCCTGCCACAGCTGGGCAGAGGAGAGAAAAAAAAATTAACAAAGGGTTCGTAAGTTGAGTTAAGGACTTGGAGAAAACACTTCAAGGGCAAAACAGGCTCAACTTAGAGGTATAAAGTCAGTTTATTACTAACAGTGTCAGAGGAGGATAATGAGAAGTAAAAAGAAGCCCTTAAAAACACCTTTTCTTCCCCCAACCCATCCCTCCTTCCCATGACAGCGCAAGGAGGCAGGGCATGGGGGTTTTGGTCAGTTCATCACCCGAGGTTTTCTTCTGCTGCTCAGGGAGAGGAGTCCTTCCCCCTTGAGACCATGGGGTCCCTCCCACGGGTGACAGTTCTCTGTGAACTTCTCCAGTGTGGTTCCAATCTCACATGCAGCAGTCCTCCCAAAACTCCTGTGACGTGGGTCTCTCTTTCCATGGGGTACAATCCTCCAAGGACAGGCTGCTCCAGCCTGGAAGCAGGGCCCTCTCTCTCCACTGGGTCTCCCACTGGATCACAGCCTCCTCCAGGCATCCCCCTGCTCCAGCATGGGCACCTCTCCCCGGGGCTGTGGGTGGATCTCTGCATCCCCCGTGGATCCCCATGGGCTGCAGGGGCACAGCTGCTGCACCGTGGTCTCACCATTGGCTGCAGAGGAATCTCAGCTCCGGCACCTGGAGCAGCTCCTGCCCCTCCTGTGCCACTGACCTTGGTGTCTCCATGTTGTTTCCCTCACATGTTCTCACCTCCTCATCTTCTCTGACGAGGAAAAAGCTGTGCAGTTTGTTTTGATTTCCTTCTTAAATATGTTATCACAGAGCTGTTACCACCCTCTCTAATTGGCCCAGCCTTGGCCAGCAGCACGTCCATCTTCAGAGCCATCAGGGATTGGCTCTGCTGGAAGCTTCCAGCAGCTCCTCACAGGAGACACCATTGTGTCCCCCCCAGTACCAAAGACCGCGCTGTGCAAAACCAACACAGCATCTTTATGGGTAACTTGACAGTGGTAACTGAAAACTTGAACATGTGTTTTTAGGTGAAGAGAAGTTGACCTTTGGGCAGAAAGTTCTCAAAGTGTTCTGCATGTTACTGGTTTGAGGCCTTGACAGACAAATACATGACTGAAAATAGAAGCTTTTCGTTCTTTCGGACTTAATATTAGACAAACTATATGAGCAATTATAACTTCTATAATATTTTTTTTCTACTTGAAGGAAGGATAAGTGATGTACCTGCTTGATGAATGATTGTCTTAGTGTTTTTTCAAAAACACTAATGTTTTAGGAATTTTGGTGTTTTTCCTTTCTCCTGAACAGCTACCATCGAGAAAGAAATGAGAAAACTATTCAGTATCCCAGCTGAGAAGGAAACCAGGCTATGGAACAGGTATATGAGTAACACTTATGAGCAACTCAGCAAGCTGGATAGCACAGTGCAAGATGCAGGCCTCTATCAGGGTCAGGTAAGGGACATAACTTTTTCTCTCTCTCTCTCTTTTTTTTTTTTTAATGTAGTGCTTTTGCTGATGTGTATTTTTTTCACTTGCTTTTATGTACTTTGAGCAAACATTGACAATGGGATTTGCTAATGCTTTTGCAATATGTGTAACAGACTTGCAGTTACCTTTATTACCTGCACTCTCTTTCAGGTTGTTTTAATAGAAGTGAAAAATGAAGATGGCACGTGGCCTGGACAGCATTGCCTGGCAAAGTAAGCAAGCATGTTCTAAAGGTTTCTGTTATTTTGTACAGCTTGTTTGCTAGGCTTTAGTGACCACATATTCTCTGTGAAAGTCTAGTTATCACTGGCTGTTGTGGCTTGCTTTGTTTTGGTTATTTTGAAGGAGAGAAAAATCTCAGATATAAATATTCCTCAGTGGTTCTGCTGTTGGTTTCTTTTCTTAGAAGAGTGTTTTAAAGCCTGTTTCAAACAGGTTATTTGAGGATTAAATAGTTTAGGGTTTCTATAGTGCTTAAGGGACAAAAGTGCTATTTGCATTGAACTAGTCTGCTTAAAAAGCTACCTCTGCACACTGCACAGTGAAACAAATAATCTGTCCTTTGCTGTTGTAGAACAGCAAGGATCTTGGAGTGTATTCCAAACCTGCCAGTAGTGAATGCTCAGAGTTCTGGTTGTTCCCCCTTGAAAAGGGTATAGAAATAGCTCACAAACACCCCTCCTGCCACAAGAGACAGTTAAAGAAGCCTGTAAATGTGACACAGATTCTTTCAGTGCTGTCTGATTTAGAGAAGGGATGGGTAATTGCAGGGCTTGGTGAAATATTATGTATATGGAGTGAAGGGTGTAGAATGACAATTGCTTGCAGTGATGAGGAACTGCTCATATCAAAAGTAGAATTTGATGGCCTTCCCTGTTTGCTGCCTACTTGGTTCCATCCCAGGGGCCATCAGACTTGACATTGATAAAGAAAATACTTTTCTGTACAATACAGTTAACTTACAGAACTTGATGCCAAGTGATATCATCTGAAATCAAGATACACCAGTGTTAAACTTGAAGAGTTGATCAGCTAGGGCAGTGAAACTTATTTTGAAACAGTACTTTGAGAGATGATGCTGTGTAAATGAATCAGGAGAATGCCCATGGGATTACATGAACTTTCTGTAGGAGTGTCATGCGAAAAGCAACTGAACATTCATATCATGTACCTGGCTGACAGTGAGTATGGGAGAGGCAGCTGTGCAAGACCAGGTCATAGCCTTTTGTTTCCACAGGAAGCAAAGCTAAAAAGGAGCTGTGTAGCATTCTCAGGCCTCTGGGTAGTCCTTTGTCAGCAGCTAGTCTGATAATGTAAAGGCTTTGCTATGACCTCTAGTGATAGATAAATGAAAGTGGGTATGTAGATTGGTATTTTCTAATGACATAGAAAGATTTACTTATTATAGCGTGAAACTTGTGAAATTGATTTGATGCTGATAATGGTGGCTGAAAGAATTGTATTAAGTGATACAAGGATTATTTGTTCTTTTGTACTGTGTCTCGTGCTTCATCATATCCCAGCAAACTTTTGCTTTAGTGCTCTATTTCTCAGCTCCAGAAAATACCTGGGAAACTTAATATTTGGAGGTTTTTTTCTGGGCTGCATCAGTTTATTACTGAAAGCTTATGAGGGACTTTCTCCCAAATTAGAGTTTTCATGACATAAACCAAACAGGATGTAGATATCTCTGCTGTTGATAGAGAAATGGTGAGCACCTGCATCACTGACCAAGTGCCAAAAGAGGTTCTGGAAAGCTGGCAGTTCATATTCTTCCTACTTGCAGAGCATGTGTGCAGAGTGACTGTGGGGTGGGTGGTTCTGTGTCATGAGGATTTTTCCCCACCATTTGGTGCTTGTCAGAGGCACTGGCCCCCTACCAGAGGAGATAGCTTTTAGGTTTGGCAGATGTCTTTGTGTTTCCCCAGCCATTAATCTGGCTGACATTTTACAGGAAAAACGCTCTAAAACTTTACAGCAGTCCTTTGGTGATATAGTCAGCCTATGCTTGGCTACTGCTGTTTGTTAGTTTGCTGCTCTCTAAATAACAAAATACTTTTCTTCTTACTGTAGTTTGAAACTGCTTTTACTTCTAGGCAAAGTTTCTTAAGAGAGAATGGATTATACTTAATCTAGGAATTTCAAAATTAGAGGCATACTTTGTTTCTGAAGGGAGATTGTATCAGTGACTCTATGGAATTCAGTACTCTATTTTGGGAGTCTTGTAACAATTTAAAAGTCCTGAACTAGCAGAATTCCATTTCAGCCCTAGCACACTTTTTTTTTTTATCCTGGATATAATTTTCATAGCAAAAGCAAACAAGAAGTTGTGTTAGTTCTTTAAAAATAATACTTTTTTTGTCAGGTATTGTATTTGAAAACTGGAGTGAGGTTGTGTTTAGTGTCTGCCTGGTAGCTATCTATCTCCCTTTGCAGTATGCAGCAGTAAAATACCTTTTGGTTCTCTGGTTTGAGCTAGAATTTTCCTGCTGTTTCCTCTTCGAGCTCCTCTGTTTACTCGTGGCACTGTGTGTGGCTGACACTGTGATTTCAGAGGACCCCTTCAGCAACTGGGCTAAATATTTTGTGTGCAGATCTTGATTCCGTGACTTTGAAGTGCTTGAGTTAGGCAGCAGATGCCAGGCTTGCAGAGGAGCCCTGAGGATGTAACAGAAGTTCTGTAGGCTTTTGCATGTAACAACTTTCTAAATGAGCATCCATTACATCCTCTGCTTTGTCAGTTGAATAAAATCCCAGCTAATCTGGCTCTGATGAAAACTTTTTGTCACAAAATTACTATTTTATTATTGGTTCTGTAAAAAAGGACTGACTCTTCTTCACTCTGCTCTGAAGGTGGCCTCAGCTGAATTGAAACACTTTTTCTGTGTCTTTCAACCACTTGAAAGCCTTTTACAA
The DNA here is from genome assembly GCA_017589585.1 of Phylloscopus whistleri. NCBI lineage: Eukaryota > Metazoa > Chordata > Aves > Passeriformes > Phylloscopidae > Phylloscopus > Phylloscopus whistleri. The sequence goes on along the minus strand of JADMLD010001393.1, from coordinate 5,843,008 downwards.
TATTTTTTCAAGCTGTTTAGTTTAGGAGGGTTTTTTTTACTTAACAGCCATAGGGATTCAGAGCGGTTTGATTTTATCCTCTTTGTCCTGTTAAGTCTCCAGATTTCTTCTCACTTGCCATTTGTGAGGGTTTTTGACAGTTTTTGTAGCAAGACATGAAGCAACTGTCTTTGCCTGCAGATGGGGACAATGTGCTTCAGTATTGTGAAGATGAAGTTGTGTTTCAGTTGTAGAGTAGACCAGAACATTTTGGAAGGTTCCAAGTCACAAATTTCAAAGATGAAATAACTTTATTCTCTTACTGCAGAGCAAGGTCTGGGGCCTCCATTTCTGAGGGAGCAGAAGTCACATACTGTCAGAGAGATGGCAGTAGAGGGGGCAGATGCCTTTGATCAGTCAGAGTCTGCACATTCCACAGAAACCCTTTTTGTGGCATTGGGGATAAATATTTGTCATCCAGGTCTTCTGTTGTCACCTTTGTGTGTGAATGAGGCAGTCCTGAGAGCCTGCAGTACTGTGAGGTCATTAACAATCATTTTCCAGGCTTAAAGTGGGAAGCTTTCAGGAGAAAAATGTTTTTCTTAGCTGCTCTCTGTGCCCTTCACCTGGAATCAATGACTGCCTTTGTGAGCATCTTGTGAAATGAGAGGAAGTAGCTGTCCTTAGGAAATCCTTTCTTCAGCAGTTACACATAGATGAGTAACTTCTAAAATGTAGGAATAGGTAGAATTCTTTATCTTCCCAAATATATTTGATTTCTGTTTTTTTTAATCTCACATGGAAAGCTGTTAACCTCTCTTGTTTTGCTACTTACATGAACCTTCCCAATTTTCTAGCTGGAATTTGCTCAAGATCCTGGATGACTTTGTGGGTAGACTTTTCCCCACTCTGGGGAAGACACTGTGACTTGTGTCTTACCTTTGCTTTCTGATCTGTTTTTTATCTTCCTTTGTAATTCTTAGCTTTTTTTTTTTTTTGTGTAGGGTGTTGTTGAAGTACTTGGAACTCTTTAGTTGCCATGTGACTCTTGGTGAAACACTGTCTCTATGCGTCTGTTGGAAATCTTGAAATCCCTTAGGAGGTTGTCCCCCTTTTCCTTTTTCACCAGTAGATTATCTTCATATGATTTTCTGAATTTCTCTGTTCTCTCTCTGGGAGATGGAACATGTCAAGCAGAGATTCCCAGTTCTCAAGTCTAGCATTTTCTAGATTGCTCCCCTTTGCTTCTAGATAATTCACTACCTCAATCTTTTAAAATGTGTTCTTAAAGGATTTACATGCTGTTACCTGAATTGTTTTATTCTTGACCCTAGAAACCCACTCATATGAGCATGAGTCTGATAATTGTTGTATAGTCTAGACTTTCTGTTTTCCTATTGATATTTGGTGTCCAGGTAATCTTGAAGTTCCACCTCCAACATGTAATGACAGAATGTTGTGTATTGTCCCAGAAATGTTTCTCTCAGTTATTCTGGTAGATCTCATTCTTTCTAGGATACTTTCCAGTATACTTTTTTGTTGTGCTGGCTGATGAGATTTTTTTTAGCATGCTTCAGGTTTTGACTGTGTTTGGGGTTTTCCAGCGTCATCTGGAAGCTCCTCTTGTAAATTGTTTACTGCAGTATTTATTTTACTGCTATTATATTTCCAAACTGTTGAGGCTGTCCAGGTGTTCTGCCTTGTCATAGCCATTATGGCTTGTTCATTGTTGTATAGTTCTTTTCCTCATAGAGGTTTTCCAGCACATTTTTTTTAGTACCATCCGAACTATGAATAGGCATTTTTAGTTTGTATCATTTGAAAATGAGGACCACAATAAAAAAGAATAAGTGGACAAGCTTGAGAGCTTGAGAGCCCTGTCCTCTGCTGGCTCTCTGCTCTGTTTTGGTGGTATTAGCCGCTGTTGTGTGGCTGTTGGTGTCCTGCACCTTTTTGCTTTTGGTTTTGTGTGTAATCTCTCCAGAGATGGAGAGATTAGACTAAATCCCCGTCAACTCTTACTATAGAGAAATTAATTAGTGTCAAAATTAATACTATCTTGTGTTTTGCTTTTTTTTTAATGGAACTGTCTATGACAGGACACTGTTAAATTTTAGTGCCTTGTTAGTTATCTTCTTTCTGATTAATGTTGTGTTTGAATAGATGGTCTGAGTTTCAGGTAGAGAAGGACTCTGACCTGGTCACTTTTAAATGCAGGCAGAGTGTTTTGGGGTCTTAAGATTTGGGGGGTTTTGCTTGCTTGTTTCAAGGTGGTTTACTCATAAAATTAAAGCTTGCTTCACTCTCACTCACACTGTCTGAATTGCTGCTTATTTCTGTCTGGGACCCAGATTTGCCTTTAAGCAATAATTATTGCTCCTACTTCTGGTACTTTTTTCCTGATGTTTCTGTTCCAAACAGTTGTTTGGAAATGTGATCAAACAGATCAAAGCAGTAAATTCTGTGTGGGGTAACTAACTGTAGCTCAGCAAGACCTTGGAGTTTTGTGGGAGGTGGGGCTGGGGATAAAAAAAAAGTAGTAGCATTGTTTCTACTTCTTTTTCCTTCCTCCCAGATCAAGCACTGCAACTAGCAGAAACTTTACTACCTCTTCAAAATCATCAGCAAGTTCTTATTCCTCAGTGTCTGCCACTTCTGTCATTACTAACGGTGATAGCAGTAACTCCTATGGACTGAACAGCTCCCACCTGGGCAGGGGGTAAGAGCAGGAACGTTCTTTTTGTTTTGTTACCCTTCATGTGAGTATCCCATGCATCCTTGCCTGTATAGAAAAAGAGTGTGATGGTGCCCTAGAGGAGTTCTACTACTCTTGTGTATCTGTTTATCAAACTTTGCTTTTTGCAACCACTGCCTTCTGCTGTTCCTTGCTCACTTGCAAAAGTAGTGCATGTTCCAGAGCTTTCTAATTGCCAGAGCATTGCCTGTTTTTTGAGGTGACTCAGAGCATGAGGGAAGGGATTATATTCTTCTGTCTATCTGCCATTGTGGTAGGAGCCTTTCCAGGTACAGATTGTAATTTTCTTATTATTTCTTGAAGTGTATTATACAGACTTGCTGCATTAGGATAGTGTGCTGTGTACTTAGAGACAGAGGAAATGAATGTGTTATGAGCCATAAATTAATAATAGACTTTGTAAGGATTAATGTTTCCAAAGTTAGCATGTACATTTCACATTCCTGGTATTCAGCATTAGCCCTGTGAAGCAGCAGAAACAGGTAGCCTGGTTAAAAAATTTCAGTAAACAGTTTTCTGACTTGTGTTTGATGTGACTTTTAAGTAGTATTGAGATTCGGCAAACTCATTGTGGAGTTCACTGTATTGTCTTTTTCCAGGGGTTCTGGATTTGTCTGTAACTCTTACAACTGCAGGGATGGTGCTTCCCTGTCACAACCTGGACTCTGTGGACTCAGTAACCTTGGAAACACCTGCTTCATGAATTCTGCATTACAGGTAAGAATTAGAAAGAGCCCTCATTAGAATTAAATAAAAGATCAGTCTCATACATATTGTGTCTTAAAATCTGTGAAAAGAATATTTAATGTGGAACTGCATCTCAAAAAAAAAAAAAAAACCAGACCAAAAAAATCATGTTTAGTTTGTCTTATGTTTAGCTCATTAATACTATAAAACATATTACAGTATTAGGGACTGAATCTGAAGTATGTGGCATCTGAAATGGCCAGGGGAAGTTGTCTTAAACAGGTGCCTGACTGTAACATAAGGTCCCAGTGCGGTGCCCTGCCAAAAATGGGCTGACGTGGAGGATGTTTTGACTTGCGTGGGCCGCACATACAAAAACTTGCTAGGGGTAGTTTTTTGCTAAGAAGTTCAAACAAAATATGAGACAAATTGTATGAACTTTGATTTAAGGAATGGGCAAACTTCTAGTGCTGTGAAATGACTTCAGTCACTCTATGATGGCTTTGAAATCTAGAGCAGATCTTAAAATAACTATAATGCATGATGCATGTGGTATTCAGGACACCACAATAAACTTGGGCTGCTCTGCTTTTTAATTCAACGCGACTTTATTTTCATGTCACGTTACCAGTTGTGTCATGGTAACCTTTAGTCACTCGATGTTTTCTTGGACTTATCTAAGAGACAACTTTAAAATTTTTTACTGTCAAAGTGACTTAATTCAAACATACTTCAATCTTTATTTATCATGTAAACTAGTCATGTTAAGGACCAATTACTTTCTTTCTTGTATTTATCATTATGCTTTAATTTTCTAGATATCAGTCTTTCAAATGCAGATTTCTGCCTTAATTTTTTCTTTTCTTTTGTTTTATTAAACAGGTTCTCGAGTCTCATCAGTTTTGTTAACTTGGTACATGTTCTGATGTTAAAGTTGGTTTTGTTGTTTCACTGTCACACGTATCTATTACCCTGTAAATTAATTTTCTTAATACTTTTTCAGTGCCTGAGCAATACTCCTCCTCTGACTGACTACTTCCTGGATGATAAATATGAAGCTGAAATAAATCAGAACAACCCACTGGGGATGAGGGGAGAAATCGCAGAAGCCTATGCAGATCTCATTAAACAGATGTGGTCTGGGAGACAGTCTCATGTGGCCCCACGTATGTTTAAAGTAAGTTGGCATGTTCCACTAGCACAGCTCTGGGACAGAAGAAACAGTGAAAGCTAATGTGCCTGCCACATATTTTGATGTTATGAAGGCAGTAAAGACGGAATTGCTCCAGTGTTTCATGGTTTAAATGCTTTTTGGGGTACAGGGTTCCAGTGAGTAGTGTCCTTCCTCAGGGTTGGCTACTGTTCTTTAATGTTATTTAGTAAGTGACCTCCCAGCCTGAGAGCTGTTTACAGATGAATCAGAATGATCTTTCCTGCAAAACTAGGGAAGATCGTATGAATTGCCAGCTGTGAACTTTGGTCAGTGAGAAAAGGTGTGCAAGTTACGAATCTTAACAATTTAAATTATAAAGTGAAGATCAAAACTAATCCCCTTGTCTATAACTTTGTTTATTGGTGTAATGTTCTCATCGCTTCAGTGTGAAGAGCTGCTTTCTGCTGAAATACTGAAAGTAGCTGGGGAAACTGTTCTGGCACCTTTCCCTGCATTAGCATCCAGTTCACTATGGCCTACTGCCAACATAAGGACACAGCGAGCTGGCCTCTGCAAAAGCCACAATCCCCTCACTTTTGTCTTCGTGTTCCAGACACAGGTTGGGAGATTTGCTCCTCAGTTTTCAGGATACCAGCAGCAGGATTCCCAGGAGCTCTTGGCTTTTCTACTAGATGGCTTGCATGAGGATTTGAACAGAGTGAAGAAGAAGCCCTACTTGGAGCTGAAGGATGCCAATGGCAGACCTGATTCGGTACAGTGACCTTTACTTAACGATAGGGCAGGTGGTACTTCCCAGGGCATTTAGTTGGGTTCTGGGACACTTCCTGGCCTTCCTGCTCACAGGCCACACAAACATCCTTCCTTACAGAGCAGTATCCCTGGCACAGGACAACCTTGTCATGCCTTGTGGCACTCTACCTAAATAGAGGAAAGTAATTATCTTACGGGCTTTACCTGATAGAGGCCAAGTAAGTTTGTTTTCAGTTTTCTTCCTGAGACTAAAAGTCTCATGCTAAGAGCAGCCTCTGTGCCCTGAATAGACAAATGCCAGATGCCCTTTGGTAAGGAGTTTATAAGTTGTCTTGGGAAGGTCTTCAAGGAATTGTAATTTGTCTCCTTTTAGACTGTCTTTGTGAAACATGGCCATCATTTTCCAGGAAGAAAAATCTCTGTTTTTCTCTTGAAAGCTGTAACTGCAGTTGCCTTTCCAAAGCATGGAGGCAGCACTCCATTCCTTCTGGAGCGTGGAGCATATCTTGTCCTGAAGAGCAGCATGTGACCCTGTCACTGTCCCATCAGCTCCATTCGCGCTTCTGGCGTTGTGTTTACCAAGGAATACCTGATCAAACTCAGCTGAAACAGATAGATTAAATCTGATTTGATGCTAGGCCTTAATTTCACTGAGAAGAAATCCCAGTGTGTTATGCTAGACATACTCATACTGGTAGAGCCCCTTCACTATGAAATTGACCTATCGGTATCAATTTTCTAAGTTTTCTTTGGTCCTGGTGCTCACCTCTCTGTAGAAATCTTCACAAGAAATAACTTCTAATATATTTTTTAAATTGTTTTTATAGGAGGTGGCAAAAGAGGCATGGGAGAATCATAGGCTGAGGAATGATTCCATCATTGTGGATATTTTTCATGGTCTTTTCAAGTCTACCCTTGTTTGTCCCAAATGCTCTAAAGTTTCTGTGACATTTGATCCCTTCTGTTACTTAACTCTCCCACTGCCCTTGAGGAGGGATCGTCTCATGGAAGTTACTTTGGTATATGCAGACCCACAGCGCAGACCTGTCCAGGTGAGGCATGTTGAATATACAAATTTCTTTAAGTCAAGTTCTTTTAGATTTTAAAGTTGAGACTCTTAAAGTAATCTAAGGGATATTAATGTCCACCTTTGAGGAGGTAGTTTAGATTTTCTAATGAAAAATCTGGGATGTGAAATCGAGTGACTTCATAAAATCTTAGCTCATGAAACTAAGGTCAGGGTCAGCTGGTGAGATGACCAGTGTGGTGTGCTGCTCCCTGAAAGCAGCAGTGTGCTTGCACTGTCCTGCTTACCTCGTGTTACCTTGGAAAATGTAAAGATGTAACTTGTGTTGTGCCCTGGCGTGCACAGCAGCACCAACCTGTCAAAGGAGGGGACTGTCCTGCTCTGCTCTGCTCTGCACTGGGGTGGCCTCACCTCAAATGCTGGGGACAGTTTAGGTCATCACAATACAAAAAAGACATGGATCTGTTAGAGACTGTTGAAAGAGAGCCATGAGGACGGTGAAGGGTCTGGAGGGGAAGCTTTATGATATCACTGGGTTTGTTCTGCCTGGGAAGTGGAGACCGAGGGGAGAGACCTCATTGTGGTCTTCAGCATCCTCATAAAGGGAAGTGAAGGGGCAGGTACCAACCTGTTCACTGTTGTGACCAGTGACAGGACCCAAGGGAAGGGCCTGAATCTGAGTCAGGGTGGGTTTAGGTTGGATATCAGGAAAAGGTTTTTCATCCAGAGGGTCATTGAGCCCTGGAACACACTCCCCAGGGGAGTGGTCACAGCACCAAGCCTGTCAGAGTTCAAGGAATGTTTGAACAATGGTCTCAGGCGCATGGTGGGATTCTTGGAGTGTCCTGTGCAGGGCCAGGAGTTGAACTTGGTGATCTTTGTGGGTCCCTTCCAACTCAGCATATTCTGTGGTTCACGATTCTAAATGGATAAGGATTTCAAACATAATTGAAAAACAATTCATCTTGAGAAAAAAAAGAAAAACAATGTTTTCTTTTTCAGCCTCCTCAATAGACTTGTTTTAAATTTTCTCCCCCCACTGCATTTTCAAATGGGCACACTCATCCCTAAAGTAGCCTTGTGCTTGCCACATGTCACAGAAGCACAAACTAGGGCACCCAAGCAGAGTGACTGGATGTCCTGATACAGTTTTGGAGGAACCGATTGGCAGTATTTCCGTGTCCGTCAAGATTTTTGCCTTGACCTTTAGCAGCATTGAAGAGAATGGCTCTAAGATGTTTTTTATCACAGAAAGAAACGGCAGTTTTATGTTCTGAGCAAGCTGCTGTGTCTGGTGATTATTTTTTTTCCTGAATTTTACTACTGCTGAGCCTGATCACAGCAGAAGGCCAGCTGTTCACGGCTTTCATTCCCTCCAAATCCCTGCTTTGTAAGGTAAAGCTGAGATCCAGAAGACCTTGAAGTGTGTAGTTATGACCTTAACTTCAGCAGAACTCCTGTAAATTAAAGGTTTAAGAGTTTTAAGATTTTATTTCCATTTTCTTGCTCTCTGCCTTGCATGGCTTTATTTTACCTGGTGTAAGCATAACGTTATCTTTGTTTCTAGTACCGGGTCGTGGTGCCAATGATGGGGGCCATCTCGGATCTGTGTGACTCGCTTTCCAAACTCTCTGGTGTTCCTGCAGAAAATGTAAGGATTAATGCAGACAGTAATTTTGATAAATGTTTGTTCTTGAAGCATTTTGGTGGCCTAGCTTTTATATGGGTGATAAGCTGAACTCTAATGGGCTAGTGACAAACCTGTAACAAGTTAAAATGCTGTTCTTTGTTCATAAGATTAAAAACATGCATGAAACAGTCTGTGTTTATACTGATAGTTCCATTGCAGTAGAGGTTTAAGAGAAAGGACAGGGAAGTAAAGTACAACTGATGTTGGTGTGCTGACAATTGTGATAGAGAATTGGAATATACTGTTGCTTTAATTTAAAGGTAGCTTGCCTAAATTTATGTAAGCTTTTACTATAATCACTTTGTAAATCTCACTTGCTGTCCTAGATGGTGGTGACAGATGTGTATAATCACCGATTCCACAAAATCTTCCAAATGGATGAAGGTTTAAGTCATATCATGCCAAAAGACGACATCTTTGTGTGAGTAAACTGGCAAAATGCCACGTGTGAAGAATACTGCAAAACATTCGCTTTGGTTTCAGGTTCTAAGACCCGATTCTTTGTCCCGTCACAAAACCTAAACCTTCTTGTATGACTCAGCAGTAATGCAGCACCACTCCTACCAGTAGGTCAACATATGCAGTGTTCAGCTGGTGTTTTTCTAACACAGGATGTCATGGCCCTTGGCTCACAATGAACTTTTAGTCTGGTCTGTGTTGTGCAGTTTAGGACTTCCTACAAGTCTCTTTAAGACATAATTATGTCAGGATTACAGTTATGCCCTCACTGACATTTTTAGTTTTGCTCAAGCTTACTGTTATGTTTTCCAAATCAGCCAAAAGCCTTTGGATGTTACTAGGATAGTATGAAGCCTAAAGCTGTTGTACTCTGCCTTTCCAAAATCCATCATAGTTGTTAGAACACCATGACTGGGGGTTCTTTATAGATTCTTGACTGGTGGTTAACACTGAAAACTGTGAAAACTGTGATTGTGAGGGCAAAGCTGAGGATTTGATTATGCTTAATGTTCTACATATGTGTGGTGCGTGAGATATTTCCAGTCACCTCTGAAGTCTGGTGAGGTGAGGAGAGCAAAAGTTGTGTTCTATTGCAGCTGAAATACGAGAACATTCCAGTGCAAGAGTGTTGCTGCCATGAAATTGTTGGGTCTGTGTGGAGACCTGCACTGACATCCTCTGGTCCATGTGAACCTTACATGGGATGGGATGCTGTGACATACCTGGTGCTCTTTTGTCATGCTATCTGTTGTGACCTTATTGCTGAGATGTAATGAAGGAGTTTTGTAAATGTTGTTGTCTTCAATTTTGTGTGACCAGTTAGGTTCCCTGGGAAGGATGTTTGGCCTCTGTGAAATCTGTTTGTAGAGTGTTAGTTTGTAAGTCTGTCTGTCTCTGCAGCAAGTATAACATTTTAAAAACAAGAAGCATGGTATTACAGTGGTAACTGCAAAAAAGCCCTGTTATCTTACAGGCATAACATATTGTAAGTCCCTCCACAGAAAACAGCTATGTCTGAATCAGGTCTGCTCTGGGGTGTGGGGCAAGCCTTGGCTGAACTGCAGCTCCAAGTGTATTTTCCTTTGCAATTGCCATTTCCTTTTATGTGCAGGGCAACTGTGAATGAGGTGCTGCTGTGAGTCACAGTGAGTGAACTGACTTGGGTTAAAAATAGTCCTCCAAGGAAGAGGAGAGGTAGCAGGAGGAAGTTTTGCAAATCCTGTTTTTCCATGTGCACCCTCCAAGATCTTTTCAGCACTGAGGGACAAGAGCAAGCAGCCAGGCACCAGGACAAGAATTAGGAAAAAGCTGCTCATGGGAAGTCCTTTTAATGGGTAATGCTGCCAGGAAAAAGATGTGTAAAGTAATATTCTAACTACAGCAAAAATCAGCATTCTTTTATTGAAAGGAAGTCTTGTCTCAAACAAAAGCAGAGAAACACTTGTTCATAAAGAGGAAAGTTTTTTAAAGGCAAATGCATAATTACTTCTAGTGTGGACAATCTACCTGCCTTGTCTGGTTATAAAAAGTTAGGTGTTAAAAAGTCAGCTGTTAGGTGTTCTAAGATCATTCAGTAAATGATTAGACTAGTGTGGAGGTTCTTGAATTCCACTTTGTTTCCATCTGTTATTTTTTTTGCCCTGCCAACTTCAAAACCTGTTTTCCATTAGGGAATATACTCATAGTCATGGATGTACATCTCTGCCTTCTACTTCCTCTGTAAAGGATGGTTTTACAGTTAAAGGGGAACTTGTCAAGTGCTGCTCAAGCTGTTGTATTTCTGCCAGAAGTTATGTACAATGACTTGGCAGATCAGGTTTCTGCCCTCCTGCAGGTGCTGTGTAATGTGTGGCTGGGGAATGTGGTATGTGGTTGTCGTTTGTTCAGACTGCTGCTGCCAATAACTCAGCAACTTAACTTCTTAGATTACAGGCAAATATGCCGATGTTTTTTAAAAATAATTAAACATTTTTTTAAAAAAACCAGGTCTTTCAGAACCTTCACCTTTAAAGAAAAAGCTTCTTTCCACTTGAAATGCTGGGAAACATTTTATTTCCCCAATCAATGAAGAAGAGTTTCTCACTAATTTTTTTTTTTCTTCTTAAATTAAGGCAAATTCTTTAGAGGAGTGACAGGAAAAGACTTGCTGCCTATGACATGAAGGATGCTCTTTATGCCTCCATGGTCCATGAAATGTTCAGCTTGGAAAAGATGCTCCTGTACTGGTGATGGAGCTGTGGGGTGTATCACTGGTTACATGGAGTGATCCTGTTCCTGAAAGAAAACTGTATCACTTAATGAAGGGGAAGAGATGCCTATTATGAAGTACAGCAGTGTAGGGTTTTACAGTCAGAGTATTTTCACCCAAAAATCACAATTGAAATAAATAACCTAAAAAAGACTTAATAAACCAAGCTAACTCATCAAATATTTGTTTGTGCTACATCTTTACTGGATATTGCCATGAAAGAAATGCTTAAGAACATTTTCTGGAGTGTTGGGCTGACAAGATAGCAAGTGCTTTTTAAGAAAGGAAGAATCTTTCTAGAAGCTGCTTGTCTACCATGTTTTGAAAACTTAAATTTTTCTTGATTAGATTGAATCACTTAATGGCCTTGTGTGGTAAGACTAAAACATACCAGCTTCAAGTCTAGGAAGACAGAAGTTACAGAACAGATAGGTTTTGTAATAGCATTACTTATTTCTAAATCAAATAGGGAAGCTTCTTCAAGTTGACATATAATGCAACCTGGGATATGACTGAGTACCATTAATTAATTTTTTTATTAAAGTAAAAGATGTTTTTTAGAGTCAAAGTATCTGTTGTATTTAAATGATACTGTCTTCATGATACTCGCTGTCTCATGTGCTTGAATTCTTTCTTAATTCATGTTTTATGGATCCTGTTTCTTTTATATACTCATCATGTGCTCTTATTTACCAGTAATGTCCAGTAGCAAGACTTCCCTATGGGAAAACTGTAATGTGTGTATCTCCCTCCTTGTTTTAAGTAGTTGCAGTTAGATGCTAAGTTTCTTTCACTGGTTAGAAAACAAAGGGAAAAACAGATACTTCTCATGTATATTTCCCCAAAACTTGTGTGCATTCCCCATACTTACATTTTGAAATTATGGATGGCTCAGTGGGTCCTATTGATTTTTGAGGTCTTTGAATTGGGGTGGGCTCACAGGCCTTTTCTTTTTTTCTTCCTTATGGCCACACTGAGTGAATTCTGAGAGAAGCTGTGATAAACTGAAGACCACACCTTTCCATTTAAATAATCTTTTTAAAGGTGTAACAGTTTTCTCATCTGAAAAGCACTCCTCTCTTCCCCTGGCAGAAGCAAACCAAGGTTGTTTTAGTAATTGTCTGTGGTTATTTGCTGGACTTTGAGAATCCAAAGAATGAGTGGGTAGTGATAGGGCAGTACAAAGCCCTGGGGCTCTGAGTTCATGAGCAGAGCCATCCAATTGTTCCTTTGTTCCTTGCTCTCACTGTCCCCCTCTAAACATGACATTGCTCAAAGTCCAGCAGATCTTCCACCTGTAATCACCTTTGTGGGCTATAACAGAAATCAGTTTCAGTGGTTCTGAAGCTGTAGGATCTGCTTGTAACTTAAACTGGCAGTTCTTACCTTCTGTATGTTTCTTAGCATCATATTAAGTTGTCTTGGGATTGAAAGATTGAAATATGAATGTCAGTCCTTTACAGTGTTTCTGCAGGTTTGCTTTGCTGAGAGCGGTAGCCAGGCCTGCCTTGACAACAATACCCCTGTGGTTTGCCAGACCTCTGATTTTATGGTATTGTGCACTGGCCAGCTGGCAACACACATCTCAATTCAAAATTCAAAAACTCTTAACACTGCAGGAGATCTGTGCTCCAGCAGGGCTGTGAATTAAAAAAATTAAAGTCAGTACTTTTGTACTGGTGTCTTGCTTTTGACACCAATGTCTGTTAAGTCTCAGCTTTTCATTTGGGCCTCTGTTGGTTTGTTACTGAGCAGATAATGAATTTCCCTGAAATGCTTGGGTAGGAAATGTCAGTGAGCAGGAACTCTCACAACACACTGCAGCAGGAATAGAGCAGTTGGAGTGGGCCTTGGCTTTTCTGAGCATTTGCTTGACAGAAGACCTGGTCTGCAGACATAGATATTGTAGTCCAGACTGTGTTGTTGGTGAAATTTGGGAAAATGGGATGTATGGAATACTGAGCTGCCACCTTTTATGGGTTATTCCAGTGGTGGGAAAAACTGGGTTTTTTTCTGGTTTTCACCATAGGGTTTTGAGGGAAGACACGTTCAGCCTTCTGGTTTTTGCAGGGCATCTTGGACATCTTGGGATATGTATTGTGAGTTTTAATGTGCCACTAAAGTGGTGGGGAGTACTGAATCTGGGGGAGCGAGGAAGGGGGCAAGAATTGGACTCCATTTGGCACTTAAGCTGAGTGGATTGCAATATGGAAAATGAAGATGTGCCCTGGATGCCTAAGATAGGTTTTTCCTCTGAGCTGCTCAGTTTCTGGTTCATGAGTTCTTCTGGTGTATTATTTTATCTGTTGAGCTCTCTGATAGTAAAACCTCAAAAAGAAGTGCAAATACTTCTTGATGTTTAGGTGACTTTAAGTAACTTAAATGCATCCCAAAATGAACTTGGCACCTTTTACACAAGAGGCCAGAACTATACATTTTCTTCTCCAAGTCTACTGAAAGGGAAGGAGAGTTGGGAAATTCTCCAAGCCTGTTCTTTCACAAGGCTTTGTGCTCATCTCTTTCTCATCTTGGCAGGTTTGGAACTGTCAGGTAGTCCTGGAGGAAGTTGTATTAATATTTATCAGAGAAGAGCTGAGATGCAGAAGTGGAGGGTGTAGAAGCTTTGAAACAAGAGAACTGACCCAACAGGCAGGGGCAGTGCAGCCAGAGAATGGTGGGAGTATCCCAGTTCTCACTGTGTTGGAAATGGTTCTCTCCAAGCATGTTGTTCTGTGGAAGAACAGGGTCTGTGGCAAATGATCAGAAATCACTCCTGTAAAGGTGGTCTGCAAATCAATTTGATGATAGCAGTTCAGTGTTTGTACTGAATGCTCTCATTGCCCAGGCTAAACAGAGCACAGCATTCAGCACACAACCCAAACACTTGCTATTTCTTTTCCTCAGGTTCTGGGAAGCCCAGCCCCACTAGGACCTCCGGCTCCCGCTCCAATGTAACCCCCACACATGCACCATGCTGGTGATGTGCCATCACCAGGGATCCTGCTGGAGCTTGGAGCCGGCCTACAAGGGCTCAGGTAAGTACCACCTAAAAACAAACTCCACAGCCCATTTCAAGGGTATTGCTCTTAGTATTTCTTCTTAGTTCTTAGGAACTAAGAAGAAAAATGTTCTGATAGATAAACTAGATACCCTTGTTGTCTTAGCCTGGCTAATGGGGCATATTACATAACATATATTGTTTATGTTGACAAAAGTTTCACAAATTGATTTGCAGGTCACCTTTAACCTATAAAAGTGCATATTTGAATAGGAGGTATTCAGTTTGCCATAGGTGCCATGTTTTCCACCTTCTCTTACAACATGTTGTGTATTACATTTAGATGAGTTCATGGTCTTGAAAACATCACTGGCTGCAAAGATGTCAGGTGTGCTAATGTGACTGAGGCTACAGCAATTATTGAACTGAGTTAATAAGACCAGCAGGTCCAGTAGTTTTATAGGAAACACTTGAGATGTGTGGGATTTTGTAGCAGACTGATCTGTGAATTTTGTTCACACTTGCTAAAATTGAGGTTTTCTTGTTGGAAAGAGGGTTTGCGTCCTTTCCAAAATGAACTTGTATTTATTTAAACCTTGTATAAACCTCCTGTGTGAATTCCTTCATCGTTTTTAATCTTGTTCTTCTGCAAGACTGGCCAAAATCCTTTGACCAGATTCTACGGGGCAAACTATCCGTTGTCTAAGAAATTTGCATTTTCAGTCTCCAATCTCTTAGTTTACTTGTTTGTGTGTGTTCTAGTATGAAAGAAAGTAAATAGATTAGGAGTATCTCCACTTCCTAGAAGAGATCAGAATATGTGTAGCAGTTTCTCCCAGTTTTTTTCCAATCGGCTGTTTATTCTTACTGTCTACTTTTGACCCTGTTGTGGTTTCTCAGCAGTATCTCTTGGGTTGGTGTGCAGTAGTAACCCACTTCAGGCACATCTGTATTTGGCTGCTTCTGCAGTGGCATTTTTTTCCTGTCCTTCTCCGTTCTCTTTCAAAATAGACTTCTTTGTTGTTGCCGTAGATTGACTTGTGATGCACATAGTGTTTTGCAGCTGGAGTTAATATTGTAGATTCCAGCACCTGTGAACGTTTCAGTAACATACAATCTATGTCTTAGCTGGTGTTTAGCTCAGAGTATTTTTTGCTTTCAGTGTCCTTTCATGTAGCTCTGGTCCTTCATAGCTTTCCATTCTTCTGCGCGCTTGCTTGCCTTCATTGTGCAATGGAACAAAAGTTACCTCATTGCTCACTGCCTCCTTTCTGAATTGAAACCACAGACCTGAACCTCCATAGTGCTGATAAAGGCTGGTCAAATGCTACCCTATTGCTTAGCAGTTGTCAGACACTTCTCTGAATTGTCATGAATTATAAAGGCAATTAGACAGTATCTAGCAGTGTGGTAGCAGCTGAGCTAATGTTTCTGACTTCTAAAATCACGTTGTGTTGTCTGTAGTAGCATCACTGTCATGTTCTACTATTTCAATTAAGTTGTAACATACAGAATTATGGGGTATTGTCCAGCAGTTCCCAGTATCAGCTCTACAGCCTTCCTTACACTGTACATAAAGTACTTTGGTTTGGGTTCTTTTTTTCGAGGTAAAGCTGTTGCTCAGGAGATCATAAAAACGACAGATCTTGATTTTAATATATCTGCTTTTAGTACTAGTATATAAAAGGTGTTCTGAGGTGGAGTGGATAGAGGGGCACTTGAGTAACCAGATCTGTTATGCTGTGGTGTGAGATGCTCTCTTCAGAGTGTTACGGGGTGCTGCATGCTGGCTGTTTGTGATGGATGACCCTTACCTGTGGGTTCAGTTCCATCCATTCCTTCTCAAAGGCTGGGCTTCATTCAGGTGCATGAGGGTGGAGTGTAAATGGGGCTTCATTAATTGCTGCTTGCAGGGCACTGTGTAGGTGGTGTGAGAGGAGTCACAGGAGTGTTATGCACTGAGCTGTGCTATAGGAGTCCAGGCTAAGGGTGTCATAGGACCTGGTGTTAATCACAGATTATATTCTGGGACTGAGTATGGCCTTTTTTGGTTTGAACAGTACTAAGTGAAGTAATTCACCTCTTTGTGGTGCTGTTTCTCAGGAAACTTTAGGAGGTGTGGACAGTATGCAATGCTGGTATCCAGCTAAATAGCATTGACAACCTAGAAAACCTCAACAGCTGCTGGCATTGGACTCTCTTAGGCTGACTGAGCTCTTGTGTTCTTGGTGGGCTGGGACTCCCTGGAAGGATGTTTTCCTTCATGTACTCTGCTGACCCAGTCCAAGTCCCAAGCAGGGATCCTTTTTTGTTGTAAGTAGGATGAAGCAGAATTACAGCTCTGAAATGTGTTCTCCTCCCTGCTCTGAATACAAAAATAAAAAATGTTTCTCAGCTCTTGAGAGAAGTGGCTTGTCTAATGTAAGAGAATTGTTTGGAGTTTGAGGCATTCAGATATGTGATTGTGGTCTTGGTCATTATGTGTAGTGACATCTTTCATGAAGTCTTTCTTTCTCTTTCAGTTTTAAGATAAATCTGGGACAGGTGACTCACCAAATTAAAGAGCAGTGTGACTTGGCACTCCTGAAAATGAATCTTTTGTAATGAATAGGCCTGAAGCAAACAGTGTGATAGTGTTGGACCACATGGTTACTTTTGCCTCTCCTCTGACAGCTGCAAATACCTCATTTGCTGTTTCACCCAGGGCACAAACTGCATCACAGTCTCTTCACTGTTCTCCCAGGCTGTTTGTTGTCTTCCAGAATTTTTCTTGTTTGTTTACTGTCCTTGGATTTTTCTATGAAGCAGATGTTTCCAGACTCTCAGTTTTATGAAACATTAGCTGCTCAGTGATGTGAGCTCAGGCCATAAAACTGATTGAGAGGCTGGGAGATTGCAAGACGCAAGGTATCAAGAAGATTTCTTTCTCTAGGGGGAACAAACACTGTCAGAGGGATTTCAAAGTACATTTAGTGTTTTTCAGTGGTTGAAGCACTTAGGAGTTTTGAGGGTAGCATCTTGGGAGGTGATTGGTAAATAGGGGTTTGAATTAGGAATAAAGACAGAGGGAAGGTGGCAGCTGAGTCATTTGCAGGTGTGTGTCCTGTGCCACTGTGAGCCATAGGAGTGTTTAGGAAACTGCTCTGTAGCTTGAGGACAGCAAAACCCTCTTGTACTGTTGGAGAGACTTGCTGAGCTGAGTTCATATTGGTCCTACTTGCTGTGTTTCTTGGCAGTGGAAATAACCCATAGAAATACCTATCTTTCAAACAGGTATGAAGTTTGCAAGCCAAGTGAGGATGGCTCAGAGTATGTTACTCTCTCCATTTACTTTCGGGAAAAGACACTGAGGCAATCCAGCAGTACTTCAGGGACTGTGCTCTTTGGGCAGCCACTGTTAATATCTGTGCCCAAACACAAGCTCACTGTGGATCACCTTTACAGTGTGGTTTTGGAGCAGATCAGGTGAGTCATGGCTGTACCTTTGAATCCTATGTTGCTTATTCAATTATATTGTAATAGGATTACTGAATCCTTGTTAACAGGGAGAATTTTCCTTGATTTGTGTGGGTTGTATGAACCAGGATTTACATTGCATTGGTGTCTGGAGGCCCCAGGGACATTTCAAGGTCCTCTTTTTTTGGGCTTTGTAACAGATATTGCTGTCTCAGCCTTGCAGAAGGAGTCAGGAGCAGAACTCAGGACATGTTTTCAGGGCTCACAGATGGGGCCACCTTAACTACTTTTGCTTTCTCAATATACAGTCATGAAACGTGGAGCAAGCAGTGAGAGCAGAGATTTAGGGAATTGTTGTTTGACTCATTCTGAGGGCTCTTGGTGTTTGACTCATTCTGAGGGCTCATGTAAATGTAGGTGGTGCTGTACAGGATGGGTTCTGGTTTGCTGGAGGGGATTGGGCAGCAAGAGTTGACGATAGAGGAGAGTGCTGCTGTTCTGGTGCACAGCTACAGTATGGTTGTGTAATAAATGTATCCCTTCTCTTCAGCCGCTGTGTGAAACTCCCTCTGGCAGAAGAATGCTCCTCACCCTGCCCAGACAGAGGAACCTGCAATGGCTCCAATGGTGTGGTTGAAGGTAAAGTCCTTTCAAAGTCTGCTGGAAGCTTTTCTGCACTTCCAGCTAACAGCATTTGTTTTGTGCTGTATATATTTGGCTTAAGCTCATGCAGGTTGTTTCTCCACCATGATTAAACCACACTTTTGTGCTGGGACATCTGCTTGGTACAGGGAGAATCTTGCAGACCATTTCCTTCCTAGGGAGATCAGATGTGGAGAGCAAGGTGTGAATGTGCCTTCATCCTGAACAGTCTTAGGGAAGTCCTTGCTTAATTGAGGTGTCCAGGTGCCTCCCTCCAGAGGCAACCCTTTCTGATATGCCTTTTGGTGATGAAAACTGGCCTGTTAGGTCACAAAGATTGTGGAGAAATTTGTCTGTTGGAGGACATAGAATCAACAGTCTCATTCCTAGGCCACATGCTCACTAGGAAGCTTTTAATGCTGATGGCATATGAGTGTTTCCTTTCCCTGTTTGAAATGATTCACTAGTGTAGCCCTGAGGGTAACAGCTGCAATAAGTTAAATGGGGGAAAAACCTGCCCATTTTTCCCAAAGAATGAAAATAACTTTCCTGGTGACTTACATATTCCTGTCTGTGAAGACACCCAGCTGCAGCCTTACTGATTCCCTCTTGAGGATACTTCTTAGGGTGTGCTGTCAGGAGTCATTGTTAACCTGCAAACTGAGCACTCTCCTAAACTGGCATCTGCTAAAGGAGAATATACAGCTTCAGATGTAGCAGGTTAGCAATTGGAGGTTTCCTTTTCTGTGTGCCTTTTCACTGCTTTCCACTTCACTGGTGTGTATTGTACAGGCTGATGCAAACAGCTGCCCATGGGAGGTGTCAGGCCAGACTTTCATTGAAGCCCTGTAATACTGTTTGAAATGTTTTTTCCAGGTGACATTGAAGAGATGGAGCATCAGGATGGCGGAGAGGAAGGCAAGGAAAAGCTGACAGAAGTTGATCCCTGCCACTCTGAGGGTTGTATGCAAGTGGAGTCAGCAAGAGACCTGCAGCCTTGCAAGAAACAGCATTTCACTTTTAGCCTTGTGAATTCCTCTGGGACCTCGGAGATAAACTCCATTGTTGAAGGAAAAATCTTAAAACTGAATGGTAATTATTTTCTTGCTGTTTTTTATTCTTCCTGCCTTTACACTGGTGCAATAAATATTTCTTTTTTTTTTTTTGTAGCTTTTTCTGCAGTTG
Organism: Phylloscopus whistleri; assembly: GCA_017589585.1. Lineage (NCBI taxonomy): Eukaryota > Metazoa > Chordata > Aves > Passeriformes > Phylloscopidae > Phylloscopus > Phylloscopus whistleri. The sequence continues at coordinate 5,823,958 of JADMLD010001393.1, read as the reverse complement.
CTATTGACTGGGATTCTGAGACACGCAGGTTACTTTATGATGAACAGGAGGCACAGGTTGTAGTATGCTCTTTTCATAAGTAATCTATGTGTAAATTTGCATGGTATTTAAAAGGTGACAGTAAACAGTGTTCTGCTGGACCATCTTTTCTAACAGAATAAACTGTTTTTTTGTAACAGAATAAGAGAGTTTTTACCATCTTGATAAAAGCTCTAAACCCAAGTGAGGATATATATTTTCTCTTATGGACTATTTAGCATAAGAAAGGAGTGGCTGGGAGCTGGAGATGATTGTCTGGGTGGGGAAGGAGGTGCAGAAACAGGCAGTGTGGGGAAAGTGATCATGTAATTTCTTGATGTCAGGGATTACAGAGTACATGGAGTTGAATAAAACACCTGTCTCTTTCACTAGGCATTTGAAAAACATGGAAGCATGCTACAGGCACAGAAGAAGAAGGCTGTAGTAGCCCTCAGAGACTGCATAGAGCTCTTTACTACTATGGAAACACTTGGTGAACATGACCCATGGTAAGAACCTCTGCCTGCCATATTTACTATAAAATACCATAACTGTTTGAGTTCACATGATTTTTCATGGGATTCTTATAATTTCCTAGGTCTATTTTTTTGTCCTCGTCTTTGAGAAATCTATCAGATCTGTATTAAGTCATTGACTCAATTGGCTGTGGACATGGGTTAGTAAAAGTATTTGTTTCCTGCCTATATTTAAGAAAAAATGTGTCAGTGGGAACGTAGCTTCCAACAACCAGGCTATTTTTAAAAGTTAATTTTTGTACAATGCAGTTATCATACTTGCCATAGGACTATAAAGTGGAAGCAAGTTGGTGTTTGGAGTTCTCTGAGGCACTGTGTTCACCTGCATATTCCACAGGCAGTGTGCCTTCTGTAAGGCAAGGGACTGTGCTTGTGCTAGTGAGGCATCTTTAATGGAAGGCCAGAAGCTTTTTTTTTTTTGATGCAGTCATTAATTTCCTTGCTTGTTACTCCTTCCTTAGGTACTGCCCTAACTGTAAGAAGCATCAACAGGCCACTAAGAAGTTTGATTTGTGGTCTTTGCCCAAGATTTTGGTGGTGCATTTAAAACGCTTCTCCTACAGCAGATACTGGAGGGATAAACTTGACACTGTTGTGGAATTCCCCATCAGGTAGGATTCTTCCCTCAAGCTAGGAAGATCTTGAAGAACTTGGTCAAGAAAGATGTACATCTGACGTTTCTGTTGGGTGGGCTTGTTGTAAAGGCTGTAACTGGAGCAGGTGTTTTCTGGGTTTGAATGGCTGGACAGCAGGTAGGAGTTGAGAGGGTTAGTTTTTTTGGGGGGTGGTTTTTGTCAATACTATTCAGCTTTTTACATCTCAAAGAGCATTAGTTACTAGCAGGTACTGTTACTTCTGAAATTCAGTTAAACCTATGTGATTCAACCAAGAGAACTTCTATAGTAATTTTAACAAAGCTTTTGGGCAGTGCTGCACTTGCAGTACTGAGTATTGCTCAATTACAAGATGAAAGCCTGCCTTGTCCCTCTGCTTCTGCTTGTTAGCATCCTGCTGTGGGATGAAGCATATCCCTTCCTATTCCTATCTCAGTCTTCATTGCCTACACAGGGACACTCCAAACTGTGTTTTATTCAAGACCTTCCTCTAAACCTTCTGGCAGTGCTCGATGCTTTTGTCAGGACCTGCCTTGTGTGGGAGGGGTAACAAGTCTGGTCTTCACACTAATGACACCTGGCCCCTGAGCAGCAGAACAGCAGTGGTGCCATGCTTCAGTTCCTAAAAAGTTATTGGTGTACTGATACTTTTCTGTTCCTTTGCAGGGGTTTGAACATGTCTGAGTTTGTCTGCGACCCAAGAGCAGGCTCATATGTGTATGACCTCATTGCAGTTTCCAATCACTATGGAGCCATGGGAGTGGGCCACTGTGAGTAACTTCTGCTGTGTCCTTTGTGTGCAAGGAAATGTGGGCAGAGGGGACATAGGAGGGCTCTGCACTCAGACACCTGCAATAGCCCTCACCTAAGGTGTCTAGTCCAAAACCTGCCTGTGTTCTGTGTGCAGGTGAGTATCAGGTTGGGATCCTGTTAGGATATGGATATTTTCTGCTTGGGATCCTGTTAGGATATGGAGGGCAGATAGGTAGCAGCACTTTGGCCTCAGGTCTGACTGACGCCTGTGGGACCCTGGTTAGTTTGTGTGATGGTGTTCCCCCATTTATGAGTGGTGGCAAAATTTTTCAATGCTGAACCTGAAATTGTGACACTGGCTAACAGTAGAATGTTTCCGCCTTTGCACTGATAAGGACTGACATAGAAGAATGTAATTTTATCAGGAGAAAAACCCACTTATATACAAGTTTGGTATATGATGAGTCTGTGTTTTCTGTCACTGGTTTTGCTGCAGCATAGATGAAAAGTGTCTGTAAGTGTTACTTATATCAGGTGTCCATACAGATCCATGCTGTAGGTGGCACTTGTAAAACCACCCAGAAGCAATTCACCATGAGAGGAGGATGAACTCCTGTAGCTGAAGGAGCATATGTTCTGAGGTTGGAGATCACAGCCACAGAAGTCTTGGCTGGAAGAGACGTTGAGGGCCTTCTAACTTAATTCTTGAGTGAGGATTCTTACAAAAACCAGATCAGATCCATTAGCAGCAGAAAACTTTTCTTTCAGGTGAAAATGCAGGGTCTTAAACTGTTTGGGAAGGCTCTGACTGAAGGGCAGTGAACAAAGCCCACTGTTTTTCCCTAAGTTTCTTTTCCCTGCATCTCAGCTGTCAGGGATAAGCCTGATCTGTGGAACCTGGTCCTAGACTAGCTGGGCCAGCTGGCATGTTGTAGATGTTTATGTTGGTTAACTAGGCTTGGTGTAGGCAATGCCAAAGCTGGCTCCTGGCCTCCCATGCACACGTGGTTGGAGTCCCAGTGTCCCAGGTGTGCGTTCCCTGCTGGCCTTCCCTGGAATGCTGAGCTGCAGTTTCTCCCCCTGACAGACACTGCCTACGCAAAGAACAAGGTGAACAACAAGTGGTACCACTTTGACGACAGCAGTGTCTCGGTGGCTTCAGAAGACCAAATAGTGGTGAGTATTTGGCTTGAGGCTGTTGCAGGTCTGTGCAACACTGTGAGAGCGTGGTTCCCTGCTCTGGGCGTGACATTGCAGCCAAGCTGTGTGGATGGTTTCAGATGGGTTTTCTTTTTGTTCGGTAGACAAAAGCCGCGTATGTGCTGTTCTACCAGCGCCGAAACAGCGAGGAACATTCTGCCCCCTCTGCTCCCCAGGAAGAGTGTGATGGCATGGACACCAACTAAGCACCACCTCCAGCACTCAGCCAGCATGGTAGTGGTTGCTCTTGTAAAGCAATGCCTGAGGCGCCTGAAAATTTTTCTTCCTTCTGTAGGGGTCAAGCAGAAAATCAAGCACTGAAAGATTGAGTGCTGGGGGTTGCAGAATAGCACTGAAGAGCCAGGAATAGGTGCTGACACTTGGGTATTTAGAGGCCAAAAATAATATATATTGGAGCTTCAATAAAGTTCTTTTTAAAATCTGGCTGAGCTGTGTGGCTAGAGGCAGGGGTTGGGGCTGTGGTTCTTGGGCTGAGGGTTGTAGCTGGGGTTGGGAAAGGACATACTGAGCTGGAGGCCAGGCACAGCTGAGCCTTGCAGGGGCCTGTGGAGGAGAATGGTGGTACGATTCTGTGAATCGGCACTGGGGCTTCCTGCCAACTCTCTGATGTAGCTGTTGGGCCCTGCCTGTGTCAGGGTTCTCCTGCACCCTTTTTGGAGCTCAGTTCAAATCTTTGTACATCTGGTCTGTTGCAGTCTCTACGTTGTACCTAGGTCTCCTGGCAAAGCAACAAATGTTTCTCTTGCTTGCATCCTTTAACTGAAGCATTTGAGGCTCTCCTGGGCAGTTTTGACTCACTATCTTTCATGTGAACACTGAATCCAGTGATGCAGAAATCTTGGCCAGAAGTGAATCATACCTGCCTGTGGTGTGGCATATGTGCAGGCTGATCCCCGTGGAGATGCAAGATACAGCTGCTCTGGCTCCAGTTCTTCTGCAAAGAAAATACCATCCATAACATTGATGATTTCTTTTCCATCTCCTACACCCCTCATTTTCAGGCTGCTCTGTAAGCACTTTTCTGCTGCCAGCATTTCTCCTATGGTTTGTGCAGTGACAGCATTTTTATCCCTTTTTCTCATTTGTGTCCAGCCAAGTTCAGCACTGTGTCCCCAGAGCTGTCACCTGTACAGGTGACAGCCCAATGCAATGGATCTTGTGAGTTTTCAGCCTTTTCCCTTGCAACTTTGGTTTTTTGGACTGCTCTCTCAGCCCTCCTCCACCCTTGAGTGCTGCCTTTTATATCCTCACCTGATCACCCTCTGTGGGGCTGCAGGTGTAATGGTCCTGTCCCAGGCCCTGTTTGCCTCTGCTGTTCAATGGTTCTGCTCCATCCTTTTGTCACAACTGGCAAATGCTCTTCCCCCTGTCCTCCTTTACTGTGTGTTGCTTTTTAGGACTCAAGTCCAGCTTTCTTGAAAAGAGACTTCTGTGAGTCTCAGTGGAGAGCTGGTCTTCCATGTGAAAAATGGGAAAAAAATCCAGAACCTTAGCTTGTATTTTTTAGGGAAAGATCTAGCTCAAGGTAGTGAACCAAACAGGAGGGCTTTTCCTTCTTGGATCCAAGTTGTGTTTGCAGAATGAAAAGCTGACACTGGCTATGAGTGTGCTTTTTGTTCCCCCTGGAATATGTGCTTGCAGCTGCTGTGGCTTCAGTGCTGGCCATCACCTTCTGTTGTGGTGGTCAGCAGTGCTCATCCATTGAACTCCAAACCTGCCAGCTCAGCCCCACCCTTCCTCAGCTCTGGGCAACAGGCCTGTAGGAAATTGCAACGTGCCTGTCCCTGCACCCTGGGAGGGCAGCACCAGGCAGCCCTTTGCCAGGACACTGGAGAGTGATGGGGAAGAGGAGGAGGGGGCATTGTCTCTAGCCAGCATGCTACTGATGTGATTCTCCTTTGTGGAATTTTGCTTTGAAGCATTAAAATTTGAATTTTGAGATCACAATTGCTTAGTTGCTTCTGCTGTTTTATTTTTACAACTCCTAATATTGTTTTTTCCTTATTACTGAGGGGAGCATGCAAAAAGCAATTTTTAAGCTGTAGCACTGCACTGAAATTACTCTAATCAGCATTCTTTTGTTTGTTTTACCCTGAAAGTAAGTCATGTGGGCATTCCAAAATGGGGAATAGAGGAAAGGGAGGACAGTAAAAGATCTTTTTAAAAGAGAAATCAATCTGAAATAGCCTTTGTTCTCCTCGACTCCCCACCTGTGCTGACACTGAGAAATGCATCTGTGGGGCTCAATCTCAGATGCTGAACAGACTCTGTTGTACTACAGAACAAGTGGCCCAGCTCTGCTTTCTCTGCCTCTGAGCTGCTGGGCTTTGGCTGGTGTGTGTGTGCTGTAATACCAGACTGTTTTTTAGACTAGCACTTTGTAAGTGGCTGGCTCTGTTGTACAAAGAGGAAAATTAAAGAGTGGTTTGCACTGAAACTGGGTTCTGTTGTATTTTCAGCTTTGATTACGTGGATTAAGACTGCTGGTTGTGGGGATGCCTGCTGCTCTAGGAGTAGTTTGGGCTGGGGGAGGGCAAGTCCTGCAGAGGCAGTGGGAATCTGGGAGAAAATCAGCTGTTGAGGGCACAGCACTGCACAGCTGAGGGCTCACTTTGCTCCAGGGTTGCCTTTTCTCCCTGCAGTGCTGGGTTGCTGGTACCTGGTGCTTTAGCAAAGCTGTCCTTGCTTTTTTGTGGCATTGGGCAGCCTCAGCTATGGTTTCATCCTTCCCCTTCCTCTGCTGATCCCTGAGAGGTCCTGGTCTTCCTTCTGTCCATTTTCTCCAGGGGTATCGTGGCTGCCTGTGACCGTACCACTGAGACAGTTGTCCTTCAGTCTCTGTCATTTCCTCCTCAAGGCAACCTGAGCACACTTGTGAGAGCAGGCTGGAAAAAGCTGAGGAAGTGCAGTGGGCTTGTGTGTGGGATTGTCCCAGTCCTGCAGGTCAAGGTGGGCTGTGAAACCCTTGTGAGAAGGTTTGAAGTCTTCATGCCAAAATTACAGTGTAAGAGCAAGAGGAGCTTGATTTCAGATGGAGCTTTTGAGGGTTAATGAGCCTTAATGTGGAAGAGCAGCTGCTGGGCTTTGCTGTGAAGGGCTGACCTCCAAAACATGGTGTGAAACCCATCGTGGGAAGAAAGGAAAGCAAAGGGACAGCTTCCCTGTTCACTGGGAAGATGATTTGGTGAGAACAGAAAATCAGTGTCACAGTCCTGGCTCAGCTCCTGCTTTGAAAAGGATTTAAAGTTTCACCCTGAGAAAAAGGTGCTCAGAATAAAGAAGGGGGGGGGAAAATAACAGCCCAGAGTATGAAAGAGCTTCTTTTTACAAAGCGTTTTTCCAGGTTGGGACTGTTCTCCCTGGGGAAGAGGTCTGAGGAGTTTTCACAAAGGGATAAACCAGGAACAGTTGCTCCCTGTTCTCTACAGTGCAAGGTGGGCAGCTTAAAGCATTTATTATCCCCATCTGGCCCAGTAAATAACAGACTGGCACTCTTGCAACACCCTGCTTGCAGGCAGGAGAGGCTGTGTGGGCACTCAGGTGCTTACAAATGGACTTGGGAAGAACTAAATTAATGGGGAAATTGTGTGTGTGTCTTTGGGCTCAAATTAAGGTGAAGGCACTGCAGTTCGGAACATGATGTTTCTCTTTTATTCTCAGCCTTGCTAAAATACATTATATAATTTTAGATAACTTCTTTTCAAATAACTTTTACAAGAAGAGACAAAAGCATACTCTCAAATTCAGAAGATGGAGGTCTGAAGTTCTTCCTTAAACATGCCTTCAAAATGGAGGTCTTTTGCCATGAGCTCTTCTTCTACATCCTCTAAGGCCCACTGATGATCTGTCAATTCTAAGGCTTCCCATTCTGTCTGCATTGGCAATGAACAGAAATAGAGAAGGAAAAGCAACACAGGATTAGTTAGACAAGAACTACAGAGAGTGGTGCTTGCTTTAAAAACTGCAACAAACACTGATTTCTATTAAAAACTTGTCAATCCTTTCAACTCTCTGAAATCAGTGGTTTATACTTAATTAGATGTTAGTTGGTCAATATAAATTGCATCACAGAAATTAGAAAAACTACATTATCTACTTTCTGCCAACCCTTTAACCTTCTGGAACAGTCCATTGCTTCTGTAACAGCCAGTTCTGTTCTGGGGGGACAAGTGCTTTGCAGTGAGTTAATTCTTTAGTTCAGAGCTACTTGATGACAACAGGTAAAAAGCCAACAATTTTGCACCTGATCAGAGACTTGTGCACAAAGCCTGCAAAAAAACCATGTCACATGATGCCCAGCAAGAGATTTGTATTCCTTGGCCAGAACACTTCTGCAATGTGAGCATTTTCCCTGTTATTTCTGCTGGAGCACATAGTGGGTTTTGGTCCCTGCAAGGCTGAATTGGCAAAAATGCTGTGGAGAGCTAGTACTGGATGGAAGTGGAGTCAGTACTGGCTGGAATTGCACCTCAGTCCTGCCTGTGACAGAACAGCCACTGCTCCAGCACTGCTGACAACTGCAGCCATCCTCTTTTCCCTGGTGAGGAAGAAGGCTACTGAAAACAAACTGCAGGAGCAGACCATCCCAGCTTCCTAGGCAGCAGGTTATGTGTGGCTAAACCTCTTCTACAGTACACAAGAACAGAAACCAGGTCTGTCCTTTGTGCATAAACTCTGCTTGTGAAAGGCAGAGGAGGTCTAACAAGCAAGTGCCTATGGAAAGTGCTTTAGGCAAGACTAATCCTGATGGATTTTCCACTGAACTGACTGGCTTACTTAATTTTCTTACCCAAGTTCTACCAGGTGCCTACTGGACTCATGCTTAGCTGCACTATTAACTTTTGGAGAGCCAGCTTCTGCTTTGGAACTACACCTCAAGGTAAAAAAAACAAAAACCTTCCTCAGTAAGAGCAGAGGATGGGACATAAATTCAGCTTTTGTACCAGCAATGACTGATACCAGGTTTAGTTTAGGGTTATTTGGGCTCTGCCAGACCCAGGGCAACTCTCACAGCCTTCATAAGCTGTCAGCTCTAATTTTAGGAACAGGAATCCAGAGCAATTCCCTTACTTGACACAGGGAGATGGTGAGTTACATGCAGCCTACGACCCTGCAAGCTCACACAAACAGGAATGCAGGTGGGAATACTGTACCTTAAATGCTTTGTTAGTATCTGCTGGCATGGCCATTGCTGCCCCTGTCATTTGTTCCTGCATCACCCTGGACTGATCTGCAGCTACAAATGAGAAATGAGAGGTTGATTTTTGTGTTATTAAACAGCATTCCCTGGAGCATGGTGCCATTGGTAAAGTTTTTATCTATAGATGAGAACACTGCAGCAACTGCCAGAATGCAATACTGCTGTGCCAGGAGTTCTCACAAGACATCTTGCACCCACCTGCTCCATTTTAGCCAGATTTACATAAGATATGCAGAAAAACTGAGGAAAGTAGTTTTCTACATTCCCAATGCACATCTGTCCTGCCCCACATCTAACATTAAGAAATTTTTGCAGTTTTCCTTAAAGTCAATACTTGCTAGAAATAAAACAAACAAGAGCACAAAACTCTTGCACACTGATTTGATGGGAAAGAAACTCTGGGCTAACCACCATGGAAGTTTGTGAGCCAGTGACTGGTGTAGGAGATTTGGGTACTTGCTGCAGGTGATGTCAGACCTGGTCCATGGACAGTAAGTAAGCTCACAGAAACGAGAGAGGAGTTAAGGAGCTTCTTGTCTGGAAACCTGGAAATCTTTTCCCCAGCCTCCCTCAGACAACATCCCATGGAAGGAGCAGCCAGTTCCAGGAAATGACAAGTGCCTTACCATTATCTTGGCCCAGGATGAGAGTATAAATGCTTCTGAGTCCAAACACATTCAAGAAATACCAGGAAGCAGAGCTCACCCTGACAAATCAGAACAAGCACAGTTGTCAGTTCAAAGCTGGCTTGTGACCTCATTCCAGCAGCACACACACACCATCCATGGGCCATTAACACATTCAACATTTTCCAAGTGGGAATTGGACCTTGCCGGCTGAGGACAGGGGCTTACCAGGATGCATCTAAAGTGAGCAGCTCAATTCCCTGCTGCAGCATTGGCTTAAAACGGAGTGTCAGAGGAAACGGGACCTTTGCTGCAGGATAAAGAAAAAACCCACAGTTTCACAAAATGACACTGCACAACTGCAAAGCACAGGCCAAAGTGAGCAAGTAGTTCTTCTATTACATCTAATGTAGTCTAAGTGCAATGTGCACAATAAGAAGTTAACTCTGATTTTTGAAAAAGCTGCAGTTCTGTATTCATTTTAATGTGAAAAGACTTTCTGAAACTTAATCAGATTAACAAACCCTCACAGGTATTACTTCAGTGACTGTGAAAGGGAATGTACCTTGTTAAAGAAACAGTTATCACGTAAACAGCATAGAGAAACAACCTGAGAACTATGCATTTAAGTATTTGTTATGTGTACACTCCACACAGTAAGCAACTCCCTGGACAGGTTCAGAGGAAAATCCACTGTATCAACCTGAAGTTTAGGCAGTTTTAATAAAATACTCGTTTTGTCACTACAGTTGTTCCCGAGTACATGAGCTATTTTCTTTGAGACCATGGCCAATACTCTGAAAACAATTTCCCCCCTTTGCAATGGGATAAGCAAATCTGTGCAGTTCATGGAGTGAAGAGCAGCATTACCTCAAGCCAAATTCATGCTGCTTCTAACTGACTGCTCTCAGGTCGAGGAGCAAATCTCTGATACAGCTCAGACCCTCAAGGTCATCTTCAGAAACAGCCAAACCCCTGTTATTCCTGACACTTACTTGTGACAAATCCTGAAAATGTCATGTTGATCCAACCACCAATGAGGATCATAGGCAGAACATTGGTTACATTCCCTTTCATCATATCTGTCAGCATGGTAGGATCTGCAAATCATAGATGGGATGTGAAATAGCAGCACATCACAATAAAGAGAAAAAAGTCATTACATGTCGGATAATTTAATTAAGAAACTGCACAAGACAGCCCTATCCCAGTATCTATAATTTTCCATTGCTGACAATAGTTTGCAAAATGAGATGAGCAGCCAGTGTGGTGGTGGCTGCTGCCACAGAGGTGTTGTGTGCTGTGTCTGACCCCATCCCTTGCCCCAGATCTCTGAACTTGCCTCTCCCCTCTGTGAGCTGACCTGGGTAGAAGAAGGACGACAAGCTCTGATGCTGCTGTATACATTAGTTAAATTAAATCACTTTATAGAAGACACTGCAGGAGCTGGAGCAAAACACTGGCAAAAGGAGATGAGAGCAGGACTCCTGGCTACCCTGAGGAGGTCAGGTCTCCTGAGATGCTGCAAGCAGCTCAAGGCTAAAGTTAAGCAACATGAAGCAATCTTATGTTTTTGTTATCCAAGAGAGGGATCTCACTCCCTCCCTCACACTGCCTGTGCTCCCTGCACAGCTGATTCACCTTCCACCCTTGGCAGACACTGACAGGTTTTGCTACCTGGCTGCAGTTAGGGAACCTTAACATACCTGTCATTGGTGAAGGAGGCACTACCTTTCTTTTTGTTTTCTTAAAAAATCCATCCTCGGGGTTATTAAAAAAATATTTCCGGGACAGGAAAGACTGAAAGCAGAAAAAGACAATGCCAACACCATAAGAAGTAAAAGGACAGAAGCATTAATTCTTGCTCAGACATTCAGACGTCTTGTGATTTCTTTCACAACACACCTTCCTGGGATAGGTGACTCACTGTACATGTGTTCTAAAGCTGCTCACATTTTTCTGCATTCAGAGTACCAGATCTCTGGTTTTTTAAAGTTCTTAAAAGTAATTATAAGAATTCTCTGAAGAGAAACCCACGTTAATTAAAGAGCTTTTAGTGCTTTGTGCAAATTCTTTGTGCTGATGGAGCACCAATACTGATACATGGAACATTTTCACTCGCCCAACTGACCTCTGGATGTCACAAAATAGACATTAGCTATGAAAAACCAAAAGAGCCAACATAAGCGATGCATTTTTAGTTTAGCAAACATTTCAGCTGACACTGTATGACCACCTCGTTATCTGAAGCTTGCATTACATCCCTGTGTGCTTGCTGGCAGATACTAAACACGACAGCTTGGAAGCACACCTCATGTCACCATGCAGTTAAAACATCGAGCAGCGACAGTTAACATAAATGTCAAGGAAAAAATATATACGGCGGTGCTGTGTCCAGGATTCCTTAAGAATCTGCACTCCTGACACTGCCCTGGCGCAGGGGTGACCCGGCAGCGTCCGACCCCGCGGGCCCTTGTGGGCGCTGCTCCTCCCGCGGCACTGCCCGGACACAGCCCCGCGCTTTGTGCTGCTTTCCCAGCCACCCTCTCTGTAACCGCGCAGCTCCGTACCTGCTTTGGAATGTATTTTCCATTCTCCCGAAGGACTCTGCTCCGGATCAGGACTTGGCTGGAAGAGAGACAGGCGGCGTTAGCGGGCCGTGCCGGGGGCGCGGGGTGCGGGCGGGGGTGAGGCGGGCCCTGACCTGTCGGACACCTGCTCCTGCGTGAGGCGCTTGTCGCTCTGGAGCAGGATGGACACGTAGTGCCGGATCATGCCCACGAAGAAGGTGATGAAGACGATGGGCAGCACCACCCATAGCCGGATGTTGGAGTCCAGCAGCAGCTCGGGCTCGCTCATCGCGGCGGTGCCGCCTCGGGCCCGGCTCCGGCCGACACCGGGCCGCCGCCGCACGCCCCGGTTCCGCTTCCGCTTCCGGGACCTGCCCTTCCGCCGCCGGCGGAATGGCGTCAGCGCGCGCCGCTGGCGGGAAACGCGAGTGCGAGTGGCGGGAGCGGCGTGAGGGGACAGCGGGGTGTCCTGTCCTGCCCGGAGGGGACGGGAGGGGACGCGAGGTGAGCTCGGCTTGGCTCAGGTGAGGTGGGCTCAGGTGAGCTGGGCTGAGCTGAGGAGGGGTGAAACGGCCGCCTCAGGCACTGCCCAGCCTTTGGCAATAGGTGCGATGGAGAGGTGCCCGCCTGACCCCCGGCTGGGCTGCCAGGCTGCACCTCGCACCCAGAGCAGAATCACTGCAGCGATGGGGTTAGAAAGGAACTATGCATCACCCAGTCCAACCCCCTGCCAAGGCAGGGGCACCCAGAGCAGGTGACACGGGAACGCTTCCAGGTGTGTTTGGAGTGTCTGCAGAGAGGGAGACTCCACGACCTCCCTGGGCCCCTGTCCCAGTGCTCTGCCATACACAGCCTAAAGAAGATTTTGCTCATGTCGAAGTGAAATCTCATGTGTTTTAGTTTTGGCCATTGCTCCTTATCCCGTCGCTGGGCACCACTGAACAGAGTCCGGCACAGTCTTGGCACCCGTCTTTCACGTATTTATATACCTGAAACAGCTGTGAAAGGCTCATTGCACTTTTGTTTTTTAACTGTTCCACTTCCATGCTGGTATTTTAAGTAACTCAATTTACTAGCCTCTGCCATGCAGTTGAAATTTAGTTTGAGATGTGCACACATCTTTTTTTAATAACCTAAAGGTTAGTTTTAAAGATGAGCCAAGTTTTGTTTTTTTTTTTTATTTTTAGTCATTGCCACCCCCCAAAAAGAGGATGGGTTAGATGGAGGTTTGTGCTGACAGAGCTCACTGGCTATGATTTGTGGTTAGGGACATGGACAGGGTCACTTAATGTGGTTGAGCTCATGAACACTCGTCTGTGAATCCTTTGTTGCTTTGTCCAGACATGTGGAGAGGGTCTTGAGTTTAGCTCAGTGGATGCAATCTGAGTCCTCATAGTTGCTCACTTTAATTTGCCATTTAATTTGCCTGGTGTCTGAATGAAAAGCCAAGTCTTGTTTTATGAGGAACTGAATTGTCGAAAAAGTGTTGTATTGTGCTATTTAAATATGACAAGCTCTAAAATTTCAACCTGCACAGCAGAAAAATGTGGTGTGATATTGGTTACCCAGGCAATCTTTCTTTGAGCACTCTCGATTTCTGTCATGTTCCCTTTTGCTATTCACTAATACATTCTAGATGTGCTTAAAAAAGAGATGAATTAAACACTTGTCTTTTTCCTGCATTTTTTTTAGGTGACAACAAAGTTTTGTTGCCATGGTTTCAAAAAGGAAATTGTCGAAAGTTGATGCTCCTGAAGAGAGCTGCAAGACAGACTTGCCAAGTAGGTGCTTGTGGATCATCTTAGTGGGGTAGAGACCCATTAATAGAGGCAACAGCTCTCAAGTAGGGGCAAGACCAAAATGGCAGTTTTGATAATGCTGATTGTTGATGACACTGTTGATTTTTTATATATTTGATGCAGCATGTCTTGTTTTCTCAGAAACTAAGAAGTCACGGATTTCTGATAAGGAAAATGCCTCTGCCTTCTGTAGATTGGAGAATGAGGGAGTCTTTGAAGAGCTCCTCAGGACATCAGGAATTGTGCTGAAAGCTGGGGAGGGACAGAATGAAATAGGTATGAGTTTAACATTTGCTCTTTCTGATTTAGATCAAAACCTGCAAGGATGGCTAGTACAAAGTAATGATGTGTTTTACTTGCAGAACAAAAGTGCTTGAGCCAGCTTGTTTCAAAATTCAAGCAAACTTTCATTTGGCCTCCTATCTGTTAAATACCTCGTTGCTGAATTCAGTGCATCACCTAAACTCATTATACCTGTGTATACCTGTTAAGTCTAAAGACTTCTGAAAGATTATTGGAGGTATATAGAAAAATGTTAGACTGCTTCTGTCATTACAGTGTTGAATTGCAGAGGCAGGAGCTCTGAAATGGGGAAACAAACGTGGCATTGTTGCCTTTCATTTCAGACAAGGCCTTCAGGAAGTTCTGTATTCAGGGTCTTCAATGCTACCCTTAGCCCTGACTAGAGAAAGCACAAGTGCTGATTCCATCCAGGCTTTTGCCAACTGGACTTCTCAATAGAGCAAATGCAGAAATGTTGGTGTATGGACTTGAGAGTTTGTACTTGGTGTAGCTGTTATGATGTTGTATGGACAGGCTGTATCTCATTCTTTCTTTCTTTTCTAAACTGCTTCCTTAGCTGTTGATCAAATGGCTTTCCAGAAGAAGCTCTCCCTGGCCCTGGAGAAGCACCCTACTTACCCAGCTGTAAGTAACTTTGGCAGGAGCCACTTTTAAAGCTGTTTGCTGAGTAGGAAAATATGCAAATGCAGCTACCTGTCCCTGTTAGTCCCATAAAAAAGTGTGCAACATAGCAGTTTATTTTGGATTTCTGTGGCTCAGATTTTCCAGTTCTCTCAGTGTTGCTCTTCCAGCCTTTTAGTCCCACTGTTTTTTTGACTGTCAAAGCAATTTTCATTGGCAATATTATTCAATAGACAAAGACTCTTACAGCAGACAATCACTTGCATAGCTTTCTGGTGGAAGCTGGGTTTGGTTTTGTGTTGGGTGGGAGCTGGCAGCATTAACACTGCCATGATGTTGTGTTCCTTCCCAGACAGCAAGTTAAGGGTGGAAGTCCTGAGGTCAGTGATTTGATTGTAAATGTTTTTTTGGGTGCAGCCCTCATCACATTTAATGTTGCTATCTCAGCTGAACTGGAAGAAAGGGAAAGCCTTTTTAAATCAAAGTAAAATGTGAGACACTTGCTTTAGAGTTACTTTGCAGAATCATCAGTGTTTCCTCTGGAAATGATCTAGACTAGCATTCATTTATTATCCAGCATTCCTTCCATCACAGTTTCTGCTGCAGTTCCCTGATTAGCTCTTCCTGGTTCTCATCATCTGCTTGTAAAATTCATCCTAAAGGACAGCAGTTGACTGGGGTGTCCCTTCAGGGTGGATAACTTCTCTCTGCTTTGCAGGTTGTGAAGCAGTTCATCAGTGGCCTGGAATCTCACATCAAGGACAGGAACCAGTTCAAGAACTGCCTCTTGCCGTGTGCTCCTGTACGGACTGAGGGGTCGAGGTAGAGAAAATGCATTTTGCCTTTTCCTTCAGTCAGAGCCAGTCTCTAGTTATGTCCTGGGACACTGACCAGAGTGCAGCTAAAGGCTCCAACTGGTGCACACCAAGGCAGGATGGCTGGTGTAGTCCATTGCTGTCTAATAGCAGAGAGTTTAGAGTGTTAAGTCACTGACTTTACTGTCTGCCCACGGCGCACATTGGATTTCATGGCATTTTATGGCAACAACCAAATACTGTGAAAAAATTGGCTAGGGCTGGTGAAGGTTAATTCCTTTTTGAGATTTTTTTTTCCAGGAGATACTTCACAGAAAGCTTCACAGACTTTCACATTTCTAATCTTGTAGAGAGTGAGATGGTTCAGAGCTAAAGTGCAGTTTTAAATCTTTTTGTGTGTGTCTGTGATTACCATATGTTATCTTAAGTTTTTGTATGTAATTTATAAAATAAAACAGTCATGGAAAGAGCTACAGCCTGTTCTCCCTGAATGTTTTTGACACAACTGTGGTGGAATCTTTCCTCTTGCAGGAATCTGGTGCACTCATATTGTGAAAGCCTCATTAAACTGCTTCTTGGGATTAAAATCTTACAGGTATGGGCACCTTAGCTTGCTCTTTACAATGGTTTTGATTGTAGGGAACATTTTGCTTACTTAAGTAAAGGATTAATAGAACTGGTTTTGAGGCAGGTGATGCTGCATCTGGAATAGTGTCCAGTTTGTTGTTGTAGGGACACAAAGATGTCTGGGGCCTGAGACACATGACAGACAAGCAAAGACAGAGGGAACTGGGTCTGTTCAGTTTTAAAAGAAGATTAAGGGAAATTTCATGGTCTTCAAGTACTTGGTTGCAAGGTGTAGGGAACACAAAGCCAGACTCTTCTCAAAGGTGAACAGGGGCAGAATGAGAGATGATGGCTCAGGTCAACCATGGAAAATTCTGATTAGATATAACCACTTCCATCGTGGAGAATCTTTTTTTAAGTGCTAGAGCTGATGCTAAAACTGATGCTTTAGTTTTCTGTGTGGTGAAGAGCACCTCAGGTCTGAGAAAGAGGGGTTCATTGGCCCAGAGGAATTGTACATCCTGCCCATACGCTCTGATTCTGTTGGGTTATGTGGGAGTTTATACCACCCTCTGAAAAGTGGTTTTCACTTCTTAGGCTGTGTGACTCATTTCTGGCATTAGGCGAGAGATTTCTTATACAGGAGATACTTTTATTGAGCCTTTCATTCTTTTATTCTGTGTATATATTTCATCTTTTCTGAAAGATCAGTTTTGGTGGCAGTACCACAGCACAACCAGTAAATCACCCTGTTTTTTTCCTTTCCTTTAGCCTGCTGTCATAACACTATTGTTGGAAAAGATCCCTGAATTCTTTTTTGACATGTGAGTATAAACTGGCTTCTCTCTGCCTTGAAATGAAATTTCTTTTGGATAATCACCAGCTGTTTGACTTTAGCTGTTACTTCAAATTCACTTAATGGCAGTTTGCAATGATGTGGGGGTTTTTTCATACCTGTGTAAAATAATCTGTGAGGTACCATGGCCTTGAATTTGTGAGTCCATAAAGGAGAAGACAAATTTCTAGAAGGTGGAATGCAAATATTATGCACTGATTGATTGTGCTTTTCGCAGCTACTGACACAAGCTTAGGAATTATTTCAGCAGAGGGACTACAGAGTATCTCATCGTTAAAAAAAAAAAAAAGATGGAAGAGGCTGCTGGCAGAGTTTTAGGAGGCTGGGAGATGCAAATCTCCTTCTAAAATTGCAAGTTGTGTTCAAACAAGGGAAATTGAAAGAGCATCTCTTGGTTTTTAAGCATAGAACACCACAGTGGAGCGAGAGATCTTGAGAGATTTTGAGTGGCAAGACTTGACTGCTTCATCTCTTCTCCCTGTGCCCTGGATGCTCACTACAGAGTTAGTGGGGCAGGCCAAGGGGCAGAAAGAAGCTGAGGCTGTTCCTGCTGCAGTTTTTGTTCCAGTGCTGAAATACAGGATACAAATAGGAATGCACAGGGGTGTAGTCCAAGAAATTGTCTCAGACTGCAATCTTGTTTGAGGAGGGTTTAACATAGACAGTCACAAGGTCTGAACTGTTTTCACCCAAGAATTCTAAAGGATCTTGGATGTAAAAGTGATAAGCTGTTAATTGTGCTGTGAATCCTTTGGGAATTCTGAAAAATGGATGCTGTTACACTTGTCTCCCATCAAACTGTAAGAAGAGTGAAGTTCTTTCCATGTATTAATGACCAGTTAAGAATGGGGTTAGTTTGTCTTGCTGACCAGCAGCAGAGCTTTTGAGTCCCTAGGTCTGACTAACCTGTGTGTCCTTTTCTGCTGTTTCAGTGTGGGCACCTTTGGAACAAACTTCCCCTGGCTCATTGTCAATCAGTTTAAGTGGCTTGACAAGCTCCTTGACAGGCAGGTGGGTACCAGAGGTGCAATCACATGGATGCTTTTTCCAAACAACTTCTGGAATGCCTCTCAGGTGGGATTAGACTGAATTATTGTGCTAATGAGAACTGATGTTGTTTTTGTATTCACATGCTGAAGGAGAGATTTAACTTTTTTCTGTTTCGTTATGATTGCCTTGAGTGACTTCTGAACATCTTTTACTGTTTTTCTTCTTTCCTTGCTCTAAGTCTTCTCTTACATAAATTTATATCTGTGCATGCGTATTCACAGAGATGATCCCATTTTAAAGCTGTTGCTGGCAGGATGTTACAATCCTCCCTTCTTTAATTTCAGCAAGGTACTGGATACTTGCAAACGTGTGGGGATGAATTCCCTGTTCTTGCTCTGGTGATTATTTTCCTTCTTTCTCTAAGTTAGTCGGTCTCTGTGGGTTACTCTACTGGAGTACTAAACACTGGGAAGCTTGTTGTGTTTCCCAGTTTCCTCTGCTCACCAAGATCATTATATCCTAGCTGTAAAATACCATTGTTCCACAAAAGTCTATGCTCTGCTTCATGATGTCAGCAGGACCATGAGTTAAGGGACAGTTGACATAAACTCAGGCAGATGTTGCACTGAGGGACCTTAGATGCATAATATTGTTGTTGTCCTGAGATTTGTGCATTTCACCAGTGTTCCTCTTTTCTGCAGGATTTGGTCAAGAAGTTAATGCAGATGGTTAGTGTCTCTCCAGTACCAATCCAGCACGATATTATCACCAGTTTACCTGAGATCCTGGAGGATTCCCAGCAAAGTGAGGTTGCCAGAGAGCTCAGGTATGGACAATTTGGTTGGGAGGGTTTGTTTTGTTTTTTTTCTTCCTTGCTCTTAGCAGAAAAGGACAAGATGCATTAATGCAGCCTGCTCTGTCGCTGACTGAGGTATTAGGACAGCCCTGTGTTCCTGTTAACTGCAACATTTGGGGACACATTCCACTGTCTTAGGATATTCCATTTGTATTGTTATTCTCTTAAAGAGAGCACAGGCAATCCAGCAAAAGATGTTACATTTAGAGAATGCTCCAAAACTGCTTTCATCTAAATTATTATTAAACTCTTGACTACCTGGAGACAGCACAGGTAGCATCCAGTTAAGTACTCACTGCTTCCGCTGGAGACTCTATAATCAGTCACTTGGATATTACTACTGACAACTTCTGATTTGTCTTGGATTCTGCCGTGGTAAGGATCACCATGGCTTTTATTAATAAAAAAAACCCACACCCACAACACAGTAAATGTGTGCATGAAACAGAACTTTCTGGCTATTTTATATACTTTTCTCAAATATATTTACTGATCCAAACAACTGGGGGACCTAATGCTAAGAGTTATCCTCCCAGGGAGTACTGCCATGAGCTAGTCCTTACATCTGTCTTCTTTAATAATGTATTCATTTTACACAATAATTTGAGTAGTCTGAGTGTTTCTAATTCTTATTATTGCACAGATCACTTACATTTATGCTGGTGTTACCTTTTCAAACCTGTGATCACTGTTGCAGATTATTACTGCAAGCAGTGCATCCTGTTCCTTGTACCCTCTCAAATTGTGACTTTGTTTTCATTCTCAGTTTATTGCCTCAGCTTCTAGATAAAAAAAAATTCCACATTTTTCCTATGGTAATCAAACCCCTCAGATTTCTCTTTTCTCTGTGTATTTTTAAAGCTGAGATCTAAACAGTATCAGCAAGGCATACTTATTTCCATATTCTCAATAGCCTCCATCCATTTCTGATGTGGAAAGCAAGCCATTACTTCTAATGAATTAGGGAGCATAGACAGAGTTACCAGGATGCTGCAGATGAGGTGGTTTTCAACTGACGAAATTTAAGTATAACTTCTTGCTAGAGAAAGTTTGTAAGAAACTGAGATGTCAGCCAAGAATGATTACATGAGTTTTGGGAAAGTCCATGAAGGTGTTAAAGACAGGTGCAGTTCTTACATGAGGAGTAATAATTTAGGGAACGAGTTTTCCATAATGCCAGTGGCATATGTTGTTGTCAGTTTCAGAGATGTATTTTTTTTTACAATGACCACAAAAACTACTGGAATCATATAATACAATATACTAAAGTCATAGTCATACTCTTGGTTTTGTTAAGAGGATCATTTGTTTTCTTTTCCCTGTGTATCAGCTGCTTGCTGAAGCAGGGCAGGCGGCTGACAGTGCCAATCCTGGATGCCCTTTCTCGTCTGGATCTTGATGCAGAACTTGTGGCTGAGGTGAGAGTTTTTACTGAGCACTTCAGCAGACCCAGCTGCTGCTTAGCAACATGAGAGCTGGAACTGTTTCTTCATTCCAAGTATTTTGCTAAATCTGACTCCTGTAGGCCTTCAAAAGTCCTGAGCTCCTGAAGTTGGAAAGAGGTCAGAAGCTAAAATTGTTTTTTGAAACATGTGTGAGGGCTTCAGTGAAGAGCAGAGAGAAGTTTTTTGAATGCATACTGTAACAGCCAAGAATTTCAATCACAGCTGGTTTGGCAAATGCAGAAGCACTTTGTTCTGCTGCAGTAGTTTTTTACTGCCCTAAACCTTCTTACTGTCAATATTTCATGTTTTTTAAGTACAGTGACCAGTCTAGACTTATATTCTAAGGAAAGGCAGATGGTGATTAAATAATTAAATAGATTTTCTCTGCAGAGTGCTTATAAAGGAGAAGAGATGATGATGTACCTTCTGCCTTTTGGATGTGTTGCATTGCTGCACTTTTTGGAGTTGGGCTTCTTGTGAATAAAATGAAATTTGTTCATTTGAGTGCATAAATAGTGTTTTACGTAGTCCTGATAGGCTGATGCTGCATAGCAGGCTACACATCTTCCATGCTTTTCCCTTTTGAAAGCCAGGTAAAAAATGATGGAGCCAAGCTCTTCTTGTTGAAGAGTGATATGGGGCAATGGCCACAACAGGAGATTTAGGTTGGACATTTGGAAAAACAAGGTTCTGCAGCATTGATGTAAATTATCAGAGGTGGCAGGGATTGGAGGTTTCCTCCATCCTTCAAGACTCAGCAAAGCCAAGGTGAATCTGATCTAGTACTGACAATATTCCTGCTCTGAGCAGAAGGCTGGACTGTAAGTCTCCAAGGATTCCTTCTCACTAGCATAACTATGTTTCTGTGAAGTGTTGTCTTCCAGCTGATGGAGTGTTGCTCTCTCCTCAGGTGCGACAGTCTGCCATGACCATTGTGCCTTCTGTAAAACTGGAAGATTTGCCTGTAGTAGTAAAATTCATCCTCCAAAATGTCAAGGCAGCAGATGCAGTAGAGGTACAGTATCTTTTTCATAATGAAGTGTGTATTTTAACAGAGGGAAGTTGCTTCTCACACAGAGCTGTATGTTTTTAATGTTTTCAAGTAAAATTTTAATATTGCCAGGGATCAAAGTCAGCCTTGCTGAGCTATCAAACACACTTCGTTTCATATGTTGAGGAGGCCTCAGCCCAAACCAGATGAGGTTTGTGGTCTGCCCAAAGCTTTCAGGGAGACCCCTGTAAAAGAAAGTATGCCTATGACATGGAAGCCAGTCTGTGCTGGTACACTGCATTTGAACAGCAGTCAGGTTGGTAAACTTGCATGTCCCAGAATTCCTGAGGCTGTCATGTATCTTGCTCAGCTGCTAAAAAGAATAAAAACAGTTCACAGCTACGTAAAGCAGATATAAGAGGGAATTTCACAGACTAGGTCTTAAACTCCTTATCTTTTGTATGGCATACAGGTGAACAGAAAAGTTTTGCTGATTCATTTTATAAGTTAAAAAAATTAAATTTGGACATGATTAAATACTTGTGAATCTTTCCAAATATATGAGTTTTAATTTGTAATTTTAGGGCTATCATAGAAAACAGTTTTCTTTTCCTCAGCTTTTTCTATTCTTCCCTCATTTGTCACAGTGGTTTGTGCATGGATTTGTGCTTTACAGGTGATTTCTGATCTTCGTAAGAGCTTGGATCTGTCATCGTGTGTTCTGCCCCTGCAGATTCACAGTTCCCAGAAGAAGATTAAAAGCCAAGTCCAGGCCAGGTACTTAAACAGGTTTACCTGATTCTCCAAGGGTAGGATAAGACAAGAGAACTTAAACTGTTCCTCTTCTGGTCTCTCTGGCACAATTGGCTTCATACACGAGCCAAATTTATCCTGTGGAAAGGCATGGACACCTTTATTCCTTCCTACTTGGTACTAATACAACACATTTGTCACTCCTTGTCCAGCCAGCTTCCTCTGCAGTGGATGTAGTTCCTTTTGAGCCATCTGCCTCCTGTCTGCATGGGGATAAGCAACTTCATTTATAACAATGTTGCTACCAGTTTATCTGTTTTAAGTTCCCTCCAATATGTTTTCCATGGATTCTGTGACCTCTGTTTCCACCCTCTTGTGAAACTCCCTATCCCTGCCAGAGCATTCCCTCTGAACAATGGCTGCTTTAAGTAACTACTGTGATGCCGGGCTGCCTTGCCCCTTCTGTGACAGTATTTGCAGGGACTGTCTCCTCTGTTCTGATGATTTGCAGTTCTTCCCTGAGCCAAGTAACCACCAGCCAGAATTGTGTGAAGCTACTTTTTGATGTGATCAAGTTAGCTGTGAAATTTCAGAAAGATGTCTCTGAAGCATGGATTAAGGTAAGATACATGCTTCAGCCCTTATTTCCTTATTTATTTGGGCTCCTTGATTGAGCCTGAGACTTTCTTGTAATCAAATGTGGTACTAAAAGACAAATGTTAGCCCTTCATTTTACTGATACAGATTTCATTCTGCAAGAGAGGAAAAATGTATACCCATATATTGAGACTGAGCTATGTGAAGCATTAAGGTGCTTGGAAAGGTCCTGCTAGAAATCAGTATCAGCTGCTTTGAGGTTAAATTTAATTTTAAATTGCATTTCAGTGTAAACCATGAGTCTGTTTCTTGTCCTCATTACTCAGTACCTCAGTTCCTTTCTCAAGCCTGATGTTATTTGAGAACATCCTTATTGAAAGTCAGTTTTCAGCTATTTTTTGAATGCCTTCTGGATTCTCTGTTGTTGGCAAGATCGAGTTTGCTGACTTTGATGGGTATCATGCTGTAGAGGAGAGAAATCTGTGAGCAGGGTATCACAGACTTTTGATGTCTACCTTTTTTGGTTTGATTTTGGAATATAGTGTTGTACTGTAGCCTAACAGCTTGTTTGGTTTTCTTTCCTCTCAGGCTATTGAGAACAGCACATCTGTGTCTGACCATAAGGTAATAGTTCTGCTCTGTAAGTGTCCTCTTCTCCTGGTTTCTTAAGAGCTTTCTTCATGGTTGTAGATTAAGAGATTTTTGTAGTTGGAGAAGAAACTTGCCAGTGATGTTTCATGGGTGGTTCTTTTGGTATCAGACTTCTTCCAAGTATAACAACCATCCATTTTCTTTGTAACTCTTGGTTCATCCCTTCCTAATTGTAAGGGACAGAGTTATCCTGCTTTAATTCTGTCCTGTTGGACTCATAAGGTTTTATTTCAGTTGTGACTCTCGGGACTTTCTGAACTCTTTTTTTCTTCTCAGTTTAGACTTCAAGTTTTGACTTGGAGTTATCTGGACTGTTTAATATTTCAGCATAATGAGTGTTTATTTCCTCCAAAAGGTTCTGGATCTGATAGTTTTGCTGCTAATCCATTCTACAAACACCAGGAACAGGAAGCAAACTGAGAGGGTCTTGAGGAGCAAAATCCGACTGGGCTGCTTGCCAGAACAGCTGATGCAGAATGCCTTCCAAAACCATTCAACGGTCAGTGCTGGTCCTGCTTTGGGACTCTTTCTTTTAGCTCTCAAAGATCTTCTCAGATGGTGGTTTAGTCCTGTGCTGCATTATTTATAGCTTTCCAGTAATGTTCATGTACTTATCTTTTATAATTTTTAGTCCAGATCAGTGTCCCAAGGCACATGTCCTCTGTTGTAACTGTCATGTGGTTTTTTGGCGCTGAGCTTTCTTCAGCATTGGATATGTTGAAAACAAGCAACAGTAATCTCTTCTTTCATGATGTCTGTATTTCAGGTTATCAAAGACTTCTTCCCTTCAATTCTAGCCCTTGCTCAGATATTTCTGCACTCAGCACACCCAGCTGTGGTCTCCTTTGGCAGCTGCATGTACAAACAAGCTTTTGCAGCCTTCGACTCCTACTGCCAGCAGGTACAGTGTGATGGATGGCAGCTGTTTTATCTGGGTTTGCACTTTGTTCTAGAGTGCATGTCATGATCCTTTAGGGGACAGGGTTTTGGCAGTTGGAAGCCTTTGGAGAGAGGTCTGTGCCAAAGAGTAGGCAAGAAGAAGATGGGGAACAATCACAGCAAGACTGGTAGCAAGTGACTTCAAGCACAAAAATTGCTGTGATTATCTGTACTTGATCAACATAGTTCTTATGAGCAGAGCAAGGCAGACATTTTTCTGTTGATATTTTACTGGGTTCTTTTGGTGGCTTTTTCCTTAGGAGGTTGTGACTGCTTTGGTGACTCATGTGTGCAGTGAAAGTGAGACAGAACTGGACATTTCTCTGGATGTGCTCACGGATTTGGTGGTGCTGCACACGTCCCTGCTGATGCGCTATGCCATCTTTGTGAAGGTACCTGCATATCTGGGTTTATACTAGGTTTTGGGTCCCTTAACACCACTTTGCCTCAGATCCAGAATAGGCCAGTACTTCTCCAAAATAGAGGTATTGGGAAATCTTGTACCTGTAAAGCTTTTCTGTCTGGAGAAATGCAGTGGTCAGAAGTGAAAGGTATCTGCTGTCAAAGTGTGAGCTGTAAGATAAAACTGTTTGATTTTTTGCCAGGGGAAATTGACATAGACAATTCCCTTTAGCTGGACAATGCTTAAATTGCAGGCATGGAATGGTGCCTACAATGGAAGGAAAATGCTGTCTTTATTTACATGAGCTATTTCAAAACTTGGCAAAAAACTGCCCCCTTTGTGGACTGTGCATTCTGTCTATTGAAAGACTGACAGTACTTTAGCCAGTATTTGAATCCTAAGACAAAATTGCTTGCAGAGATGGAAAAAAGACATATCCTAAAATTTAAAAGAAGAAAGTACTCAGTGGGGAGAAAAAAAGTGGACTACTGAGTTCTAAGAATGATAAGCAGGGTCAGACCTGCCCAGTTTCCTATTTCCAAAAGTAGTAAAAGCAGAGATTGAGGGAAGAGCTAAACAGCAAGACAAGCATGTAACAGTACTTTCCTTGAACCTTCCCCATCTGTGGTGGTTTGTAGCTTAAAGACAGCTTGTTTTTAAGAGCCCTTGAAGAGGGTGGGTGTTGCTATTCCCACACCTCTGGTATTTTTTTGCTCCCTATGATTTAATTGTACATTGTGGGAAAGCTGTATACTTTTTGCTGTTTACTTGGTTGATTGTTAAATTAAAATTACTTGCTTAATTATTTGCTTGTCAAATACTCTGAATCCTGTGAGCAAACCTGTAATAGAAAATAAAGAGCCATCACTTGTCCTAAGCACTCCCAAAATGCTTATGGTAGCCAAATTATTCTTCCTGTTCAACCTCTGATAAAATAAACTCCCATAATTAAGGCCAGAGCAATAGTCTGGCATTTATGTTTGTTTAATTTGAGTGTAGCTTTTTCACCCGTCTACAAGAAAGGTAAAGTTAATTATCTTCCCTGAGGTTGACAATTAATGTGTTTTTGAGAATATGGAAAGGGATTCTTGATATTCTGAGCTAGTTTGTGACTTCTCTTACAGACCATTTTAGACTCTACAGAGAAACTGAACCCATGCCAGATCCGGAAACTTTTCTACATCCTCAGCACTTTAGCATTCAGCCAGAAGCAAGAAGGGAGCTACATTCAGGTAAGCAGAGACACAGCAGAAAGTTGTTCAGGCTGTGCCTTGGTTCTTCTGCTAGGTTAACTAAATACTGGCATCATCTATGAACAGTGATTGAGCTTAAAATTCTCTTCTCCCAAGTGTCTGCAAATCAGCTTGTGGCTCTAGACTTTTCACCCTGATATCAAGGGCTTATCACAGTGACTGTGCCTCTCATCTTTCACAGAAAGGTCCCTTACTCTTGCATGTCTAAGAAAGGCAGAGTTGTTAGACATGTTGTTGGAAGGGTACTGATATTAGTCCCTAATCTAACCTCCCAATCAAAGTGGGACTGTCACCAGCATGGTGTCATGTTGATTGTTGCTTTGTCTAGCTGAGCCTTGAAGGCTTGCAAAAGTGTAAATTCAGCAGCTTCCTTGAGAAGCTCTGTTTCTCCATCACTTGGAAGCCTTCAGAAAGCACAGTTCAGCTTCTTTCCTGAGCTGTTTGTATTGATTCAGCCACTTAAATTCTGCACATCAGGGACAACAAAGACTTTCTTGTTAGAAGAACTGAACTTCACAGAGCACTCTGCTGTGAAGTGGTAGACTTCACGCCTCTTGTGCCTCTGGTTTAAACACGAGAAGCTGTCAAACCTAGTCTGTCTAAATCCACCTTCATCTTGCATAAGATACCTTGTGTGACTCACCTGCAACATAACTGTGGTGGTACTGGATACCTTTGTCTGGATTTCTGAATCCTTGAACATAGCAGATAAAGAAATAATTCAAAGATATTTATTTCACAACAGAGATGTCAGGGTTTAAAATCTCTCTATTCATAAAGTTCAGCTCTTAGAAGTTAGGACTATTTGTCTTTCTTTGAGTTCCTGTGTGGTTTGTAGTTGTAGGTATGTTTGCACATGCTAACTTGAGACTAGAAGAAAACTGCTCTAACTCTCCTTCTGACTGGTCTGTGGCATGTAAAACAGCATGTCTATAGTCATTTTGTTCTTTCTAGTCACCCTGTTGAATTGGAGCTCCTCACTGCCAACATTCCCAGTTGCGTGGCAGGTTTAGCTCCATTCTGAACTAGGTTCCTCAGTGATTTCCCCGCCTCCCACCCTGAGTCTTATGTGTGACTTGTGAAAATTGCCTTGGCAACACACAGTGTGACTTTGCAGCCCAGGAGGACTTGCCATCAGGATGTTCTGCCTGTCACCCTCAGAAGCTGTGAAAAGAAGGGGGAGTGTCTAGAATTTATTTTGAGTTGAGAGTTTGTAACTGGAAAACAAAGGTTGGTAATTTGACTCTTATCCTCAGTCATGCTGAAGACTCCAGGGGCAGGTCACCAAAGAAATCAGTATCCTGAGAGCCAACTTTCTCTTTGCCTTCTCTAAGTGTTCTTTGAAGCTGATGCCTCATGAGGATGAGGATCTCTGCAGGTAGATTAGGCATTTTTCCTTGCACTGCACAGTTTGTCTTTGGACCTTCACCACAAACTGCTCCATCCCTCAGCCTCCTGAAGTTGACAGTGTTTTGAAGCGCAGCTCTGTAGCTGCTGTTTGGGTGTGACAGGCTCCAAGACCATCTGCTGTTTTTTTAACATACTCTTCTATTAATTATAGTTGAAACCTGGACATGTTCTGTGTAGTAGCTAGAGCAAAGTCAAGCCAAATTACTTTTAATGCTGTTTATAACCTTACTTGGAGTTGGGGCCAGTATTTTCATAATAAGTGAAACATCAGAATGTGCATTCCTTAAGCAAGGCTGTAATCCTAATAAACCATTCCTCTGTAGCCTCTGGAGATGACATTAAGTGAAAATGCCAATACAACTGTGAGTGATGCACACAAGTACCTCTGTGGTGACATGGTCTGTGTCTCTTTTCAGGATGATATGCACATGGTGATCAGGAAATGGCTCTCCAGCACAGTTCCCAACCACAAACAAATGGGGATTATTGGTGCTGTTTCCATGATAGGCAGCGTGGCATTAAAAAGGTGAGAGAAAATGTAGCAAAGATGAATTTAACATGGCTTTCAGTTCAGGCCTGGAATGAAACAAAGACAGGAAGGCATTGCTTTTGAGTTCATGCACATCTTGGGGCAAATCCAGGAACTTAAAACTCTCTTCTACATGCTGTGGTGTTTGGTATTACAGCCTGTGCAGTGCTGCTCACCTGCTGCTGGTCTCAAAGGTATCCCAAATTCCTTGTTAATGGCTATTTGTGGATTCCTTGACCACACTGTACAACCTGTTGCTCGGAAAAAAATTGGTGGACTGACTACAGATCAGCTTCTGACTCTAGGCTGAATAACCTGAAGTGCTCCGTGTTTGAATCTAGGGAAATCTAAAAGTGAAGAAGTCTCAAACAGCACCAGGTCTTTTCCTAATTGTTCCAAAGGAATCTTTTTCATGTGTAATTCTCTGATTTCTGGAGAGAGAACCTTGCATGTGTGATGGATTTTGCTGAATCTTGAGTCTTGTGCCACAACAAGGTTATCAATTGCTTCCAGGAATGAAGGAGATGCTGCGTCACTGGAGAGACCAGAGCTCAACAGTGAGCGTGATGGGCAGGTGAGTACCAAGAACGGGGCAGTGCAGGACACAGGGAGGATCTGGTCAGCAAGGAGGGGTGACTGGAAATGCAGTCTTAACTGAAGTACTGTGTGGGTCTGGGAGTCGGCTTTCCTGAGCCTGGGATTCTTGTACATTGACTGCAGAGCCAAAAGTCTATTCAAGATGGTTTTGAAGAAACAAAGGCGCCTCTTGGTGTTGCCTCTGCTACACGAGAACAAGCAGCACTGCAGCCATTTAGTGAAAGTCTTCTGTCCAGTTGTTATTTCAAAGGAAACAAGCAGGACATTCTGTTTCAGTGAGGCAAAGGTGACCACGGCCATCCTCTCAGCTTTAGTAGCTGTGCCTTTCAGGCCATCCAGAGAAAGTATTTCTGCTGCACAGGATTGGCCTAGGAGCCTTTTTCCTTAGTTTCTGTTAAAGAATCTTCTCTGCTGGCACTCTGTTTAAGGGTGATCCTGGGCAGACTCTGTGTTATTTCATGGCAGAGGACACTAAAAGGCCCATGCTCCTTCTTAAATCTGTGTCTATTCAAATATATTCACCATGGGTTGTTACTCAGAGATAAAGCTTTGAATATGCCTCACAATAAATTAATGTAAAAAGTACTGAAGGTAAAAGCTTGAATTGGATCCATTTACCTTACCCATTTCTGCACTGTTTTCTTTCAGCTGTCTACCCTGCTGGACCTTGTGGGCTTCTGCTGCGAGCAAACACCAGAGGTCTTGGCTCTGTACTACGATGAATTTGCCAATTTGATTGAGAAGCAGAAGGGCAATTTGGACTTGCAGCTCCTGGTACATTGCAGAGCAATTTGAACTTGATCATTTATATGAATTCTTCAGAAAAAATTACGTTTTTCAAACACTGGCGAGATAGAGTCAATTTGAAGATTTCACTCCAGTCTGGGAACTTGTTTTGTTCTGTGAGAGATTGGTCAGATACAAAATCCTCATTCAGCTCTCTTGGCTTTTTTTTGATTGTGGCAAATTCTTCACTGTGCTTTAACAGACAGCTTCTTTTTTGTGAAGTTTTACATGACAACAGGGAAGCTTTTTAAGGAAAATTAAGTGACATTTCAGAGCTTGCTGTTCCTATTCATAGACAAAAATAGAATCTGAAAGAACTTTAAACTTAGTATTGAAATTGGTTTCTGGGTCAGACTATTAAGACTATCTGATCCCTAAGATCAGATAGTGACTTGGAAGGGCCACAGTCATTAATCGTAACCAAAAAAAAAAAAAAGTATTTATGGTGATAGCAAGAGGTTTGTGAAGGCCACTGGACAGCTCTCTCTTCCTGCTGGGAACTCTTATATATGGGCTGCTTTCCTCTTCCAGCCATCTGCTCTGCCTCTCTGCATCTCTCTGGAACTTGTAGTCAAGCCCACATCCAAAGAGCAGGGAAGAAACTGGCTGTGTACTTTTAGCAATGTTTCCTGGCTCTGTCTCTAAAGGCAGCCCTTGGGTCTCCTTGCAGCTATGGGGCTACATCACTGTGACAGTTCCAGGATACTTTTGTTTGGCCTTACCTTCTGCATCTTCCACTGCTGCTGCTAGAGCTTTCTTCATTGAGCCCCTTTGCTGAGCAAGTTTTTTTCTTCATTTCTTTATAGGACGAGTTTGGGAAGAGTTTGGTGGAGGATTTTCCCAGTGACTTTGTGGTAGATCTCAGCCCCACAGTGCATGGGTATGCTAATCACAAATAAAGCATTGGTAGCGTTTCTGTCGCTGAGAACTGAGGTTGCCAGCAAGACCTTGTCTGTCTTTCCTTGCAGTTCATTCTTGTTCCCAGTGAAGTCCTTGTACAATCTGGATGAAGATCAAAGTCAGGAAGCAATTGCCATTAACCTCTTGCCATTGGTGTCACAGAGTGAGCTTGGTAGGGTCACCGCTGGAGCAACTAACCAAAGTAAAAGGTATTTAACACTTATCTGTGGGATGGCTGCGAAGGTAATATTTTCATTTGTGCACTTCAGATGCCTAATAAGGAGCTGGTCACAGAATTTACCAGTTTTCAGTGTTCTCCTGTTTTTTTGATGTTAAACAAACTCAGGTCTATAAGCATAATCTGGTTGGGAGCTGGCAATCTGTCCTGGCTTGGGCTGTTTAGGTGATCGTGGGTGAATCATGACGGTAGACAGTTCTAAACTCACAAACATGCAGCCAAAAATGACATTCAACTGAAAAATCAGGGCGTTGTCTTCGGCAAATTGAACAGGAAGCCTGTAAGATATAAAGAACTCTAAGTAAACAAGAGGACACCGAAGTTAAAATAATCATAAAAGTCATAGACTTGTTAAGGTTATAAAAGGCTCTTTTTTTATTTGCACCTTTACATAATTTTTAATTTATTGTCATAAGATTTTGTTGAGATTTTAGTTCTTTAAAAAAGACATGATCATTTTAAAATGAGAGAAAATATAGCTACTTTGCATGCATCTATGGAAAAATGGTAATTTTTATCACTCAGAATTGGACCAGTGGCACACTGTGCAACATTGAAAGGTTTTCTCCATTGCTTATAACTGTATTGTGCACAATTTCTTACAGTTCCTTTTGAATTACTCAACTTTGATTTCCACCAGAAGTAAATCTGACCCCATTTTTTGTTCATTGCAGCCATTTTTCTGCCCTGATATGCTTTTCCAGAAAACTGGTCATCACCAGTTATTAGTTTGTGGGAGTTTTTTCCTAACCCACATGGTGCATTTCTGTTCTGTGCTGCTGGGACTTGCAAGAAGCAAAATAGAAGGCATAGGCAAGGTGTCCTGGGAAGGACACAGGACATAATGGAAAAGTGATGGACATTCTGGAGATATATAAAACGTAAGACCCACTCCATTTCTTTTTTCCCCCAGAGCAGTGTCACCCATGTGTCTGTCACCCTGTTTCCGGTTGCTGAGGCTCTACACTGCAGAGCAGAACAGTGGAAGCCTGGAGGAGATTGATGCCTTACTAGGTATGGGAAATGGACTTTTTATAGAGCCTGGCTCTCTGCCTTGTTGCTGTGCCAGATCTGCACAGGTTTCCTCCAGCTGCAGGAGGAGTTGTGCATTTTGTGAAGGAGGCTGAGATGCTCTGTGCCCACAAGTGGAAAGGAGGCTGGGGAGGCAGTTCTGTCTGGGGATGGAGTGGCTGATGGGCCTTACTCCAAATAGCCACTGGAATTGATGCAGGCTTTGGTAAGAGGCTTGGTCAATGCAAAGACCAGAGCACAGGTAGCAAACAGTCCAACCTATGCTTTTCTTGCTCTGTGCCAGGTTGTCCCCTGTACCTGACTGACCTGGAGGTTGAAGGGAAGCTGGACTCTCTATCCAAGCAGGAGCGTGAATTTCTGTGCTCACTCCTGTTCTATGCTCTTAACTGGTTTCGTGAAGTGAGTAGAGCCTTGTCTGCAGGTTCTGGAGTGGAGGGATGAGGGAACCCTAGGAGAGTGGAGGTTGGTCAGCCAGGAGAGGGGAAGCTGGAGGGGAGGGAATGTTGTAATCTTTTACTGTGGTCTTTTGTTACCTAACAGAACGGTTGTGCTCCACTTTCAGAGAGGCTGTAGAATTTCCTTTCTTGGGGATGCTCTGTACTCTTTGTTCTACAGCTCTGTGAGCTGACAGAAGGGTAAAATGCAGTGCCTTCAAGCAGATTTGGACAATGTATTGGCTAACATCAATGGTCAGTGGGATTTTTTCCTGCTGGGGTTATTCTGATAACGTGAGAATGGCAGGTTTGGTGGCAATTCCACATTCCCAGGACTGACTCTTTCCACTGCCAAGTGGTCTTCAGAGCCACAGGTACCACAGAACCAGACAATGTGCTGTCTGCTAATTCCTCTTGTTCAGTTAATATTTTATCTATAGGTGTTTTCCTATTGCTTTTTATAGATTGCACCAATTGTGTCCGTGTTCTTATGGACTTCTGAAGAGCTTTGTTCATGCAGTCTGAACCTGGTCACACATGCCACTTGTGCTGTGTTATGTATTTATTCAGGACTTGAGAATATTTTTCAGGAAAGAAAAAGTAGCAAAGTGGATACAAATCTCCCTAATTCAGTGAGCTTGGTTTGTATCTCTAGGTTGTAAATGCCTTCTGCCAGCAACAGGATGCTGAGATGAAGGGGAAAGTTTTAGCTCGATTACAGAACATCACAGAGCTCCAGAATGTGCTGGGAAAATGCTTGGCAGGTGAGTATTTGTACATTCTGGGCCTGTACCAGCTGTGAAGTGAAAGGGGTTGCCTTAGACATCAATGGAAGAAGCAAATGGTAACACACACTGCAGTTTTACAGTGGCAGTTTTACAGTTTTAAAAGTTTGTGTGTGGACAACTATAATTTTCAATTTGTCTAAATCCAAACTGCAGTTCCTAATCATTTCCTCAGTGAGGAGCACACAAATTACACACACTGGAGTCACAAGCACACAAACTTTTGCACAACCCCCAAGTATTGACACACCTTGTCCATCTCTCAGTAGCCTGCCCAGATCCCAGGCACTCTAATCTGCTTCACTGCTCTCCTACTCACTGCAATTCCAGCTCACTGCTCGTTTGCAGATACACAGATTCTTACACTTATGTCACAGACTCCACACTTTCACCAGGACAGTGAAATTTATGGTACTTCCTTTAGGTATGTATCTGGCCTGTATGTTGTCATTCAGGAGCTGAATTAACCCAATTTCTACATTTTGGCTCTTTCAGCAACCCCTGGCTACGTCCCACCGCCAGCTACTTTTGACTCTGAGGCCCTGGAGACCCTACCATCCATTAATGCTGCTGGTCCAGCCAGAAAAAGGAGAGGTAAAGAAAATTTAAACTGTTTAAGCAAACAGATGTGGTGGGGGTTGACTGGCAGATTGCACTGCAGCCATTGCACTTGTGTTTGCCTAAAGCATTAAATTCTTGGCAAAGTCTGTCTAGCTGGAAATTTTACCTCATTAACTCCTGTTGCAGCTGAAGTGGAGATGGAGAAATATCCTACACCAAACAGGTGTTGGACAGTCTGTCTCCTTGGGAAAGTTGATGCATAGCATGTAACAGTGAAAATCCAGGGCTTCCATTGATTGCTTTCACATGCCAAAGTACTTTCTGCAGCAGTAAGTTCTGTCTTTGATGGGTTTGTGGCATCATCTGGTACTGAATCTGTGGCTTGAGCTGCCTTGCAGACTCCTGAGCTTTAGGTTGTACCTAACCAATGTCCTGGGAAGCTTGTCATGGCACTGCTGCACAAGGAAATCTTTCCTTCATCCCTACCCATTGCTAGCTCCCACAGAGAAGACACAGAACTTGCCTCTCAGTTTTCAAGCTGAATCAGATTTGCTTTGTTCTTCCTGTCTCTAGTTCTGTTTCTAGATTAGATTTATTTCTAGTTTAGATTAGCATTTCCTGGGAACATTGTGTCCTAAGCCAAAGTGGACAAAAATTCACATTTTATTCAATGGGAACAACTGGAGGAGGCCACAGATCAGAATGCCTTTCCCTCCTGTGCCAAACCCATTGTGCAGGGCCTGGGCCTGTCACATAGGACTGTGTTGGAGGCAGAAGGAAAGTTTTGACTGTTCTGCAGACAAGAGGAGGATCCATCATTTTAGATAGTGTATTTTGACCTGTGCTCCATGCTTTCTTAGTACTGGTTAAAGTTCAGCCTGTGCTGGCTGCACGTGCTGTCTAGTGCTGAGCAGCATGTAGCCTTTGATTCTGAAGTTGCTTTTCTCTTTAAGGAAGGAAAAAGAAGGCTGATGGCAGCAAAGCTGGCTCTGCAGATCGTTCTCAAGCAGATGACAGTTCTGAGGGAAACCAGCCTGATACCGAGCTCTCCGAGCTGGACAAGGTAGGAGTGCAGCCCTGGGGACTCGCAAGGAAGGCAGAACAGGGAAGGTGCCATAGACGCATAAACAAAAGCTTTGAGAGAGGGGTTGTTCATTCCAAAGTTAATCACAGTCAGTGGTTCAGTTCTGCTTTCTGGCACCTGCCTCCCATCAGTTTTGTAAATTGTCCCTGCAGAGGCCACTCTCCTGCAATTTCCTTTTCAGACTGCTCCTGATAGAGAGGCAGGAAATCCTCTGGCACAGCTGCAGAGCTATCGCCCGTACTTCCGAGAGCTGGACCTCGAGGTGTTCACTGTCCTGCATTGTGGGCTGCTGACAAAGTCTGTCCTGGACACAGAGATGCACACAGAGGTGAGTGGAACAGCCTGGAACCCACACTGCCAAAACTTGGTGTAATGGTCTCTCTCAGAGGCTTTGGCCCTCTTTGTTCCACTGAAGTGCACAACAGGTTGGTGTTAAGATGTGTTGGTCCAGGGCTGTGAGCTGGGGACCAGGAGAGCATTCAAGGCACTGAGAAAAAGAGTACTTTCCTGAGGAGAGCAGACATGTAATGTAGTAATGTTAAAAACAAACTAATGTAAATATTGCATAAAAGGTGAAAGATACTGTATAACATGTATAGACCTAATGGAAAGAAAGGGGCTTTAATATTGAGCACAGGTAAGATATAGGGTGGTAAATACACTAAGTATTGCCTGTCAAAAAGAACCTGTGACATAAAGTAAAGCCTGGATTGCAAAAACTCAAGTGTCTCAAGGCATCAGGAGATCATAAACAGCACAAATGTGGGACTGGAGTCACAGAGGTGCTCTCAGTGAGCAGGGTGCTCTGTATCATCTGCGAGCTTGTAAAAACTGCATTGATATGGCTGTGGAAAATGGAAGTGCTTAATTTTGTTACTCTCTTTGTAGGCAGGCTGACTCCATCTGGAGTCTCACTTTGTCAGGCTACAATAAATACATAAAATGTGTAAAGGCCATGGCAGGCTGGAGCACAGCCTGGTCCGCCCTTGCAGACAGCTATCTCTGTGCATGCAGGTCACAGGCCAACTGGAAGACTGTTTGACAAGTCTCTTGGGCTATGTGGCATTATTTCAAAATACTTCTTGACTGTTACTCAGTTGGTGAATTTTGTGACTCTCTGGGCTTAAACGTCTTTTTATCTTTAGGAGCTTATTTTCAATGCCAATGTATATAAATCTGGCATTCTCAGTTGTTAAGTTGCATGCCTGACATTGCCTCAGCTGTTTAGAGCATCAGGATGGCTTCATGCTTTGAGTAACCAGAACCAATGCCCCATACCTGCCGTGGGGGAGCCATAAAACCAAGCATCTACCAAATAACTCCTTCCTGAGGTTAACTGGTCCAGGAGTCATAACTGGAAACAGAGAGGGTAAACTGGAGCTTCAAGGCACTACAGTTACATCTGGGTCCTGGGATTGACTGTTCTTTTAATTGTAGGCTCGTGAAGTTGTGCAGCTGGGGCCTGCTGAGCTTTGCTTCCTTCTGGATGACCTGTGCTGGAAGCTGGAACATGTGCTGCCCTCTGGCTCCACAAGGAGTGTGCCCTTTCCAAAGGCAAGAACAGCAGCAGGCGATGGGTCCAGGCCTGGGCCGAGGCAGAGCACATCAGTGGCTCCCAGGCCTTTCCTGAGAAACGCTTTTCAGAATCATTTTCACTTGTTAGTGTTAAATGGAAGTGTGACACCCAGCTGTGTGCCAGAGCAGCACCTGCTCTTTCAAAAGACTTGTGTACACTGTTCTTGCTGAAGTGTTTGCAGCATCTGGTTCTCTGCATGTCTCAGGAAAGGGAATTTAACTGGGAGAGTCTTGTAGCCTCAAAACTCAAGTGATCCTTTTCCTAGCCCTCCCTGGGGAGACTGGCTGTGCTGTTCAAAGTTGGCCAGGCCAGATGGCTGCAGCAGCCAGCAGAAGCTGCTGCACCCATTTTCTGCTTTTTCTGCATAAAAAACCCCCCTGAGTGCAGGAACTCCTTGCTGATGCCTTCAGGAGGAAAGTAAATGCATGTCCCACTGCATTAAACTGAGAATGCACTGCAACTGGGTGGGCTCCTCAAATTCATTGTTCTTTCTCCTTGTCTTTCTACCTATCTTAATTCCCACATGCAGAGCCTGCCTTCTCTTAGTGTTTGAGTAAAGTGTTGGATTCTCTATCTTAAAGGTTTTTTCCAACCTAAATGGTTCTATAAGAGAGCTGTGTGTCACATCAGTTTTATCCTTTTAGTCAGATGTTATCCACCTGTCTGAGTTGGTGGTGCTTGTTCAGCAGAAGCCAATTTTCCTACCCCATGACCCTTCCTGACCCTGTATGCATCAGGAATTGCACTGCTTGGCAGCAGTCTAAGATGTAGCAACTGAAGTTATTCTCAGGAGAAGCTAATGAAGCAATTTTAATCTTTTGGGTTTGCTGCAGGAAAGAGGCAACAAGGATATTGGCTTTTCCCATCTGTGTCAGAGATCTCCCAAGGAAGTTGCTATGCGTGTGGTTGATCTACTCAAGCCATTGTGTAAGCACATGGAGAACATGCATAACTACTTCCAGGTCAGTGGAAAGCAATTCTGACCAAAAAAAACCTCAGATTTTTTTCTCCTGTAAAGATACTTTTCATTTTGTTTGTGGGAAAGAGAGTCTTTTTTTTTTTTTGCCTTCAGTTTTTTTAAACATAGAACTTATGAAAATGGATTTTTGTGCCATTGTATTTGTTTGGAATAGTGTTTAATGAATTATTTGTTGTGTATTAAAGGCAGCTGTACAAAATCAGGGTGCAGAAGATGAACCAGGAGTGAACATCCAGGAGCACCAGATGATGTCCTCTTGCTACCAATTGCTGTTACTGACTTTTCACTCCTTATTTGCTTGGTGAGTTTAAAAGAAAAGTCCATAGTTGTACCCATTTATTGCTTCTTGTTTCTTTTCTTTAAAATGTTTGCACCCTGCCAAAGACCTGTCAGCCATGAAAAACAACCCACTGCAGTGGGTGGAGGCTTCTAAGCACTTCTTAGGTAAGCCAGGCTTCATTGCCTGATTCTGAGCTGTGCTAAAACTGTAGGTGATGAAGCACTGAACTGGATAAAATTCAATCAATGGGCTTTTGGGTCAAGATCAGCATAAGAAGTGTACTGGCACACCTAGCTGTGCAATTTTCAGTCTGCCTAGGGATCTTGGAATTTCTTACCCATCCTTTCCCATTTCCTTCCACTCATGCTTTGCTAAATTGTCACTGCCTGAATCCTGAGTGATGGAAGAATTTCTTTTGCCAATGGGAAAGGATGAATGTGTATTTCACTGGCAAAAAGCCAATGCTGTTAATGCATTCAAGCTGGATTCATTGATGTCCAACTTGGAAATGCTTGTACAGCCTGCAAACTTCTGCATCTTCTAATATAACCCAGGATAGTATCATAAAAGTTTCTTTCTAAACACCAATTTAGATTTGCATGTGGAAAGCATTTTATCTTTGTTGTGGTTCATAAACAGTAGTAACTGCACAAAAAGGGAGGTCTGAGGTCTGCCTCCTGTTGACCTCTGCTGAGCTTCAGGGCCCCTGATCCACTCCTGACCATTCTCAGGTTTGTCATTTCCTCTTCAGCCAGTGTGAGTGTTGGTTGTTCCTGAGTCTGAGTCCACCTATCTTGTAAATCAAAGAACCTGGTCAGTTTTGTATCAGACAACTCAAGATCAGTTTTACTGTCCAGTGTAAAATCTGTAGGTCAGCAAAATCGGGGTGAGCTGTCCAGCCACTTAAATTCAACAACCAAATTACAGCTCTTTTTACATTTGTTTAGTCAAGGCCTCTTACATTACCAATTTATAATTAACTTGTATGGTTCAGGTGCACTTGAGCATTACCCTTATCAAATCCAGCTGTTCAGTCTGTAGAATTGGAATGTGGATATATTTGATTATTTCTGGCATACATCCAGACACTGGGAGTTCAGAGAAGTAATGAAGATCTCTAGAGTTTTCCTTATGTTAGGCTCCTACCTGTTGTTCAGAAGGTGACTACCCATGATCACTGCATTTGCACAGCCACTGCCATTATACATCCTTTTTTTTAGGTCTACATAGCATTGGCTTAGTATATATGGACCTCCACTTATGGGAAATGGCCTCTCCTCACCAAGCTAGATCTGCAGTCTAACTGAAAAGTTAATACTGTTTGTGCTTTCCATTCCCATTGAGTTTTCAATTTTTTGTGTCCCTTTATAACTTTCATATTGCAGGACTTGTCTGGAGTATCCAGCTTCTCTGTTTTTCATCTTGCCAAATAGGCTTAGATATGCATTTGCATCTGATACCTCTTCTAATCTGATGATGAACTGGATGTTTTTTCCCCTCAGGAATGGTTTTTCTCAGCATGAAAATACTGGCTTGCTGAGGTCAGCTCTCCGAGTGCTTGCAGACAGGCTAAAACCAGGAGATACAGAGTTTCTTCTTCTTGAGGAACTGATAAGGTAGAATCTATATTTCACAAGGTTTGAAATGAACAGGTTTCAGGGATTTTTCCTTGTTTTGTGTGGGCATTATGGGTAAATGTGTGTTTGGGAGCTCTCATAAAGACTATACTCACTTCAAACAGTGCTTTGTATTTAATTGAATGGCAGTGTAGTCAAACCTCATTAAAAGAGTAAAAATGTAAAATATGCATGAATCTGTGGATCTCATTTGTTTGTATGCTATTTGAGACAAGGAGATTAGTAGGATTCACAGAAGGAATGACTGTGTTCTGGAGAGTTAAAATGCTTACAGGTACACTAGGCAAAAGCAGTATATAAAGCTGTTGTTAGACTCAGAGTGGCTGGGGCTTGAGAGAATTTTCTCAGTGACTGAATTCCTATGTATTAGTGGCTTATCACCCCTTCTTCAGAAGGGCACTGCCAGAAACAAAACACTGGGATATGGAGACCTTGGATCTGAGATGGTCTAATGCTTCCTTTTTATTTGTATGTGTCTGGGACATTACCCTGTTCTACACTGTTTTTACTTTTGCCCTTTCCTGTCATCCCCAGTGAGAGTTTTCAGTACCTCCTGAATTTCCAGCAGAGTGTTCCCAGCTTCCACTGTGCCTATATCCTCACTCAGCTCCTGATTGCCATCACTGAGAAACCCATGTCTGGCTGGAAGAGGGACAAAATGGGTAATGTGTGAAGAGTCACTCATCTCAAATAAGTTTTTGTGTGGTCTTTTGCCTTTTAAGGGAGAGATTTCTCTTTCATATCCTGGTAATCTTACTGGGTGAACAGTCCTAGCCATTAATAAAGGGGACAGCAGTAAATATATTGGACCCTCTTTGGTATTTGTTCTGCCGTGCCTCAGTCACATGCAGACAGGCAGACTCCAGCTCTCTCAGCTGGTATTTTTAACACTCAGAGTTCCACACCTTTTTGGAGTTCTAAGCATGAGCCTGCTGTTCTGTGTTGGTACCAGTTTAATCACTGGTTATGGAGGTGAGTGATCAAAGACTTGATCTGATGTAACAACTTCCTACTCTAAGTACAGATGTCTGCGACAGCTCGTTTCCAAAATTTATGGAAATGAGCTGCAAATGCAGCTGTTACTCCAGGACAGAGAGAGGAAAACCTGTAAATTCTTAACACCATGCAACAAATGTTTTCAGTTAAGAAGGCTTCTGTCATGGATTAGGACCCATTATGCAGGATAAACAGCAGATAAAGGACAGACATGGTTGCAGGGAATATACAAGAAAACTACTTGACCTTCACTTCGGCACACACTGAAATAAAGACTCCAGACAGTTGCCTCTCTCAGCCATTCCTTGTCATACTAAGACACCTCTAGAATTTGTCCTTCTCCAATCTCCATAGCCACACAGAATTGTAAGTTCCCTCCTTAAAGACAATTTTACTATTTTAAACAGTCCCATGCTGGGAGAACGACTGATTGACTATTTTAACTAATCATTTCCTGGTTTTAAACAATTCTGCAAGAGACAAGTGGGTTTTGTTACCAGTTTTGATTTCAGAATCTGTAGACTTCAAACTTGTCTGTTCTCATTTATTATTATAGTGCTGTGGCCGAAAGGCCAAGTCACTCATTATTGGAATTCCATTTCTAGAAATGGATACCCTAAGGGTTGCATATGGCCTAATTAAAAACAAATAGATGGCACACTGTAGGAGCTACCAAACAAATAAGGTTTAACTGAAGTTTGTCAGAAGTGGCCGGAGGTGGATCATGGTTCTGATGTGAACAGGTATTCCAGACCAGGAACATACTGGATGTGCAAATGCTTTGTTATCATGATATATGTCCTTGTGGCCTTGCAGCTTTTTAGGGAAAATGCATTCTGACTTAGAAAGTTCAGGCACATGAGGGGTAGGGATATTGTGATCTTTCAAAAATTATTTGAACACACTGCTTTTATATGGAAGAAGGAATTTTTTTTATTAATCTTCTTTCACTAAGTTATCCCTTATGTTTCCCAGCTTCTCTAGCAAAGCAGTTCCTCTGCCAGTCCTGGGTGAAGCCCAGTGGAGACCGAGAGAAAGGCAGCCAGTTCAACAGTGCCCTGCACACCCTGCTCTGGTAAGGCTCAAGCCATTCCCTTAGGCATGCCAAGACACTTTTTTTTAATGATTACTGTTGCTGCAGAGGAATGGCCCCTCTGAATCATAATCCTCATGCTTGCACAGCTTGACCTAAAGCCTTGTTTCTACACTGCTTCTAAAGCACAGTTTCTTTCTTGATTTGAAGTGTGAGGTCCAACTGAGCACCTTTCCTTATCAGGTC
Source organism: Phylloscopus whistleri (assembly GCA_017589585.1). Lineage (NCBI taxonomy): Eukaryota > Metazoa > Chordata > Aves > Passeriformes > Phylloscopidae > Phylloscopus > Phylloscopus whistleri. Next base: position 5,783,478 of record JADMLD010001393.1, on the reverse strand, counting down.
CTCTGTCACTTGTGTCAGGCAGTTGTCATCAATGCCCTCCAGGAGACTCCTGGATTGCTTATGCCCTGCTGGGCTGTCCTTCCAGCAGGTGTCACAGTGGTTAGTCTGCCATGAGGATCAGGGCCTGCAACATGGGGTACTCCTGGCTGTCTGTAGAAGGCTTTGTTGGCTTGTTCCTGATCCAGGTGGCCTGTAGCAGATAGCCATTTCAATGTCACCCATACTGATTGGGTGTTCTCTCTCATAACAGCAATTCCATCTCATCCTCTTCCCAGCCTGTCCTTCTGAAATACTAGAATGAGGGAATACTGAATCCGCGTATGTTTCAGACCATGGTAGCTTTTAATGACATCACTGTGACAGTTCTAAGTACTGCTTTGGGTTTCCTGCATGTGATTGCCTTTGGCAGGGAAAAGCTTGACAGTTTTAGGTCATATGTTTCAGGTAGGGCAGTGTTCAAGGCCTTGTTGTGTCATTCTGCATAGTATCTACTGATCACCTGTGTTGGTTTTGGATTTAGTGTCTACCTGGAGCACACAGATAACATCCTGAAAGCCATAGAGGAAATCTCCAGTGTTGGTGTTCCTGAACTGATGAACTCTGCCAAAGATGGATGTTCTTCTACTTATCCTACCCTAAGCAGGTAATTGTAGCAATAGAAACTTTGAATTCTATGATATCCATAATGATAATTTCTGCTTTTAAATATTTAGTTTTCTTATTTTGTGGCCCATTGTGATTTCATGTTGGTACTGGACACTTGTAAACATTGTTTTGGCACTATGCAACAGGTAGTATGTGGTAGCTTTATGCCAAAGTGGAATGTCCTGTGCTTAACATGATGTTGAGTTTATTGCTGTGAGCCATTTTAACTGGAGAATGAACAGCTGTCTGTCATGAGGTGTGTTGTCTCTGTGCTACTATGGTGGTATAAAGCACTCCAAAAGTCAGCCTCAGAGGCCTGGGGTGTCTGTAGGCAATCTGGATTGGTATGCAGTGTGCAAAAACACACTCAGGGTGCTTTTGCCCCGGCATAGGAGTTTGGAATCAGGGATGAAGAAAGTTCCTGCACTCTGAAACTTCCAAAATCATCTTATGCTGCAAGCCTTTCACTGTGCACCCCTACAGCTGCAAGGAAGTGGTGGTGTCTAATTGTCATTCACACTGGGGAAGTGCTAGTGACTTCCCAGGATTCTCCATCTGTTTGGGCATTTGGGCTGGGCTAGTCCTGTTTATGAGTCCTAGGGTCCATCTCCTGTGATTTCCTATGGAGAAGGATACCCAGCTGGGCAACCTTTGAGTTTTCTGCATAATTCTGATGACAAACAGCCTATCAAAATGCTCACAGCTGACTTTCATTTTTTTCATTTTCTCCACAGGCAGACATTCCCAGTATTCTTCAGAGTAATGATGGCTCAGCTGGAGAGTTCAGTGAAAAGAATCCCAGCTGGAAAGCCATCAGACTCAAGTGAGGTAGGCAAATGAATATGCTGGACTCTGTAAGGGGAAGAAAAGATAAACTGGATAGTACAATAAAGATGTATAAATTGGAAAGAAATATACTTATGAACTTTGCCTAAGAAATGCAGCCAGACACCTTCATTCATCAATGTATATCAACAGTGATATGCAGGGTAACATATAAGTTGCATATTTTTTTCCTGATTTGCCCCATGTCAAAAATCTAGTAAATCCAGCAGAAGCTGCAACCAGAAAATAGGCATTAATCAGCAAAATACTAAACTGTGCAGTTGGTCTGTCTGCACCTGTGTGGGAGCACAACATTATTTTGCAACCAAGAGCTGCTCTGAGAGCAATGAAGTGAGTTAACTTCTAGCACTTAAAGCCACTGATCAGGCTGGAATTGCCATGGAGTGTTTCTGCTGTGATAAATATCCAGCAAGGTGAGAGGAAATGCACCATCTTGGGTTATTGTCCCCTTGCATCCCATAGGTCCAACTGGAGAAGCTGCTGCACTGGAACATTGCTGTGCGAAATTTCCACATCCTCATTAACTTGGTCAAGGTGAGGTTCTGGTTTCTCTGCTTTACCTCCAAATTCCCAGTAAGGCCCAGGCTTAGGAGCACCAGGGAAAAACGTGAAGTGTGACTGACCAGTGGTACAACCTGGAGGTGATAATTAAAGCCAGTTATAATCTGTGCCCAGTCCCACTGGATGCAATATCCCCTTCTGTCAGTTTTGGAGCTGGTTCATTCAGTGTCTCTGGGTGTGATGCTGTTTGGGCTAGAAGGTGATAGGTACAGATCCACTTTTCTCCTTGCTTAGGTTGATCATTACTGTTTATTTTTACATATCTGAAGTGATAATTGGCAAGCCCAGGTTTTTCTCTACAGCAGCATTCACTGGAGCCCTCGCTGTGCTCCAGATGCCTTTGGAGAGCATAAAGGGTAGAGCTGGACCATTAGTTCAGTTTTGTCCATAGTTCAGTTTACTCCAGGAGCACCAGGGTTACCTTCACATTATTTTGCCCATCTCAGTTTTGCTTTGTCTATTATGTAATTATTTGCCCGTCAGCTGGGCTTGGGTCTCTTGGGTCCCAAACTGTTAAGAACTTTAGACTGGATGAGATAATTTTGTGCCATCTGCAAAAGGTGCACCTTAGGTCACTGAACAGCAATCCTGCCAAGGGCTTCCACCTGAGAGCCACTACAGTTCATGTGGTTATGTGGTATTCCTGCTGAAACTTGAGAATGGATGTTGCCTTAGAGCAGGATTCACATATTCACAGGAGTGTGCCATGAAGCACCGTTTTTAATTGGGTGCTGTGCTTACATGGTTTTCTTTGGACATGTGGACTGATCTGACTCTTTGTTCCTCTTGTCCATGTAGGTATTTGACAGCAGACCTGTGCTCAGCATTTGCCTGAAGGTAAGCTAAAGTTCAAGATAACTGAAGAGAGCAGTTTAAGTACCAGCTTTCTTGAATCATTGCCTCTAGTGCAGTAGAGTGGGTACTGGGTTCTCTGGAAGAAGCAGATACTGTGTTCCTTACACCCTGCTATACATATATATGTATAGTGATTCTAACATTTTGCATTTAATTCAGTTTTATTCCCAGATGCCTGGTGGATAAAAGCAGGATGTGTACAATGATGAGACCATGTCCTTCTAGTCTCTCTTTGCAGTGATTAAAGTACATCCCGTATATTCCAGTACAGCCTTCACATGAATATAACCTTTTTCTAAGCAAGAACAGTCTCTAGGGTAGCTTGGAAGTTTGTATCATTATCTCATCTGACCTTGTGATGGTTCTCTGAAAAGGAGTTTAAATTTGCTTTCTGATGTATTTATCTCTCTTTTACAGTACGGCCGCCTCTTTGTAGAAGCCTTTCTGAAGCTTGCCATGCCTCTCCTGGACCACAGCTTTAAAAAGCACACGGTAATCCTGGGGACAGAACTGGCTGCAACCACTTGGGAATCATGACTGATACTTCCTGCAGAGATGCATCTTATCTCTATCACATAACCCTCTGAAATGATTGCTAGGCTTAAGGCTGTTTCAATATTCTTATTTCCCTATGGAAAAGTCCTTTCAGAATGATTTGCTGGTCTGCTTATTTGTTGCAGGACGATGTGCAGAGTTTGCTGAAAACCTTGCAGCTGAGTACCAGACAACTTCATCACATGTGTGGCCATTCCAAGGTAAGATAAGTTCCAATTGCAGTACAAACTCCTGTCCTAAGGATGGTATTATTTCCCTCCCACTGCTTTTCTAGGGTATTGTCAGGTTCTACTCGCATGCTTCCAGCAGTGTCTGTGCAAGCAAAAACTCTGAGAGAAGGTGAAATAGACTTGTTTAATGGCACAAAAGTTGAAGCATTTACTCTGGAAGTAGCTGACTTGGATCTCAGGTCAGGTTGGCACATAATATTTTTTAGCACAGAAGTTCTGGGTTCTGGACATCTTTGGTTGTTGGCATCTGTAAGGGGATGCTTCTGAGGACACAGGCTAAGACCTTAGAGACCTTGAACAAAGTACAGATGCCAGATTGATAATACAGGAGAGAAGCTTTGCCAAAGATCAACAGCCTTGTAAGTCAGAACAATTAGCAACAGGAGGTAGATGGGGAAAAACCCTGCTCAAAGTCCTCTTGAGGTGGCTTTTATGTTGTTATGTTGGAAAGGGCAAAGGGAGAAGGAGGATGGTGGTAACAGTCTGTCTGTCTCTGTGGGAGACTTGGGGCAGGAAGGAAGGAGACAATTAGAATTTTGCTTACAGTGTGGAGAGACAGTGCTTGTTGCAGGACAGAATCACATAGGAGGAGACAGAAAGAACTTCATGTGTGCTGCTTTGTTCCTGACTCCTAAAAGGTTCATGAACACTTGTCCAAGAAGGAAGCTTTGCCAAAGTAGTTGAAGGGAGAAAGCCAGCTACCAGCATGGCTCCCAAGCCAGATTTGCTACCCATTTAGGCCAGAGCTGGCATCAGGAGCATAGATATTTAGCTGATGATCAGAACACGCTGTTGCAGCTCTCAGCACAGGGTGAGAATTGGAAGCTGGCACAAACCCTGACAATGCTAAAAAGTCCTTCTCATGTTTGAAAGTGAAATCCTCATGCCTGCTTTAAAGTCACAATTCACCTTCTAAGCAGGATAACAGCATTGCAGCTTTCCATGTTATGTTTGTCTTTGCACTTTACCAGCATTTTCAAGTGCTGTGTTCCATGGTCCCTGTTAGCACAGAGCTACAATTAGTGAATGCCTGTGTTCTACCACTTCTCTAGTACAGGTCTCTGCCAAATCATTTTGCAAGAATGAGAAGGCAGAAACTGAATCTGGGGCAAGTAAATGTACAATGAATGCTCCATACTTGTTTGAAGAGGAGTTGTCACCAAAATTTGTTAAACCAGCCTTGATTTTACTTTCATACAAACCTCAGGGATGCTGACATCATGCAATGTGACCTAAGATTTGTCACTCTCCCTCAATACATGTGTCTTTAAAGAGCATTACACAGCAGGCAATAGAATCAGCTTCACCTGTCATTTCCAAAGTATTTGTCATTTTCCCTTTCACAACAAGCCTCTTTTCTGTTTACACAACTAACCCTGAGCATGTGGACAGTTTCTGGAGACAGATTTTTGCCAATGCTGTATTTTGTTGAGTCTCCAAGCTGCCTGCACACAGTTGGGCAGGTTCCAGGGCCCAGGGAGCACTGCGAGTGTTGGTTGTGTCATTAGCAAGTGTTCTGCTGATCTGGTTCTGATTAGTGCTGATGGTTGCTAGCTCCTGCCTGTTACATAGGCTAGAGAACAGCTTGCTGTTGGTGATCAGCTACCCATTCCCTGTTGGCAGAACTTGAAGCAAAGCAGCGTCCCTCGGCCCAGGCATGTTGAACTCTTCCAAGAACTACAGGTGACCTGAATTCAGGGTACAGATAATGAGAGCATCTTAATCCCAGATGATTACTAAGTATTCTCATGAAAGAGGAAAACACTTATGTACAAAATCATTGTGCAGGTTTGGGCAGGTTGACAGGCTTTCTGGTTTAGCAGTGACTGTTCTGTATACTGCAGATTGAAGCCTAGCAGGAGGAGATGCTCACCCAGACCTAAATCCCTTAGGATACCTGGCATAGCTGCCCTTCCTACGGTGGTTTTGCTTACAGCAACTCCATCTGTTCCTCCTGTCCTAGTTCTCCAAAAGCCAATGCTTCTTTGTGCCAGAGAAGCTGGCTTTGGAGATTGTAGTGCACACACATTCCATGTAAAGGAATTGCATGAGGCACCGAGCAAGAAAAGGTTGTGATGGAAGTGGTGTATTTAACACCTTTCTCGTTTTTTCTTTTCTGAGCTTGGGAATTCAGCAGAGGAATTACTAGCTTCTCTCTGGAGAAGCTGACAAAAACAGGCTTCCTTTATTTTAATCCAAGTGAATGTGGATATTTGGATTGTTGTAAGGGATCAGTTTAAACAAAATACTGATGTGAGCTTTATTTTTTAACAATAGCTATAATTTGGCCAAGAAGTGATGTCATCTGGGCAAGCTTTGGGGGGTCATGTCCATCCCACCTGATAACCAGTGGCTTTTAAACAGCCAGAACACGTAGGCAAGAACCAACCCTCATCACATTTTACTGTTGCATAGATTCACCAAGACATTGGACTCACCAACCATGTGCCTTTGTTGAAGAAGTCCCTGGAACAATTTGTGTACAGAGTGAAGGCAATGCTGGCATTCAACCACTGCCAGGAGGCCTTCTGGGTCGGCATCCTCAAAAATCGGGATCTTCAGGTGAGAATCACTGCCCTGCCGGGGGCAGTTAAAATCTGAGAGAGAATAATGCTCATCTTGTCCAGACAACTCTAACTCTCCCCTTGTGTGCGGGTGTAGCTAAAAGGCCAAATTCAGTGTGACCGTAGTACAGTCACATCTATAGTGCAGGAGAAAGCAGCATTTTATTTCAAGATTAAGAGTCTGCATCCCTAGGCTGTTGCATTGAGGGGTCAGATTTGATCACAATGAACAGGTACGGGGATTTTTTGGCTGTTCCGTGGCAAGAACTACATGCACAAGAGGGAAAAGATAAAGGTCCCTTGAAAACCCTCACACACTTTCATGTGTGGCTTTAGAAGAAGCTAGTTTTGGCTCTTCGTCTTTCACTGTAGAAGCAGGACAGTTAAACAAAACCTGATTTTTTTTATCTCTAAAGCTTTTTACTTAAGACAACAAAATGCCATTTTCTTCCATCCCACCCTGGCACACTTTGGCTGCATACACGCAGTACAGATCTTGTGTTCAACTTAGGGAGAAGAAATTTTGACTCAGGCCTCTGAGGAGAGGGGCTCGGATGAGGACGAGGAAGACTCGGTGGAGAGCCCCGCTGAGGAGGTACTTCAGGGGCCACCGGGCTGCGCCTCTCCAATGAGGGGGAGTGGGGGGGTGCAGCCCCGGTGCTGACGGCGGTGCGTCCCGTAGGAGCCAAGCGGCAGCGACACGGACGGCAGCGAGGAGCGCGGCGAGCGCGGGCCGGGCCCCTCGGCAGCGCGGCCCTGAAGCGGCGGGCGGGCGGGCGGGGCGCGGCTCTCGCGCAGGCGCGGCGGCGGCGGCGGCCATGTCGGTGCAGGAGGACCCGGTGCAGCGGGAGATCCACCAGGACTGGGCCAACCGCGAGTACATCGAGGTGATCACCAGCTCCATCAAGAAGATCGCGGACTTCCTCAACTCCTTCGGTGAGCGCGCCGGGCGGGGGCTGCGGGCGGGCCGGGCCGGGTCAGGCCGTGCGGCGGCCCGCGGTGTCTCACTGCCGCCTCCCCGCAGACATGTCGTGCCGGTCCCGACTGGCCACCCTGAACGAGAAGCTGACGGCGCTGGAGCGGAGGATCGAGTACATCGAGGCCCGGGTAAGCAGCGGGGCGGTGGGCCGGGTGCGGGCCGAGCCCGGCGCCGGCCTTGGTTAAGGCTTTTCCTTTTCCCGTAGGTCACCAAGGGGGAGACGCTGACATAGGCCCGGGGCGGCCCCGGCCCCCGCCGCCGGAGCACCGCCGCCCCACACCCCGCTCGGGGCCCGCCACCACCGCCGCCGCCTCTGCTCGTGTTGCCAATAAACCGCTGTGCTCCTGCCCTGCCTGCTCTCTGCGTGCCTGCCTGGGGCCGGGCCACGGGATGCCCGGCTCCCTGCCACCGTCCTGGATGTCCAAAGCCTGCCCTTCCATCTGTCTGACCCATGGGGTTTGGGCACACATTCCTCCCCGCGTATGGGGGCTGTGCCACAGCGGCCACAGGCCAGGCTGTTGTCAGCTCCTGGAGGCACCTAACCGGCTTTTGGGGTGCTTTGTGCTCCTACTGGGATCACAGCAGAAAATCTGGTGATCCCTGTGGTCTGGAGGGTGTCTCAGCCTTCACATGTCAGGGCAGTGTGGGGACAGCAGGCTCACTGGTGTGGTGCACATACCACAGGAGAGGGCCCTTTGCCAGCACCTGGGAAGAGGTGTTTCTCCTCTCCGCGAGGCAAATGGCAAGGAGAAGGAAGTCTCTCAACCCTTCCCACCACTCCTCTATTTATCTCAGTCTTTCAGTGGGCATCTAGATCTACAGATTTGCTGCTCATATTTAGCATTTGTTGGGGAGTCCATGGAATTGGTGTCAGCAAAGGTTTTATTGCTTTCCAGCAGGCTTTAAATGTCTTGGTGTATTCTCCAACTGTAATCTTAGGTTTTTTATAATGGCACTGTCATGCCTGTAGTGTTTACTGAGCACCTGGGTTACTTAGTGTTTGTTGTATTTTTGAAGCTGTCTGACATCAGCTGGTTCCTTGTTGACATAAGTCCTCCTCTGAGCTCACAGTTTTGTTCTTCATAGGAATCTCTGTTTTCCACTGTTTGAATAAGTGTTCCTGCAGCTTTTCCCTCAGCTCCCATGGTTGCTGTCAGGTTGGGCTGCACATCAGGGAAGCTTGGCTGCTTTTGGAGCATAGTACCTGTGGAAATGAGTGCTTTGTAGCAGCCCTACCGTGGAGTAGAACAGCTATGGATCACTGCCCTTAGGTGTAGGGGCCATATGAAATTAGACTGTTGTCATATGAAGATTGATAGGTGGAAGGAAGGCAGCTCTCTCTTGACTCCAAGGTGGCTGCTCTGTCGCCCAGGTACATCAGAAGTACATGCATTGCTTGCTGTGGGTGTGCTGAGGTTCTGAGATCTCCATCGTTGGAGATAACTCAGTGTTTACCTGGAGAAGGCCCTGAACTAATTGGATGTTGAATTTGGTCCTGCTTTGAATGGGGTGGGGTTGAGGCAGAGACCACCAGAGGTTCTTGCCTAAATTATGCTAAGACTCTTCAATCCAAAGACTGTATGGGAGACAGGGTACCACAGACATCCCTGGGACTGGGTCTGTACTGGGCTGACCTCTTAACTTGAGATGCATTGTAGTAGCATGGTGTGTCTCAGATCCCTTCCTGGTCTCCTGACTGGCTGTTGTAATGGCTCTTTTTCCTCTGACACCAGGATTTCTCAAAGGAGTAGTAGGTTTTGCCACACAGTTGGTGGGATCTACTGGAAGGTACCTCCCAGGACATGTGCTCTCACAGAGTTTCAGCACTGTAGGATCAGCCTGTCTGGTTCATCTCCCAGCAGTAGTGCTGGGCGGCTTGCTGCAGTACAGAGTTCTGCCCTTTTCCTTTCAAGGAGTCTTCCTAGTTCCCTAAGGAACCAGATTTTCTGGCTGGGTGCTGCTTATTCCAGGCTGTCTCTGGGAGGTGAAGCCTCCTGGTCCTCAGGCTGATACAGCTTCCTCCAGCAGCTGCTGCAATGTGCAGCCTTGTAATAGATGGAGCTTTGATACATTTCATTATTTTAAATACTGGGGAATTCTGTTTGCCTTTTTCCTTTGTACTGTATTTTGGGTTTTGGTTTTGGTTTTTTTGGTTTATTTTTTTTTTTCAGAATATGATGCCCCAGGAACCTACATTAAACTTTTCTGGAGTGGATTTGTGTATTCTGATTTAGATGACTGGTTTATGTGGCGTGTTAGTGGTGCTGTTCTTCCCACCACACATTTAATGTAGCAAGAGATGGCAGTGTCCTCTGTGTCCTCACACCCTGCTGTCCTCATCTCCCGAGAGGGCTGGGTGCTCAGGTCTCTGCTGACCATGTTGGTGGTCTGACACCTTTTCCCAGAGCCTGAACTGCAGAGAAGCTGGTTTGAAGCCCCTTATGAAGGTGCCAGAATTGACCTAGAGAGCCTGAGCCAGCCTGTAGCTTGAGAAAGGTTTGCACTCTCAAATGACAGACAGTGGGCTTGTAGTGCTCACTGCCTGCTGGTCAGGCAGCCAGGCCTCATGGAGTGATTGGAGCAGTCCAGCCGTCCTCATTAGAGGCTCCGAGGTTTGGGAATGAGCCTGTAGTGTTTTGATCTGGGTGGAAGACACAGTGTATTGGCGTCACCCTTGGTGTGGTGTCAGCAGAAGAGGGATCTAGAGCTTGAGTCAAGCTTTGCGTAGCCCAGAAAAGTTGTAGTCTCTGATCCAGAGTACATCCTTTAAGATGAATGGATTGGACCAGACTTCTCAAATAGTTCTAGCTTTTAGTAAATACCCTTTGGGCTCTCTCAGTGCCTATTGCAAGCTGACCCTTGATTTTAGGAAACAGTTTTAAAGTACCTTCATCCCCTTTATGTTGCAGGTGATTGAACCTGATAATTCAGTGAGCTGAGGTGATCTCAAGAGAGGAATGTTTTAGGACACAGCTGAACTGTTGAGGGAGAGCTGCACTTAGATACAAAGAGCTTTGCAGGGCTGAATTTTAAAGATCCCAGAAGATGGTGTCTGCTTGCATCCTGGTGCCAAGGCACTGACAGCAGTGGATGTCACTGGAGCAGTTGTCTCACAAAGAGAAGATTGGCCCTGCCAGTCTGGGTTTGCTGCTGCTCCCCAGATCAGTGAGAGGAGGAAGGTCGCAGGAGAATGGGAGTCTCCAGATTCACTGAAACTTTGTGTCCAGTTTCCAGAAGCTGCCAGCAGTACTGCTCTGAGCTCTGCAGGTCCTGGGACCTGGGAATTTGGCCTTAGAGTACATAAAAGCTTTAGGGTGGCTGTACCGTGAGCTGGTACTCACGGTATCACCTTCCCTAACCCTGTGTGTTTTCACTTTATATCACAGAAGTGTGAAGCCAATAGTTGACAGAACCCTCTTTTTGGAGGAGGAGAAGATTACTGAAGAGTAGGTCCTGAAGCAAAAGTTTGAGAATAATATCCTGGGGAAATAAAGGATAGATCCAACTCTGATTCCTGCTGGCTTCAGTCAGGCCTGTGAGAGGTCTGAGGTTCACCTTGGCTGGGGAGGAGATGCCCCAGCCAGTTTGGTCAGTGCTGCACAGGGCTGCTGGCCCAACCCCAACCCAGCTCTGTGACCTTCCCTGTGCTGCCCCTGTGCCAACAGGTAACCCCACAGGTAACCAGCCCGTGCCTCCTTACTTTGTAGGCTGCTCTGCTTCCTGGCCTTGCCATCTCCTGGCAGGTACATTGCTGACACGGTGGGGGACAGGTCTCTGCCTGCTTGCTGACAAGGTTACAAAATGGATTTCAGGACCAAACCCATTCCACAAAACATCAGGATTAAATATCGACATCCTTGGCGTTGCCTGTGTGCTTAAAAGTGCTGAGGAAAAGGGCTTTATCAAGAGGGAGGATCAGCTGAAGCTGGGAATTGTCCCTCAGGCTCCTGGTGCTTCCCAGGGAGCATCTGTGCTCCTCTGCCTTTGGCACTTCCAACCCTATTGCTAGACCAGAAGACTGGGGATAGAAGGGGAGCCCAGTGAACTGGGAGAACAAGGAAGAGGAGAGGAGCAGATGCTGGAGCAGATTTTTTTGCAGTTTGCTCATGGAAGCAGTTCTCCAGTTAGGGCAGTGGGTGGGGAGAGGATCCTCAGACCTCCCGTGTATCCCTGTGGTTGCTGCAGCACTTGGCTCAGCCAGGCCAGGGGCTGGGAGCAGTTCACTGTTCTCTATCAGCCAGCAGCCTGCCCTTTGTGGATTTGTGCTTTGTGTTGGGGCCACACTGTCCATCCTACTCATGGGCCTGGGCTTTAGCAGCCAGATTGTAACTGGAAAAATGCCCTTGTAGCTAAATTGGAAGGACCAGGGGCCAAACAGTCCCCTCCCTCTCATCCCTCAGAGTCCATTTGTGAGCCTGTAATGTGCTGACCATAATAAAGGGCAGCTCCCGTAATGAGGGAATGTTTCCATCATTACCAGTAGCCATTAAGGGGAGGATCTGGTGCTTGTCAGTACTGGAATCACTCACTCTTCTGCCTCATGAGCTGTTGATAGCAGCACCTGAGGAGGTCAGTAATCCTCCAGGAAGTGATACATCTTGGCTGACATAGACACACAACTGATGCCCAGAATGGTTTCAAGCATCAGCACTTTATTGTTCCCCAACAGAACCTTTTATACCCTTCTCACATGCATAACACCTGTGTGTCCTTTTACTTTCTGTGATTGGTCAATACACATCAACATTCCATGCTTCTTTTTTTCCTTCAGTGCTGGTCACCTGTCTTACACAGCTGCAACTTATCAGGGGTAAGACAGTGCTGCAGGCAACCTCTGTTTTACAATTCATTCTCCCACACCTGGCCTTTGATTTAGCCTGCTTGAAGAGGCCTGGTTCTTAAATTTAACGGGCTTTAGCAAAAATTTTACCGTGTTTAAATTAAATTTAATTTAAAATACTAATACAATGAATCATTTATTATGGCAGTTCCACAGCAGGGTACCAAATGAGAAAAAAACCTCCAAAATATCTTAGTAAAGTACATGATCTACTCTTATATGATTCCTCAAAAGCTTTCATGACTGAACCTCAGGCTTTGTCCCACCCAAAAACAAGTATCTTTCTCATGATTCCAGTATAGCAAGATGTTACTGGTTCCGTGATGGTCTGGAAGGTTAGGAAGTGGGTTGTATTCACTTGTTGCTTGTTGTTTTTTTCTTCTCTCTCAAAAGTCTCATAGTTTAAAAGCAGAAAAGTAGCTCTAAACTACCTGTAGCCTGTAAAGTGCAGCTGACGGTGAGGCATAATCCCCCTGCACTTACCTGTGCTTCACAGGCTCACAACAATTGTTGAAGCAGACTTTATTTAAAGGAAAATAAGTAGCAACTAAGTAAATGCACAGGAGGGAGTAATTTAACCAACCCATTGGATGAAAGGGTAGGGCAAGAGGAGTCATGGCAATGTTTAAATCTGTCAGTGATGTGATGACTTAGTGAACAATCACTACTCCGTGTACCATCACTGGGCCCCTCCTACACTCACTTAAGAGTATTTCTACATTTCTCATGCAACCCACCTGTGTGACAAATCCACACGCACACTGCACCCAATTAGCGTCAAGCATAAGAGCTGCTCTGCCTGTGTCTCACCTCTCTAAACCCCTCCTGGCAGCAATTTTCCCAGCATACAAACAATAAAACACTGTTCTGCTAAATCTCTCAGAGGACGGTTCCCAAATCAGGGCCAAGTAAACACATGTAACACATGATAAAGCATTCCAATTCATTAGATAATCTTCCCAGTACTAGATGCAGGGTATTTAGCTGCTTTAAGTGTTCAATGTTACACGTAATTAAAAATGTCAGGAAGTGAGACAAGGCACTTGAATAGGTACTTGTAGAAAAGTAGTGGTGTATCTTGCTTAAACAAAACAAACCCTAATCCTTTTCACCTCCAAAAAATACCAAAACCCCACAGCAAACAGCCAAACAAACTGGAAAAGAAAAATCCACACCTACTATAGTAAGTACAACTTACCTTACTCGTGTCCCAGCGTCTCCAGAAGCATCAGGAGATGAAGAAGTGAGGAGAGCAGTGGGAGGGAATACAACCCTTTCTGGGGTATCAACTGCACCAGGGTCAAACCATTAGCTGAATTTGACAAATGACTTACATGACCACACCTTGTGCAATCAATAGCCACTGTGCTATTGGAGTGTCCCAAGGAAACTCCTTTGGGATACTGGCTGTCACTCTTCACATACATTTTCAGGTGACCAAACATCTACCACCTTCTGCTGTGGTGCACTGGAGGAATCTGCCCCCTCCTTTCCTACACTCGTTTCCTTGTGGTGAAGGCTGGCTGGCTCAGAAGGCATCACCTGCCAGTGAGGGAGCAGCTGCCCTGAACAGCAAACAGCCTTGGGGTGGCTCCAGATAACTGTTGTGCTGAGGAGATGTGTGTCAGAGGTGGCTGAGAAGGGCTGGAGGGGAGCACCAATGACCTTACAGTGGGTTTGGGATGAGCAGAGCCAGAGGCTTTGTGTTGTCAGCACCCTCTGTGGCTGCTGGGGACAGGTGTGGTGGAGGGGACATTTCCCTTTGCTGGCACAGGCATTCCACCTGTGTCACCCTGGGATGCCCTGTGCAGGAGGGCACTGTGCCTGGGCTTCCAAACCCCCATCATGGTGTCCCTGATTAGCTTTACCAGAGCCCAGGGCCTCTCCCAACAGAGGGGGTTCTATGTCCCCAGTGCCCCCCTGATGTCCCAGGGAGGCCAAACAAGCGGGCCTGGGTCTCCAACCTGAGCAGAGGCTGCTGGAGCAGCCACAGGCAGGAGTGAGGGGTCCCGGCCGCTCAGGGCTGCTCAGGGCTGTTAGTGCCTGAGGCAGGCTGGGAGCTGCACTGCTCCTCAATCCGTGCCAGCGGGGTCAGCTCCTGGCCACCTTGGCTCAGGGAGGTGGAACACACCCGAGTGTGACTCGGGCAGCCAGGGCTGGGGCTGGCGCCGCTCACCCCGTGAGTCAGGGGAGGCCCCGTGAGGCCCAGCCCCGACGCCTTCCCGCCCGCCACCGGCACAAGCCAGGGCTGGCACTGGAGTCCCGACCCGGCATCCTGAGCCGCCGCAAAGCCGTGAAGGTGAGTGCTGGGGAAGCTTCAGCAGCTTCCTGGGGTCAAGCCTGAGGGTGTCTGGGGGCTGCGTGCTGGCTCTTGGTACACTGCTGGCTTGTTGGTTGCTGTTTGAGGCATCAAGCCACTGTACAGAAAAAGGGTTCTGGTGCTGTGGGGATTACAGGACTTCCCTATAACCTCTCTTCTTGACTTGAGTCTTTTTGACTCAACTTCCCCATCTTTTAAATAGTTTTTTCTCTCTAAAATCTTCATGACAAGCCCAACACTATATGCAAAGAGAAAGATTTGTTTGCCTTAGTTTTTACTCAGACTGCAAGCATGAACATTTCTGGCTTCTGATGAGTTAATATTCTTCCTTCAGAGCTTTGCAGCAACCACGGGGAAGCACACGGCGTGAAAGGAGAAACGCAAACCAGGTAATTTCAGATGTTGCACATCAATGCTTAAGGCAGAGCTGGGAAACGGGCAGCAAACCCCCCAGGAGTTACAGATGTGGGGCTGGCAGCAGTGCAGCCACCGTGTCCGGGCTTGCTGTGAAAGCCAGGGGAGGAAGGAAGTGCTGGAGCTGTGGTGAGGAGTGGATGGGCTGTGCCTGCTCCCTGCTCACCCCCGTGGGGCTACTCAGAGCCAGCCTGGGGAGCTGTCCTGCCCTGACATGCACTTGGCTGGGTCTCTACACGCCTGTGTTCAAGGAGAGTGAGAAGTGTAAGGTTTGCTACGTTTGTAGCGAAGAGAGAAGTGTGTCACGTTTCAGCTACGTTTGAAACCAGGTAGGGTAGCAGAATTATTACCACAGCCCGAGGAGACTGGAGCAGGAATGATTTCAAACTGAGCTGGTGTGGATCCGTTTTTGCTGTCTCACAGGAAAAAACTCAGCTCTCACCACAGCCACGGCCCTCCAGGACATCTTCCCATGGAGCCAACTGCTAGGAGCAACCTAAGACTTGCAGGTGTGCTTTAAGAAGTTGGTTTGGTTTGGTTTGGTTTGGTTTGGTTTGGTTTGGTTTGGTTTGGTTTGGTTTGGGAGGGCATCAAGGGACTTCATATTTAAAATAAAATTTAGCAAGTTTAGGTGTCAGCATATAGTTTAAAATGAAAGGTAAAAGTAGTTTCAAAGGGAAAAGGTTTGGGATTTTCTGATTTGTTTTGAAGTTTAAACAATCTTATTTTATTTGCTTTTTTGTTGTTTTTGTTTTTTGGTTTTTTTCTTATCCCATTGAGCAATTTCCCTCAGATATATTTCATCAGCTAAGCAAAACCTCGTGTATGGAAGTTGTTAACCTCACTTTCTAAATCTGACTCTGCACACAAATTTTATTCTAATGTGTTAAAAAGACCTCACTGCAATTAAATTCTGATTTACTGTGAGGAAAGCAAGGTGAAGTCTGTTGTTCATGTCATTCCTCAGTGAGCTCATGGCCAGGCTGAAATGCCTGTGTATCATCATCCTTCTCTCATTATGAGGTATAATCAACGAAGTCACTTTTAAAACATACAATAATTAAGCACATATACTTATCCTTTGTTTAGTTCTGATTTTCTTTCCAGAAGAGCCACAGGGGAATTAATTGTGCTTCGTCTAAGAGAAATTAGGTTCCCGACTTCCTTGGTTAGTGTAAATCTTGGTGACTGACTGGACTGAGCTGTGCTGGAGGCACAGAAAGGAAGATGGGAGCAGATGCTGGTTGCTCCTGGATCCTCTTGTGGCATCCAGGTCTTGCCACAGCAGGATGCAAAAGTGCATTAGCCAACTGTGTTTCTGTTGCTGGAACAGCTGAGCAGTCTGCTCATTTGGGCCAGCAAATGAGCAGTTTTGAAGTAAATCAGTCTGATATCAGAGGAAGATGACATTGACAGTGTCTGCCCTGATTTCAGTGTTGAATCTGCTCTTGCTGTGTACGTGGCAGGGCAGGGCAGGTAGTGCCCACCTGCTCACCTTGTCTTTGGGATGATGCAAAGCTGGGATAGAGCAGCTGCTGTGACAGGTCAGGGGAACAGCAACCTGCCTTAAAACGCCACTGAATGTGGCCTTCACTAGGTGCTAGGAACTCCAAAGACAAACCTCCTGAGTTTCACTCAACAGTAAAATATCAGGATACTTATAAATTATTTTTTGAAATGGAATTTATAAGTTGGAAAAAAAAGTTTATATTTAAAATATTTTTATTCCTTTAGCTGTGGTATTTTGACTGTGTGGTTCAGAGAGAGGCCTAAAGGATTAAGCTTGAACGAACAACTGTTGCAAGGTCCAAGTTGAGCAAGTAGGAAGGCAAGAAAGAGACTGAAAAAGGCAGAAAACCATAGCTGGAGGTATATAAGTGCCTCTGAACTGACATTCTTGATCGAGTGGCCAAGAATGAGTCTGTCCAGGGTGTGGTGTGCTGGGTTCCTACATTTCCACATCAGCTGATGCTTACCCACAGAGGGGACAGATGCATTTCCTGCATTCTCTATCGGGTGCTCACAGGCTCACAGTTCCCACAGCTGCCACAGCTACAGCAGCAAAGGCTGGATATAAGTCAGAGAAAGGGGAAGATCTGTAGGTCTTTTGCATAGATTCATTACTGGAAATAATTTCAAAATGTTAAAATGTTGTTTTCTCACAATACAATTTGGAGGCAGGTAAGCCAGGTTTTCTGAGCTGAGCCTTTGAAAGTGGTTATGTATTTTCCCCAGAAGTCTTTTGAACTCTATTTATGTCTAATTTCCTCTATCTGAGAAGTGACACTGATGCCTTGGGAAGGCTGACCTGAAACAGAGACTGCACAGAGCTAGAGAATAAAGTAAGTATTTATTAAAAGGCCTCCAGGATACACCTTGGGCAGGACAGGAGCCTGACCAGGGCTGCACCCAAGGTGGACTAAGAATGCTCACAAAATGGATCAACAGTCACGAGGTCTCACACTTCTGTAAGTTTTGGTCCATTTGCATATTGGGGTTTAATTGTCCAATTACAACTTCAGATTGCGAGGTCTTATCCTTCTTGTTCTTCCCTTCAGTCCACTGTTGTTTGTGCTTTTGGGCTGAAAGTTGTCCTTGGTCTCCAGCAGGAAAAGGATTTGTTTTGTCTACCTACTCTGTGAAGAGAGCTGACTGGTACTCAATATGAGGCTCAGAACTGTACCCCTAGGCAGCACAGAATCTGAAAAACATGAAAGCTAAAACTTAAGGCATCAACACCCTGAAACGTTGTTCTGTTTGGGTGTTTGCTTATGTGCTACATATCTGGACATTATGTGCTACATATCCTTCTGGAGATACTAACTGACCTGTTTGGGGTTTTGTGTTATTTTTTGGACTGATATGATGGTCTTCAGAGAACTGAAAGTGCCAGTAGGAAAAGAAACAGGTTTTCTGCTGGAAAATTAGAAGGATATACTTAGTTTTCAAACTGCTTGATTGGAAGTGTTTTGTTGAATGGATCCAGAAGTCATACTGTAAGAAAAAGTGTGGACATATAAACTGTTTTCCTATTGCATCCTGCATGGCAGAAACTGTGCTTCAGGCTCCCCAAAAATCTCCTTTTGCATCTCTCAGTACAACTGTGGGTGAGTTGCTATATTGCACGAGGGGAGATGCATCAGTGCAGAGTGCCTGGACCATGCTAGGCAGAGGCAACATTTCAGAACCACAGCCACCACAAAATGTGCACCATCACAATATTCCAGCCTCAGCCCAAAACTTCTGTGACAAGTTTATCAAAGCAAAAGGAAATGCCGAATTTTGGGGATGTCGGAACATTTGTTTCTGTGGCAAATACCAGTAATTAATCTGAGATCAGCACTTAAAAATTCATAATTCATAAAGCTAAAGTTAATGGAAATTTCCTTTTCACGACAACTTGGGAAGAACAGATGTTGAAGCATCAAAATCTTCTGTGAGACAAGAAATCAATGTCTTGTTGGACTTTCCTAGGAACTATTTCTGATATTTTTCCTGGCTGATACATTTTAAGTATTAGGATGTCATGGGTACAGGATAATTGTTCTGTTTCGTGAATGGAACCCGGCCTATTAGGTTACTCACATCTGTGGTAAATATTTAATTAGACACCTTGGTAGCTTTACAAAAGAACAATGTGAATTATCAAGTCTGACTTCTTTTTGTTTTACTCATGATCATCAGACTTTTGTTCTTTCCTAATAACCAGAGGCCAGTAGGGCTCATTCGGAGGAGTCAAGAATTGGGTCCCAGGAGGGTGAATAAATCATGATTTGAAACAGAGAAGTGATTTCAAAACTGAAAGGCCCAGAGAGAGACGCTGTGTTTGCAGAAAATCAAAGACAGAAAACCAGGAAGGTCAGTGACCTAATTCTAAATGTGCTTTTTCTCCCCTTTCTAACAGGCACAGCAATGGAGAGTTTGGATGTCCTGATCCCAGATCTTACTGAAGAACAGCAAGGTGAGGGAAGCACACAGAGATCAGAGCTTTGGCTCATGCACGCTGCACAGCAGTGTTTGCCAGTGTGGGCATGAGTCAATGAAATCTGTTTCCTGTGTAAACACACCCTTATCCATCTCCTTGCTTGTAAAAGAGAGACCAGCAGTCAATTCCCAGCTCTTCCACAGGCTCCTGTTAGGCTTTGTGCACGTGCAAATGGGAATTTAGATACACTAAGGAGACTTTACTGTGCATTAAATGCCTTATGAGCAATCTCAGAACCTTGGTATGCAGTCCTTGGGGTCTTTGTGCCTGTCTGCAAAACAGCATGGTCAGAAGAAGCACCTGTTAAATAGCTAGGAATACTTTGGGAATACTTGCCATGCTTCTCTAACTGAGACAACAGCCTCACAGAGACATCAGTCATTTGTTTGAACTATTGCCATTTGCCTACTCTTTTGTGGCAGACTGAGATGCTTTATACAATACAGCATCACTCTCTTTCCTGTATGCTGGTATTGGGCAGTGTGTTAGAGCCTGGTGTCTGTCTCCACACCTGCACTGAGCACCACAAGAGCACTGCCATGCAACCCCCCTCTACTCCTGCACAGTGACAGCTTTGTTTTCCTTACAGACATTTTTCAGAGAGTTTTTGCTGCTGATGTCAAGTACTTGGAGAATCATGAGAAAATGAACCAGTCCTTCTGGGAATCAGTTGTAAAACGCTTGGCCACTACTGACCCACCTATCCTGAATACTGAAGAAAAGAACAATGTAAGTTACCAAGGACACACTTATGCTTGTTATTCTACTTTTCTACTATACTCTGGGGAGAACATACAGTTCCACTATCTGATATGCTTAAAAATATTAAAAGGTGTAACAGGGCACTTAGGTTCAGGCCACTGCTTTTTACTTCATTGCTCTCCCTGTGCAAAAATAACTGGCTCTGTATAAATTCCTCAGGATCAGTTCAGCTCACCATGTCCTAGGCAGGACCATTGTTGGTGACATTTTGCTGTAAGATACTGCAGCAATTGCGTGGCCATTTTCAGGCCCTATAGCTGTATTTCTCCAGCTCTCTGAATAGTTAACTATTGCCCACCATGTTGCATTTCTCAGTTGGTGGCTCTGCTCTGAGTTGCTGAATGGAGTTTACATTCTCTTCCCATATTTGACATTTCTCTTTGTCCCCAGTTTCCCTTTTGTACAGTAGGAGCAGGGTGTTACATTTCCCACAGGGTGGGATACACTCATTTGCCCATCAGGGTGTACTTCTACAGGCTGTGTTGTCTTGGAAAGACCATTTGCTATTTACTTACCTTCTTTTCAGCTCCTTAACAGCTGGGATGTCCTCCCTGGAGCCTGCCTGAAAGCCATAGAGAAGAAAGGAGTCAGGGCAATGGCTCTTCTTTACCTTTTGCTGAAGACTTCCAACCCATCTGGGTACAGGCAGCTACCCAGCTCCAAGGGAAAGGGTGAGTCCTACCTGTCTTCCTGACAGCTGTTTTGTTAAAATTACTGTAGGGCCAGTGGAACTTGACAGCAGCTTGAACACTCTGTTACATGCTTGGAAGTGATTATTAGTGAACAACTGAACTTTCTGGAAGTACTGCTCAGGAAAGGCAGTTAGGTGTGGTAGTAATGGGAACCAAAGTTCATATTTTACTGCAGTTAGACTTGGCTTCTTCTAGGGGAAAAAAACCACCTGTGTTTAGGGAGAGAGCATGTCCTGGGATGATGCTGCCAAAGAAGTTTCTCTGACTTGAGAAAGTTTTCCCTGATATTTTTATCCAGTCTGTTATCCAGCCAGCCAGGACCCCTCTGAGCACTCACAGTGTTAAGAAATCAGAGCTGAGCCAGTGAAAATATATTTACAAATAATGCCCTAGCAGCACATGTAAAACCAAAGGGAATGGATGGGATGGCACACGGTGCTGAACATGGCAACAAGATAAAAGAGACTTATTTGCCTGGTTGTGCAGTAAGAAATCAGGGGCAGTTTCACAGGATCCATAGCCATTAATTGACTTTAATAAATGACAGAGGAGCATTCACCTAAGATGACCCTAAATTTAACTGGAGAGCCTCAAGGACATCTTGTTCCTGCTTCTGCCTTGATTAAACATGTTCCTGAAGGGGAGAGACCTCCCAGGCTGGAGCACAGCCCAGCTTTGCTCATCTCTCAGAGCAGGAATGTTGGTAACAAGACCCTTGGGCTGTGAGCAGCCTCAAGGAGCTGGAGGAGAAGGAATCCCCTCTTCCTGCCCAAATCCTGCAGCTCCTGATGAGGAGATGCTCAGAGCTCTGGCCCTGAGCGCAGAGCTGGGTGTGAAGCTGTTCAGAGTCACCCTGGCCACACGAGGCAGGAACAGCTGGGATGCTGGTGTGGGCTGGCTGTGAGGGCTGTGCTCCTGTGCCACGAGAGGGAGCTGGAGCCCGGCACAGGGAACCCCGGCAGAGCTGGCCCAGAGCAGGGTGAGCCGCTCCGCTCCTGCTGAAGCATCGTTCAGCTGCTGCCGCTTCGGGGAGTGGGAATTTGCACTGGGGTAACATTATGAATAATTAAACGCCAGAATACGAAACTTTAGGTGTCTACCACAGCCATTTAAGAAGGTCTAAACTGTAGTGTGTATGATGCTTTCATTTGATGCTTTGTACTACCCTTTGTGTGCAAAAAACCACTGAAATTAGATGAAGGGTCTGATTTCCTGTCAAGCAACTTTTAATAAATCATTGTGAAATCTGTAATTGTAAAATAGAAAATGTAGTCACTGATAATGCTTTTTTTTCTCTCCTTTAAAAAAAAAAAAAGATGAAAAATTGAAATTCCTGAAGAGATTGGAAAGGAATTTTGTATATTCAGAAGAGGACAAAAGGTGTGAAAACTCATCCCATGAGTCCATGGATGAAGATACACAAGGTAAGTAGGATTTATTTTATTTTCCCTGATACACAACTTAGTCTGACAGCATTTTTGTAAGGATTGACATAGGAGATGTGGCAATTCTGTAGAGCTCTGAATAAAGTAAGAAATTGTGCAAAAGAGAGAACATAGAAAATCGTCAGCACCTGATTCATGATCAGCAAAATAGTGGTTGCCACCCACTCTTGTGGAAGTTGGTTTCAGAAACATAGAAATCTGCTTCAAGATTCCTTCCCCAAATAAAAGATCCTAACTTCTCTCTACAGCTTTTTATACAAGCTAATCCAGCTTCAGGTTTTGCTGAGTTTCACCTATTCAAGCAGCTTTGAAGGGAGCTGTGAAGCAAAAGCAGCCAATAGTGATCCTTGCATTTCAAAGCCTTGATTTTTACCTTCATATGGTTATATTATGAGCAAACAACTACAGTGCTGTTGTTTCTGGTGCTGCTAGCATAGTTTTCTTTACTCTGATGAACAAACACTTTCTCTTATCCAGACAGTGATGAGGAAGATTTAGGAAGACAGGAGACTGAAGGCCAGTTACTTGGAGGTAGGACAAAATGGCAACAATATTGGCTTTTACTAGAGACAACCAATATAAACCAATAAATGATTGTTTTTTACATTCTTTTGTTTGGATGAACAAAGGTATGTGTAACATGTAACATGTGCAGATGTAAAAGAAAGACAAGAAAGACAAGTCAAAATTTGGCTGTAGAAACGACATTTCCACAAGATGAAGCTCAACTGACAACTCAGCCATGCCCTGTGCTCAGGGTTGAACCAGGAAAGCAGCAAAATCTGCTGTTGTGGGAGGAGTTCTGCTGCCCGGGTCTGCACAGCTGCCACTGAAGTGCAGCAAGAGGGTTCTGAACACATCTGTCACAGCCACTACTTCTAGGGGCTGCAAGTCAGCTCACAGCGCTGACTGGAGATCATCAGCAAGGACCACCTTGTTCCTGAGGCTTTTCCTTTCCTGCCAGAGGACAAATGGAAAATAAGTACAATGCAGATGAAGAAAATGTGTTGTGTCAATACACAGAAATACCTATAGAACTATAGATGTAAAACTGTAAAGCATTAATATTTTAATTAATGTCTTAAACTGAGCTCAGCTCAAATGTAAGAGCAGCTCATTTAAATTGACATTAGGAGATCTAATCTGTCTCGTAGGAGTCTGATTCTACCTGACTCCAGATACTTGGAGAGATGGAATACGGGGTGGGGGGCGGTGGTGGTGGTAAGAATTCAGTAATTTCCTGGTTTTTGACTGCATAACTCCCAGCAGAGCCACCCTCTATAAGGAATTAGAGTTGGTCTCTTCCTTGTCTCTGTTACACACCCACACTGATTTCAGGGAGCTGATGGGCTGGCACTGCCACACTCACTGCAGGTATTAACCTGCCTCATCTCTGTGTCATGTTTTAGGAATATCAGCAGAGATGCTTCCCTACCGAGATTCAGGTAAGTGCTCCCAGGTCACTTCACCCTGCTGGGATGACTAGAGCTGCAGTGTCTTCTTTCTGAACTGCTGAGACATTAAAAAATAATTCTCAGGCTGTAAATGCCTTGGTTTCCAGTTAGCCTGGGGTTGGACATGGGCATGGTGCACACATTCATGGTGCAAGGCTGTGGTAGTGACTGGCTGACAGTGGGTGATTTGTACAAGGTGTTCTGGCAGATTAATCCATTTTTGCAGGCCTGCCAGGTTGTCACAAGATCAGCTCATTGCAGTCATTCTTTAGGGGAAAACCCAGCAGTTCTGTTGGGCAACTGTTCAGTCTTAGCCATAAAAGATAGAAGCAGTTTTCAGCATTCCCTGAAGCCCTCTGTCTTCTGCTGAACAGGGGTGCAAGGCTGGCAGGAACCTGGAACTTGATTTCTGGAAGCAGTGATGCTTGGCTCCAAATGCATTCCTGCCTTAGCTCACAGCATTCCCAGCAGGAGGTGCCAGGTGAAAGGGAGATGTCAGGCAGCATAGCAACAGTGCCAGCCAAGAGTCTTGCACAGACAGGCAGTCTGAGAGCAGAGTTCCTCCCACCAGACACTGCTGCACAGCCCCAGAATGTTTGTAAAAAGCCCATAGCAGGAAATTGCCAACAGCTTAATTGCATTACTGAGCTCATCCCTCCTGTGCCCAGGCCAAGACCACAGGATGAGTTAGGAGAGGCAAATAGCCCAGTGGAGCAGCCTTTGGAGAGGACATCTGCTCCACTTGTTCTGTGCAGTGGGGAAGTTATAAATTGCAGCATAATCCCTTGGGGAGGTTTTTGAGTTACCCATCCCCAAGGAGCCACACAGAACACCAGGACAACAGAGGGATCCATTGCAGTGCCATATTCTCCCCACTCTGCCAGCTGCAGAAAGGGTCATGGTACTTTTCCACTCTGTGTTTGGCCTCTCTACCACTCACCCCCGTTTTGTTGCAGATAGGGGATTACTCACTGTGCTTCCTGGTGCTGAGTATGGTGGGAAGCTCTGTATTTGTATTTTTTTTCCATCAGAAGTAACAAAACTATATTGCTTTTCAGAGATTGCCAGAAGAGAAGATTCATATGCAGATGGTGAGTGCAAATATGCAAATAAAAGTTTCTTTTGTAGATGCTCTTTCAGGACTGAGTTTTGCTTAGTGGTGAGGGCAATACCAGCTCCTTGATGCCTAGAGACTGTCTAATCAAAAAGTAGAAGGTTGAGAACAGGTAACAACATGGAATGCTTTGATGGAAGAAATACTGTGCAAGTCATTCCATGATACCAAGTTACAGTGGGACTGTTGCATTTAGGAAGTAGAATGATACACTTGCCAAGTGTGAATTGATGTTCTGCTAAATTCTTTATCTGTAGATCATTCATACAACTGCACATAGTTGTATCTGTATATGTTATTAATAAGAAAATAACTGAGTTATCCCCCAAACCAGAATGTGATCAATCCAGACTGCTCAAAGAGGCAAAAATGTGATACCTGTATCAGGTGACCCAGAACAGAATTTCTTGGCAGGGTTTAGTTGTTCTGTGGTTCAAAAACACCACAGCAAAATTCTACAGCTCACATAAAGGACTAGTACTCACCAGTTACATCTCAGAGAAAATTCACTGCCAGGCAGGGGTCGCCCAGTGTAGGGGAAATCAGCATCTGAAACTTGTGCTGAATCAACTCCCAAAAGCTTGGGTGCAGCAGGGGCTGCTCAAACCACCAACAAAGAGAAAAGGAAAAACTGCTGCTTTGAACCTGTTATTGGAGAGATGATAAAATACTCAGCTCTTTCTGGCAATGCAGTTGGAGAAAAAAGAGAATTTGGCAACTCTGCTCATGACCAAGAGCAAACTGCTCTGTGTTTAAACCTCTAAAGTACCTCATTTGTTCTTATGTTGTTTTTTCTCTATGCCAGTGTAGCTGCAGGAGACTCATTTCAGCAGCAGGTCTTATTTTGGGAGGTGCAGAAGTACTTGACATCAGGTGTAAGTAGAGGGATGGTTCTCACACCTTCAGGAATGAAGGGCATCTTTTTACTGTAGCTGTGGTTGTGCAAAGCACCCAGGAATCAAACTGAAGCTCCCTTGTACTATGGCTTTACTCCCCCTCTGTCATTCTGAGACTATGGCTTGTCCCAGAAGAGGCAGAAAAGACCCAGACCACTTTAAAACAATTCAGTATTGTTAATGCAGCCATCTGGTTATACTTTTTAAAATTCATTTTTAAAACCATGCTCTTTGGAGAGATTTTAAAATTTCTAATTTGATCTTTCTAGAAGGCTCACAGACCAACAAACAGTTTTACATATATTCTTCTCTGACAATCTATTTCAGATACGAAAAGGGAAATAAACTTTAAACTCCTTAATTTTACTGTTCCTTGGCAATAAAAGACTTCTCTTTTTTGTAGCATATGAGAAGGAGAGCACTCGTCCCACTCAATGGACAGTACGGTGGATGGGCATACGGAAGGATGGTAATTGATTTATTAAATCAAACTGATGTCAAGCCTGTTGAACCTTAGTCCAAGAATAAGATCTCTGGTTCAAAAACCCCTTTATTTTTCCAACCTGAGTGCTGTGTTGAAGTCCATCAAGGCTTCATGATGAAAATCATTGAGGCTTCTCACAAAGTTGAGCCTAGTGCCTGAGAAATCTCAGGGAAATTGATCTGTACCTAAAGGTGAATTTGGAAGGACCCTGGCTGCAGCTGTGACCTAATCTTCCCTCTCAATTTCAGATGAATTCTTTCATTTTGTCATTCTTTGCTTTGCAATTGGAGCTTTACTAGTTTGCTACTACTACCACAAAGGTAAGGCAAGATTCAGTAGAAGGATATATTGTTGCACTGTAGAAAAATAAACAAAGTTAACATTTATTTTGTTGCCTTAGATTGGACTATTTCTCTTGGGATTGCTTTGATCACCTTTGCTTCCCTGGAAACCATTGGGATATACTTTGGTCTGGGTAAGTGTCCATGCAGCAGCACTAAGGACAAGATCACAGAGCTGCCACAGCCCCATAAACCCACCGGTTCGATGTTCCCAGCTCACCACGTAACTCCCCCTAACGTCTCCCAGTTCCAGGGGGCTGCAGACAAGCAGCCTTAATGCTACTGAAGGGAGAGGTTGACTCATTTTTCCTTCTCAGTGATCACAAGACCCCGAGTCACCTCTTCCTGCAGCAATGGCCGAATGCTGCGTTGCCATGACAACATGTAATTTTAGCAGCCAGGCCTGTCTTTCCAGATCCACTGGATAAGATGCTGTGCATCCCAGCTGCCATGCATTCCCCTGGGACTGAGGACAAGCTCGGGGCAGAACTTGGATGGCAGCAGCTACTGGAAATATTAAAACCTGGGCATTTTGGCAGTTCCTAGGGATGGTATAGGAGAGCTGCCACCAGCAGCAAGTTATGGCTCCCCAGCCAAGAACTTGTCTCCTCTGTAATCTCATGTTAACGTGGTGGGAGATTGTGGATGGTTCAATCATGACTCAGCTTGATCTTTGTTATTAACGATATTACAGATGTGCTTGTTTAAACAAGTGCCAGTGTTTGGGTCCTGCCATTTTTCTGTATTTTTATGTTTGATGTTGCTTATCTTATACGTTTGTTTTCACACCCAGTGTACCGAATTCGGAGAGTCCTTGAGAGTTTTGTTCCTCTGATTGACAGATTCAGGCCAAGAGGTAACAGTGCTCTTTTTACTGACAGCATCTGTCTTTCCTGGACCTTCGTTTGGTCAAGAATTAAGACCAACTCATTTAAATGACATTTTCCAAACTTACTGCCTTAAAAAAAAAAAAAAAAAAAAAAAAAAAGGAATGTTTTACTATAGTTCATTACAGCTGCTTGGGGTTGAAAATTAAGGTCTTGACTCTTTCCCTGAAGCAGAACATTTTCACATTTTTAATACTCCACACTGTATGGGGTAGTATTTCCTGGCAGTGTCTGCATAAGAATTCTATAGCTTAAATAAAAGCTTGGGGGGTGGAGGGAGGCTTCACTTGTTGGGTCTTCAGCCAGATTCCTGATTCATGTTTATATCCATGTTTATGGACACAAAACATGACAAATACTGAAAAGCTGCATGGATAGAGCACAATCTGAACACAGCAGTCCTGATAGCTTTCTCTTCATCCCACAGGCATGAGAAAAAGTGTCTAGGAGGAGTACGTCAGGAGAGTTCCCCAAACCTGGCTGTCCAAATTTCCATTACTAAAGGAACTGGTCTATGAGGTGAACCTAACAACCAACTGGCCAATGTGAAATGCTGAAATGTGAAACCTCTGAAAATCATCACTCCTTTCCCTCCAAAATAAACCTGAAACTGGGGTATGAGCCCCACTCTGGATTCTGAAGTGGAAGCAGAGCTTGGAAGACAATGGAGATGTAGCTTTGTGTTCAATTCCATTTAAACAAACACATTCACCTTCCCTCCCCCAGGCAGCAGTGGGGTGTTGCATCTCCCGTAACAAATCACGCCAGTCTGCCTGTGGTGAAGCAAAATCAACAGACCAACGTCCTGTGCTGGTTCTGGCTTAGGCTCTGTTTCTGTAGGAATTCTGGCCTCCTCCCCCTGGCAGTGCTGCCCAGAGCAGGCAGGGGCTGGCACTGCTCCCCTGGCTGAGCCCTGCGGGCACCGGGGCTGATGAATCGATTGTGGCAGAACGCGGAGCAGTGGGCGGGCAGTGGTTTCACCCGAGGAGAGCTGGGGAGATGTTACAGGCACTGACAGAGTGCTGCAGTAATGAGATTATTAACAACAGCAGACCTCATCTTTTCTCAGGGGAAAAACAAAGTGCTTGATTTGACTCATCCCCCAACCCTTTTCTTTGAGTGAAATAAACACAGAACTCTGTCATTTGTTTCGTTTTATAGGATGTTATGCATTGCAAGATTGTAGGGCTACTGCAATCATAGGAAGACTGAAACAGAAGGAGATATCTTTAAATTTTCAGTAAATATGTAAGGTCTTCATACCCACAGAATGATGAAGGTAACCAGTTGAATAGAAAAAGCTGTAACATGGACTTACGAGGAAATGTAAATCTGAAAGCTGTAAACCCAAACAGCTCAGGGCTTTACAGGAACAATTTCAAGCCTTGCTCAGAAAATTAGAAAAGTTACTTTCTGTAGTACATAATTTGAAGCACCAGTGTTGATCCCTCTTGCCTGCAGTTCCAGCTGCACTGCCAGAAACACCAACAGTCGCACTCAGGCCTGCACCAACACAGCACAGCTGCCACCCAGTGCCTCAAGGGCTAAATTGTGCAAGAAGGATGAATACAAGTTATTTCATGGTATTTATATGCTCATTTACATGTCTTTGTAGAAATATTCCACCATCCCAAACTACTGTATATTTTGTGTTAGTCTGCAAATAAAGTCTTGCTCAGACCACTGTAGCCATGTTAGTGGCAAATGGGTTTTGGGTGAACTGAAAACTACAGAGTCACCCTGTTCTGAAAAGGGCTTTTTTAGTGTCCTTTGCTGTCTAATGTCTTTCTGAAAGGCAATTTGTGGAACAGTCAAGATGAGAAACATGTTTCAATACTTAATGTTTTAAATTTGGTACTCTGCAGTAAACATAAATTTTTAATTTTAACAGAAACTGCTTAAGGGTAAAATAAGCAAAACATTTAAAAGCAGCAAAACATTTAAAAAGTCACCAAGTGCATCCCAGCATGTGAGATGAACAGCTCAGCTGCTTAGAGCAGGTCCCATGAGAAAAGTCAGTTCTCAAAAAAAAGCAATTTACACATTGAGCTGTGTATTTCCTGCTCTTCTTCCAGGTGCTTTTGTCCTCAGCATTACCCTTGCTGCAGCATCAGCCAATCACTCAAAACTACAAGTTCCTGTGGAGAGTTTCAACTTCCTGCACTTGTGCTGTCTTCACTACCATTCAGCATGTCCTGCCTGAGCCCAGGGCTCTGCTGGACTCCACCTCCCCACTGGTTCCCCAGGACCTGGCACATCTCATTCCACTTCAGCATCACTCAGCACATTGGGTGGTTCTTTGCCTTTGGTTTTAAATGGCCGGGGGCAATGCAGAGAGGAGGGACTCTAAACATGCAGGTATTGCCCCACAACACCAAACCCCACAGAGAAGAGATTAACCCCCAGAAGTTTTTTTAAGCTGGTATTTTTATTAGAACTCTCTACATAAAGCACCTTTGCCTGCCTCAACCACTCCGAACGCAGCTCCTCCGTTACCCAGCGTGAGATGCTCTGAGCTACTCCGCGTTCCTGGACTTGGACACGGCTGCCCTCACCGCCTGCATGATGGCATCCTTGTCAATGCCAAACATCCTCAGCAGCTCGGCTGGCTTCCCGCTGCGGGGCACGTGGGACACGGCCAGGCGAGTGACGGTGACACCAGGCTCGCCCATGACAGCGCACACACGGCCTCGCCGATGCCACCTGTGGAGAGAGAGCAAGCACAGCACTGACCGAGTGTCCCAGCAGCAGCATCCACGCTCCGTGTGTGTCTGAGCAAAGGGGCCTGCAACTTGCAGCCTCCATTCCCAGCCTTGGGAAAACACCAGTCACACGTGTCTGAGTGGGCCAGCTGTGAAATGAAAACCCTGTCCTGTATCAAAGGCATTCTGAGGACAAGCAGGCTGCCATTTCTGAAGTACTCAGCATCAGCAGCAGGACACACCTGCCTCTCAAGGGCACTGGACTGTCAGCAAGCTCTCACCACCTCAGCATCAGCCACCAGGAACCAGGTTTAAAAATACACTTTGACTGAAGAGCATTTACAAGTGTACTTAACGTGCTGAACTTCCAACCAATCTCAGCAGCACTTCAGAGCTCCATCTTCTCACAGTGCCTGTACGTGCTGCTGGGCACCTCTCTGGGTTATGTAATGTATTCACAACCTTTGCTCAGAGCTCAGCTCTGACTCACTGTATCAGTCACAGGAACAAAGGATGCAATGGGAACTGCATGGAGGCAGGAGAGACACTGGAAGCAGAAGTACTAGGGAGAAATAAAACAGACTTGTGTCAAAAGCATGTGCTGTGAGACCTGGTAGAAGAGGCACCTTAGTGCTACCCTTCAGCCAGGATCACAGGGCTGTCCACAGCTCCAGGCATGGTGAGATTTAACCAAACTGAGCCTGCAGCCAGAGGCAGCTCTGTGGGTGCAGCTGGTGAGATCAGTGTGATGGGGCCTGCAATGCACTCAGGGTTCTGATGCACAGACACCTGCCCTGCCTGTACCACAGAGCACTGTGCCAGCACAAAGCCCCTGCTCAACACCTCACAGTTAAGACTCTGCCGTCTTGCAAACCTGCAGTAAAATACTTGTCCAGAGCTGAACACTAAACTAGAAAATGATGAGGCTCAGTGATCTATCACCATCCATAGTCTGGGACAACAGCATAGTGTATCCAGCATTTACAAGAGAAGCAGCTCACTTCAGGTACCTGGCAAGAGTGATGCTCATCTAAAATTAGGGTAATATTCTCATAACTGTATCTGCTAATTTCTGGTAGTAGATATCTATGATGGTGGAGAAGAAAAAGGGAGGAATTTATCCCAGAGTAACTGTGGAAAAACTCTGGAAACTGCCCAAACCATCTGATTTCAAGCAACCTGGAGTTAAGCTTTTGAACACATGGAATACTTAAACCTGCTCAGCAATGGTGTCTCTTGCAATTTCACACCTGCAGAGCAGCTGCTCTACAGCCTTTCAGAGAACACTCTGAGCAGAACCCCTGCAGCAGAGCAGGAATTTACAATTTCACTGGGCACAAATGAATCCAGGCTTCACTCAGACCAAGCACACAAAGGGCACACAAGGCCAAGTTAATCAGAAAGGCAGCACTGATTACCCCTTACGTGTTAGGAACTTTCAACCCTCAGTGTCACTTTATAATCCTAACAGCACCAAAAAAAGCTGAAATCTCTCTTTTGCTTTAATGGGATGACAGCATCAGGTCCCATACTCCTCTGTCAGGGCAGAAGCTGGGAGCTTCCAGCCTCTGAGGCTGTGACCTCCCAGACCCTGCTCACCTTCATGGTAGTGGTCCTCAACAGTGATGATTCTGCCCTTGGTTGCTCTTGCATTTTCAAGTATTGTCTTCTTATCCAGGGGCTTTATAGTGAAGGGATCAATCACACGGATGTAGATCTTTTCTGCATGAATGAATGAAAATGATTTGCAACAATGAATTGCAAAATAATGAGAACTGCCCACATGAACTCCCAGGTACCTGTACCTATGGCTCATCTACCACAGAACCCAGCCAACTCTAATTTCTATATGTACTCTTTCTCCACACACCTTGTGGAACAGTGATACCCATTTATTCACAGACATGATGGAGGAGGCTTGGATGAGTGGCTCAAGGTTACCAGGAGCACCCATCAGCAAAACAGTCATCTAACTGGCTTTCCCCAGGTAAGAGAAAATCCAGTCACCAGAAAATCCTCCTTACTCAGACAGTCAATTGTGGTTTTTTCCCCAGACCTTTATTTTACCTTTATTGTCAAGCCAAGTACAATTTCCACCTGATTCTTTGGTGTGTAGGCATTCTGAATTCTTTCTTCACTGCAGGCTCCCACCTCTCAGGTGTGCCTGTCTGAGCTGCCCAGCCCTACCAGGGCACCCTTAAGGTTGGTTGGCACCAAACTCAGATCTGCCCTGCCCTCATAAGGCAGGCCCAGATGGCTCATTAAAGCTGCACAGAAATGGCAATTGTTTATAAAGAATAGCAATTATGTGGGGTTGTCTCTAATGCTGGCTGGCTGAACACTGGGCTGACTCCTACACATGAAGAGGCCCTATTGTCAGTTTTGTGACTTTTTTGTAAAGACTGAAGGCTCTTTAGTGGTCAATACATTTTGGGTATTAGACCCTGCCTCTGCACTATGGGATTATCTCTCCAGAGGTGATTAGTCAGACTTCAAGATCAGCAGAGCATTGTAAAGCATGGTAAATGCAGAAAAATAACAATGGTTCTGAAAATGCAACTTTCAAAATATCCTAAGCCTGGTGACTCAAGGTCATGAAAAAGTATCAGTCCACCCAGATGCTGCACACAAAGCTCCCCATAAGCCACAGGCAGCATTACTGTATTATCTCCTGCTATTTGTAATCTCTTCCTGGGCAGAGGCCTCTGACTCACAGATGGGTTTTTGATGGTTTCTTCCTCTTATTTCATTGAAGGATTACCATTGCTGTGAGATGTCAGTGACTTGAGCACTCCACAGATTTGTGTCCCTCCCACGCTAGCTCAGAGCTGCTGCATTCAAAGGAACCCAGGTCAGCAGTGAGCCCAGGACAGGGGCTCACACAGGTGACAAGCTCTGGTTTGGGACCTGGCCCCAGCCTGTTTGCAGCCCTGTACCTGGCCCAGCCAGACCAGGTGCCACTCCTGCTTCTCACACATGGTCCCCAAGCCTCTGCCCACAGGGCACTATCACAGATCAGCAAATCTAAGGAGACCTTGATGTGATCTGTTGTCAGTTTTCATGGCTAAGCCAACTAAAACCTCCTCCACTAGGGAAGACAGGCAGCTGCATGCTGTGCTGTACTGTATCAGCTAACAGGTGCCTGACTAGCTGTCTGAACAGTGTAATTAATGTTTACCAGTACAAAGGGTGAGCAGTTACGGTGACTGGTATTGATTTATCTTCTGTGTTACATGGCAAAAAGGAAAAAAAGCCCCACCTTTTCTCAGCTGCTCTGCTGCAGCCAGTGCTTCATGCAGAGTGACTCCTGCTCCAATCACAGTCACTTGATCATCCTTACTCTTCAAAACCACCTGCAAAAAAACATGTCCACATGTTTTTAACACTTATCTTACTGGCGTTTTTTTACATTTCTAGAGATTTTAATTAAAAGATCAAATCTGTGCAATACTTTAGAGGGAAAAAGGCTTTTACAAAAGGAACACTGCGTATTTTTTTCAGATTCTATTTATCTGTGCAGTATTTACCTTTGCCTGTCCAATATGGAAGTCCTCATTGTTGTTGTAAATGACAGGGTTTTCAGGACGACTGGTTCTGATGAAACAAATGCCCTGTTTCCGAGGTAAACATGTTAGAAGTTAGGAAAATAGAGAAGTGTTGATATTCTAGTTGATAAATTCTATGAAAAAATACAGAAAAATTATTTTTTTCTATTTGTCTGATGTTTGCCCTCCTATGTTTCCTCTGGATTTTATAAGCAAACTCTGCCCCACCAATTCCCATTAGTCCTTTGTGGCTGCTGGTTGCTTCAAACAGTACAAAACACTTCACCTCCTCTTAAAGCACACTGGTAACTTACAATTTCCTTTATGATTCCAAGATACTTATTTCTCTTTTGTTCTCTTGTGGAAATGGAGAATCCTACTTGAGTTAATTAGATTCTTAGAACCTTACCATATGTGTGCAACTTTTACTCTGTCAATTTTAAAATAGAGAAGAATGCTGGGCTGAAAGCAAGGAAAAAGGCTTTCCATCAGTTAAAGTTCAGATGCCCTTCCAGAAGAAGTAGCAAACTTATATTTCAATCTCTTCATCCTACTCCTTTCCCCATCTCCCATCTTTTTCTCCACAAATCACTCATCACATTTGTTATACACCAAATTTCCACACTCCTTCACTGAAAACCTGTAGTAGCAACACTGAATTTTTTCAGATCATTTGCTCCTTTCTAAAGAAAAACTTCTATGGCAGCCAAGGAAAATACTGATCAAGGAGATGATAAAAATCCTCAATACAGAAATTTATCTTTTCATATCCAGCTTCAAATTTGACCCCAGAGATAAGGTACTAGGAGAGCACTTCTTAGCACTTTACTAAACACCTAGGGGAGTTACACTTACTCTTATTCTAATTCAATATAGATTCAAACTGCACTTGTGTAATCATTTACAGCTCCCAAATCCAGCCCACAGCTTTCCAGACTGTTCATTCTGCTCTAGCCTGGACAGAATGTCTGCAACCTTTCCTTGACTAGAAAATATTCCACTGCCGCACTGGAGACTCGGGAAGAATTTACGTGGGGAGAGACATGCAAGAAACATGCCAGCAGCAACAAGAGTAGTACAAAAGACAGAATTATTCTCTGGCTCAGAAATACTGTGATGCAAACCTTGGTGTTGGCAGCTATTTCCACTGCTTTTTCAGTGGCTACGGCATCACTGGGGTAAAACACAGTGGAGTTGGGAATAGCCCGGAACATGCACAGATCCTCCAGTCCCATCTGAGATGGCCCATCCTCACCTGAAAGGGTTAAAGCAGGGTTACAAAAGAGCAAGTGCACATTTTTGACAATCACTCAATATAGAAGTGACGTTCAACGTAAACCAGGCAAAAAAGGAGAAAAGGATAAAATCAGGCACACACACGACATGCAAGTCTACCTGCTTGAGAAAAGAATCATCTTCTCCTTAAACTTGGAACCATCTAAACAGTAAATAAGGATAGAAAGAGACTAAAAAGAAAGAGAACTGGGATTAAAAAGAAAAAATAGGAAATAAAGTATAACAATAAAACAACACAAAAGGAATACAACCAAATAGGAAGGGTACAGATACAGAAAGAGGGTCAGAAGATATCTGAACATCTTTAGATTTACATGTGCTGAGGCAAAATTTACACTTGCAATAAAGTATTCCTCCAGATTTAAACTGCTGGAAATGTGGAAGAATTGCATGTGTCCCCTCAGAAATGGAGAGTGCAATCGGGTACAACTACTCTCAAATTTTTAGGCTGATTTCAAGATTAAATGAAGGGTATGTATGTATTTTTTAATACTGTGAAAGGGTCTTTTAAGGAGCAGTAGGGCATCTATGTTGTTAATTTAACAACTCACGCGCCTCATGGCATAAGCTGCAGGTCTATGACAAAGAATGGTCAGCCAGGACACGTGCTGGGTGCCATGATTTTCCATGGTTAAAGAAACAACCACCACAACACCCCCCGCCCCCAGTGACCTTATGTAACGGAGCTTTGGGAATGGCACTGCTCCAAACCAACCATGCACAGAGCTCTGAATCAACTCATGTCACAGCCTGCAGCAGCAGGGCACAGAGCCTTCCCACATGCACCCGCTACCTGTTATTCAAGAAGGACGAGTTCACGAGGAAGGAGGAGAATATTTTCTTAAGAGCAGCACAAAATTCTGAAGAACTTTAAACACGTTAAAGAGATCAATCATTGAACTCTGCCACTGCACATTACTGATAAAGTAAGCACAGACCAGGAAGAGGAAGTGTCTCGGCTTTCAATCATGACATGAATAAACCCTCTCAACATCACAGTTTCTAAATGTGTGTACTCTGAATGAGAGGGATCCAGTGGGCATTTTCCTTTCCTAAAATGCACCCACACAATGAAGACACAGAAAGAAAATGAAATTACAAAGAATAAAATTATCAGGTGATAATTTTAATATTCTGAATCTGAATCTTATCCAAGGTAGAGAGTTACTCATGCTTGTCCTGCTTTTGCTACGGTGGTGCCAGTACCACCAACAAAAGCTCCTCAATTTAATTCAAAGCAACTTATGGACTAGCACCAAGTTGACTCTGGCCTCAAGTCTTTATGAAAATCCCAGTTTATATGGTTTTGGAATACCACAGATCAAATGAAAGTATAATTCTCAGTTACATCTGCAAAACCTACATTTATAGCTTAATAAAAGAAGTAAGTACTTAATATGAACAGTAGCAAATATAAACCAGTCTAAATAATTGATATTTCTATTTCTGACACATGTACACTATGATTTCTTTTTCTGTATGTTCAGTTTGAAAAATACAGATTTTTCCATTATTCTCTTATGACCTTAAAACTTACTTAATATTTCGATCCATCAGCAACTATCGGTCTAGGAGTGAACTTAGTACAAGTTCAGAAGGTCATTGTGATAGCTATTTCTCATAAATTCAATAGGTCCAAATTTCAGTTCAGCAGAACCCCAGGTCTACCTAGAACTGCATACATAAAACTTCAATTTTCACCACAGATCCGGATTGGATTCTGAATTCCATGCAGCTTTGGAATTCCATGCAGGACCAAAGTTCTAATAGGAAGTATGCTTCATTCATACCCTTTCATTTAAAATTGAATTTTTTAACCGCTAAAGGATTTCTTTGAATAACTTTCTTTATAACTCTTTATATAAGTTGCAAAACTTATATAAACATCATATATTAACATATATTAAATATATATTAACATCATATAACTATTTATATAACTTTATATAACTTTATATAACTTGCAAAACTTTGGGTTGAAATTCTTTTTTGAAAATCAGGTTGAGGCTTGAATGAGATTTGTACCTCAAACAACTATAAATCCAAGTCTGCACTTCACAGTCACAGCTCCCAGCAGAACACTTCATGTGCTGAAAATTGAAACTTGGAAGTGTAGTTCTAGGAGACAATTCGGGTAATCCAAAGGAGTTTTATCTTCTTAAATCAGCAAAGACCAAACCTAATTGGCTTTTGCACCAACACCCTGCTTCCTAAAAGTCTGAAGGTGGAAGGACTGATTTTAATAAGAGGCTTGTAATAGAATCTCTCCTTTAATTACATACAAAAGCCATAATCTGATACACACTACATACAGTCGCTGCTCCAGAGAACTATACTGCTACAAGTGAAGTTTGAGGTTTGGAATGAGATTACTTGTGTTTATAAAGCATCTTTAAATCTTTACTAATATTACAGATCAAATTAACTATTTTGTTTTAAATAATATATAAAAAAAAATCCGAACTCTCTTCCAAACCTTACTGCCAGCCAAAATTATTAAATCAACTCAAAAACTGATGAATGCAGAGCCTTAATTTACTACCCCTGTCAGCTCTCCCTCTCTTTTGCTTTCCCTAGAAATACCTACCAGTTTTTCAAGCATGAATGTCTACTTGCATTTTTCTTCTTGCAATGCAAGTCTGCTCCTGTTTTCATGGGTCATGTCTATGCATTTCAGATAAAAAATAAAATTCTCTAGCTCCTTCAGACAAAAGCCAACCCCAATATGATCTGATGTGTTCCGAACAGCTATGGTGGGAAGCCAAGACCAGAGAAGGCTCTGCCAGCTCTGCTCATCCTAAATCCAAAACACCACTGCTCTTAGCCAGTTGGTCTGAGATGTGCTGGCTCTGCTGCCTTGGTCTCCACTGGCAAACTGTTTTCCCACACTTCTCAGGTGGATGGACTGCAGGACAGGGCCTGGGTGAGCAAAGTTCCTTCTGCTGTAAGAGATCCTTGGTTTGGCTGCAATAGTTCATTTTTTTCTGGTACAGTGGTGTTTTTGATTTAGGATGAGAATGCTGTTGATAACACACCAATGTTTTGGTTGTTGCTGTGTGGTGTTACCCTAAATCGAGGACTTTTCAGTGTCCTCATTCTCTGCCAGTGAGGAGATGGACAAAATCTAGGAGGGACCCTGGCCCAGACAGCTGGCCCAAGCTGGCCACAGGGACATTCCATACCACAGAATGGCATGCTTGGCATATAAACTGAGGGGAAATTGGCTGGAAAGGGCTGCCCACAGCTTAAGGACAGGCTGGGCATTGGTCAGTGGATGTTGAGAAATCGCATTGTGCTCGTTTTTCAGAGTTTATTTTTATAATTACAATTAGTAGTAGTAGTATGCTTTACTTTGTTTCATTTAGTAAACTGTCCTTAACTCACAAGTTTTTTTCTGATTCTCCTCCCAATCCCACCGCAGGGACAGGGAATGTGTAAGTGGCTGGGTGGTACTTGGTGTCCAGCTGGGATTAAACCACAACAGATCAGGCTTGTGACCTCCTGAGGAACCTTAACATACAGGAGTCCATGGGAGCTGCCAGATCATCCCAGAGTCCCGAGGGAACTGGCTGATGTAGCTGCCAAGACACTCCCCATGAAAACTCACAGTCCCCAGTGTTTTAAAAAGAGGAAAAGAAATAATCCTAGCAACTACCAACTACCATTCTGTGCCTGGGAAGATCCTGAAACAGATCCTCCTAGAAGCTGTACTAAGGCACATGGGCCAAGGGTAAGTCCTGCCTGACTTTGAGCAACCTGGTCTAGTGGGAGATGTTGGAAGGAGATGACCTTTAAGATCCCTTCCAACCCAAAACCTTCTATGATTCAATTTTCTGAATTATGAAACAGCTTCACAGTTCCTGTTTCATCCGTATGTAAGAGGCTTTGGATTTTTTACAATTTCAGTCATAAAAAACTGGGATAAGTTAAAGTAGTTATTTCAAATGTGTGATCTCTAAAGTGTTTTTGAGATTGATGGACGAGCATCTGTGTAACAACAGTACCATTAGTTTCTCATTTAAGAGACTGGGAAACAAAGGTACAGTAAGCACACGACTATTCTCTCCTCAGATGTCAACTGCAGAGATGAAATGGCATCTAAACTCCTTGGTTTCAGTCCAATCCCTTTGTATCAGTTTTACTTGTACAGTAGAAAAGCTTGTAGGGAATAGTCCTGTTCTCATCAGGCCAAAGAGGAAAAACAAGCCAATGACAGCTTGAAATTTTTCTCATTCTTTCAAAATACAACAGAAGTGGATTTGCAAATATGACTTCCTCCTACCATTGCTTCCACCATTACAGCACCTGAGCTGCAGTACAGCTTGCCTCCACAGGGCAGGATCCATCTGCCTGCCAGAGCCTGATCACTGAGGGGATGGGGACTGTTGCTGGGGAAGCCGTGGGTGCCCTTACCGATGGAGACCCCACAGTGGGAGCCGCAGAGGTTGATGTTGCTGTCGGAGATGGCAGCCATGCGGATCTGGTCGAACGCCCGCGTGAAGAAGGTGGCAAAGGTGCTGGCAAAAGCAACGGTCCTGTCACGAGTGGCACAACCAACTGCAATGCTCACCTGGAAGAGGGACATTGGACAAGAACAGTGAATTCCTCATTTATCAGTGGTTTCCAGGACATCATCTCTGGGACTTCTTGCCCTAAAAATTTAGCAAGAAGCTCCTGTTTCTACTTGCTAGTGTTGCCAGAAAGGAAAGGAGCAACTCACCCTCCTAGTATCTATTCTCCTGCATCTCCTCTGCTCCATGCTTCAACTGACAGCTGTTACTGTTCACTCTTACTGGCAGCTTCTTTTCTTTATCTGCTTAAAGCAGCCATTCAAAGATTTTTAAGATTTATCCCCCTCTTTCTTCTCCTGGATCAAAGGCTTACATTCTCAACCCAATGGACACGGTCTTGCTATCTCCAGCAGACAAAAATCATCATTAGTAAGAGGGAATGGATTTACCTGTGTTATTTGGTATTTACTAAAGGGGCCCTTCTTTAGCGAAATGGAAATTAGAACAAGGTTCCTAAATTGTTTTTTTGCTACAATTACCTCACATCTATTTGAAAAGCAGGTATTAGACCCCCACTCTAAGGGGACTCGCACTAAATGGTCATACTGATCTCTCAATAAACCCAAGGGAGCAGTTACCATGTTCTGCTCAGCAATGTAGCACTCAATGTAGCGGCCGGGATGTTCCTTCTTGAAGAGCTCTGAGAAGGTGGAGTTCTTTGTGTCACCATCCAGAGCAATCACTCGATCATTGGCATGGCCCAGTTTTGCAAGTGCAACCCCGTAAGCCTTGCGGGTGGCCCACTGCAAAGGAAAACATGTCAGGGCTGCTGTAACTTGCTGCTTTCTAGAGGCTTTTTTTTTTTTTTGTTCCTATTTTATTGTTTTCAAATGATAGCAGTATCGAAAGTACATATGAGAACGGTGACACACAGAAGAGTAAACAAACCCACAACGAAGCATTAGAAAATACATCTGTGCTGAAACTGGCAACTCCCCACCAATCCTGCTAGGAAATGTTTGAAACCTTGCTTTCCAATCATGGAAAATTACTGAACCTCAAGGAGTTTTTTTAAGTTCAAAAGCATATAAAGTAGCTCAGAAAATTGATAATGATCCTGAAATGAAGAATGATTTGAATCTACATATCTCAATATATTTATATACCCTTTCAATACCCAGCAAGTTGATTGTCTGTGTCACACCGCAGAAGGTGTCTGCCTACTGAGAATCACAGAGTCATTAGGTTGGAAGAGACCTCCAAGATCATCAAGTCCAACCCAGCCCTAACCTCAACTAAACCATGGCACCAAGTGCCGCATCTAGTCTTTTCTTAACCACATCCGAGATGGTGAATCCACCACCTCCCCAGGTAGACCATTCTAACACTTTATTACCCTTTCTGTAAAAAACTTTTTGCAAATATCCAGCCTATATTTCCCTTGGCTCAGCTGGAGACCGTGCCCTCTTGTTCTGTCAGTTGCTGCCCGAAGAAAGAGACCAACCTCCACCTGACTACAGCCACCTTTCAGGAGGTTTAGAGGGTGATATGGTCACTTCTGAGTCTTCTCCAGGTTAAACAACCCCAGATCCCTCAGTCGTTCACCAGCCTCGTTGCCTCCTCTGGATGTGCTCAAGCATCTCAATGTCCTTCCTAAACTGGGGGGCCAGAGCTGGACACAGCACTCAAGGTGTGGCCTCACCAATGCTGAGTACAAGGGAAGAATGACCTCCCTGCTCCTGCTGGCCACACCATTCCTGATCCATTTGCCTTCTTGGCCACTGGGGCACACTGCTGGCTCATGTTGAGCCAGCTGTCACCAGTACCCCCAGGTCCCTTTCTGCCTGGGCACTGTCCAGCCACAGCATCCCCAGCCTAGAGCACTGCAGGGGGTTATTGTGGCCAAAGTGCAGGACTCAGCACTTGGACTTATTAAAGAGGTGGGTAGTTGCAATTGTGGCGAGAGATAACACAAAACCTCCTGCCATCCAGTTAAACAGTCTCACACTTTGAAATATCTGACCATCAGTGAAAAAAAGAGGAATACCTTTTCTCCCACTTTGTAAGTTGGTGGAGATGGCATCTTAATGTTTCTAATATTTACTATAGGTGCATCTTCTTCTGGAAGGGCTGGAGAAAGCTTTTTCTTGTTCTGGATTCTGTCATCTATTTCCTGAATGACCTGTTCAGCCATATTTTTCGGAAGGGGTTTTCCATGCCAGCTTTCCTTATCTTCAACACCTGTGTATTTAAAATCACATTACAGGTAAGAAAAGTATAAAAACAATTTAGGTTTTTAGCTGCAGATTTTACCCAGTTAAAAGTGCAGTGCAGTCCAGTATTGTCTTCCAAGGAAGAAATTCCTTGAATAATAAGTAGTATTCAACTGCATTAAGACAGACATATTTAAACAAATAGGAGGAATTTTACATAATCAAATTATATGTATTCCAAACTTGTGATAAAATCCCAGCATCTTCTACTGAAATTATTTGTAAATTTGCATCTAACAGACCTAAATGTGGCAGGAAGCAAGCAGTAAATCAGTGTAAACATTTCCCATGAAATTTCAACGGTTAGTTCTATTTAAACAAACTCAGTTAACTTTGAAACAACAGTTAACCAAGGCGTCCAAATCAAACAAGATCTGATGTTTTACAGCTTTATTTTAATAGCTTCTGATGACTCATATCTGTGCACCTGGCACTAGCAGCCAAATCACCTCTCTGGCTGATACACTGCTTTTCCCTCAGTCACTGCAAATAGTGAACTTTGCTTGCTTACTCAATGAAAAGGAATGAAGATATTCACTGCTGTTATTAATATTTATCTGGTCAGAAAGGCAAGCTCACAGAATCCTGCTAAAAGCTGTGGCTAAAGGGAATCATGGCAACCCTTGACACACTGAATATGTGCCTGCTCCATCCCCTGGATAGAACACTTCATAGCTCACGTCTCACTTGATAAGACCAAACCAACTTTCTCAGCAGTAAAGTTGCTGAGAGGTACAAGACTTGTACCTCTCAGCACCCTCAGTTGCTGAGGGTGAAAGACTTTGTGCATGCTGTTGCTCAGATGTGCAGGTACCTTTACTGCAGCACTGGGTACACATCATATCCACACGTGTATGCAAAGCAGTAATTGTTTTATTACCTGATATGCCTTTGCCTTTGAAAGTCTTTGCAATGATGGCTGTTGGCTGATGTTTGGCCTGGCCAAAGGCTTTGCAAAGCTCCTCCACACTGTGCCCATCCACAATGATGGCATGCCAGCTAAGAACAAAAACAGATCAACTGTTTCTAAAGGGTTTTAGCATGTGACACTCTCTGGTAGTCAGCAATACCAATAACAAATACTAACTTCATTCCAGTGCAGTGTCTTTTTAAGAAACCCAAAGTATGCCAGAAACACGAACTAGCATTTATTTGAGACCATAAAAAATAGCACAGCTGCTTTTTTTATAATGCAAAATGAGTCACAGGGGGATCAACAGCTACAAGCAAAATTCTCAGCCCACAGATAACTAAGTTATCCTACATTTCTTCAGACATAATGGCCCTCTTTAATCACAAGAGCAAATCAAACATCTAGAAATAAGATGAAAACTGACAATAGACGTTGATTAAAAACCACCCAAAATACTCTGGCATAATTTGGTTTCTATTGTATCTGACAATTTTTTTAGCATGGACTTTGCATCTGCATAGAAATATGAAACTAAATGAAAGCCAATACACAAAGAATTCTCTTCCTTTCTATGCTGTTTATTTCTGATCTACTTGCTATGATAGGACACATGGTCACAGTTATAAAATCTGAATTTAATGTGCTAAAAACAGTTTTAAGACCCCTAACAGATTTATCTGTGCAAGCAGTCCTTATTTTTCCTCAAAACCAGCAAATTTTGCCACTACAGCCATAAAGTCGACCAATATCAGGCATTATGAAAGACCATCTTCCTTGCTGATGGAATCCTTTAGAGCTGAAAGCTCATTTGAACGATTCTGAGAAGCAAATAAAACATACATTTTCAAATGAGAGATTACCCTGAACTTCTCCCACTCACATACCCAAAGGCCTCGCAGCGTTTCTGGTAGATTTCAACGTGATGCTGCAGAGGAGCAGGGTCACTTTGTCCAAGACGATTAATATCAAATATAGCAACAAGATTATCAAGCTTGTAAAAGCCAGCAAAGGCCATTGCCTCCCAAACAGAACCTTCAGATAACTCTCCATCTCCAAGCAGACAGTACACTCGATAGCTAGAAGAAATTAAAAATGAAAATAAATTAGGTTTGATGTGTAAGCACTATTAAATCAAAACTCATCCAGTAATTCCTAGTAAGAATTC
Organism: Phylloscopus whistleri; assembly: GCA_017589585.1. Classification (NCBI taxonomy): domain Eukaryota; kingdom Metazoa; phylum Chordata; class Aves; order Passeriformes; family Phylloscopidae; genus Phylloscopus; species Phylloscopus whistleri. The sequence goes on along the minus strand of JADMLD010001393.1, from coordinate 5,740,204 downwards.
ACTTTGTTTTTCTCTCCCAAACTCAATTCCCATTGTTCAATGCATTCACCTCAGCTAAAGTCACGTAACCTCAGACAAATCAAATTAAAATAGTTCTGAGCTATTACACATTAGAAAAATAAGATGAGAAATACTGCACTCCTTTCCAAACCTTTGTCTCAAAAAAATCAAGTCTTAAGCTTCCCACTGCAAGGCTTGACTGAACAGGCCCATTGAACACTGTCACTGTGACTCAGCAAGATCCTGAACAATGCAGGGACAGTTACCTCCACTTCCTCCTTCCTCCTATATATCATCAGGAAGGACAACCAACAGGAATTAATTTCAGGAAACTCTAAATTGTGGATGAGCTCAGCTATGGATTAAAGCATGCTGCATAACAAATTCAGAGTTCAGAAAAAAGTTAACCAACATGATATGATTTTGAAGACTATTTCTCCCACCACTGAAGCCTTTTATTTAGGTAAAACTCAGCAGAAGTACTGCCTCATCTCCATCAAATTCAACCACAGCATTTGTCTTTTACTACCACTCTTCTTCTGGATGACAAAACTTTGTAAATGTTTATTACCCACTAAAATAAAAAAAATAGTAAATTAGCCTTCAAATATATAATTTCAAAACAAAATAACCCAGATAGCTGACAGTGATTTTTTTTACTCAACATGAAGCCATAACAGACTTTTGATCTGATTGCCACCTGCCTTCAGCTAAATGTGAACTCCTTGCACTTAAGCTGCTCCCCAGTGCTGCATGCAAGACCACCTTTTCCTTTTGTCATGTAAGCACTAGTTAGGTTTTTTCCACACGTAGCATCTGCTAAACACAATTAAAATCAGCAAGTCATCTTTCACAGAAATGATTTCAAGCAAGTGAAGTGTAGGACACATTAACTGGGCAGCCTATGCTCAGATGTACTAGAACTGTCAAATAAAATATATCAACCACATCAGGCTATTTTCCTCCTCATACAAATTTGCCTTTAGATATCTTCTTTTTTTGTGCACAAAACAAATGGCAGGAGCAGTCATTTTTGTCTCTGTGGAGTCGAGTGCCTTTCTGACAACATTTTGGAGCCCTATTTTATGATTCAATTATGCTGTTACTGACCATAACAGTTCCTTATCCAACGTTCCCCATTATTTGTCATCTGACTCTGAACAGACACCTCCAGCTTGCACTTTCCTTCTAAAGGGACACATCCAGTCTCAAAATGGGTATCAGTTACTCTCTGGAAGTTAGAGGCTCCTCCAACAACTCCCTGTCCTCTCTGTTCAGGAACATCAGCTTGCAGTGCTGTCAGGTTGCAAAAGAAACACACATGTGCACTAATTGTTGCTAATCTTTAAACCCTTGGTAGTTTCACTGGCAACAGCTTTGTAACTATCTATCATTTAAAACCTAAATTTAAAACCAGATTTAGGCATGGAGAATGGAATAAATGAGAATGAATCTATTTATCCGTCTGTCTAATTTATTTTAACAAAAATCTTCCCATCATGAAGTATGAAAATGGAATTACCTGGCTCTGTCAAAGAATTTGCCAGTATATGCCATTCCACAAGCAGCACCAAGACCCTGCCCAAGGGATCCAGTAGCCACATCAGTGAAGGCTTGTCTCTGAGAATAAAAAGACAATAATTGTTTTACACTTATGAAATAGAGGAAGTAATTTCCAGTGGTAGAAGATGGTTCAACATACATCAAAATGCAGCTTCTCAGCCATAACAATGTGCAAGTCCCTCTAAATCTTGCCACGAACCCCTGATTTCCCTGCAATGCAGATTTCTTTCGTGATGACTGTCACAAGCTAACTGGGCTCTCTGAGAGGGAATGGAATTTCTCAGCTATACTTCAGATGGCAACAGTTAAGAATTGATGATTTTGTGTAAAAAAGAATCAATTGAAACAACTGGCTGGGAATGGAAAGACCAAGGAGGTGGCCAAACTGAGTGTAAACTCTTGAAATACGTCAAAGCTTCTTAAAGGACAAGTGAAGCCTGGATGGAGCTTTACCTAAATATTTATTAAATGGAAAATACTGCCACGCAGAGCTGTAGGGGAACTTTACTACAACAATAAAGATCATTATTACATGCTCATTCAAACACAGTTCAAATTCAAGTCCAGTTGTGAAGCCATGCATGTCATCATCCTTCTTAGAAGTCTTTATCTTTCCTGTACTGTACAGCTGGCAACCAAAATTGCTGTGAAAAACTTGTTGTTTCGCAGAAAACATACTTTTGTATCAAAGATTACAAGCACTCACTGGCACTGGGTGTCCTTCTAGGACAGAATCAATTTTCCTCAAGTTCAGTAATTCTGCTTCTTGCAGAAAGCCAGCCTCTGCCCAAACAGAATATAAAATTGGTGCTGCGTGACCCTAGAGAGAAACAGAAATTGTAAACAAAACACAAGTTTCACAATTCCCGACTATCAAGACAAAATCCTACAAAGCTGACAAACCCTGAAATCAGGTTCTTGTGCCCATTAGGAAGGCACAGAGTTATTAAACAGTTTTACAATGCACACATCCACACTGATGCTTGTTTCCAAGTTCCCCATGCCCCTGCTCAGAGCACCCAGCAGGATGAGTAGTGTTACCTCACTAGAACTTCCTTCAACACAAATGTACTCAAGGCTGAATGCAATGAGTGACAACAGGCAAAGTTTTAAGCTTTGTACACTCAGACCTTTGTGGAGCAGTCATCAAGAGCCAAAAGAACATGCAGAGGTTTGAAGCCATTTAGCAACTCTGGACAGAAATACCCATTCATTTGAGAGCTAAAGTAAACATGAGGAGGTGACTCTCTCAGTGCTTCACAACCTCAGCATCAACTGCTTACTTCTCACTCAATTCCTTCTTTCAGAGTGGTCACTAGAAATGGCAGCAGTTACATCCAGCACAGGGGCATTCGCCATGGGCTACACTGTGAGCACTTCTGCGAGCCACCACGTGAGGAATTCTGACTCAAAGATGGAATGTGCATCACTGGAGCACTTTATCTGCCATGTTTTACATAATTTGCCGTGTTTTACATTTTCTGAAGGCCCCTTTATGTCATATGAACAATATATCCCTGTGGTTTGCAAGGGCACAATATAAAAGGGGACAGAAACACTAACAACCAGCACAGATTGGGGTTTAAATGTTTTCTGACCCACAGTGGCCTCAGATGTAACAGTGACTTTAAAACCATACTGGCACAGTAGGAATGCAAACTACAAACTACTCACTAACCTGCCCTGTTTCATGTAATGCTCCCTGAGAAGCTGGCAGGAATTAGTGCCCACTGTGACGTGGCTGCAGGCATAACAGCAGGACTGCATTTAACAAGAGAGCACAAAAGCCAACTGCAACCGCCTTGTTAGAAAAATAAAACAGACCTTATTGCATCCTGATAGATTATATAGACAATATAATACTTACTATTTAACATTAGAACTACTTAACATAGTGGAGTTAAGAATTATCAGGACACACTACAAAGACCTTTTTTGACTGTTTTTAAGTTATGCTGCAACTCAGTTCAGCCAGCTTCTTTCTTTCTGAAGCAGGCAAATTCTAGGCTCTCAAATATTTCCAACAGACTTCTGTGCAGATGTAAGTGTATGTACACACAAGTCAAAGAGGACAAGTCAGCTTAATCTACAGACAGACACCTCTTTGCTAGCAGACTGCAACAGGACAGCAAACCAGTAATTATTTATTTACCTTTGAAAGAACAAACCGGTCGTTGCTGGCGTTTCTGGGGTCCTGCACTTTGTACCTCATGGTATGGAAAAACAGCACAGACATAATCTCTGCTGCACTGCAACATGATGTAGGGTGGCTACAAGTCAAGAAGACCCAAGATTACCACTTGTGTTATTGTTTGCTCAGGACTGCATCTTTAAAATATCACTTCATCAGACCCCAACTCTTCAGCATTAAAATACACAAATCTGAAGTGTTTGATAACCCACCCCTGTGCTGTTCCCCCAGTGCCAATCAGTTGTACTTTGAGATAAAGAGAGCATCTGGTCTGGTTGAAGTGGATGTTCAATCTAGACCTTGCTGACAGCTCAAGGACTTGTCTTTTAGAGCTCTCCCTTCTTCTGCATGCCAAGGATCACCACCTGAAGGGGTGGCTGAAGCACAGGACAGTGAGACACAGGCTGTGTCAGCCTGGGCCTGGAACCAGACTCCACTGATTTATCTGGTGACAGAAATCCACACCAATGCAGAGGAAACAAAGACAGCTTTCCATAGAACTGGAGCCACTCACTGAGTGGAGAAATTAAAAGCATGGCATCAGGACTTGTTCAGGCTCTGATGCACAGGCAGGGATTGGAAATGCAAGATTAACTTCTGCAGAAAGTTCTGGAACATTTATAATTGTAGAACTTGGGAACCATTTCATTGTACCACATTAGAGCTGACAGAATAATAATTCTGTTTTCTAAAGAGGACATTAAACAATGCAATTCTTGTTTTCATCTTTTACTGAAACTGGATATGGAAATTTACTGTCTCCAGTAAATACCCAGATACATGTTGTAAAATACTAAATTGCTTAATCTTTGGCTAAGAGGGGAACTAACATTTTCTACATTTACATCTTTATAAGTTTGAAATATTGGATGAGTTTGGTTATGAGCAAACATTTTAAAGTATCTGGTACAGTTTCTCCCATTGAACTGTCTGAGATAACAGCAGCATGAATTCATACTTCAATTATAACTTGCCTTAGGAACACACAGGCCCATTTCACAGGCAACTGTGCCATCAAGTACCCACAAGTGAATATAAAATTATGTGAAGAGGTTATGCAAGTAGCAAATATGGAGCTACTCTATGAGGTGGTATATATTTCATTTGAAGTGCAATAGAAGTGCATTGAATTAGTTTTACTTCTCTACATTACTGCAATTCACATAATGATGACTGTAGTTCTTATGCACCTGGCAGGGGTGGCACTACTTGACCACTTGGGAGTACCAGCCTTGGCTTTTCACTTGCCATAAAGCTTAAAAGGGGTAAGGAGGCTCTTTAAAACCCTTTATGGAGTCTGGAAAATTGCATATTTCAGATTCTACTGGTAGTAGCCACTGCTGCTGAAGTACAGGAAAGTAGATGATGAACAGTAGGAAGGTTGAAAATGCAGTTTCATCTCACTTTCTCTTCTACCAACATTCATTTTTCATCTTCAGCAGGATATTCTGAAAGTATTTGATCCTACTTGCAAAACAGGACAAATTGACTATGAAAGTGTCACTTTTGTTTCCCACATGTACATTTACCATGCATGTTAGGATTAGACAACACTTTCGCTAGAACTTTAATCAGAATATTTTCTTTTGATAGTAACAAACCTTCCCTCCCAACATTCCCAACATAACTGTAATAAGAGAATAAAAACATGCACAACACTAGCAAAATACAAATTATGGTTAGTGTCCATCCCTTAGTAAGTACTCACACACAGGGAACCAAGAGAATTAGCTTTAAACCATGGTTCAAACATATTAGTAAATATTTATGTATTTGAGTTAATCAATAAGCCTTACATGCTTGTTTAAAGCTTTCATTCCTTTAATTTTATTAACTTTATACTTAACCATACTTCTATGAACTCCTGGTCTTGATTAAAAAAGTTTTAAACCACCTAAAATGGTAGCGTGTGGAAATAAAATAAAAAAAAAAGTAGAAAAATTAAATAAATTACCTGAAAATTGGGGAAAAAAGTCATCTTGTTAAAACTACAGGTTAATTAAATGAATTTTTACTATCAGAAGTAACAAAAAAACCCCTTAACTTAGACATACAGTCCTTCAGTAGGAAACCAAACCAAAGTACACTAGAACACCAAAATCCTGGATCCACACAAAGCAAGGGTAGAACGATTGCTCCAAGTTAGTTTTGTGGAGGTTTTTTTATTACTGTGCATCAATTCATATTTGTTCCATCTACATGTGTCCACACATTTCAACTAAAAGGATAGTGGTGGAAAGCTAAAATTGAACACAGAGTCAAAACCCCAAAAACTGAAGAAAAAATAATCTGCAACAAGTGATCACACCGCTTATTATGAAACTTAACTGCCTCTTAAGAAACTCTTGCAACTTCCTCTTTTAAGAATGTATCCATCCTGCCCTAGGAAGCCAAGATACTGTTTCAAAACTGCAGAAATTTATCATCAGCTACAGCAGCGACTCTACCCATTTCAATGGAAGTGTGTGCACTACTTATCTGGAAGAAAAAGCTCTTCCACACCCCAAAGCAAGTATGTTCAATCTTTACAACTAACCCAATCAAATTTTTTGCCCACGTAAGTAATTTTGAACACCATTTTTTTTTTCCAGTTCACTGAATTTTTCCACTCCATCTGATGAAATACTCAAAGTGACGTGTTTGAGCAACTTCAGGATCAGACTGACTTAGCTCTTGTCCAGGCAAAGGCTGTACTTTCTTTAACAGAAGGTAAAACAAGTAAAGGCTGCAAGAACTGGTGTGACATATCTACCACACCACCACTTCTGTTGCAATACATGCTACAGTTCACAGAAATTACTTCCTTGAAAGTGGTAGGCGGGTCCTGTTTCCTCTGAAGTGTATTTCTTCCTCTGAAGTGTATTTTATTGTATTTCCTTCAGTTTTTACAACCTGCACCTTTAACAAACACGCATTTCCTCCAAAAAGTCAAAGCCATCATGACAAATCACATTTTTAATTAACTGTAAGCTTCTATTTAAATTTGCATTCAAACATCTTTTTCCATCCTCAGTGCACACTAGCAATTTAAGCAAAGTACACTGTCTCAGTTTTTGGCAAACATATACAGCTGCTTTGGAAATGTACATGCTTTGTCTAACTCCACTGAATGTCTTTTGGGCATGTTACTACACCATCATCTTGGCAACCAAACCTTATTAACAAAATATATTACTTGTCAACAGCATCTTCTCTCAAGAGCCCATCTTTCATAATCTGCTTGTTATCAGGTTGTGTAATAATTTCAGACTACACAACTCCAGTGGCAGAATAAACCAGGGGGATTAATGAAATGCCTTTGTGCAAGAAGTACTCAGTATTGTAGCACACATGAGCCAGGGAATAAAAAACTTGAGTAAAACTACTTTTACTGTTTCTTCATCAGTATGGTGAGAATGGTTGTACTGGTGAATTTCATGGACGGCCGAAGAGAAACAGAGGCTGTAGTATGATCCTTATTCTTTAACAGCACATCAGGCAAACCAGAGAAATAATTTTATCTGTTGATAAGAAAACTGATACCATACATCTCTGTGGCCTGCTTAAAGTACCTACTGGGAGCTGAACACAGAAGCCCAGGCTCTACGAAGTACAATTTTTCAATTTACACTTTCACACAGACTTGTGTAATACCGTACACTGAAGATCTGAAACTAATCAAGAACTAAAAGGGCCATTGTTGGGTATCCCATACTTCTCTCTCCAGACTGGACCCAACAAGACACAGATTTGTAAAAAAGCACTGCTCTGAGTTGCTGAGAGGTTTCCCGTGTTCAGCACCCCGTTTCACAGGAAGAACCACAGCAGCACTTTCATTTGCTGTCTGCAAACGGAACGAGTAAAGTTCAGCTTCGAGAGCCATGTGAGGCAGCTGATGCCAGGCACAGGGGGGGACTGTAAGGCAATTCAAAGAAGCTTTATACCATTTTACACATCACCCTCCTTCACACAAACCTCAGCGTCCAAAGGATTCCTTCAGATTTTTTTAAACACTGCAGGTAGTTTCAAAGAGGTCCAAAGAAGGAAATTGCAACGAGACGGGATATATATTAAAAAAAAAAAAAAAAAAAAAAAAGAGAAGAAGAAGCGCCCAGTACTTTATATGCAAGCATTCATATATTTTTCAAGCAGAAAAAAAAATGGCTTTAATTTTACATGACTAAAAGCGGATTGTTTGCAGAGATTTTTTTTTTTTTTTTTTCCATAGGTAAAGCACGATCAAAGAAAGGATAACCCTGGAATCTGCACACATCAGAGCCCACACTAAATCCTGTCCAGAGGCCTGAATAAACTGCCCATTCGAGACCGCGGGCATTGCACAGATAATCCCACTTGGGCTCACTTGAAATTCTGTGCAGAATTAGTTCCAACTGACGGGCACGCAATGAAAAAGAAGCGGCTTGCGCCTCGGGCACAAATTCTTTGGTTTCCAGTCCTGGACCAACTTAACATTCCCGGCCTCTCCCCCAGTCACAACACCCGCCGGCACCGGCGACCGACGTGGCCCGGCCCGGGCGGGCTCTGCCCGCGGAGCCCCCGGCCGCCATTTCCACATGTGCCACCTCCGCATCCATCAGCGCCGGGGGTGCCGGGGTTTCAGTGGGATCGGCCCTGCCCCCTCCCCATCCCAGCGCTCCCGCTCCCGGCCGGACCGCGGCATCCCCGCACCGCGGCGGGAAGCGGACCGCGGGACCGGGGGCTCTGTCCCCGGGGCACCGGAGCGTCTCCGGGCAGCGGGAGCCCCGCACGGCCCCTCCCAGCACCATCGCGTGGCTGGATGAAGCCCCGGGATGCGGGAGCGCGGCTCCGGTGTGTGGCCGGGGCTGGGGCGCTGCACGCCCGCCTCCCTCACTCACCCGGAGCCGGCCGCGGTCGTGGCCTTGATGGAGCTGATGCGGAGCCGGTTGGCCGTGTCCTTCAGCGCCTGCAGCGTCTGCTGGTCGGGTTTGTGATAATCCTCCATGTGGGCGACGAGGGAGGGCCGCGGCGGCTGCGGGTCTCGGGCGGCGGCGGCTGGAGCTGCTCTGAGGATGGGCTTTGCGAGGGCTGCGGCGGCGCGGCTCACCAGGGCCGAGCGCTGGGGCGGAGAGAGGAGCGCGGGGGAGGGGAGAGGAGCGAGGGGGCGGAGAGAGGAGCGGCCAGCTGCCTCCATCCTCCCGCCCTCCCGCCCGCTGCGGGCGCTGCGCGGGCCCCGCGGCCGCCCCGGCTCCTCCCGCGGCGCCATTTCCGTCTCACGGAGCTGAGGGCCCAGGAGCCGCGGGAATCACTGCGGTGTTCGGGCTGGAAAGCACCTCTGGAGATCACCCAGCCCCAGCCCCTGCCAAGGCAGGGTCACCCAGAGCGGCTGACACGGCGAAGAGTCTGGGCGGGTTTGGAATGTCCGCGGAGAGGGAGACTCCGCGTCTTCCCTGGCCAGCTGTTCCAGTGCTCTGCCCTCTTCAACGTAAAGAACTTCTCTCTCATGCCGAGGTGGAACTTCGTGTGTTTTAGTTTTGGCCATTGCTCCTGTCCTGTTGCTGGGCACCACTGAAAGGAGTCTGGCACCATGCTCTTGGCACCTGTCTTTGAGATGTTTATATGCATTAATGAGATCTCCTCAGTCTTCTCCAGAATAAAAAGGCCTAGGTCCCACACTCTCTCCTCATAAGAGATGCTCCAGATCCCTCATCTTTGTGGCCTCCACCGTACCTCTCCAGCAGTGCCTCATCTTTCTTGTACTGAGGAGCCCAGAACTGTACAGAGAACTCCAGATGTGTCTGACTAGGGCCGAGTAGAGGGGCAGGGTCACCTCCCTCGACAGGTTTGGTTCAACCCCTGCTCCTTAAAGCTGTTGCTGAGGGTCTCCACCCCGGCCTGTTCCTGTATTTAAAAGAATGTCACAGTATCCCACAGCTTAACAGTAACCTGGTTCTTCCACACAGGAGAAACAGTAGCAGACTCATGGCTTCCTGTCAGGATACAATTCATATTTCTGTAATACATGTTAAAAACATTGATGAACACAGAGTTTTGCTTAAAATATCGACTTCACCAGCCACCAATCAACCAATACATTTTCTGTAGCAATTCTGAACACTATGACATTAATACTAGACTTAAATAGGCAAGTAAATAGCTTCATATATGTTCTAGAAAGCTCAAGCAGCACTAGAAGTCACAATCTAGAAACAAACAAACAAAAAGGTTAATCAGACAACAACAACAACAAAAAAGTAGTAGCGCTATGTTGATTGACCATCTTAAAGGTATTTTCCAACCATTATGATTCTAAGATACCTCAGAACTTGCTCATTAAACCTGGTATTCCTGCAGTGCATTCCTGCAATTCAGTCTTTTGTCCACTGGTAGTTTCTCCTAGAAACTGTATTGTATTGATTTAAAAATATCCTAGTTACGTGTAGTGAACTAATGCTATCATCATCTACTTCCAGAAGACACTGAACCACTCCAATTAAAAACCCTACACCTTCATCTTCAAGGCTCTGCAGACTTTGGGTCTCAGAAGCAGAGGAAACCACCTCCATGTACAGAGCATTCAGCCATGCTCACTTGGCAGACTGCCAGTAGGAAGTAGCATGTGAAGCTCTTAGCAAGGTGAGACAAAACTTTTTTCCACAGGCTAACCAACTTATTAGAAGAAATAAAAGCAGACACCACTCCCTTAGCTTAACTGTTTTCTTAAACTGTTTCATTAGTTGTCTTCTTGAAAATCCTTTTTATAAAAGTCTTCAGAAGAAAAACTAGACTGGAAATAGGCCAGGAAGGATGAAACAGAGCCAAATAACCAGACCTGACAGTAGCAAAGTGCAGAGGTTGTTCTCGAGAGCACTATACAAAGGTTAACTGCTGCAACTGTCATTTACTCTGCTTTAATCTATATTCAATCTTCAAATACTTGGGTAGTGTAGGCCAACTTCCTTTTATTTTTTTTTTTCTTTTTCCCCTGCACAACCAGCTACCCAAATCTTTTATTTTCAGCAATACACTTTAAAGTGATATGGAGAATAAAATTGGGTTATAAAAGAACCTGATGAGAATCACACAAGCTTTGGTTTAAATTTGGGAACTCTGACAATGTGGGCTATAATGCCAAGAGCTTTCAGTGGCAGAGGAGAGGGCCAAGAAATTAGGGTATTAATGCATTTTCAGGGTCATTGTGCAGGTTTCCTCTCAGGGTACAGAAAGACACTTTGTACACCTTGTAACCCACCGTGTCTAAGCAGCAGCTTGGAAATTAAGTAACACGTGATAGCTACAGTAGCTACTTGTGCAGGAAATCAAACCAAAGAGATCCTAGCTCAGGAAACAGAAACAGGACTGCCAGACACGGTGGAGACAATCAACAGCCATTCTTAACAGAGTTTCCCCACAATATTCTTGTTAAAATCCAGTTTTTACAATATAGGTACAACAATATGGGGACTTCTTTTGTCCTCCTGGAGCTCTGATGCCCAAAGGAATATTGTCAGTAGGGGAGCATGAAAGATCTCAGGAGTTACAAGTAGCATCTACGAGAAATACTGATTTTATCTCTTCCTTTGTAGATTTTAAACTATAAAATCTATCCTGCTGGTAACAGGAAATTCAAACCCAAGTTCCCTGTACAAGATCCTTAAACTGAACCTTACATTTGCTACACACCAGCAAATATCTTGCTTGGGATCTGGTTGGGCCATTGCCTCAAATAGGCTTAAAATCAAACTAATGTTGTAGACTGAGGGTGACCAATGTCTCTGAGCATGTTACACAACTTCTCCTCTTCTCCTCTGTCCCTCCTTGCATCCTTTTCCACAACCCGTCAGCCTTCTCAAGGCAACAGCACACTTGAACCTGTCTGCAGCCATCTGGTCAGAAGTTAAGACTAAAGCTGCTTGAGTCACCATTCTGGATCAGCTTTCCGGATTGTTCCTTGCTCACTGTGCTCTGGCTTTCTCTGCTGAGCAGTCCCAGAGCTTATGAACTGGATTCCTTTCAAATAAAGATGAAACAGAAGACTCAGTCTGAGAAGCAGCTAATACATCCCAGGTGCTAATGAGTATTCAGTCCAACAGGACAGACAAGAGCTAGTCTGGAGCAAAACTCAAACTCCTTTATAGTGCAGATGGGGAGTCCTCAGCACTTTCTCATGTGCTCTATAGACCTGCCCTACTGGAATCTTCTACCTTCTGATGTAGTCAAAGCCACAGAACCATTTCAGCAGCACAGCAGCTTTTATTCATTAGGTTGAGCTCTGTACCCTGCTCACTGATTTGAGAACAGTTGTGAAAATACTGGCTGTGCTGAGGAAGGGAATGACAATTTTTCCATCACTGTTGAAACACTGTTTTCTAGACAGATGTTGACATTGGGCTCCATCATCATCTCACTGATAGGGAGTTTTCCATGTCAGTTACTACATCAGTTGAGTGAGGTTAGGCAGGATAATTTGGTTTTCTCTAATCTGTGGTTTTAGAAGAGGTGCATAAAGTAAATTCTTAAAATGAGGCCAAATGTATGTGAAATCATGTTTATGATGCCAAACACCACAACGTTTTGTATTGCCCAAAGATACATTAAGAAAACATGGTTGTGCACCCAATTTCAGCTGCAGAAAACAAATTTTAAAAAACTTCCTAAATACATTTGCATCAGGAAACTTAAAGCTTATTTTAGAGATATGGCTACTTCATCTTTCTGGATGGCTGGTAGTATTTACAAACACATGAGAAAAATATCAAAATGGAAGCAGGTATCACGAAAATAATGAAGTAATTTCTAGACTAAGTTTTTGCATCTAACAGATTAATTCACTCCCTGTTTTCTGTCTATACAGTGTGATTAAGAGGTGAGCATTGCCAGGCTGTTACTGTTTTTCTCTGCATAAATCACTGATAGTGGCAAAGTGAAATGACAGTCAACTAAAATGGAGTTCAGTGATTCACCATTCCTTTGTCAATGTCCTTTGTTTTCTCTCACAATTCTTTAAAATATAAACTGGCCAGATTATGGCCTTGCTTTTGCCTTTGGCAAAAGGCTGATTCTATTCTTTGGCTGAAGAGTAAGGCCTGTGGTCAAGTCTCTGTGATCACAGTAATGATGTGCTCTTGAATGGCCTTGTAGGGATGGCTCCCCCACAAACTGTCCCAAATGTACTGGCAACAGCAATCTTAGCAAGTGCCTTCTCTGGCTGGACAGATGGTGCTTTCTTGTTTCCCTCTTGTAAGAAAATAAGGGAAATGATCTGGATTAGTCCAGTATTACTACAGCTCACAACTTCTTTTGTTTCTTCCATTGTTATCTGAATGGTAAAAAGACCTTAAAATAGACTTAGCCTGGACAGTGTCATTGGGAGATCACTGCCCACAACTCCCTCTCCTTGAATCCTTGTGCTGCATCACTGAGTGCTTATTGTGGTATTGTGTTGTTAAAACAGCAGCTCAGGCATTCCCAGGATGAAATTCCACCTTGTGTCAGTGCCTCCACTTTGATCTACTGAAGAGGCATGTTTTTTCTGCAACTCTGACCAAGTGTGATGGACTGTAAAGCAATAGCTGAAGTCATGGTATACATTGCATACAACAGTCAACATTTCTTCCACATTCCTGGGACTTGCCTCTGAAATCATGTACAATGTGATTAAAACAAGGATGCAAATGTATGGACAAACAGTCTTGCTTCAGAACATACAATCACATCTTGTTAGCTTCAGTATTAACTACTAGACTAGACAGCTTATTAAATACATACACAGGATAACTGGATTTTTCCATCCCTTCCTCCACATTTTGGTGTCAGGGCATTATGTGCAGCAGAAGCATGAAAGCTCAGCTATGACTGACATTTGCTGAGATACTGCAAAAATGCATTGCTGACATAAGTACATGCAACTCTGTTTACCAGAGCAGGAGCTGCATGCACTCAGCACTGCTGGAATTCAGGCCAGTTAGCTACCATGGAGCTACGTGCCCAGTTTTGCCTTAAAAATTGTTCTCAAAAGATTGCCAAATCCAAGTCTAGTAAGAGCTCATCACTACAAAATCCAAAGTGAGTAAAGAAAGTGTGTGGTGGTGTGGAAGGAGACCAACACGCTGTGCAACTGCAGTGTGAGCACTGTATGGATTCCAAACTGAACTGGAATTGTCAGTCACTGCTGTCCTGAATTGTCACCTTGCTAGTCCTGAACATCTCCACCTAGTGCACAGGGTTTAATTTCATTTGCAGAGTACCTTAAAAAAGAGAAGTGGAATTCCACTCACTGTGGAATTGTGATGGAATTCCAATCATTGTAGCCTGATGGATGTGAATGCAGTACATTGTCAGACCAAACATGGTACTGCAAATTTTCCAGAGACTCAGTCCTTACTCAAATTCTATTCCTTCATCAGTAACAGCAAGTGGTTTTAGATAAGCACAAGCACACACTCAAGTAAACACCCTGTGAAAAGAATATTCAGCAGGCTGTGAAACTGCAGATCACCTCTGCAGTTCCCATTGGAGCATGAAAAACATTCTCAACATCCTTTAGTTGCCATAGAACAGCAGTTTGTGCTACACAGACTACAAACATCTATGACCAGCAACCTGGAAAATGCAAGGTTCTTGTGCAGCACCTGATCCAGACACATCCAGAAGGGAAATCCCTCTGCCTTTGAAGTTTGTAAGAGCAAGATACAAGGACAAGATACCTTCAAACAGAATAGATTCATAGTTCAACTCAACTAAAACCTTCTCCTCAGCTGACAAAATTGTCTGCAAAAGGAAAAATATGTATGGAAAGCTCCATAACAGAACAGACCATTTTTGAGTTACATGCAGGCAAATGTTGAATAAAAACATAAATAAACCATAGTAATTTTTATATTGCCTCTAAATAAAAATGTCATTTATTAAATATACCGAAACCCAACCCGAAAATTGCAGTTTCCAAAATATTATGACAATTTTATGATACATGAAAAATGTTCAGATTAAACCAAATAACTTGAGACAAGTCTTACACCATGAGACTTTTTTATGCCTGTCTAACATGTAGCCTGCCAGAGAAAAATGAAAACATTGTATTTCTCACACAGTTAAAAGGAATTCGTAGCGACTAGGTTTGGGCTGTTTGATGATATTTAGGGAAGTATACCGCTAGCAGTGCAAGAAAATTAGAGTATTTAAATCAAAGTTTGTAATGCTAATATTGCATTGTTTTGGGGTATTTGGATGATTCAGTATAACCAGTTGATGATATTATTTACAAAACTATTTAAATTTATAATCTGACTTTTTACTTGCTGCAATTTCTTCAAATCATGTTGAGATAAACATGAAATACTTATGCAGTAGGAGTTTGAGGCCTTTGCCTGCATCTGTGCTTGAAAGGCCTACTGAATACATAGTTCCACAGTTACTTCACCATGTTTGTTTTCTCTATTTGATTCTTGACTCAGGTTCTATGTCACTCTTCAAACAAGCTCAGAAGTTGTCTCTTTAGTCTTTGTTTAAATGAGTATCTGTATTCAATTAACTGAATTTGATGAAATTGAAAGGATAAAGTTATTGATAACTCGTGTGAAGCAAAATCTCCCAAACAGCAATGCCTTCACACATAGGGTGTGCACATTTAGAAACAAGGTGTAAGAGCTGTAATTACCAAATAAAGCAGGATTTATTTGGGCTGTAATGCATAAGAAAGTGAAAAAAAATCTCTTCAGCCTGACCTCTGCTATGCAACAGGCTTTGACTATTCTTGTCCTTTGAAAGAAGAGCTGCATTAGAAGTCCTCTGAGAAGGAAATGGTTCAAAGAATGGATGAAATGGATTGATGCCAGAGCATTCTCTCATTATGTACCACCAGCACATCCTTCCACATGCAAAAACAGTGACTCCAGTTAGACATGGAACAGATTGTTCAGCTCATCTTCAGTAATAACATTATTTAGCTCCTAATGAATTTAAGTGTCTATGCAGTGTCTGTGCGGTACATCACCAGTAATTGAAAGAAATTGTATGCACTGCATGAGAACAGGTATAGGAGCAGTAGTAAGATCAGTTGTTTTTTTTTTTAATCTAAAATGATGTTACAGATAAAGCTACCTCACAGGCCCTGGACTACAGACTATGAACCTACCTTACTTTCACATATGTCTGTTATGTTAGCAGTCTCCCTCAGACAGCTGTCTTCATATCTGAAGAATATTAATTTATTTCCAAACCCTTATTAAAAGTACTGCACTCGTTTCTAACCAAACCTTTGTGTTTTCTGTAAAAGCTTCTGTTGTGGCAGGATTTTCCTATAAAACCATTGAAAAGTAGAGCTCTCTCTTTATAATGGGCATCCTGTGCCTTCCATCCTGAAGATTACATAAAGGAGCAGGGTTTGCTGTAAACCACAACAGCCTCTGTAGACAGCCAGGTCCTGCAGGCTTTAACTGCACCCTTGTGCCTCAATTCCTGTGGGGAGTTTAAGACGGCAGAAGCTTCCTTTGCAGGAGTTTTGTTACATGGGAGATCTGTGTCCCCAGAGGACAGAAGTGGATTTGATGCTTAGAATGTAAACCAGAGAAGGCACTCAGCATCACCCATAAATCCCAAACCTACATGAGAACGCTGGATAACCTGCTGAGCCTCTCCCATCCCTCTTCCAAACCACAAGAAGTATGAGCAGGATGTGCAAGTCATATACTTTCTAAATTAAGACCAACATAGAGTTTTGTATACAGGAGCCAGGCTGAGTGATCTTTGCTCTGTAGATACTCTTAAAAGCTTCTTAACTTATTTATGAGGAGAGAAGAAGTAAAACTTGTGCATTTACATCACATCCCTGTGTGTTTCCAAGAAAGGCCTAAGGGCAAGTGCTTTCATTTCAGCCAGCATATAAAGCTTATTTTGTGGTTTTATTTCCCAAGGTCGATTTCGTAATATCAACCCGCTTGAATTTTAAAGAATGGATCACGGTAGAAATATTTTTAAAGGTCTGTTTAAAATTAAAGACAAAAGGCAACTAGGTATGAGCACCCTTGTTCTATGTAGCAGATTTTAAACTGTAATGGGAGGTCACCAAGCAGACAAAAATTAGGTGCTGCTGTGATCAGTCAACTCCACTGTGTTGCCTCATTACCAGGGGTTAAAAAACCCCAGCACAGACCTGAAGAATTAGAGCAAGGAAATCATGCCTACCCAGTCATTTTCTGAACACACCCTGAAATACTCTGAATTCTTACAGGCAACCCACATTTGAGCTTTGAGAATACCTGGACATGCAGCAATATGGAAACAAAACTGCAACTTAAATTCTTCTGTGCTTCAGGAAATACCTTCACAGGCCATACTCTTCTCTCTACAATATCCCCTTTCATATTTACTTAAACTCTTTTGCTATTCCTTCCCTTGTTTTCTTCTCAGGAAATCTATTCAGTTGTCCTTTCCCTCTTGTTTTATTGCCAGTGCTCTTTCAAAAATGCAGCAACAGAGAATCTTTCTTCACTGCCCTCTTCTTTTCAATGCTTTTTGAATCTGATTAGGAGTGTCTCACAAAAAGGAAGCGAAAAATTGTTGTGTAATTGACGAGGATGAGCTTTACAGCTCATGGCTGTATTTTAAGTTATAGGTCTATCACAGAAGTTTATTTCTCCTAAATTAGTAGGTAAGGTCAAAAAATAAATCCCCCAATCAAAATCTAGATGGAAAAAAGCTGATTCACACTTGAAGCTGTGTGAAGATAGGTGAAAAAATTCCACTACTGGGCGGCATTGGAAATATCTTCTGATAACATACATTATAATTTCTAATATTTTGGTTAGAAAACTAAACAGAAGAGAAATTTACCTCTGCCATAATAAAGACTAATTAGTAACCTGAAGGCATCCTATTAACAAATGAAAGACAGACTGTATGAATGACAGGTTTCTTATTCTCTATATTACCTTCTATAGTAAGAAGGAATTGTAGTTGAACCCTTACCACGAGTCCACTAACATGAGTCCAATAACTTAGTTAATCTGGCCCATGAGCATGAGCTACAACTTGTTACTTCATTCTGCGAGCCTGCAAATGAAATCTGAATTTTAGAGGATGAGCTTTAGGAAGCCAAATGCCTATTCCCCGATTCTATCCAGTACATATCACCATCTTCATAGGGATTGACCTTATGCTCACACACTTTCAAAAGACATGACTGAAGAACACACAGGATCAAGAGAGAAAAGGCCAAAAGATTTTGGTTTGCACAAACTTTTTGTACAGTGCCTGGTTTAGCTGCAGCTAAACAGAGAAATTCGGAAGTATTATCTTATTCCCAAACCAAAGGGGAGCACTTCATGTGAATGACAGTGAAGAGGAATACCTGGACTAGAGAAGACAAACAGATTAATGGCACTGAGAATGAAAAAAATATTCTTGATATTGACCAGACAGGCAACACACCTAATACAGAACTTAGATCTAGATTCCAGAATTTAAAGTTTGATTCTAAGTTGTTCTCCACATTATTTTTTTCAATTATTTTGTAGTAAATCCATGACTTCTGTACCTGTTTTGCATGGCAGTCTTCTATTAGAAGAATCTGCTTCTGGACATAGTACAGGCATCAATCCAATATGAAGCATTAGAGCAACAAATGCCTTTCTCCAGCGGCCTCCCCTGACATTTGACGTGTCCTGAAATCACCAGCTCCTGTGGGTAATTAGAATGGGAATGAGCATCTAGGTAAGATTTAGGCCTAAGGTCTTGTTTAATTTCAAGTTTTCTTCCTTACCAGCTTCCCTATTTTACTTTGTGAAATTTGGATCAACCAGGGCATGATATTGATCAGATATGGTAGGAGGACAACTGCAATTTCCAATGTCTTGGATCAAAGACCAACACTGGACTGAGAATCAAATGCCATGTCTAGATGGATGAAAGGGGGTACCATTAAAAAGTGATACAAAAAGGAACTAAACAGAGCTGCACTTACAAGCCAGTGAAAGGGCAGCTGCATTTCTTAATGTGAGAAGAAATGTATCTGTTTATCAAATTCAAAACACATTGGCTGCTAACAGCAGCAGAGGGCCTGGTAGAGGCTGCTCCCCACTGCCCTTCGAGCAGTTAGGTTGCATTTTCTTGGTGGACAAATGCAATTTGGTTCTACCCTCAGAATGGAGGAAGGAATTTGACTTTCTTCTCTGGAAAATACTAATGCTAAATAAAAACTGAACCTTCCAGTAGGCTAATAGAACTCTAGAAATAAAAGGAAACGTCACAAGTTTTTAGGAGGTGCTGAAACATTTGTTTTGAAGTTTTATTACAAAAATATATTTGCAAACATACAAAATTTTGGATGAAAAAATGCTCATTCTTAAACATTTATGCAATAACTTAATAACTGCAAACATACATAGGTGCTATAAAACTCACACCATACCAAAAAATTTAATGATGCAGTATCTACATTTTTTGAATTACAATTATTTAGATTTCCAGAAATCTTTCCTGAAGCCCCCCCCTTCCCAATGGTCTTCATATTGAAAGAACATGCAAATGGCTACAACTGGTGCATATGCAGAAGTGGTAAAACTCAGAAATTACTAAAAGCACATAATGTACATAAAAAACCCTAACTAACCATATGTCCATACACTGAATAGATAAAAATAAATACACCACCAAATCAGAGATACTGCAATTTTTTCCAACTTGAAGTGAAAGGAAGATATTGCATCTTACATTTGTAACATTGCCAGACAAAAATGAGGTGATACATATTGCACACATTCCTCTTGTTAAGATATGCTGTACAAAGCAACCCAAATACCTGGCAAAAAAGGTGGTTGATTTGCTTAGAATATTTTTAAAAACCAAGAAGTCCCAAATGAAAGTTTCCTTTCCAAAACATTTCAGAAATTCTATCAGTGACTACACATAGCATAATGGGTTTCAGAAATAAACCAAAATGAAGCAATTAGAAATGCAAGCAAAAATTATACATCCAGCAGCGAGTGTTTAAATATTGATTATTTATACACAGAATTACACATTTTATATGAAATCAGGATGAATCACTTAAATATTTTTATCACTCATTCTGCAAATCTTGTTTAATTTGGAAAGATATTCTGCTCCTGAAGTTAATAGCTGTTAGGCACCTTTTCATATAAAACTTTGCATTGTTAAATAACAACAGATAAAGTCTAACTACAAAACTAAGAATTTGATTTTCATTAACAATTCAGCTGCTGTAGGTTTTAAAACTGCCTTTGATTAGGGAAAAAGTAAAAATCCAAACTCAAACCTAAAGTAACTTAACATGAGCCACAAAAAACATGGTTGGGTAATAATTAATTTGGGGAGTGTAGTCAGAACTAATCATCTTTTGATTCCCAGAAAGAACAGATAAAATCCCCATTAAGCCAGCAGTTAAAAACAAAAAAAAAAAAGTCACTTGAAAATGGTCACAATCATTTTCTGTGATGCCCCAAGGTAACTTGCTACACATTGGTTATCCCTACATGTGGATAACACAAATCAAGCACTTCAACAAGCTACTCATTTCAAACTTACACAAAAATTTAAAAAACATTACGGAAAAAAGAAGTTTCTAAATATATAGTCCACAATATAAAAAAAAAAAAAAAATCAGATTTTACACTATAATTGAGCTTGTGTTTTACAATTAGCTTTTAATTAAAGGAGTTCATCTGTTAGAGCCACTCCCCTGGCACTCTGCAGAGGAGGGTTCCTGTGTCTGCTGGCCCCGTGCACAGGCTGGAACAAACACAGGCACTTGTTCAAGGTGGGAAGTTTGCTGTGCACACTACCATTTCAACTCTGGTTCTCTTTTCATTTGGAAAACTTGGGCAGGGTAGCAAAACTAACAACCTGTTGCTACCAGGACACTATAAAACCAAAGTGAAGTAAGGATCGGATTGTTTCCAGCTGCCCAGGAACCCTCACAAGTTAAGGATATTCAAAGTATTATTAGTTTTGTATATGGCTGAAGAACTCAAAATACAACTCCTTCCTATAATTTCTATAGATCTTTGGATATGACTATATTTAGCAAACAGTGCCAATGTGCACTATCAGCTTCCAACATTTTCATTCTTACAAACTTTTATCAAATCTTTCTTTGAAGAAACCACGAGCTGTCCATGAGAAGTAAGATGTTATGGACTCCATCTTAGCTAAATCCAGATAAGAACAACCCTCTGTTTGGCTTACGCTGTCCATTTATGTTCAGAGGAACTGCTCACTGGTTTGTCCCTTTCTTAGGAAAAGTGAAACTTTTTCCTAAGAAGTCCAGCAGAAAATCAGTTTAGACCTTCAAACTAACTTGAGCCTCACTGTTTATGTCCATACACATCCCAGATTTTATGGGAGAAGCTCCTATCTTCCTTAACAAAGTCTGAGTTTGTATTGCTGAATTCAAATGCTACCATTAAATCCAATATATTTCTTGATGAATGCACATTAGCATCTTGCCCTGAATCTTGCACATTTTTCTAACAATATACTATATATTCTAACTGGAAACACTGAACTCAAAGGCTAAGAATCTTTTCAGAAGGCAGGTAGTGCTAAACAAAATATATTTTCCACTAAAAAGCTAGGAAAAAAACTAAAATAGATCAAATACATAAAAATGTAAATATTTGTTGTATCTAAAACATCCTGATTTGTGAACAAGTCACAATTAAAGCTCAATTACTAGTTTCCAATGAAATGGCTATGCACCTTGACTACGTCAACATTAACTAATCCTTAGGATATCTATACTTACATACATGTTGTAAGGAGCCAAACAATATTTTTCTTCATATTGCAATAGTGCTTGAGGGAAAAGAATGAAGCAGTGCATCATAACTCACTACAGATTATCTCTTTACTCAATAACCCAACAGTTTTCTACTGAAAAAGCATCCTTTAAAACTACTATTGCTGGAGAAGGTTGGGACCTGAACTCAGATTTATTACCTTTGCATGCCTTTAAGAAATAAATACAACCCATGGGTAAACCAACACAGCAGCATAAGAAAGTATAATTAAAAATTTTCTGATTTCAAATGGGAAAGTACCCAGTTAAATTCTTAGTGAATAGTGACTTACTAAATCACATATACAAAGCAGTAACGTTTTAATTAGATAAATTTCAGACTACGAAGTGTGCACTATTAATCTGGGGAGAGGGCAACAGAAGAAAAGCATGCATTTGTTTCCCATCTGCATAGTTTTCAACACTGCAGTTCCAACACAACTGAGGAGTGAAAGCCAACTATGGTGTGGTCCATCCTTAAGCTAAAAGGGAACAAAATGTGTAAATTTTAACAAACACTGCTGAACAGGAAGAGAGTCTTCCAGTGGTGGTCTCCTGCCTACAAATTTAAAATGAGAACTTCAACATGCAACTACTTTGTTGCTTAAAAAAAAAAAAAGGTACAATCACCGAGGATTTTGCATATTTCAAATTTTGCCTTTTTAGAGAAAATGGCCTTACTCACTTGGGTGTTTTATGTCAGTAATGCAGAAATATTGAAAGGATGAATTTACATGCATTAGCTAGAGATTGCCAATGTATTGATCTAATCACATTTTTAGACCTTTTGTTGAAGATTTAACTCCAATGGCCTGGCTTCCAGACCCTTTCCTTCCCCACATCTGCCAGCTTAATCACGAGGCATTTTGCTCTCATTTCCCTTAGTCCTTCAAACTGGAACTAGGTTCCCACAACTGAATTTGGTTCTGGGTTGCTGTAGTGTACTATACTGTGCATTTGCTGGTTGAAATAGTTTTGAGTCTGTAATCCTTAAACAGTGAATACAGCCAGGAATGAGAGCCAGAGCAAACATTTGCACATTCACTTAATGCTAATGAGAGCTCATATGCAACTTAAGTCCCTTCCCCAATAAAAAAAAAGGTTTGCTGGTGATGATCACAGTGAAAACTTAGATCATTCTGAGAACATTACTTTCATAAGTATTTAAGGAATAATCTTTCCTAACAGGTTCAAATTCAAGACATTGAAAACTAAATATTCTTTTACAAAAATATTAGTTTTATAGATGAGGCATAACTGTTTCTAAAATGAACATTTTAAGTAGATTCAGCTTCAGTTATAGCTTAATATTGTCTCTGCTCTTGGTGAGGACTTGCAAGTAGACTTCATGGATAGTGCTGAGAAAATGGGAATCATTCTGCAGGAAAAATAGAAACACATTAGAAACGTTAGTGAAAAGATGCAAAAGAAGTTTAATTTAATGCCACTTTAGTTGTGATAAGGATTCCTTGCAGCTGGTAAGGGAAGGAGCTGTGTGCCTGCACAAAAGGTGCTTTTGGAACATACAAGGGCTGTGAACCATGAAGCTGGGCAGCAGCTGAAGGCATCACCAGGCACTCTGGATGCTCAAACAGGGGTCACTGTGTCAGCCTGGCCACATTTTGCTTCCCTCCAGAGTCCAAACCATAGTCTTAGGCACAAAAAATCCCATTCTCTGTACAGGCTTCCAAGTCAAGTCTGCCTGAGTGTCAGATGTGATGTCTGTCAGGCAGATCAGCCCAAATGGGACTGCAGTGTACTCGACAAGAATTCCCATGTCAAAGCATGACTGGGAAGTGAATTGGTTTAATCTATGGACATCACTTACAGATATTTCTTGAGTCTAATTCCTTCAAACGACAAGTTACAAAACTGCTATCTAATCAGTTAGCTTGAGAGTGTAATACTCTCTTCACAAGATCTGAACAGCAATTGGTATCCTGCTTGGAGTGTTGTGTTAAGTACTCCCATGCTGCAGGATATGCCTATTTTGTTCTTCATTCAGCTCTCTCTGTTAAGACTGTAGACAAATATCCCTGTCAGCTCTCTAAAATCACCACTCAGAATACTGGCAGGTGAGCTCCATTCCAAGATTAGTTTAAGTCTTTAATTAGAAAACCCATACACACCAGTAGCAGAAAAGGTTATGTAAAACAGAACAGATAAATCAAGCAACATAATGATGGCATCTCTGGTAATGACCTTTTTGGTCCTAGCAACTTGGTCACTGGGAAGATATTGTTTACTATTTTTAGACTTGCATTTTGGGTATAAGCTCTACTAACACCAGCATGGAGTGAGCAAGAGAATCCTGAGCTAAGAAAGAACTGTTTGTCTTCCATGGCAATTTCACCATGACATTAGAGGTCAAAATCATCTCAATGCACAGCTGCTCCCGACATCACAGATTTAATTCAACAGAACTTTTTAGTCCCTAAAAATAGCAGAGCTAAAACTTTGCAATTTCCATTTCAAAGAAACACACTAAAAGTAAAGATGAGGAAAGGTTCTACGGAACTGAAAACAGGAAAGCTTTCCTTGGGGACATGGAATATTTACAAAGACAGCAAAATCAACTCCCCTCCATATTAGCGTCTACTAGTGCAAGTTACTCCTCACTTGTCTACAAATTCATGTGGATGTGAAAGGACACATCCCAGGTAATCTGTTCTTCTAAGTCTTCCACATCTCAAAAAAGGAAGAAGCTGTGCCATACTCTGTGTACAGCGTGGAGTAATCTGCCCCTTCCAATAGAAAAGAACATCTTTCATAATCTTTCAGGGCAAAAGGAGTTACAGGGGTACAGACTTTGTCAGTGCTGCCTTCTGTGCTTGGAACCCCATCCCTCAGAAACTGAGCTCTGTAGAGACACTACCTTTATTAGATGTATCAGTGCTTCTTGAAGCTGAGACCTGCTGAGAACAGTAGGAGGTGTAGTCTGAATTTCTGTTGTTCCAAGTGTTAAAGGCGAAGAAGAACTGGCTTTATTCTCCACTTCAGTAGCTTTTGTAGCTGATTGCTGAAACACACTTGGAGACAAGAGCACTGAAGGTGTTACTGTTGTTGTGGCTGTAACAAACTGTGGAGATGCAACCTGTAAAAGAACAGAAAATTAATAAGCACTGTGTTCAGTAAGAACGAATAATGCTGTAAAGGCTGGAGAGATGAACATAAAGAAAAGGAAATAAATTGCAGCCACAATTATTCAGTCAGATATTGCAGAATAGCTGCTCTTAATCAAGAAATATCTATCTATGAAGATTAGTACCAATAGTACTTTTCATTTTCAAAGCTGAAGAAGGTAGAAGCCTTGAACATTCATGTATGCAGACTCCTTTCTACTCATGTGGTTCCTATCTTTCAGAATTTTTAGAACATAACACATACAATGAAAGTTGAGCTTTTCACCGAAGTAATCAAAGGTGCCTGTAGCTGTTTTACAAATTATTTTCCTTTGGAGTTTTCAGAAAGACCAGTCCTGCTTCCTGCACCCCCACTTCTATTGTCTCCCACAAATACTCTACTTCAAATTTGAAGTGTGTCTCAACTTCCATACTTAAAGAGACTGCTGAATTATAATTAAAGCATTGGAGTACACTGAAATATTCTCATTCTGTTTTCCCATGGGAGGATGTGGGATTGAAATATTTTGAGGACCATTCTCCCACCTCATCATTCCACAGGTCCATCTCCATTTCATTACAAATATGCACATACTGCCTTCAACACTTTTTCTTTTAAACATAAATTGCGCATTTATAGGACTATTACATTTGCATCAACTGGACACAAATAAATGTCCTATTTGAGTAACTCTGACATCTCCTGATAACTGCAATTGTTACTCAGGCTGATAATCTGTGTTTTGCTCAGGCTTCCAGGATGACCAATGTGGTGAAAAAAAAAAAAAAGAAAATAAACAAGCCAATCTCACTGCAAAGAAAAGCAACACTAAATGTGATTTGTAAAGACATTTAATATCTCAGCAGAAAGAGCTCCCCTTGGATAACCAAAAATCTTCAGAGGAAAAAGCCCTCCAAAGTCATCTAAAGTTAATGTGTATAAAATAACATCAACAACAGCAGATCTAGAAAATTGATTTTCTTGTAGTCAAAACTGTGAAGACTCACAGCGTGGGATTTCAGCTGAAGACAATGTGTTTAAACTGACAGTTTACTATACAACATGCATGTTTCTTAAAATTCCCAAATCCATATAAAATGCTTTTAATTAGGTAATTATTTACTAACTGGGTCATGAACAGACTGTAGAGCTTATTTTATAGCAGCCCAATAGCTAAATCAGCATTTTATTTCACGGAGGGCCATTTTTTTGCCTTCCCAATCAGACCTGGGCAAGCTACTAAAACTGGAGAGCAAGTTTGACAAGAATGAGGCAAGACATCTGAAAAAGCAGTGGGTGCATAAGGGAAAAGCAGAATTAAAATACAGATGGCATCCTAAAATGAACACATAACAAAAGGTAATTAAAACTAGTTCTTGAATACTTGACTATTATGGAGTTATTCTGCAACTGCAATCTGAAACTTAAAATTGACATTATTTTAAACTGTTACCCAAGGCAGTTCTAAGAATCTTAAATGTGCTTTTAGCTTGCTAAAACTTGCTATTACAAGTTTTGCAGTAGCAAATACTTGGGTTTTTTCCCCTCCATCTTCAACAACTTCTGCTTCGTATCTTTTCATAAAATACAAGGTATCTCAGGAAAACTGAGACACAGTAAGGCAAGGATTCATTTTAAGCCTCTGGGGTGCTTTGGGCCAAGGCTAATAGACCCTATTCCAATATTATGGCAATAGTACTCCAGGCTTGCAACATAAAAAAACCCAGTTCAAATGGTGCAAATTCAGTGCAGGGCTGCAAATCCAAAAATGCAGCCCATTAGAACAAGCAATAAGAGGGACTGTGCAGAGCATTGACAGCAACTCCCCCTTCCTCCAGTACAGTTCTGTTTCAATAATAGCTCCTTAAATACAGTCAGTGGGCAGTGACTATTTGATATATCATCTGGGTACTGCAGCTGGGTTTTTTTCCCCCCCCTAAGAAAACCCCTAAGCCCAATTAGCAGAGGTACTTATCCACTTACTTGGCTTGCTTTAGACAAAGTTTTCGGCTGTGGAAATACTTCTGATTCCTTGTTTTGTTGTACAGTCTGAGTTAAGAAAAAAAAAAAAGGCAAAATTTACAGGTTACCATCCACAACTCCATTTCCAGAGGTGGTTCTCTGTTTTTAAGAAAGCCACAAAATGCAAATTTCAACAGATTTTAGATATAATTTGATCAATTTTGTAAAACTGATATAATCAATGGGAAGCTAGAAAAAGGAAAAATCTGAATTTATGTTTTATGCTTTCAATACTATGGCAAACCTAAGAAGCCGTATTTCAATGTAGCCCACAGGTACCCACAGAAGAAGTGGGTCAAAACTGAAGGAGTACAAAACACTCAAAGCAAAATAATCAGAAAAAGGAAATTGTCAACTATATACTTTCAAATAAGTATACTTTCAAATAAGGTACAGACTAGACTTCCACTACATCCACCTCTCATCACAGCCTGCAACCTTCTGTCCCTTCTCAGATCCCCAGCTCTGAGCAGTACTTTTCTGACACAAGTACTGATTAAATCTTCAGGACTTATTTACCCAATAACAGCAGCAGTTTGAAAAACCTCCTCCTCTACAGACAGGTCTGTCACTGACAGCAGATGTGAATGATACAGAATCATTAGGTTGGAAGAGACCTTCAAAATCATCAAGTCCAACCCAACCATAACCTCAAACTAAATACAAAACTAATAAAACTGGATTTCTAACTTAGCCATTCAATCAATACCACACAGTGGAAGTCCTTCATTATCTTCAAACACCTAATATATAACAACACAGTTTTCAAGGGAAAAATACATGCAGTTAGTCTAAAGCTTCATGGATATCAAAGCCCACGGAATACCTGAAGGGGAGAGATTATCTTGCTGTTCAAGGCTGATGGCTTACTGTGAGATTCTTTGAAGCTTTCTGGTGTTGCAAGTTGGCCAACCGAGGCAGAGATGTTTGGTGTTAAGGGAGTCTTAGTGAGAGACTGCTGCTGTGTTTGGTCATGCTGTGGGGTCAACCTGAGTTTCTGGAGAAGATCAACACTTGTATGAGATGCATTTGAGACAGTCCCTGTGCTTGCTGTAGTCAAGGGTGCTATGAGCTGGCTTTGGCCAGCCATGAGATTCTGTGGAGCGTGGTTCACTTCAGATGGCAGCTGATTCACCAGTGGGGATATGGGCTTGGCAGCTTGCTGCATAACTTGCATTATACTGTTGCTTTGTTTGAGGCCAGGAAGCATCTGAGCAGGGGCAGCTTCCATTGTCGAGGCTGAATTAAGAACAGGGCTTAAACGAACTGAATAGCTTGAAACGTTTTTCATATCAGGCTGGGAAACTGAAGCTGGAGGTATTATCATAGGTGTTAAACAATCCTGCTGATTGGCACTGGGTTTAACGTTCAGACTTTCAGATTTTCCCAGGGATTGTTGCATTACTGGTGACTGGTCAAAGGAAAAAGGCAAAAGCAAACTGTGCTGCTCTCTGGCAGTTGCATCTGTCTGCAGCTTCTCCATTCTCTCTGAATTGGGATATGGAGCTGCAGGCTGTTCTTTTTGGACAGAGGTTCCAAACAGCTCCTCCAAAGTCAGATGCTTCTGCCTTGACTGAAATGGCTAAAAAGAAGGGAGAAGGAAGTTTTCAATTTAGAACTAGACACAGCACTGTGCAACTCACACAGTCTATTACAAGTTCAAGGAAGTTAGGAGAGACAACTAGGCCAAATGCATATAAAATACAGTTTGGGTATCAAGGGTGCCCTACTCACAGGAATTTTGAAATTCATTTAATTTATGAGGAACATCCTAGCTATGTATGGCTTTTCCTTACAGGCATCTCAGGACATTCTCTGCACTAGTAGTCAGGAAGGGGGTGGCTATGGGTTCTGTCAGGAACATGGCACCTGCCATCATCCCTCAGCCCTAACTACACAAGGCACTTAAGGGAAGTGGAGGGAAAAACATACATGTTGAAAAAATTCTCACAGAATGAACAGAACTGGAAATAGTTAAATGGCCTAGAAGATGGGAAAGGAACCAAAACTAGAAGCTGCACAACTAGCAATACATGCCTAGGCAGTTTTCCTTGTCCTAGTGCAGTAGATGATATAGAATAGGTAAGAGAATTTATATAAACTTCAAGAGAATTTATATAAACTTCAACATATATCTCCTTGAAAAGTGCATACATGTACACAGTTACATCTACCAGTCCTTTAGTATCTCCCCAAAAATATACATCTAGCCTATACCATTGACATTGTTAGAAAATCATGGTTTTAAGAATATCATATTTTGCTGAAAATATTTTAAAATGTGTTTCAGTAAAGAGAAAAGAAACAGCTATTAACACCAGTGATCTCAACATTTTCCTTTTTTTTTTTTTTTGAGGTTGCACAGGATCAGAAGTTATGTAAAACAGCTGGACTGAAATGTAACATTCTGTTCAGAAGACTAAATGGCCTGAAGCACAATTCCAGTGTATTCTGAAGGTATGTCTAAACAAAGATGCTACTTCACAATGACAACCACTGCACCATGACATTGCTCTGATGCTGGCTCTGATTTCCCTAGCACAGAAAACAGCAGCCAAGCCACAGCAGCACAGGTGCCACAGAAATAGCCCAACAAGAACCCCTTGAGCTTGAAGTCACACTGTCTTTTGCCTAGATTACTCACATCTACTGTCATTGTTATTCAATTTTAGCTAGTTAAAGTCTGGCATCCTTCATTTTGGGGCTGGGACATTTTATTGTTCATAAACTTTGTTAGTTATATTAGGAGTATTTTCCTACAAAGTTGTTCTTAGTTTTTTTTCACTGATCCTACTGTTCTGGAGACCCAACCTTCAACCATAAAGATTCATTAAGAGAAAAATCACTCTTCCAGATCATTTCAAACTCAGCTGTTCACTGCAGTATGATTAATTGACCAGCCCTTCTTTATTAATACTTTACAATAATCAAGTAATAAATTGAAATCTCTACCACAATCCAAGTCAGACTGGATAGCCTCAAACATAAAGTTACTTTCCAGCATGGAGTATAGAACACCCCTTTTGCTTTGTCTGGTTGAGGTATACTTTGTGCATATCATCAACTCAGTGTCTTTATGAAAACCTTTATCAGCAGGGGCTGCATAAAGGCCACAAAATCACTTTATTTGATAGGAATAGAATGCTTCTGCTGCTGTTCAGAGGGTTTCTCCAGAAATGATTTCAGATAAATTCAGCTTTATAGTCCCAGCTCAGCAAATTCACGGTTCAGTACCAGTGTTCTGGTTCAGTTTTGCAGATTGCTGGCACAGAAGCATATCATGATACAACTGATTTTAATTTTGAATTGCCAAGATACAACACTTAACTACACAATATTGTACAGAAGACATTTATTTTTAGTCCCAAATGTGTGGTATCTTTAGCATGAGATGAAGTTAATCAACATGCAAGTGTGACATTTTGGGGGGAAGTTAGCAATCTCACTGTACTTACCATATGCCCACTATTTTTTGATTTCACTGGTCATCTGTTTTAATTAGATGAAAAATGTATTTTTATAGTTGAAATTGAATGTTTTTCCAGTAGTCTCTCAGTTGTCCATGTTACTAAAAATGTGGCTCAGAACCAACACATTTGAGATATATTTGAACCAGTTAACTGGTTTTACAGAACTATCACTTATGCTACCCAAGTAATATTTTCCAGTATCTCTGCAGCTATTATTTTAAATAGCTCAACAGAATTAAAAATATGACATTTCACATGTTCTATAAATCAACTTTCCCTTTAATTACTTCAGAGTAATTGTTAAAAGCAATTTGTTAAAATCTTTCCCGTTTTTCCTTTACTAGTTAATTGATTCCTGTTCTGCAATTCCATGCACTGTCAGGTGGAGTATTTTAGCTGATTTTGTCTACATGGAATGACCCAAAGAAAATATGTGCTTTGAAAGCAAAGCCTCAGGCAGCTCTGGTGCCAGGTCTCCAGACACAGCATGCAGCAAGCAGAGCTGGCTGCCAGGGGTCACTCCACCACTGACCCAACAGCAGAGGTGCTGCTCAGGGGCTGGAAGGGTTGTGATAGAAATAATCCCAGCAAACTCCCCACCCCTCATTTTAGTTCACTAACTATTACTACCCTACCCCTAAACCAGATTCCTGCTGCCCAGCCCCAGCCCTAACCCGGAACTACGACTACTCCTCCAAACTGTGTACTTGATTTACAAGTACTAAGTGCAAATTTGCCCACGTTTTCCTAAGGAATTTCATTTCTTGGGCACAGTGATTTATTGCATCAGAAGCACCCCACTGAACCATGGCAGGGAGAGGAGTTTTTCCATGGGGCATTTCCAAGGAGCACCAGCAGTGCCCGTCCTGTGCCCACTGGGTGGCACTGCAAGCAGGCCCATGGCACTTCCCTGCTACAGGCAACTTTACAAGCAATTCAGTTACTGCAATACAGTTTACAAGCAATACAGTTTACTTACCTTTTCCCCTAAATTTATCTCTACAAAGTCTTGTATGAAGCCCCAGCTTCCTTGTGCAGGACCACAGCTGTGGCTTTGAAGCACTGACAAACCTTCAGTAAATGTGTGAGACAGAAGACCATGGCTCGAGTTCCTGACTGAAGGATCTGACTGCTGGGCATGGTCATCTTTTATTGCTTCTTGTCTCTTCAAGTCATCCCACACATTCCAACAGACTGACCTCTTCCAGAAGCCAAGCTGGCCCATTCAAACATGGATATTCACAGTAGTATGGACACAGCCTCTTATTTTTAAAATGCTAAGTCAAAAGGCAGAATTTAGGGTCCTAAAAGTCTTCAAACTCATTTGTTTAGTGATAATACATTGGGCAAACACTGAAGGCATCTTAAGAAAAAACTCAAATTTGGTACCAAAACTAAAAGCAAAAAACCCCCTCGTTTAGGGTTGGATGAAACATACCTGCTCTTGCACTTGTAAAGAAGGCTTCTGCTCTGAAGGCTCTGTGCTTTCTGGCTTTGGAGGATTTGAAGTCTGTTGCATTCCAGAACTTGATACAATACTTAGGTCACTAATCTGATTCTGAGGATGGAAGAAGTTGAAAAAAAAAATCAATATAAATACATGAGTTTTGGTCTACATTTACCCACTACATAGTCCTGTTTACATGGCACTTGGGACTGAAATACAGATGATGTACAAAGCATTGATTTTTGTAAGACACTATGGAATTCACAAATATCAGGAAATAAAAATCATACCAAGACATCTATGAATCTGGTATGCAGTCGTAAAGCTTTCACTCTTTATTATTGTAAGAAAAACCACAAGAAAATACAACTGGCTTTATACTTTTTCACCAAGAATGAAAATTACACATTAAAGAAAAGGTGGGCTTTTCACATGCTGTGTCTGTATTGGCCGCTAACAGAGAAGTTTGCTACACTTCATTCAATCAGGAACCCAAATCAGAACTGCTTAGAAAAAAAAATCCTGTCAGAAAGCACTCTAAGTGGACAAAAAGACAGCTTGTTACTGATTTATTTCCACCAGATTTAACCAACCATGTACATTTATTTTCAGGTGTTAATTTGGTTTCATGTGAACAAGACAAAATCAAGCAAGAGAGTTGCATTATAACACAGTATGTTTCAGATGGAGTTGACTTTCATCCTTAATAAACATAAGAATGAACAATTATAGCTATTCTATTACTGTTAAAATCACCAGTGGAAAAACCCAGACTGTAGAATAATCCAGCTTTCAATGGGTAAACTACACCTGATGCATATGATAGAGCTCAACCATTGGCACAACACATTGCTCTGGTATCTCACCCGATGCAGTAAAGTATTGGTTAAACTTTTCAGCAATGGATTAAAATGCAATGTGAGCTTTATTCTTTTGTTTTCAAATTCTAATTGAAAGCAAAAAATATAAAATCAAGCCTATATATTGTGATTTAAGGACAGAGAAGAGAAGCAGACTCTTGCATCCTTCTGACTTTTAGCCACCAACCTGAAGGTCAAAACTCCTTGTGCCTGAAATGCTGGAGGACGTTTAGCTATAAAATCAGGAAAAGCAGAGTTTTCTTTTCACTGGAGGATAAGCTGCAGTATGTTTCCCTGCTCATACTGAAATACACACACAAAACCACACTATAAAAAGCATCCATTCACTTCATTAAAAAAAATAAATCTCAGAGTTCATTCATTTTCACATATGGGCTTGATGTAGTGTGTACTTGAAGGATTAAGCTGATTTGGAATCCTAGATTAAATCACTCAGACCTTCATAAATCTCTTTTTCACTCCCTCTGCCCCCTTCTCATGCTGACACTCTGCCAATCTCATGTGGGCTGCACACAAGGATTACTGTATGATCCATCTGGAATGTACCAGAAGATAAGTACTTTCTGCTCCTAAATACAAATTCATGCATAATTACCAAGTGCCATAAAATTAAAAAAATTAAGACAGAAAAGGTCTCCCAAGAAGCCATCTTCCAAATAAGTCAGTTACTTCATCACAATAACGTTGGCATACATTGGCTACAAGAGCTCCAAAATTAACGTGCCAGGGGTTTCTTGCTAAAGCTGAGATGGTCAAGAGAACATTGTCCAAAGAAATTTGCTTGAAACATGACCAACATTGTTCAGTTCTGCTTTCCTGACAACTGCATGGCACTACAACCACAGCAGGCTCTGACAGGATCACCATGAACAGATTCACTTATGGTTCATGTACACACAAAAAGCAAAGAAAGTAATGTATTCCAGTTTCCCCGTGTTCTAAAAATATCAAAAAACAAACACACATACACAAAACCAAGAAGAAGTAAAGATACAAACCCCCAATTTTAAAGTAGCTCTGCTGTAGCCCATACCCTACCTATTTCACTATTGTATTACTGGCACCACAGATGTTGTTCGTCCATTAAAATCTCTGCATACCAGTTCCTGTTCATCAGAATTTTACTTGTCTACAGAGCTTTATCCATGATGTTCAGGAACTTTGTTTCTAGAAAAAGCTTTTCAGTACTCTCATATGAAAAAGATCTGAAAACTAGAAGAGAAGCTGGAATATCCCAAGTCATCCAACAGCCATTTGTTGGAAATGTGTATTATCCAACACTGCAAGGACTAAGAGGGAGAAAGGCTTCATTACACCCAGGAGGGCACTACCAAACCAGTGAATTCCTGTGGTATGTTTTTTTTCCCCTTCTTTGCAAAATGACTTCAATTTCTTCAAATCTGTCTAAATTGATACACCACTGAAAGATTAATCATGCAGGTTGTGATGTTTCCTTCTGTGATCTCACAAAAGCTGCTACTTGCACAATGCTGGCCTTCATACAGAGACAGCTTCTCCCCAAACAGCACTGACACACATTCAAGAATTAGTTTTTGTTTCATCTGTATTTTAAAGCATTAAACGAACATATGAGTGATTTCTAGAAATTAGTATGTAGCCTGGGTCAAAGATACAGTATTGTTTATCACATTCACCTGACCTCAATGTACATGAGACAGTGACAGGTTAAGTTGGCTCATACAAGGTTTAATCCACATGCTTACTCTTTTCTCCTCATTCCACACTGTATTGTAAACATCTAGAATCTCACAAAGACTCAAATCCCAAGTACTCAAAGGAACTCTGCTGCACAAGCAATGCCTAGAGAGAATCAAATGTGCTCCCTCTTCTCCCAGCAGCACAGGCACAGAAGCCACACCATGGTTCTGCAATGCAACACTCACACATTGCTTTACTATGGCACATTCCTGTATTATTACACTGAGAGAGAGGCGTGTTCAGAATCCCTGTTTCCATTTTTGGATCTCCCACATATTACCTTTTTATCCACCCTGCACGTATGATTTTGGTCCTCATGACTATATAAAATAATTCTTTCCTAAGAGAACTAACATTCCTCATTATGTAATCTCGTGAATTTAACATTTGCAAAGGATAACAGACTTTCCTTCTGAGATGAATTAATTTATTAAAGAGAAAAACAGTCGACAGGACAGAAGTAAAAACTGGAGAACAGAAAGACAAAGGAACAGTATTGTTACATTCAGTCTATGTAGCTAATAAGAAATACATTTCATAAAGTCTACAAATGTACTGAATGACTCAGTCTCTAATACCACAAGACATCTTTTGAGACTAAGAAAAGACAGATGCTGTTGGGCAAAATTTTTATTGGCTATTCCCAGAGACAAGATTTTCTCACAGCAGGAGAAATCATTATAAAATGGGTCCACCCTGCTACACTTCTGGTTGTACCACATGATCAGGATTCAATCCATCTTGCCTGAAATCACGGAATGTTTCCTAGTACAGTGTCCCTGAGGGAGGGAACAACACATCAGTCTGAAAACAAGGCTGCTGGAACTATTGCAGAGACTTCCCACCATTTAAACAAAGCACAGCTGATGTGCTAAAAACTTGTTTCCAGAAAAGAGACATTTACTTACTCGTTCATATTCATCCTTGGCTTTACTAAGCATTTCTAGGATGTCAATGGGCCTGTCTTCATTGCAGCCATTGGTCCTGCTGGGACTTTTTCTGTCCTGGGAGACTTGCTGTGACCTCTGAGCCTCTTGTTCAACCACTCTGTAAAAGGAAAGGAGAAACAGGATTTAAAAAATTAACTAGAGTTAACATCTTGCAAAAAGCAGTAAAGAAAAAAGTAGTCCCAGCACATTAACCCATTTTTCTGCCTGAATAAAAGCCTAACACATAGCTAACCACATAGCTAACCAAAGTTACACAAGTTTTCATTTGCCACAAGGTTTATACAAGACATTGTCAAATGGTCTGTACGATTTATCTCCCATTCAGAGAGCATTGGTCTGTCTCTCACAAAGTTTGCCTACAGTAAACACTACTCCTATAAAACTCTCATGTTTATACATTTTTACAATGAAATATGTGGACATCCAAGCACGTGATACACAAAAAGCACCTTTTACACCACAGACTAAGATACAATTTTTACTCTTTACTTCCTAACATGCATTTTTCCATATTTAGCCAAGTCAAGCCATGTCATTAAACAAAATCTATTACCAAACAGTTCTAGTTTAGGATGAGGCCTACCATTATGCAACAGAGACACTGGGAAAAAAGAGAACTGGCTCACACCAGATGTCTCTGGAATCAGTCTGTAAGAGGACTTAGAGCAAGTTACTCCTCACACCCCCACCTAAGGCTCCGGAAA
The DNA here is from genome assembly GCA_017589585.1 of Phylloscopus whistleri. Taxonomy (NCBI): domain Eukaryota; kingdom Metazoa; phylum Chordata; class Aves; order Passeriformes; family Phylloscopidae; genus Phylloscopus; species Phylloscopus whistleri. The sequence goes on along the minus strand of JADMLD010001393.1, from coordinate 5,704,379 downwards.
GAACAGCAAACCATTTCCTTCTCAAGCTGTCCTGTAGTTATTCCAATTACCTGCATTACCTCTGGTGCCTATGGTTCATTCATCACTTCTGCTCCACCCCTGCCTGCCTCAACTATCCAAAACCTTCAATTTGAAGGACAGGTAAGAGATGAAAGAAGCTGACGTATACCTGGTCACTTCATTAATAAAAGTAAAACCAGCATATACTCCTAATCCATATGCAGTTCAAAAGATATACATGGCTGTGCAATGCGCTAAAGCTTATCCTCTTGAAATAAACACGCACCAGCCTGTAATCCCTTCTTTTTTAAGCCTGCATTAATCAAATATGTTAAGAAAAAACAAGCACTGTAAACAGGGCAGAGCTCTGGAGCTGGCATGGCACTTGAGAACTCTCATGCTGTGGAACTGATGGCTGAGGGGGGAGCCAAGAGGTGCCATCACAACAATCATAGGAAGCGTCAATCATTCCAGCCTCCAATTTCCTTGGGTCAGTTAGGATTCAGGAAAAACCTTAGATTTTTATGGACTGTAATTATTTATATGCACCTCTATGTTACCATTTCTGAGGAAAAAATAGTTCAAGTTTTTCAAGTTTCTTCCCAGTTTTCTAGCTACCAAGCTCCTTCACTTCACTAGAGTTTAGCTGTGTTTAGTTGAAAAAGGGTTAGATTTGGCTTTTAACAATTCAATGTTGCTTTCAGAATTTTTCATACAAGTTTCTGATTACTTCCAGCCTTCTCTGTAAGCAGCAGTCACCTGGCAAGGTAACTCACAGTAGGGAGGCCAATGTAATCCTGATAATTTCTGAGAACTGCAGCATGTGCTCATTTGGATGAAGCAGGTCAATATCCCACAAGTGTTTCTATGGTGACACCCTGAGAGAACATTTTGTTCTAGCACCCCACGTGGTCACCCAGTCCTGGCTTAGGACATCTCTAAACTCAACTCCAAAACTAATGATGAGAAAGAGCAAGGTAAGAGAATAGTTTGCTGAGATGTTAAGTGCCAGCATAATTGTATAAGAAAAAAGAAACAATTCAGTTAAAGGGAAGATTCTGGGCAAGTGAAGTCACATGTGCTGCCTGGCAGGCAAAGCAAAGCTCTTCACTCTTGAGACTCTCCTGTCTTAATTAGTTGGCCCAGAAGGTTTCAATAAAACATCCTCCCCTGAAAGTAGTACTCATTGAACTCACAGCAAAACACCTTCAAGGAGTGCATCCATTTCACAGAAATGTTTCATAAAAATTTCTGAAAAAGTTAACAATATTTTTCTATTCTTCATTATGAAGTGTTTGTTACCTTCTTATTTTCTTTTTGAAGAATAAAAAATTCTCATCTAGGTAATTGTCTAATAGCTCAAACTCCATCTTCTGTCTTACGCATACTACATTTCAATGGTGGTAATGGAATAAAATGTGAAGCTGTATCTCCAGAACTCTGAGAATTCTTTCCCAATTCTATTTTGCTGCCTGTATCTCAGAAACCATTTTGGGTCTGACTATTGAAACAGGGTAAAACAAGCTTATAAACTAAGCTAAAAATAACCCCCTACAAACTTGTAGGTCAGAGTGCAATAGTTTTCTCAAATATTTGAAGCCCTCCAGTTTTGCCCTACTTCTTCTAGAAAGCTCATCCCTCAATCAATCATCTTAAATTGACACAAATTTATTGTTTCTGAAATAAGGAGTTCGATGCCATGAAATGCTTTCATTTCAGAAAATTCTAGAATTTAAAAAACAAAACAAAACTGTAAATCAAATACCTAAATACCTTTCCTGGGGGGGGAAAAGTCAACTAATGCAAATCTGTACACTGAACATGCTTTGTGTGCAATCCAGGATTAAATCTTTTTTAAGCAAGGCCTGCTGTTTCTTTCCATTATATCAGATAGTGGAAGAGGCACACATTCCTTCAGGGACACAGTAGCTGCTGTGACAATTTGTTGAAGAATATCTGGAGTTACTGCATTGAAAATATACCTGGCACAACCTCACAGAAGGGCAGGGGGAGGGAGAGAATGTGAGAAGTGAAGTCTGAGATTACAAAGCCTAATTTACTTTTCTTTTCGAAGATAAGCCACCAAAATACAAATGCATGGCCTGCAATCTTGTTAACTCAGTCTGGCACAATAAGGTCAAGTCGAATGCAGGGAAGAGAATGCAAATCTCCTTGAAACCTTTTATGGTTATGTTTTTGAAGTGCTGAAGTATTATAAAGGCAGCACTCTTTCCTATCAGTGATTAAGAAAAACTCCACCTTAACAAGAAAGGCGAAAATCCAAATTTCCACCCCAAAGACAAAAAACTACAGAACAAAATTAATACTCTTGGAAGAAAATGTAAATATTGCAATCCAGCCAAAGGGGTAAATGTCCTTTATGGACTGCTGTGCCATGGCTAGTCTGGTTTGTTACCTGATCACACTTTTTAAGACTCCTGAAGCATCTGCAGCTCATCATTTGTGCTACAGTGACCAGACCAGTTCAACACCAAAATGGACTCAAGGTTTGCTATCTGAAACTTAGATCTGGCACTGTAGTTGTGTGTGACAGAATAAGAATATGGTTAGGATTTGATGGGTTCAGCTCTCTCTCACACTTCAAACATTAACCTAATGGTTTTAGATTAGAAGAGAAAGCCATGTCCTTCTAATGCTCTGTTTATAAAGAGGAGAGGTAGTAGATGTTTTGTTATTTGTTTTGGTAACAACATCCAAGAGTCAGTTTCACACAGTTGTTTTCCATTAATCCTTATAGTTAATACTTAGATATGGTCAAACCAAACAACAATAAGAAGTCCAACATAACTAGGAAGAAAAAAATAGAAGTGGGAAATGGGGTTATCAGCATGAGAAAAAAGAAAAAGAATTTATAACGAGATCTTGATACCAATGTCTGTAATTTGTATTGTCTCTCACTGTTTCTGTGTGAAAATACTAATTAAAAAAAAGCCAAAATAACCCACACCAAAACCCCTACACTAAGAAATTAGAATTCGGTTTAAAATAGCTACATTGTGACTGGTTTTCATATAATTAAATACTATATATTTCCATGTGCAAGTCTTCAGGATGGCCTGACTGGCAAGCCCTGACACGCTGCTGAAGACATGCAAGAGATAAGGGGGTTCAGGAAAGCAGTGTGATAGCAAAGAGGAGCAAAACTGAGAATGAGGGATGAGAAGACACCCTGGGCAGTACATCTACATTTTGCATTTTAGCAAGAGTAACTAACAAAAAATCCAGAAATTAGTAACATCAAGCTCTTATTATTTCAGAATTTTGCTTATTCTCCTAAACCCACTGTAATTCTAGAACATTCTACGTAGTTCTCCTACTATTCTTTAATCTCTTCACTTTATCCAGGAATAATACCTAAGCCTTAAAAATGCCAAACAAACAACAAACTCCAAGAAAAAAAAAAAATCACCACAAAACCAACCCCAAACCCCCAACCATCTATTTCATTACACTCTCTGCATTAGAAAAATATTTTGCCAGCATCCGTATACAAAATAGAATATAAAATAATACACAGTGCTCACACTTGATTTCTTTGGAGAATGCCAACTGATACTTCAACAAATTTTTTAATCACTCAACTGAAAATTTTAATGCTGTAGTTTTTTTTTTAAAAATGAAGCTGTAATTTTCATTAGTTAAAAAAACATGTATGAGCAAGAATATTGTATTCCTCCATTTTCAGGAGAGTGAGGAAAAAACCAGACACATTTAATAAGTTCTAAAAGGCTTACAGAATAATAAGGCCCCAGTACTTACTTAGCCATCAGTTTTGCTATTCGATGACAGTCATTCTTGTCATAAAACCAAATACTATAAATTGACACTAGAAAACAAGAAAAAAAGAAAGTGTAAGACAAAAAAGAAAAAACTAATTAAATCAGTAGCAAAAAATCAGTAGTCCATTAAATCTGAAACATATGAATTTACATCAATTTCCATTGAAATATTGAGTGTCACCACCTACTATTTATGAAGTAATCAGAAATAGCACATGTGTAAACATAAATTCAGCTTCAGTCAGATTCAATGGAAGAACTATAGAATCTTGATACTGTTTGTAAGCAAAGTGGCAGGAAAACATTTTAATCAGCAGGTGCCTTCTCACTACAGTTGCAAACTCGTTTTTTGAATTACTGACTTTATCATTTAAGCTAGGTGAAGGAATGTCCATTTAAAAAAAAACACTGATTTTTAAATTTGTCAAATTCAAAGACCAACATTAACATTTGAATTACAGCGTGACAGTTCAGTCAGAGCCTCTCTGGAGGTTCCCTCTCCAGAAGGAAGCAGTACCAAAGCTCCCATCACAGAGTCACATTCATGGAACAGCTTAAAACTAGTGACCCCTGCTCTTTGAAGGTATCAAGGACAAAGAAATGAGAGCAAAGGGGTTCGAGCTCAGCAAGACAGCCTCATTCTGGGTTTCAAAATAAGTAAATTTCCACTGAAAGTTTGCAGAGTTGGAGATCAACCACTGAGCATCCATCAGAGGGAGAAACCTTGGTCAGGAGTGCCATGAGCTGCTCCTTCCCCAGCAATCCTCCCAAGGGCCTTTACCCACAAGTCAGCTCCTTTCCTCACTGCCCCCAGCTGCATCAACACCACAAAGCTCCACAACTCTCTTCAGAATTGTACTGAATCCAGCCCACAAAGCAGATTATTTTAAATCTTAGTTCACCTATGAAGTTTGTCAATGCATAAAGTGCTAGAACATCAGAGGCAATTGGACATTTTACACGTTACCATTAAAGTATTTTAATTTCTGAAAAAGATGCTTTCAGCCTTTTAAAACTCATCTTTATACTGCAGTTCATGTCGATTTTATGTAGCTGAAGTCACTTATTATAAATACACTTAAAGTGAAGGAAAGGACTGTTTAAAAAAAATTACACAATCGTTTCCAGTTAGAGGTAGATTTTTATTTCACAGTGAAATCCTTTTTCTTTCTTTACTCACTTTTTTTCCTCCACAAGACAGTCAAAAACCTCAAGCAAAGCCCACTCAAAATTATGCCAAGCCATGACAAAGAGGGCAATTATTTACCATTTTTTTTCTAGCCCTTCGACTTATCTCAGGTGTACTTTTTTGGGCCAAAATCCTCAAGAAGTCAGGTACACATCTCATTTCCAGAAGACTATCCTATGACAAGATGAAATTCTTGGCTTTTCTTTCTTTTATTAAATAACACCTGTATTAACTTGGGTGTTTGTTTCTTTAGAAGTTCCAGCCTAAGTAATAGATAAGAAAGCTTTTCAAGTCATCAACAAAGAAATCAATGCACAAAAGACACAAGTCAATAAAAAAGCATTTCATACATGTAAGCTCACAATGCTTATGAAATGCTTCTATTAAACTTTGCAGTTTAATACAACTGGATTTTCTGCTGCATAGAAACGTACAAACTTTCCACTTACATGGCTAAAGAAGTAGCTCATATTTTAACACTGAAGGAAAGCTCTTTCCCTTCCCTAACTTCATTATCAGACAAACTGCCAAGAGAAGAAAGCTGCTTCAAAAGCATACTTGCTGAAGAAATGAAGATAAGGAACTTATAATAATATCTAAATGGGACAAATGATAAAAGTCACACTCAATTCTGCCAGAAACAGGCCTAGGCAAGACCACAAGTAGATCCAAATCTCAGTTTGGTGAGTATGAGCCTTTTTTCCACTTTGTACTACTGGCAAGCAATCACAGGGAGTCACTGCAAAACAATCTTACACAATATTACAAAGATGCAAAGCAGATTACAAACTAACTTGGGCATTAAGGTAGGTACAGTCCAACAGGCTGGAATGTTTACCTTCCTCTTTCCAAGAGACCTCCTATACTGCCAGTTCAGGTCCCTTCCCCAGAAATGTGTGTCCCAACAGCATTACCATTACTATTTAATATATATTTTCCTATATATACACTGTACTTCCTTCCATGCATGCAGCTTCAATTAAGAACATCCCTACAGCAAAGACAGAGTTGGTTCTTACCAGCTCTTTTTAAATATGTGATTTTTTGCTATACCTAGCATAAATATTAACTGAACTTTCCTATGTCTGATGGCACCTTTCTAATGCAGTTCTTGCAAGAGTTTCATCTAACAGAATCCACTGAATTATGTGACTCATTTTTCCATCCAGCTTTTCTATGCTGAATGCTGGGCAGAATCTTTAGCAATGAAGTAGCAGTAGATTGTAATCATCATCAGCAAATCTTTCAGTAGGATTCACACTGCATTCTGACACCCCTGAAGTAATGAGTAACCCATAGACAAATCAGGTTTCACAAAACTTGAAGAAGCCATCCATTTTCTTAATCTATATTCTTCCTGATGTGCCATTTTTGTTAGAAACACTGACCCATAAATATTTATCTAAACATGTAACACTCAACTTCTCTCCAAACTTGTCTGGATCAATCCTTAAAACCTGATTAAAACTGAAATGGGAAACCAAAGAGCTTTTGAGAGAACAGAAGGATTATGGAAGACATCCTGCTCAAGCCTAACAGCTGAATAATACCAAAAGGAAGGTCTTCGACTCTTCTATAATCTGGATTAAGAGTGGGAATAGTCAAGTGCCACTGCGAGACAGAAACCTCATCGTTGGCAACACAAAATGAAGCTGCATCCCCAAATTGTAGTTTCACTTCAGCTCTCATTTTAAGTAAGCAGCAAAAGGCAGTGTCCCCACCCTCACATTCCCACAACTTTGTTAACCCATTGTACCCCAAGGGGCCCCTCTCTCCCTTATGTCAACTGGGTACATTTTAGTCCAGACCAGATACTTGATCCTGCTTCTGCATCAGCTTCACAAAAGGTGATTGGAGCATAAGAGAGCACAAACAAGGAGCTTGGGACACACAGGAAGGGAAAAGTTAGAATGGAACTGTGTGCCAGAGGAAGTGCACATGGATCATCAGCACTACCAGTTTCAGGATTCCAGACACTGTCACTCCCATCCCCTAGGCAGTTTAGCCATTCGTACAAACACATCTTCAACTCATTCAAGGAGATGATTTGTTTGAAACTTCCCTTAACTATCTGGAAGAGCTGGTAAAAGGGAAAGAAAAGTTTTATTTTACAGGTCCAATTTAGATGTTGCCATACAATGAAGCAGAACAACTGGAAGGAGAGTTTTTCAAACTCTTGAAAGAAAAGGACTTGTATTTTGAAACCCCTCCTCTAATGTAATCATGGAAAACAGTCGGATCTCACTTCCATAAAGAAAAGCACATATATGCATCATTTTACACCTCAAATACAGTTTAAGGCAAATGACAAAGTTCTCTCTGTTAAAGCTCGCATTTCTTCTAGTAGCAATGTCAGCTGAAATGCCACCTCTCCTCAGTCAGTCAGCTCTGTATCACTGGCATTCTTCGTATTTATTTCCTACATGTACATATTAGCCTGCCACATAGACTTATAAACCATCAGAATGAATGGAAAAAGTTCCTCCCTTTCCTATTGTTTTGAATACCTAAAGCCATTTCACAAATATATCACACAGCACGATCTCACAAGCAGGAGCATGGGGTAATTCAGCAGGTGCCAAACAGCATCCAAGCTCAGGAACACTTTAACTGCCATCTGAGTATTATATGGAAAGAGAAGGATTGTTGCTTTGCAACTCGAACCACAGAATAAAACCTCGTGCAGTTAGAGTGCCATCTTTCAGGTCAAATGATGTATTTTTAGAACTTCTTTACAGTTTTCAATCATTCCTCCCCTCCCCCAGCTTGCACTGCTTCTTCTGCTATGAAGATATGAAGAACAGGCTCCTTTCTTATCTCAGAGTAAACCACTGGGTTAATGTGCTTGCTGGAGAGCCAGGCAGCCTCAGCAATCACAGAGATATGTTACACTTAATGGAACATGTGTGATAACAAGAGACTTTCCTTACCAGTTTTGAAACCAGTCAGGAGCTCTTTGAAACACTTCTAACGCAACTCATTTCACTTTTGCTGTTCAGGATACAAGTTGTTTTCATCAATAATACAACAAGCCCAGAAGACAGCGCTTTGTAACTGAGTTTTCCACTTAAATGTACAAGCCTCTCCAAAATCCATTATTTTTGTATTACTAACTCTTACCTTGGACAGGAATAAGAAGCAAGGAAAAAACCACACCACCACAAACAAAAACCCCACACCAAACAAGGACCATTTATTTTAATACCCAACCTGTATGCTAAACATCTGTCTTTTCAGCACCATGGAAATCAGCCTGCCCGACTTCCCAAGTGAACTGGCTTGGATTAAAAACTCTTTTAATCAAGACCAACACCAGCGATACAAAGGAAAAGTTATAAATGAGAAAGGCTCAGAAGAATCTTTCCTGCAGACTTTAGGAGGTAAGTTCACCAGTGCTTAAAACCTTGACTAATTTTCTTCAATTATTAAGCAAACTATTAACTAACAGCTCCAGATTCTCACATTACAGATGGAAAGAAAGTACTGAACTTCAGACCGGACTGTTATTATTGTTACTGGCTGAACTGTATGCGTTTTTTAAAACAGAATTTAACATTCTTTCTACAAAACACAGACAAGAAAACAAGCTTAGGTTCATTTTAAAAAAGGTCAGTGGGATTCAGCATTTCATGAACAAATACTCTGAACACTCTAAAGAATGTGCATGAGTCCAGAGGGAGAGTTCAACAAGTATCAAATATACCCAGCAATACCTACTCCAGACTAAGAAATAATAGACAGCACATTAGGTATGAAGTATAATCTCAAAATTTTTACCTTCTAAGAGTAATTCTATATTTAAAATATGTTACAGTAAGTCAAACAATCTCTTTTCAATTTGGCAAGTTCTTGATCTGTTCATATCTGGAGATATTTGCTTTCCTTAATTCTTTATAACAATGAAAACAAGAATACCTTCTTGCTATTTACCACTGCAAGTGGTATAATGTGTCACAGTTTCTTAGTCACACTTTTATCATCTTTGCTTTAGGGTCTTATGCCCCAGAAATAAATGGTGTAAGGTTTGGGGCACTGTTATACCAAATTTTTTGGGTTCAGTATTCTTTTGGGGTTGGAACCGTATTATGTAGCCAGAATAATTTTGAGAACAAAAATTCTGGATTGAGGAAAGATTTCCCCACTAAAAGCTGAAATATGAAAGAGGTAGGATTGGGGTGGGGGAACATCACAGAATAATGAGTAACAAATTGACCCAAGTGTCTTCCATTTCACTCAGAGAACAGCAAAAGGCAGACAGATATAAGAAAGGTACTGTATTGGTTCTCCTTCCAGAATGCTCATGGGAAGTTTCCTTCATGGCCCACCCTGCAAAAATGAGAGGACTCTCCCCAAGAGCTGTGAAAATCAGTCATTTCCCTTAAGAATTAAATGACAATTACCTAGTCTTGGTCTAAGAGTACGAAAATGCCTCTGTGCAATTGGATAAAGTATCTCACATCTACAGCTTGACAAAGTAAGTTCTGATATGCAGCGAACCAACAATTCCTTTGTATAATAAGAGTGTTTGAAGAAATCAAACTACAAAAGAACAGTAAAACCTGAGCAAACTATTATGATCTAGTATGACAGGCAAATCATTCTTACAGCCTCCAGCCAAGCAAAAATAATGCTTGTAGACTGCTTGCAAAGTTCCTCACATAAGTCGTTAGCAGCTCTGCACAGACTGGAGTAGGTTACTCGATGTCCTCAGAACAGCTCTTGAGCTGCTGAAGACAGAAATGCCAGAGGTCTGATCTGCTGCATGAAACAGACTTGGCCTTATTATCTTCTTAAGTCAAAACAAAATCCCAAAACTAAGTGAAAACATGAAGTTTGTAAAACAGTAGTACCATATCGAATATAAATATTGTTGACATGGAACCTTCCCCAAATGCATAGTGACATAATTTTGTTTTGATCATCTTCTACTGTTTCTCCCATGCCTTGGTGAAGCACAAATCTCTATTTGTTACTGATCTTGTTACAACATACATTTGTCTCTGCCAAACAGCACTATTAACACGATTTCTGGTTTTTACTGGATAGTGTGAACCATCGTCCTTCTGCAAACTAAGGAAACAGAACCAGCAGTTTAATCGCTAAGCAACCTTAACAGGGCAATTTACTCATAAATGGTTTCTAATGGTGACAGTAGATTTCCTCAAGGATGCAATAACAGCCACTCTACAAGACACAGGGTTGTGTAAGAGGAAGCTCTTCCTTACACAAACAGTCCATCCTCTTTGAGTCATTAAGGGATCTCAGAAGAACTTCACCTTAAGCCATTAGGGACACACGACATTAAGCCCCTGGAGATACACATTATACTAACCATTGGCTTAAACCTCTGATTTGAATTAGGTCCAAAAATGCAAAGGTTTTTCATGCCAGCAGGCAACTGAGTGGAAGTGGAGATCCTTCCACATGAAGAGAACTTGGACAAAAATCCCCTGATCTACCCGGACAAACAAACACACACATGTTGAAATTTGTCTGCGAATCCAAATTTGCCTGCAAATTCACAAATACTATGAAAATAGAAGCAAACAGCTTTAACACAATTCAACCATATAATTTGTTTTCTAACTCCTTCAGAGGACATAAAATTTGGAAAACCTTATGTAAGGAAAATAATCCAAAATGAAAGAGCTTAATGCAAAATATAAGGGAGTTAGTGGTGTGGAAATTATAAGGAATAAAAAGCTTAGATGCCATTTTTAATGCTTTTAAGCCTGTATTTGAACAAAGTGAACACTCTCAAAGGGCACAAAAACTCATCTGCAGTTTATTTCTGGCACCTGAGAAAAAAAAACTAATGACATACTAACTGCATTGGACATCTTCCACCTGCTATCACTGCAGACAGGATGGGGTAATGAAAGAAAGAAAAGTTTCTGACCAAAGTCTTTTAAAATGTCAATGGCAAAGAAATAAGAGGGAAGAAATACTCCTGATTACTCCAGAATGCAACTCCCACATCCAGTCTGTATTTTTTTCCTTGCTGACCTTTGTATGAATTCCTCCCTTCCTTGTACTATTCTACGTCATCTTTATCCTAAATCCATGAGCCTCCCACAGACCTTACACACTACTGTCCCACAGGAAAAGGAGAGCTTTTATCAAGGAAAGGAAAACAACCGGCTTCAGGGGTTTCTAATGAACTCACACACAGCCTGTACCTTTTCTGATTACAGCTACATGAAAGGAGGCTGTAGCAAGGTGGTGCTTGTTCTCTTCTCCCAAGTAACAAGTAAATGGCCTCAGGTTGTGCCATCTGAGGTTTAGATTGGGTATTAGGAAAAGTTTCTTCATGGAAAGGGTTGTAAAGCCCTGGAACAGACTGCCTAGGGCAGTGGTGGAGCCACCATCCCTGGAGGTATTTAAAGGGTGTGTAGGTGTGGCACTGAGAGATGTGGGTTAGTGGTGGACTGCGCAGTGCTGGGTTAACGGTTTGCTGTGATGATGTTAAAGGTATTTTCTAACCTAAATGATTCTGTGATTCCTTCCCTGAAGTGATGCTCTAGTCACTGTCACATACCATGGTGATTCCACAGCAGCTCCTGCCACCTTATACAGTTCCAACAAATGAATCAACTTCTTGCTTCTTTCCCTTATGTCACAAACCTCACAGCTACAATTCTTTCCTGACACCTTAAGGTCCATCCTACCCCTACTGCCTCCATCTACAGCTCTTCTTTCTTCCAAACCAAGCAATCTGCTTAAACACCCAACTTAATACAGTACTATCCCCAATTTGTTGCCAGTCACTTCCCCAACCTCCTAGACTTTTCAACTTAGTGACCAGTTTTGACTTTTTCCTCTTTGTGACACTTATGGAAGGAAGACTGCTAAGATTATGAAACAGAAGAGACCATCTGCCTTAGGCTGCTCTTTCCACCATGATGGAATCTATCCTACTTCTTACAGATTCCAGAGGCCTTCCAAGGGGAAAAAAAGAAAAGGATTAACAGCCAAAGCAGTGTTCCCATCTGTAACGCAAGGGGATATTTTGATAGGAGGGAGACATGTTTAGATTGAACCTATCAGATCATTAATTAAAGACCAGAGCAATATTGCATTTTGGTAGTATATTCACTTTTTTGGAGTTTATTTGGATTAGAGAAAGTCATACTCACAGCTGGCATTTCTGTAGAGAAGAAAAGGTTCATGGAGCTGAAACTCCAAATCTTTATTTACTGGTTCAACCAGGTTGTGCATATTCAGTCGATTCACAATCGTAAAACCATGATAAGGAGAAGCTGACCTATCGTGTCAATTAAAACAAAACCAAGGATTAATACCTTCATCAACAGAAGTAATTTTCTGAAACCAGCTTATGAATTCATCTTCAAATTTCCATTGCTTTATCATGTGAAGCTTTAGCAGTCCTGAAGCTCTCACAGTTGTTTTTCTATGCCATTTCTTGGCACGCCACCTAATTTCAATTTCAAACTACACTTACCTCAAAGCAGGATTAGGATTAACATTAGGGTTCTACACTGCTAAACTGCTGAATCAAAGATATGCCTCTGAAAAATCTATTCAAAAAAACTAGGGCAGGTCCACCATTAAAATGCAAATGTATTCAATACTTGACATAAGATCGTTTTGAGGCATTTTAGAATTTTTTTATTAGAGGAGAAAAACCAAACCACTTACACAGCACCATTACCTTACTGTAAATAGACATGACAATAAAAAAGAGCTGCTGTCTTAAAAAGCATGAAGTACACTTACAGGGGGAACCATAAACAGTAATTTCTTCCTAAAGGGAGACTCTGGAAGTAAGGACTTAACCCAGTGTCCTGAAAATAAATTATTTAAAATTGTATTGCTTAGTGAAACAATTTTTATTTATCTAGATTTTTGCAGGACACCAGGTAGAAAAAGGATGTGCTGAGTGAGTGTTGAAAGTTCAAGATAGTTTTAGATCTGTTTTCTCTTGCTGCATGAATGTCCTGTCAGCACTCAACTGTGCCTGTAAACTGGTGTATAATCAACAACAGCAGCACAATGAAGGCAGGCTAAAAATTAGCTGGTAAATATAAAACTTGCTGTAATGCTGTGGCCATCTTTACCTAATGACGGACACCAAAAATCTGTCAAGAGCTTCCAAGGACAGGGTAAACAACCATTACCATTAATACACCTCCCAGAACTTTTTTGAAATCATCAGCTAGTGACACTAGAAGCTTTTGCTTTGTTTTGATTTGTTTTTTTAAAGTTTGGTTCACTTTCTTACACTAAGTATTCCCAAGCTGGGAGCTGAAGTAACAGGATCTGGTTAGTCAAATCCTTACATAGTGACAGAATAAAATATTGTAACAAGCAAACAGTCTGCTTCAGGATGGCTTAAGTCTAATTTTTTTTCTATTTCTTACCTTCAACAAAGTGTAATTCTTTTAGATTTTTTTATTTGCCTGCAATTTAAAACTTGAACTCATGATTGATTTTATGTGCTCGTTCTCCTCCTCACCCCTTTTACCTGTCCTAGAGAAGTGGAAATTTCTTCCATGATTTTGATGAGGAAATCAAATAGCCCCCAAAACAATACACTACGTGCTCTCCAGCTTTTGGGCAACTTCATCCATTTACAAAAATTTATGCCATATTCCAGGAGTAAATAAAACACATTATTTAATTTCTCATCTCTATTGTTTTCATAATAAACTTCATGGATTTTAGGAGACAAAGGGAGATATGGCATTTAACAAACTCAATGCACTAACAAATGCTACTGGATTAATAAAATAAGCTCAATAAATCAGTTTTTGATGTGGGCACATACATAGCATTCAAGTTTTATGCTTTCTCAGCAGTACTTTTAGAGGCTTGTGACAGAGTTGTTCACCCATGTGCAGAGTTTATTCTTTTCGAATGAGTACACAGCAGTTAACAGCTGGACAAGTAAAAAATGATCAGTATGGAAGCTCTGCAGGAAGCCATCTGGAGTTTTTTTTCTTAAAGAAGGAAAACAAACATCACCATCACTATATCCCCCCCTCCCCCCAAAGCCAACCCTTACCTTCTATACACAAATAAGGTCCCTTCTATGTCGGTTTTCTCCTACAAAAGACAACAAATGCACTTCAGGGATGTGCTACGTAGGTTTTGGACAGCGTTTTAATTACAGACTTAAAACATCCTTGTCTTTCCATAAGGTTTGACATCACAAGTCTAAAAATATGCTCTCCTATTTTCAGAAACTACAAAATTTATTTTTTTTTAATAGAAAGATTAGGAAGTTAAACCCACTTCCAAAAGGCTTTGCTCACTCTCTCAATTTGCCGATGTGATGCATACACAGTGCTCCACAACCCTCCCGTGCTGAGCCTGGGGCAGACTCCAAATATCGGAGAGGTTGTGTTCCAGTTTCACTCCAAGGACAGCAGCACACCGCGGCAGAACTATGGGCCATGGCTGTGTCAGACTCCAGCTTCCAGAGCAGTGCCCACCACGGGCCTGAGACCGTAACGCTGGTGCAGCTCCAGGGCTGCACGTGACAACGTGAAGTTCCCCCATTCCCATTTTTATGGCTCTGTGACGAACCCGGTGGTCAAGCCAAAACTGTGTTTTAATGCAATGACGAACACTCACATCTCTTAAACCTCCCTCTTCCCAAATTAGGGCTCTGTGCAACAGGCAGGAGCAACAACCACAAAGTACGATTAAAAAAGAGAAAAAGTCAATGGCCACCAGGAGCCAAAACGCCCTCCAGCCCCAGCACTGCCCCGGTCCGAGAGGGAACTGCGCCGCCTTCCCGAGCGCACGCACGGTCTCGCCTCTCCCTCTTCCTTTTCCTCCCCTCTCCTTCTCCCTTCTCCTCCACTTCCTCCTCTTTCTCTTCTCTCCCTCGAGCCTCCTCTCTTCCTCTCCTTCCCTTTACTCTCCCCCAACACAAGCGGGGGAACGCACCCAAACCCCAAACTTCCCCCTGGACAAGCGCAGCCCCGCGCGGGCCCCGTGCGGACGCGCCGGGCCAGGCGGCTGCCGGGGCGCGGGCACGGCCGGGCCCGCCCCACCGGACTCACCCACTCGTTATCCTTAGGGCTGAAGCTGTAGAGCGCGACCTGGCCGGTCACGTCGGCGATGCCGGTGATAAAGGGGTCGTGCCGCCGCAGGGCCGCCAGGCTCATCTCCTGCCCCGCTCTGCCCGCCGCCTCCATCTTGGATCCGGGCAACCCCGCCCGCCGACCGGCAACAGCCGCGCTGGTGCACCGGCGCACCCGGCCCCGCCGCCGGCCGGAGCGCTCGGCCCGCGCCTGTAGTTCCGCCTGCCGGCCGGGGCCCCCGCCCCGCCGGGCCTTTCCCCGGTGCCTCTGCCCAATTCGGGACTCGCAGCCCCTTCCCGGGTCCCCGCTCCTCTCTCGCAGCTCCGGCGACCCAGGGCTTGCAGGGTCGTGGGCCCTTAGCGGAGCCCCGGAGCCCTGGGCAATGGGCAGGGCCGCGCCCCCGCCGACACGCGTGGGCAGGGCTGCGGGCTGACCCTCACACCTTGTTATTGTTTATCTATCCCATTAGTAAAGGCTCCGGAGGTTACTGCAGGCTGCCTTGTGAAGTGCGGTGAGCTGGGTCACAGGCTCAGGAATGACCTTCCAGCACTTTGAGGGTGATGCTGTTTGCTCCCGTGTCTGTCATTTTCTGGTCTATCAGTGGGATATGGAATTTTCAATATTTTAGAAGAACTTGGGGATTAAATATCTCTTTCAGGTAAACATCCACATATACGTTTCTCAGGTAAAGTAAAGGCACATAGGACAGTAAACTGTCATATGTAAAGTAGAGTGCTATGGAGTACATATCTATGTTTGCTGAAACAAGAACAGAATAATATGCAATGCACTGAGCTTTTTCCTGCAGTTTTTTCAATTACTGGTGATTTTAGGAACAGGAAAGTATAGAATATTTATTTGGACCAAGGCATTAATTACTTTCAAGATAAGATCACTCAGATTCAAGTATCTTTGTAGCATTTTGTACAATATGACAGGAAAAAACCCCAGGTTTGTAAATTTCTGAACAAAACCTTGTTTGTGGCAGGCTCCTGACTCTGCTGAGAATTTAAAGAATGTGTGCTATGTTCTGTATTACCACAGGTTATGTTGTTCTTTGTTGCAGGTGGACAAACTTCTGATTTTAATGCAGTTTTACAGGATAGTCCTCTCCCACAATGGTGACATTTAATGCCCAAACTATAAAAAGGATCCAGTAGTTGTGTGGTTCCATAAAAAGTCTTTCTGACAAGAAGTGGAAATATCAAGTTCCAATATGATATAGTTTTTAAATTGTAAAGCTTTTGGGGCAGAACAATAGTGTGCCTGTTTTGGTGTCAAGCAATTCTAGTATAAAGTAAAACTGCATTTCTTAGGAAAAAAGTAATTTGGACACAAACCTTCATCCTGGTAACTCACCCTTGAACCCCAGGGCAAAAGCATCAGTTAAAAAAACCTCATGTGAACAGAAGTGTAGCCACAGCTTGTGCCTGCCATGTTTTGGTTTCGGGAAATTCTTTTCCCACAGACACCTGTTGTAAACAGGAGCATGTTATTATAAACTATCTTGTTTTTCTCCATTCTTTCCCAAAGGAGGGATTTCGCTTGATGGCCCTTTGGGGTGACCAATGGGCCAAAGGATCCCACCTCTTAGGTGGGCTCATTGTAAAAAGGTATATAAGGCAGGTTTGAAAAATAAAGTTTGGACTTCGAGTCTCACAGCCTTCTGAAAACCAGAGTCCGTGTCCTCATTTCGTGTCCCACAGCGACATCTGGTGGACGCCGACGTGATTGCAGCCGCGGGAAACGAGGTATCCCTAAAAGCGAATTTTTAGGTAAAATACCGATTCCCGCTCTGCTTGCCAGTTCGTTTCTCTCCGATAAGGAGACGAACTTTTTGGCAAAATGAAAGTTCCTGCACTAGACCCTGCAGACTGTCTGGTGCTGGAACTCTGGGAAGACCTGTTGGATAGAAACGGGGTTTATATTCCCAGAGATCAACTCCAGGCCCTTTATATCTGGGGAAAGAGAAATGTTATTTCTGCGAATGCCTATGAAGCGCTATCAAAGACATGGTGGCGTGTTCTGGGACGCAGTCTGCATGAAGCTATGTCCTCTGGACAAGCAGAGATCTCCAGGTTAATAATAACTTGGAGACAAATTTTTAATGTACTTATAAGTCCGTGTGAGAGTTCACTCTCGAGTTCAGGTCTAAGTCCTGCAGCGTCTGAGGAAGACGACGGACTTCCGAGCGAGCTGATGTCCGACGCAGAGTCGGAAGACGGAGACTTCGTGGACGCAAGAAGCGGAGGAGCTGTGGCGGAAGGTTCAGCCAGCAGTGGATCGGAAAGCCCCCGAGCCATCCAGAACGTGTCGGGTTCGCTTGTCGCCTCCCCCCGGGAATGCGATTTCCCCGGAGAGGTTTGGAGCCCCCCGCGCGCGGGTGGGGGAGGGAAACAGGAGCGGGGACGGACCGGGGAGTCCGGGACGACCCCTCGCCCCGCCCCCCGGGTGCGATCCACACCGATCTCCGCGAGCCCTTCTCGCGTGGCCGAACGGCGGGAAGGGGGGGGGGTTGGGAATTCGGAAGCCCCGCCCCGCCCTGCTCCGCGGTCGCCCCCATCGGCGTTCGTGGCCCCGCCCCGCCCTGCTCCGCGGTCGTCCCCGCCTCCGGTGGCGGTGGAAACCCCGCCCCGCCCGGCTCCGCGCTCACCCCGCTCGGTCGTGACTCCGCCCCGTCCCGCCCCGCGGTCGCCGCCTCCGGCGGTCGTGGCTCCGCCCCGGCCCGCCCCGCGGTCACCGCCTCCGGCGGTCGTGGCTCCGCCCCGGCCCGCCCCGCGGTCACCGCCTCCGGCGGTCGTGGCTCCGCCCCGCCCGGCTCCGCGCTCGCCGCGCTCGGCGGTGGAAACCCCGCCGCGCCCGGCTCCGCGCTCGCCTCGCTCGGTCGTGGCCCCGCCCCGCCCGGCTCCGCGTTCACCGCCCATTCCCCGGGTTTGCGTCGTGGAAAGCGAACGGGCGCAGTCGACAGCGCGGACGGTGGGCGTCACTTTAAAAGGGACAGTCACGACAAAGTGCCCACATTGCGAAAGACGTACGCGCTTTCCTCTTGGGGCGGACGATGTGGAAATCACTCCCTCCGAGGGAGGAGACGATGAGTCGCCGCCGCGGCGCCGCCGCGCGCGCGACGGAGGCGGGGCCGGATCCCCCTCCGGCCCCACGGCGCCTGCCGCGGTGAAGCGGCCGGCGGAGGAGCCCCCCCGCACGCGCAGCGGGGAGGCGCCAGCCGCCGCCGCGGCCGGGGGGGAACAGCCCACCCCCCCATCACCGGCGGCGCGGCGGCGCGCTGACCCTCCACCCCCTCTCCCGGCGCGGGCCGGCAGTGAAGCAACGCCTCGGTTCGCCGATGAACCTTCCGTGTTTGCGCGACCTGGCTTCACTGTGAGGACGGGGCGAGCCGCGGTTCCGTCTGCCTCTGTCCCCACGGCCCCGGACGGGCGGAAAGCCGGATCAGCACCGGCTTTTCCACACCCGCCATTGCCGACCCTTCCTCCAGTGCGGCGTGTGGGAGGGACCGAGTCCCTCTGGGCGTCGGCCACTCCTGCTGCACTGAGAGAATCGCCTCTGTCTCCGGGATCGCAGGCTTCAGCGGCTTTTCCGGCCGCTGGCGCCGCTGCGACCCCCCCCCATCCCCCGAGTTCCAGTGACTCTGGGAATGCTCTGCCACCCCCAGTTTCCACGTTTGGGGCAGAAGGCAGCGCAGCTGCCACGTCCCCTGTGATGGCTCGCAGGAAAAGGCCCCGAGATGGTGGCCTTTCTCCAGCCAATCAGGGGACGCGGTCCCCACGCCAGGTCACCGTGCGCCCCAGAGGCCAGAGAAGCTTCTGGGACAAAGTGACATCAAAGGCTTTGGAAATGGGGCATTGGGAAGTCGCAGTGCGTCTCATGGGGGCAATGGAGTCCTTTTTGGACTTTGTTGAAAGGCTCTCGGCAGCGTTTGAGAAACAAGTGGATGATGAGGAGAGCAGGCAAACGTCGGTCAGACAGCTTGCTAGAACCAATGCAAACGCTGACTGCCGAAAGCTCATCGAGGCCCTCCCCGGAGATCCGTCTCTACCGGACATGGTCCAGGCATGTGCCAATGTAGGCACCACAGACAGCAAGATGGCTGCCTTTGCTACTGCCTTGCAGCCATCTCAGAAACCCCAAGATAGCGGGCAACAAAAACAGGGACAAGCACAGACTGGGAAAAAACAAGGAAAGCAGAAGCAAAAAGCAAAAGCTCCCTTGTTTTTCTGTGCCCGGTGTGGAAGGCAAAACCATAATGCAGACGTTTGTAAGGCAACAGTTGCTGCCAATGGTCAGCCTTTGCCAAGTTCGGGAAACGGGAAGCGGAGCGCCAAGGGGAAACGCGCGAAGACCCCAAGCTTTCCCCGGGCCCCAATGCCGACGCAGGTTTGCTTGGCAAACTTGCAGCCAGCACCTGCAGTTCAGCCGGTGTTGGCCCCGAGCATTCCCCAGGTCCCGACGCCGACGCAGGTTTACTGGGCAAGCTTGCAGCCAGCACCTGTGGTTCAGCCGGTGTTGACGTCTGCACAGCAGCAACAGTCGTCATAGACTCTTGCAAGCCGCATAAAGTCCCCCTGGATGCCTTTGGACCCCTGGGTGAAGGCAAGAGTGCCTTCCTCATGGGGAGGTCAAGTGCTACCCTGCAGGGTATCAATGTGCATCTAGGCCTTATCGATGCAGATTATACGGGACAAATTTATGCGATGGTCTCCACACCCACCCCCCCTGTCACTATCCCTGAGAGAACTCGAATTGCCCAACTTGTGCCTTTTAAGTCCTCTGTCTCCAGGACTGAGAACCGGTGGTGAGGAGACGGCTGCTTCGGATCTACCGGGCCGCCTGAAGTTCACTGGACAGCAATCTTGAGTGAGGACCGTCCCAAGATGTGGTGCACCCTCCACCTCCCTGATGCCACCCCGTCAGAGATCCACCTCCGAGGCTTGATAGATACGGGAGCCGACGTTTGCATCCTTTCTTCTGCTGCGTGGCCTCCGCAGTGGCCTCTGGATCCTGTTCAGTCGTCCGTTGCGGGACTGGGTGGAACGAAGCAATGCTTTGTAAGCCAGCGACCCGTGATGATCACGAACTCAGAGGGACAGTTGGCTATGGTTCGACCATACGTCACTGAAACTACTACTAACCTCTGGGGGCGAGACGTCCTGGCGGCTTGGGGGGTGCGGATTGGGACAGAATTTTAAATGGTGGCTGACAGACAGACCCATTTTGGACTGTCAGTGGCCCCTTCCGAATGAAAAATTACTTGCCCTTTGACAATCGGTCCAGGAGCACTGGACCGAGGCCATCTCGAGTTTTCCACTGGTCCGTGGAACACTCCGGTTTTCTGCATCAGAAAGAAATCTGGGAAATGGAGGTTGTTACAAGATCTCCAAAAAAGTCAATGCTGTGATTTCAGATTTTCATCCCACAGGCTTCATCTGCCAATGGAGTAACAAATGGTCTGATTCCTTGCACATTTTTGGAATGGGTCTTTTTTGCCCCATCCGCCGCATACGACGGCAATTTCACTATTTAATAGTGAATCCCGTAAAACGGGAGAATTTTGACTGGAGCCCCACAAACTCTGTATCCCTGCAGAGTGCTCTAGCAAACCTTTTTTGGGCAGATCGTGCCCAGCCATGAGCTACTAAAAGTGGCGAAATTGGCTGAACTTTTCTGTGACCATAAAATGGTCCAGAACCAGCAGTGCAAGGACCCACCGTCTAACGGTTTGGGAAAAACAGGGAAAGCCATTGTCACTTGTCGGGATGGATCTGAGTGGCAGGAGCTGAGGAGTCATGAGCTGCCTCAGCCAAATTGGTTGATTTGAGAGCTGCTGTCATGGCATGTCAGCAATTTTCCCAGGTTCCTTTTGGTCTTGTCACGGACTCCGCCCTGGGGACCGTGACCGGCGTGAAAGTCATCAAGCGGAGGAATCTCCAAGTGATGACTCAGATGCAGATGATGCGAGTGATTACTCGGATGGCCCCTCCACAAGTAGCATTGAGAATTGCATTTTTCTTTTTCTTTTTTTTAAAAAACTAAAAGGGTGAAATGTAGCCACAGCTTGTGCCTGCCATGTTTTGGTTTCGGGAAATTCTTTTCCCACAGACACCTGTTGTAAACAGGAGCATGTTATTATAAACTATCTTGTTTTTCTCCATTCTTTCCCAAAGGAGGGATTTCGCTTGATGGCCCTTTGGGGTGACCAATGGGCCAAAGGATCCCACCTCTTAGGTGGGCTCATTGTAAAAAGGTATATAAGGCAGGTTTGAAAAATAAAGTTTGGACTTCGAGTCTCACAGCCTTCTGAAAACCAGAGTCCGTGTCCTCATTTCGTGTCCCACAGCGACACAGAAGTCACATGGAATGTCTTAGAGCTCCATAAATCATCCATGTCCTTCTAAAGGTTTTGCCACAGGAGAGCCTAATCCATAAAATTTGGGGTTTCACTAGTTCTGTAGTGTTTGCTCTTAAAGGCAAACTTTGATGTAAAATGTCTCATTAGTCACTAACAGTTTATATTAGAGAAAGACAAATAGAAGAAATTAAAGTTTGAAAATTATTTAATAGAGCAACAACATTCTAAGAACTCAACTGAAACAGAAAGAAAATGACAGAAACTTAAAAAACGCCCTGGTTGTAAATGGCACGTTAAACATCTGCATCAAACTGCCCCTTTCTGCAAGATTACTGTAAAGCAAAGGTATCTTTCAAATTTAAAAACTTACTGGCAAAGGAAATTTTCTGCTGCGTGAGATGTCAGTTGTGAAAACTCCTTGGCTTCATCCTGCATTAAAAGTGAATCATAAGGAACAGCAAGAAAGAAAGGGAAGCAGTGGTTTCTGGTTATGGATTGTTTTCCTCCTTCCTCATTTCAGTGAGTTTATTCTCCCTGCCCGGCTTCACTGTTGTTGCATTGGAATAAAATATCCCGTGTCAGAAATGATGCACTGCGTGTCATCTGCCCCCTCAGCACAGCAAAGTGTGTGTACAGGCAGAGGCTCGGGGTACACTGGAAAGTTGTAGCTACTGAGATGTGTGCTGTGGGTGTTATATGGTGCAAATCTCCCTGGCCCTCTGCACAGCTGTGCTGGGGAAATGTTCCTCTCTCACTCCCTGTTCCTGAGTCTTGCACGGAGCCAGGCACAAGTGGGATGATGCACACATTGCCCTTTTCATGTTTTCTCTGTGAGTGGGACAGATTCCATTTGTGTTTCAACAAGTGACGAGAACATCATGTTTTATAGTTTGCTTATTCTGTTGAGGTTTTATAGGATAGGATATGATAATTTATTACCCTAAGTACTGTTGTCTACTTAATATATGTTAATATTAAGGTAGATGAAGTAATAAAAGACCCAACTTTTCCCTTTCATTTGCTTATGGCATCATGGATGGGTCTCTGTTGCTCTGTTGTTGAACATTTGCCTCATTCGTATAAATCTGATATAAACTGCTCAGGTTGTGTAGTTACCTTCCCTGGCAATTGTTCTGCTCTTTGGAGGGCCAAGTGGATCAGCAGCCTTTCCTAGGAGTTCCAGCTTGCACTGTGCTCTCTCTGCACTAATGCTGCAGCCACAGGTAGGTACCTTATTGCCTATTCATGGTGACAGATATTTGTTTTTAGCTGTGCAAAATCTTTTTCCTCCTGTAGAGGAAAGTTGCTACGTATTAGCAGTGCTATAGGGCAGCAGTGTTAATCCAAACAATTAAAATTGGTGGGATAGGATGGTGTGTAAAGGGACTCCAGGTTTAGCAGGATCATCACATGGAAGTGACAAGGTTTAGGAAGATTGTTCTGGGACTACTGACTTACCCAGCTGTAGGTATAGGATTTTTTTCCTGTTTCTATGCTCTCTATAAAACAGAAAGAACACAGAACTACTTTGCATAGCATCTGAGTTTCTCAGCTGTTGCAATACTGAAATGTGAATTTAACTAGGAGTTTCTTTGTCAGGAAATAATTGCAGTAATGATTCTGTAAAGGAATGGATTAATTTAATTTTTTTTTCTCCTTGTACAATTGGAGGAATCTTCTAGAAAATGTGAAGCACAAAACATTAAAAACAGCACTTTCTGAAATAGTGTAACTTAATAGAGTACAAGGACAATCCAAAAAAAAAAGGCAGTTAGCCATCTGTGTCCACTGATATTTTGGGTGTGAATGTAAGCAACAGTTATGCTCCTTCCAAGAGATTCTGAAATAATATTGAAAGACACAGAGAAAAGTTGGTAAATTACAATTCAATAAAAACAAAAGAATGAAAATACTCAATTCCATTTGTACAATAAAGCTACTCCCACAACAACAGTGTAAGAGGGTGAAATAGGTCACAGGCAGCCCTCCTTACATTGCTCAATAACATTAGAAGGATTAATCATTTATGGATTATCTCCTAGAAACAATGATCTGGTGCAGACAGGTAATCCAATCTCCTCTATCTTTCTAACCTGGTTTGCCATTTCACAGGAGATTGTGGAAGGGTGGCAAGTTTTTCTAGGAAGACATTGCCTGCCAGCTTGAAACATGTAAATTGCTGAAATTTGCATCAAAATATGACAGCTCTTCTCTGATGAAGGTAGGTAGTGAAATTAGACAGGTAAAATGATTTTTTTTACTGGGGCACAGAGGTTCAGCTCAAACTTTTATCATGTTCACTCTTAGTTAGAATCTCTCACTGACAGAGTAAAGGGAGTTTATCATCGACATAAATCAGAGCTAGAGAGAAAATGTTATTCCTGGGACTCTGCATTTTGCATAATATCCAGCAATTTGTTTTTCCTGAGTAAATTTGTAGAAAAATTTAAATACAACATATTTTTGAATGCAAGCCTTTCAGTGATGGCAGCCTCTGTAAGTCCATTAGATGGAGGTTTGCAGCCTAACTTTTACTGATTGATATGCTTAATGTAATACACTAGGCTTTGGACAAACATCTTTGGCCACTTCTGGGATATTTTATCTGGCTGTAGCTTCAAGGCCTGCTGTTGAATATATTAGGCTGTGCTAATTTCATTGCTGAAAATGAACTCCATTGCAAATATTCATTGGTCAAAATATTGCAGTAGCAAAAGTGCACCATCAGTGATTTTCAAATGCTTATTTCATTTTGCATGTAGTTGCTGTTTTATTGCTATAATAATGTTAAGAAAAAATATTCAATTACTTTATAAGCAGAATAGCCTGTTCCCCTAGGTCTCCTTGTACAGTTTAAAAAAAAAAAAAAGATAATTAGATTAGCAAGCTCCTGCTCTGTACAGAATTGAGAAATACGTCAGGAATAATTGTGCATCATAGTAGTAACCCTGAGCCTTGAGAAAACTACTTTAGTAGAACTATGTTAGTTTTTAACTCAGCCAATTTTTAAATACTGAGTGATCTACCTTAAATATACTGTGTCAGCTTTATGGCATTATTGTGTAATTATATTTTTGTCTTCTTAAAGCATCTTTTTTTTCCTGAGCCATATTTGATGGCTCCATGTATCTGGCCCTTTAAATACTAGGATTGTCACATAAATGTTAAAATGTAGGTTTCTGTGCTGCTTTATCTCTGAAGCTGTGCTGTAAAATAGCAAATCAGAATTCCTTTAAAATATTTTATTAATATTATTTTTGTCAGTAATTGTCATTTAATATTTTGTTTTAATATTTTATTTTAATATTTTATTTTAAATATTTTATCTTCTTGCAAAATACGCACATATCAGAGCAATCATCTCTAAAATAGGTTAGATTAATTTTTTATGAGCAGATGTGTATTTTTCAATAGGCTTTTCTTGATGTGGTCCTGTACTAATAAGGAAGATGCAACACGATTCTGAGAGTAAATAGCTTCTAGGGCTTTTCAGGCATGACTGGAATCAAATAGAATGTAAAACAGCCTGGTGGTTTGGGCTGCTTTTGCTGCTTCTTGGGTTTTCCAGTGTCAGAGGAATGGGAATCAGCAAACCTGTATTCATTTCAGAGGTTATTAAACCACTGCAGCTCTCTCCACCTTAATTTTCCCAGCCATAAAATGAGTACAATATATTTACTCATGATCATAAATGTCATTGGAATACTTTCTGAGGAGAAATATAAATAGTAGGCATTCTGGTGGTACTTCACTCATCCAGGGAAAGGCTGGTGGGATGCTGAAGGATCACAGAACCTTGCTGGAAGGTGAGGGCAGCATCTGCATTGGGTGCTGTCACCAGGACAAAGGAGCAGGATTGGAGCTCTGCTCTGGCTGGGTGGGTGTCCCGGAGCCCCTCAATGTCAACCAACACCTTTTGTGGGTCTCATCTTCTGTGGGCTGCAAACAAGAACAGACACAGGTGTAGTGAGAGCCTGGAGCACAGCATCCCTTAATTCCTGCTGTGAGTACATGTATCTTTGCTCTTTGCTTTGGCAGCTTTCTCCAGGATGTATCTTGTCCTTGAGTATTTTGTTAGTGACTAAACCATGTGGTTCGAATGTGTGTAGTGTGCTAAATTTTGCCTCTGTCAGTTGCAGTCAAGAATCCATAATGTGCTCCTACTTAAAAAAAAAAATTGAGTTCTGAGGTAGAGCCACCCCATCTGGATGGCCTTTCTGCAAGGGGTGAGGAAGGCAGGATGGGAGAGGTGGGGGGGAGTCACCATACTCGTGAAAAGGGAAGCTCTGTTACATCATGACTAAGGAAATAAACTGGATGAGATCCCAAGCTCTTACTTGGCCTCTTTCCTCCAGTTAAGTTCTGGCTGATGGAGAATTTCTTTGCTGCAGTCACTCAGAAAAGAGCCATAAAGGTTGTGTGATGAAGATCCTCAGGGGAGCCCAGTGGATGTGTGAGGAGTGGCACAGGAAGGGTGTTTCAGGGGAAGGCATTCACACACAGTGCTGTGGAAATTTGCAACCAAGCTGGAACAGAGCGTTGCTAAGACATGGCTGGAGCTCAGGCCTCAATGGCTGTGGTGGAAGTGCAATTGCAGCCTTTTAATTTTGGGACCTCATGTCCCTTGACCTTGGTGTTAGAAAATAAGTGATCTGATAGTAATGAGGTATTAAAGACCAAAAGCAGCAGCGTCTTATTTAATTAATTTCAAGTGGGTTGTGTGCAGTTACGTGTGTGTAAAGAGAAATGGCAACTATTTCCTACAGAATCTTCTACAAAATCTTGTGCACAGAATACCTGAATTTTCATTTGGAAAATAAGGATAAATTTGGAGATTAATCTACAAATTAGGTTGCTTGCTTTGGTGTGTTTTCAAAGAAGAAAAGAAATAACTAATAAGTTGTGTGTTGAAACCATCCCTTGCATTCAGACAAGAATTTTTCCCAGTGGTGCATCACAATAAAATTACTTTTGCATGTGGAATTAGTGCATGGAAATGCTGAATATAAAGAGCTTGTGATATATATATATATATATATATATATATATATATATATATATATATACATAGCGGGGTGATGTATTTTGTCAGGTAAGGGCTGGCAAGCTGATGAACAGCTCTCCAATAGATTGTAATAATGTTAAATCATTATTTCAAGACCTTTTGAGTACCAGTTTTCATTATAGGCTCCAATAGGTTCTTTCAAGACTATTATGGTCAGTACTAGTTCTCATTTTCAGAATTACTACCTCATCTAAAGTTTGTACTTGGTAGAAACCATGTGATTTTCAAAACAATTAAATGTAACAGACTTTGAGAGCTGCAGTGTAAACAATGCACATATGCACCAACAGCTGAAGGACCACATCTCCTCTTGCTTTTTCCTTCTGGTGTGACGCCTTCCAGAGCTGGCAGGTTGAGCTGGGCTCTGCAGTCCTGGAGTGACACAGTGCCTGCCTGCCTGCCCAGCTCCTCTTCTGCCCCTGAGTGCAATCTGTGGCTGCTGACAGCTGGCACAGAAATCAAGGATGGGGAGGTGAAGCTTGCCATGCTGGCCTTTCCCTGTCCCTGTGTGCCCCTGTCATTGCTCTCACTCAGCACTCAGTGTCAAACTTCCTAAAAATGCCCCATTTCTGCAGACAAAAAGCCCCATTTCTTCCATGACAAAAAAGACTGGTCAGCCAGGAGAACTGAATTCCAGAAGCGATGAGCCGTCCCACGGGGCAGGAATGGCCAGAGTCCACCTTTACCCTAACAGAAAAAGACTCAAAACCAGCTACCAAAAGATAGAGCAAAACATTGCCTCTATTAAATGTTTTCACTCAGATAAAACTGGCATCCTTTACTGGATTAAGAAAAATTCTGATCAACTCTGTTTTCACGATGGATTAGTTATGTGAATAATCGGGGTGTGGTTATGTCTAGGAGGTGACCTGGGTACAGAGGGAGAGCTGGAGGTGCTCCTGCAGTGCATGGAAAGGGAGCTGAAGCAAAAGCTCTTTCTCCTGCCCTTTGTAGCAAGAGTGTCCACCCAGGAATAGCAGGAGAGTTTAGACTGAGGGAAGGTCCAGGAGACAAAACCAGGCATGTCTTTGTGATGTGTTTGTGTGGAAAGGGGACTGTCTGACTGGTAATAATGCGGGGATATGTTTTGGTAAGATTCTCCCTTTATAATGTTTTGGCGTTTGGTTTTTTTGGACTTGGTCTTAAATTCCAGCTGTAGTGGGGAGCTGGCCAAATAGGCTGTGTAAACTCCTAAGATTTAGCACTTCAAGGCCACTGTGTGATTCATGAGCTTCTGTGACATGAGAGCCAGGCAATGCTGTTGGCTTACAAACAGCTGTTGGGAATGCTTAAGTTAAAAGGGTTATTCTTGTTCCTTTAGAAAATCCCCCTAATATTGTGTAGTATCAGGATTTTTACATTTATCCAGCCTCAGATATTCCCTTTATAGGCTCTTTCCTACTTCATGGTGCTTCTTTAGTGGTCACACTTCTGCAAAGTGCTGTCCGTGGCTTGGTGGCACCAAGCCAGCTGCTGAGAGGTTTGAAGAGTAGTAACTATTTGTTCGAGTTTAAACAATTATAGGTTCACTAAGTGAAATCCACTGCAAGTGGAAGCTCATAACTGAAACACTGACTTTACCAGGAAAACATGACTGCCAGAATAGGGCACTTTGACAAACACTTTCAGAAAGAAAAAAATAAATGTGTAACAATGAAGAAAATTGTACAATGGTATTTTATTACCATCATGTCAGAAGAACAGAGAAACTTATTAAACTTACTTCAATCCCCATCAGTTCTTTATGACCTTGAAAAAAATCAGAGGAAGATAAAGAAATTGTCTGTATTCTGTCTGTTTAAGATGATTTTTCATTTGCATCTCTAGTGAGGCTTTAATTATGTTTGCAAAAACATATTCTGGTATATGGGCTATTTGCAAACTGTTCACTGAGATTATTATTTAAGATTTCTCTTAATTGTAGTTTTAAGCAGCATTGTGCTGGTTTTTGAAATGCTCCCAAAACCACCAAGTGCTCGCCAGAGGATGTGCTAATGAGGCATATAATGGGACATTAGGATGAATTTATTATTTTAATTTATACATTAGAAGGTTATTTTTGATACTTTTGTTACCCGTTTCTCATTATAAATAAGCTAACACTAGAAAATGTTTACCGTGTAAAATTATCAGAGGTGAATGTCTTACTTATCTGAATTTAGGCAAAAGATACAGTAGCAGCGGGACTTCTGTTATAATCAGCAAAAGGTAATAGAGGAAAAAGGCAACTGAAATGTAGATCTGTAACCAGATCTTCTGTTAGTTCAGGGATTTTTGAGGCTTGTGTAGTCTCTTTGGGGCCCATGTTTTTTTCTCATATTTCATCTGAAACTGCCTTTGTTTGCATTTCCACTGAGCTTATGCAAGAGAGGAACTTTGCAAATCTATATAACTTAAGTTTTTCCAGTGGGAAACTGCAGATAAGTTGTGGCTGTCATGGGCTTAACTCATTTGTGTAATCCAGGGGAGCTGTTCCCAGTTTTAGTCTGAATCTGGCTGACTCAGAGTGACTTTGGTGGTGGCTGGGCTGACCCTTTGAGCAAGTCCAAGCCGTGGTGACTGTGGTCAGTCCAAGAATGCTCCCAGTGCTAACACCAGTGGTGTTTAAGGGAGCATCTAAATCTGTTCACTGACTACTCAGTGGTTGAGGTGTGTGGCTATTTAAAAATGCTCATTTTTTTTTTTTTACCTTTGGCTTGCAGCCAGGACTTACTTCAGTCCTAACCTTTGGTTTGTATCTTGGTTTCTGGCTTGGGCTCTTGACCTTTGATATTTAGCCTGACTGCTGGCGTTTGGGTGCCAGATCACCTCTTGTCCTAGGCTTGGATTCCAGTTTTGGATATTAGCTTCAACAGCTTCTTGCAGCTTGGCACTTAAACCTTATTTGTGCTTTTCAAATTTTCCCTTTAGGACACCAATTGTACTTCTTATATTTCTTTTTCAGCCTTTATGTAAAACTCTTGTAATCAGAGCGGCTTGATTCTAAACACATCCCTTCCCTCATGGGTCATTAAATGGAGGATGCAGAGCTCTTTGGACACTTTTCCAGGAATCCCTGATTCCTGCTTACCATGGGGAGACTCTTGGTTGCCTTTGTGCTCACACTTTTTTGATGTGCAGGTGGGTGGGTGCCCACCAGCACAGCCTCAGCCCCAGGTGGCCACAGCAAGTCTGCCTTATGGCTGAACATCCAAAAAGCCAAAAGGAGTGCAAGCCTGATAAATCCCAGTATCCTGTTTGCTACAAATCTCTTGCTGAGATACCAACCTGGAAATTTGACCAAATGTTAAAAATTAAAAACTCTCCATAAGTTAATATTACATCAATTAATTTCCTCCTAAAATATGATATATGAAATGACAGCAAAATCATGTCTAAGGTAAACAAACACAACCCCAAGGTCCCTGTGGTGTTTTCAGTAAAAGCATCACAAGGTTCTGTTGCTTTTGGAGGTCAGATGGCAAGCTCCATGTTCACAGTTGTGACTGCATGCTCATGTGAGTTTGTTTCCCTGGCTTTGCAGGGACTGTTCGCGTGAATAACCACTCCTGCAGAGTGAATAAAGGCATTTGCAATCTGGTCCCAGCTGGAAATTATTTCTGAAGCCAGTTCACTCTCTTCATAAAGCACAGATTCTTTATTTTATCTTGTTTTGTGTTTAGTTCACACCATTTGAAACCTTTAGGTTGATTGCTATGCCATTCCAAATCGCTTCCTACTGGAAGAGATGTATATTTTATAGCTCTTGATTCTTTCCCAACACATATTTGGAATAGAGATATTCTTGTCTGGGAGGAGAAGGGTAATTGCTGCCTGCCTGGATATCAGTTAATTAGCAGTCTCCTCACCAGTGGACGCCTGGCTAAATTCACTCTTTTGCTGAGTAATTTATTAAATAACTCCAAGACTATTCAGGCAGCCTCTACAGTATTTTATAACCAAGCACTAATTACTTAGTATATTTAATGGCAGAAGAGATGTAGGGAAATACAGGGCATATATTCTCAATTGCTTACCAACCTTTCTCTCACACCTTTCTCTTGGAACACATAGATCCAGTCATTCCTCAAGTGAGGATGTGGGCATAATTTTACAGGAGTAAAACTGACTATCCTTTTCTTCCTCAATTGATGCAATCTTGGCCTGGTTTGGAATGCAGAAAAACATTTCAACCAGGAATCTCTGTCATAGCCTTAGCAAGGCTGCTTAGATATGGAGAATCAGCTCTGCTAAGTGCTGACACTTGTGCAGTGGCTCGGGAAGCGGATGGAGGAAATGCAAGATAAACCCTGTGCTCGGCTGCCCTGTCACATCTTGTGTGGTGCTGCTGTCCATTAACGTGCCACTGGCTCGGGGACAGCGCTGGGCTCGGCCCACATCACTCGGCAGCTGTCAAGTGGATAAGACAAGCTTGCTGGGGAATGCACTAAGATAATCACAGGAGGGTGAAGTTGAATCTCATATGTGTGCTGCACTGAGTGCTCCGAGCAAAGGAGGCTTTATTCTGCAGCACGGAGACCAGATGGACTCTGTGACTGTTCTTTGGGTTTCTGGGGGAGAATTCAATACATATGGTCTGGAATCAACACCTCATTTGTCAGTTCAAGTCACACCATTACATCCTCCCACCCCCCCCTAATTTTTGCTGTTGTTTTACAAACAGTACATCTCCTGGTAGCAGATATGTTAAGGCAGCATTCTGAAATTTGCCAGCTCTTTATCCCTTTTGCTGAACCCCTGCTGGAATCCAAAAGCCCAGTTTCTTTTCTTCTCTTTCCTGCAGGGTACAAGCAGCTGTTATTTTGAAAAGAGAGGCTCTGTACCATAGTCACTCTCTTCAGCAATTTGTAAAAAAAGCACAGGCTTTTTATTACTTGTAATGTCTTATCAGATGATTTCTGTTGTGATCTATAAAACATACTACTGTCTAAATTGTGAAAGCGGAAGGTCAGTAGATTTGATGGTTGAGTCTAACTCTGTTTTAAGACCAGTTCTGGCAGCACATCTAAGACATCTTAGTACACAAAAGGTATGCACAGGTATTTCCTAGGAATTACTGAGAGTCAGTCTTAATGCTGGGATTTGCTGAGTGGGGAGAAAGCACACTCCTTTTTTTGGATACTCCTTTGCACTACGTGCTTCCTTCAAAACTCAGCATTTTAACAAGTGTTAAAGCATTATTCTACACAGCGTCATAGTTCATCTGTCAGCTTTTTTTCTTTTTCTTCAGGGAAATCAAATTTTAACTCCATGTTTTAGTGTACTGAATAGTTTAATGTGCTGCAGATTAATTTGAAGAGACCTCCATTACAGGCAACTGTAATAAAACTGGGCACCTGGCTTGGTAATTCTAGTTTAAATGTATATGACTGTATTTCATGGTATGGTCATAGAAAAGAATTAAAAACACTCAATTTTTTTATTTTGAGAAATAATTGGCATTTTAGTTTCTTATAGAACTTTTCTGATATATTTTAAATTTTTGTTAAATCATGAAGCTTTGTTTTTTATGAAATGTGTATGGTACAAAGAATGAAACTTTCGTTTTAGGTATTCATATTTAATAGGCAGAGACCTAAATGATATATTTTGATGTCTGTTAGCTCTTCCTTGACTAGACACCTGCCCCTTCTTTAGAGGTGTTTGTGGTAGGGAAGTTTTGCTGTTGTTTCATCTAACAATATTAGACTATTAAAGCAGTAAACAGCACAGAGTAGGAATTTTTCATAATGAAGGCAACTAACTCACACCAGGACCAAAATGTGTTAAGGAACAGGATTGAAACTCTCATATCAACTGACATGGCACTGTCCTCTTGCTACACACCACAAGTCTGGGCCTGTAAAAGGGTGTGGGTAACACAGACCAGGTCATCTTTGGGCCTTAGCGGGTTGGACCTGGAGTCAGTGCAGACCATTTTTCATATGAACAGCAGAACTGAACTGGTCTTAATGATAAAGGAGAAGCAGGACCCCATGGTCCCATAAACACATTTTTAAAAATTTATTTAAAGGAGTTTTTGAGGCAGAAGAGGTTAGTAATGGGGCTTTAAAATGGTGGTGATGATTAGTCCTTTCTTATTTTATAAAAATCTCCTTACTAAAAAGCTTTAAATGTTTAGAGTGCTTTCACTAAAATTAAATGGTAGAGTGGAATTAGATAAAGAATTACATTGAATTCAGCAGCCTTTCAGATGGAGGGTCCAGTTTGCTATTTGGGAAAGTCTGGAGGATTGTTCGTGACTGTTGCAGCTCCTGTACTTCACTGACCACTGGAGTAGCTGTATTTTGTTTTTGCAAAAGAAGCTGAAATTTCATCCTGAGTTGTTCATATTGACTGGATGCACGCTTTCAGGTGTTTCAGCAGCATATATAAAGATCATTATTTTGAGAGAAGCAAGTTTTATGGATTCCTTATATTTGATGTTGCACAGGACTTATACCATGCATAATAGATTTTGTAACTCAGTTTTAATTCTGATCTTTTAGAAAGCACACCTATAACTTGAGACATAGAAAAGACATCGAAGCTTTCCTTGTTCTTTGCTCTCAGGCTTTGACTTCTCCCTTGTATTTCTCATTATTCATTAGTACTAACATGCTGACTGATACATTTTATGATGCACAGACACTCCATATGTATGAGAAAGACCTGTCAAAGCCTAGGAGTTTTTGTTTTTTTTTTCTCCACTGAATTGATTATCTTCAAAGTCCTGGCCCATATCTATTTTTAATTTTTTTTTTTTTTTTTTTTTTTTTTTTTTTTTTTTTTTTTTTTTTTTTTTTTTTTTTGCAACAAGATCTTTTGATTTGTCAGGGGATCAAAGATGCCTTTAAACCAGCCTGTTTCCACAGCTGAGGGATCAGCCTTAAGGTGGTGTTGGTTTAGGATGTGCTATAGGGTTGGATGTGGGAGGTTTTACAACTACACAACCTCCACACTGATGACACTGATGGCACTGAGGTTAAATTGCCTTTAATCTCCATGTATATACTAGCGAAGGGTCATTCTGGCTCCCAGTCTTTTCACTTTAGCTCCTGTCTACTTCATAGATTGTACACATAGAACTAATCTAATGACCTTCAGGAGGAAATTAATATAATTTTTCAACTGGGCAAACAATTGCAAAACTGTTGTGAAAAAGTCCATTTTACCTCCTCCAGTTGTGAACAAGTATCTGTATTTCAGCCTGACTCAGAAGCACTTGCTCTGCTCTGTCACTCTCTGTGCACAAGCAGGCAGAATGGCTCCATCCCTGCATTCTGCATGAAACTGGCTCCTTTTACTCTTGCCACAGGTGGACTTGGACAGGAACAAAACAGTGGATGCAGCATCCACTATAAGGTTATTTTGCTGCTGTTACATATCCCTGCATGTACCAGGCTTTCCCTGCTATGAGTTTGGGTGAATTGCAGGAAAAGCTGATAATGCCTTTCACCAGAGGATTTGCACCTTGCAGAGCTGAGTGTTCTCCATGACCTTGCTTCCCTCAAATCCCTTTTGCACTGTTTTGAAACTGCACTGAGACCAACCAAGTGGAAGTTCCCACATCATTTCCAGCCAGGCAGAGAGCATGCTGACCTTGCCCAGACTTCATGCTTGAATGTCTTCTGTTTGCTCAGAATTCCAATAAAAAATCTGAGGTTGGGAGAACAGTACAGCAATAGGTACTGCATAATTTGACACATGTTTCTGACTGACTGGAGGTCATTTAAGGCTTTGAAATTATGCCAAAAAAAAAAAAAAAGGTGATGTGGAAGTCGTCTTTGGAATAAAAGCAACTTTTAGGTGTATTTAGCAGTTCACAAGGATGAATCTTGTACAAAAGAAGTATTTGTTTATACCTTTCTCTAAACTCCTTTCAGGAGTGTTACTGTAATGACTTTTTCTGTAAATATAAAATATTGAGTGTAGAAAATGCTCAATGCATTTTCTTTTAAACACCTTTAAACTTCATATTCTATGAATTTGAAGGCATATAGGCATTAAAATAGTAGCAGCTGTTTCTATTCTCTTTTCTTCCTCTTTCCCTGAATATGGATCACAGAGGCAGGTTGCACGATTTATAAAATATGTGCTAGTGCCGACACATTCCTGAAAGTTAGGACAGCTTCTGTGACTCTGTCTTATTTTACTGCTTCTTTGAAAGCTGGTAAAATTTAAAATTTCCAGTGAGCTGTAGAAAAAAGACTTTTTACATCTGAAAAATACCTAATTCAAAATCTGTCAAGAAGAATTTGATATGGAAAACATTCAGAATGTTTTAAAAAGGAAATTGAACACCGTATTTCTATTTTTCATTTGGATATTTTTTTCTTGTGCAAACCTTTAGCTGTATGGGCTATATAATATTTCAATATTACTGTAAAAATATTTCAACAGGAGCTGGCTGATATTCCCTGAAATTAAAAGACAGTGCAATCTACATTTCACTGAACATTCGGGAATTTTGATATTTTTTATCCACTAAGAATGGAAATAAACCTCGAAATGCCTGAATTTCCCAAAGGATAGACAATTTATTTCTCTAACTAAGCGTGTTTTGCCACACTTCTCCCTGACGTAGGATCTGTGTCTTTATTACACAGTGTGCTTCCTCTTGCAGCCTGGATGATCAAAGCATGAGAGCTGTCAGATGAGAAGAAATGTGTAGCACATAAGAACTGTGTATCAGTAACACACTGGTTAAAATCAAAAGAAATCAAGACCAAAAAAAAATGTTTCTTTTCTCCTTTAAACTAAACCAAGCCAGTGTTAATTAATCTTCAGAGACAGTAGTAGCTTCAGAAAATAATGGTTTTTCCAGGATTTTTATCAACAGAAAACCCTTGGTCTCCAAATACATAGCACAGAACTGTTTTTACAGTTCCAAGGGATTATTTAAAGAAAAAAAGAAGTTGCATCAAGATTTTTAGTCTCACTGAAGTCCATGAGCATTGGATTAGGTCCTTAGATCCGGTTACATAAACATTTCTATAACATTTTTAGACTGTAATGTTTGACCTGTTACTATAGAGTGCTGTAGTGCTTTTCATAGCTTGATGCTTTAATACTTACACTTGAAGAGCTTATAATTTATTTTCTACCTGATACATCCACTTCCCATGTTAACATACACACTGGTATTTAAGAGTATCACTCCTTCCTCTCTGTACTCACTGAAGTATGTGAAACATCTGACAAAATGTTGCTGGATATCAATGATTTCTGACTCACAGAAAAAAAGAGGCTATCCCTTGCATTTCATATTGCAGCTATTTCTGATTTATCTGTGGGTAAGAACAGGTTTTTATAATCCACCATCTTTGCTCCCTGTGCCAAGTGAGGTGGTAAATATAATAAAATAAATAAACCACTCATGTGAATACTGCTTTGAAGATTTACAACCTTTCTCTCCTTTTCTTACTTTTTATATATTTTATCATTGTATTGCTTTATTTTGTATAAATCACGAAGTCTGTGTTAAGCCCAAAAATGCTTAACCTCCTGTAAAACCTGGCTTTAGGTGTTGGCTGGTGCTTCAGTGGCGCAGGAGGGTTGTGCTTTGTAGAGGAGGCCTGGGAGCAGAGGACTAGGAAATGCCTGGGTTTGCTTCAGGGAGCTATGGTCAGACATACAATGAAGACAGTACTTAGTGTTCTGGGATCCTGTTTGAAGGGAAGAAGGACCTCAGGTTTAAAAAGTCCTGACTCTTCTCCCATTAATTCTGCATGCTGCACTCACATTTTACCTAATTTTTCAAAAGATGTATCTCGCTATTAATTGGGTAATGTTAACCAAAGGGAGCAGATTGATTTAGAGAGAAGGAGTAATAGATGCTTTGTATCAGGAGTGCTGAAAGATTGCACACTGAACAAAGTGAAACATGGTCATTGTTCATTCATTCTACTCTCCTGTGCCATCTGTTATGCCAGTGCAGTGACATGCTAAATCATTGAATCTCAAAAGCATCAGCATTTTGCACAAAGGCAAAAGACTGAGAGTGCCAGGAGAATGCTTTTGAATGTGTGACCTGTGTCTTATGCAAGCCGTGTGCCCTTCCCTGACAGCACAGGCCAGCAGGAGAGTGGAGCTCCAACTCTTCTCTGTGATAAATGACAATAAATTTTATATTGTAACAGGCATGCATGACCTGGTATACTTATAACAGAACTGTGGTTCTTAGGCACCAGCACTGTAAATTGCTACAGTGCCTTTGCTACCACATTAAACTGATGTTGATGTTTGTTTTAACATTGCTTTTAATAGTCAGTTTCTTACAGCCGTCAGAGCTCTCCTAAGATGAGCACAGTGTAGTTTTTACATGTTCAGCAGTAGCACTGCTCTAAGATCGATGCACTGGACTTTTTCAAACGCTTGAATGTTTATTATGAAGGATGCACAGCTGCCCTCCTTCGAAAGCTGCTGGGAGAACATCACAGTCCAAACCTTCACTCACTTAGGAAGTCAAGGAAGATGTGACCCTAACAAAGTCAGTGGGATTAGGTGACCTATATAGTTGTTATCTTACAGTCTTTGTTATAACTAATTCTGAAGAGGGGAAAGAAGCATGCTCTTTTTTGCCTTACTGGAATTCTTCAAATCCTCATAAAAATTTACTGAGATAATAATAGCAATCATATGTTGTATAGATAGTGCAGTTCATCTCTAAGTGCTTTTTAAAGATAAGAAGCAGCTTCATTGATGCTGAAACAAAATTAAAGAGTCTTGTGCTAAGTCCCACAGCACCAACTGACAAAGATGGGGGATGATTAAGTCGTCCAATGCACTGTCTGTGCAGCAGTAACTTTTATCTTTGTTGTTCTTTTAATCAACCTTGTTAAAAACTTAAAAAAAACCCCCAATAACTAATACTGTAATCTGTTTACACTTAGCATTAGCTGTCTCTGTTACTGCAAGAAGTGGTCCTGAGCCTCTCTGACCTCTGTCACATCTTAGTTCTGGTCTCAGTTCTTTACTCTGGCTCATTCTGTATCCACATGGGTACCAGGCAGATAAAGGAGCTGAGGGGGTGGAACTGAGGGGCAAGTAATTAATGCCAACAAAGTGAGGGTTACTACTGGAGTA
Source organism: Phylloscopus whistleri (assembly GCA_017589585.1). Taxonomy (NCBI): domain Eukaryota; kingdom Metazoa; phylum Chordata; class Aves; order Passeriformes; family Phylloscopidae; genus Phylloscopus; species Phylloscopus whistleri. Next base: position 5,666,842 of record JADMLD010001393.1, on the reverse strand, counting down.
TAAGTGATATTTTCATCCTATCCTTAGTCCTCTTTTTTCTTGTATTTTTGACGTTTGGACTGTTGGAGCAACAATCTCAATGCTGAAAGAAGGGAGGAATGAAGGTACTTTACAGTGCGTGAGAGCAATTGCTCATGTTAGTGGTACTTGGCACCCCACACCAGTCCAAACACACACATTTTCCTACATTCCCAAAGTGAAGTCTGATCTCTTGTGTTCAGATGTAATATTTGTGTGTGGTCTGCCTATCTTTTCTAACTTATTTATTTATCTTGTACCGCAGCATAAATTTAACTGAAATTACTGTACCAATACTTACCTTCTGGATTCCTAGTAGTTTCATAACAATATATATCACTGAGCCTCCGTTTCAATCCCCTCTCTATGACACTATCTTAATGAGAGAAGAGATAGTTTTCCTAGCCTAATTTCTTGCATCATGCTTTGTGAGATACTGTTTGTTCCCGACACGTAAAGGTATCTTAGGATGCTGTCCTCGAAACCTTTGCTTTCCTTTTTGCTGTGTTCTTATTGTGTCTGTCTGAGCTTTAAGTTTTATGCTCTGCCAAATTTTAGCCTGAAGTGACAGCAGAGGAATGAGCATTATAATGAAAGTGCTGACAAACCCTTAGCTGTAATGACGTGAATGGTGCAGCTATCATTTGAGTTTGCTGTGTTCTTTACTTTAAATCTTTAATGCTATTTTCTCCTTTTATCCCGTGTTGAGCACTGGGATTACTCAAGTGGTTTATGTCTTAGAAGTTGTGCAGTTAAGTGAGTTGTTCAGTGGGGCAGAAGGACTCCTCTCTGGGGGCTACCTCCTTTTTAGAGGTGTGGAAAAGTTTAAGGTTTGAGAAGGAAAAACACTGTCAGCAAGATGGTTGGTACTGCAGTGCCATTCCAGCACTGCCATCAACTTTGACCACTGTGATCATTCCCTCTAACAACACCTTGTTTTATATACATTGGCTGAGGTAAGGCCAGGGTCCTCTGAGGTGGGAGAAAAAGCCCATTTTGTATTGTAAATGGGAAAAGAATGAAGCCTCAAAGAGTGAGAAAATTTAGCTCATAGTAAAGAAGTGTTAGTTGATGTTGTACGCATTAATATTTTAGTCTGTAAGTCATTTGAAGCTGGATGTCTGCATTCCCATGTGAACAGATGTTGTCTAAAACATTTCTGACATTACACAGAACAAATAATGTATGGACTAGATACGAACCTGTACTGAAGTGCCCATTCTGTGTCTGCATGTACATGAGGTTGCAGCAATGGAAGTATCAATCCTGTGGAGTTTTCCTTTGATTCCAGTGAAAGCAAAACCAAGTTTTTAAGATGCCTTTTGGATTATATCTCTAGCTTTTCTAAAATGGCAGAAGTTGTTTCATCTTGAATAGGCCCTGCTATCTGTCACTAGACAAGGATTTGGCTCAGGGAATTGCCTCTGCCTGATTGCAGTCAGCTGCAATTAGCATGTGGGTGGATGTGTGGCTCTCTTCTGCCATGTGACCAGGTAATGCTAAAGAAGAGGGAACTATAATCCCTTTAGCTCCACCGTGCATCTTCCCATACTGCCTGAGATTAACTGAGTGGTAATTTGAGCAAAGTAAAACCGGTATGCATATACTGTTGTATAAGTAAAAACAAGACGTATGTGCAGAGGGATTTTAACAGCCCACAGACATCAACTGATATGAGCCTCATGAAGCTCAGCCCCATTTCCCCATTGGAGAAATGAAATCTGCATCTTTGGACATGGAGAAGACTTGGCTGTGCAAAGCCATGAGCATCCTGTTCCAAAATGGTTCCACTCTGAGCAGGGGCTCAGACCAGGTGACTTCAGAGGTCCTTTTCAGCTGATACTGTTCTACCAATCCTGTCTATTGAAAGAAAGATTAGTGGTGAAATCATTGTCCTTTCTATTGTGACTCTGACTCAACTATTGAACCAGTGTTTGTTTCAACCTGCCTACAGGGAATTAATAGCTCTAGCAGAATCATTGAGGAAGACCCTTCAAGTGTGTTATACCAGCAGCAAATTAACTCATTGCTGTCAGCAAAGTTAGGGTACAAGCTGTCCTTTGATCTCCTGTGTTTCCCTGTCACTGTGAGATCTGTATTTCTCTCATCCTTTGTTACGATCTTTGAATCAAAATGCTTATGCCTCAAAAGTTTCTGCTTTTCACACACAACACCATTATACCAGGGACCTTGCACCTACTTCTCAGGCTCCCTGGAGTATAAATGACTTGTGGGGTTCCTGGAATTGTGTTAATAGAAGTGCAGCCCTGGGGAACACTGCTGCAAGCTGCTTTCTTTAAGAAACAGCACAAACTCTTCAGATCTTGGTCTTTCAAGATTTCACTAGGTAAAGGTGTGTCACACAGACACATTGTCCTTACTTGTAACACTTGATTTCTTGAGCTGACAGTTACCACCAGTTATTCATTAACAGTCTTTTGAGGGACAATGCTAATAAGAGTGAGAACAGCAGCGGTGAGGGTGATACCATTATTCTCTGAGTCAGGTTTGATTAAAGAAGGTAAAAAATCATCAGGAGAAGCTTCTGAGAATCAGAATTGCAAACTAGATTATAACAGCCTTTTCTGGGTTATGCCTCACTCTTCAGTTAAAACAGGTTTCTGGGCTCTTCAATGACAACATTCTGCTGGTCATAAAGCATATGGGCAAAAGAAAATTTATGGGAAAGCCCTCAAGTAACCTCCTTGCTTGATTAGGCTTTACTATCATTGTACTCTGGGGCAGATCACAGCAGATAAAGGAAAGTCAGAAATTTGGAAAGTTTACTCTTACCCCAGACCTGTGATAGCAACAAAACTTGTTTAGTCTCTCAATGCCTCATCTTATCTCCATGTAAAATGCAGTGGTTTTGATTCATATTAAAGAGGAGGATTGGAAGCCTAATCCATTCATCTTTGTACATAATTTTGAAACATTTAGAAGAAGATATAGGAGTCCAAAGGTTTGCTGGTTAGCAATAAAATCCAGGTATGTTTTTTTTGGAAAGATATTCTGGACTTTTTTTTGCAGTCTGACATGAAGAATTCATAAAGAGCCCTTGGCAGAAGTGTATGACTGCAGTTATACAGCACCTCCAGAACAGATACATGATCTCAGTAACTCCTGATTTGAGAATACATACAGGAGACAGATACACTTATTTTCTTGAGTGTACAACCAAAGTTATGCAATGAATAGTATGATTCGAGTGTTAAACATTATTCTGATTTCATTCTGATTGCTCTTTGAGACACAGATATGAGCTGATGTATAAAATATACTGATTTGTTGAGCATCTAGAAAACATTAAGAAAACTTCCAAAAATATCAGCATAACTATAAGTGTAACAAATTCTAGACTTTTTGGCCCTTATACCACTTTTCCAAATAGCTTATGGGAAGTCCAAAGTGTTAAGTGAAGCGGAAAGCTTTAGAAAAACATATATATATATAGCTTAAGAAGTAATGCAATTTTTCATCCCTGCATACAGAAGCAACATTTGACAGTAGGAAATTCTGGTATTTATGGCAATGTGTAAATTTGTGTTGGTTATACAGACACCAAATATTTGGCTTAGCCAGACAGCCATGGAAAGTATTGCTCTGCAAGGAGACAGCCAGGTATATGTTTTTACTCTCAGCCACCTCTGCCCAGTGACCTTTTTCTGGCAGCCTCCTTTTCACTGGGTGCTAAGGGAAAAACTACAAATTCGTTTTCAGAGGGACTACAGCAAAGACCTGTGTGAGACAACAGTCCCTTCCTCTGCCTCCTCAGGGCTCACTTACCAGCTTTGATTAACTGCTGCTGAAACTTGTCCCAACTACTTTAGCTCATTTCCCTTTCCCCCCACTTAAATGTATTTGTTAAACCATCAGCAAGTCTGCATTCTATTCTAAGAATTACTTTCCTGCAGATTTCCCTATGGAGAACTCTCATGTATCTTGCGGGGAGGTGTGTTGATGTCTGACACATTACATTTTCTTCTATATTTGCCCTTCATTCGTGTACAGCAAAAGGCTAAAAATTGTTGAGGATATTTGTTGCTTGTCACTCTTATTTGTGCATGAACATGCACATACAGCCTTATGCAGGGACATGGAAACTTTGAATTTTAAAACAGTGAGAAAAGGTTTTGTATCTATCCTTGTTTATCCTCTAGGCACTGTGCTCTCACTTCTCTTTTGATACTGATGGGAAAGAGCTTATTAATGGGCTGGTTCAACAGACTTGTTAAAATATTTTCTTTATAATAAAAGAAAAAACCCAATCTTTTTGAAATTCCATCATTGAATGAAATTACATCACTGATTTAGTCTTTATTTTCTGTATGACTAAGCATTTCATTTTTATACAGAATAAAAATTCTTGTCAAGAAAAATTGGTCACAGTTCAGATGTTTTCTAACAAGACATCAGCTGCATCATTAGTATGGTTTTTCTCTAAGCTGAGCATCAGCTTATATGAGAAAGAAGGGATTTGCTGAGCTCCACATTCTTCCTCCATCTCCGATCTGCATATTGTGCTCCGTTGCTGTGGTACATTAATTCTCTTGTCACCCAGCCATTCATAAATTAGCTCTCTCATCATCACTGCAGAGAGCACAGAATTGCAAACTTCAGTGAGGGAAAGATCTTGTAGGTCAGCCCATGCCATTTCCTCACCAGTATGAGACTGAGATGTGCTTCTGAAGGAATGCGGGGAACCAATGGCACTCAGGTTCCAGATTACTCTTGTGGCAGAGGTAGAAACCTGGACAACCACCACTGAGATACTTGTTTCCCCCTCCCTGAAAAGTTTGAGACTCTTTTGTCTTTCCAGTGAAGACCTGGTATCCATCTGTTTAGAGGTCTTTCAGTGCAGAACGACAGAAGAAGGATCCTTACTGTTCAGAACATTTAATTCTGACAAGTATATATTTTACGTATGAGAAACAAGTTAAACATTTGTCCCATATAATTTGAAATTAAATATGCAAGTATTATCTCAAATGTTCTGAAGTTAACTAGAGTTCTGTGGCAAATGTTGTCTTCAGGATCTTTTTCTGGTTTGTAAGAATCAGTCTCATAAAAATTCCATTTGTTTTATTTTCAAACCCAGCCTTGCTTACACTTTTTTCCCTGCATAAAGCTTTGTGACACAGTGACAGCTCTTGTATTTACAGACCTTCACCCTTCTCAGATGATGCAGGCAGATGAAGGTAATTTTATAATTTTTTAGAGGTAAATCTTCACACAAGTATTTGTCTTCTGAAATATAATCCCTCTAGTTTTTATGTTTAGAAGGTAATTTAATAAATTATTTGTTGATCTTGTCTGTTCCTGCAAGTATTAGATCCACTGTTGTACTGTGCACTGTATGTGGTGTGCAAGAGTTTGGAATGCTGTGTTGTGTTCACACATACAATATGGAAATGTTAGCCCAACTTTGAGGGAATAAACCCACATCATTTTCCTAATGATGCCATGATTTAATATAAAATTCTTAGTGCTTTATGTTTGAGAAAATGTAAAAGCTTCAGCTCTGGTTATATCTTTTAAACTCATTTAGTAGTATTCTGACTGAAAACCCTGCAGAACATGATGGTTCAGCTTTCAAGTCACTCTTGTGCTCCTGGGCTATAAAAGTTAAAATGTATTTTGACAGTGCCATTCAAGCTGTATCCTGACTCACAAATACCAGTTGGCAAACATCTGTTTCATTTTCTCTGTGGAACTGTGCTTTACTATTGTGTGTTAACGGGTGGCCATGCAAATCTATTCTGTGAGCAGCCAAAACCAAAAAAAAAAAATTAAAAAAAAAATTCATTATTTCATTTCTTATATGCAGTGAACCTCTCAGTGCCAGTGTTCATGATGATGGGTTGTGGTCACTCTGCTACTGAAGTGATAATCCATGTCCTGGCAAATACAATTCTTTAAGAGTTTTGCATTTTCTTGATTATAAACGTCAGATTTATTCAGGTCAGGCTTTATTTCATCAGCTGAGCTCAAACAAACAGCTCAGGGAACATTTTGAGACATTCCTCTAAGACAGTTAAGAAAAGTTTAATTCATATGACTGCTGCACAGCTTTGCACATTGCATTTCCATCCCAGACTAATGTGCAGGGTGAGCTCCAAGTCAAATGTCCATTGGAATTTTAAGCCTAGTTCTCAACCCAGTTCAGAAGGAGGATAAATGGAAATGGCCAGTTCTGAAACTGGCTTCACTGGTGTCACAGCTAATCCTAAATTTCTGCATGAACTCCTAGTCCAGATAAAACCCAGTAGGAACTATACTAAGCAAGAATATTTAATTTCTTCAGTAAAGGCTTCTCTTTATGGGCATGAAGGAAAGTTCAGAGAATCAAATGGAAGAAGTAATTTTCTCATGGTAACTAAACACCAAAATCACACACACACACACTGAGCTGCCAATTGTAGCTGCTGTTCTGGATACAGTTTGAGGAGTGACCTAACAAAGAGCAGACATGACTAGAGAGGACTTGAGGGGAAGAAAAATAAATAGTTATTTAACTTTTCTGAAACCATTTAATAGCTAACAAAAGTTTATTCATCTATGTGCCTTTATATGAGAGACATTTTTTTGTTGAGATCTGGCTGTATGATAATGTGGGTTATTATCTCCCTCACACTCATATTGTCAAATACACATAAACTGAATGAGAGTCTTGTTTAGTGTGAGAAAGAATAGAAAAAGAGGATGGAAAACACATAGACAACACTTACTTTAAAAATACTCTAAAATTATTAGATACTCACAATAGATAGTAATTAGCAGCTGATGGAGAATTTAAACCCTGCAATTTTGTGTTAATTCCCAGATTTACATAAGCACTGTCAATGGGAAACAACGGATGATGTATCCAGATGACAGAGATTGCTTGGTGGGATATTCCTGTGTTTGAAAAACATGAAAAATACAGCCACACTAATTCTGAAATTAAAGGCATAGTAGACTGAGCATCCCTATTTTGACTTCCACTTTGTTAACCCTCTTCACACTGATTGATTCCTTATCATTTATGAAACTATTTTTTTGAAGAAAGGAGTGTTTATGGAGTGTGAAAAATTACCAGTAAGAGACAGAAACTTAAGGAATATTTTAATCACATTTTATTACTCCTGCGCGTATTTAACTGCTTTCTGTCTAGGTCTGTTTCTAAAGTTTTATTACTTCAGTTTTTCAGTACTGAATAACATTTATGGGAAATGATGTGAAGTTCAATAGTTGCTTCTTTTTTCACAGATTTTTATTGAATTTGTGCAGCAAAAAGCTTTTTCTAAAAGATGCCTTCAAGAAAATGTCTTTTACTTCCTCTGCAAAAGCATATTGCTTTGACCACTAAAATATGAGTTTGGAAATGAGAGTAGGTAGTAGCAGATGAAGTAGCGTTGCTGCTGTTTTGGGAACAGGAAAAAGGTGTGATCACAAAGCAACAATTGGCTACTTTTTGTAGATCAATTCACTATATTCTCTGGCTGTTTCAGGAGTAATTGGAATTAAATGCGTTACATATGAAGAAGCTATTTCTAGTTTTGCATTCAGTGTGTGGTCATAGTTTTTGTGAAAATTGTATTTGGATATTATATTAAGAAAAGTACAATATGTGTAATAAATATATAGTGTGTGATCTTTTAAAAATCAATTTAACCCAGCTCAGCATTAATATGCACAGATGTATCAGTTTGTGTCTTCAGCACTGTGAGTGAAGCCGCCAATTTAAGCACAATAGGAGAATGTCCCAGCTCGCTGTCATATGACAGCTTTCTCTCTCTTTCAGCACCTTTTTTAGCTGTAAATCCCAAATCACAGATGCAGGCAGCCTCCAGCAAAGCCATGAGCCATACCTTTAGCTGCAGGCACCTGCAAAAATCCAGTTTATACTCTGACTTCCAGAACTGGGAACAAATTATGTCCAAGACATCTGCCCCAAGTGAATTAGGCAAGCACAGTAAATTTAGAGGGACCTTAAAGAGAGTATTTTTTTAAAAAAGGAGACAGAGTAAATAAAGTATAATGCAGAATAGATACTCTATAAATAAATTGTGCATGAATAAAGTACGAAACCTGCAAACCTACCAAAGTCAAAAGGATTTTTTAACAGGCTGCTATTAGGAAGGAAAACTCTCCCAGCTGAGCACTCTGAAGATCTGTGCCTTCTAGATGGAAACCTCTTCAACAAAGGCAATTCAACAAGAGAGAAATACCTTCTCCCAGCAAAGCTCTTATTATCTCCTCACAAATGTAAATGTCCTTTAACCTAACAGAGCACACAGGCACAGGTACTTTGTCATTTGCAGTCGGGTTTACTTGTGCTAATGCTCATAATTCTTTTGCTTCTTGCCTCTGATGCCTTGTAGCTCTTCTGCTTCCTCCTGGCTTAGCTGAGTGAAACGCTGTCTGAGACCTGTCCTTCCTGGAGTCACACTGAGAGCTTCTACATGCATGTGGAAATTATTTCAGATGGTTTCTTACATGGCCTCTTGTGCTTGGCTTTTGTAGTGGATATCTGTTGTTAGATCAGAGTTGCACAGGCTGAGGCAAATATTTGATTGCTTAGCTGAAATGATTTAATGTAGACATTAAAGAGGAACAGAGAAGCTCTCTTCAAGAACTGACCTTTTTCTCTAGATGTTTTTGAATACTTTCCATAAAATCTTACAAGATCTAGGATTTGTGCTTTCTAGAAGATGAATGTATCTACTTCTAATGAAACATAAGGTTTCTGTTGAGATACTGATACATTAATAGAGGTCTATACATCTGTCAGACTTACTGCATTATCTATACTGATTTAATTTTTTCCTCATTTTCCTTCTTAATTCATAATGTTACTAAAGTTATTTAATTTCTGAAACTCAGAATACAAACCAATACATGTTTACCTTAAAGAAGAAACTTCAGTTTTTTTTAGAAAACAGCCCAATCCTACCTGCCCACAAATAGCCTTTTCTGTCTTCAGTAGTAGCATTTGAATGTGTGATGCTTGATACATGAACCATTAATTTGTGCCTTGGAAAGATGTTGAAAGAATGATCTTCACTTAACAGTGATTCTACATGAGATTATATAAAATATAGATTTTGAACTTGTGAGAGACTGTTGTGACTGTCTATTTTGAACTGTGTAATTTTATGAATGAGTCACTGTAGTATGTCCAATGGCTATGACTGAGAGAGAACTGAGTTTTTAGGAAAATAGTGATGCAAAGTCCTTTGCAGGCCCACAGTTTGCACTTCCTTCATAAGGGACATCAGACAATGTTTAATCCATTGTATGCCACACTGATATCATCCTGCCTTAGCTACCAAAAGGACATGTCAAATACCAGAGAGAAATCTAAATATAATTTTACCAAGACACCTCTTAGTTTCAAAGGGAAAAAGCTGGCAAGGTGGCCTGAAAGATTTATTTTCCATTGCTGTATGCCAACTTGTATAAATCATGTTACCTCCTTAGTGTTACTTAAGAACTCCAGTGCTGCCTTTTTTTATTATTTTGCCCAAGATTGCTGTCAGGCTGACAGACATAAAATTACCTTGGTCCTTCCATTTGCACTGTTTGGCACGACTTAGCTGTTTTTTTCTCTAAAGCTGAATTTTAATACTGAATTCTCCTTCCAAGTTGCGACACTGTCCTTGGAAAATTTAAAAATAATATCTGATACTGTATTGTTCACATCATGAAACCACAAGCATGTGTAATTGAGACATAAAATGTTTTTCCATATAATTAGGCTTTACATCTAAAAGGAAAAACCTGTAGCAGTAAAGAATGACTTAAAATATGAATTTCTTTTGTGTGCAGTTAGAATTTGAATACTTATTCTCTTGAACTGCTTAATCCAGTGCTCAGTGAGCATAGGGTGATTTTGCAGCACTGGAATTCCTGCACACAGGAGTGCAAGTTGGAGTGAGAGGTTGTAATATTGCATAAAGGTGGTTTATTTAGAGGTCAAATGATGACAAGTTAAAACATCTTGCTAGTTATTAAGTAATTTGCAAAAGCAAATTAGTGCTCATGAGAACTCAAAACCATCATGGGTTGATTATGAATTCAGAAGGTGCTTCAAGAGAGCATTCTGGCTTATCAATGTGTGCATTGCATTTTTAAATATAAATGAAGTAAAATACTACTGAGGACTTTTCTGAAGTGGCCACATTCATTCTTTGTTGCAGATGCAAAAAAAAAAGTCAAATGTTAATTTTAGTAGTGTTTTGATTAAATATATTGGCATAGTGAGAGCATCTTTATAGTGAATAGAGTCTTTATGCTATTAAAAAAGAAGAAGGAAAAGCATAACTTACAAAACTTTTAAAAATGAGTATGCTGTCTCTTAGATTTCTCTTTGGAATTCTGGAGAGTTACTACTTTAATACTTTACATCCCATGCTAAATGGTAGGTGATGATTAAAACTAAGCCCTGATGTTTCTCATGGCTGCAACTTCATTGCAGAAGTATCGTAATTAGAAGACTGTTTCTTCAATAAAAACTATTACCTTATTCAACACAATGTATTTTCCTGAAGATTTGGTTGTTTATCTTTATGAATTTGATTCTACTTCCGTGTCCATTTTAATGTCGTTAAATTGCTATAGGTTACTTCAGTAGCATCACATAATTTTTCAGTTTTAATCTATCATAGAGCTATTTAACTTTTTCCTTCTCCTTTTCCATGAAAATCTTTTTAATATTAAAATGTGCCATTTTATTCTCATTAAATAATTTTGACATGATTTACTGTATTTACAATTCTTGTAATAGTGATTCTATTGAAAACCATAGGATCGAGGTGTATTTTATAGTGTGCAGTATCTATCATGAGAAATCTTATGGAACATATTCTTTGATATAAATAAGACTATTAAAAATACTAATCTAAATTCCACCTGCATGTTCACGGCTGTCGCTCTCGACATAAAGAACTCACACCCACACCTTGCAATGTCCGAGGCAGAAAAGAGGAGGTTTATTTACAGAATCAACATTTATCGAACTCCAGCAGTGACCATGGATTGGAGGAAGAAAATCTTCTTCTCCAACCACACTGGACAACACAACAGTCCATCTACAGTCTCCTCCTTATGAAAAGAATGTAAACATTGCTAGATTCTACAATAACAAGTAGCTTGTTTATACAAAAGTGTATCTGACTCCAAAACACAGAAGGCTAAAAATAAGACTTTTACAAACTCCTTAAAGGGGACAGAGGAGAACGGCAAAAACCCAGACAACACATGGCGCTGTCACTGAGTTGCTACCTAACATCAGTGAGTTGTCTTTCATTTAATCTTCATTGCACTGCTGGAATAGTTCCTGCAGCAGAAAGTCCTAACACTATTGAAATTAGCAGCATAGCTCCCTCTGGTTTCAGTAATTCCATGATTTTATCCTGAATGCAAAACCTTTTCTGATGCTGATAAAATCAATACCAAGCAATGACAGTTACTGTGTAGGGATGCCCACAAATAATCAGATTGACTGTAATTAAACCAGACAATTACTGCTGTGCTTATGTGGGATGCAAACCTACAGAAACCTTGGTCGTTGGTTCCATAAGCACGTCCAGAAACCTCTGTGCTGGCTGTCATTGCAGGGGGGAATTTTGGCCCAGGGAATAGGTGCCTTCAATGGCATTTTGCCTGCTTGCCCCAGCAAAACACTTGGCTCCAATCTCTGCACTGCCCATGATTGCTCTGTAAAGCAATTAGCTAACTAGCCTTGTTCTTCCAGCTATGCTGACATCAGCAGTGGTGCTGGTGGCCAAGGAGCTTTGGCATGGATCTCTTTGTTGTAATGTCATCAAATAGAGCATCCATAGTAGCTTCAGCACAGCCTGAAACCCGGGAGAGTGGAGGCTCTTAGGGGAAGGTCAGGCAGGAGGTAAGAAGCATATCAGACATTTATACTAGTCAGCAGTCAATGACATAAAGGGGAAAAACTACAGGGTTGTTTGAATGTGCACTCAGAAATATGTAGAGAAAAAGAAATGCAGGTTGCATAGTGATGAGTTTATTTAGTGTGAAAAACCTGGGCAGAAGTATTCTGAATCTGATTAAGAGAATGGTTGGATAAAATGTATTTTGCAGCCCCTTTTCGGCAGTTCTTAGGCTTCAGACATTACTTCAACAATCTCTTCACAGCAAAAAATATGTCAATTAATAAAAGAAGCTGCACAGTGTTACTGCATGCTCAGGTGTGGAGAAGCCAGGAAGGCGCTAGCTTCGCTGTTTTTCTGGTTGGCTAAGTTACTTACTCGACACAAAGGATTTAATTAAAGTAACTTCAAGTTACCAAAAAAACCCAAAAAAACCAAACCAAACCAAACCAAACACAAACAAACAAACAAACAAAAAAAAAAACCACCACCAAAAAAAACCCACAACACCAACATTCTTCTATTTTGTCTCATATCTTGTGAATCTAAGAGGGTCAGTGAATTCCTTCCTTCATGATGCTGAATCTAAGGCAAGTAATCTGATGCAGAATGGACCTGCTGACCTTTTATATAAAAAGCAAGTAGAATATAAGATAAATGTGCTGTTGTGAAGAACTTTCAGCTTTGGGGTTGTTTTATGGTGCTGAAATAGGGCTCATGACAGATCCTGAAGCCCCCATTCTTTCAGATCTGCTGTCAGATTTTAGTAAGATTCCCACTGAAAATACAGGTACTGCTGCCCTCCTTTGGTTCTGCATAAGGAGTGAGCCACTGGTTTCTGTGGAAAAATGACAGAAATCAGTGGAAGATTGCAATCTTGATTGCCTCAGATTGACTTCACAGTAAAATTGGAAAATGAAATTTGAAACATACTGTATTTGCAAAGGATTGTGAATTGCTATGGAACACTTTTTATTTCTTCCAATGCCTGTTTACTGATCCTCTGCTTTAATATCAGTAGGATCAATGGCCACTCAGGTTATAATGAGTCATCTCTGCTTTCCCAGCTCTTTCAAATTCTGTTTCTGAAGGCTGGAGTAACATTCACTCACTTTTTGTGTTCAACCCGAGTTCTTTCTGCAAAATCACTGTTAAAGGGTCACTGTTGTTTGACATTTTAAGTATATTTGTTGCAAATAATCTATCCTCACAGTTTCCTTGTGTTACTGGTTATTCTATATGGCACAAAGGTTATAACTTATTTTATTCTTCTTAGAATCCTATTTATTCAGTCTCCTCCTCTGCAAGCTGTGTTCTCTTTTCTGGCATTTCACTTCTCTTTACTGCAGAGATATTGAATAGAAGAGGGCATTTACATTTCTTGCTTTATCTTATTGTCTTGTTAACTCCTGCTGTGCACAGGTTCTGTTATAAACTCAGGAGCCGTTTCCCTGTTGATCCTCACAGCACTTAAGTATTTTGAGATCCTTTACTGTTTTTCTTTGCAGTCTTCTCACTTTGTCAATTCTGGCAGCCTTACACAGTGCTGTTGTTGGGTTTGGGGTTTTCTTGCATTCTTTCAGTTCTATTTCATAATTCTCTTAGTCCTCTTCGGATTTCACATTCTTATATATGTCATATACCCTCTATTTTTCCTCCAGAACTCTTTTGACATTCTTAGTCATCCACATCAGTCTCATCCTTCTTTTATGCTTAGAATAGCTGATCTTTCTCATGCTCTTGCAATCCGTTGCCCTCCCTTCCTTGCCCCAACTCCTGGTTTGTCCATTATTTAGCACTGGATATGGCTGGATTGAAAGAAATACCAGATCTCATGTAAGTCAATGATATTGAGTGTCTGCCTATTTCGGGGAAGCATTGATGTTTGGCTTCAGTGGTTCTGAGTCAGCCTTTGCCCCCAGGCCACTGCTGCATTGCTGGCTCATTTGCACAGCAGAGAAGGTGGTGCTTGGTGATGCAACAGGCGCAGACTGAAAAGATACATATTCTGCTTGCCAAAAGGTAAATCTGTGTGTAAGCAGGATGCTTAGGCAGAGGTAAAAAATAAACTGCTGCATTTTTCAGATTATGAGCTGTATTTCTAGGAAGCCAAACCCCGACCTTCTGCTGAGTGTGTCAGCTAATGCACTATGAAAAGTGGCATCTGGCTTTATAGCGGGGACCTCTCCATCAGAGGCAAGATCAAATCCATTTTCTGTGCACACAATCCAACCCCAAACTTTTGTATTTGAATATAATTTAATTAGTGTTTCTGATGAAATTATAACATTGTAATATTTTATCTGAAAACAAAAGATTTGAAGGATGGAGAAAAAGAATGTTTCACATGGGTTTACAGGGTAGACTTTTGACAAAAATTCAACCTAATGAAGAAGCTTTCCTGTCTGTTTTTGTATAACTTTGTTCCCCATCTTTTCTCTGTAGCCAAACAGCTTATTGTTCTAAAAACTGTGTTCACAACCATGCTTTTTGGAAGTCCCTGTTCCATTTGCTCTCTCCAGAGTTCTGAAGCTCTCCCTCCCAGGCATCACAGCACCATGCCTCACTGCCACAAATGAGGAACAGTTTAATGCCTCATTTTCATCAGTTACTCCCTAACTGGAGTGAGTGTCCATGTGTGGGTGGATGTGAGCTGGGTGTTCCTCAGTCCCTCCTGCAGAACATTCCCAGGTGAAACCCATAGTTTGGGAATATGGGTGGGGGAAAGGCAGCATTAGCCACCTTTTCTTGTGCCAGGTGCCAGAAGCAGTATAAGATCTGCGGTACTGTCTTTTTTCTTTTTAACTTCTTGTCAAAACTGCCTGAAATATTTTTGAGCTCCTTTTTCTCCTTTCCACTCTGAAAGAAAACTTTCAACTACAATTTGTTCTTCAATTAGAGCTGCTCTGTGGAGACATGGCATAGATGGAAAGAGGTACTTTGTGGATGTCTTCACATTCTGGCAATCCAGGACTACATCTAGGGGTTGGTCTAATATCTGACATGCTTTAATTTACCTTAGAGTGTATGCCTGACTGCAAGATGCTAAGAAACTGTATTGTTAGCCAGGGATCTCCTTGGCAAAGGTCACAATCATTTGAATTTCCATTGAGAACACAGTGTACTGAGGGCTAAAGCAGTTCTGAGATTCCTCTGTGACAGAAAACTTTCAAAAATAGTGATGCTTGAGACAGTCTTTCCTAGAATTTTTAAAAGAAATGTGTTTTTCACCTTTGTTTATACCTTGAATTCTTAAATATTGTTGTGCTGGATTTTATGACAGTGTAAGATACAAAGTACAGCTGTAACCTGCCCACACTGTCTGACTCTAGAATGGATTTTGTATGTGTAGGGCACACACATGTGGTTTATATTGCTAAGCACTATATTAGCTATATTAGCTCTCAGGGGGCTAAAAATGCTAAAAATTATTTCACTGTCATCAAGTGTTATTTAACCCACTGTATTGTACACAAAGTAGGTCAAAATGTGCAGCAGCTTTGCAGAGCCCTTAAACCTAAATCAACTTATCTAAATTGAACCTTAAAGGGAAATTCACCATTTGGTTTGTTTACCATTTTCTAAATTCAGTATGAAGCAAGAGGAAGCAGTCTGTATCTTTAAAGAATTAAAATATGCCCATAAATAAGCTCAATCACTTGCCTTTGTAGAGAACAAAACAAACCTCCCTCATCTACTAAATCAGCTAGAAGCTGAAAATAAATTTTGAGATTTTACTCTATGTTGGTTTTGTCTGTGTTTTTTTTTCTTTTTTTTTTTTTTTAACTGTATATTTATATGGAACAGCAAACACAGATTATGCCTTAGTAATTTTTATGGCTTCGGCATCTGTCCCTTTGCTTTTATTCACATATTTTCACAGCCATAATCTCTAGTTTCTTATTTGATGATGCAAGCTTTCAGACGTAGAAATGGATAAAAATCTTACTGAATCTAGTGAGAGTCATTTTCAGGAATAATCCCTTTATTAGACAGGAAATAAAGACCTCAGGGAAAAAAAAAAAAAAAGCAACATGCATATTAAATGACTGAAGATATTAGTGTCCAAGGTTTGCCTAGTTAGGTTCCTGCACAGAGAAATGCTTGGAGAATTCTCTACAATAACAAACTGGAAAAGCCCCAAGACATAATCCACCTGATCCTATGTTTTATTTTGCGTGCATAAGACAGCTCTGTTGTGTTTGAAATTGAGTGTGTGGACAGGTCTGTCAGCTGTCTCAAGCCAATATCCACGGTGGGATACACCCCCTTCCCTGGGAAGTGGTGCCCTACTTTGAGACACCAGTTCCACAGTCATTGAAAGGAGCCTTACGCATAAGTTCAAAGCTGTAAGCTGCATCAACAAGCCAACTGTGTGAGGCAGGTGATTATAAAATATTGAGATTTGGCTGCACTTGCTGATTTTCAATTAGCTTCAAGGGCATGCAGAAGAAAGCAAAAGTGTGACAGAATTTGTTAGTTGTTTTAGAAATATTAATACGATGCAAACCTGGAATATTTCCATGAAATTAAACACATCACAGCACATCCTCATTTGATGTGCTTGGGCAGTGATGTCTCTGATGACACAAAAATCCACAAACCCTCTAAGTGACAAAGTGTATCTCACAAGCCCCTTTTGGTAATTGCACCTGCTAACTGAAACACATAAAGAGAGAGTCTGTAGTGTGCTGAAGGACTTTTGTTATTTGCATCTCCTCTATAACTGATTGAAAGCTCCTCTGTTGCCTTGTCTACTACTAACGTGATCCCTCAGTGCTTTTCTATAGGGATTTGTTTCCCTAGTCTATTAAGCTGGTCTTTGTGTTGTTAAGAGCTACACAGTAAAGTCTTATGATATGAAAGGATATTTACTTTGCTTCCTTATTTATGCTTTTGTCCTTTCAAGCTCTTTGAAACTCCAGTGAAAGCACCGTTGTCAGAGGTTTGACCTAACATGGTCCTGTGTTTTGTTGAATATCACCATAAAGCCAGGAGGAAAATATCTTGGTAGGGTAGAAAACTGAACATCCTACAGCATTTGAAGACAGGGAAAGGAATTTTTGCATAATACATAACTCATACATGTGTTTAGATACTCATAAAAACAAAGATTGATCATTTATTCAAGGTGTTAATGTTAAAGCCAAAGATGGGACCTTTACATGACAGTCTCTGCTCTACCTGGTGAGGCACTTGAAAAATTATTGTCGTATCATTTAGTATTGAGATTATACTACACTTCCTAAATTACTTAGCTGCAGTCTTTTACTCCTGTGAGTAAAGCAGCTCATTGGATCTATTTGTAAGATTGACAGATTTTAAGGAAAATTACCTTAAACACTTGCCCTAGATCCAAAATCTAGACTTGTTCCTCTTCAGTAGCACTGTATATTTGCTTCCCACGTTCTCTAATGCAGTTACTGTGTCTGTCCACTTGTTCTTTAGGCCTACGGTCTTCTCATTTTCTGTGGTTCCTGTTTCAATGTGGAGTGCCAATGCCAACAAAAATGACTGCATTTTCCCCAGTAGGTACTAGTTAGCACAGAGAGAAAGCTTTCTTCTTTCAGTTGTTGTTAATTCCTACTTTAAAACCAGTTTGTGCCTATTTCTTGACCTACTCATTGTGAAACAGGTATGGGCAAATCTTGTATGCTTTTGCTGCAGTAGAAAATTGCCTTCCAACAAAATAACTTTGAAATATGTTTTGTGTCATATCCATTGCTGAATACATAAACTAAATAATGGTTTGAAAAGATAAATATGAATATTTACCTTTCATTTCTGGCTGTAAGTGCTGGCTGTCTTGCACATGGCGTAGTGCATATTCCTGCAAAAAGCAGAATGGATCATGTGAAACTGTGTCATGACACAGCCCCAGAATGAAGTAGGACATTTCTTGACCTTGGTGTGCTCAACCGTGCAGCTGTAGTCTTCTTATGACAAGGAATGTCTCTCAAAGTAATGTTTAAAATCTGTTTGAGAAAGGATCTACAGAGAAATTTGCTAAATTCGAGTTTCCTCTATCTGCCAAGAGAGAAAATTTTTTGAAGCCCAGGTTATGTGTGATGTTTAGTAACTGAAGAATTTGGTTAGTAACCTGAGAATTTGACTTCGCTCTGTGTTCTGCTAAATGTTAAGACACGTGAATTTTTACATATTCCCTAATACCTGTGTCAAGTTCTTTGCCAGAAAAAGTAAAATAAATTTTACTTGTTCTGGCAAAAAGACTTCCAGATAGCACAGCAGATAGAATTGGTTCAAAAGTGCAAAGCAAGTTTACATTTGAAAGGGTTCATTTGGGCTTTGCAGGAGGAATCAAAGGGCTTCTGTAGGAAGCGCAAGGACTCTGCCCTAAAGCGTGTGTTCCTTTGGGCTGCGCTCCGCTCGGCAGCAGCGCTCGGGCAGCGCCTGGGGCAGCTCCCACGGGGAGCGGTGGGAGAAGCTCCGGGGCTGGAATTCCCACTGGAGACGGTCGGACCGGCCCCCGCTGCCGGAGCCTCCCCCGGCCCCGCCGAGGGCTGTTGTCTCCTGCAGGCGCCGGGGGAGAGCCCCCACACGAATGTGTTTGCTTGTCTAAAGTCTGTGCAGTTTTTAGTAGTCTTCCAGCCTCCAGTGCGGGGTTTTGAAACTCCATCACAAGCCACCAGCAGAACATTCTGAAAAAACCTGGAGTGTGGCTTGTATTTATAAAAGTTATTTGTTTGCATGAGGCACATGTGCTGAATCTGTGAGTCATCCATCCATTTTGCTGTGACATTTTCAAGCACAATTATGTGTAGTGGAATTTTTTTGGTAGCTGGCTATGTTGCCCATCTGTGAAATCATCATTCTACCGAGCACTAAAAATAGAGATTAAACTCTTGAGAGAAAATTTTGAATCTACTTAAATGACAGTTTGAAATGTGTTCCTGCAGTCAACAGTCTAAATATTTTCTATCCTAAATATGGATACTCTAAATTTAAGGTGATGTAGTCCTGCTGTCACCACTTCAATTCACCTTGCTAGCACAGTAATAGAGCTGGAAATAATTTCTGGCTGGAAACCTGGTCTGGTGCCCACCAAAGCCAAATCACTTGGGCCCCAAAGGAGCAGGACTGGCATAGGCATGCGAGAGCTCTGGAAGGTGGATAACCCATGGAGTGGAAAGTATTTATTAATAACAGGGGATCCCTGGAGAAAAATGTGAAGACAATCCATGATTGTAGATCAGAGTGGAACAAGGAGAAGATCATTTCTTGATTTTTGTCTACTAGGAAATGAAGCTTTGAGATAAAGAACAACAGACTGTCCAGCAACTTTTAATTAGCTGTATTTTTAGTCAAAGCAAGTTAGTGAAAAGATATGCTAAACTGAAAATAGTGAAGAACCGCAGGTAGAAGAGGAAACTGCTGGAAGAATATAAACTGTGCTTCTGAGTAATAGCACCCTAATTGAAACCACACAAAGCTGAAGAATCTAATTAGTCAGGAAAACACATTTCATTACATTCTTAGTAATTTGTTTTGAAAAAGTCCAACTGTATTTTAAATTTGACAGATTTTCATTGTGTTCAGAGCAGATTACACTGTTTATACTTGCATATATAGATGAAAAATATAGTTGCAGACATATAAAACAAAGTGTTTATTTCGAAATCATGTTTGCAGTTGTTCCTTGCTATCTGGGTACCATTCTGTAAAGTTCTGCAGAGAGGATGGAAAAAATAAATTGGACTTTTGTTGAGTTGGTAAGCAATATTGGAGAGCATCACCCATTTTTTTTTTTTGATCCACAGCAATCTGAGACACACTTGAGGTTTCATCTCAGCCAAACAAATGAAAAGAGCATTGTCCATGCATCCTGCTGCCTTCCCTCCTCCTTTCTCTTCTTTGCCCCCACTCACTCTCCTTTGTCTTTGTACTAGTTTTCACAATGAGATTTTTTTCACAAAATATAGAGCTAAATCTCCAGCTAGACTGAAGTAGTGTTACTCACTTCATTTATATTAAGCTTTCAAAAATTTGTATTTTTGGTGACTTTATATGCAAATGATTACATGGCAAGACCTTGGTGTGGTAGGTTTCTTGTATCTGGCATTTTTTTTTCAAGTGCTAAATAGGAGAGAAGAAAAATCAAAATTATGCTTAGTATCAGGATACTTTGCTCATGCAAATTAGTACAAAAAGTCAATGATGCAAAAACATAAAAGAGTATTCTTGCAGAGGACATATAAAAATTCAGTGTTATATCCCCTTGAAAGTTTTTTTACCTATTAAATCTCAAGTATGGATAAGGTCAATAACACGGACAATTAAGCCTCCCTCTCATAATTTTTATCCTATAGTGGATTAATGTATTTTAAAATCCATTTATGTACATTTTTATCTACTTTTGAGATCCAAGTTAATGGGTTTTCAGAAGTCTGTACTTTTTGTCTATATAAACTACATCCACAATAACAATGTGCTATTTTAAGTTCTTTACAGAGTCACCCTTACTTATAATGACATCAGAAAGGTGATACTTACTGATGTGATATAAAAAAATATGTGGACATATTTAAATTTCATCATGGTCTTTTTTAGATAAAAATTCTAACTAGATCTTCAAATTCAAACTGTAGCTCCACCATACTTTAGATGAGAAGAATGAAAATCCAAGTCTTTAGACAAGAAGAGAGCATGCACCTGAAAATATATACAAAATTAAAAGGAAATGCATAACATGGACAAGAATTAATCCTTCAAATCCTTTTTTGCAACATAGCCACGTTTCCTTAAAATATTCCTTCCGTGAATAAAGATAGTAATAGTTTAGTATATATTAGCATAGTAATAACTTCAGCTGGACTATTAGAATTAATAATGGATTAACCCACATGAGTGAGAATCCCTCCCTTGTTAATGATGAGGCTACTTCTGTAGCTTCCCATTTTTTATAAAATTACGTATTTGTTACGTAAGTTCCTCCCACATGCATTGCAACTGGATTTGTTTTTGCTTCCTGCAGTGATCTGCTGCACAGTATTGCTGTGCTCCACTCCACGAGTTCATAGTGGCTGAAGTTTTGGTTAAGCAGGTTTATCCTTCTTCACAACACCCCGAAATTCTTAATGCGCTCTGCTCCTATGATGTCCCTAAGAGGCAATTTCTTCACCCGTCTCTTTCCCTTACATGGAATAAATCCCTGAGAAGCAGTAAATGTTATCAAGAGGGGAATGATGGTATTTTAGTTGGAAATCTGCAATAAATATATTACAATATTGAATGTATCTACTCCCAGCTCTACCAATCTATAACATATAAATGAAGTACACTGAGTATGGTGTGGCACAGAGGTATGACAGATAGGAACACCCATATTTCTTTCTTCTCTGGACAATGGTTATTTCCATTCAAAATGTCATCACTTGCTATAGTAGCTGGGACATATTCTAAAACATCCACAGAATGCTGGCCATTTCATTCGGGAATGAGTAACCAATATAAACGTGACAGAAAAGTGAAGCAATCTTTGGGAAACAACTGGACACCAGTTTCTAGAAGAAGGGAGAGCAGCTGTTCAGAGAAGAATTGATGGCTTCAGTAATTAGCATTTTTGTAACTAAAGGCTATCAGTATTCCTTAATACTTCCTCAAAAGTTTCTAAACAGACTTGCATTTCCTTTTTAGCTCTAATTTTGATTTGAAAACACGGTAGGTAGTTAGAAGGGGCAGTTAGCTTTTGAAATATGCACAACTATATGCTTACAAGTTTGGACCAACTGTAATTTTCTTTTCTTTCTGTTTTATGGTTTTATTGGTTTTGAGGAGTATTTGGTAGCTTCCAGTACATATTGCTGTGGTTGTTATAAGATCTGGGGGTTAGAAAATAGACATTGGTGAGGCCAAAATCAGGAGATTTATGAACACATTTGCAAGGGAAGCAGCCATTTTTTGGGGATGTTTTTGTTTGTGTTAGATCCAGGCCTTATCAGATATGTTAAGTAGTGCCTGAGTGCTTAAATTAATAAGCCTAATTTAAAAAAAATTATTTGGATGCTGGAGTCCAGCTTTGCCAAGATACTTCTTAGGTACTTGGGTTAGGCACTAACTCCTGCTGAGCACATTAGGTGCCTTCTTCAGTGCATGCAGTGGTTGTTAGGCAACTAATGTTGATTTAGATACTTTTGAAAATGTACCAAGTATTTTTGACACCTAAATATCTGACTATTGAAAGTAGAAGTCCTAGTTAATTTCTGGACATGTAAGGCAAGTACCTAAGTATATTAAGACTGTTTAAACTGGAAACACCCACACTGTAATGACACCTGTGAAGAGGGTGTGGTACCTTCCCAAATCAACCAAACCTGCAGCAGCTGAGCCAGTCAGGTCAGAAAATTAGAAAAGAGGAAGCTCTGAACCAAGGTCAAGAAGCATCTGTAGAAGGCTGCTTTTTAAATCAGCCTTGCTGTTGATTTTTTTTTTTTTAATTCTTTAATTAACAAAGGTAAAGCCCAAAAGGATAGGCTCTACCTAAGGGAGAGCTTATAAAGCTGCTGGCTGGGCATTCTTCACCGGATCCCTGGAGAATATCAGCAGTATTAAGGTTTTATTGCTCTTCTTCTAATTACTGTCTGTAGATGTTATTTATTATTAATTAGATGGAGATAGTTGTGGATGAAGAATGGAAGAAAGAGCGGGTAGGCGCATGAATAGGAAAGCGGCAGAGGAAAGGTGTAGTAGAAATAGTTTAATGGAAAAGTTTTCTTAAAAAAATACCACTTTTTGTCAAAGATAAGGGTTCACACCCACTGAGCTTGACTGTGGCTTGTTCAAAGGAAACAATTAAATACTCTTAAAAAAATATGGGGAAACGTTCATTGCAGAGAAAATGAACTGTAATTTTGAAACATCAATTCTGTTTCAAATTGAAATTTATGTTATAATTCTTACCAGACTTCATTAATCACTTTTTGTAGTGATTGAAACACTGCCTTGCCGTAAGGGAAGGTGGCTGTCCCGAGTTTTCTCCTTTGTGGTAACAGCTCACGGTCCCTCCAGCTACGTGTATCAGTACACGGCACTTCTGGGGTAGTTTCACCACCAATGAGACAAAACTGAATGAGGTTTGAGGTTTCTGCAGTGGAAGGTAATGCTAAAATGATTTTTTCCCAGTCAATTCACTTATTTGGATAAACTTTGAAGGTCCCAGTATTAGCCTGAAGTCAGAATGACGGCATTTCAACAGGTCAGCAGAGAGCTCGGGGTCGGGAGAACTCGGGAGTTTTCCTGGAGGTGAGGGCAGAGGGTGCGGGCAGGGACGGACCGGCCGGAGAGCCTTGAGCCGCCAAGAGCGGGGACACGATGGCCGCAGCGCGGGGAGAGGGAGATGCTAAAGCCGCTGCCGCCGATGTCGGTGTCCCGGGCGTTGCCGCTGTCCCTGCCCTGGGCAGGGGAAGAAGGACGGGGACTCGGGCAGGACCAGATACGGCGGTGACGGGGTTAAGGCGGCGGCGGGCGCGGGTCTATTTGCGGTGTCGGAGCTCCGGGCCATCGGAGCGGCCCCGCGCCCCCGCCCGGCCGCAGCAGCAGGTGGCGGTGACGGCGGTGGCAGCAGCGAGGGAGTTAAAGCCCGCGGCGGCGGGAGGAGGGGGACTGCGAGCGGGCGGCGGCAGCGGCGGCGGGAGGAGGGGGCCGAGGCGGAGCAGGCGGCGGCGGGAGGAGGGGGACCGGGGAGCAGGCAGCGGCGCAGGAGGGGACCGAGGAGCCGGCGGCGGCAGCAGCAGCAGCCGGGTTGCTAGGGATGGAGAGATCCCGTGTCACCCGGATGTGAGTGTCATGTTGGCCCAAACTCTGAGAGATTTGGCAGCGGCGAAGCAGCAGCGGCAGGAGGAGGAGGAGCAGCAGCAGCCCCTCGCACGTCCCTAGTCACTACAATGGGGGTCGGGTAGCGGGTAGCGCAGGGGCAGCGCGCACCTGGCTCGGGGTGGGGTTGGGGGGCGTCTCTGCCCTTTTCTGTTTTTTCATTTTCCTCTCACACGCTGGAGAAAGTGAGAAAAATGCACCAGCAGCAGCAGCCCGAGCAGCACCCTGAAGGTAAGAGCCGGGGCGCCCACCAAGGGCAGCGGCGTGCTTGGGGCTGAGGGGAGGGAGGGGGCGGGGGAGGATTTAGGAGGGATTTGGGAGTCGGGGATTGGGGGGATTACTGAAAGGGTTGAGGATGGGGTCGGTTTGGGATGGGAAAGGAATGAGCGGCTGTGTTCGAGGAGGGACCGGGAAGGGCAGGGGATGGGGCGAAGGCGGGACAAGGTGCTGCCCTCGGCGTGTGACCAACGTGCGAGTGGATTTATGCGCGTCTGTCGCTTGTCCTGGGGCCATTAATGTCAGCTGCGGGAGGACACGGCTGGGGCTGCGTTTGCCACATCCGTTGTAACTGGGGCTGAACCTGCCCGGAGCTGCGGTTCCCGGGGGTGCCCCGCGCCGGGCGGGAGGGCGGCGGGGCCGAGGGCACGGCGGCGGGCGCAAGGCGCTCGGCCCCTGCCCGGCGGGGCGCACGGGGGCGAGACGCGGGGCTCCGCCGACGGGCTCCGGCGCTGCCACAGCCCCCGCTGTTGTTTATAAATGATTCGTCCCTTCTCAATCAGCAGCAAGTTAGTGTTGCCCCCGAGGAACGCAGTCACCCGGGCTTTGTTTCCCTTACAAGCATCCATTTAAAAAGACGATGGCTGGCTGTATAGATAGATGGGTAGGTGGGTGGTTTATTTGCGCCGAGCCACGTTTCATGGCATCCCGAAGGGCAGGCGGAAGGCGGGGGAGATGGCTGTGCCATTGCTTTTATATCTGGGGGAGAAAAAAAAAAAAAAAAAAAAAAAGAGGGGGCGGGAAGGGAAGCAGGCATGCTTTGGGAAAATGTTGGAGGTAGATGTGCCACCTTTGTCCCCGCGGCGGCTCTGCCCCCCGTGTCACCCAGCTGTTGATGCGCCGCTGCTGGCCAGCGCTCGCCGCACCGGTGCCGCTCCCCGCGGCAGCTCCGTGGGGGCCCCGCCGGGACCCCCCCACTCCCCGCCGCCATCCCGGGGAGCCATCTTAGGGCTCCCGCGCCCCCGGAGCGGGGGCCGGCGCCGGCCTTGGCCGTGTGCGTTCGCGGCGCTCCCGTGGTCTGTGCCCCCCGCCTGGAGCAAGGGGGGCTGTGCTTTCCCTGCCTCTCCGCTGCTTGACGGGGAGCGATTTGTCTTCCCCTGCCTGGGCAGATCCGTTTCACAGTCATCTCTCTTGCCAGCCCGAATTCCTGGCACGTATATTGTGCCGTTCCTCCATTTTTTCCCCACCCAGGCATCAAGTTTTGAATCGCACTCAGGAGCCTCTCCTTCCTACAGGTGCATGTAGGAGTAGACTGTTGCGCTAGTCAAAGAGCTCGCGAGGAAGGATCCTTGCGAGGAGGTGGTGTTTTGCCTCTTTGCTGTCATCTGCATAAAGAGCACTCAATTATTATTTGGAAGGCGCAGTTTATTTTTTAAATTCTCGTGAAGAAGCAAAACGAAACACCATCCTTTTACAGAACCAAAGCTCATCCTTTTCAATGGATTCCTAGTGCAAAAGATAGCAGAGCTTTATGAACGTGTTTATCGCAGACAGTATTGGATCTTCGCTTGTGGGAGGCATCCACGCATTTTTCTTTGAGAATGCAAAGCAGGGCAAGATTTAACTTGCTTACAGGACTTCCCCCTCTACCTTGCTGCTTATTCTTAATTGAACAATGTGTAAGAATTTTAAGCAACTATTCTTTTGACCAAAATAATTTGAGAGAGTAGTAAATGCTAAGGTGCTAGAGCAAACTTGATCTTAAGGGGTAGGTGTTTTACTGAATAAACACGAGGACAGGAAGGCTTCCATCCAGTTAGAAAAAGACATTGTAAGGGAAAGAATCAAAATGAGAAGTGTTTGTGTCTCAGTACTTACGTCAATCCTGAAGTTGTAAAACTGATTCCTGAGCATATTTTCTATTGTTCAATTGCATATACCACAGCACAAGTGTATTCATATATATCTGTATATGTAATGGAAACACCACACTGCCATGAGGTCCTTAAAACAGTCTTTTTGTATTAGACCCATTTCAGTGTAAAACAATTGTAACTGCGTACTTTTTTCTTTTGTCCCACAGAGGTGAACTATGCAAGTAGCACCAGGATTCCTCTTCCTGGTGACGGACCAGCTATTCAGTCAAACAGTTCAGCACCATCCAAGCAAACTGTTCTATCTTGGCAAGCTGCAATTGATGCTGCTAGACAAGCAAAGGCTGCCCAAAACATGAGTACCACCACAGCCCAGCCTGTAGGATCTCTGTCCCAAAGAAAACGCCAGCAATATGCCAAGAGCAAAAAACAGGGTAACACGTCCAATAGTCGGCCACCCCGTGCCCTTTTCTGTTTATCCCTCAACAATCCAATACGAAGAGCCTGCATTAGTCTAGTAGAATGGAAGTATCCTTTGTTCTAGTTTGCTTTTTTAGTGGTTTTCTCACATTTTCTGATCATATAAAGGGGATTGTTTTACAGGATCTCTTGGAGCATCACAACTTACATGTTACATTGCTTGTATGTGTGGGTAACTGTCATTAATGTCAATGGGAGTTAATTTGGCTTCAGTTGCTATTAAAGATACTCTCTTGTGTCATATTGACGCAGAACATCATTTACTGAAGTAGGTAGTTCAAAGTCAGAGGAGAGCTCATAGCTGTTCCTTTTGTCTGGGACAAATTGGGGGAACATTTTCAAGCTAACATTATATTCCAGCAAATCTCTGCATTGCATTTTTTGCCTTTCCAAATAAGGAAGTATGAATGGGAATGTATTTAGCCATCCACTGTTAGGGACATGGCCAAAGATGTCAAACCTGTATCTTCCATATTGCGATTTGGGGTATTGCCATTAGGGCAAATAAGTCAGATGTAGAAATCTTTTTAAAAAGATTGTTTTTCCCGGTACTAAAAGTAGGGAAGATTTTTACTTAGGCCAAGGACACGTTCTAAGTATGCAGAAGTGTCTGAAATATAATAATCTTTTGAGCTGGTACAACTTATGTCCATCACCAAACATATTTGGGAGCATGTACATCTAGACGGGAGATCAGAGATGCTGCCTTGCGTTCATGATGACCCGTGTGATGGGAAGGGTGGCTTTTTCTTTACTTCACTGGTTATGATGTGGAAATATGTGCTTTTGTCTGGCAGAACAGATAGCACGTTGGTTTGGTGTATTATTTAATTACCAAGAAAAGGTTTGAAACAGAAAATAGTTTTGCTGAGGTACAAGGAAAAAAATGTTAGCCTGTTAGCCATGGCAACATCCCTGTAATGGGAAACAGCTGTTCAAGACAGTAGATTACTGAAGTAAAACTCAATTTGTTACTATAAACAGAGCAGCCAACCTGGCAATAAGAGCAGCTACTCATTTATAGGGTTGGTGTTTCTCAGTTCTTTGTAAAAATTCAATTGCAAATTAAAGATAGTGAAATGGCTTCTTCTTTCATTTAAACTGGTAGAAGTCCAACTAATTTCAGTAAATTGGCCTCTCCTTGGCTAGGGTCAGGTAAATGAAATTACTATGGATCTGGATTGGAATAACTCAGTGAGAATTTGTCCCAGCAGCACCACATCATAAAACAAGGTTGTCAGTCTTGTGATGATATCAATTGCTCTCTCCAGTCTGGAAAATGCTGTTGTAACTTTATTTTGTACACAATGTAGCAGCTGTTGATGTTGAAACGCTTTGTAGACATGTATGTGGCCCTCAAGGTGACAGACTTTTAATAGCCCAGCAAACAAAATTTAACACATCTTATAGGACATATGGGCTTTGTAGGACATTTTCTGTTCCCCTGTTCCCCCCGCCCCCAGGGAACTTTTTAAACTGGCAAAAATATGCTTTTGAATATATTTAGTACTCTTACCCCAATATTTTATGGGACTCTTATGGAAACGTATCCAGATGTTGTTCATCAAATAGAGGAAATGATGCCAAAAATTTTAGCAAAGGTCCAAAGTATTACTTTTTCCAAACTTCCACAGATAGGTTCATCTCAGTACCTCCATGTTTCTGGTTATTGAGAATAGTAAAATACCATGTGAGAAACGAAAATCAATGATGAACTGAAGGATGAACTTCATATGCATATTTTAAGACAAGGAAGACATCTTTTTCTGGAAGGCAGAAGATATCTCCAGAAGATATGTCCAGCTCTAATACAGAAGTGCTGCAGTCCGTGCTGTTGTCAGTGTGGAAGTCTGTAGCCTCTCTTTGTGTGGCTGCCAAGCCAGCCACGATATTCTATTTTCTACTCAACTCACCTAAATCCTGGCCAAAGCCAGGATTCAGGAATACAACTGTCAGAGACATGGAGTGGTGCAGAATTTTCTTGTGTCAGTTGTACAGCTTTCTAGATCTCCTGTAAGAGAATAGTTGTGGTTTTCTGGGAATCTTTCTCATATCCTACTATGAACTATATTTCCAATGTTTTTCCTTTTTGGACAAATGTATATTGATGAGATCTATGTATGAGTACAGAACAGCTCCATGATTACTTCTCGGCCTTTATGGTGACCAGCATGTTGATTTAAGAGTGGATAATTAGATTCATCTTTGGAATTTAATATAAAGTGCTCTGTGACAGCATGAGTAATAGTTTTCACTCTTTTCAAAAGGAAGAGGACGTTGAAGGATCATTGTGATGGAAAATAATATGGTATATATATAGTGCTATAACTAAAGGTGATGGAGTGTTTGTCAGAGTTATCAGTCAAAAGATTGCCTTAAAGCAAAGACTTGTTTTACCATTGTTGATGCTGAAAGGAGAACTAGACTTAAAAGTTTGTAGATACTCATAAGTCATGAGTTCCTTAACAAGATTTTCCAGACCATTTGACATATTTATACTACTGTCTATTTTTGCCAATTGTGTGGCCTTAGCTGTTTACATCCCATTCCCAGAAGATGATTCTAATTCAACTAATCATAATTTGGTAAGTACTCTGGAGTTTTTATGTTTGTTTGCTATGCTTTTAACATGATTAACTTGTATTTGAGACTGCACTAAATATAGGTAATTTCAGTAAAAGAAACTGGTGTATAGTGATATACAAAATGTATATGGAATTGCTTTGTGGTCTTTTTTCCCCAGTATTGTGTTACTTTGTCATGTGTTCAAAATGAGGTTTTTTTAATCAGTAAAATTCTTTGGAGAGAAATTTGCATTAATATTATGCTGTGTGTGTCCATATATTTGTGTGGCATAAATCTTTAATTTGTGTTTCTATTGCTTATATTGATTACATATATTTACTGTAGCTGTTATGTTTCTGACACTTGTTTCAGACTTGAAGCTTTACTACCTTTCTAGTGTATTTGTTACTATGCAGTTTTTAATTGTGCTATTTGGCTGTTTATTTTACTGGGTATTTTAATTTTTAATGAGAGGATGGTGGGAAATTTTGCATTAATACATTTTAAAGTGATAGGAACATCAATGTGAATTTTCAAAGTGGTCACTGATGGTATAAATGATCTTGCAAAAAAGGGATGGTATTGCAGTAAGTGGTGTGTAGATACATATTTCTTTGGCTGAAAATAGTATACTATGGTTGTGCTTGAAAAGATAACATGGAAACTAATTTATTTTAATTCTCTAAAACTTAAAAAGGCTGTCACTCAAGAGTAATATTGAATTATATTGCAATGATTTTGTTGTTTATATTAAACTCCATCTTGAAATAGTGGAGTTGAGTGGTCTTGTGCACTCATAGTCTGCATGTGACTCTTTGGATGGGAAAGAAAGTTCATGAAATAAAGAATTGGATACCAATAAGTAGGTAATCTTGGTTTCATTTACCTGTAAAATTAGGGTTGATATGAGGTCTTCTATTTTATGAAGATGTTTGCATAATTTGTGGTGTGTATGTGTTTATTTTTCTAAAAGTAATTTGTGCAGATGACCCACTTTTTATTTTCTTATTTGCAATTAAGTAAATATGGACAATAAAAATTGCTGATGAAAGACAGAATAATTCAGGTCCATGTAAAGAAAGAGTTATGCAGCTGTGTATCCAGCCAACCAACAGACTTACTTTTTTTTCCCCTGAGAAATTCAGGACACAAATCTCCATAGCTGTCAATCCACCCTGAGATCTGCTAATAACTAATTTCAGAAAGCATTTCATGAAAAGGGTAAAGTAGTTACTTGTGTCAGAGATTAAAAACTTTGAAAAATATTTCTAGCATTAGTTTTGTTAGGTTATCGTCTGGTGTTTCTGATCCAATTTCAATTCTACAATATGCTAGTATTTAGAAAGACAATGGACATTTTCATTCCTGGTGATTTTTCTTTTTTTATCTAAGGTGGCCAGGCTAGTCCAAGAAATAATAACTTGTGTCTTTTTTTTTTTTTTTTAGTAAGCGATTCTTAATGTTTATCTATTTTAAGTAGAAGGATCTTGAACTCCTCCAATTATATGTATGTAAAGTTTACTTGGTCATTTAAATGATCTCAAAGTCTCATTTGAATTTGCATCCTGTTTATCCTGAAGTTGATTCATTCCACTAAGTTTGCTCAAAGAACAGAATTTATACTGGCAATGTACTTTGAGCTGCTGGGACAGATTGAAACTCAGTAAGGGAGCACACAGACACATCCTGTGTGTTCAATCTAATAAAACAAATAGTTCTGGAATGAGCAGCATTGGCTTTTCCTATGACTGAGGTTCTCCATAATGAAATACATTAACCAGTGGTCTGGGTTCATGTCTCTGCTCTGGTATTTCACTGAAAATTTTCCTTGGTTAGTGTGGATTCAAGTGTGCTATGAAGGAATATAGTAGAAGACCTGAGTTAGAAATCTTCAGGCTTGCTTGGCAATCTGCTGGATCCTGTGTTTCCTGCTGCTTGAGGTGCTTGTGTTGCAGAGAGGATTGTCTTACGGTGGGAGTAGGGATTATTCTGTTAATAATGTTCAGATCTTTTGTCTGGTTTGTGAACAGACCAAATCTTAATCATCATTGAACCTCATAGGTTTCGCAGGGTTTTGGGTCCCTGCATGCAGACGTGCATGACATGGATGCCTGACCTGAGCCCTGCACTCTGGTAGGAGACTGCCTCACTCTGGCTTTAATTCAAGTCCAGCTTCATAAATTTTAGTTTGCATATGGATATTATATCTAGCTTTATTCTCTCAATGTTGCTACATTGAATTGAATAGATGAATTGCTTTCCATCAGCTAGCTGAACTGGCTCATATTTTGAATTTGTAAACAGAAAAATGAAGTATTTATACATGTGGGGCTTTTCTGTGAATACAAAATAGACATAATTTGTAATCAGCCTCAAAATGAGGAAGCAATGGTATGAGATAAAAAACCACTGGAACAGTGGTAAATGGGGACTAGAAGTGTAAACTTTTCCATTTTTGGTTGGGCTCATGAGAAGGTACATATGTGAGAATTTGAACAGTCCAAGCGTTCATCCTTTATGACTTGGAAAGTTTGCAGTGGCAACCTCAGTGCAAGGATGTATGTGCATAGACTGCAGTACAGAGTGATGAACTTAAGCCTGAATTCTACTTCATTAATATTTAGTCCCCAATCATTGCATGTACTGACACAAATGGGCCCTGTTCTTCCCCATGTAGATGGGGAAACTGTTACTGAACTGAAAAGTTTTCTGTTACAGCAGAGCAGGGGCAGTATACTTTGGGATGAAATCCTGCTTTGTATTTTAAGGTCGTTTCTTTCATCTGCCTTCAGAAGTCTCAGGTGATCTGAACTTTCCATGCTTGATTGAGCTCTTCTTTTTGGAGGTGTTTCTTGTCTGAGCTAGATAAGAAGCAGTCTCTAGCAGAAAGGGCTTCTGTATATATATATCTTCTGTTTTTGTCTTTTCCTTTTTTTTCCTCATCTGTGGTATGTTATTTCCCTTAAAGTCTTTTGTCTTTAAGTTCCCACTCATTTCTTTCTTGTTATCTTTTGCCTCTGTCCTATGGCTTCCCTCTGTGTTTTCTCCTGTGTTTGTCCTCCTGTGCAGCATGCTTTTCTCTATCTCCTTCTCCCACCTCAGTTTGTCTTCCTGGTGTCATCCTGCTGTACATCCCATGTACTGTTCTGTGCTTTGCCTCCTGCTGCCTTTCCTTTTGCCCTGACTTGCACTGGGCTTCTTTCTTTGTCATGTTCAGGTGTTCAGGCAGACCAGCACAATACAAGTCTGGATTTTGGCTGTGGTCAAGACATTGTTGTTTCCTTTTTTTTTTGTTGTTGTTTTGTTTTGTTTGTTTGTTTGTTTGGTTTTTTAATAACTAAATATGAACATTAAGAAGGCATAAATTCATCCAGAGTTGCTGAAAATGAGACCCTTGAAGTCTGAGTTCAATCTTTGGTTGCACTGCATCTCTTGTTATTAGACCCCCAAGGTTTGTGTGGTGACATTGCTCTCCTTGAGACTGACAACAGAGTGTGGGGGTAGGAGACCCAGCTGTATAAATTACAGCAAATTAGCTAAGTCCCATGAGTGAAGAGTTTGCCTCTAGTGCACAAAGGGCCCCTAATGTTAAGTAAAATCTCTGTGCCAGTGATAAGAGGATTCTTCAGCCTTGCCTGAGTACCACTGTGTGTGGGGAACCCTCTGAGTGAGGCTCTGTGCTAAAGGTTCTCTCTCCAGCCTGTGCTTGCAGGGCAGGTGCTGATGGTCCTGGATGCCTCTTTCTCTGTCCCAGGGCTGGGACTGGGAGAGCCGTAGTGGGGGACACTGCTACAGAAAGGTAATGTTTGTGTCCTACTTTCAGGCAAAGATTTCCTCTGTAAGTAGCTTTACATGGCTCTTTGAGTCCCTTCAGCAGGAGGAAAGCCAGTGTTGTGCCTTCCATCTAGGGCACAGCAGGAGAGTACTCTGAGAAGAACCGGTTGAACTCTTGACTTAGAGGTGTCAGGCTTCCTGTCCTTATCTCATTAGCAACTCGATGACTCATTCAGTTCTGAGGCCACATGACTAATTAATCCATCCATTGAAAGGGTTGTTGGTTTTTACCTTGCACCCAGCTGTCCTCTATACAGAGATTATCGGAAAATATTGTTGTAGAATTCTATACATTTTAATCTCATTTAGTAAATCTAAAGATTTTTGTTAATTGCTAAGTGTTCAGTGTTGTATCTTAGAAGGACCTCTGTGTTTATCTACTGTCTTTGCTGTGTTTACTTTTTCAGCTCAAGGGTCTTTAAGGTCTGGCTCTCTTTCCACTCACTTAGAAAATATTCCAATCCAAATAACTTTTTGATACAGTGTTTCTGATATTTTTCTATCTTTGGATTCTTAGCTAATGTGCTCTCCTAATGTCTATGCTAGCTGGCATAAAAGTCACCCAAGTAAACTTTTCAGGAAAGATGCAAGATAATTTGGACTCTACTGAAAATACTTCACTTTGCTTGGGAAAGCATGGTGGAGACCTTATAATGACTTGTGTTTACTTAGCCAAGCTACCCATGCTAAAATACCAGATTATGTTGTTGTAAGAGAAAATACCATTAAGTTTAGTTGAAGAAGATTCAAAAATATAGGATCTAATTTTAACTGATATACCATAAGAATTTTACATTGTGCATTGATTCAAGTCAGTGAAATGTATTTACATGTCTGTGTATGAATAGGAGGGGCCTGTGAGAAAGTTATTAGCTCAATTTTGAAAAAAAAAAAAATACACATTAAAGTGAGGAGACTTGGGTCAGTTTTTTCTCTATATGCAAATGCTCTGAGGGATAATTTTGATAACTTTTTTTTGCTATTTTTCATGCATATTGATACCCTGACATGTATTTTCTTGTTCAAAAACCCATGAAAGAACTGTTTAACTACAAGAACACCATGCCTTATCTTTCTGAAAATGAATAATAAAGTTATTGGTTATTAGTTGAGATAGAATGCATCAGTAAGTAACCTTTGCACATTTGCAAGAATTTCTTAATAGATGACATTTTTGCAAGGGGATTATTAAAGAAATACTGTAATTTACTACTCATCCCTATTTTGCTATTTCAATTTTTTGTTTAGTATTATGGACAGCACAAAACTTCAGTAATATGCCTTAGCTAATTATTATGGATTAATTTGATTTTTCAATGCAGATTATGAATTTAGAAAACTTGTTTTTTTCCTTTGAGTTGTAATGTACACCTCTACAAAACAGATGAAAATTCTGGGTTAGTGTTTTAGTTCCACTTTTTCCTGCAATAAGTTCCTGGGCCTATACTGTCTGTGCTGCACTACTCCAGTAATATGATATAGCTCTTGAATTTCTTCTGGTGAATGTAATTGCATGTGTCCAGTCCATCTCTAGCTGTGAATGAAACAGAAATTTTATTTCACTCTCTGGTTTAGGAAGGAGGGACATTCCCAAAGGAAAGCTATGACCAGGATGACTGGCAATTTCCAGCTGGTAGAAGGGTTGTTTGGATTTGTAGAGGTTTGGGAATAATACAGTCAAATCCTTATTCCTCTTTAGTTTGTGTGTCCCAGTACAACTTAATCCGTGCCGAAGTAGCTGGATCCTAAAATGTCTTTGGAGTATAAGGGTTTGTAAAGATCTGCAGTTTGGTGTTACAGATTTCAGTTAATGACACTATAAAATTTTTGTGGTTTTTTTTTTTTTTTGGTACAAGAGAGCTTCTCAGTTGTCCAGACCAGAAGGCCTTAGAAAAAGATGTACTTAATCATTCCCATTTGAAAGGAAATGCTTTTTCCATGTACAAAGTTGCAAGCCTGTTCCTGTGGGGAATTCCTACTAAGGGCTTGTCTCTCCTTAAAGAGATTTGCTGGTAGTGCACGACTGGCAAATTGCCTGGGGAGACAGAGCATACACCAGAAAGAGTTCTTTTTCTATTATAGCCTGAAGTCTCTCTCTCAAACAGAATAGTGCTGCACTGGTAGAGAAGACTGGTTTTTTTGGGTTTCTTTATGCCATGGAGAGCAGTGATTCCCCACTCTCTTTTTCCCTTACTCCCTGCTTGATGAAGACATGCCTGTGAAATATTTAAGTATAGATTGGTTGTAATAAAAGTAACCTTGTTTATTTAAAAACATAGAACAGTCATATTAGTTACTGTATCAGTTGAGTGGTCAGTGGGGAAAGTAGTTAGATTTGGTATTAAAATAGCTGTAATTGAAATACAAATTGAGCATTTATGGTGAATAGGGTAAGTTTGTACTTTATATGCAAACTGTTGGAGTAGAGTAAAAGTAGATCTTGAAATACTCTGAAAAAACCCATGAAAAATCCTGGTGATAAAACTAGTTTACTGACTTTATGTAAAGCATGTGGATTACTTGTTTACTCCAATATTGAGTATGTAAATCTAACAAAATACTAGTTATGGTTTTATTCCTTGACAATAGCTGCTACACTAAGGGAAATGCTGAAAGTTGTTTCTGAAAGTTTTACTCAAAAAATGAACACTATAGAATGGAGAAGCTTTCCCTGTTGCCATGTATCAATGCCACACCAAATGCAGATTGCCATAAATATTACTTGGATTTTTTCTCTAAACCCTGTTTTAAAACTCTAAGTTATGGGTGTTTACTTTCTTTTAAAAAGGTGTTCACATCAAATGTATATTAGGTTTTGAGAACTGTGTTTGTTTTTACCATGGTTTGTGTGTGAGTGCTGGGTCTTGAAATGCCACAGAGTTGGGATCCGTGATTTTTGAAAGTGCTGATCAAGTTTCACTTGCTTAATTTGAGCAGAACTGGAATAGTTCTTTCTTTTAGAAAGCTGGTCCCTGAGTACTTCAAAAGATACATGTAGCTGCTAAATCAACTGAAATGCAGTTTCTAATATGGTGAGCTTTAATGACAAATTGTTTTTGGTCATTGTTAATTGAATGTGTGATTTGGTTTACCGTTCATTTTGCAAGAACTCAGATTTGTTTATCCTTCTGTCATGCACCAAAACCTTTCTATTGCAGGGCCATCTGGAAGAATAGGGCCACAAAGAAAGGTTAAATGAATATATAGTGATAGTGGGAGAATATTAATTGGGACGGAAGTGATTTTTTTTTTTTTTTGGTCACTGTGTAATCATTTGTGATAACATTTTCATTTAATGATTTGAAAATTGAATATCACTGTATTTTCCCCCCACTGCCTGCTTCAGAAGAGATTGAGACTGAGTGTTGTTTCTGATTGTATAAAATTCACTTGGTAAAGCCAATTAGCCTCTTGCAATTGTTTGTGATTTTTTCATGGGTATTTTTATGAAGAAAAGGGCTTTTAGAGTTCTTTTTTTTTTTTTTTAAGGATGCCTTGATTGAACAATGTGGTATTTCTCAGAAATTCTCCTTGACTTCAGCATTTGAAACAAACTTTAAATAAAGATTTGAAATGTATGCTCATAATTCAACGATTTTCAATGAAGTCAGCACAGCTGACCATGACCAAAGTAATTTGACTTTTCAATGTTTTTAGGGATTGATTAAACTTTGAAATGATAGGCAGATTGATTTGCATGGATTTGTTTAGTTATGAATCAAGATCTTTTCTCCCCCCTTCCTTAATACTAAAAGTACATTTTTGGTTTAGATGCACGGCTAGAAGTTTGGGTAGTGTCTATGTCTGTTGCTGTTACGAGATTTTTTTTTCCACACTGATCATTATTCAAGGGGGTAGAGAGCTGTTACCAGTTTGCAGTCTTGTAGAATTCTGCCTTTGGGTGATGCTGTTATTAAGGATTTGAATCTTGCTATTTGTTAGTGTGGTAAATCACATAATACAAGTCATGGTCTGTGTTGGCTGGTGAAGGTGAAGGGATCACAGTAGACAACCTCCAGAGGCTCAGAATTTAGTCTTCAAATTTATTTTTGTTGCAAATTTTTCCAGTAATTAAGATACCTCAAATATTAGTTTGAGGGAAATAGTTCAGCCCAAAGATTCATTTATTCAGTTGTTTTAGTTGTCCTTTTCTCATGTGGTACAAACCAGGTGATATGTTGAATTTAATCACACCTGACAACTTATGTATGTTGTGCTGAACTACGGCAGCATTTCAGTAAAACGTTGTGGGAGATCCAGTGGCACAAAGGAGCCCACAGAGCTGCTTACATTTGTTCAGGACAAAGAAAATCTCTTTTACAGTGTAAGAATATGAGCATGAGAAGTGTTTGTTAATAAGGTTCATTAGTTTGATAATTATACTTTTCTGGGTTGCTGACGGTGGCTGCAGAGTGCAGCAGCCTCCAGCAAGACGGCATCTTCTGCAGCTCAGCTAATCAGACAAATGCACTCCTTCCAAGGAACTGAGTAGCAAATACCCCAAAGCTGTATTATGTTTATCAGACATTTTGTTAGTGCAGTTTTCACTCTGTTGGATTTATTATGATGCCATTGCTTACTTTTTTCATGTGTTCATCCAGAATCCTTTAAAACACGTACCAGTGATGTGTGGCATAAATGTTATTCATTATGAAATGATATTTAAGTGGTTATATGCTTATCTTCATCACAAGAATATTTAGTAGTTCTGAGTTCAAGTAATTTATCTCATAAGATATTTCTTGTTATAGCAAAAGAAAAAAGAAAGCAACCTACAAAATTATGTACCTCTTGTATGTTTATTAAAATAAGGTCTCAAAATCTCTTGGCATGACTGACTTCAGAAAAACTAAATGAATAAGTCATAAAAAATACCATGAGACTTGTAGGTACAGTTCAGTTAAACATTGGTCCTAAGTGATGCTTCCTAGTTTGAAAGCTAGAGATGAATAGCTCCAGGTACAAAATCTGTGACTGGCTCTGTTGGTCCTGTTAAGGTCCCTCAGCTGCTCTAATTCTCAAGGCACAGTGTAGACCAGAAAGCTTTTCTCCATTCTAGTACCAAGCTGAATGGTACTTAAAATGTTTAATGTTTTTTCTTAAGTATAATTGAACAATCTCATTTAAGTGAAAGTCAATAAAATATGCTTTTGGCAAAGGCCATATTGTTTGGCTAGCCAGTGCTGCAGTTGTGTGTTTGTGTGGTCACGGGGGTGTGGGTGCAAGCCCACCTTAAGCTGGGCACGTGTGCCATCTGCATTCCTAATGCCATAAGAAGACCTTACCCTGAACTCGGAAACTTGCTGGAGGCTTTGCAATCTTAACACCCACAGCTAATGCAGATTGAGCCCAGGTAGACTGAGCATGCACAGACCTGGCCTGTCAGCATGGGTTAGACTTGTGACTTTTATAAAAGACTTTGTCTCCTGTAGTAAAGACTATTGACTGCTTCCCACATCTGTTTTCTATAAGCACTGCAAGGCTGAGAGTGTCTATCAGTGTGGACAAAAAATGCATGCGCTGCTGATTTAGCTTCAGCTTCTGAGAGCATCTGATTTCAACCAAATAAAGCAGAAACAAACATTTCCAAGTTATTTTCACATGATTTTTGACAAAAGGGAGAGGAACTTTGTGTTCTCTCTTTCCCCCACATGCAGGCCACTTGTCATCCCAAAACTCAAAAAATGGCAGGCTGAAGGGATCAGGCTTTTTTAATTTTCATGCTTACAGAACTGGTTGTTTCCTTTAAAAGGAGAGCTGAACTGTGTGAGCTAAGAAAGTCAAATAGTTTGGTGCCATAAGGGAAAGGGTAAGAGAACATAGGTAAGACTTTAGCCAAGAACTTCAGGGATGAGCATTGAATATTTCAGTTTGCCCTGAACTTATTGGTATTCTTGGGCAGGATATTTATCTTTTTAGAATTTTAGTTTCCTGCCTATAAAATAGCTTTCTGCTTTAAAAGGTTGTCAAAAGGAAAAGTAAGTTTGAGGCTGTGAAGGATCCAGATATGGTAAATAGGGTTTGTATACACAGTGGAATGATATCTAGGGAGTTCTCTTAAAACAGTTACTTTGTCTTTATCTGGAAATGGTTTAGCTGATGTTCTGGTGAATGCTTTCTGGAGAATTTTGTTTTTAGAGGCTATATTTTAACTTTGAGTATGTAGAGTGTTTTGGCAGGAAATTTTGGCGAAGAAAAAGTGATTGGTAGTGGCAATATGGGAACAGAAGGAACAGCCACTGTTCCCATAGTGATACAGCAAAAGCAGTGACATTTAGGTAAACAGCAGTAGGACAGGAAATTTGGGGGAGTTAATGTTAGATGTCTCAGAAGATACAGTAAGCTTCCATACGGTGTTTCATGTGTATCTGGAAATGCTAATGTTAAGCCTCTATTTGTTATACTGGTGGCAAAAGCACCCTCAATATTTAGTTGGGAAGCTCAGTGATTCCTTGAGCAGGTGATCTGTCAATGAAACCAAGGCAGGTCACACCCCATTCAGCAGAAATTGCACATGGCAAAAGAAAGGGTGGTATTTTGAGTGTTCACAAATAATGGGAGCTGTCCAACTGGTGGGAATGGTACCACTGAAGGTGTTTTTGAATTGCAAGATTCTGTCTTCAGAAATGTTAGTTTGAATTCTGCATTTCATCACTTACCAATAAAAAGATAGAATCACAATCTTGGCTTAGGTTGGAAGGGGCCTTAAAGATGGTTTATTCCCAATGCCCCTTGCAGCAGATCAGGCTGCTTAGAGCCTCATCCAACCTGTCCTTAAACACTTCCAGGAATGGAGAATAAATATTAATGTTCTTTGATATATGAGTTTGTAAAATACTCCTAAACCCACGAAATACTTCACTATTGTATTTCACAATCATGAAGTACTGACAGGGTACTGAATTTGCTTTTACAGAAGTACAAAACTTCTAATGTTCTTAGTCAAAAATTTCACTTCTAGTAAAGAGCAAAGTTTACATGTAGGTAATTCAGTTTTTGGATGTGGGGTCTTTGGAGTTCAGAATTTATTTGTTTTTGTGATATGGTTATCTGTCATGTGAAGAGGATTTATTCTCTAGAAGAGATTATGAAATTTTTCAACCAGCTGTGTAAACAACATTTTTGCAGAATGTGGAAGAAAAAGTGTAAACCCACAGAAATCTTAAATCTTCAAACTATTAAAAAGCGAGTGAATGTGTTCATTTTATCCCACAAAACACAGAAGTATTTTTTATCAGACTCCTGTTTTCCATATGAAATTTTGAAGAGTTTGTGTTTGGGATATGTGGCCTGTCCTATTATTAGCCAGTAATCTCAGAGTAAGTCCCTGGCAAGTGTGAAGGACAAATTAAGGTGCCAGAGGTCCAGGTACTCAGGCTGTATTCCACGGAGTTGTTTATTCATTTCCTTAATCCATTTTTTTTTTTTCATTTTTTCTCAGGAAGAAATCTGGTAGTGGAGGCCCTAGGTTGATGTTTTCACATAATAATGTTCTTTTTAACCTTGATAAATAGTGGGAAGCTTATCTGTTCTTCTGAGAACTAGATCTTGAGTGGTATGAACTGAAAGGTAACCTCATCAGCTATCAAAGAACTTAAAGGATTTGGGTGTCTCTTCACAGTCATTGTGTGCACACTTAGAGTCTGTGTAATTACAGAGTAGAGTGCTGATGCCTGCTCCTTGCTGAACTATCAGAGAGGTCGCTAATAATAGAGATACTTTGGTTTCTTGGGTAAGGGCAGATATGTGGGTTCACATTTGTCTGAAGGAGGCATTTCCTCAGCTGACAGGCATCACTCAGAGCACCAGACACCCCAGCACAGGGTCAGAGCAGGGGACCCTGGAACATTGGCCTTTCCTGCACTGCGCAATTTGGAACTCCCTTGTAGGGCGTGAGGAGAGGAAAATCATAGGGTGTAACAGCATATCCTGTCCTTTCTCCTCTAAAACTTTGGAGGAGTAACCGTGAGTAATAAAGTCTGTGAGTTTCAAGTCCATGGTTTACTGTTTGCAGAGACAGTTCAGGATGTTTCCTATCAAACTCTGGCTGTGTATTTTAGAGAAGAGTTGCAAAACTGCAAATGCTACCTTGTTTTTACTTGCTGTGACTTCAGTCATTAACAGTGCATATTAAAGTCCTACTGGTATGAAGGAAAATCCTTAAAATTGAATCCTTGGATTTGAATGTTACTCTACAAATTTAGGTTTGTGATGCAAGATCTATTTCTCTGAAAATTAAAAAGGGGTAATTGGAGGCCTTTATCTTGACTTAGAAAGGGAACTTAGAAGTGCTTGTCATTATCATTCTCTGTAGAAGACAAAACTGCATTTTTTATCCTAAAATTGGGTGTCCTTACGCAAAGACCGATTTATATTTATTTCTCTTCATGTATTGACTTGATTAGAAATGACTAGGTGGTGCTCTGAGACAACCCCAGTTGCAGGGTGAATCATCTTAATGCCACTTTTCCTTGGCTGTTCATATTTTAAGTGAATGCATTTTACTTGCAGATAAGAGGTGATAACCACAAACGCTAAAAATATAATGACTTAGTTAATGAGTGATAAACTACTGTGGTCTTATGATCACGTAAAAATACTTGACTCCCATGGAGCAGAAAAGTTATCAGCTTTCAGATTGTAATTAATTAAATGTTAGAATTGTTATAACTCTGAGTA
Source organism: Phylloscopus whistleri (assembly GCA_017589585.1). Lineage (NCBI taxonomy): Eukaryota > Metazoa > Chordata > Aves > Passeriformes > Phylloscopidae > Phylloscopus > Phylloscopus whistleri. The sequence continues at coordinate 5,625,465 of JADMLD010001393.1, read as the reverse complement.
GGATGTAGAGTCTCAAGGGATTGTAGATTTTTTTTAAGCTGAGCCTGGAGTGTAGATATCATACATAGAACCTGCCTTTCTAAGTACCTTGCTTTGTAATTTAACTACTGTACCTGTTTTCAAATGAGAAGCAGCTTATCTAACTTAATATGTTGCCATATGTAGTATTAGCTCCATTATGGATACTTTTTCTTGTGTCTTGTGAACTCTTTCCTAAGGCTAAAGGCTGAAGATGAAAGGCTGTGGTTCCCAGAAATTGATTGATTGAAGAATTCACTCATCTTTGAAAGCCTATAAATAAGTACATGTTACAGCAAATTTGTCAAAAAATCAGAGGCAACTATCAGAGTGGATTAATTTTTTTATAAATGTCATGACTTCATCATGGAATTTACTCTGTCAGTGGCTGTTAGGTTGCTAAACATTTATGAGAATTGATTCCCTCATTTGTAAGTTAGCCATGTGTTGCGTGTATCTTCACTCTACCAAAATAGTTGGATTCTGGCACATTTTATTCTAAAGCTTTTCCCAATGCAGTTTTTCTTCCCATACCAGAAGATTTTTATAAGCAGTGATATTTTGATGACGAAAATAATAACACTTTGAAAGACATTAAAATTGGTGAATGGTTTCCCATAACTTCAGTAATAGTTGGATGCTGCTCTGTTTTCCACTGACACAGGCAATGATTACTTGATAATTGCAAGCATGCTCTGTGTGAGTTAAGAAAAATAGCACGTATTTTAGCTTAGAGTTGCTAGCTGTGGTTTTATATAAGCTGTAACAAGCAGTAAAATGTGTGCTGTGTGGTTTGCAGTGACCTTTGTTGTTGGATAAATTGCAGGAAAAAGTAAAAATCAACGACATGCTTAGAAATTCTTTGTTTGGAGGGCTAAATCTGGCCTGCATTCTGCTGTCCTAGTTGTGCATAATGATTTGAGACCTTTTCAGCTTGGGCAGACACAGACCTTCAAAGGGGACAAGCAAAACACTCAGGTTTTTTTTCTATTTTACAATACTCTCTCTGTGTATGTATGCCTAAAATGGAGCAATGTGTTCATTCGGGGCTGTAGATTTCTAGTCGGCATATATGGGTTTTATGTAAATTTGAAAAGCATTCACACCTCTGAAAATATCTAGAAGGTTATTTTTATCAATAGCTTAAGCGCTGTAATTATTTGGAAGCTAAATGTCAAGAATTATCTGTGTCCCAAAATTAACTTGGGCGTGCTAAAGCAACTCTTGTATCAAGATTTTCTTTAGTGTAGGAACAGCAAATGGTGGCAGCTGTACTGATCCTGCAAGATTAAGCCCTCAGTCCTGGCTCTAACACTGGCCAGTAGAGGATGTCTAGGGAGCAAAATAAATGCCCAGTACTGGGTCCAGTAATCCTCAGTTCAAGAAGTTTGAGCCAGAGGTAGGGCCTTTGTGTTCAGTGGTTTTAGATGAGACAGTTCACACGTAATAATTCACACCATACTTTATTTAAATGTTTTGAGAGAACATAATCTGGTCATTGTGCTTAATTGTTATCATTTTGATTCTAAAGATGCTTCAGCAGAGACAAATATTCTAACATCTTGCCTATTAAAAAAACCTTCTGATGTGGAGCAGTCTCCAGCTCACCTGGAATTTTTTTGTTACTCTTTCCATTTCTCCTTTAACAAGCTATTTTATCCTTTTGTATCACTGTAGTAGATACTTTCCTTTTCTGTCAGGAAGTAAAACTTAAGAATGCAGTGATTGCTGTGAAGGTATTGTTCAGAAATAATGTTTTCAATCAGAACACATCATGACACGATGACTTTTTGATTCCTTGGAAAGATGATCTGAGGTGCTGTCATGTACACTGTGTCACACTGGAGTATTACATCAGATTGAGTCTGACCCAGTATCTACTAAGCAGTGATCTGGGTTACCAGAATGTTGTTGGGCTTTTTTCCTGCCTGTGAAGCATTTCTAGTCCCATTTAGTGTGTACTGGATACATACTATTTATTCAGGAATAGATACTATTTTTGATGGAATATTTTCTGTTAGCAGATGCCTTTTAAAAACTGTATTCAATAGTGATTTGTCTGTGTCTTGTAATGCTTATTGTGGCAAATAAACTTTGAAGTTCAAAGTAGTCAAAGTTTTCTTTGTCAGATGTTAAACAGAAGCCAACAACAAATTTGATCCCTAAACGAATCTCATTTTCCCTCCTCAGCTATGCCTCCAATTTAAGAGTTACTCTTTGGATACTACAACTAGCCCCCAACATTTCATATTCTGTGCTGCTGAGATTCTGAATTGTAGTGGTATTTCTTGTATAATGGAGGGGTTGGTAAGAAAAGTGCATTTTGAGAAAGTATAGCAGCTGTGATAATAGTATATCTGCTTTTGTATCACAAGTAAACAAAATATGCATGTGGAACTTACAGCATCATTTAAGGCTGTATCAGCTGTGCCTTTCAGATGTTACACTGCTGCAAGTTTCTCATTTTGCTTCAAACATTTCATTGTAGCACTTCTGAGTCATTTCTTTGGTAGAAGTTAAAGCCAGCAGGTCTCGGACAGATTCTAGTAATGACTTCAGGTAAATCAGCTTATCTCCAGATATTTAAATATAATTTCTGTATTTTATTGGCAATGATAACACATTGAATGTTGCCTACACATAATGCTGTCTCAGAACACTGTTGCTAAGTATACTGTTGCATCCAGTATTTCTCATTAAAGTGTATCACAGTATTATAAATATCTTTTTAGTTTATGTGTTGGTAAATAGAAACATATTCTGTATCATGCCACCATAAACTTATTCGCATTCTCTGGTGTTTTTTTGTGAAGAATGCAGCCAGTAGTGATGAAGTAAACCATAGAATATCCACTTTTCTCAAATCAGAATGTGTGGTGGACACAACAACTATCTCTTGTGTTATTTTCTTGTCCCAAGATTTTAGTCTAATTTTGTATCTTAATTGACTGATGTATCGTTTCCTTGAAAACAATTTTCTGTTACCAGATTGCTGAATTAACATGTATATACAAAAAATCAATAGCATTCTTAGTATTATTGTTAGTGCTGGTTCCAGCTGAAGTAGGAAGAAAACACAGTTGGACTGAAATTGGTCAACCATAGGCAGCAGCAACATAATCAACTGTTACACTGTCTTCATTACCTGATGAATGGTGAATTAGTCAATCAAGTAAGCATGGAAGTACCTAGGAGAAAATAAGACATTGTGCTTAAACAGCAGAAAACAAGTTCAGTTAAAATTTCAGAGTGCCAAAATGTATTTGTGTGTTTCGTTTGGAAAGCTCTTCTTGCTCTTCATTTCCTAAAAATAAAAATCTTTGTAGAAGTCTTGAAGGTAGGAAAGGGACAGTATTTCAACCCTGGTTCATGAAGCTTTTTTTCCCCAGTCCTGTAAGAGATGATGATGACAACAATAGCATCATGGTTTTGTTTTCTAGTGGGGATTGACTAAAGTCTCTTTATGAGGTGTTCATTGGTGGAATCTTTATAATTATTCATCAGAAGAGGTTTGGGATCATGTTTTCTTCATTATTATGATGCTACATTTGCTAGTAGGAGCACTTCAGTAAGGAGGAATGGAAATTCCTCTGGGGAGCAACTTCCATTATCAGGGCCTTCTTTTGGCCTTTGGGCCAAATGTTTTCTGTCTGCAGTGTTGCATTGGTTTTAATGAATATCCAGCCAAGAGATATCGATGAGAAGAGGCATCGTTCTCTAACTGAATACAGACGACTCCACTCAAACTCTTCTCCTGGCTTGTCCATCAGTTATGTTAGCCTTCAGGTCTCTTAGATGCTAAGAAGGAGGTAGAATGCATATTTATTTCTTCTGAGATTTCTCTGTTCTGCAGAACCTTTCAGTTAACTGATTGAGAAAGGCAGCTGCAATAAAGCAAGGAAACTGGATAACAAGCAAGGAATACAGTCATCTGAGAGCATGCCTCTGTAAAATTGTTACCTTCAAAGTCTTCCAAACTCTAGGAGCTAAAACTGTGCATTCTTTCCCTTTCCTTAACTGTTTAATATAACTCAAATTTTAAGTGGGAGATTATTCTACTCTCTTGAAAAAGAGCTCTCTTTAGCTGCTGCTGCTGAAGTATGTAGTAATCAGTACAGTAAAGATGAAACTATGTTACAGGAATTTCTTTTTCCATTAGATGCTTTTGGATCACTGATAAGAACTTCTAGGAGTTCCCAAAGGAGACTCTGTCTCCAAGTGGTGCGGATTCCTAAGTGAGGAGCTGTCTCATGAGCAGCTATGTTGCTTGTCCAAGGTTAGCAGGCTCAGTGAGGAGTATCTGTAACAGATTCTATCAGCTGAGCTTTGTGGCTTTTTCTGTAAATTTACTTGTTTCTAAATGCAGATCTCTTGGGAGGCTGGACAGGAGTCAGGGAACTCCCTGGGTGTGTTTGCTGCGCCCACGCTGTGAGGGTGCAGGACTTTGGCAAAATATTGGCATGATGCAGTTTGAAAGGAAGTTTCTGTGCAGGATGCCTGTACATTTCAGTTCTCCCTTGGGGGTCTCTCTGGAAAAGCCCCCAAAATGAGCTTCCCATGGGACAGGTTGGGAGCAGCTGGTCATGATTTTCCTGTTCTATACAGGTCACAGGCTGATAGTGTGGTGTTCTCCTTCAGCACCATCTCGTCCTCCTGTTGTGGGGATAAGAAGATTGGGCTCAGCTCTTAAACGAGGTCCAAGGGAACTCTAGACATTTGCTGCATTTGTGCTGGCAGTGATAATGGTGCTTGCTGAGATAAACATTTTGCAAAACAGCCATCTTTTAATAATATCAATCAATGTCAATCAATCAGTTGATATCAATATCAATTAATCGTCTCAATAACCTTTACAGCAGGATGGACTGTTAGTGATGGGATCTCATTTTCATAAGAAATGGTGAAACTATGGCAGGCAAGTTGGAACTATATGGTCTTAAAGGCCCCTTCCAACACAAACCATTCTGTGATTCTGTGGAGGTGCAAGAAAATGAGGAAATACATTCTGGAAGTCATCCACCGTTTTTCAATTGTATAAATTAGTGTGTTTGATAGCACTTTTATATTTCTATTCAGTGTTTTTATGTTTTCTGTCAGCCTCCAAAATGCAGGTTAGTGCAACTTTTGAAGTTGATACTGTAATTTTTGTGTAGTACAACTTGTTCTCTTTTTTTGAAGTAGAAAGTTATTCCGTGCTGAAGGCTGATGTCTGTAATAGTTTGTGTACTTCTGAGAAGAGCCTTTTTATATAGCTTATCAGTCAGCTGTACCTCTCTTTTTTATCTTCAGATGGAGACAACAGCTGTGAGAGGCATGCTCTGGGTTGCTTTCATTGCTGATAAATGCTTCAAAAATCATTAAAGAGAGGGCTCTTTCATGCTGAGGAAAAGTCCTGCTTTGTTGCCTGTCCTCCCATAAAAGTGTAGAAGATCTAGTGAGTCTCATTAGCATTAGTTATCTGTTGCAAGTCTGCTGACTACCTCTGGAAGAATAAAGCAGCAATTTTTAGTGTTATTCTCAGCTACCATAACGTCACTTTATCCCTCATTTTGCACAGTGAGCCTGGACTCAAACTCTGTGCATGAATCCAGTTTTGTCTGGGGTGTAGAGGGGGAAGGAAATAGCCAAGTCCTTAGTGGATGCTTTGTGTGGAATTAGTATTAAGGTCATAAGCACTAAACCCCATGGTGAATATAGAATTCATTTTTCTGAAACTGTAGTCTCAAAGCTTTTTTCTTTGGACCTGAACACTTTCAAAATTTTAGTTTGGGTCAGAACTTTGGCCCATGCGAAGAATTTCTGGATAGCTTGTAAAGAAATGTCAGGTTTCTATAGCCAGATGTCTGTTTTGTGGTGTCAAAAATCCATTAAAGGCCAGGATATACAAAGTCAATATGCTTATATGTGATCTGTGATTCTTTCTTTGGGTCTTTTTCTAAAATTAGATTCTTAATACCACCTTTAATCAACACTAGTGTCACAGAGCTTGCTTGCTACTTCAGATACTTTATGGAACATTCTTAGGCAAAAATGTGTTGTGATATAGTAATTTATTTTTCATATTTTAAACAATGACTACATACAGCAAATTAGGGCAATAATATGTTGAATTCAACACAAGATTTAGTAATTTGCAAAGAGAAGCTTACAGCTAGAAGTTCATAAAGCAAGTGCTTTTATGTTGTAATCTATTCTAAAATTGTATGAGGATTAAAAATGTGACCAGTAAATGCATATTTGAAATATTCATTTCTATGGTATAGTCTTACTAGTGGTATAGTCTTCAATTTGCAAGCTGATTTCAGTTATCCAGGTGTGATAAGGATGTGGTTCATCACCTTTCAATAACTGAAGTGTCAATGACATGCAAGTTTTCACTGGGTTTCAATACCTGAACCTGCAGCTGGGGTAAGGAGGGATAGAAAGATAGTGAAATATGGATAGTTGATTAGCAGTGGAGACAGTGCACAGGAATGGTGACTCATTTTATCTGTCTTTTATTAAGAATGTTGCCAGACTCAAGGTGTAAGTGCTTTCTGATTATAGTGGTGAATTTGCTATTGGACTTCTAGGATTTCAGGCTTATGTGATTTTAGATTTCAGGTGTTGAGCTGTGCCACATAAGGTGGATTTGTGTGCAGGTGAATTAGGGGTCCCAGTTTTTGTTTTACTCACTGGCATTTCTTAACTATTGTTTGAGATTTGATTTCTTCCTCATTGGTGATATTTATATAAATTATGGTACTGCTCTCCTAGAATTTGGAACTAGTAATGATTGTTTGGCTGAAAAAGCAGTTCACTTGCTAATGCAACAAAGATGTAAGAATGGGAGCCCTTTTGGGTCTTTGGAGACTGTCACTTCGGGCAAAGTGGAGGTTGGGACTAAGAAGGACCAGCAGGAGAACTCTACTGCCTGTACAGCCCGGGGATCTTATGTACAGAGTCTCAAGGACATTAAAACAATTAAAAATTGTCCACATTGGCTTTCCTTGCAGAACAGAAGACAGAGCCTATGAACGGGTGATAAGGAATTTAGGGGTGATGGAGGTGAGGCTGACACAGCTATTTGTGAATGCGTTCAGAGCAAACTGAATGTATTGCTTCCAACCTAACATTATTACTGAAGGTAAATTTGTGCCTGGATACTTGGTGAGAATTGTGTTTAATATTCTTGGGTTTGAAAGTCAAGTATTTAATAAACTTGGATATTTTTTTTGTTCCTGGGCAGTGTCCCAGTTCATGACGCTGTTGAAATGAAAATGTTTTTAATGAGTAGTGTTGAAAGGCACAGCAGAGATCTCAATATTGATGGTATTTAAGTATTAATCAGGAACATGGCATGTAGTGGGAAGTAACTATGTTCTTATATAAACTTTGTTGCTTTGGTCTGACAAGAGGTTGTTTCTTTTGAAGTTAAGACCTGGATTGATTCCATTTATAATCATATAAACTAGGAATTTCTTCATGAGATATCTATATACAAAAATATTTTCCTCTTGTCTGAACTAAGTCTTTGTTGGTGCTGGCTTTATTAACCATTGTAATTCAATTTAAAAGGCCGCACGGAATTGGGTTATTTTGTAGAAATATCACATTAGTCCTATTAAACATTTATGGTGACAGTGAAGTGACTCTTCTGACTTCACTGGTTGATGTGAAGTTACTTTAATAGCAAAGAAGAGGGGTCACCCTTCAGGAGAGTAAATGGATATTATACCAATAAAGCTTCCATACATGGATGATTCAGGAATGCAATCTGAAGAGATTCATAGCTGAGAAACCAGGGATGTGGAAGGATTTTGATTAGCAGTGAGGACTACTTATCCAGTTCCTGGCTTCCAGTTTTGATTTCGACTAACTAAATGACCATATATTGACTCAGTTGTTTTCCTGGGGCTAAGGAGGAAAACACAGAAAGAAAAAAGCTATTAAATTTTGGAAAACTGTAAGCATTTCCAAAACATTCAGAATTGTCGAAAAGGTTAAGACTTATTTGCATCATGAATATTATAAATACAAGTGTTACATAAACCATTTATGATTGCATATTCAGAAGACCTCTTATGGAAGGCCTTACTTTTGTTTCTTAAATCCAAACACTTCTAAAATTTAACATGACCTTTAGCTGGAAAAGTAAAACACATCAGCAAAGGTGGGATAAATGTCTTTTGTACAAACTCATGGAGAGGTTTTAGAAACCTGTAAAGACTGAATTCAGTTTTGAAGTCACATTTAATTATACATATGAAATGTTATATATCATTTTAAAAATATATTGAAATGTATTAAAAACCAGATGCATCATTAGCCCTTGTCTCCTCTTCCCTGCTGGAGGGAACTTGTTCTCATATCTGCCAGGCAAACTGTCACTGTGGTTCTTCCCTATCCTCGTATTTCAAAGTGACTTTAACTGAAATAGTTTTAATAATAAGCCTCACTTTTTTTTCTAAACTAAGGAGTGATGAACAGCTAAGAATAGACTGAACGAGGGTCTCCTTTCTACTCTACCGCTGGATCCAGATGTTTGCCCACAGTTTTGTTTCCACATTTGACACACAATATTAACAACTGTTCCCCTCTGTGAGGGATTTTGCAACCAGGATCTCCCTCCTTTTCTTGGAGTCACAGGAGGGGAGTGAGGCTGAGAGCTTTATCATCACATAGCAGCAGCGGGGATTGGACCATAGCAGGCAAAAGTACTTTGAGATTTCCCATGATGGATTGCAATCCATAATTTTCCAATAAATTTACATTGGCATTTGAATGCTGATCGTTCAACTGTGGAGTGATGCAGTTTCAGAATGAGTGAAGAAAAAGAACTAAAAATCTGGGAATGGGAACACAGGTTTTCTTGTTTGTTTTTGTTTTGCCCTCTGTGGACTGTTTGTTTTGTGGATAAATGGTACTTACATTAGCACATGGGCAAAATGTTAATTGTACTAGTTCAGGTAATTCAGAATTAATGTCTCTTTTTAAGCTTCAGTGCATTTGCAGAGTAGAAGCCTTAATACATACATGAGCATGCAACATTTGGTAACGAGACATTATTATAAATTTGTTAAGTGCACAGATGGTACCTTTAATGCCATACAAGGCATGAAGAGATATGTTGCCAAGTTCTTATTTTAGTTATACTGATTGTGACTATAATTCTGCAATTCTAGAATTATATCTGAATTTAGTCCTGGCTTTGGAAGGAAAAAACCAAACACAGCAGCTGAAAAATAGTGTCTTTTTTCCTCCCCCCCCCCCAAGACCCAATGCACACAGATGATTTAATTATTGAATTTAACTTATCCTATAGTGAAAAATTCTTGATGCATACATGCAATGGAGTGAGTTAAGTCTATTATTTGGGGTTTATTTTTATTTTATTTTATTTCCGCGTTATTAAATATATGAGGTTTTTGGTTAGGAGCAGCCTCTGTATCTTGGTATTTTAAAAGGTAAGCTGACAAATGCCTATAACAATCTGCATACTTCCATGTGACAAGTGTGGATGTCATTTAAAGCATGTTGTGTCAAGCTGCTGTTACCTCAAAGAGCAGAGTGCTCTGCCAGTAATAGAGCATCTGCTCTCTGTTGACATTGTCAGAGGTCGAGGTCAGTAATGGTATTATGAACTCCTGTATACTTAGCAAAGAGCAGGGGAAAGCTTTTCTGTCTCTAACGTGTTTTGTGAGCTATGTTTGCCACCACTATCACTGATGTGTCTGATTATAAAAAACTGCTGTTGGTAGTTTCCTTAGGTGGATTTGCACATTGCTTTTACTACGCTCTGAGATCTGAGAGCTGCTTGTATTCTGGCCTGATCATAAAATATAAAAGGTGTTGTCAGGCACACTTCTGGTGAGTTGGATGTCTTTGATCATCAGGGTAACTTTCTCATCTTTGCAGTGTATCTTTTGAAGCTTGGGCCTTAGGAATCTGTGCTCACTAAGATTATATCACAAAGGTGACAGCATTGGGTATTGCAGAGGAGCAGTTGGGAGGGCTTAGATGGTATCAGAGAGCTACTGAGGGCAACAGGGAGCTGAAGTATAATTTGGGCAGTCTGAGCACAGCCTCATGTGCAGCAGAAAGGGGATGTGATCAACAGTTGCTGTTCTTGTATTGTTTTAGTGACATTTTGCTGATCCAGCAAAGCCATGGCCAAAGCAAATCACAGAGCAAAAATATGCTTTGCTGGTCTTGTTTTGCTGATGCTTCTGGAGGAAAGGAAAGCTAAAAGATGTTTCTGTACCAGTGAAAGCATTGCTAGTAATACTGTACCAGAAATTAATGTGTTTTGTATCTTCTATGAAAAGCATGAGAAACCAAATTGTCCTTCCTAATGAGAAATTGTCATTAGTCTCTGCTTTGTTCTAACAAATTCTAAGTGATTTAATAGTAAACCAGAAGAGCTTTTTCATTGTCATGGTGTATTTAATTAAGCAGATTTAAGAAGAAATAGGACACGAGTTTTGCGTTTAATTAAAATGTTAATTTGTAATTACAGGAGGCACATATGACCTTAAGTTGTTGTGAAATAATCTGTTTCTTGTCAGATCTTGCTTCTAAATGGTGTAGTAGCAGTGACATTTCTCGTTAGAGTGGTTTTGGTAATCAAAAGCAGCTCCAGTTTGGTACTCTCTGATCAGTAATGCATCTTAAGCACAGTTTCTTTTTAAACTTCCTGTGAGTGCTCTTCATTAGGTAGCAAGGCACAGCCTCTCTGAAACGCTACCAAAATTTAATTTGTGGTCCTGTAAGCTGAGCTGGCCACAGCAACCTCTTCCTTGTCCCCATGGAGAGCTGTAGGTTTTGCAGGTGTGCTGCAGCAGTGCCTGAAGAATGGAGGTGTGTGCCCACACAACACGGGGCACTCTTAGACGTGTGAGCAAGGTGTGCAGAGTTGGAATGTGTTGCCAGGGATCTTTTAAATACGTCGTATAATTGGATCTTATTGATTACTCTTCACGTCCCTCTGTGCTGGGTAAATATTTTGTTATATTTGAAACGTGGATACTGAGGTACTGGGGACGTCAGGCTTTGGGCACTTCCCTGTGTGTTTATGATACTGACACTTTTGCTGACTTGCAAGGCAGGGGCAGTTCCCCCCTGGGACTGCAGAGCTCAGGCTTACATGGTGTTGCATGTGTGAGCCAGGGGCTGTTTGATGGCTTCTTTTCATTCCAGGATCTGCCTGGGGATAATTTTTACAAATTTACTTGTACTTTTAGACCTTGCTCTTTCTTCAGTGGTTTGCAAGCTGTGTAAATAAAACACACCACATATACACTGTATTTTCACATAAGTTATGTTCCTTGCCCTCTATTACCCTCAAATTGATTTGTCCCACTCCAAACCAGGCATGGCTACCTGCTGTTAGAAACAGTTGGAGCTAAACCGAGTGAAAGGAAAGCATCAGGTGATAGAGACAAGCTTTGGTCCAGACCCAGCACACTGGGTACAGAGCCTGTGCCCTGTCATTGGCAATACTGCTTTTAAAGGGCTATAATTGTCTTTGTGACGTGACAGAGAAGTCAAAGTAATCCTGAAAAGTTGGTATGTCAGAATGGATTGCAATCGTAAGAGTAATTTAAAATTTTTTGGTGGTTGCGAACCTGTACAGCTTCTAAAATGTTCCTCCAAAGAGGTGGTTGTGAGGAACTGTGTACATTACTTTGGCAGCAGATGCTGTCCCAAAACTCTCATTTATCAGAAACCATTTGGGACTAGTGAGGGATGTGCATGCTCTAAGGAGCACATGCTTACAAACACTTGCAGCAGTTATTGGGTTTACAAATGTACAACGTTGTACCATTGTTACATAAGTTCTTTTTCTACTGAGAGTTGTACATTGAAAATGCAGTGCCTGTATGTGAACTGCAAAGAAAAGTTTAGAAGCAATCCAGTGAGGTTGTACCTGTTCCACCAGCTGTACTGTGGGACTTGGCAGGTGATAAAACTGGATGTGTTTTTGGGCCAGTGCCTCTGGGGACAGTTAACTGCATGGAGGAAAAGAGGGACAGTGCTTTATACTGACACACTGACTCTCTGATAATACAGGAATGTCTACATGGGGAGGTTGATTAGAGAATGACTCTCATCAAGTGGAGCTTGCAGAAGATAATCTTATTTCTTCCTCTTTATCTTTGTCCTGTTTCCTCACGTATTTGCAGGCCCTAGCTTCATGGCCTAATGCATGCTGTTAGGGCTCTCTGAGGAAATATTTTCTACCACAGCAGTGCAAATACAATGACTAAAACTTCCTAGTTAACTATTTAAATATTAACTGGGAACAAACTTCTAATACAGTGAAACCTGACATGTTCAGCCTACCTGTTCTCACTTTCAGTATAGGTTTTAGAGTACCCAGGAGATTCTTGCATAGTTGATGGCTAACACGTGGTGCAGGTATCTGTCCTGATAGTTTTAAGGCAAGAACCTTGATTTTCTTCAGAGAAATCCGGAGATTAATAGAACAGTGGAGTCTTAGATTGTCTCAGGTTCCTTACTTGAATATAGAGTTAATTTCAAAGCACCAATGTTATTCTTAAATAACTCTATTGCTTCCCAAGTGTTGCTGCAATAGTTTTCTAAATTAAAATTTGCAAACAATCATAGTTTTTTAATGTGATAATCAGATTGTTCACCTTCAAAGAAACTAAAATGCACATAAAATGACAGAAAACAGCAACTTTGGTGTTTGCTGCTCAAACAGGATTAATTTTCAGTTCTCTAACAAAAGTCAGAGTACAAGAAATCAAGATGAGAAATAAAACAGGGTTCTCATGTGCAGTTGTGTTTCATTTATCAGGTTCTGTTTACTTATTTCTTAATGTGGTCAGAGGCTTGGATATACACATGGAGCAGAAGAACTATAAAATGAATGTTGTCCTCTCATCTGTTGTCTGCCCTTATGATTATTTGCAGGATCAAATAATGTGGTTTTGTCCTTATGAAATGTGTTGTACACACAAAGTGTAAGGGCTACACCACATGAAAATTGTCATAGAAGAAGTGAGATTACAGGACTTCTTTCTTCAAGAAAGTAGGTTATTTAGCCTTGTTCTTTATCCAGCTATTCCTTGGCTAGGAGTGGTTCTTGTCTGAACTCAGCCTTGTTTCAGTGTCACAGAGAGTAAAAGAAGAGCATAGGCTTGGGAAGAGGCTGCTAAGCCCATTCTCAAAAGTGGTGTCTTTTCTCTAGCAAGAATACTGGCAAAATTGGTTGTTTAGATGGACATCTAAAAAGTCCATCTTACTGCACCAGATTAATCAAGAGCACAAAAATGTGGAAACTCTGAAACTTTGCAGGAAGAAAGAAGAAATCTGTGTGTGTGTGTGTGGTGTGCATGACTGCAGACTGAAGTAGTCTGAGTACTGAAAAAACTAAAACTTGAAAAATTTCAGTTTGAATAAAAATATAATACCTAGTGTATATAAACATAGTTCCCTAATTTGTCTTCTATGACCTTACAAGGGCTATAATTCCCATCCACAGAAGATTTCCATGCTATTGCAATAATAGAGGGTGAAAATACTGAAATGTTTTAAGACTGGTGGAAAGTTTGTCAGTGCACTCATTGAACCTGCTTTATATTGCTGAAGAATTGAGATACCACATTTTTTTAGTATAACCAAATATTTAATATTTTTCAAGAATGCCATAAATTAGCAGCATTATCCTTTAGGTTTCTTTAAATGCCTGTTTATATTTTTAATGAAAAAGAAACCAAGTAATTGTTTTGTTCAGCTGGAATAAAGGTACAGATCAAGAAACATGGGTTGTAATACTGTGCTTATTGCCAAATAAATATGCTAGGCCTGTTTATGCCAGTAGTTCTAGTTCAATTTTAAGTGTATTCCAACATGACTTGAAAACTATTGGATACTTATATTTAGGAGTCTGCTATTGGAATTTCTGTATCAGAAGAAGGAATGAATCATTTTGAATAACTTGTGTTCAAGTAGTGTGATCTATACCTTTTTTTGCTGACTGTGGACAAAGATATTAAAGTGGTTATGGTTTATGCATTCTCATAGGCTGTATCTTCTCAGGAGCTGGGAAGTGGTGGCTTTGAGTACTTGGTACAGACTCCAACTATAAAGTTCTGTACAATTACAGAAATCATATTATAAGTAAAGTTGTTTAGAGTGGAAAGAGCATCATAGCAGCCTGGCATGGTGTCTTGGTTTGACAAGACAGGTGTCTGCCAGGGAAACTGGGGTTTCCCTTAGAATAGAGAATGCAAACCCCCCACCCCTGCCAAATTATAAATTTTCAATTAAGGGCTCTCAGGCAAAGATTTGGGAATAGGAATAACAGTTCTTTACTAGGAATATCAATAATACAAATGTGGTAGGAAACAAAACTACCCCACCAAACTAGCAAACAAACAACAACAATTTGGGAAAGCCCTGACAGAATCAGAGCTGCCACCTGGCACCCTGTTAGTCAGGGTGTTGGAAGCAGTCTAGAAGTGAGTCTTGGGATGACAGACGTGGCTCTGTTGGAGCAGGGACGATCCTGTAGCCAAGAAGGGTCTAGGAGTGATGAGGAAGGGTCTAGGAGTGATGAGGAGGGGTCCAGGGGTGAGGTGATGGTGAGATGGGGTCCGGCGATGATGAGATGGGGTCTGGCGAAGATGAGATGGGGTGCCGTCTTCCTCCCAGGAATCGGGGTGAAGCAAGTGAAGTCTGTCCCCGGCCGGCTCAGTTTTCCCGGCAGCAATTGTAGACTCCCCCCACTGGGTGGGGCATCCCACAGTAGGACCATGCATGCAGATGGGGCTCTGGGGGGAGCGGGTATAGTCTGGGGGTATAGTCTGTTGATGGCCCATTACCCAAAAGGCACCCGCCCCTCTCCCCCGTCCCCCTCCTTCCAAAGTTACAAGAAATAAAGAACAATTCCCCAACTGCTTTCAGCAGATGAAAATAGAATACACATTTTTGATTCCATAACCCAGGACACATGGTGATTCACTGCTAGAGCACTTTTTTCCTGGAATTTAAATTTTTTTTCTTTAACCTTTTCATCAGGTTATCTTTTTAAGGAAGTGAATTGCACCTTATGTAAGATCACAAACCCCTGCAAAAAGGGAGTTCCCTTCTGTGAGACACTAAACTTGTATATGAAAGTGTTACAACTTTTTATTTTCCCAAATCTTCTGACAATATTTTCTTACATAAGCTATGAATTATAAAAACCCAAATGACTCATGATTTCAACTTGAAAAGCGAGTGATCCCTTTCCATTTTCTGTTTGGCCAGATCTATCAGCTCAGTTAATGCTGTGTCTGATATAGAGGTCCAAAGAAGGAATTAGGAAAAACTTAAGAGAAAAAAGAAACCTGTGACTGAGGAAAAAAAGAGTAGAAAGGAAATGATTTCTACACAGCATATAAGCATTTCTTAGGGAAGTGTGAGCAGTTCAAAGACAGCAGCAGTTTAGGTTGCTCTCAATGAAATGTACTCTTTTAACTGGGTTGTTTGTTTGTTGTGTTGCCGTTGTTGTTTGGGTTTTTGTTTCTTTATGGTTTTGCAGGCCAGTCACCAGAAATGCAATTGCATAATCCTGGTTTAGTCACGGACTACTGTAAAACTGAAAGAATATTTTGCATGTGAATCCAGACTGATCTGGCTCATTGGCAAAGACCTGATTTTCCAGGAAGACTTTCAGGTTTTGGTCAATGGAAATATGTAGTAGCACAGGTCACAAAAATGTATAAAGCTGTCATTCCTTCTGCAATAACTTTTTATTATGTAATTCTTTGGAATAAATTGTTTTAACATGTACTGGGAGAATAAGGAGCATGAATCTCTTGGTTATGTTCATGCCTGAAAATAAGAATCTCCAAATTCTGGTCCCAAGACATGTTTATGGGAGAAAACACTTTTATATCTTAAACAGAAGCAATAATTCCATGTAGGACCTTACAGGCTTTAAGCCATTACTAAGCTTCTGATTAGGAAACTGTGATACAAGTGGCAACTATTAATAATAGTTAATCTGAGAGAAAGAGGATGTGTTGCTAACCTAGAAGAAAGATTATGCATGACACGTGCATTTTTCTTGTTATGGGACAGAATCCTTTTCTGTTTTCGAAATGCACTTGAAAAGCCACATTTTGGGACACTTTCAGCTTTGTGTTTCTGTATATTTGAAAATGAATAGCTAATAAATTGCAGGAGCATCATCTAGGTCTTTTTTAAAGACTCTCAGGGATTTATGATTAAAATCGCTTTATCTAGTGACATGGTAAATCAAAGACAGTTTAAATGTATTCTGGTCTGAATTACTTTGCATTTCTCCTTCAGTAGGTACTGTGTAGAAGTTTGCCTTGTGGAGGATTAGAAGACAGAGACAATGAATGCCAAAGTCACATGCCCTGGGAACTCGTTAGCTTTCCTGCAATCTTGTAATCAGAGCTCCATATAAAGAAAACTTCCCTTGTGGATGCACTAATCTAGGAAGCAGGTCCATATTAATTATGTAAGGGGAGTTGCTTTAGATGAAGTTTTCAAATGTTACTTTGTTACAGATGACTCTTTGCTCTTGAAGTGTTATTACGTTTACTAATTGCTTAAGAACTCTAAATTATTCTTATCAAAAATAGGTCACCTATTTTGTTTTGTAGCAGCAGTATTTTATGTTTTGAAATCTTATTGTACATTTTTGGTCTAGCCCGGATTAGGAGAAATCTTTGAATTGATCTGCTTACTATCCCTTAGATTTTCTAAGCTACTTTTGTGCTTCCATGTGTATAAAATGTTTGGATTGTAGTCAAATGAGCAGAACATATGACCCAGACAGGAATTTGGTAGAAAAGGTACATTTACGTTGAATTGTGAGGCAGACATGTATTTCGATAGATACATTATTAATTTAGGAATAATATGTTCTGCATTTAGTTGCAAGTTTATTTTTTATTCACCATTTATTAATTCAGAATATTTTGTTAAGTCACAGTTAAAGAGACCTGGTTTTATTTACTTTACTGTATTAATTTAAATTTAGAGGAGAGATGGTCAAGAAAAGGTGCTACACATCTAAGAATTCTCTTCAGCATTGTGTTAACCAATTTTACAAGTAAGCCCTCAGATTTGTAATGTTAGTTCTCAAGTATGCACACTTAACATTGCTTAACTGCTCTAAACTTTATTTCGTAGGCAGCAGTATGGGTATTGTAGCAAGAGCTGAACAAAGAAAATTCTGCACCTGGACTGGCCATTTTAGTGCCTTACCTTTGGCTTTTCTCCATGCATGAAAACAACTAAAGCAGGAGTATGGCTATTCCTGCTGGAGAAGGAGTTTAAATATTAACTCATGTGTACGATATCTATCAAGTTGAGCTGGAAGAGGAACATTATCCTGGCTTTTATCATGATTTGTTTTATGACCCCTGCTGTAAATTGCATCTCTGTAGAATAACAAATGTTCCTAATTAGAATTGCTAGAACTGCTTTTATTAAATAAGACAGCTTCTATAGGACTTTGCTTAGTCATCAGAACAAGTATTCAAATGTAAATGGATACAGAAGCACAGTCTATGAGCATACATTGGTGTGAAAATGGATTTCAGCCAGTTTTATTCTAAATACTCAGTTATTGTGGTGTTCATTTAAATTGAGATGTCTGAAAAGTTTTCTGACATGAATAATGACAGAATATTGATCTAGAGAAACAACAAGAACAGTTTGTCATATAGAGTTCACAACAGTGTAATTGGATCTTGGCAGTTTTCTTTTTCATTGACAATTTAAAAAATCTTTTATAGTAGGGATAGTATAGAGAAAAAGTTCTTAAACTTGTTTACAACTCCTTGAAACAAGTGCAATGCAATCAAAAATCTTGACTTGTTTTTCAGTTGTTCCCCAGATGGTTTTTTGCTATATTTTGTTTGAAGCATTGTGAATATCAGAATATATCAAATAAAACATTTATATATCTGTTGAACCCCACGTAAATATTCCATGTCCCTTCCAAATAAGGAGACGATGACCAATTTGAAGAAATAAATTTTTAAAAAAGGATGTTATTACAAACACTGTGGAATGCTCTTGGAAATTCAGGGAAGGCTTTAATAATGAATTTTTTTACTCCTCTTGGCAGTTGTGATAGAGGAGCTCGTTGAAAGCATGCTGGCCTGTTGGACCCTCAGTTGTGGCTAAGCTCATTAAAAGGTCTTAATGCAGAATTCTTAAATTAGATTTTTTTGTGTAGGAATGTACTCCTAAGGTATCAGGGATTTCTTCATTAAATATTGTGAGCAGTGTTTCTGCAAAGAAGAATTTTTTTTTAAAGGTGGTTGCTGACTTTAAGTATCTGAAATTGAGGCACTACAAATTACATATTAGTCTTCTGAAAATTGAGTTGGAAATCAAAGTGTTACTCATTAAATATCGGATTTTTTTTTCCCACTGATTTATTAAAAGAGAGAGAAAAACATTTGCCTTCCGGGCTTGGGCAGAAGTAAAAGGCTGCTTAACATCATTCTGTATCTGCCCTCATGGTTCCCAGAACATATTGTTTGGTCTTATTCTGATTAATCTGAGGGTTAAAGTTGATCCTTTCAGGGAAGTGTCCAGTTTCTGTCACTCTGCCTCCAGTGGATGGGTTCTAACCATTCTTTGGGGGATTTGGTATTAACTGGAGAGGTTTATGGTTTGGAATATTTCTGCTGGCATTTTTTGTTCACTAGCCTTTTGCATGAAATACCAGGCTCACAGTCCTATGGACTTGTGTGAGCTGAGGTCAAAAAGAATTCTCCCTAAACCTGGTCTTTGCTTGGTCTCCTTCCTGAAAGGAGCAGTATCTGCTTCTGCCAATTTTTCTCATTCATGGTATGTGGCAAATGAGTGGGGATACGTGGGTTCTTTAGCAAAATTTAATTAAGTTCCTGTCCCACACACATCCTAACTTCCTTCCAAAAGTGAGAGCCAGTATTTAAAGCCTCGTGATGTGTAGCCCACTGTAAGTAATGAAATTCTTTCTGCACGCAATGCAACCTTTTAAAACTTCGGGTATGATTCAGCTGTTCTTGCATTAAATAGTACTTACTCAAGGTGTAATGCTATTTGTTTTGATTATTAGATGGTTATTGTAACACTTGATCAGAATGACTCCACTTTTAACTGGTCTCCAAGGACATGATGATATGACTCATCTTCATGCTGAACTATTTTTAGTAAATATTTATATTCTTACATAGTACTGAAAGGAAATGGACCCCAGTATGTTGACAGAGGAAGGAGGCCTTACTCTGGAGGTATTCTAAAGTGTAGATTAAATAGCATCACTTTTTTTGACATGACTATCAGGAGATGAGAATTTTCTAGACCGTATTATTACTGAATGTGACCAGGGACATGAGAGTTGGACATAAATGTAATCAAACAAGGTTCAGATCCCTGTTTGTTTCAGGTACACACTCATTTTTTTTCAGTTAATATGGCCATTGCCAATGTCCTTGGGCTTGTTGGTGGTTTTCAGGAATATTTTTTATATATATATATATACACACACATGCACACATATATACGTATTTAGGTATATTTGCAGAAATATGACAGATGACTTGTTCAACTTAGGATCAAATTAGAGGATGAAAAATGTAACAATGCTGAGATAGAGTTACTTTGTTGAGTATGCAGTTCTGGGGTTTTTGTGAACATGATATCATTCAGTGAATACTGGCCTAACATAGGTATTGGCAGGAGTGTATTTCTCTGCACTGCCATTATGCTGATAAAGTACAGGTTTTTGAGGGCTTTTTTTCCTGCTTTAGTGTTGCAATAACCTCTATTGATGTTCTCCAGCCTGTTGAAGCTTCACTTCTGTCATCAGGCTGCAAATTAAAATTCATATAACAGGTAATGAAAGAATATTCAGCATTTACCTGCATTCCATTCTGTATAGTTTAGGAGTTTTTCTACTGTGTAAGATTTTGATCTCAGTATTCCCAAATAAGGTAGTAATATTTCAAAATTTGGAAGGAAGTCATGCTGTAAAACATACTCACAGAAATAGTAAAGTTGTCAGCAGCAGCTTCTAAAATACATCCTTGTTAAATATTTTAGGATTCCATCATGTTCTCAATCATTTCCTTAGAAGGGACTGTGATCACAGTGGAGAATGTGTTACTTTTCTTTGAGCAACATGTCTGTAGTCAACAAGAAATAGTTTGAGGCTCATGACCTTGTAAAGTCCTGCCAGAATTCTTGTTAGAAAGTTATTTCATAGCTGTAAGGAGGGATTAAGTATCCTGCTGTATGAGAAGAGAAGCCTCTGGAAGCAGAAGGTGATTTACATGTATCATGATTTTCCTGAAAGGGCTTTGTTAGCCTGCTGTATTTTAAGCAACAAGCTTTAAAAATTGTTACAAATAATTTCTGGGGACAGGTGATTTCCATATCTTTTGCAGAATTCACTGTTGGACAAAGCCTCCAGAGAATTTCTTTTATATCCATTCCACCAAGCTGTCAGGAAGGTGTTTTGATCACATCTGTGAGCAGATCTTTCTGGTTATTTGTACTTGGGTGTTCATTAAAGGAAGAAGAAAGCGTATTAGACACTTAGTATTTTAATGGTGCAGATATAGGAGAGAAATTAGTTCTGATCAGTTTTGAAATTTATATTTGTATTTTCAGGGCAGTTGTTTTACTGAAAATATCTACATAAAAGAAATTTTTTAAAAAATTATATAGCTGGAAGAGCTTCATTAAACTGTAGTAAAGATGAATAAAACTTAATCTAGTAAACTAAACATCTCTGTTTAATTAATATTGAACAAATTTTATTAACTTACATTATAATTTATATTACATTTTATTAATTTATATTATATTTTATTTATTTATATTTTCTTTAGGCCATTTCACGTAAATATTGATGTATTAGTATAAGCTGTTAAAAGTAAAATGGCTTTGCATTTTTGAACTCTCCCATTCCAGTCTCCTTAGCATGAATCTAGTGAATTTTCAATAGTTATTGCTAGCTAAAAAAAAAAAAAAAAGATCAGTACTGTATAACCAAGCGTCAAGTGATTTCTCAGTGTTCTAAAAACATGATTATTTCATCATGCATTTGAAGAAACTTGTTACAGCAAAATACTCTACTGCAGGATTTGTTTGTAAATAGAACATGCAGCATATGCCACTGGTTGGCTTTTCTGGTGTTTTGTGGTGCAGTTTTGAGTACAGTGAGTATGAAGCAAAGAACTCTATGCTTGAGTAAAGTGAACTTTTGCTGAGCTCTTCATTATGAGATTGGAAGATTGGACAAGGTTACCTCCAGGAATATCTGTAGGAGCAAAGAAAACCTGAAGGACTTTTGGGGAAAAGAAGAAAGACAATTAAAAATAAAAATAATTTTGTCAAAGTCTTGTCTATTTTAACTTTTGCTTTCCAACTGGGCTGTCAAAATCTTCCTCGTAATGTTTTCTAAAAAATGCATTTAAAAGTCTTCCTAAAAATGTTCACTTTCCCCTGTTAAAACCACGTTCTTTTAAACAACTTCCCCTGCAGTTACTGAAACAAGCTGGGTTAATCTCTGCAGTCCCAAAGAAAATCATAAACTATGAAAGCAATTTGCATGTCTCTTTCCTCTTTCAGTACTCCTGCATTTAATTTCCTTGCAATTGGTGCTAATCCAATTTGTTCCCATTATACTTTAGATCTTGTGATGTTGTCTAGAGCAAATTACTGCCTGTAAAATGATGGTAGACTCACTCAGTTCTTCCAGACTTACTTCTGTGTGGGCTGACTTAGTTGTGACTACTGTTAACTGTGTTCATTCATTACGTTTTGTTTTGCTGATCAGATTTTTTTTTTCTCCCTGGTCTAGTTAGAGGTATATTTGTATCCTCTTTAATGTTAGTTACGTTACCTCTCATTTCGTCATGCAGCTCTTTGCTAGTCTTTTGTCATTCTTTCCACTTTTGTGGAAAAACAAAACTACCACTTTTAGGTAGGTTATTGTGTATTCTGTTTTAAAGCTCTGAAGATCATTTTAGGATCTGTCAATGCCTACATATAAGAGAGCTGAAGGAGTCCTAGATAGGCCATGAAACACTGGGGCTGTATTATTATGTTGTTTTTGTCTAAGTCCTAAATCTTTTGGATGTAGTGATACTAAATATCTTAATGCAGGGTGGTAAAGCTGTACAGAGTTTGAGATACGAGGTGAAAACTTTGAGCAATAGCACCACAGCAGTACAGGAGATGCCCCGTGTGCATCTGATCAGCCTGCACATCTGGATGGGATGGTCTTTGCTGCTCAAAGAGGGCAGAAGAAAATTCTGCATTACTGGAATTGAAGAAAAGCTTTGTTTAGGGACCAGTCAGAGCTTTTGATCCAGCTCTTTAGTGAATGACATGAGTCTTTGGAATTCACTCTTAATACTTAAGCACAGTTTCATGCGTTGTGCTTTTCTTCTGACATGTTTACGTAGGATCTCAGCCAAGAAAGAGCAGATTTGGTCAGAGGTATGTTTGGAGGGCAAAATGGCGTTACTAAACTTATCGAGGGACACTTCTTTATTCATAGATTAATTTCTTACCTCTAGGTTGCTTGAAGGGCACTGCTTTTTGGCCCTGAGGAAGGGAAAAGATTTTATTAATTGAGTTTAATTGCTCTTGTTTTTATAGCTATAATATTAAGCCTGATTATAAAACATTTCCTTGGGTTGCTTTGGCAGTCATTATTTCAAGCTAGCAAAACCACTGTAGGCTTTTGTTGTGTGAGATCAGATAATGATGCTTGAGCTTTTAGCTGTGTTGCTGTTACTGGTAACTTCCATGGTCCCTTCTTCAGATTCCTGGAAGATGAAGTCTGGTATCAAGCTGACTTTGCTTTCTTCTTTTTTCCTTCTGCTGAAGTTACTTACAGGATCCAGCTCTTGATACTTCTTCAGCAATTTCCCTGATAGATATGTTAAATATGTCTCCTGTTATACTTTCTTAGGTAATTTTATATTTTGTATGGACTCTTACTCTTCTGAAATTCCTCCTTTAGTTTTGTTTTCTTTTTTTTTCCCTGAAGACGGAATATGTAAGATTTTAGCTTGATGAGCAGTTTTCAGTCTTATTGCTTAGCTGAGCATTGCCTTCATCCTCCAATGCATGTTTTTCTGCTTGGACTGTGCTGAATTAACTGTACAGTATGAGGGGAGAGAGATCAATGAACAAATCTGTGTGAAAATTACCCCTCTTCACTGTTCTTAACAAACCTTTTTACTTAATTGGGTCAACATATGCCCAGTATGTTCTCATACTGTTGAAATGGTTTTGCCTTTCAGAAAAAGTGAAAAGATGGAAGTAAGGAAAAATACTTTGTTCAATCCAGTACCACTGCTGGAAAAAAAGGATTGTCAGTGTCCTTCCCCACATTTTTTTATCCTGTCATGGGCTGTATGTGCAACCATTACATATTCAATTATATGTAGAATTAATGTAAAAGCCTCCAAGTCAAAGTCCAGCAAATAGAGTTAGGTTTGGGGGCTGAAAGTGCTAAACCAGAAGTGCCATGTTCACATGGTGTAGCACTCCCAACTCGTGCAGAGTGATGCAGCTCTTTCAAGTTTGGTAAATGTTTTTTTCAGTTGATAAACTTTCCAATGACACTTCATCCATGGTAGGTATTGCCTCTTTGGGCTGCTGGGGATCTGACATGCTCCAGGCATCTAACTTTTTAATAAGCTCCATGTAAATAATTGAAGATACACATGATCATGTCCATATCTGATGTGAGTCAAATTTTTACTGCTGTCTGAACTGGCATGGATGTACTGTAAATGTACAGCCTCAGCCCCCAGATTTTTCTTAGATTTGGATTATCTGGGCAGGATTTTAGGAGAAGAATATGAGGCCTTATGGGTTCAGATCTCCCAGTTGTGGATTTCTGGAGCTTGAATGAATGCATGTGAAAATGTTACAAATATATTCCCCAAAACTGCAGTAAAAAATGGTGCTTTTGAGGCGTAACATTTTAATGAATATTTTTGAATCCTTTTTTCTCCTCTCCTCAGTCTTCAAGTTTTGTAGGCCAATGACTTTTAATTTGGAACTGATTCTTGGTGTTGGCAGTTTGATTACAAGTACAGTATCATGGTTGCTTCTGTCACTGGAAGTACAAATATTATGTGCAGTTGTCAAGTGACTCAAAGTATTGTAATGACTACACAAGTGCTACAGAGCATTCAGTGTTTAGGCATTGTGATGCTTTCCTGTGGGGTAGTTATGAAAACATTGAGGAGAAAGGATCCCACTTAACACTTTGGGGTTTTTTTGCTGTGTGATTTTAGAATCAATGTAAGAACATCCATTCTACAGAAAGTTAAGGATGTAGTCTCAGTATGTGTAGTACTATTGAGGGATGGAATGTCTCAAACTATATTTTTAAATGTTATCATGGCTTTATGAATATTTTTAAATGCACTTTTTGGTAAGTTGAGGTAGTTGAGGTAAGGTAGCACACAAAAAAACTAGCACAGTTTTTTTACAGTGAAACTGTGAAATATGTTGTATTTAGGTGTGATCCCATAATAATAAATACTCTCTTGCAAATTAAATGCTAAAAAAAATTAAATTTCTTGCATAGCTGATGAATAGAGTAACTGCTTGCTTAAATCTTTCATGTAAGGCCGGTACAGCATTCATCCTGCTGGTATCTAACCATCTGCATTCTTTACAGAAAGTGAATTTATTGCTTGAAGCAGACTGAACTTCCTTATCTACAAAATGATATTATCCAGGCAGTCTTCATGCGAGTCATCAGATGCTTCATTGTGAGCCTCAAGTACTGTAGTTACTGTTATCTACTGAGAACTTGGTCTGGTTGGGCAAGTGATTGAAGACAGATATAATGATGGATTCTGAAGAACTTGACCTAAACTTTATTAAATTGACATTTTCCAGGTAGACACATTGTAAGGATTACATGGTTGCTGCCATGTGATCCAGAATTTAGGGCAGATCTCACTCAGCAAACCAAAAGGATTCAACTCTTTCCTTGAATTCCTCAGTTACTATGCTTCATAGAAGAACACAAAATAGACAGTTATGATTTACAGTTATTTCCTTTTGTAAGTGTAGATATGATCCTTTATTTCCACTTCAGTCCAAGTTTATTTTTTAGTCCTTTACCTGCACTGAGACTGGATCTTTGCACAGCCAAATGCAGTATCTAAACCTCAGTGTATATATTAATATTTTAATTTTAGTTAATTTTAATATTTGCTAAGTAGAAAATAACTTCACCCATAGTTCAGTCAGTAGATTGAGGTTAGTTTTTTCACAGTTTCTGCCAGATTGTCCATCTGTTTGTTTTGCAGGCACTCATGGTTGGATTTGCTGTGAGTGTGGTGGTTGGTTATACTGGAGCTGCAGAAGAACATCCAAAGAATCCAATTTCAACCCTTATGCACCTAAACTGAGTTTAAACAAATGATTGAAAGGTGATAGGATCTATATCCTGTTTTAACCTTCTCTTCACCTATGTTTTAAAGTTTTAATCCTCTACTAATCTGTTCTTACATAAACTTTCTGTATTTGTGTTCATCCTAAACTGAACACACACAGGATTTTCAGACTTTTTGCCCATTTTTGTGCTGAAAACCAGACTTCACGCAAATCTCTATGAATAGTGTGTTAGTGAACTTTTAAATTGACAGTATCTGTGGTGGGGAAGTCTTACTTTTGCATTTTGTTTTTAAAGAGCAAAGATAATATAGTAGAAAGCAAAAATTAAGGAAATATATTTGTTTTTAAGAAATATTCATCAGCATTATATTGGTTTGGCAAGGAGATTCTCTAGCTTAATATCAGAGCAGGGATAATTTAGATATAAATAAAAATAGCTCTGTATTTTCAATTTCAGTTTCTCACCTCTGCCTGCTTCCTCTGACTCTATATGTTAGGGTACAGCAAACATATGGAAAAGTTTCTGATGGATGTATATTTGAAATATCTTCCTTGCAGTCTGCAATAGTTGGCCAGCATAAACATGTCAGGAAACACAGCCAGGTCATATTGACCTACTTCATTTTTGAAGGGCAGGAGAATGCTCTCCTATCCTTGTACTGTGCTTTAGATGGGTTTGGGAACAAGCCCAGCTGAGGGGCTTGGCTTGAAATCTCCCTTTCTCTCCACTTTCCAGCACAAGCTGCTGTGAGGAGTCACTGCTGTTTACAACAACTGGACAATGTTGGTGCTTTCCATTCTCCACTGTACCAGTAGTTTGTGCATTACTTATATGCAGACTATATTACATATAAGCAGACTGCAGTCTGTGTGTATGTATAGTCCACAATACACAGGCTGTGTATTATGTATTTTTTAGCTACCATTGAAATGCAACAAACGAGATGCATGTGGAGTTTGCACAGAGCAGCCTTTCAGCTGGCCCAGCTCCAGAGAGTGTTGCTGGGCTGGGTTCCTGCTCTCATTTGCAGTAGCTGATTTTGTCCTTGCCGTGTATGCAATGGTGGAATTTGTATTTCTGCATGCTGGGTGTTGGAATAGAGACCCTGGACAGCCAGAATGCTGTCATGGATCAGACTGCTTGATTTGCCAGCCAATACCAGGTTTTATGGTGCTGTCAAACTGCTGGGTCCAGCTGGTGTTCACTGCAACCAGAGGTTCAATAAAGTAAAGAATAACACAGGGTGGATTTAAAGCATCCTGGCTTGGGCATGAAGATCAGTGCAGCTGCAGAGTCAGGGACTTCCCTCTCAGGCTGGAGAAGGGTTATCAACCTGTGCTGGTGTCTTGATCCTACAATTTTAAGGCTGTTTCTCAGCTAGATCCATTCAATACTAATCAGCCTTTTTATCTTATGGTCACTTTGCTATTAATAAGATAAATACACCTGCGTGTATCTCTCCCTAATGCATTTTATATTATACATGTGTATTAATTACTTTTGACTCCATCAAACCAATTAACAAATGTGATCAAAGCTTAGTGGGAGTTTAGCTCCCATTACCTGTTGTCATAGACAGCCTAAAGTAATGTCACACCAAGTGAGCACAAAGTATTACTCTCTAACTTAGTGCAAGCACACTCAGAAATGTGTATAAGCAATTATGGTGTATTTTTACTTTCCTTTTTGCAAACATGCTTTGCACTGATGTTTTGTGGATTTTGGTGAAACTTGGAGGTGAAGGGAAACTAGGAAGACAAAAGCTTAGTATAAGTTTGTCTTCAGTTTTCTGTCCTGAGCACGGCAAGTGAATTTCCTTGTGCCATTACTGTACTAGTATTTTGCTGCCTGACTTCAGACTTGGCTTGTGGTGTCTCAGGTCCTCTAAGGAAGCAGAGTGCTGCTTGGCCAGGGGCGGGGGTTTTGTTCTGAAAAATACCCTGGATCACTCAGAGGCTAAACTAACCTGTCTTGGCCTTCTCTTGAGACATTTTATGCTTTTCCAGAGTGGAAGAATAAGTGGTGTCTGAACATGTAATTCTTCAGAATTGAAATATGCCCTGTAATTTGATTTTATTTGATAACACATCTGTGCTGCCCGTTCTTATGTAACGATGAGGCATGAAATGTCATTAGTACTCCAGTATTCCTGTTTAGCAGATGGGATAATAGTTGTAATAATTGATGGTCTAACTTTCAAAATATGTACTTTCACCTGGGCTAAGTATTCTGTCTGAAGTAGATTTATTTTTTTTGGGAAAGCAAATTAGGGTGAAAGGGTGCACATTCAAGAGACAGGGAAAGAACAAGTGACAGCATTTTATATGACCTGTGCCAGTACATGCTGTAAAAACCAGAAAAATAAACAGCTACAGAGCATAGCCCCTGATTAATCATACTTCTAGAAGACTGCAAGTAAAGGTTAAGAAAATTATTATTTCTTTCAATGTGAAGTATTTTTTACAGAAATGTCAAGTTTTTAATAATCACAGGAGCTGATTGCCTGACTAACTTCTCTCTGCTCCTCTCATGGCTTGTTGCTGTCACAGAATCTAAATGACAAAGTGTGTAGCCTGAAGACCTAATCCAACCATATTTTATAACAGTAGTAAAAAGGCTTTACATTTGTCCAACATATTTTATCTGAAGAAAACATTACTACGACTGGATGCTTTCCAGATTCTGGGTTCAAGCCTACGCCTTTTGACTTGAAAGACAATGCTGTTTAACTCTGGACGTGATAAATACTTGACAGCACAGACATCAAGGCTTATGTAACAAGGGGAAAGACAACTTCATGCTAACCTACCCAAATAATCCTTTTCTCCTCCAAGAAATGTGATGTCTTTTAAGCATTCCTGTGGAAAGGGCTCCCCACATGTGAAATGTTAAGAAGCTCTACATACTTACATAGAAATAATAAATGCTTGTGGTGCCCTACTAAAATGGAAGTCTGGGGAACTTCAAAAACAAATTTAATGGATTTCAATCAGATGTGATTGGAAAAACTAGTGTTGATTCTTTGATGGAGTTCAAGTGGTGACAACTTTGACCCTAAAGTAAGGATTTGAAAATATGGATTTTAAAGAGAGTCACAGAAACACACTTAAAGTTATAGAGCAAATTTATGTGCATACTTTGTCACAGTGTAGAAATTGCTTTCTGACAGAGGGTAAATTAATCATCCTCTTGTGGATCAATTCAAATAAATAGGTGCAGAGGAAGGATAATAGGATGACTGTATAAAATAAACTTATTTCATAAAGGGGATCTAACAGCATGACATTTTTCAGCTTGGAAAATTGAAGAATGAGAGGATTTCAGTGGGGGAACATGAGGGGGAGAGGAAAGCTGCTCTAGTTAAAGGGTAGTGTTGGAACAGGAACAACTGGGTATCAACTAGCTGTGGGTAAAGTTACATTAGTGATTAGAAGAGCTTTCTAAATGCCAGAGGGGTGAGATATGGGAACAGACTTCCAGTAGGAGTGAACAGGACATTCATTTTGCAGGATTTGGCCCCACAACTTCACATCTCAGTGATGTCAAATCTTCTGGTAAAGAGTGCAGCAAAGAACGAAGAAATAAAGTAAGAAAAAGGGGGAAATTTGAATTCCCTGGTGTATTGTCTTGATTTACCCCCAATCCTAGTAAAGTATTAGATTCCTTGTCAGATTATTTTACAAAAATGAGCTTTAGAATATCTGCAGAACCACATTCAGGGTTTAGGCAGACTGGTTAATTAGTGCTGCTGCTTCTTTTCACCAAAACCTTTGAAATTAGTGATTGATGATTTATTGAAGTATGTAAGGAGTCCTAAGTAAATAATAGACCTGCTTTGAGTAGCTGTATTTCATAGGACTCAATAGGAGTGCATGTTTTATTATCTAAATGTATTTCTAGTTTCTGACTTTTTCTATATAGAACAGGAAAGAGTATTTCTAAAGCAAAAGTCACTTCCTTAGTTAGAAAAATGCATTGCTATTTAATTATGTATACTTTTTGTGGTGCTGAGGTATTAATGGCAATGGTGATTTATTGGAATATAGTTTCACTATGACTTTTGAGCTACTTTCCTAAGTGATAATATATTGGAAAAATATAGGTTAATGATAACCTTTGAAGTTAGGAATAAATGAGGTACTTGGGTAGAAGTGCTGAAATCCTTTCTATGGAGTAAGAAATTGATGAATTATAATGCATTTAAGGCTGAGATGAGGAACTACTTTAAATGTAAATCATGTTTTTCTCCTTGTTGATAATATGTTTGGTACAACAAGCACCGTCAAGCCTGTTGTAGATACTGGTGCAGGACAAATATTATGCCATAGTGTGGTAATTATGAAACATGAAGTGCTTACCTGTTTGGTAAGCACTAGATTTATTTCTGAGAAATGTTGAGTGATGTAGCTAAACATTTAACAATTAATGTTAATTATGGGTAAGAAGAATAAGCATAATGTGACCTTTTTTTTATTGCAGTGAGGTCATGCATTTGTTGTTTTGGTGTTTCAGGTCATTCAGCAAACTTTAACTGCAGGGCTCACAGCAATGTTTTGTGTATCTCTATACCAAATGCTACTGTAGGAAATTGCTCAATTGCTGGATGCCTCACCAAAATTAAACAACACTGTCAGATAACAGAAAAATTGGTCTCTGAAAGAATCGATTTTATTCGTGTCTGGAGAGTTGTGTTCTGTGATAGATAGCGAGTCTGGAGTCTTTCAACATTGATCCTTCAAAAATTCATGTATGTATCTAATTTATTTGGTTTCAGTAGCATTATTACTGAGTTATGCCAGAGGAAATCAAGCAACTGATTTTCTTGTGGAGTTACGATCAACTTCAAATAATTGTAACTTTAAGGCTAATCTGCCTTTCAAAAAATAGCATTATTCTAAGCTATTATAGAAGTGAATTTGCGCTCCTATTTTTGTTCTTCACTTCTTTAATATATAATTCTGAGAGTCATCAGTGAAATTTTATCATTAGTATTATCAGTTGTTGTTATGAGTAAATGAAAATTTATATTTTGTGTTCCGACAAGGATCTGTTAGAAAGAACCCAAACCCTAAGCTTTGAATTCTGAGTTAAGATACCACTTAATTTTTCAAGAAGAAAACCCAGATTCTTGGTCTACCTGACCAAAACAAAACTAAGAAACTTAGATTATTGTTTGACCAACAAGCACATCGTACTCTAGCCAGGGTGTTTTTACATCGCACTTCTTCTTCAGCATCTTTTGTTTTTAACTATAATTCAGGATAAACTTAGCATGCAGATTAAAAGGTTTCCACTTTCTGTACACTGATTTAATTATGGAGTGCACATGCATTCAGTGCTTTGAAGAGCCTTCTTTGGGTGTGTAGCTTTGTTAAATAGGGATCAAAAAGTTTAGACTTGCATGCTATAAGCCCCCAAATAACTGGTCAATATTTAAAAAGGAAATGGTGTCCTAGTTGAATTATCAGGTTTGAAATACCCAATCATGTTGAGAATGGAGGTTCGTTCCCTGAGATGTCAGTATGGAATTTAAATGTTCCAAAATCAGTACATGGTTTACTGAGGGGCTTTATGATTCGTAAATCATAATATATGTAAATATTAGGAAGAAATGTAGTCCAGGGGGTCATTATGGAGTGTGTTGTATTTTACTTGCTCTGTTAGAGTATGACCTATATGTATTTGTAATTTAAGAACTATTTTTGTTTCCAGAATAGCCAGATCTTAGGTCATAATTTTTAGTAATCTGTAAGGTTTTTGGAGTTCAGGGTAATTATAATTATTGTTACATACTTTTCTGTGAGATGACTTTATCACCATGCACAAGGCAAAATTTATTGCTGGTATTTTCACCTGTTTTTAGCTTAAAAAACCACTAAACCCAAAACAAACCACAAAACCAGCCAAACATAAAAAAGTTCGGATCCTTAAAAAGGATGTGAACTAAGCCATGTGATATGGCTGAATTTCCCTGAAGGAGGAGGAAGGTGTCAGTTACGATTAATGTGAACAACATTTATGGCCCTGGAGATGTGACCTCTCGTTACAGTAAATGTGACAGCATGAATTACTTTCAATTACAGTGAACTACATTCAGCTACATTAGTTCTGACACACCTCACTAGGAGAATGCTGCTGTGGTAGCTTTAACCAAAGGAAAAAAAAAAGGCCGAACTTCTGAGTGCAAATGTGTGTGTCACTTGAGCAGAGCCATTGGGTTCTGACTGCGATGTATTATTGCTTCAGGTTTTACACATTTCTATTACATCATTTGTTATTTCCACTGGCACTTTCAGGTTTATGCCTTGGGCGCTGGAGAACAGGGAAACCACCTTTTAAATATGCCATGTGTAATAAATGTAAATGCAGAATTATTATTTTAAAAGAGATTAGATGAATTAGCCTTTTTATTTTCCTCTGATAGTAACCTGCACCACTTCTTGGAATGGTAAATGGGTTCTACTGTCTGTCAGCATGTCCAGCATGTACCGTTTCATATGGCATAACTACCTTTTAATCTTTATTAACACTATGAATTTATTCGTACAAATTAAGTATATTGTATCACAGGATATTATCACTTGACAGAAGCAGTTCTTATAATGTCACTACTTTTTCCTTCAAGCTTCAATTATCATGCTTCAGTTTCTACCTCTAAGCTTCCACAAAAATGAAAGATGCCCAGGGCAGAAGTCAACCTTTCACTTTTGCTACAGAGGAGATGCCATCTATTTCACGCTGTGCTAAGTATTCCATCGAAACACGAGTAAAATAGTGCCTTTGGCAAATCATAAATTAGAAATAGCACTAAGTAAAGGAAATAGCTTTAATTAAAGCATTTTGTTGCACTTTGAGGACTTGATTTGCAGAGTATTGGGCATTTTTTCTGCAGAGATGAAGACCCTCTTTTCAAATTCGAGGGACTGGTGTTGGAATCAGCGTAGAAAACTTGTGATGTCAAATTGTCATTTCGGAAAAGGAAACAAAAAATGGTGGTTGCTGACTCCAAAGTGATTTTGAATTAAGCCTGTGGAGTGTAAATTCCTGCTAGTCTTCCTCCCATATTAAGGACTAATTCTCAGACCTTCATTTTTCCAATATTTTCACTGGCTGTTCAATGCATAGTAGTGGATTGTGAAAATATTTGTAAATGTTTCAGTGGTCATTTAAAAAACCAGTATACAGTATAAACTGAATTTCATATGTCATCAACTCCCAGACCATTAGCTACAAAGATTTGTATTTTAGTTGCACTCACTGAAATAGAATAAATTATTTTTAGAGCTGTCTTCAAATCACTGAAACAGTGAGAGACTAATAGAATTCTCAGTTCAGCTCTTCTGGCTGTGAAATGTCTTTACCAAGGCAATCAAATTACCTTGAATCCTGCGTCCAGTTTTGGGGACCTCACTTCTAAAGGAGATTGAGGCATTGGAGCGTGCGGAGAGAAGGGCAGGGAAGCTGGGGAAGGGTCTAGAAAGTCCTACAAGGAGCAGCTGAGGTTGTTTAGTCTGGAGAAAAGGAGGCTCGGGGGTCCTTATCACTCTCTACAACTCCCTTAGACATTGTTGTCCTCTACCAAATCTCAAGAGAAAGGACAAGATGAAATGGCCATTTAATTGTGCCAGGAAAGGTTCAGATAAGATATTAGGAAAAAAAAAGACTGAAAGAATAGTTAGGCTTTGGAACATGCTACTCAGGGAGGTGGTGGAGTCACCATCTCTTGAAGTGTTCCAGAGGCATCTGGAAGTGGCACTTGGGAATATGGTTCAGGGGTGGTTGTAGTGGTGGATTGATATTTGAACCAGGTGATCTTGAAGGTCTCTTCCAGCCTTGATGATTCCGTGACCTTCAATAAATGCATGTTTTTTTAAATTCTGTACACATAGCTGGAAGAGAAAAAAATAATTATTTTTGATTTTAGCTCTTGGCCTCTGGGATTTTTATCTGATCAAAATAATATTTTTTTTCTTGCCTACTTGAGGATAGTAGAGACTTTGGTTCTTTAGGGGAGAAAGCCCAGTTTTTCCAAAAGGGAGGTAATGGCTCTTGTTTCATGTAATTACTTTGAAGAACGCTGTTTGTAAATGTGCTTTAGGAGCTATTCCACTGAATAGATGGGAGAAAAATTGCAGGGACTATGGCATTCTATATCCGCTGGAAAGCAGTTTTATAGGTAAAAGAAAAGCAAGTGTTAGTGTACTCAATCTGTCTTATAGTCATAACAGAAGTGAATTTGAAACAGTGACAGCACTTAGGAATCTATTGTTGTGGACAGTGAGTTCTCTGGAAATCAAAACTGATATTCCAGATAGGGGAATAAATTAAAACAGGCTTAGATGCAGTTCAGATATAACAATAATAATAACAAAATAATCTTCTTGATCAAGTGTGCTGTGTGGAGAAGTGGAAAATGAAATAAGACATTCAAAACCCAACTACATCTCCTGGGATGCCAAATGGTATGGGAATGAAAGGAAGAAAATGATTTTATATTGTAACTTAGAGATTACAAAGATGCACTTAGAAGCATTTGCAGAATCTGGAATTGTAATTGTAGCAGGCACTGGAGGGACCCTAAATTATGTTAGCAACATTCCACAAGATAGAGGGAAAACTGATTCATCCATAAAGAAGCAAGACATGTGGCTTTAGGGCAGGCAGACTCATATTTTCCTTTCTATCAGGAGCTGAAGATTTTTATCACTAAGGTTTGATCTGCAGATCAGAGGAAATGGATGAAAATATTTTCAGCTTTATTTGGATATTTCAGTTGTTTCTACTGTGGCAAGTTTTCCTGATACCTTAGCAGTGGATATCAGTAGTATTCCACGGTTTTCTTTATTTCAATATTGGTACATTTAGGGTTACTTTGAACACTTTTCTACCATGGTTAGAATGATAGAAATGGTAGAATGAAGAAAACAGGAAAGCTTCCTGGTGATGCTATTACTAGAAACCAGCTAAATGTTTGAATTTTTAATGAATTTTCATAAGAGTGGATCAGTGTTGTACCTGAGCACTGCTGAAATTAAAGCAGGTGTATCATGGGTCTTGTTTGTGGGCTGGATACAAGTTGTTAGTTTAGCTGTGGTATTTTTAAAATTTTTCTTGCAACTCCTCTGTATTTATACAGCCATTCCACCTTTTAATATTTCTTCTCCATGAGCTCTATGTTTTCTATGCTGTGGAACATGGTCTTGGCAAAAGAACACGTTTCCCATGTTATTTTCTCTACAGATCCTCATTTTCTTTATTATCGAACAGCTGGAGCAATCTAACCCTCAGATGTGTCATGAAAATGTTTCTATGTTCATTTAGCCTCATGTTCAAGTAGAAGGAACATAGAGGGCTTCCCTTTCATAATTATCTGAATACTTAGTGGATACACAAAATGGGAGTCTTCCTGCATTTTATTGCTTCAGGGAAATATGAGTTTCTACAGCCACATTATATTCACTTGTCTGGAACTCGGTATGAGATATTCTTTCAAAATAAAGTCTTTTATTAGTGCATTATTTGATTTTCAACAGTTAAATAATTTTTTTATTAAATAAATACCTCAGGTATTTGGCTCAAAGATACCACAGGAGAAGAAAACTGCAAAGGAGAACTTGTTCAGCAAACTGAGACAATCAAGGATAAAGTTGTGCTTTAACATTTTCATGGCTACTGCAGACCATTCTTCTGTCAGTTTGGATAAATGCATTTTTTTGGTTCCTTACATTGTTGTTTTGGGCAGCATCTACCAGGAATATTCTATCCTGCCTTCTCTTTTAGTTGAAAATGTATTTCATCAACAACATTGCTGTTGACATTTCTGTAGTTTATGACTTCTAGTGCTCTGGCAGGTTATGTGCTCGTAAATAATACAGTCTTTCTAGATTTGTTGGAGTGGTTACTTTGTTTTACCTGTTAACAAACACAGAGAGTAAATTAAAGTGTATCTAAGGAGTCAAGAAATTTTTTCTAGAAGAAAAGAATTGTGAAGAGGTAATAGATTGTGCAGCATGTAGTTCTCAGAAGGGCATTCTTTATTTCACACTGGAACTTATTTAGCAATCATACCTTCCTCTCAGTATGGAATCATCACATCCACATCATGTATTTCATTCAGTGTCTTCTGTATGAAATTCTAGTCCTGAGCTGCTGTTAGAATGTATTAAAAACAAAGTCAGAACTAAATACAGATTTCTCTGAAGAAATTTCTTAACATTGTTATACCAGTGTAAAGGATTCACATTCTCCAGTACTTTTTAAAGCCCTTGAAAATTTTTAAATAACATTTTAATTCTGTAGCCAGTCCTGATACGGATATCCAGTCCTGGTCATGGAAGTTGACTGCTTTCCAAAAGCAGAGGGTTGAAGAAAATATTCTTGATGCTGCTGGTTTGCAAGGAGCAATAGTAGGGCACAAGACCTCAGCTCCCAGATTGACCACTGGTCTGGGGCTCTTCCATGTGAAACTTGAGAAAGATGATTAGAAAAATTCCGGTCAAGTAACAGGCCTGTGTCCTCCCTTTGTATTCACCTCATGGTCAACCCAGGATATGGGGTAGGTATAGTGTGTTT
This sequence comes from Phylloscopus whistleri, assembly GCA_017589585.1. Classification (NCBI taxonomy): domain Eukaryota; kingdom Metazoa; phylum Chordata; class Aves; order Passeriformes; family Phylloscopidae; genus Phylloscopus; species Phylloscopus whistleri. The sequence continues at coordinate 5,589,467 of JADMLD010001393.1, read as the reverse complement.
GAGTTTTTGAAAGCCTTATTGGTTGGTGTTTGTTAAACCATTCCCACTGTAACAAAAACCAATCAACAAAGAAACCCCCCAAAACCAAACAAATGAAACAAACTCAAACCAAACCCCACCAAACAAAATTATTAAGCCTTACATAATGCAAGTTTCAACCATACTAAAGGTATTTAGAAAAACTGTCTCATTGGGTATGTTCTTAAATAATTCTGTAGTTTTTTAGCTGACAAAAACAAAGAGCTAATGGAGTCATATATCTGACAGATTAATGAGTAAAGCATCATGATGAAACTGTTCTATTGGTTTGGTCCAGTTCTTTTGTAATGAAAGTGGAAATTAGATTTGCAATCAGATGAATAAATCAAGTAAAAAACACCTACTCAAGGAATGACATTGTTCTGTTTCCTGGCTGACACTATCAGTGCAGAACGGAACTACAGACCCAATCTGTTCTCCATATTGTTTTAATTTTTTTTTTTTGACAGAAAATTCTTAAAACACAGCACTGGATCATTATAGAGCTGTGAATGAAAAGCTAACACACAAAACCCCTTACCTGTTTGGTCTTCTCCTTTCCTTTACATTTGGGATGCCATATTCCTTCAGAGCCACTTGCAGAGTTGTTGGTCTGTTGGGACAGACTTTTGCTTTGGCAGGCTCACCTACAGAAAAGCTGAGTGCAAAACAGGTGTGAGCCACTCCTGTGCAGTTCAGGATTGTGTTGGTCAAAGAGGGAAGTACATGGCTTGGAAAACTAGGGAATACTGGACATTGTTATAGGAGTAGGTTTAAATCCAGGCTGTAGGAGCATCACCAGAGGAATTAAGTTTTTATGATAGCTGAAAGTTTTTATGACAGCATTTTAAGAAACATGTAAGTGGTCTCAATATATGTTTTTGAAGTAGGATTAGCAAAAAAATACAGGAAGAGCTCACACAGGAGTATTTTAAAACCAGATTTTTTTCATGTTTCATTATGAAATGCCAAAACAATTACAGTTTGATTTGATTAGTGAGATTTTGCTCTGTAGTTTTTCTCTTTTAAGGAAAAATAATTTTTTAGCTTTTGGAGTTGTTTTCGTTTACTTTTTTAAACCTACCTTGCTCTAAATTCAATAGAGGATTTAATGCTGTCGGTGCTCCTATCTGTTTTCTAACTGTGGGTTTCTGCATAGTCAGAATGAATTTATATGGATTACAAAATTCTCTTGATTTTTAAATTTTCAGAATTTGAATATGTTCACTAAGCTATCTGAGACATTATTAATAGTCTCATAGCCTGGTTTCTGGCCAAAGCCTGGTGCCTTATAAATAAATAAAATTGATAGTAGGTATCAAAATATATTTAACCTTAATGCTGTTTTATAACTAGATGTAGGTTTAATTCATCACTTGACACTGATTCTATTCAACTGTGTAAGGAAAATGAGACCATGTGCCTGTGTACGCAGATATTCTCTTGTACTTATAGTGCTGGCCCTGTTTTCCTGAATGTCATCAGTTAGATGGGGGCAGAAAGACACCCAAGTAAATTGGATTTTATTCTAGATATATTCTTTGTTGCTTAGTTGGCCTGCTTTCATTTGTGCAGTTCTTTGGAATACTGTGCTGAATCTTCAAGTGGATTCAGGACTCATGTGTCCTTGACTCAAGCTCATGTGTCACTGCTTGCTGGCATTTCCACAACCTGCCTTTCACACCTTGCAGGAATGCAATCATTGCCAAGTGATTGCTTCCTGGGCCCTTTCTTGGTAATTTTTTAGTAGATGGTCAATTTGCAGGAGTTCGGCTTTGCTTTTAGTTATTTATGATAAAACTTTTAAAATCAGACTATTTGCCTCCTTTCTTCACAACAATATGAAACAGAATGGTTGTCTGTGCCTCTATGAGGGTGTGCAAGGCAGTGCCAATAGTGAATTTAATAATAGACACACAGAGTGTGTCCATTAATACTGTTTTTCTCAGTTGTTGCTCAGCAAAGCTCTGCATTATCTGTCCCAGAGCAGAGCTCTGCCTAAATATAACAGAGGAAAGAACAGACAAAGAGGTTGGATTTTTTTCTATTTATGAACAGAAAATACTTACTTGAAGTGTACTAAATAGAACTTTTACATGGATAAAACCAGTCTGGCTCCACAGAGATGCCTGTGATCTGTATGAAAAATTGTAATTTGAATGCAACATTTTTCTCTCTGTACAAATGCTTATTTACAGAACAGAGATGTTTACATCTCCATTATTGTGTTACAACATAAAGTGCAAAATACGTGAATACAAGAATATGAGAAGCAATCACATTCAAAGATGAAATGCAGATCTACAGTGAATTTAGAGGAAGTGATTGCAGGAAATAATGAAAAAGGTAATCTGTGTTAAATGTGCTCTGCTTCTTCATCTACCTCTGGCTCCAGAACCTGTCAGATGAAAGTAAAACTAAAACTGTCTTTGAAGCTTGAGGTACTATTTCAGTGATGTGAGTGCTCAAATGCTCCTTCAGACTACATTGATATAAAGGGACTTTAAGAAACTTAATTGCAGTTAATTTTAATCACACCTCAGCATATAGCTTGCACATCCATTTTGTTCCTTTGCTGTGCTGAGTATTTGAGATTTCTTATTGCACATTCTGTTCCTGCAAACACGAATGCCTGCTTGAGATCTGGAGGGTGCAACTAATTAATTGTGTGTTAATTGTGACCAGACCACAGGATTGTGAATCCTCAGTTCAAAAAAGATGAAAGGATTTTGTGTTCTCTTTGAAAACAGTAAAAATGTTGTGAGTGAGATTTGTTGCTTGACAGTGGTACTAGGAATGTGAAATCCCGTTCATTTAATATTGAACTGGTGTAAGAATGTTCATGCTGTGTAACACCTACTTATTTCTACTCCTAAGTATGGAGTTTGTACTTGGTGTTGACTTGCAAGTATCAGCCTTGCCATCAGATGCACCAGCCTGAAATGCCAGAGCATCTGGATCTGCAGTAATGTGATGGTGTCCTATAAAGCCCCTCAAAAGACTGGAGATGTTTCTGGGCCTAATGCCAAGTTCCTGCCCAGTCTTGCCCTGGATTTTGCATGTATTCAAACATAAAAGGTCTCATGTACATGCAATGTGCACTTCAAGTGTGGAAACAATGTCTGTTGCCCAGGCCTGTATTAAAGGAGTGTAATTTTTTTGTACGTACTTATATTTTCTAAAGTTGCTGCAGAGCACTGTCTAAAGCAAAGCTGCACTTACAAGGATAGTAATGCAGACAATCCGACAAAGTAGAGAGCAGCGGTTGTATTCCCTCCAGTGGGTCAGGACTGATGAGGATGGTGAAACATGATTTAATTGGATTGATCAGAACATGAATCCTTAAAATATGTTTTTCAAACTTGTTCTCCTTGTTTGTTGTTATGTATCTGAAGGCACAGTTAAAATAGTTAGCAGCAAATTGTTGAGTGATAAATAATTGTAATTCTTCTAATAAATAGAGAGCAATTTCCATGTCTAATCTTGGTAGTACATTACTTTGTTTCTGCTTTTAAAGTTGATGAAATAAAGGCAAGTGTATAGATTTCTTTTTGCCAGGTATATGGATTGCATTTGTGTTTCATTTTTTGTATTGGGAAACTGCTATAACATTTTTTCACATGTAGGAATAAATAGGTTTACTTTCCTATTTTTTAATTGTTACTGTGCTGCATGTCACAGATGATTTTCAGGGGAGTACAGGTATACAAAGTGAAGAATTGTATTGTTATATTTTAAAATTCAAAACTCAAGTTACTTTTCAGTCTTGTAGATGGAGAGTTTTCCCAGTGCCAGAACTTGAAAAAATGGGTGATTGTCAAAAAGATAAATGGCTTTATATGTGTTATCAAAACATCAGTCACACAACTTATTAAACAACATGTGATTTTTCTTTTTCTTTTTCTTTTTTTTTTTTTTTTGTTTTTGTTTTTGATCCCTTAATCAATAATGTCAAAGTATCTTGTGTTGTGTCTAAAGTTCAGAAAGTTGATCAGTCTGCTTAATTTGCTTAAACTGAGTCACTTTATCTGCTAAGCAGTTTTTACTCTGATGCACGTTTGTTAGTCTGGATGCAAAAATGCATTTCTTCAGTTAAGAATTATGTCCCATCCCTGATGCTAAGGGAATAGAAATTTTAATATAGTAAGACTTAATTACCTAGCATAATAGATTAAGGTTTGGCAAATTAATGACTTACTATTTTGAAACAGTTATCTAGTGAAACATCTTAACGTAAATGCAGAATTTTGGTGACATGCAACAGTAGCTTTGCATATTTCTTTCAGAGATTTTGAAAATATGAAGATAATAAATGATGACTAATGTACACCATCTGGCTGGGGTGGGGGGAAAAAAGATTTCCTGAGCAACAGGGTTTCTGCTAAGCTGATTTACTTAAAGTAAGAGAGCAAATGCTTGCTTTTTTCTTTTTTTTTCTTTTTTTTTCTTTTTTTTCCTTTTTTTTTTTTTTTCCTTTTTGTTTTGAGAAAATGAACTTCTCATGATTCCACCTAAACTCATAGGGTTTTTTGTGTTCCATGATCAATATCAAATGCAAACTCCACGGATTCCATAAGAAAGGCAGTTTATTTTATCAGTCCTGTTGCATCATATATTCAGGAAAAGATTGCTGAGACTTGAAGATTTTGAGCAGCATTAACAAAAGTGTCAGACAGCCTTGCTGGAATCAGCTGCCTGTGAAGAGAGATGACCTAGCTTTATCAAATCAGTGAACAAACAACTATTAATCTATACAGCCTCAGGATTAGACCCTTCAGAACGCAGACATATTGTTGTGCTTCATATCTTCTTTAGGTTTACAGCTGTCACTTTTTTCTGCTAATTTTATGATACAATGTAGAACTAAATGCAATAATAAATCTTAGAAATTATGTGCAAATTCTGCTTTAATCTCTGCAGTTTCTTAGAACCAAAACCGTCTTATTGATTTATTTTAATAGAGATTTCCTTTTGCAGGCACTCTTAGGTATTTCCTTATTATTTTGTTTAGTTGCCTTCTTTTTTAGTGTTCCCACTTCCATTTTGAATGAAATTAAGTGTTCATTTAAAGAACAAAATATGATTTCTCCACTGTGGAGAAAAAAGAGCAGATAAATGTGTGCGTTATATCCTGCTAAAACTGTAGTCTTGAGTCTGTATTTTGAATTTATCTCTTGCTTTTTTAGTTTTATTTTCCCAAACAACCCTGCCTCCACTCTTTTATTGATACTGAAATTAGATGCTATTTACTCTTGAGTAGTGGTTACTTAAGCTCTGGACATACAAAGTGATGTCTGATCTCCAGATGTATCAGGGTTGCAGAGGCAGAAATTGATGTCCATAGTGACCAACAAGAAATTGCCCAAATGTGAGAAGAGACCTCCAGAACCTTCCTGCGGGTGGGCAGGTTGTAAACTCTGCAGTTTGTGTGAGAACATCTTATTAAGAGCCAAACAGTCTGTAAAGAAAGCACAGCCTGTACTTTGAATATTGTTAGCTATGGGGCCAAGTCATTCATCTGGCCTCTGTGGAAGACACAGGTTGTGCTTTAAAAATAAATACATTGAGTGTGTGAGAGCACGAAAGGGAGGAAAAATGTAACAGTGAAGATATGGAATTTTTCTGATTTAAATAAGCATGTATTTAACTTAGTGCCCACTGTGACTTCCAGGTCCTTTCTCAGCCCATATAGGTGTGGGATTATTTAACCCAAGGTGCAGCACTTCCCATTTTTCCTTGCTGAGATTCATGTGGCTTTTGTTGGTGCAACTGTCAAGGTTTCTTATGGTCCATCTGCAAAGTGACACACACTGATCTTAAGCCCACTGGTGGGTTTAAAAATGAGACTGTCCTACATTCCATATGGCTCTAATGGAATGTTTGCAGTACTGTCTAGGAAATAAGAAACACTTCTGCTTCCATAAATGAAATGGGATAAGCAGGAATGAGACTAATAATATTTTTCAAAGATGGATGGTAAATGATAGGGCAGAGTTGAACAGATTTCAATTTTTTGTTCAGATGTGAACAGTCCCATTAAAATGAGCTGCAGGGCTACGTGACCATTAACAAAGTTGTGTAACTTTGGCACCAGGGCTGGTGTTTAGCCCAGAGAGGAGAAGAGCACTGGAATATTTTTTGAAGGGGAGCAGTGAAGAGCAAAGATGGGTTTTATTATGGAGCTGGTACATTAATGGATGGAGTTCAATTACGTGGTTGCCTATAAAACAGGATGGTGGACATAGGGACCTATGAGGTTTTTTTGGCTCAGAAGGTCCCATCCAGTCCTGGATCCTGTGTTCCTTTTAAGTAAAGAAGCTGTTGAAATTTGGCATATATGAAACATACATATTTTGTCTCACTTTTTCTTTCACTGCTGTGATTTTGATATATATTTTGCCCATGGCAAATGACAACCAAAATATTTTGTCTTCCTTATGTCTATAATATTTTTGTCTTCCTTACCTTATTTATCTTCCTATAACCAAGCTGCAAATTTAGTTGTATGCAGGATGACAGAAATAGCTGTTATTGTGGAATGTGTACGTGGTAGGATTTCCTATATTTAAGCGTTTCTGAGTGTGTTTCTCAGGAATGCTGGTAATTCATATTTTTGTAAACTCTATGGTGCTGGTTAGCCAAAGAGATCTGATGTGTTTTGTTGCATAAGATGTTCACATTTCTTGTGTGAGGCCACTTCACTCTTGTTATCTAGCACCTGTTCTTGTTGATTGGTGATAAATCGATGGGTAAGTGAAAGGGACAATTTTGAAAGAAGTCTTAGTAAGTTTGAGGAGGAGGACGTCCACTGGTTTCACTGGGCTGGAAGATCTCCCTCAAAATGGAAAGAAGCTGAGGAGCCTTGGATGAAGCTCCACAGTGTTTCTGAAGTGCACTCAAAAGAGGGGAAAAAGGCAGGGGTATAGGGCTGAGCAGAGCAGGAGATGAGATCCAGGAATCCTTGCTTTGCAGTAAGAGAGCCTTTCCTGCCACAGTGATCCCAGGGTGGTGCTTATTGCAGATAGAGACCTGGAGAGGAGTTTATTGATAAGCCTGTGCTTCTATTAAATCACCAGTGTCAGATTTGTACCTGAATATACCCCTGGATATATATGCATAACCATCCTAAATGGCCTTTTTGGCAGGAAAAGAAATCTAGCTGCCCAAATAAAAAATTTGCACATAAGAATATCAAGGTCTTTGTTTAAATTGCAAATGATTAAGGTTTGGTTTTTCCTTTGGTTGTGTATGGAAGTGCCACGCTGTGTGACAAATAAGGATCGTGTATTTCTGTGTGTAACAAATATGGATAATGTATTTCTGTGTGTAATGTGTATAGTGTTGGTGTTCTATTTGAGTAATGATAGTAGAAGATTGTAATCCTAACTGAGCAGTTAGAGTCATGTAATTAACCTTGTATGTGATAAATGAGCAACATCATGTGTTCCTGAACAAGTTTAAAAAATGAATCATACTCTTTGTGCCTTTTATTCTTGGCTATAATATTTGAGTAGCAACAGATAACTAAACAAAATGTTATAGAAAATAATGAAATGGTCTTGTTTGAAGGTAAAAAGAACAGAGATGTTAACTGCTGTCCTTTGCTAGTGGTGACTTCTACAATTTACCAAATCAAGCATGCTAATGATATTTTTGGGGACTTCTTCTTTCTAAAGTATCTAGTTAGCTAGGAAAAGATATATATATATATAGATATATATAGCTCTGAAATGAGAATTTTGGTAAAATGTAGAAACTAATAACATTTTAAAAAAACATTAAATCTGATGTTGGAGCTTCAGTGATATGAGGTGGTGGAACAGTACCTACAATGTCTTCAAACATAGCAGGGTATTTTAAAGAAATTCTAGTGATGTGGAAGGGAGAATAGGTCGGTGCAAATTTCCATATCAAGATTAAAAAGTTGCAAGATAGTGTAAAATTAAATATTACATAATTAAAACTTTTTGAATAGTAAAAGGAAGTATACCACTGCTTACCGTCCAAGGATATTTCCAGGGCTCTGTCCTACAGCATTTTCTGGTTATAATGAATGCAGAGAATCCTATTGACCTGGATGGGACTGTTTGCTGAAGCAAAGGCATAGTATGCTTCCATGTTTGCAGAAACAGCTTTTTTTCCTCTCACAGAATGTGAAAACAAGAAAACCTAGTGCAATTATGTAATTATAACCTTGTCAGTGCAGTTATCGTTATGTGTTATGCAATTAAACCCTGTGAAATAAACTGCCATGAAGGTATTTCCTTGGTCCTGAGCAGTACCCACTTGTTGCAAACTGTCAATAGTAAAAAGAGCTGTTACATTCATTGTCTTTCATTGTACTTTTTTTGTCTTCCACAGGAAAAAGTAGAATATGCCTTCCTGATAATTTTTACAGTTGAAACATTTTTGAAGATTATAGCATATGGATTATTATTACACCCCAATGCATATGTTAGAAATGGATGGAATTTATTGGATTTTGTAATAGTAATAGTAGGGTAAGTAGCTTATTTTCCACTTTACAAATATTTAAAATTTTCTTTACAGTGAGGTAGGTGCAGGTCTGTTTGGCTGTGAGTAGCAGCCTATGCTGGATTTCTGTTTCTTTGGAGTAAAAGAATGAACTGAGTGAAATAATTTGAAAAAGTCCTAAAATTTTCAGTGCTGTCTGTGGCTATAGACTGCATTATATTTATAGCAGAAGTTCCCAGGGAATTCTGAGTTCTGCTGAGTCCTTTCCAGAGCTGTTTTTAAGAAACTTTGCCATCTGACTTTTTCAAGGTAAACTCCTGGTGTCTTTCCGTATGTTGATCCCTTAAGGGCCACAGGTAATTATTTAATTTATTTGTTTAACCCTTCACTGCAGTTATGTGGAGTTCATCTGTTTCACAAAGATCTCTTTGAAACATGTTTCAAAGTGGAGAAGGGGAGTTGGGGGAACAGAATTTACAGTGATTCCTTGATATTCCCAAAATATGAATAAAATTGGGTGCTGCATGTCAGGCCCCAGACACAGATATGATTTTGATTTGCCCGGGGTAAAATGTATTTTAAAAATGCCTATTTTTGTTTACCCTGTGCACCGTGCTGTACCAGGAAACTTTGGAGAGTTTGTTCTTTGCCCCAGAGAAGGGACTGCTTGGGCCTTATGCAGATTCAGAAGAGTGGAACTTACATTATGTCCCTACTTATTGATAAATTATTTTCGTGTCAGCAACACTGTGTCAGAGGCTGTGCTACTTCATTAGATCCTACCTTTAGTTATTTAGGAATTAATCTTGAGATGTATATTCACCAATTTCCTAAATGTTGTGGAGATTATGTTAAAAAACTGTTAACCAGTAATGTAAATTTTGTTTTCTAAAAGTATATGTTATCTAGAACATGGAGAGCATTATCCATATATAACTTTGTATGTTGTAGCAAACGTGGCTTGCAGTGTGCAATTCTAATTTAATTTTTAAATTCAAACCATATCAAGGGTTGCCTGTAATTGAAAAGGCTCAGAAATTAGAATGTGTGCTGCTTTTAAATTGTCACTGCATTAAGGGAAAGAAAGACATGCTAGGTAAAGAAATTTGTGGTAAAGCATTGTTAAATTTGGGGAGGTATTGTGACTATAAGAATGCCTGGTTTGGAAATGTTTGATTATGAGATAGTAAATGTTACTGAGAAGGTTTTATTTGGGCCAGTCCTTTGGCATGCAGGCAATTTTAGTCCAGGACTAAAATTTGTGTATAAATAGATCCTTCATCAGGTCAGGTCATTCTCAACAGATTGGTCTCTGTGCCTGAAGGGGAAGCTTGGTGGGCAGGTCGGAGACTGTCACACACGAGCTCTGTTCCCTTGCCAAGCAGTCACTTGAATGGACATCTTCCCTTTTGTCAAGTGACCACGGAGTTACAGTAACCCTGGAGCAGTCTAATTAACATGACCTCTATCTTTGGCTGTGTCCTAAATACATGATAACTAAAAAAATTTCCACTAATTGCTAAAACATTCATTATTGGAGGCTAAGTGTAGTTGGGTCAAATGCTCACACTGAATTTGTTGAAAATACAAAAATAAAAAAGGGCTATGTCCTATCAAATGCCTAAAATATCACACTAGGATTAAGTTGTAATTCAGATCCAAAAGTTTGGAATATAAACTCCTATGCAGGTTGTCATCAGCCTACCTGTAAGACAAGGTGGACCTTTCCTAACACAGTGACAGAACTGTGAGCAACGTTTTTCTGTCACTAAGAACACAACCTGCATGATTAAGAAAGCACGAGTCCCATTTATTTAATTAATACATAAAAGCCCAGTGAAAAATTGATTTTCATATATAATCCAAGGTGGATATGGAATCCCTTCTGGACCTGATTCTATTTGACTAGCTTCAGTGGGAAATTTCATTAGCTTTTCATTTCAATAGCTTTGAAAGAGCTGCCATAATGTCCTATATTGAATGTATTGAAACTTGCTTTCTCAGCAGAAACTGTAGCAGTCCAATTGCATTAATCTTAATTATACCTAAAGAAATCTCTACAAGCAAAAGGGAAACACATATAAAGATGTTTTTAAAATAAAATCTTAATTAAACCTTTAAACTTTGGTAAACTGTAGAGGAATATGAATGTAAATTTCATAACGATCGATAGTTTTATACCTTAATGGCTTTTTAGGAATGACATATGTCCTGGTTTCAGCTGTAGACAGAGCTGTGAATGTGATGCTTTCTACTCTTTGTCACTTCTCTCTGTAACCCATCAGAGTATGAATTACTTTGAGTAGTGTGCATACCTGCATGGTCTCTCATGTAATTTCCATTGATTTCTGTGAAAGAATAAGGTCCCGGTAGAAAAAGCTTTCAAAGCACCTGTCTATGTCCTTTAATTTTCTGAATGTTGTATGAACTGACAGGCTGAAAGGTTCTCTGAATTCAGGACTTGATTCAGAAGCCTTTTTAATAATGTCTGTCTTTAGAGCATATGATTTCAAGAGTGACGAATAGTCACTCTTGAAATCATTGAGATGTTGGTTTTCCTGCAATTATGTTTCTATTAAATTCTAGGGCTGAATTAGGACCTGGTATTCAATGTCTGGATTTGGTCTAACAGTATATGAGCTGCTGATCTTCCTTGTGACATCTGTAGAGTCTTAGGGGCTGAGTTTTTCTCTGGAGCAGAGCGAAGCAGTCTAGGGATGGGTATTGACTGATGTGGGTCAGCTGCTTACTGGGGGAGGGTAAAGCCTTCAATAATCTAGTTTAGGCAACCTATTAAATAATATATGATTTCAAGCAACTATCCAGTGTGACAGAGTTCTTAAGCAGAGTTGTGGAAACTTTTCATGACCAAACTAAAACCCTGCACATTTCAGGAATCCTTTACAAGTGTGAAACATTATTCGTGATTGCAGAACTCTATTAACTTGCTAATCCTTTCAGGAGAAGTGCAGCTCTGCAACTATTGAACTACAGACTCTGTGCAAAGGCTAACACAGTTTGTGTGGTCTAGTGACAGTCTAGAAACCCATGCATCTGAGACGGAGCTCCAAACTAAAATAAACCCAAGATTAATTTGGATTTCAAGAATATGCATCACTTTAAATTGCTGCTAAAAGTGGGAAAGCAAAATAAATGTCTTGTCTTGCAAACTGTTGTAATGAATGACTAATTCATTTCTGCAGGGGAAAAAAATACAATATAATAAATGAGCCACCTGGGAATATATTTTTCCTCAGAGGTATTATGTGTAAGAAACAAACCTTTTTGGTGTTATTAAATGGTGAACCCTAATTATTTTTAAAATATTCAGTTTCTGCTGACTGTATATAGAATATTGTACTGCTGTGCCACTTGGAGTTCATATATTCCACCAAAATTAAGCCAGATGGTTTATTACTTGTATATTTCATTATTATGTATTTCTTTTTCTAAAGGAAAGATTAATTCTCCAAATGGTAAAGTTAAAATGTTTGAACAAAAATGGCAAAGTAGCTTCATTTATTCAAAAATAGCAAACTGTGTATATAAGCTGAATGCTAAATTATTGGAAACTGTGTGATCCTCATTCCCTAGAGGGATTATAAAGTCTTGCACTTCATAGCTCTGTCTGTCATGATTTAATGTGTAAATATACCTCTCAATTTGACATCTGAACAGCTTTGCAGAATGATCTGCAGTTCAACTAATTTCCAAAGTAATATCTTTGACTGTGTGGTAAATGGATAGTGATGACCTTACCTTTCATCTCATTTTCTAGATTATTTAGTGTAATATTGGAACAATTAACCAAAGAAACAGATGGTGGCAGCCACTCAGGTGGCAAACCTGGTGGCTTTGATGTCAAAGCCCTAAGAGCCTTTCGTGTATTGCGACCTCTCCGACTTGTATCAGGAGTGCCCAGTAAGCTCTGCTCTCTTTATTTCCACTGCAATCAGGAATGGGACTGCTCTGATTATTGAACTGTCTTCTTCCAGACACTGCCGAAATGAGATGGGATAAAGCTGAGTTTTTGTTATCTGGCTATGTATATAAAAAGAATTTCAAGATGAAAGATACCCTATTTCAAGTTGAACAAGGGATTGTGAATTCACTCAGTGTATGATCTCCTTACACAGTTCAATAAGCAGACAGGGGAATACACTTCCTTTTTAGAAGCTTTATGTAAGAGTAAATTACATGTAAAAATGCAAATACACCAGAAAATAAACTCAGATTTTTTTTTTTATTCTAAACCCCTGCATCTGAAAGTGTAGGTGGTCCTAAAATAGTTTATATGTTGGTAAGTGTATGCCAGAGCACGTTAAACATTTTGTATTTCCTGCCCCCTCCAATGCACATGAATGCCTTCTGTTTATCTCAGCAGAGCTAACAGATAAATTAGGAAACATAAAAAGTAGAACAATATTGTTTAAGAAAGCAGTTGAAGTTCCTGATATTTCCTGTTTCATTTTAATGCTTTATTAATTATTGAAGCTCTTTGGGCTATGTGAGGTTCACGACTTCCAGTTCAGCTCTTTCCAAGGCATTCAAAGGAAAAAAGCTAATTCTGTGTTTATAATATCACAGACTGTTACATGGAAATTATTGTTTTTTGGCAAAAGGGCTTCAGTGAGGACAGAAGCAATCTTATGAAATGTCAGAGAGGAAGTCTATCAAGCTGAAAAAGAGGCATATTTTATTCTCATTGGTACTATGGCAGGTTCATTAGTCTGGGATTAGCTCATTTTCATAAAGCCAAAAGTTGGATAAATATTTAATTGAAAAAAAGAAAATACAATAGTTTTGAAAGGGATAAATGATAAAAGAATAAGTTTGTTCAGAATAAAAATGAGTTTTGTTTATTTTTCTCCCCTGAGTAAGGAGACAGTTCTACAATTGGATGAGTGCACGTTTTCTCAGAACTTGCCACAAAGTTTTTGTTTTAGCACAGAACTTCTTAAAGGTCGTATAAAATGACCTTCAGGCACACACTGATTATGTGCTCTTTCTTTATAAAAGCACTCACAGGTTCTTGTGACACATTTCAAGCACTGACTTCTGTGATATAAACTTTATTAACAGAGGAACTAATTAGACAGAAATGTTTAGATTCTTACAAAGATTTTTATGTTACAGGAACATTTTGTGGTTCTGGGTAGTAGATGTTTTAAAAAAAATCTGATTATCTCTGCATGTCTGTATCATTAAGTCCTAATAATGTGTAATTATATAAAATTTGATAGAGCAAGATATAGAAATATGGTTCATATCTTGTATCCTCTTTTTTTTTTTTTAGGTTTACAAGTTGTCCTGAACTCCATTATAAAAGCCATGGTCCCCCTCCTCCATATTGCCCTTTTGGTATTGTTTGTAATCATAATCTATGCTATTATAGGATTGGAACTTTTTATTGGAAAAATGCACAAATCTTGTTTTCTTATTGATTCAGGTAAGTCATGAAACTGTTGATTAAAATAAGGACTTGATGATGTTTTCTTTCAAATCTGTGGGATTTCAGTTTGAAATAGAACTAGGGGCAAAACACTAAAGCTGTTGTAACCCCAGTTTACACTGGTTCACAATTTTAGGTAGAGTGCATCAAATGAAAAAAAAACCCAACCCAATACCAAAGTCACAAAAAAATCAAACTAGTTAGAGACTAGACCATGTTCTGAATAGGTTTTAATTGCTGATATGTGTAGCTGAAATACCAGTAGTGAAGAAAATAAGGGTGACTACCTGTAAGAGACAAATCCAGATTGTGGCAGTGTGGTGAGGAGTGCAGCTCTGAAATGAGTGAAGAAGGAAAACAGTCTTCTTTTGTCCAGGTGAAATAATGCAATGGAAGTATGTGTTGTGGGAGAACTTTAAAAGAGTGAAACCATCTTACCTGGTGGCTAAAGATGCTTTTCTTTCAGCTACGTAATGAAGATGACTCTGTATAGGAATTAGATCCATTTTTTCTTAGTGGTCCATGTGTTGGTGTGAAGTGCCATGAAATGAAGTAGCAGCAGTAAAGAGGAAAGAAAAAATCAGCGTGAGGAGCTTCTAAGAAATGATGTATTATTACACTGTGCTTCTTTCCACTTCTTAATTATTTTTAATAACCTATTTTTGAGGTTGTAAGATCTGAGAGAGAATAAAAGCTCCAAAGCTCTGATGTGTTGCTTTTCTCAGCCTGAAATCTGGATTCATCTCACCACAGCATTGATATTTCCTCACATGAAGGGGTAACTCATGAAAGCTTGAGGACTCAGAGTTCTGATTTTTGGTCCTTTTCCAGATATACTAGTTGAAGACGATCCAGCACCTTGTGCATTCTCAGGGAACGGCCGTCAGTGTGTCATGAATGGCACCGAATGTAAGGGTGGATGGGTTGGACCCAACGGAGGCATAACCAACTTCGATAACTTTGCATTTGCAATGCTGACTGTGTTCCAGTGCATAACCATGGAAGGGTGGACTGATGTGTTGTACTGGGTAAGTTCATCAATCACTCAGCTTGGTTTGCTTTTGAACCAGCTTCTCTGTTGGAGCAGGGATTGAGCTGCGTTCCACAGTACCGTCAACAGGAAATCTCGGTGAGTTTTGCAGGAGGCAAACTTGGCTGCATACTTGTTTCAGTCACAGCCTGTTACTAGATTCCTCAGGCTAGAAGGACATTTTAGAAACAAATTTATTCATTGCTTATTTGAGGCTTTTTTTTGCCTATTCCATTTGGATAAATGTAAAACTACATTTATGTCCTTTGGACTAGCATTTTTTCGTGTGAGCCTACAGATGTTAAGTATGTCTTCACTGATTAGGCTTAAGAGCTCTTTTTTTGCAGTATTTGTGCAGAATTTTTCACAATGTTAACATAAATTAGAACAAAGCAAGCTCTCAACTGACATTGCTTGCCATGGGGACTGAAATCATGTTAACCATTCAGAAACTACAAATTTACAGGAGCTGTGGCCCTGACATCATCTCCATGGATGCAGCAAAAGGTATTAAAAAACCTAACTGTGTAAATTGTCACCTTTAAATGCTTCTTTGGTGTAAGGTATGGTACTTCAGAGTCTTGCAACAGCAACAGTCAGCTGGACACAGAGTGGGAAACTGAAGAATGGAGGAAAATGAGCACACAGACTTTAAAGGAAACCTGAAACCACAGATGGACATTTCTATGCTTAACCCCATTCCACTCTAAGTGACATGGCATCGTTTTGTCAGTCTTGGAGTATCTCAATATCTGATATGAGTGATTTGTCCAAAGTCATTCAAGAAATCTCTGACAGAACCTCCCAGAGGTGCTGAACATCAGTGAGACTATTCTGTACTACTTGGTACTCAGCAGTAAGTCTTTGCAGCTATTAGAACCTTATTAAAAAGCACAATTCTAACAGTTCAAATGTCAGAAAAGGATCACTGTTAGCAAGCTGTTAAAAAGGGATGAGTTATCTCAAGGAGTATCTTAGTGGAACTTCAGATTTTGTTGCTGAGAGCAGCTCACTTTGTGGGTTTTTTCAAGTTTGTCTGGCCAAGTGGAATTATTTACTGATAGTGCATCTGTTGTGGAGTACTGGATGCATTTAAGATTGTGGTATTACCCAGTGAATGACTACATAATTTTATGTGGTCATTTGTTGCAGACCACGGTGAAATAAGCTGTTGCTAAAAGATGTAACACAGTTAACACAGAGTCTCAGATAAAATCTGTGATACTGAAGTATAGAATATGGACATGTTTTTAAGAGAATATCACTGTTAAAGATAATTAAGATGGTAAAATGGCATTCTTTTAGGGTTGAAAGACAAAGAAAAAAGACAGCTATGAACATCTTCCACTGTCTGTTGTCAGTTACAAAACTGGCTAGAGACACACAAACCATCAACACTAATGAGTAACAATTATGTATGGCTACACATAGGCTATTGCATGATTTCCCAAAAATCCCATAAAGATTTTTCATTTCCTTGGAGTTTGCACTCCAACTTTCCCTAATTTTCTAGGAGACTGTGTGAATGTAGAATTAGTATGTGCTTTATGGTTTGTATTCATGGTGATGGCAGTTATTTTAATTCTTTCTGAAAAGGGAAGGTGTGCCATGGTTATCTAGAAAAAAATTACACCTTTAATATCTTTTGAGGCAAAAGTATACCCACATTTCAAGAGCTGATAATTCCTCCAACTTTTTTCAAAGAAAATGAATATAAAAGCTTTAGGGATTTGCTGTATTTATAATAGGATTGTTATAAAACATATAGAAACTATTTGAGTGTCTCAGAATTAAACATTTTTTCCCCTGGGATTTGATGCCCTAGTTAATCTGCTGCCCTTTAGAAATCTTTGCAGAGTCTACAGTGCCAGCAGAAAAAACAAAATAATTAAAATAAGATGTTGAATATTTTCATGATCAGAAAAAATGAAAAGTATAAGAAAATTATAAACAATTGAAAACTACATGAGTTGTTTTTACTTCTTTCTCTATAAGGAGTTTCCAATGTAGAATTTACAGGTATACAGGTGTGATTTTTCTTTTTAACACAAATGATACTGGGATTGTTAGACAGTGAAGCAAATATTTATTGACCTAGTGAAATATAATCAAAATCAGATATTCAGGTGGCTTTGGAATTTATCTTGACTGATGCCTATATAATTAAATTATAGATTCAGTTTCTTTCTGTCTTATAGACCAACAAGTTGCCCATTGTCAAACTGAAATTACTTGCTGAGGACAAGAGGAATGACAATTTATTTTAATTTTATTACTGGATCAAGCTGAGGTAGATTTAGCTAAAAATTGGAAAAGATTTAATTTCATTTGAAAATTGCAAAAGCGTTAGGGGGATACCAGATTGTAATAAAAGAATCTGAAGAAGCCATTTTAGCTCGATGTGCATGGGGTTTTTTACATGGGTTGCTTTTGACTTAAAACTCTGTTATTAATACACAGACTGAATGAGTTTTATGTAAAACAAAACCAAACCCACAAATACGAGAAACTGCACAAAATTCTCATTTTTCCTTTGGTCATTATGTAAACAGTGAAATAAACTTATGTAGGCTTTTCTTGCTAGCAGGTGTAATGTGAGTGGGTGAAATCTGTGCAATATTTTGCATCGTGTTAAGTGGCATTCTGTCAGCAAGGATGACAGCTGAAAATGACAGCTTCCAACAGCACTCCCTGGCACAGCTCGTTATCAGCTGGTTAATGACAGTAAACTTGCTTTGAAATAATGACTGCACCAATAATGATTTTTCTCTTGTGCATATATATTGTGAGTCAAGGCCTTGATGCTGCTGCTGCTGGGCACCTTTCAGATTGTGGTGACTCCCATGGGCGTCCTGCTGCTCACCAGTTTGCATCCCAATCCCATATGTCCTACTGGGTTTTAGTGGCTTCATCTGGCCTCTTTTCTCTCTAACTTACAGTAACTCACTGGATAGCTGGCATTATGTGATTTATCCACAAAAAGTATGACTCTTTAGTTCCAGAGGTTTGAATTGAGAGGTTAAGGGGTGTTGTTCTTGTTATCAGGAGCCAGCGCAGCCTGTGTGCTCCCACACTGTGTGTTTGTGGCTGTGCATCTGTGTGTGTTCTCCGTTTTTATTGGGACCGTGTTTATTCCCAGTCATGGCCCTTTCTGTTTGCTCTGGAGCCCTTACTGAGGCTCATGCATTTAGTTTTGGATCCTGGTGCAGTCCTTGTTATCAGCCAAGTAGCAGCCTCTGTGTGCCCAAGTTTTTAATGCTCTGGCTCACATTCTAAAGCTGAGAGCATAGTACTCTGTGCCTCATTTCCAATTTATGCTAGCAAGCTCTCAGGAATTGTAGAACTTGAATCTGCATTTGCATATCTGGCTCCAGATTTTTCCCAGGCCTTTGAAACATCTCGATGTATAATCTATTAACGGCAAACATATATTTTGTAAATTGCTTTTTATTTTTAGCTGCTTCACTTGATACATGGGAACACAGATAACAAGCAGTGATACTTGCCAGCAAAACCCTCAATTTTCCCATGAGCACCAAAATGATCACATTTAATTCTTCTTTTTTTCACCATAGTGAAGTTATCTTGACTTACTACACTTGAATAATCCAACTCTAGCTTGAAGGAAGGGTGGTCAGGGCCTCTGAGAAACAAAGTACTTCATGGGATGGGGTTGCCAGTGCAGTTGCTTCAAAGATGGGACAAATGTATTAGTGGCTACTGAATTTTACTAGGTCAATTTTATGGTCAAATGCTGCATTACTAACTTCAATTTTAAAAGCTCCCCAGTTCTCTAATACCTGTCTAGCACTGTCAGATTGATCTGGAGATTTCTGAGGTTGAGGCACACTCGAGCTAAAATTGCTGAATAATGATACACTGATGTCTTACATGGTTTTGCCTATTAATAGACCTACTGATATGTTAACAAGATATTCTCTAAAGGATTTTTGTTTAAAATACTCAGATCATTACTTGAAATGTCTAGGCAATCTAAAATGTACCTGGAACTCATATAAGGTTTAAGGAAAGGGATGGCAGTTTTTTTTTAAGTATACCTTTTACTGATAATGTCAACTTTTAAAAACTGTTACTACTTTTTGCTAGTAACGTATATTATCATCAAAGAAGTTCTTCATTCATTGTTCCTCTGCTTTTATAACAAAATAGGGTGCACTTAGGAACCTGTCTCCTGTTTAAGAAATTAAGCTTTATATCCCGCAATATACTCCTTGAAGCATCTTAGAACATCTGAAAAAAATCTGTCATTCCTGTAACACAGACTGTTCAGGCTGCACTGCACTCCTGTGTATGTCTACATGCACTTTTGCTTAAGTGTCTGCACAGCCAGTGTATTAATGTCAGATCAGGTCAGGAGCTCAGTCTCTACTCCTGGCACCTTTTAGAATTCTCCTATTCAGGGATATTTAAGGGTAGACTTACATACAATGTATTTGGAAACCAGCTGATGTGCAGCCAAAGATATTTCCTTAACACAAGCAAATGTTTTACAAATACATATCACACAAGAAAACCCCTTGGCTCATGCACAAAATGTATTATTAAGCTATAAACAAAAAACTGCAAAATATGTTTGAAGTATTATCAAAACTGTCATCAGAGTGCTGATAAGGAGTCTCCTAAAAATACCTTTCCAAAAATGTGACCAATAGTCAAATAAGCAATAGTAGTCTGGAACTTTGAATTGAATGATTTTGTAAGCTGGTGGGAATTAACTCCTTAGGGTGATTTAAGCCATGTTAGTCCCATTCCACCTGCAGAAAAGGAAGGCATGTTCCTGCATCCAAACTATAGTTGACAGCAATGAATTTCAACTTATTGTCTGAGAGAAGTTCACAGCTTTTTTCCATTTATGAATCAATTGCAATTTGTGTTGCATTTAGCAATGTTAAAATTGTGAGGAAATGTGCCTGAAAAGTCTTAGAAAATACTTATTCCTGTCTTTTCCTCTTATGTGCCCAGGGAAAGCTTAGTGCTGTTCTGCTAGCATTGCTCAGCACCACTCACAGGTCATCTGAGGGAGGCTCAGGAGTGAAACAAGTCAGCTCATCCCCAAAGGCATCCATGTGCTGCATGCACAGAGCTCCCAGCCTTCCATGACTACATAGGCAGAAAGTTAACACATGATGTACAGCTAGAGAGAGAGTGATAGAAATTTTGGATGACAGCATTAATATACTGCATAAATCTCCCTAAAGAGCAAAGGATTGCAGGCAGATTTTTTTCTGTTTGAGTGTTAACTATTTGGATCTGGTTTCATGTTAAAATCAAGATTAATTCCCCCCTGCCTTTTACATAATGATTTGGACTAATTACCTTTTTATATTCTCTTGTTATTAAAAGCTCTGAATCATCCAGTTTTGGATTGCAAAGAGACAGGACTTAATTTCAGAAAGAGAAAAAAGGGAATGATCAAATTCAGACATGCAAACAGAGCTACCAAGCCAAGGAATGTACAGTTTAAAAGCTTGCATTAGGATCAAAAAAGATGTGAGATATATGTATATATAAAATTTTATGATATATGATTATAGTATAATTTTTTTCCAATTTGCGTCTTAACACAAAGACCCCACCCGAGGAGGATTTTAAAGTAACTCACAGGGAAATATCTTTTCCATGAGGTGAACTTGATTGACTTTGACAAGATATCTGGTATCTCAGCCTCAGCTGACTGCTGACCTGTACTGCAGTCAAAGCGTGGAACTAATTTCTTGTCACAGATCATTGCAAATACTAAGAAGAACCTATTATTTCTCCCCAGAAAATTTGAACAAAACTGGGTCGAAACTGGATTGGAGATAAAGGCTAAACTTGGGATAGTGCTAAGAACACCACTAGTCCATCAGCTGGAGTTTGTTCCAAAATCTTTGCCACAAGAAGCCAACAATTACTTTATAACAATTCTAGTTCCCAGTCTGTCCCAGGACAGCAATTTAGTAGAGAAATTTAGATCTTCCTGAGTATTGAGGCTTTGCTTGTTGGTACTACATAAACTAAGGTAACAATTGTACATCATCTATCTGAATAATAAATGCATTGCACTTGTATTTTTTTGTATCCAGTATGTGGGAAATATAAAACGCATCCCATTTTTGTATAATGTATGGTACATATATAGGTAGAATAGCAGAATCCAAAAGAAAGAAGGTGTTTAGTGCAGAACACCTGTGCGGATATTATAACTTTCCATTTTCATACATGATAGCTAACTATTTAAAAAAATGAACACATTGTTGATCACATTAGTTACTTAATTTTAGTCATTTTTTGAGCCCTTAGATTTAACAAGCCAAATCTATACATAGGTTTTATAAATTTTTTGTGAAATTAGTTTAGGCAATACAGATATATAGGTACAAACACTAACAAATGGTTAATCTGAAATTAGTGTGCTGCTGTTCATGAGAGGAGTCAAACACTTGGATTTTATTATATCTGGAACACAGATTTTGTTAAACCTGAAAGCGCTCAACAGCAAACCTTCTCTGGGTTACTGTTTTGTAGAGGTAGCACTCTTCATTTTGTTATGGTTCTGTCCATCTGCTCTGCGGATTAAGCAGGGATGCATAATTATCTGAAAAAGATAAAACAATTTCTTAACAGTCACGTTTGACATCTTGGCTTTCCTTGGAACAATTACTTGATTTCTGCCCAGCCCCTCCTCCCAGTTAAAGACAGTAAGCAGATTAATGGAATGCCTCTAAACAGGAATTAGCTAAAATACTATTAGATACACTACAGTGTCTGAATGAAAAAGAAAGACCTGCATCTAAACTTATTTCCAAACAATCATAGCAAAAATTTATAAACAATCAGGTTTTGAAGACTAAATGCTTTATGAGAATACCAAAATTCATTTGCTAAGAATGGATAAAACCAAAAGAGGGAAGAAAGTGAGGTCTGTTCAGCTTGATCAAAGGAAATTCATTAAGCTGAAGCAGTGTCTTTCAAGTTGAGGTTTAGCTTGAGAGGATCACTTATATGTGTCCTGTATGCAGTTGCACAGTAGTTTACATACAGAAGACAGGGGCCAAATTTAAGAGGTGATTAAGCAATTACAAGGCTCTCTAGGTCCTGTGACAATTTTACACTTCTCAATGGAATCTCTTTCTCTTTAGGACTACCTTGGTGCCTGAGCCACGGAACTCTCATTTTTCCAGGTGTTGCTGAGCTGAAATGCTTAACAAAGGGTGGTCTCAGTGCGCACCCCACCAGTGCATCTCCATATTCTGTGTCAGAAGCAGAACAAAGCTGAGCCTGTCCAACCAGGACAGTGTCAGGGAAATCTGTGCTTTGACTCCAGAACACTAAATATAAAATTCCATGCTTTTAGAAATCAATCTGGACAGCACTGTGCTTCAAGTACAGCCTGTTTTAAGTCAGCTTTAAGTTAACTCCAGTTCAGCCAAAAATATCTCAGGACAAAACCTTGGAAGCCAGGCAGCTTTGAAAAGCTCTCTGGTGTGCTCTTCACTGAATAGAATAAATAGCCTCATCTGGGGTTTTGTGAACCTTCTTCCCATGCTTCCAAGAATGCAGGGATAGTCCCACGTCACGAAATACTGATGTCTGCAGAATTTTTACACCTGTCAAGAGGCTGAGTTTGTTGGTCTGAACAATTTTTAAGATGACGAGGCAGATTACAGGTAGCACTAAGTAAACCCACCAGTTATGTGTCTGTTGGCATGTTATGAAAAGAAGGTAAAATTAAAAGGAAGCTAAGAAATTAAACACATTTAAGAGGGTTTGAAACACTGTGGAAAATCAAAATAGGTTCATGCATCAGCACATTGTATCTATAATGGTACAAATGCAGAATTACAGATTTTGTTTTATCATTAACCTCAGGTGGAGCTGATAATATTGATTGCAAATTGAGTTTGCAACAATTTTCAATAACAATACCAGAAGGACAGAGAAGAAGAAAAGTTAAAACCTTGATTTGCATGCAATTGCATATGAGGATTTTACTCACAGTTACCATAGACAGGGATAAATGAGTTTTTAATTGTGTTAATAATTGATGTTTTAGATTGAAGTTTGCCATCTGCTTCTGTGTAATACTAAGGGTTATATCTGCAGTAAACTTGACTTTTTCCCGTTTCACTTCAGTCTTGCTCTCTGATAATTTATGCTGTGTTGTAATGATATTGACTCCAACTACAGCACAGCTCACAAGATAATTCATCCAAATGCCACTTGAGGCAGTTTCAGACTGTATCAAGTTTGTCCAATCAGCTCAAGATAGTTCTTCAAGATTGCAGACTCACCAACATATAGAGCCAAATAAGTAATGTGTAGTACACATCTACTGTTATGGTAAAACAGAACGAAGGGATTTGAAGAAACCTTTGTCCTTCATATTGTCCATGATCTCATCTGCCCTCTGGTTGATGTGATGGACAGGGAAATGAAATTCAAAAAGTAAGACTAGATGTTTAAAAAGAGAGGGCAAGAGGATGGTGCTTGGTGGTGTCCTTGCCATAGGTGTTTTGAAGGCTAAAAGCCTCATGGTCTCAAAAAGACAGAACAAATCCAGTGAGAGCCATTAAATATGACACCTCCTTTGGCACAGTGCATCCCTGAGCCATTGGGCAGGAGACTCTTGCAAGACATTTTGCTGAGGATTTCAGATGTGAGATCTCCTTGAATTCCTGGTGTTGCTTTAGCACATCTGGAATTTGTGACTTTAACTCCTTTTTCTGCACTTTGGATGAGAAGTCAGCGTTAATCCCTTCAAATGAATATATTTTGGTTTTGAGGATGGAGATTTTCCTGTTCTCTTATATGAACCAAGCTCTGTCTCCGTTTTTAATCAGAAGGCAAATCAATTCCTTTAATCTTTCTTTAATTTGAAGTTATGGAGAATGCCATTTGACATGCATGAAATGAGCAGCAAAGTTTTCCAAAAGGAAAGGACTTCTTTTTGTACTTTGATCTCTGGTATTAGTGCAATCTGAAATAAAACTTTGTGAATAGAAATTACAAAGCATTACTTGATTAGAGTTTAATTGTATCTAGAATTAAATGGTAAAGTTGTTGAGTCATTTTTAGGAATTGAATATTAGATTAGTTCCAAGGTCTTCTGCTAGGTTCAGGTGTTCCTGAGTTATGGAATTCTTTTGAAATAGTTCAGCTTTTGCCCAAGTGAGCATTTCTTCTAGTATTTGTTAGCTGCAGTTGCCAATTTTTGCTTCACAATGCATTAGTCCTGCATAGATTAGCCTAAAACATTGGACTTAAAATCTGGCTGCATAAATGGGAAAGATTTTTTTTTTAATATGTTGCACATTAAAAAGTGGATGCAAATCACAGCTGCTCATACTAACAGAGCCTTTGTGACAGAGCGTGAGAATTTCAGCTTTGCTCCTGGGTAACTAAGTTAGCAGAGCGCCTGGCAGCCTGAAAATGTTCTCTTTATAAGCAAAGCAGAGCATGGAGTTGTATTGCAGTGACTGCCAGAGCTCCTTTTTTGAGCTCTGCTGAAAATAAAATTGCTAATATTAATCTCTCAGGTTTTTAAAAATGATACATAGCAGAAACACATTGGCACCAATACCAGATGAATTTATGTCTTCACTCTGAACTCTGGTGACTTGGAAACAACTGTCTGCTAATTGTATAGTTGTTAGATGCAAAATGCATTCAGATGTATTTGAAATTTATTTAAAAAGTTTGCTCTGATCAGTTGTTGCTAGAAAAACACTTGGCCTGTATGGTATGAGTTAGGTCTATGAAGCAAACTAATTTCTAAAGTAATAAAATAATTATGAGTATACTCTTTTTTAAAAAAGTGAGTAAATATTGTTCTTAAAAAATAAGGCCAGATGCCTGTGCTTGAAAGATGCAAAGGGCAGCACCCACTGGGATGGGGCAGAAATTCAGTCTGGGCAATGAGATGTTCCACTCATTAACTTCGGGGCTTCATTGCTAAAACTCCTCAAACGAGGGGACTCGCTTTGACAGAATGGGTGTGGGTGATAAAACCCAAAACTTCAGAGCCACTGTCCTTGACAGAAGCTGCTGACATGCCAAGGAGTGTTGAAAGCTCTACCCAGGAGACTAAGTAGGTATAATGGCAGCATTGTCAAAGACTTTCCCGTATGAGTATTGCAGGACTGAACGATGCAAGCTTAGGATCTCTTGAAGTTGAAGGTAATTATCCCAGTCTTGCTGAATGGTTATAACCCTTTTTTATTTTAACTTCTCCAAAATACAGTTTTATTGGAAGAGGAAAAAACAAATCCAAATCAAATATGTATTTCCAAGTTTTCTTTCTTTTTTTTTGTAGCAAGTGTAATTTTAAGTTACTTTTCAGTACCTCAGTTCAATTAAAAAATAATTTTTAAAGATGCTACATAAATTCTTTTAAAAGGTGTGTGAAGAAGCTGTGTAAACTCATCTGGTTTTGTTACTTAGTAGGTTTTTTACTTTAGTAAGTATAAACCGGTGCTATCACAGATCACCATGGAAGAGAAGTGCCTTTGGGCCTTAACCTGCAAAGACTTAATGCTTCTGTCTAGCCATCCATAGGACCCCCTTGCAGAAACTGAGATTATGATATTTAATTAAAAGACAGGGGAAAGAATAGAAGAAGTAATTTTGAAAATTGTTTGTTCCCATGTTTAGTGGGTTTATTCCAACAGAGATGTTAAGGAGAGGTGTCAAACTTGACTGTCAATAGAGCTCAAAGCCTAATCATAAATTCCAGATAGAACAAACACAATGGCATTCACAGAAAAGAAAACAGATTTGCAATTAGATTGTTCAACAGTATCATATGAATTTTATTGTCTGCTGAATTTTCATGACTATAAAACATCTTAAGAAGAGTGCGATGCAAAAGCCAGAATAATTCCTCTTCAAGAAGAGCCATTTCCAAGAAGCATCAGAATTTTTATGATTTATCAAAATGTCTTTTTGTACCTGAACCTACACACAAAACAAAATTTCCCTGTTTTAAAATATCTGTTTTTCTGAAGAGGCCTTTTTTAGCTCTCCATGGGTATGTTTCATCAGTCCATCCTTTGATAGGTATGATGAGCTGGCTAAGAATAGCAAGTGGAAGAAATCTTTATAGAAAACCTTGTGTGAGTCTATATGGAGTGTATTGAAAGCTCAGTGACTTCAACCTTACTTTAAAAAAAAATCAGCAAGAATTTTTTAAATTTCATTCAACCTTGATCTGGATATGACATGTTCAGAAGTTTTCCTGGGATGTTTCCGTGTTTCCATTGTGTTTCTAAAATTATTTTTCAAATTTTCATTTTTCTAAAATTGTGTTCATGCTTTTTACACAGATTCATTCTCATTTATTTCTTTTTGAATTGATTTAAAATGTCTGACTGCATTTGACTGTTTTATTTCAGGAAAAACTGCGGGAGTTCCATGTTACAAAAAGTAACACTGCTTGTGCAGCTGAGATACACATTGCTGTTTGTTTTCCCAAATGATCATTCATGTAGATAGGATATACATGAGCTAAAAATCTTAATATTTCAATATACTTTATGATCATCCTCTTAAGTGGAGATCTGAAATTTAGTTCACGTTCTCAGTGTCAAAGAACAGAACCATTGCAGTCCTCCATTTATGTTTGATAATACTTCTCATCCAAATGCTAGGTTCACTCAGCATTTTGTTTTAGGGTTTGTGTTGGAAATGCATAGTGAATGTGGCCAGTGCCTTCTTGCTCTCATTGTTCTTTGATTTCTGAAGGAATGCATAGAATGTTATCTAACCTGAATGAACAAATTCTCCTTTCTCTGACTCTTCATTGCTGTTAATATAGTGATCTACTCTATAAGATCATCTTATTTCTTGCAGATGAATGATGCAATGGGATTTGAATTGCCATGGGTGTATTTTGTCAGTCTCGTCATCTTTGGGTCATTTTTCGTACTAAATCTTGTTCTTGGTGTATTGAGCGGGTAAGCATACACCTTTTTCATCATGAAGGCAGAGTCCTGAATTCAGTTGCCATGAACACACAGGTTATCTCATACAGGTGAGACTTCAGTTGGGATGACATCTTTTATTAAACCTCTATTGCTTCCTCCTCTAATTAGAACACAGAAAGTTTTCTTGTAGCTTGCATATAAATAACATACAATACCAAAATCTGAGTTTAGACCTATCAATAAATACCCTTCATGTCCTTTTGGCAAAGTTATAAAATAAGAATAACAATTCTCATGCACTCATTTAGATGTTATTTCAATTAATCGTCTAAAGCCTCACATCTACAACAAAATTTGGGTAAGTAAATTTAAACAATTGTTCATTCACTTTTTGAAGATCTGGATAAACCCTAAACTTTGTGTTGAACCTTTGTGATCTGGCAGCTGCAAAAAGGGCTCTGCTGTTTAATAAATGACTGAATCATAACTTATTTCCTTGCATTTTACAGGTAAATGATGCAATAGGATGTGAGTGGCCATGGATCTATTTTGTTAGTCTTATCATCCTTGGCTCATTTTTCGTACTTAACCTGGTTCTTGGTGTTCTTAGTGGGTAAGCCCTTGAGTTAACATTGTGTATGCTACTGCTACTTGTAAGATGGCCTCTGCATTTACTCCAGCTTCTCAGCAATGGCTTTTTTGCATGCACTTGAGATTCTTATGTCATCCTACCAGTGTTTGCTCTTTGGACTGAACTGTGTGATTTGAGTGCCTGTATCTGTCTTGACATCACGTTCACCATGCTTGCAAAAATATTCATTCAATGAGGTACTAATCTCCTTATTCTATAATATTCCTGCAAAGAAAAAGATTTTGTGCACAGGGATGGGTGGTGCACCTGTACAAATATCCTCCCCTGTTATATAAAAGTGTCTTTTTCTAAAAGACCAACTTTTGGGTTTTTTCAAATAGTTATAGTGCAATTGGAGTGTTGTTTATGTTTATTGGTCACATATTTTGCCCAAAATATGGCAAAATATTTTTAATAAGTGCTTCAAGACCTGTCTTACAGAGAGTGTGGCTGCACTACCCCGACACAGTGTTCAGTGGTTCCGGGGTTGTAGAGCTGTGAGCTGCTGTGACAACCTGTAGCAGGAACTCATATATTTATCAATAATATTAATTTAATATAGCTGTCAGTGGGAGGTTGTCACAGCCTTTTGTTGGTTTCTGCACTCCAGGCTCCAGCCAAGAACTAAAGTCTTGTCAGTTCTAGCTGTATAATGTGCTTTAAAACTGTAGTTTATGGCAAGAGTTTGCCAGATTTTCTTTTTACAAAGTCCCCTTATGTGAAATTACAACCCTATTTCCTTTGCCATTTCCTGATTTCTAACACACTTGAGCTTGGGAAACTTGGGTTTATGGTAAAGATACTTTTTAATAAATATGTAAAAGATCGAGCTACCATTTGAATGATGAAAAGAAAATTATTATGGTTGTATGCATTAGGTTTTAGTTATACAGCAAACAATATTGTTCTGGCAATCTCAGGGAAGTTATGCCATCTTTGTTAGCCAACAGAAAAATCTCCCCTGTGTGGAAAGCCTGACAGTGCAGTTGATGGTATCATTTGGATTCTGATAGTGTATGCATCCCTATTCATGCTTTTGCCACATTGTATCCATTGTATCTGAAAGAAAAGATAAGGCATTATTATATTCCTGGAAATCAGGTAAGCAAACAAGATGTCCAGGTGTTGATATAACTTCGTTACAAGAGCACTTTTATTCGATGAGTGGCTTTACAATGTGCTTTTTAAAGTATTTAGTCATTTTTCTATGATAGATTGCACACAGGAAACCAGGGGAAGCATAGTTTTACCTTACTGTCAGACTTATAAAGCAGATGTTTAAAAGAAAAACGGTAGTGTTAAAACAACACCGCTGATTTTTAGATTTAATCTCATCCTTCCAAGATTTATACAGTTGTATCAGCTTTGTTTTATCCAAGGACAAATGTGTAAATTGTTACAAAACTAAGGGCCTGGCTTTCAGCCACGCTGAAAAATGAAATAAGGAGAAGGACAGGTAAATGAGGGTAGTTACAGTGTAATTTATTTCTGCTATTGATGCTATTACCTAACGTTGCTGTGTGACTGGCTTTCCACTGAAATCCTTACTAGGCTCTCACAGTTCCTTCTCTGGGCCTTAAGAACATCACAAGTACCAATTAGTTTTCTTCCTGTTCTGTGAGGGTGTCTGGTAACAGATAATGAATATTCCTATTTTTCCTTCCATAACTCAAATTGTTCTTGGTTTCAGATTTTTCTCTTAAAAAAAAAAAATTACAGGGAAAGTGACACCAGGTTTGGTGTTTTGTTGCATGTGTTAATTTCTTTTCCAGAAGGCGTGGAAATTTAGATACTCTCATGAATCAGCTTAACATTTGATTTAATATGTTTAGAATACTCTGTGAAGTTTTCAACATTATGATACATATTTTTTTGGAATATAGAGTAGTTTTTTAGCTGCCATTCCAATACAGGGAAGAGGTGTCCCCTTGTCCTTGGGTTCCTTTCTGCAGACAAAAAATTACCACTGATAAGTTCTGTGTGATCCATACAGCTCTAATGCTCCTCACAACCCTTGCCAGCTTCCCTTGGATTTTCAGTGCACAGAAATGGCAGTGAAAAGTGGGATGTGAACTCTCCTTATATACATCAAGCCATTAATTGCTACATTTATTTTTCTGCCGTAGTGTCAGCCAGGGTCAATTGGATGCTCAGGGTGCTTGATGAATTGTCTGAATCCATGTTTGCCCTAAATACATGAAGGAGCCTTCCTAAAACTCCCATTTTTTTGTTTTCTTTCTGAAGACAATGACACTGGAGAGCTGAGGCATGATGTATAAATATCACCAAGGACTGACTTTGAAAGTGCAAGGAGAAAGTCAAAGGAGATACTCCTAAAAGATACCTATCATAGCAAACTGATGTTTAGTACAGAAGTGAAGAGAATATCCTGGCATGTTTGTTTGAAACTCTGACAAACAAGGACCAGTGTGGAATAGTCTTACTCTGATTTATTTTGATCAGTATATGACAGTTGTATATAAATAATTTTCCCCATACTTTCTGTTTAGAACTACCAGTCTAGTCTAAATTTCATGGATAAATGTGATGCACTAGTAAAATCCAATGAATGGTTTTGTGTTTCTTAGTAGAAAGATATTTTTCATTCTAAGCCAAGCACTGAATATGTAACACATAAGTATTTTTTGTTTTATTTAAAAGTTATGAGTTTTTATGTTTTATACTCTTCAAACCATGACATGAAAACTTGGTTTATGATAAATCTACAGATAAAATTAAATTTTAATAAACCAATCAAATACCAAGAATATAAAAACTAAGCCAACTTACTTGAAAAGCATGGCTTTGCATACAGATTTTGAAAGTGGAATCTGAATGCCTAATACCTTTTCTGTATGAAAGTGTTATTTCCTTTATATCAGTTTATGCCGTGCACATTTAAATCTGTTTGCTGGTTTTGATCTGTTTGTTATTTTGAAATACTCAGTTATTCTCCTTGCACTCCTTTGTTATTCTGTGACCATCTGCCCCTTTGTATTTCTGTAATGCCTCTTGTGCACTGCATGTTTGATGTATTTAGATACTGTAAAATGGATGAGAATGATTATTTGGCAGATCTTTTGTTTTACATCTAGCTTTTCTGAAGGTGAGTATCCCCTGGTGATCCATGTTAGTCTTGCTTGCAGAAAGTGACATTCTTAAAAATACAGTTCATATTTTTGTTATCAGTAGTGTAAATGAATAGAAACAATGTGTGTATGGCATCTGCATGTGGTAAATATCGTAATTTCTGCATGGAAGCTGACTGTGGAGATTATTTCCAAAGTAATTCCCTTGAATAACAAGGATGGAGAGAATTCATAGGCTTGAGTTAATTCAGCTTTTTGAAAAAACTCTAAAAAAACTCTAAAAAACCTCCAAAAAACTGTTTTTATTCGGTGTTAGACACATGAAGTATTCACATTACTCTAAAATCGAATTTTCTGAAAGAATGAAATTCTAGGTGCAGAAACTGAGAGCTCAGGAGCTCCAGATATTCCAGTGTACAAGACCAGAGCATATCATGGCTATTGGTGCAAAAGAGTGAGCTGAAATTGAAAGTTAGAAATTATAAGGTTAAGGTTATTAGAAAGTTAACAAATAAAGATGAGGATGGAGATACTCCATCCATCCTGAAAGTGTAAAAAGTTAAAATTAAAAAAAAAAAAGTTAAAATAGACATGTCAGTAATTCAGGATGTATTAAACTAGTTTGCTATGAACAGAGGAAATAAATTATAAAACTTCAAAACTTGTTTATCAAGAGGCATGGCTTTTAATGATACGTGATAATCTATTCATGAAGATAGTCCTTGCCGTTAGGAGATGGGTTCTGCTGATGGCATTTTCTGCTCAAGGCATTAGTATTTCTTTGGGTAGCCATGGGAACAAATAAAACCTTTCAAACACACATTAATAAATCTATAAGTTGAATTTATTGCCTTGCAAAAGAACACCAAAACATAAGCTTTGACATGTCCTTACATCCTCGTACATGTGATGTTGCAGGTTAAAAAGTGAATGCTAATTTTTTCAATTTTATTTTTGCCCCAGTGATATTTGCAATGTATGTATGTAGTGATTCTAAAAGCTTAAGGGTGTGTACTCATCCACCCCAGTCTCCCAGCAATATTTGTCAATTAATGTCATATAAAATATGTTGGTGCAGACAAGCTTATACACCTAAGAACTGTTGTCTACAGTATATATGGAAAAAATCAGAGGAAAAGACATTTGAATAATGATGCACCAAATAGAAAATGACAGTATTCTGTCATCCATAGCCTTCAGCAAAAGGAAAAGGAACTGGTTTTGATAGTGTTCCTTTTCACAGCAGCAGGAAGGCCTAGTGAAAAATATATATAAAAAAAATATTGCTGAAAATCTAACTCCTTCCCATAGATAAACTGAATATACATTTGAAACAAGGAGAGGGACTCTAGCTGTAGATCTCAGGAAGTTATGAGATGGAGCAGGCATATTTAATTTCTGTGTCCTGGTGAAAGTAAAATTTACATAAATAAAAACCAAGGAAATGTTATATTTGATCAATCAATTGAATATACTAACAATAATTGATCAGCAAATACTTTCAGCTGTGTACAGCAGTAAATATCTGATTGCTTTAGACAGAAACCACTAAAGCCAGTGTGGATGGTACTCTTGAACAAGAACTTGGAGGGAACTGATTTTATTTCAGTCCTGTTTGAACTCACCACACCAAGATTTTTTAGGGTTAAGTCCTATGAGGTGCTTGCTGGTGAGCCCCTGGCAGGGACAAACCATGGCAGTTTCAGAAACTCCACTGAGAGGACACGTCCTGATGTCAGGGGATGACAGCCTTTGGTCCTGTGCTCAGAACTGCCCCTTCTTCTTCCAAGAAATCCAGAGTGTCCTCAGCCAAATGGGTTTTGAACCCAGGAGAGAAGGGGCACATCTTAATATGTAGATCTAATTAACAATGGTCTGAAACATCAGATCTCAGTTTTGTTGCTCTATCAAATGGTTCCCTGTCTACTCCTACTGATGACCCCATACCATTCGTGGGCACTCTGGCACAGTAGGGCTGTACAGGCCCTTGCTCCACAGAACTGCTGCTGGAGCTGTTGAATGCACATTTTGTTAATTGCTAACAAACTGCATAGAGATAGCCGTGGGTAGGTAGTACCAGTTTGCATTTCCCTATCAAGAGCCCAATGCTCCTTGCTCAAGGAAAATTCCTGCTAAGATTTTTTGGTTTTGTCCTACAGTACTAATTCTAGTGTTCAGCCTGTGAATTTTTTTCCCCTAAAAGAAGGGGTGACAATGATGTATACAAATCTCATATAATTAAAGATGTGGTGTTACTTAACCTTTTTATGTGTCTCCACATCTGTTGCACTTTACACCCAGCTGTGAGCTATCTGTTCTTAGTTGTACAGTTGAAGTAGTTTTAGTTCTCTGACTTGATCCTGCTAATTTGTTGGTTGGTATGGTTACCACTGAGTGAAACCTCTCCTGCAAGTCTGATGGCCAACACTGTACTCCTGTGAGTACATTTTTGTTATTATGTGACTGTTCTCTGTGAATAAATGAGTCTGGGATGTCTGGGTGGCAGTTCTACATATGGAATTAACTTAACACTTTCCACATACCAGACTCTGTGTGCAGTGAGCTCTGTACTGCAGGAGATTCACTCTCCCTCCCACCGCATTTGCAGTGACACAAAGGCAGGAGTATGGCTAATGAAGGATTTGTGTTCTGGTTTATGTTTAGATATCAAAAGCACCCATTTGTCTCATATCAATGCCTGGAGACACACAGGAGTCTCAGCAACACTCATGGTGCTGTGCAGGCCCCCTGATGAAATAAATGGGAAAGCTTTCAGCTGGTAGGAGGCTGGTATAGGTGTCTCTAGTTATTATATCTGTGGATATACACAGAGAAGGGAGAGTATACCAAAGCATTTCAACAAATCGCCTTAGGACTTTTGGTTAATATGACCCTGCCTGTAATTTGTGGTGTGTGAGAACCAGGGAGACGTAATTGAGTCCCAGCAGGCATTCCTTGCTGCCACTTCCACCTTGTTGCATCAAGCCATTTCCAACTGATGCATACCAGCAGGGGTTATTTCACTCTGCTGAAGAAAGAAAAATCTGGCATGATTACCCCAGACAATTGAAGCGTGAATTCAAGCCCTGCATTTTATATGCTTCTGCCTCAACAGCCATTGATGATGATGGTGTTGATGCCTGAACAGAGAAATGAGATCATCTTTCTGCAAGGAGACAAGGAATTTTTGGGCAACAGAAATAAACCCCGAATTTTATGTAGTAGGTTAATTATCACTAAAAGTAAATGAGATTATGTAAATTAGTCTCCATCAAATGCTTTATTTTGCAAGTGATGTCTCTATTGTGCTGCAGATGCAGCACCCCCTGCCCAAAACATTTTCAAATATCAGATCCAGGTCATTTTATCAAACCAGAATGAAATAAGTGTTTAAAAGTTAGATCTTAGCACAGGCATTTGTGAAACCAAATATTTACACAGCTAAAGTCCACTTACTGCAATTAATGTGCAGTTTCTTGAGCCTGTCAGCTTCAGAGGCTGCTGGCCTGAGTGCGGGGTTGATGACAGGGAGGCCAGTTCAGGCCACCAGTCTGACCTCTACAGTCCCTGTGTTGCCTACAGAGCCAAAAGCTTTTCTTTTCTGCCCTGGACCCACCCTTCCCACTCCACAGCCATGAAATGCTGCACAAGCAGCTGTCTCAGCCCTCCTTCCAGGAGATCAGCCAATGTCTATATATTTTTATCTAAATACTCAAGTATCTTTTTGTCCAGATGTCTCTGTCAGAAGCTTTTAAGAGCCAATATCTCTCCCTCTTCTCATCCCTATCGTCTTTTTCAAATTACTTATTTCTTGGCCAAAAAAAAGAGGTACTTTTGTTTTGCCAGCAGGAAACTCATTGCTTTCCAATTCGATTAAATTCTCCTTTCTTATTCATGGCATTTCACTAAAAGTGGTATCTACATATGTGTCTGAGGGATGTCCCTTCATTGTGGATGTGATAGAAAGAAAATACCATAGAGCCAGATTCTTCCCTCCCCTGAAGAAAATTGTCTTCTCATGTTTTATAGTTCCTTATAAACAGTCAAGTTTTAAAAATAAAATTAATTTTTTAAAATATTGTGGAAATAAGCACCCTTGCATCTCCCCCTACTGATAAATCACAGCAGCCTGTAGCAAGGCAGCATCTGACTTCTGTGCAGTATTAAAGGGCAAGGTCAGAATCAGCTGGGTATATAAAAAACTAAGTTTAATTCTCTGCATGCAGCTGTTTTAATGTGAAGTCAGAGGGTGGTTCAGCCATGGGTGAACTACTGTTCAAAGTATCAGCCTTGCCAGCTGATTAATTAAAAAATTATTTCATTCACTCTAATAACAGCGACTTTTGTTTTACTTCACCCTCATGTGTCACATCACCTTTGAATCAATGAGAAATACCTGAAGGACTTCAAATGAAAAAGACATGAATACTTAGTAAAAGCCAACAAATCTTGTTACTTCTCATTTCCTACTCTGTCATGATAGCTCCTTCTCCAAAGATACTGCCAGTGGGAAGTGAGTCACGAGTGCCTTGCCTCAATCAGGTGTAAAGGACAGTCTCTAATCCTCTGGGAGAAGCTTAAACCCAGCATTCCTTAACCCAAACAATTTCTTATTGACTTGTGAAATTACTTTTTTTAGAGTGATTATCTTTCAGAGAGATCTTTAGAGCTCTCTCTTTCACTGGCATTTTTGTGAGGAGATGGCCTCTTGCAGAATCTCGTCCTTGGAAGGGAGGTGAAGGATAGCAAATGCAAAGCAAGCACTGTCATTCTTCAGCTTCATTACAGTGCCATCAGATGGAACAGGATGATCCCCATGTGCCAAGCTGAGATGCTGTTGAATTAAGTCCTCAGCTGCAAAGATGTAGTGCCTGCCTCTTAGCATTTGCAGCAGAAAGCTGTGTAATTTCTGCAACATCACATTAAAAAAACCTCCAGCATCTCTGTAGTTTTATGTAAACAGCTTAACACTTAAATTTACTGATGTCCTCTCAACATTAAATTTTTGCTCTGACATGTTTAAAGACTAAAAAAGCTAATAAAAGTAAGTAAGAAACCCCTTGGAGAGATTATGTCTTTGCAATTCTAAATAAATAGTGTATGTCATCAAATTGAAATATTACATTGAAAAACTGAGACTTTCTGTTGTTCTGTTCTGTTTTCTTAGGACAACTTCTTCGTTGCTAGTTGTTTTGCCTTCTTGAAATATTTTTCTGTCTTATGTTAATTTTATAATATTTTCCACTTAAAAAAGGATATTGTTGAGTGGTTCAATAAATTTCCCCTTAAGAGTGTATTAATTAGGGAATATTTTCAAGTGAAATTTTCCAATAAATAAAGGAGTTGCAAATTCATAGTAAATGAAAGTGCTCTAGACTTTTTAAAGTTTAACATAAGCTCTATTGTAAGAATAATGTGGGTAGCAATAGGGCAAGGGGTAAACAGCTTAAAACTGAAGGAAGGCAGTCTAAATCAATATTAGGAAGAAATTGTTCCCTGTGAGGGTGGTGAGGCCCAGGCACAGGTTGCTCAGAGAAGCTGTGGCTGCCCCATCCCTGGAAGTGTCCAAGGCCGGGTTGGACAGGGCGTGGAGCAACCTGGGATAATGGAAGTCCCTGCCCACAGCACGAACATGGAATGGGATGAGCTTTGAGGTCCCTCCCAACCCAAATCCTTCAATGATTAACATTTTAGTCAGAACAAGCTTAACTTGAAGTACTGAGTTGTATGTACTTAGAATACAGTCCAAAGGAGCCTTGCCTGCCCCTAACACTACACTGACACTCAGATGGACTGGAATGTGTTGATCCTTGTAGCAAAGGGTGTTACTCATTTGGAGCTATGGCTCACATCAAAAGTTGTATTACTGTTGGCATGCGAGATGTTGTGGAGGGAGAATATACTTGTTAATTGTCTTGAGTCATATGTCATTCAGGGAAATTTATATTCATGGGGTAATTCAGGTTGAAAAAGACCTTAGGAGGCCATTTTATCCAATCTCCTCATCAAAGAGCATGATTTTATTATTTTTATTATCATTCCATGATAATTCAGGGATTGATTCTAATAGTGAACTAAACTGGATAGACAGTACAATACATTGTCTTGAGACTGGGGCAATGAGATAGAGGATTTAGTTTCTGTTTCTGATCTGTGAGAACAGAATTCCTAGATTCTGTTGCAGGGAGCAAATTTCCAACAGCACAGGAGTCTGTGTGTGGTACAGTTAAGGGAGAGCCCAATAGTGGAGTTCTGGAATACTGCATGTTTGGATGTGGCCAATGAACTGTGGCTGGGAGAGGAAGGATTTTAGAACTGGCTACCAGAATTTCTTTTTCACTAAAACTTAATACTTAAATGTGAAATTGCTTCATTATTGAAGTTAGTTTCTATTTGTAGATAAAAGCAATTTTAAAATCTATGTAGAGCAGCAGTAATTAAATGGGAGAACAGACTGTTCCCTTATGAGAAGTGTCAAAAATACTGTTTAATTTTTGATTAAATCATAAAAGCTCTGAAAGCTGAGATGCAATGTGGTAGGGATTTGCCATGACTTCTTTGCACCTCTACCTTGTTTTCAAAGCAGTGCTTAAATCTTTGGTGTATTTTCTATGTCACTGTGTTAATTTGCAGTGTCAAGACTTTGACCAAAATGCTGGCAAGTTTGTCAATCAGTGGTGGTTTTTTTCTGCTTTATCTGCATTTGATAGAGAATTTTCCAAAGAAAGAGAAAAAGCCAAGGCCCGAGGGGACTTTCAGAAGCTACGTGAAAAACAACAGCTTGAAGAAGATCTGAAGGGATATTTAGACTGGATTACCCAGGCAGAAGACATTGACCCCGAGAATGATGAAGAGGCTGATGAAGAAGGCAAGAGGAACAGTACGTATTGTTTCCTCTCTACTTCTGTGGGGACGGTTTGACTCCTCCTGGGGCTGTTACTCTGCAGGGAATGGAGCCTGTCCAGTGCTTCCCCTTTCCCAGTTTGCAGGAGTGCTGGTTAGCAGAGCAATTGTCAGTTAATGTGGAGATGCTGAGTCATGGAAGATAATTTGGAATCTTACAACAAAATTCTACTTGGGGTGTCCATGTATAAATCACTGTCTGCATTCAGTCACTACTGAGACTTATAAACTTTGCTCTATTTGTATTCTGGAAAGAGTTCGTGCAGAGAAGCCATGTGCCACTAAGTGTCATTGTAAATCCTTAGAATGTGTTTTCCTGTGAGTGTATGCAAGGGAAATAATAATCATATAAAGAGCTTAAAAATATGGCCAGAGCTACAGTGAAGAAATAACCTTGTGCTAATACTGAAGATTTTTTGCTGTTGTTGTTGAAGTAGGAAAATGACATTCTGGGTCTTTCTTTTTGCTATTCAGAATACAATATCAAATATTTTTTACTGCTTGTCTTAACTGGGTGTGCAATAAATTAAATTTTGTGGGATTTTCACTTGACACTAAGAAATACAATTTCTGATGTATTTATTTGATAGTAGGCTATTATAAACAGGTAATTTATCCTGTAGTGACCCTCTTGTGCTTCTAATCTGAGTTCTAAGGTATAAGAGCAAGTTAATTTCATGGTACTATAAAAAACTGTTAAAGTTATAATTGATTTCTATATATCTGAAAATTCCAGCAACAGCAGAGGTTATTTTAGCCTCTTTGTCATGTTTGCAAGAGTAGTAGTTAAAATTCTCCTGAGAAGTTTTAGAGTACATAAATGAGAACACAGATTCGGGATGTGGTTACTGATTTAACACTAAGTCTAAGACTAAAGTCCAAATTTCAGTCTATATTCTAATGCTACACAGCACCTTGTTATTAATGTTATACTCTGGAAAGTCATGGTATGTGATCATTTAGAGTATTATAGAGTATTTATAAGGGTAAATGGTTTGTCAATGACAACGTGGAGTAGCATTTTCTGTGTTGAAATGGCACATTATTACTATTGCTTTTCTTCTTGTGTTGCTAATTTATTGTGAACTATTCTTTTCAGTCACAGTACTTTTCAGGGGCAGTAAGTGACAAAAATTATGTGGTTTGATATTGAGGTATCTGTTTTTAAACTTATCTCTGTATTGCAGAGATAGTAGTAGTTTTTCAAATTCTTTGAGTTTCAGTGTTTTATTAGTCCTTTAGTTCACAAGAAAAGCAGAATATGGGAGTATGGAACTGGCTGGAAGGACACAGATTTTATGAGAGGCTGGAAGGCAACCTGTGGATTGGTGTTGATTCCAGCATCACTGGAAAGGAATAATTTATGTCAATTGGAACATGTGTTGCACAAATAGAATTTTTATCTAGAACAGAGCAAAAAAGCCAGAATTCACTATACTTAGTTATTGCTACTAATGTGTAGAAGGAGTACATGACCTGTAGGTTTGAGTACCAGTATAAAATTCTAAGCCTGAGATGTAAAAGATGGCACATTTTGTGGAGTAAATACACTTTGTAGAAGGCTGCTGTGTAGAACTGTAGGTGATGCTGAGTTTGCATAGAGTGTTGGATGACTGAGTTGTCTGCTGTGGTGCCAGTGGACTGGGTTTACAGGTGAAATCCTGGGAACCTCTTTTTTATCCTGTTCCAAGTGGATGTTAAAAGGCTGCAAAGAAACCCATTTACTCTGGCATTCCTTAAACAGCTTTGAGGTCATACAGATAAAAAAGTACTTTGCATAGCTACTGAGTTTGAAAGAGCGTTAAGTCTAAACTGTTAACTTAGGCATAATTTTAGGCTAAGTTAAAGGTTGTAGAAGACTTGCAGAGTGAAAATAGAAGGAAAGTAATTAAAAAAGCTTTAAGAGAAATGCCAAGAATTTAATTTTAGGCAGACATATATGCTTTTGTGTGGAAATTTCCAGTGAATAGGCAATCTCCTAGCATTCCTGGGTTTATGCACATGTCCTTAAATAAGTGGCTTGTTATTATATTGTTAATATCAACTGCAACAGCCAGTAAAGGAGGAAGGGTTGCCGAGTTGCTCTACCTCCTTGCATTTCAGATATTATTAGGAAATAAATTTAGTTGAAATATATTGGTGATATTTTTTTCTTGAGCCATCTTGGAAGCATGAAGTAGAGCTGGCTCCCAACATAGTCAAAATAATAATTTTCAGGCTTCTAGGCAACTGTGCCCCTGTTTGAATATCTAAAACTCTGGGTGATCCAGGTTACTGCTGGTTTATGGTGATGGAAGGATCCCCATGGTGCTCTTCTATGCTGTAGAGGAGCTCTGGGTTTAAAATAAAGAAGATCTCTGTGGCAGGCAAAGGTAGAGATTTCAAAGATGATTAAGTCAGTGATGAATAGTTTCTCCCGTAATTGTTTAAAATTGTAGTTGAGGTTCCTGCAGTGCCCCCCCCAGCATATGAAAATTTCTAATCAGAGAAGACATTAAGTCATTTATTTATGAATCCTATGCATTTGTACATCTCTGTTGCTGACAATGGACAGGTATTCAATGCTGTTGAATAACAAAATACCTTTTAATTACTAGAATTGTAAACATGCCTTTAGTGAATGTTGGAAATCTTTGTTATGAAATAGCTAATTATCCTGAAGTCAATGAAAAAACTTCCATTGCCTTCAAAGCACTGCAACTTTAGCTCAAAATGCAAGGATCTGTGAGAGGTGAGGGGTTTAGCTGTGATCAGTTGTGCTGCTGGTGATTTCAGTTTGTTTTGCCTAACCTTGCCTGTGTTGTGTGTACGGACACGTTTTTGTTTTTTGCGTTGCGACTGCTGCCACCTCCCGCGTCACTGCTGGGATTACATGTGCTTCCCCAGGGCTTACACTGGCTGACTTAATGGAAGACAAGAAGAAAAGCAGACTTAGCTGCTTTGGCCGTTCTTCCAATAAACATGGTAAAATGTGTTCGGATTTGCAGTTGAACTTTTCTTTTGTGCCAATACTGCATTGGATGTGGTAGCTTTCGGGAGCACAGATTGTTTGCATTTCTATGATCAGGGCACAGCCCTCTGTAGCATGGAACCCCTCGTGCATGCAGACCTTCCTGCTGGTTGAAGTGCATGTTTGAAATAGAGGTGCTGCTCTACCTCCCTAAAGCAGAGTGTTTGATCCATTCAGATTTCCACTGAAGTGTCTTTGTCTGTGGCTGTTCTTGAAGAATAGGTTCTCTTTTTCAGAAGTCAGGTAAACTATATCAAAAATGTATTTTAAATGTAGGTGAGAAGAAAATAATAGTATTTTACAAGTTTTATAATGCATCATAGTGTAAGCTTAGAACAGAATGCTGATAATATTTACAATTTACTTTTGATACTTATGATGTAGAATCTAACAAAACACAAGCTTTTACTTTATCTTCTTTTGTTATTGATGGTTCTGTTTCTGTAATTTGTTTTATTCACTTTTCCCCACCCACACTGGAGATGGACAGGAGGTTTAGAGTATGCTAGTTATTTTCAAATCTGCCTGTTTTAATACTGGCAAATATCCTGTTTTGACATGAGCACAATTGCAGTAGTTGGGAGATCAAGTTTTAATCCTATCTGCAACTAAGTTATTTGACCAACTGGCTTTCTTGCTGTCCTAACAGTCACTACTGTGATCCAGACTGAGGCTGAAAACACTCATCCAGTTACTTTTGAGAATACAGAGTTCTAAGTCAGAAATTGCTGCGACCCGATGGAGGCATTTTGTACAAACACTGAGTCTGCTTGAAATTGTTTGTGCAGCTGTTGCATGTATTGTCTGATAGCTCACACAGCTCTACGTGCTGAAATAGTTTTTCTATGAAAATTGTGAGAAGACAGTTGCAATTTTAGTTTGAGCTATGTATTTCAGCACAGCCCTTCAACGAGCAGGTTCAGGTTCTGATGTTTGTGAGAAGCAGCCTGGCACTGCCTGACAATGTCTGTCACTGTCACCTCCTGGCAGTGGCTGCTGTGCCACGACTGGTGCCTGACCTTGCAAGTCAAAGGCATCCCAATCTCATGGGCACTGACTTGGATTCTTCTGCTCTGCAGGGCAGGTGCACCTTTTGTGAGTAGGGTTTTTCCAAAGTACAAATTAATGGCCTACGTTTATTTCTTCCCGAGTTCATGAGATGATTATGCTGATCTGAGCAGTTGAAGCTTAGACTGTCTCTGGATTAGAAACACCATGCTAAATATTTTTCTTTGTATTCCCTCTCCCTGTATTTCATTAAAAGCAACATGTATGTAGAATATGCAACATTCCCAAGGTTCACAGTGTAATCCTTCAGGCTACAAGTGGTTGGTTCAGTGATGCTACTGTAACAAAACCCATTTAATTTGCTCTCCTTCCATTGCTACCAGTCAGCCTTATATTGCTTTTCCATGGGCTGTCTATAAAAAGAGCCTATAAGAATGATCTACAACAACATTAAATCTGCACTATGAAAAAAGATATCTTGCTACACTATCATGGAGTACATCTTCCAAGCAGACTCTCCTTGAACTGAATTTACCCTGAGAAGCTTCACAGTCAGAAGAGATAGTGCCACTTCTTTCTGAAGTGTTTTCTCGGCATACAGCAGACTTAGGAAAATTTGAGATGAATTTGCAATGATAATGTTGCCACTTCGGGGATTTTTTTTTTTCACTTTGTTTTCCTATATGACTACCTCAAAGATTTGGTAAAAAGGATTCAGAAAATTCATGTACTAATTTGAGACAGAATTAGGAAAAATTTGGAGTTCAAGGAGTTGGTTGGCTGTTACTAGCAAACAGAAGATGACATTTTTTGTAAGACTGATCTAAAATTTTGCCAGTTTGAAATAATGCCAAGATTCTCTCCAGTAGCCAATACTGATGAGCTGTGCAAATCACTCCACTTCTGTAGCACTTTTCCTTCAGCACATGAAACCACAAGTCAGCCCAACGTGCACCAGTGTGAAAATGACATCAGCCTGTGAATTGAAAATGCACAGTTGAAGTTGAAACAGGTTAAATTTTTAATCATTTAGATTAAAGAGGAAAACATTTCTAACAATAATACTTGGCACCACAATTCAGTAATTTAGGTTGTAATTTAGCCTGCTTCTGGATTCTACAGTGACACTGAATTGTTGTATTTCAGGATTATGGAATTTATTTCTTCTTACTCCACCTGGTGAGAGCACATCACTGCTGATAGACAGTGGCTTGCTCTTCACTGTGCATTAGTTATGTTACATCCTGGAATGGAGTTTGAAATCCCTGCTCCAAAGTCTGAAAACCCCATTTTTCAGTACCTTGTGAATACAATGGATTGTTTTTTCTCATGTTATATTCTTATCCATGGAAGCAAAATGTAGTAGTTGATGTATTTGACCTGTTTTCTATCCACTCAGGAAAGTATTAAGCTGCATGCTGTATGAGTTGCTTATATTGTCTAATGCAAGCATTCTTTTGTTTGAAACCAGTTAGCTTAATTGAAGAGATTATTAGATCTAGAAATCTAGATAATCTTTCCAGAAGAACACCAGTAAAATAAGGGCAAAAGGTGAATAAAGAAAAGAGAAAATTTGGCATCTTCCTTTCAATAGTGAGATGCCAGTTTACACATCTCAGAGCTGACCCTGCTGAGATCAGTCTCTCAAAAGTCTCTCAAAATTGTGTGCCGTGTTTGCCTCATGGACACCACCTGCCCTTATGGAGCTGTGGCCATGGAATTGAGTTGTTTTGAGACCTGGCAGGTTGCTTGCATTAGCAGAGTGGATGTGGACATGCAGTGCTGCTCTTTTCTTCTGGCTAAAGACCTGATGACTTGCTGGCATTGCTGGAGCAGGACTTCCACACGGTGCCCTTCTCAGTACTTCTGTCAACTTTCAATTTTGATATATAAATTACAGTATAATGACAGCTGAGTTTCTAATGTTAATTGGTTGTTTTTCTTCCCTCTTCTGTTTGTAATACAGCACCTGCAAGGCACTGATAGAGATGGAGCATTAGCCCTGTGGTGTCTGAAACACAGTAACATTCTGATGTATTTAATAATTAGCAAAACTAATGTGCAAAACAGCACATTCACTTCAGTAGGGACAAAGATACTTTTACTTTGTTTTTCTTCACATAATCCTGTTCGAAAGGGGCTGGTATTTCTTACTGTGGGCTAACATAAAGTCAGGGTAGACTTGAGTTAAAATTACAGTACTTTACTTTTACCTGCATTTGCATTACTTGCATTAAATGTAGTTTTTTTTGTCACTCAGTGGAGTGACACTTCATGAAGAACCGGATTCAAGGTACTTTTTTTTTTTCAGGGGATGGAAGTGTTGATAAATTGAAATACACGTGTGGGAGACATTGCACATATGCAGTAATTGTGGAAATAGGCCTAGCTGTGTTTTCCTGGCAGCTCTTAATATTGTGTGAAACGAGACTTCTGCACTCTTATTTTGCAGTTGCCCATCACAAGTGCTAAAATGTTCATCATTAGGTGACTATCATGTTGTATTTTCTAACAGTAGTCAAGTCACCTGGCAGAAGGCAACCAGTTCAGTTCTTTACCAGACAGGGAAATCTCTTATACTTATTTCAAAAGACACTGAAATTTTAAAATAAAAATTCTTAGTTCTGAAGCCCTGAGGCTATGTTTGAAATAATTTTGTGATTTTTTTTTCTTGAATCCTTTGAAATTTTAATGGTTGAATTTAAACATCGAAGATTTTTTTCTTTACTTTTGAGTGAAATTTCTTTTGAACTCTGACTGTTCAGAGTTCAAAAGCTGTGAAGTTCTTACAGAGTTCAAAAGCTGTG
Source organism: Phylloscopus whistleri (assembly GCA_017589585.1). Lineage (NCBI taxonomy): Eukaryota > Metazoa > Chordata > Aves > Passeriformes > Phylloscopidae > Phylloscopus > Phylloscopus whistleri. The sequence continues at coordinate 5,545,120 of JADMLD010001393.1, read as the reverse complement.
AAATTCTTACAGCACTAGCAAAATTCATTATTTTAAAACTGATTTGTAAAGGGAAGCATGATACTAGAATTGAGACCACTTGCAGGTGCTAACCAGAGACTTTTAATATATAAAGTAATTACATTAATATCTTAAAAGAACTATCAGAACAGAAGAACCTTGTGAAAGAAGGTTTTGCTGTGCTTACTGCCTGAAGTGCTTTGTTTATTCAAACACCTGCATGGACATTTTGTTATGCCACTCTGTTTAACAATTCATATAACAGTGACTTGCTTATGGGGACAGATTCTCAGCTGTTGCAAACAGTAGCTGAGCACCTGGCCTGCCCTGTCAGTCTCCAGCTTGCATGGGACTGATGGGCACAGAAACCAAACCAGCACTTCCCACTCCCCTCTATCTTCATGTTGGTGTTGAGGCAATACAGAGACTGTGCAGAGAGGCTATTTCTAACACTGTGACTGTTATCACTTTGTACCTGATTTGCACACAAATCAGAAAATTTAAGGTCTGATTCTTAAATCTCATATCATCCTTTAGGCTACCAAAATAGTGAGATTTCCCTTTCAGAAGTTGGCAGTGTGGCCGTTCTGCCCTTAGTAATCTCAGTCCACAGACATTGGCTTAAACCCTTCCCAACAAACCAAACCAAACAAGCAAACCATTACAGTAGTGGAAGGTACACACCAGAATACCTTTAGAATGCTCTGTTTCACTTTTGTTCTTGCTGTTTTACAGTAATTTCAGTGTATCTTGCACCTCTCTTATGTTTCCTATTTTAAATGGTATTTCTACTGTATAGACCAGTAACATTAATTTACACTTTTCTTCTTCCTGAGGTTTTCCTTTCATGCTTGCTTTGCAGACATGGAAGCAGTGCTCTCCCCTAGGAAGTTCTGAGAACTTTGGCTGTTCGTAATTTCCTAACACTTTTTGACATAAGGTGTCCTCCCTCTGTATTTCAGTTGATTTGAAGACAAATGGTGATGACCTAGCTGAAAATGAGTTTTGTCTAAAAAACCCATCAGCTACAATTGCTAGCCACTCAGTAATGATCCTCTATATGTGTAGCAATCCACTCTGTGGCAAATATAATTGTCCCCTTTTTATTAGTGGTGATTCTCATCATGCTTTGAAGGACCATTCTCCCATTTCCAATGCTCCTGCCTGCTGCTCACACAGTATTGGCAAGCACATTTACTTTCTGGCATCTTGCCTCAATAATTCTTAATGTCAGTAAAAGCAAAGAGTGGTCAGTGTGACCACAGTGTGATTGTTCCTACTTTCAGAAGTTTGATGATGTTTCTTGAAATCAGCGAGCTTGTTAACAGCACTTCAATTGAAAAGCACCTCCAAAGTGTTAACAGAACACTTCTCAAAATGAAAAGTTACAGAATCTAGCTCAGGTTAATTTCTCTGCTGGGGTAGCATACTCTGTACAAACCTCTTCTAACTTTATATTCTGCAGTGAATTGTAAGCAATTACCATGAATCACTACGAACAAACAAACAAAGCGCCACAATTCGCTCTGGAATTCTGTGTGCTTCCCTTTGGTGGGAGAGGAGGACTGATGAAGTGTCTGACTTCATCTACAACTCCTCAGATCTTCCAAGCTCCCAGCAGAGCTGGAGGCATTCCTGCCACAGGCCAGGAGACCCCAGCTGTGCAGTGCTTTGCTGGGGGCTGGGTCTGAGGCAGTTCTGTGTCCCCACAGCGAGCATGCCCACCAGCGAGACCGAGTCCGTGAACACGGAGAACGTCAGCGGGGAAGGGGAGAGCCCGGCGTGCTGCGGGAGTTTGTGGTGAGTGCAGGGACGGGTGCCCAGTGCCCACCTCATCATCTCAGCCTTTCAAAGGATCCCTCTCTCCCCTGTCTATTTAGCCAAAAGTGCCTTTGAAATAGCCATGCTCACTTGCAGGAGTTTGCTCTTAGACCAATTATTGGAGTATTAAAGCGTTCCTAAAATTCTCAGGTTAAGAAGTTATGAAACAATTCCGCTCAACTTGCAGTGGAATTTTGATTTCCTGAAAGCTTTTATAAAATATGATTTTTGTCCAAACTTAAAAGAATGAAAGTTTCTAATGACAAGTAAACCCCAAAATTTTCTGTTAAATTGTGCATGACCTGGAGAATATGTATTTTTTTGACAAAATCTGAATGTATGTGAGTATTTATGTAGCCGATGGTGATCAGTATTTATTTGCTCAGATTTTTGTGATTTCCAGGCAGCTTCTACATATTTATTCAAGGTTTATTTACTGAGTTTTAAAGGAGATTTTCTTTCTTTCACTAAGAAAATTTGTAAGGCTTTAGAAATGGTATTTCAGAAAATAAATAACGGACAAAAGAATTTCAGCATTCATGATGCATTTTGTTAAAAGTTTGTTTTATGTATATATAATGCCAATGCATAATTCTAAAGAAAATGAATTTGTTAATTACTTTTTCTCCATTCTTAAAAATGTGTTTTCCTTTTCTTCTAGTCAAACCATCTCAAAATCCAAGTTCAGGTCAGTATTTTCCTCTTATAATCACATTCTAAGGTAAATACAAAGTCTTGGTCCAGTTCTCACTATTCTGGGCTGATCCTCACTCCAGCTTCTGGAATGTTACTCTGCAGTGTCAGCACACTGTGTTTGAGCACAAAGTAAGTCAGGCCATAACTTAGCAAGGATATTGTTTTGACCATAATGTCAAAATGCCTTTGGATGTAAATAGAAAATGCTTTTCATTGCAGGCTCACCTACCTGCTGCACTACAAGTCAAAGTAGAAGTTAATCTTTGGGACCATGCCTTTACTGGTATCAATCTAGTGGAAAAATTTAATGCTATTTTTCTTTTTGAATTTCTTTATTTATTTCTGTAGTCTGTTTATGTATGCCTATGTTATTCATACACATTCATATATGTACCAGTTAGCTATATTTTATTGTCACTGGATCCACACATCTTTTTGGGGAAAACAAAACAATAGCCCCATTGGCTTCAGAAAACTTGGAGTTAAATAATTTGAGTTTGCTTATGAGTCTTGTAAGTAGAGATATCCCACCATCATTATTCTTGTCTCATGGTCTTCAATAATAGGATGTTCTGTACATGCAAAAAAAGTCAGTTTAACCTACCCAGGGAGTGAGGCATCCTGCTGATGGCCATGGACACAGGCCTTATAGCAGGGGATTGGCAAGATAAGAATGTTCTTGAATACCACGGAAATTGAGGTCAGGAACAGGATATTTTTCCTTTATATGGTTAGAATACTGCAAAGGCTTGAAACCCGTTTGTACTGATATCTGAAACCAGTATTAATTTCCATTACTGCAAGTACAAATTTAAGGTGCGTAAAGAAAACTTAGTTAATGCTTGAATGGAGTCCCCAGAAGTGAAGCAGAGAAATCTAGTTTTATGAGTCCAAAGATACATCCTCACTTGTGAATCCAACTCATATCTAGGTATAGCCTGAACTTGTCACTCTTATTTATTTCACAGACATTTGCCCACTGACACAATTTCAGGGCACATCAGTAGAAATCTCTAGGAATTACTGAAGAAGATTTCTGATGTTATAGGGTAGATTTCTAAAAGGTGACCTCAGAATTCCTATTCTGTTTAATCCTGCCAGAATTCTCTTTGTAGTTTAACTCAAAGCCTACACTTCTAGACTGAATTTAATTTGAATTCTAAGTTGATTAATTGACTTTTCTTTATTGATATTAAGTGTATGGGGCCTTGGAAAGATAGATGTATTTTACCCAATGAAATGTTAAATGCGACTTAATCTAATTATGTCACAGGCAACTGGAGTCTCCAAATGTTGTGGTTTACATTTAGAAATCTGTAAGGAAATACAGAAAAAGGCGTAAAATGTTAGCAGTCGCTATTCTGCAACTGGTAATATTTACATAGCTATTGAAGTATTATACACATATTTATGAAAATACACCTGCTCACGCATACACAATTGCACTTGTTTTCTACAGAGGAGAAACTCGCCCTAAGTTCATATGTGTTTTCCATGTAATAATAAATTTATTTTTATTTGAACTTTCAGTCGACGCTGGCGTCGCTGGAACCGCTTTAACAGAAGAAAATGTAGGGCTGCAGTAAAATCTGTCACATTTTATTGGCTTGTTATTGTCTTGGTCTTTTTGAACACGTTAACTATCTCATCAGAGCATTACAATCAACCTGACTGGCTGACCCAGATCCAAGGTACAGTCAAAAATTATTTGTCCTGGTCTTCACTATGGATAGTTGTGTTCTATCAGTGGCTACTTTTGTACTTTGCCATTTTGTTGTTTGCTGTCTGAAGGATATTCAGCCCAGCCAGAGGGAGAGAAAAGAAATGACTGAAGGTGGTCTTTGATTTCCATAGCTGTAACACAGCTTAGTAAGGCAGCAGCACAGACCTGACAATGCTAAATTGTAATTACCTGTACTTTTATCATGAATCTGTGCTTGAAAGATGAGGAGGAAGTGGGAACTGGCACAGCAGAACTTGCTGTGGGCTGGTTGCTTAAGTCACAGTGTGGACTCAAGCTGTGAGCTGAGGAACAGTGAACTGCACAACAGATTGGAAAGATGAATAGTTTATAGCTGGCAGGAAGCTTTACATCCTTGTGTAACTTTTGCCACTTAAGCATCAACTACAGTCCAACATAAAAAAAGCGGTACTTCCTTTTTAAGCAAGAACCTGCAAACTCATATAGAAAGTGTAGTACTAATATGTTAAAATAAAAATGGAATCTATGAGGCAATTCAGAATTTTTTTTCTTTAATATTTTGTTCCAGATATCGCAAATAAAGTTCTCCTGGCTTTATTCACCTGTGAAATGTTAGTAAAGATGTACAGCTTGGGCCTACAGGCCTATTTTGTTTCTCTCTTTAACCGCTTTGATTGCTTCGTTGTTTGTGGTGGCATTGTTGAAACCATTTTGGTGGAGTTGGAAATTATGTCACCCCTTGGAATTTCAGTGTTTCGCTGTGTTCGTCTCCTGCGTATTTTTAAAGTAACAAGGTAAGATTATCTAATACTGCTAATTCTAAGGATAGCTGAAGAGTGATCAGCAATTGTTTTGTAATACTTCATCATGCACTGCTCTTTTACTGTTTTGTTTGGGGTTTTTTTGGTGTGTGTTAACACACGCATTTTAATTTATAGGCACTGGGCATCCCTGAGCAACTTGGTAGCATCCTTGTTAAACTCAATGAAGTCCATTGCTTCACTGTTGCTTCTGCTTTTCCTCTTCATCATAATCTTCTCGTTGCTTGGAATGCAGCTGTTTGGAGGCAAATTTAATTTTGATGAAACTCAAACAAAACGGAGCACCTTCGATAATTTTCCACAAGCCCTTTTAACTGTATTCCAGGTAACTTTCTTTCATCCCGTATGAGGCATTTTACCTTTGATCAACAAAACTGTTTAAGTGATCATGTTGCCTGAAAATAAAATCATGAATACTATTTATTCAGTTTAATTTAAGTAGCATTCTGTTCATTAAATTCAGTACTCTGGTAACTTTCCACCATTTGTACCATTTGTTTCATATCTTCTTTGATCTATCTATGCAACATAGCTGTCATGTTACTTCACAGAGTTAAATCTCCTTTGTCCATCAAACACATGACTAGAAAAAGAGGTGGAGTGTTATATTTATTTTGATCAAGTTCTTTTCTATAACTTCATTAGATGTGTAACATTTCAGCTGTTCTCAAGCAAGAAAAAATAGAAAGCCTTTAAAGAGAGCATATTTACCTAGGGGTCATATCAGTATAACATAAAAACAAGCATTAATTTCTTTAGAGACCAGGTTTTATTAAAATCTTAAGGCAAGCTTGTCTGCTACTTGTGAAATGGTCGGAAAACACTTAAGAGTTTACTTTTCACTTATTTCTGATTTTTTTAAAATTTTTTTTTCCCAATTTGGATACTGGAATTAGGCTATTTGGTTTTGTCTTGCTCACCATTTTCACACTTGGCTGTGTACATTACCACAATATTTGGTTTCAGCCATTGTAGGTGAGAGTTAAAAGCTGACCCTGCAGGATTCACCTTGGTGTCAATTCCTGTCTCTCTGGTGGAAGTCTCTTCTGGTGTCTGACCAGAGCAAGCAGAAAATCTTTCCATTTAATTTCAAGATAAGGAAATATTAATGAGAAATTTCCTTGTGGGGAAAAGTGCTCACATTTGACCTGACACTGCCCCTACAAAAACTTAAGGCTTTACTCCCCAGTTCAGCTGAGTTAGATTTTATTCATATTTTAATTTTCAAAGAAATGGAGATTCCTTCAGTTTTAGAAGACACTCAGGAGCAACCAATCTGTTGCATGTTCACCAGCAATGAAAATTAGCTGGATAGGTTTAGCTCTCTGAAAATGAATTTCAAAAAATGGCATGCATTTAATTTTCTTAAACAACCATTTACTGCTTGGAAGGGGAGAGAGTATTACATGTTTTCTCAGGATGGAACTGATAATTTTAAGAAGTTACTTGGAAATATATGAAGTGCCCCTAAAGCCTGCATTGCAATACTCAGAATTTTTATAGTAGTACAGATTTGTGGCCAATATTTAAAGAAAGAAGAAAAAAGGAACCTTAAAACATATACTAACTTGATTTTTAAGTTGGACGTTTGATGGACATTTGTTGGCATTGCTATGTATGTGGCCTAACTGAAAACCAGGGCTCTTACTTTGGCATGCCAAGAACAATAAAATTTCTGTAAAGTTTCATTTTTATTATTTTTGCCTTTGAAGTTCAGTCATAGAAATGCATAGCACAAAATAGAAGCAGTTGGAGTTAAAAACCCAGGCTTTCAGGTGATGTTTGTTTAAATGGGAATTTTAAAACAATGCATGAAAAGAACACGGTATTGTTTTATGCATACAGAAGGTTAGCTGTATTGTGTGGTCGGAGGAAATGTGTTTCTCTATTCACTTGATGCTGAGTTCCTACTAATCTCCTAATATCTGCTCCTTAGATCCTAACAGGTGAAGACTGGAATGCTGTCATGTATGATGGTATAATGGCATACGGTGGCCCCTCATCCTCAGGCATGATCGTCTGTATATATTTCATTATCCTCTTCATCTGTGGGAACTGTATCCTTTACACTGGCTGGAAACATCTCTGAGTGGGGCTGAGAGCCAGGAACATCAACAAAATCCCTCTGAGAGGGGTAAATGGCCACGGGCAAGTGCTCTCTGCATGTGCTGAGTCCTTTAAATAGACTTTTCCTTGTGCCCCGTTCCCTGAGGAATGAGAGTCCGTGATCTCCAGGCCATCTCCAGCCACCACCATGGCAGAAAGCAGGGAATGTTTTCTTCCTTGGGAGCAGGGCCTTACCCTGCCTGCTGTCTGTCTGCCCTGGCAGTGCAGGGCTGGAGCCTGGGCCGTGGGGCAGCAACGCTCCGCGCATCCCCAGCGCTCCGACACGGGCTGAGGGTGCAACCAGGGATCCTCTGCAGGGCAGGGACCAGGGCACAGACACTTGGGCAGCTGAGATGAGCTCTGCTGAAACATTCCCCTTCCCTGCCTTTAGGATCTGGAAATGTTTCCTTGGCCCCATGTAGAAACAAACTACAGCCATTCTGAGAAGTTCTTAAAAGGTCAGAAGGTGATGAAAGGGCAAAAACATTGTATTTTCTGCACTCCATGGTATTTGTATCAGTATTTGTGATTAACTGATATGGACTGAAGAACTGAATTTGATATAGATTGTTGTAGACATGAAAGACAGTGCATTATAAAAATGAATTTTTCAAAATGCCTGAACAGTCTTCACATATAATAGACAATTTCGTATTTGGAATTGCTCAGGCTAGCATGAAGTTGAATTTCATTTATTTAAAAAAATACCTCAAGCATTCTGCTATTTTAAAACCCGTGACCCTAATGGATCTCTGCTCACTTTATAGCCAGTATCAGTCTGGTCCATTAAATGGGTGTTATTTGCACTACACTGCAGCATCACAAACCTCCACGCTGTAGGTTGGGAACATGTGTTTTATATCTCTCACATTGTCAGTGTTTATGCTGATAATAAACCACACAAGTATGGTAAGGCATAATGTCCTTAAAATGATTTGAAATAGATATCTTGCTAAACGTCTTCTTGGCCATTGCTGTGGATAACTTGGCAGATGCTGAAAGTCTAAATACAGCTCAGAAAGAAGAAGCTGAAGAAAAGGAAAGAAAAAAGAATGCGAGGTAAAATAGACGGGCATGTTGAACCAGCAGGAGAGGGAAGGAGGAGGGTACTGAATTCTTCCATAAGGAATTTTTTATATGAATGTTTTCATCATCTTCAAAATGTGCTGGACTCAGGAAAAAGAATCAGAGGGTTTGTCTAGACACTAAAATAATAGACAAACAGTATGATCTTAGATAAAAGTTAGGTAGTAATTGGGGTGAATTACGAATGTGATGATAAACCAACTGATATTTAAACATTGCAACAGTAGGATTTATTGTGCAATTAGCACAAGAATTTATCTGTTGTTGCCAGTGCAGAGCTCCCTGTGGAATCAGTTCTCTAAGCCTTATATAGACAAGTAAAAAACCTTCTTTTGAAATCACTGCAAGCCTGTTGAAGTCAATGAAAGTTGTTTGTATGAGTCCAAGGGCACAGTTTATCCCTCTAGAAAGGAGTAATGATCATGCATTGAATGTTTCAGGGATTAGCCTCTGGAATTATATTCAAAATCATGGTCTTTTAAATGGATCATTGCATACAAATGCAGTAGATTTTATTACTCTGACACCTGCAGCTGTACAAAATATTTAAAATATTTTATTTTAAGGCTTTCAACTTTTCATAGAATTGGTATCGTTCACTTAAAATTGTCTGTCTTTACATGGCATGCTTTTTAATTGTTATTGTATTGCTTTATAGAAAGGAGAGTCTGGAAAATAAAAAAAGTGAGAAGTCAGAAGCTGACCAAAAGAAGCCCAAGGATAGTAAGGTGTTTATCCTAACTTGTCTCTTTTCTAAGAAGCAATTTTACTGATTTTGCTAGGGAGTACTTTGTGTTGTGTGTGTACAATTTCTTTTGTGAGCCCATCATCTCTACATTTTTTTCCAGGCAAAGGAAACTTAGTTCTGATGCTTTGCATACTCATAATATCTCTTAAACTAGAAAAATCTTTTTGGTTCTAGGATATCCTGAGGGGGGAAGCTGTTAGAGAACAAAATAGTTAATGTTAGAAAAATGTGGGGGTTTTTTTAGGATCCCTGTAGGTATTTTGCTTAATAAATCCAATGAGATCAGTGAGTGATAAACTCTTAGTAGAATGTTCAAACATTCTTGGTAGCTTTTATCAAAGTGTGTTGGTTCTGTTCTTGTTGTGATTTACACAGCCAGAAATATGTGGATACTATCGAAAAATAATTTTTGAAAAATAAGTAATAAAATGTCAGCTCTCCTATGTTCTCAGAGTTACTCTGCTTCAGAACACTCCTGTTACTTCAGAGGCTTATTTGGTTTGCTTTCTGTGGGTTTTGTACTCTATATTAAAATTTATTTTTCTTCCTGTGCATCCCTTTCGTTGCTGTAGGTGACAATTGGCGAATATGGAGAAGGAGAGGATGAGGATAAAGATCCCTATCCCCCCTGTGATGTACCAGGTATGTGAATACTACCTAGAAACACATTTAAGTTTGTTTGCTGAAATATCCTAAACTTGCTCTTGGTGAACATTGAATCAATTCCTGTGAAGCTGTGCTCTCTTATCAGTGAACAAATTGGCCTAAGTATTATCTTTTTCTGCAGCTTCCTAGAGAGTACAAGCAGCATTTGAGAGTTAATATTGTGAGCCTCAGGACTGTTTTGGTAACACTATCTGGACGGGAGAGCAAATTCTAAACTTCTCTGAAACATTTGGCAAAAGAGGACATTCCAGGGCTGATGATGTTTGGTCAATTTTTTCTTGGCCCAGTGAACATACTAATCTAAAAATCAGTTCTTCTTCATTGTCTGGATGCACATCACAGAAATCTGTCCTGAATTTTGAGCACACAGTGCTCACCCAGTGCCCAGAGCTCAGCACTCAGCTCAGGCATGGACAGGCTGTCAGGGGCTGAGCTGAACTGGGACCCCAGAGGAGTCCTCAGGTGAGGCTGCTCAGGACCAGCAAAGCCTGTTCAGGCACTCATGCACACACCCAGGTGTCCATAACAACCTGTATGAGAGCTTGTGACAACATTTGGATGTTCACATATGGTTTATAGGCTTTTAGAGTCATGCTACAAATATATATTTCCTATAAGCCATGTGTATTCTCATACGAGCTATGCTCTTGTAGTGTTCTGAATAAAACCTTGATATTTTTTAGTTTATAATAAAAAGAATGTTTAATTTAAAGTAGGTGAAGATGAAGAAGATGAGGAGGATGAACCAGAGGTACCAGCAGGCCCACGTCCCCGTAGAATATCAGAACTCAACATGAAGGAGAAGATAACACCAATCCCTGAAGGGAGTGCCTTCTTCATTTTCAGCAGCACCAATCCGTAAATATAATTTTGAATAATACTGGTTTAGACATCAAGGTTTAGCAGTGAAGTAACAGACCTCCTTCCAAGGAGATAAGGAGTAGAAATCTAGTGTCTTCAACAGAAAAGAGATTGACTTCCCTCCTAAAATTTTCTGATTGATTTGGTAAATGAGAAGAATTTGAAAAATATATTATTTTTCTTCCCACTGTTGAAGATAATAGCATTTTGTACATATAGTCTGAGCTCTGACGTGACTGGAAAGTAACCTTTAAGGTGCATTATCTATGTACTATGTAAAGTCACTCATGTAAGATCTGAACATCTTCTGCATGAGACAGAATTTCTAGTAACCCTAGTAACCTTTGTGGAGGAGAAACCAGAAAAAGAGAAAAGTAGGAGAAATGTTGTATGTGTTCCTTTTAGGGTAACAGCACTTCCCAGGTTCAAACAAGTATCAAAGATAATTATTAAGATGAATTATTTCAAAAAATCAAGAACAGTAATAGTTGGATTTTGGGGAGGCGATGGAATCTTTCACCACTTAGTCTAACTCCAGAGCATTTGGAGTTCTATACTGGTGAAGACAGCAAGCTTGACTAGGCAGTAGAAGTCCTTCCTTAATATTTATTTGGCATGGGAGAATGCTGCAGTGGTAGAGGCCATCAAGTTTAGAAGATGATCAAGATAAAATATTTTGGATGCAAAATCATAAAGTTTGTTGAACATTTCAAATTGCTTTCATCTTCAACTAACACTATGTATTCTTGGTGTAAAATGACTAATTTGCTTAACAAAGATACACCACACTCCAATCATCTACTTAATAAGAGGAGAAAAAATTTTGGCCAAGAACCTTCTGAGTCTTCAGCAGAATTTAGATAACATCAGTGGTAGTCAGTTATGAACCTGATCCTGCCTTTTTGTCAATTTAATCCCAGACCTGCTCTGTATTTGTGATTACCTTGGGCTCAGTGACTCTAAGCATATGCACAGTTACACTTCATGTCATGTGGCTAAAGCCTGACAGCTCTGGAGCCTTCAACACCCACTTGTCCTGTAATTCTCTAAGAAAATCTTTGTGGAGATTCTGATTTGAGTTGAGTCCTAAGTAGCACAATGAGATCTGCAGCCAAAGCTGCATCTCACAAGATGAGTAATTTTGAGAACTTTAGTAAGAATCAAATGGAATTTGGGATCTGGAATGATTTATTATCTAGCCTTGGTCTTTCTGCCCTGTGACTGTACATGCACAGTGGTACAAGCACTGGAACTTGTGGTGTTCATGACCCAATGGAAGCCAACCCCTCCCAGATTGCTTTAAGTGCATCTTCACTACAGGTGAATTGGGTTTTGAATTTATTTACATTCTGAGGAATCAGACCAATGACTTCAGCACTTTCATTGCTTCTGACTGCTGATTGTTGCTCTGTTCCATCAGTGTTGGCAGAGTAACAGAAAATATGTTGTGTATTGACCATCTGCTGAATTCTTTATGCAAAAATGGTGTATTTTTGTATCTCCTCTTTAGAATTCGAGTGGGATGCCACAGACTTATCAATCACCACATCTTTACCAATCTCATCCTTGTCTTCATCATGCTGAGCAGTGTTTCCTTAGCAGCGGAAGATCCAATTCGCAGCCACTCTTTTCGAAATAATGTAAGCCCTTCATTTTTATGTCTGAAGATAAATACACCCTCACAGGATACAGTCCTTTGGGCCTAGTGCCTGGTTTTTAATTTTCGTGTTAAAAAACATTCCTTCTCCTTTTTCAAGCTGTACATTTATATTCCTTTTGCTCTAAGAAGCATGAATCTTTAAAGACAATTACCTTTATTGATGGAACACCATCAGTATTAGAAGTGTTTATTATTTACATAATGCTTTTTCTATGACAATAAATATATCAGGATAAAATATTCTCAAGCTGAATATAATATCTATAATTTTCATATTTTTTCCTACTTTGCAGCTGGAGTACCTGATGTGCAATTCCTGAATCACTCTTACTGCCTCACAGCGTTTGATGCTGATTTAAAAATGCCAGTTCAAATTATCATTGTATATCGTGTTTGGAACAGACTGATGTGTCCTCTCTCCACTGACTCTATTGTGTGGTCTTGGGGCACATGGAGTGTCCCTCTGTCAGGGAGTGTTGGGATTCGAAAGGGTGGTACCTCCTCTCTCAGAGAAGCTCATGTGGCCACTCTGAGGGGTTTGAGTTACCCCCACTTTGGACTCGAAGATATTTGGATTCCTGATTGGCCACATCAGAAATGAAACAAATCTCACTTTTTTCTGACCTTTAAGAGGAGGATCAGAGCATGCCTAGCTCTTGCCTTGATTCAGAGAAAAATGCCATTTCAGCCTAAAAACCATTAATTTCAGTAATGTGTCTATTACTCAATCAAATTGTATGTGGGGACTAAACACTTGTGTTCTCCCAAAACAAATTCCTGAATCCCACATTTGAAATGCTTAATCTAGTGGAAGGCTTAACTGTTACTCAAATGCACAATTATTAGACAGAGAAACAAAAATAAATTCACTCTCATGACCACAGATTTTTTTAGCCTTGTTGCACTTTTATCAGCTGTGTGGCAAGACTCTCACATTCTTGTGAGTTGGGTTTGCTTTAGATTAGGTAGGAAATAGCTGAGATGGTGCATCTTGGTAGTGGCCCATGGGGACTTTGGGGATGCTTTGAGAGAGCTTTCAGCCCTCTCCTGTTCTAGACACAAAATGATCTGCAGAGATTGTCACAGAGTTAGAGAAACTCTTCTATATCCTGCAGAAAAGGTGGGCCTGCTGAGGCTGGAGAGATTATTGTCTCTAGTTCTTGCTGGTGTTGGTGCAACCTCTGAAAGTCTTCTTTTGGCTGTTGGCATTCTCTGAACATTTTTCCAGTAAGTTTAGTAAAACCCAAAAAGCTAAAACTTTCTCCAGAGGTAAAAAGAGGCCAAAGCACAAAGACACTCTTCATGCACTATTCAGCAGAGCAGTGTACTTCCCATATCTATAAAGCTGGACCAATTTAATCCTATAAATAAATCACACTAATGGGTAGGAAAAAGAGAGAGCTGGTGGAGAATACTGAAATTGTTATTATAGAAATGGCTTCAAGGGCTGATAATTGTATTTGTAACTAGAGGAACATTAGGAAAATGTAAGTGGAGAGTGGTTGGTAACTGAAAAGATTATTTCTGTTTGGGACACAGACAAAATGTGTGAGGGATTTCAGGAAGGCCTTGCCCTCTTGTAAGTACTCTCACATGCCCCAGGCTTGCATCATTTTCTTTTTACTGCCTTGAGGGTTCACATTCCTTCCATCAGCCAGGTCAGCAACAGAATGAAAGTTTACAAACTGGAATGCCTTTAAATATTTTATTTTAAGTCTAGAGTGAATTGGTTACTGATTAATCTTTGTTGAATGGTTTTAATATTTGCCTATATTTTCATCCACACCAAAGGACAGAAGGATGGGATATTCGATGGAATATGTGGGAAAAAATGATTTCTTTTTATTTGATCTAATATGACTGATTTCTTTGTGTGTTGTCTCTTGATTTTATTTCTCCTTCCCACTTGGTTAGTTGCTGAACCCCAGGAAAGATGCTTCTGTGCACAACTGTTGGCTGGGTGGACTGCTGGATCCTCGAGACTAAATTCTCAGCCTCCTGCAGTTCACTGATTTAGGTGTTAGTGATGTGGCCACAACTCTGGGTGGTTCTGAAATGCCTATTCATGTGCCTGTCAACAGCAGTGAGGTCAATCCCACAGCCACAATCCTCTAAGAAATTTCATATTAATGTATAACTCTTGTGGGATTTCCTACAAATAAATCACTGCTGTATCTTCCCACTTCAAGGAAAAAGGGTTGTGGTGTTGATTTTAGGTGATTAGTTATTCATTAATTTGCTTTTTGACACTCTAGACAAGCCTTTACAGGAACAATAGAATGTAGCAGAATGTGGGATGATCTGCACTCTAGAAGCAACCACTGAAGTTTTATTTTGTGATGCAATACTTTGGTAAAAACCACAGACCTTATTAATAAGTATTTATTCTTTGTTTAAGATTCTGTATCTCTACTAAAGGCTGAAGAAAGTATCTGTGAAAGCTGGTAGAGGAAAGTCTGAATTGAAAGAAATTGTTGCCTATTTGGTCCTGTCAATTATTGAGATCTAATACCTGAGCACAGGGGCATCTGTTAAATTTTTAAGCAAATAATAATGGTTGCACAGTAGCTGGAATTTTAAACTACTTTGTCTAAATTCTCCATCTATCTACTTAGATTAATTCAAGTGTTGTGTATGTGGTCTAAGTTGTAAAAATTATTAAGAGATGGATTTCTTACTGTGGCACGTATTATACCTTGCAGATACTTGGTTACTTTGACTATGCTTTCACAGCCATCTTTACTGTTGAAATCCTGTTAAAGGTAATGCATTGTTAATTGATCTTTGTTAGCTCAAAAGCAGCTTTAGCAATAATGTTTGTAACTTTTTGTTTACCTTCCAGATCCTAGGGTATGCAGATTATGTCTTCACTAGTATGTTTACATTTGAGATCATTTTGAAGGTAACAGGTTTTCAAAGGAAGCTTGTTTAAAAGGATTTTCCTTGTGTGTCACCTGCCAAGAAAAGGCACTTGAAGTGTTCTTCGCCTTTTCTCTAAGCGATCAAAGCTAAACTTTTTTAAACTAGAGGATTTTTTTATTTGACAGTTCCTCATAGTTTTGATTGGTTATTTTTTTACCATTGAGTGCATGAAGAAGCTGATCTTTTATCATTACATCAGTTTAATAATTCATTTTTTACCCCTTTTGAACTTACAGTTGTCAGAAAAGGGAAAAATAAATCACTGCGCATGAGCTTTTCCTTCTCCTTGCTCTGGCATTTCTGAAAGAGATAATCAGTCTTATAAGGAAGGGAGCATGTAATTTCTCATTTATTTTGCTGAACTATATCCACAGAGCTAAAATAGTAGATGGCTATTTTCTTGCAATAGGACTTGCAAGATATCTTGCATTTATCTATCTATACACTAAGATACTTTGCATTTATCTTGGGCATACATTTAAATTCACAGACAGGCATAATTATGCTTGCTTAAATGTATTACCCATGCATGAGCCAAAAATTGGCATTTTAATGTATAGTTTGTGTACTGATTATTAAGAATATCTATTGGGGTTACTCAGGTTTTCAATGTACAAGACTTACTCCAGTGAAGAAGATAAATAACCAAAAATTACATTCCCATGAAACAAAATGCTGAACAAGGAAATAAATTTTTTCACTGGAAATTGGCAAAATGTTTTTTCAGAGATTTACACATGATTCATAAATGTTTCATGCTGTGCTTATTCTCACCACAAGTTTTTTTGGTTGAGTAACTCTGATTTATACACTTAAAAATTGCTGGCACACTAAGAATCTGTACATAAACTATGCATTTCCAGTTGAGGATTAAGCTTAACAAAATCTCTTCTCCCAGCTTTTGCTCATATTGCTGTGCATACTCTTCCCAATGCAATTTGATTAATACTAATTGGTGCAATATTTGGGCTGTTTACAAGATAAGCTGTACTGTAAGTAATAGACTTTTTTTATGTTTGTGAATTTTCTCCCAATCTTAATGTTCATCCCCTTATTTCACATTTTCAGCAGTGACAGTCTTGCTATAGAATTGATTATTCTTATTTGTTGCACACTAAAATAAATATCCAGGAGTTTTGCTGCTAGAGAAAGGCCAAACTAAAGGAGAGAACAAAGCATTGAAAAGAGCTCCAGCATTAAATCAGACTAGTTCCCAACTCTGAATTTGAGGAGCCATAAAAATATATTACCATTATATCTGTGGCAGAAGAGAGTCAGTAAACTTCCACATGTTCTGAGCAGCAGGTTCTCCAGCTCCTGCAGTTCCATTTGTGTTTTTCTAGGACGCAGAGGCATTATAAAGAGCAGGATAAAGAGGCATAACTGGATGTGTTAAGAAAAGTAACATTCCTGCAAACTGCAAAAGATTTTGGCACTGAGCAATTTATGAGCTATCCAAGGGCAGCAGGAAACTCTGCAGCTTGGGCTGCTGAAATCTGGAATTGTAAAAATTACAAGGAAACAAGAAGCTGTATCACAGCCAAAACTGTTGATGCTTCTGACTCTGGTTTCTCCAGGAAGCTCTGTAGTGCATTCACAAGTAAATAAAAATAAACTGTACCATGCAAATGTGGTGGACAGTCAGGACCTGACACAGACACAGTGCCTGCTTTACTAACATATCTCAGACTCTGGCTTTGCTTGCTTATGGCTGGGGCCCTCCATGTCCTCTGCTGTGCTTCCCACAGTATCCTGGAAGGAGTGTGTTCTGCAAGGAGAAAATTCAAAACTAGACCTGCAGTAACAATAGTATTCCTTAATTTCCAGGTAAAAAAGATATGAAACTGAGATTAGGATAAGCAGAGGCAATATTATCACCTGTAGTGAAGAAACTTGTACAAAAACAAGCGTTAAACTAGAATAACTCTCAGCATATAACTAGAATAACTCTCTCCCTGTGCTCTCACTGCTCTCAAACAAGGATTCCCACATTGCAGAGTGTTGTGGGTATGAATGAGGATGTGAGTAACAGAAGAGCTGCAACATCACTTTAAAACATTTGAGAATTCTCTTGTGTAATCCCTGCATGACATTGAAATTCAGTTTATCATCCTGTTTGGACAACTTGGGAAAGGTGAAAACATCAGAGCAAAGGTCAGGTTAGGGATTTGTGCTTTCTGCCTCCCCCTACTGTGCTGATCTCACACCATTTAAACTTACTAGAGAGTTCTAGCAAAAGCTTGCACTGGGATTTGTGGTGATTGAAGTATGAGTCTCCATGGGAAGATGGGGAGATATGTACTTCACCTGTACTTTAATGTCAATTATTCACCTAATTTTTGTGGGAGCTGTTACATGAAACTTTGTGTGCTGCTCATATCATATACACTGTAACTGGTATTTGTAGATGGATGTTAGTTTGGCATTCAGGGTTATTTTAGTCTTCAACCCCCACCAATTTTGATGAGTTTAGAGCTGCACTCTGTACAGCTGTAAGTGAACGAACTAATTTAATAGAAATTTTATTATATAACTATAATGTCTCATGCCATAGCATAGGTTAAAGCTTTAGGGTTTTTACTCTTCTAGCTTTTGGGAATATTTAGTATTTTGATCTCAAAAAAAGAGGCCTTAGCAACAGAATAAGGAGATTAATTAATTTTTGCTTCCAAAAAAAAGCATCTTTCCTTTGCAGAGGTACAGCCTTTACTGGTGGTGATAGTTTGCTGTGCAGAAGGCCTGGAAATGTCTGCACACTGAATAGGGATGCAGTGCACTGAGATGCCCATTGCCTGTAGCTCTGTTCTACATTGGGGAACAGTCTTGAAAGCTGTAGTGATCTGCTGTGAGGGGAAGTGAAATAAAATCTCTTCCTTACGCCTTGAGGAACAGAACAGAAAGTAAAGGGATTAAAATGCACAGTCAGTATGGGATATTCTCTAGATGACGTCAAATTTGTTACCTGTGGAAAACAAGGAATAGCTCAGTATTCAGGCTCTGTAAGAGGATCTTGAGGCTGAAGAAATTAGAATTGAAGTGACTGAGCTGACTACGAGGTATTTTTCAGATGTATCCTTATTTTTGTTACGAGTCTTTAGTTTCAGAGTTTCAGACTTAATCCATAACTATGGAAAGACTTATGCAATATTCTCTTCAGCTGATGAGTCTGTGCATCTAGTGGTTTAATTGGATTCCTCTGTGCATTTTTAAACTGGTACTTACAGTTATGGTAGGAAGTCTAATCCATGGGTTTAGGAGTTAAATTGAGCTTTGTGGTACCCAAAACCATCTGCCCAGGTGCTGGCTGTAGCCATAATTAATAGAGCCTCTATCACTGGCTCCTAATGAAACCTGCAAATGATGCATACAAGATCCACTTTGTAAGTGTTTTTCATTTAAATATAGGGACAGAAAACAAAAAAAATTAGAGAAAGTCCAAAAGGAAGAGCAACATTTGATATTCCTCATGGAACAGCAAAATTCAGGGACCTCTGATTACACAGAATACAAAACATCTGCTGGTTGTTCCAGGTTATTCAAAGATACCCACTCATGTCTCCCATAAGCCAAAACAAAATAGCCTTGTAATACTGCCTCAGGACAGCCTTGTCCTGCTTCTGTACCAGCTTTGACTCTCAGGTGTTTGCAGTACATTTTTAGCTCCTTCAATTCTTAAGATAGTATGAATAATTAGGAGTCAGATTTTGGACCCTACAGTTTAGTAAACATGGAAATCTCAAATGTTTTTTTGTAGCAGTTTTTGTAACAAAGGCCAGATTAATTCAGGGTAGTTATCTCAGCCTCATCTGTTCTTACACAAAATAAATCATTTGTTGACATCAGAAAAAATTAGCATATTTGTTGATGTTGCTTGAGCAGAATTTTTCTGATTTAAATGAAAGATTTAATGATTGTGGAGGGATTGTTTTACATCTCAAAGGATTTTAGGAAGTGAGATAGTATTGTTTGCATTCACACTCTAGGCAAGTGTCTTGTAAACAGCCTAAATGCGAATTTTAATAAATTGAAATATAGACTAAGTGTGTAACAATTCTATTTTTAGATGACAGCTTTTGGAGCATTCCTTCATAAAGGGTCCTTCTGCAGGAATTATTTTAATTTGCTGGATTTGCTGGTTGTGGGCGTTTCTCTGGTATCATTTGGGATTCAGTAAGTACTATACTTACAGTGTGAATGATTTATTTTTGCTCTGGGGTTTTATACTGAAATCAGAGTTTCAGCTCCTTTTGTTCCCCCACGGTGTGTGGGTGTGCAGTGTCAGTGCCCAGGAGTGGGGTTGGCAAGAGGGAGTGCTTTTAATGGAGAGGGTTGTAATTCATTACTAATATGGGCTGGAAACAAATTACTACTTCCCACAATTACCAAGAGAACGAGGAAGAGCACCACGACACTGAATGTACAGCAGGTGTTTCCTGGAGCTTCAGGAGGTTAAATCCCATCTCTTGAGCTATTGTCACATCTGCAATCTAATTTTATGAGCTTGGTTTTTCCAGTGGGGAAAAAGTGACCAGTGACCTGTGGGGATATGAAACTAGACAGTGTTTGAGGGGGGAGAAATTGTACCTTAATTGGGACTATAAGTGGTAGTAGAGAGGGTTTTTTTTGTTTTGTTTGATCAGACTAAACACAGTAAAAGAGTCTAAATGTGCTTCTTGATTCATTGGGTGGTTTTTCCATATTAAAAATAATCTGTGAAAGCCCTAGTGACTTAAAGAGAGCAGGGGAGGGTGTCAGGCAGCTGCTCCCACTCTGAACTCTGCTGGTACCAGAACTCCTACTGCACAAGCTTTCAGTTTCACAGGGTGTGCTTTAAAACACTGCGCACTCTTACTTCCTCAAAATGCAGTCCTAGCTACTTAAACAGAGAGAATCAAAGTCATTTGAGATCTTTTGATCTCAGGTTACTTGGAAATTGAAGGATTCATTGATTTACAGGATTTACACAGTGTCTTCAAAAGAGCTTGTCAACACTGAAAAATACTTTGGGGACTATTTTGTTCCATTATAGTCTTAGATGAGCTTCTGAGCTGTTAATTCCAAATTTGTTCCAGAAATCAAAATGATTCTTATGGTATTTATGAGATCAATACTGTTTTCTAATAATAAAGAATCAATAAAGAATAAAAAGAACCTTGTATACATATCTTCAGAGTTCTAGTTGAAGGGTCTTTTTTCAAATTTCACATTTTGGGAATTTGCAAGGATATTGTTAGTAACAGTATATTTTTGTTTTTCTTCTAGATCAAGTGCTATCTCAGTTGTGAAGATTCTCAGAGTTTTAAGAGTCTTGAGGCCTCTAAGAGCAATAAACAGAGCAAAAGGACTTAAGGTGTTTATTTTTATTTTTTTTAAGTTATATTTCTGTTGGCCTGATCCTTCAGTCCTGCCCCAGGTTAAAGGTTCTTGCTCAATAGACATTGCCTGCAGAAGTCCACAGAGCAAGGACAGAAATCAGTTCCTGATTGTTAAACATGTCTGGTGTGAACCAGCCCTGGTTCTGCCCATAGTTAGAGCAGTTTGTGTGTGGAGGAGCTGCCACTGAGAGCAGATTTGGGCTGTGATGAACCAACCCATCAGTGCATTTTAGTTGTTTATCCATAGTGCCTGTGCAATTTCTAGCCAGTTAATGTTCATGGGTCTGTGTCAACAGACTTACAAATTTAGAAAACAAGTCAAATTACAGAGTTAGGTATCATGCTGGCAACAGTAAAATAGTAATTTAAAAAAAAAAAAAAGAAAAAAAAAGAAAAAAAAGAAAAAGGCAGGAATATTTTTTATGATATGTAGTCTGTGACAAATTGCATTGAAACATTTTTTTTTTTTCTTCTTTCCAGCATGTTGTTCAATGTGTCTTTGTGGCTATTAGAACTATTGGTAATATCATGATTGTTACAACCCTGCTGCAATTCATGTTTGCTTGTATTGGGGTGCAGCTGTTTAAGGTAAGCCACTCTCAGAACTTACAGTGCATCAAGAAAAGAAAAGCTGAATTGAATTCTTGGTGGTTTGCTGCTGGAACTGGGCAGGTCCCACCCTGAACCAGTCATAGTATAAAAGCATGTATTTTGCATATTCTGCATTTTGTCATCGCTTTTTTGTTTTTATGTGTAGGGAAAATTCTACAAGTGCACTGATGAGGCAAAACAGAACCCCGAGGAATGCCGGTGAGGAGATCTTTGGTCTAAGAGTGTGACACATTATGTTCTGAATAACTTAAACTGTGTATGGGCAGGCATGTGTCAGGCCATTTAGGGTTGTGTAAATTGGAATTGTCACCTTAATCCCAGCAGAAAACACAGGTTAGCAAGGCAATAAACCAAAGGTGGAGGCAATATAAGGAACAGCTTTGAGCAGTGCATTGAGTAACTCTGAGGTCAGTTCAGTATTTCACTAATGACAGTTTCTTTCCCACAGAGGGATTTACATCGTGTATAAGGACGGAGATGTCGATAGTCCCATGGTCAAAGAGAGGGTCTGGCAAAACAGTGATTTCAACTTTGATAACGTTCTGTCTGCTATGATGGCCCTTTTCACAGTCTCCACCTTTGAAGGCTGGCCAGCGTGAGTGGGTTCTCCATGCTTGCACAGCATTGTTATGAGTTGCATTTTCCAGAACAATTCACTATCATTTACCAGACATTTTTGGGCAATAAAAGAATTTTAACTGGTGGTGTAAAAAGGGAGGAAATAAAGAAACCTATTATCCTGAATCTGGGCACTTACCCATATTTCAGGAAAAGTAAGAAAAGGTGAACTTTTATATTGTTTGATTCCCCATCTGCCTATATTTGCTATAAGGAACTACTCCTCAGCTCTAATGGAAGATTTTAGATGCTTAGCTGTCAATGGCCCTTAAAGAAGACTAATTTGAATGTTTTAGGCCTTCAAATAAACCTTTTACTAAAAAATCAGACAGCAGTTTACTCAGAGAGAAACCTAGGAAGAGCTAATTGCCACTCACTATTTCCCTAAATGAGAAAATTTTGTTTGGATAAATAAATAAATGACAACAACACCCATTGGGTCATTAACTTAATTCTTTCAGAAAAAAAATAATATAACAATATGTGCTGATTCTTCTGATTTCTACACTCTTGCAAGCACTGTCAGTAAATAGAAGAAGATAACAGTGAACATCAGACCATTTCTGAAACCTGTCCTCTGAATCTGCGTATTTTACTATTTTCTCATTTTAATGGTAATAAAGGTAACATTTTGTTTGTTTTTCAGGCTGCTATACAAAGCCATTGATTCAAATGGCGAGAATGTAGGACCTGTATACAACTATAGAGTGGAGATCTCCATTTTTTTCATCATCTATATCATCATTATTGCTTTCTTTATGATGAACATATTTGTTGGTTTTGTGATTGTTACATTCCAAGAACAGGGAGAACAAGAGTACAAGAACTGTGAGCTGGACAAAAATCAGGTTAAAATAAATCATGAATTCTTAAGTTTTGAAAGTAGCCTTTTTTGTTTATGCATGAAGAGCTTCCTTTCTGCTTTGGGGCAGAAGAGGGCACCAAACACATAGCTTTGTATTTATTAATTGGATTTTTTTACTATCTGGGTATTTATTTAACTGTGTATTCAGGTTGCTGTACCTTTCTGTTTGCCCAATTCATCAGTGCTTTTGTTGTGAAAGGTGTCCACTAAGCATGTTGGCTTCTTGGCATCTCTCTTTTTGATGTCACAAGAATACAGCCAGGTTATCCTGAGGAGAGATAGGTTTTACACTTAGAACTGGAAAATAGTTTTTGTGTTCAGAATAGTCTGAAAGTGTCCAAAGTTCAGGTGTTCAAAATGTTCCACTTCTCACTCCCACTTATTTAGAAATTCACATGGGATATTCAGATTAAAATTACAAAAATCTATCCCCCTTTACTGTTCAATCCTTTGACTGAGAAACTCATAAGTCACAATTTTCAGGTATTTTTGGCTGACTGTAACACACTTCATTTAAAGAAAGCCAAGCATGAGGCTGTAGCCAGGATTCTTTCTGTGCCATGTGCTCCACTGCTCAGGACCTGTAAGAATTCCTCCAGAGACAAGTAGGAGGCCCAGCCCTGAAGATTTTGGGCACTAACAGATTATGAGATGAATGCACAATGTTCCTACATGTCTGATTTTGCTGGGCAATTTAACTGAGCTCTTAGAAGTAACAGCTCTGCAGTATTTATTTTGCTGACTCTAGGATTTTATGCTTTGCAGACCCATTGATTATAAAGGGAGTAAAGACAAAACATGGTTTATAGATGACTTTATAGTCCTGTTATGTACTATTCCCATACATACTAGAATATATTAGTGTATAAAGGCAAAACCCTTCAGAATTTCCATGAGCATGATTTGATTTTTGCCTTGTGGCTCAGTAGTGGGTATGGTTAGACACAGTTGTAAGTAATCAAGTAAGGATTGGTGAGCTCCTTGGGCTCCTTAATAATAAAAAGGCCCTAAATCAAATAGACAGACTGGTTTTGAGAGTTATATTTAACACTTTTCACTTAATCATTGTATTACCAGTTGCTGAACTGCCAAGTTATAGTCTGACAGTTTTTGCTGTATTTGCTTTTCAGCGTCAGTGTGTAGAGTATGCCTTGAAGGCACGTCCTCTCCGTAGATATATCCCAAAAAATCCTTACCAGTACAAGTTCTGGTATGTGGTGAATTCTACTGGATTTGAATACATCATGTTTGTCCTCATCATGCTGAACACCCTTTGCTTGGCTATGCAGGTAGGAAAAGCAGAAACTGTCTTGAAGCTGTTGGCATAAATTGAGGGGAAGGATATGGATGATATAATGCCTTTAAATTATGGCAGCCTGCTTTTTTAATGAAGGAGAATTTAAAAAAAAGAACTTCTGATCACAGTACTTTTCTGTGATGTGTTCTAGTTGTCTCTTTCTTTCCCTAGTATTTCAGATTTTGTTAAGAAAATCATGGTTTGAATTTAGTTTACAAAACCATTCTGCTTTCTGTAAAGTTGCAATACACTGTCCTCTTAAAAATATACCTCCTACACATTGTGTTATTTTGTGACTACCATACTTCAGGCTTTCTAAGCAGGTGTGACATAAGCCAGAGTAATTTTAAAACCTTGCATGTGAAACTTGGGACAGTGTTGTTATCTAATACTCCTCTTTCGAGGGAACAGTTTTCTCTCTGGAGATTCCCTTAGGATGTTGAGGAACCACAACATCCTAAGGGAGGATGTTGAGAGTTTTGTTCTGCTCAGTGCTTGAACAGAATAGATTTAAACAGTTCCATGCTTGACCAGGGGGACTCAGCTAACCTTCCATGTAGACATGCTTCATAAATTTTACTAGAAAATATTTTCCTATGCTGTGTTTTTGTCAATTTTGTCTTAGGCTGCCTTGCTTTCACTTAGTATTTTAAAGCCTTTGCTCTTGTAAGTATTTTATTTTTCATTCACAGCATTATGGACAGTCTAAGCTATTTAATGATGCAATGGACATTATGAATATGGTTTTCACAGGAGTGTTCACTGTTGAAATGGTTTTGAAACTGATTGCATTCAAACCCAAGGTAAGTTTAAGATATGCTTTAATTAGGTCATCACCACAGGAATTAAGTATAATGAGTTTCACACTTGTTGTATATTATTCAAAAAACAAAAAGAACAAACATTTCCCATCTTTATCTATCAGAGAAATTATAATAGAAATGTAACTCCAGATAATGAAATGCAGATATCAGAAAAAAGTCTTACGAAGTGGTTGATGAGATCTGGAATATTTTGAGGTATAGAAAATGTCCATTTCTAAATGAGATAAATCATTTCCTGTTACAAGCATTACGACGTCTCCTGTTCTGGGTACTACATTTGTTACTTGACACTAATTTAATCTCCAGTAAAGACCTGTATCCTGTATAATTTCCTATTCTAAAATGCAAAATGATTTCTTTACTTTATAAAATTTAGCCAAGTATTACAAACATACACAGAAATAATTTACATATGCAATAGCCTTTTTAGATTTTTATGTTTTCAGTAATATATACATAATATTTGGTAGAAGGCCCCACACTGAGTGGTTGATTCCTTGTTTTAAAGGGACACTGTCAATATGAATGATGCAGACGCACTTTCAAAAGTAGATTTGCAAGAGAAACTGGTAACTATAATTGAAAAAAGGATAAAACTATCTGTGGCAGCTAATGCAGCCTTTTTGTTCAGTTCTCATACTGCATTTATGAAGTGCAGAAGTTAATGATGAAAAACCAGACTAAATTTGTTTTTAGTACAATGAAATTAATGTTTATTTTCAGCTGTGTAAATAAGTGAAACATGTTCGCTTGCTACACTTGGAATTTGAAAAAAGCCATATGAGCCATTTAAAGTACACTGCTCTCAGCATCCAACACTGGTACTTGTTATTTTCCATTGCCCTTCTTTTAAAGCAGCCAGGATCTGTGCCTGTGGGGCTGGCAGTGAGCTGTGCTGGTGTGAAGCAGCCCTGGCTCTGTGGGCATCCCCGCTCCTGCTCTGACCTGGGGAGTTCTGTTCTCACAGCATGGCCCAGAGCTCAGGCTGCAGCAGGGGCACAACAGCTTTCCAGACTTTCAAAACTATTTATTCAGCTTGCATTTAGTACTGAGCTTGGCTGTACAGACTGAGCTACTTGGTTTAAAGCCAGCTCGTGTTTGCCTGCAGAAGTGAAGAAATTATCCATCACTTGAGATCTGGTGTTGAGATGTGAACTGTGGAGTTCGGGGTGAATGTTTACCCGCTCTCCCGTGGTCTCGCTCTGCACTGTCCAGTCCATTGTACATTTCTAATGAATTTATTTGTATTTTTGTGTCAGTTATCTTATTTAAATGCTAAGGGTTTCACATTAAAAATAGCACAATATGAGGCCCCAGAGGAGATAGCTCAGCTGTGTGGACCACAGTGTCATGAGTATGCTGGTTGTGTTTCCTGATCTGTATTTCCTGTTCTATATCCTTGTTTTGCACAGAGGACTCTGCTGCATTCTATCATCTGCTTTTTGAAAGAAGATTGTGAATCCTTGTATGGTTCTCCATGCACTTGTGACTGTAGTCAGAAATAGCAGCTAATGCCAAACACAGTGGTCTGATCATGAGTGTACAAATCACAGTGCTCCATTTGTACTGTGGGCTTCCTACTCGTTAGCAAATGCAATGTCTTAAAACTGGTCTCTAAGACTCTGTACAATCTGAGCTTTAATTCTGTTGCAGCATGCTTTCTATCTGACTGGATGCTTTCCCTGTGAGACATCCCTGGATCTGAACCCTGAGAGTTTGAAGGGCAGACACTGCCAGTGGAAGGGCCTCATTTCCCAAATTTCGGTCCCCCATAGATGCAAAACACCTTAAACTTTTTAATTAGCAGGACAAGGTTTAAAGACCACAATAATAATCAGACTTTTGGAAGAGACTAATTAGCAGGAAGGGAATAAAGTATGTTTAAGGTTGTTCCTGTTATTCTTTGGAGATTGTAACCTTTTAAATGATCAGATACTCTTTAACAAAACCTATTGGCAACACATATTGCATAGTTCATTAATAATCACAAATCAGCTAGCAGCCTTAAGCAGAATTTTAATGTCTTTAAATTTCAAAATAGATGCATTTTTAAAACAACAATTAATTGCTTTCACTTCTATTAAGGTTTAATAATAGTAGGAACAATCTGAAACCAAACTTAATGCTTTGCTTTAGGGTCCATGAGGGAAAAATGATAAATTTCTTCTATGTCTGTGTCACTGGTAGGTGGGTTTCTTAAGCTAATCTAACAGAATAAAGTTTTATTTATTAATTTTGTGCATTTAAAAAGTTATTTCAGAGATGTTCAAAGCATCAAATAAAAACTCCATTTAACTCCATAAAAAATAAGAATAGATAAAAACCTGTTAGTTTTTTCTCATCTGCTTGACAGTGTCCCCTTAATATGTTGACAAAAGTCCTGTGAAAACGGTGATCTTTTGCTTTTGCTGGTCATATAAACTTAAGGCTACTATAAATTATTGATACTCTTCCTATGATACTGTGTTGTGTAAAACCAAGGCACTGCAGACTGCCTTCCAGCTCTGAAATACATAAAACCTGGAGAAGTGCTCAATAGTAAAGGGGATGCTGAGTGTCTGGCACACTTGACTGGGAGATTGGATCACACAAGGCTTTGCAGAATGAGGCCCCAAATTTTCCAAGAGAGTACTAAAAGAACTAAAATATTTATGTGGTAGATGTATGGGAACATATTTTGTTGCTAATTCTCTATGCCTACATATTCCCCAGGATTTGTGATCTTGTCCTTTGGCATTTCTCAATGAGCAAATTTTTCATAATATAAGCTAAAAGAACAGGTCTTTTTCTTCACATTTGCTAAATCTGTTACTCAGCATGGTTCAGTGCTGTTCAAAACAAAATACAGCTATGAAATCAAAAATAATCCATCCACACATGTACAGCCTCCTGGTAGCCAGTTGTTGCTTAAACTTGTAATGATTTTCCATGTCGTTTTACATCAGATTTTTGTAAGAAAAAAGGAAAGATGGCTAGTAAGTGAATTGATCTTGGGTCCTTGCAGTGGTGAAAACAACTTATTTGCATGATGTTTATTTGCTGTGACTTGTCCATTCCTCCCTTTTCCAAAACCATCTTTATTTTCTCTTAGTTTTTTGTTTATTTGTATGCTTTTGCTTTTCATATTAGTTTGAACAATATTTGTCTATACTGATGGAAAAGGTTTCATAAAATAAATAAATAAATGTGTAAATTATTTTAGCTGTAAAGTGTTTTAGCTGTATTGAATCAAAATGTGATTTTTTTATTTTAGTGCTTTATCTTGTAGCATGTCTAGTAAAGTAACTTTTTCTATAGCTGAAATTATCCTTTTTTTGGAGGACCCTTTTTGGTTCCCGTTGTAGAGGAAGATGGATAGCAGAGCTCAGGATCGTGCTGATTATGTTCTGTATGATTATATTGCTGTTTGCCAATAGTCTCTTACTTTGTGTATATATAGATAAAAATATTGCTATTCTAAAATCAAGGAAGAGGCTTAGAAATAAGGAATGTGAATGATCAGGAGGAATATGATGAGAGCAGCTCTTTTTCTTTTGTTGGCAGCTGCTAATCTCATTAGGATTATAAATTTCAGTATTGTTGGGGTGGTTCAGTGTGATTCTTAGTAAAACTTTGGGAATGGCTTGTTCCCATGAGCAGGATAAGTAAGGAGGGAGCAGTAGGGAATTGTGCAAGAGCTCTTTGGAGTGCAGGCATTTCTTCAGGAGGCCAAGTCCATGAGCACTGGCTTTTGCCCCAAAACTGGAATTGATGGTTAATCCCAAAGGACCAGAGTAGTGCAAAGGGTTGTCAAGATAACAATACTCTGATCTATTTTCCTATTACAGCCCCTTCCTTAGACAAAGGAATGATTGTAGCAATTTTTGTTCTGAGAGAGTAGCATTAGAAATATAATGAGCCTTTCCTGACCCTGTTTCCTCTCCAAGAATGAAATGTAGAGCTGTTGTCTACTGTAGCAGCTCTCTCATAGTCTCCAAGAGCAAATTTGCACTCAAAACAAGCCTTTTTTCAAATATTAATGCACTCGGGTGCATTACTTTAAACTGTGAAATTACTAGAAATTCTACCAGTTTAAAATCTTGAGAAAAATATCAATCCAATTCTAAAATTGTTTTTTTCTCTGCTGACAACTCATGTAATAACTTAAACTACTCAGCTAAAACATTATCTTAGAGCAAACAGTGTAATAAATAGTGTAACTAGATATAAGGTTAGATTAGCACGTTTGTAATTTTAAACTTCTTGCTAAATGTATTATTTTAGAGCTTCAATAGTGGCTGAAAAGTTAGTATTTTAAAATTAATTACCAAGAAATGTACATGTACAAAATGTACATTTCAGGTTTTCTCATGTAATGCACATTTCTTAGGTCATGGCAGACTGATGCTTTAATGTATCTGAATGAGGTAAAGGGCAAGTTCAGTAATTTTTGCAGCTCTGGATTTCTATAATAACTAGGAAAAAGCCACATATTGTAGAAAACTCTGGTCTCCATAGTTATCTTAACAATTGTAATACATCTTGATTTGATCCACACTGGAACTTACCTAGAGGATTCTTCTGAAGTACCTCTTTGCTCAAACATGCCGTTTTATCCCTGCAGTCAGCTAATTGCATGATAGCACTTTATAACCCTTTGCAGCCATGTTCCAGTAACACACAGGTAGGGAATATATTTAAAGGCATAACATGACATAAGGGTCATGAAGCAGTTTATGAAAATGAGTTTTCAGACACTAGACTGGCTGCACCAACTGAAAGCGTTAAGAAATTGTTCAGGTCGCAATGGCTGCAGAATCAGCCTCTGACTGCAAATGTAGGATGAGTTCCTCTATTAGACCAAGATTATAAATAGAAGATTAAGTCAATTCTCTAATCTTTATGCACAGTTTCACATTTATAACTGTGCATGTTTAGCCAGTGATGAGATTTGACCCTTTGAATATTTTTACCAATCACTTAGATAAGACTATCACAAAATCCTTGATGTTAAGGAGGTTTCAATTGGCTTGGCCTTGCAGAAATATAAGGAAAGGGGTCTCGTTGTCCTCATTAGGGTATGTATGTTAGAATTTTTCAGCCTTGCTAGAAGCCCAGAACCAGTTTTGGATGATGGCTTGCTTGCCAACATCGTGCTTATCTGATGGTGTGTTCTGCATGTGTAGAGTGTGTGTGTCTGTGTGTGTGTGTCTGTACATGTATATATATAATTATATATATACACACACATGCACATATATGTTGCTTTTCCTTCAGTAGGCAATATTGTTTGGTTTTGTTTTGTTTTCTCATTAGACCACAGGTTTTGTTTAACTAATTTCTGTTTATGCAAAACTAAACAGAAGTATGCAAATATTTGACATTTCATGTGTAATCACAAACGTTTGCACCCTGCCTGCTCTGTTCAGGGCTATTTTAGTGATGCCTGGAATACGTTTGACTCCCTCATCGTTATTGGCAGCATAGTAGACGTCGTTCTCAGTGAAGCTGATGTGAGTATATCCCAGCTTACTTTCCCCAGTCCCTACTTCTCTTTCTCTGTCTCCCCACTATTTCCATCATCTGGACAAGTCACAGAT
This sequence comes from Phylloscopus whistleri, assembly GCA_017589585.1. Classification (NCBI taxonomy): domain Eukaryota; kingdom Metazoa; phylum Chordata; class Aves; order Passeriformes; family Phylloscopidae; genus Phylloscopus; species Phylloscopus whistleri. The sequence continues at coordinate 5,514,861 of JADMLD010001393.1, read as the reverse complement.
TTTGATCTGATGTTTCTAAAGTTTTGAGTACAGACCAGTCATAGGTCAATTATGTTGATATGGGAAATAAATAGCCTTTTTTTTCTACCAATTTTTTTTAGCTATGAAAGGGAAAGTTTAGATTGTATAGTGGTACATCAGAGAAGCCTAGAGTGTTTCTGTGTTATAACACTGTCCTTTTCTTCTCTTTTTCTGTTTGTGTTTTTTCTCTTGCTCTCTTTCTGCTGAATGCTTGTCCTAACAGCACTATTTCACTGATGCATGGAACACTTTTGATGCCTTAATTGTTGTTGGTAGCGTCGTTGATATTGCTATAACAGAAGTTAATGTAAGTAGCAACTGTTCATGCACTAAAAAGTAATTGCTCTCATCAAGAAATACAGAAAATGTAAACTTAATCCCAGAAAAAGTCCTTTTTTAGAAAAGTATGTTTAATTCTGGAATCAAAGACCAAAACACTGATACAGATATTTGTACAAGCTGCTTTTATTTATTTATATACTTGTATAGTTGCACATGCACACAGCACAGTGAGACAATAAAAATTGTTTTCGTATATATGCACAGAAAATACTCAAAAAAAATGAATCAAGCTTATGTTACTGTCTTCCTTGAAGCCCATTGATTTTTGTAGGTAACTTGATCAAGATAACTTAAGATTCTGTAAGTTTTCAGTGGCTTGGTTTAACAAATGATGATTTCTTTTTCTGCGAGAGGTTTGCGTTTGGAGGGGTGCTGGCATTCGTATCTCATGAGGTAGCAGAAGAAGGGTACATAGAAAGTCAGGCTTTCCATGCTGTGGAAAATACAATGTTTATTTTTTTTTTTCCAGTCCTTTTGCTTTTCATATCCTGCAGTAAGTGTTTGGAGGTTTGTACTTTGAAAACTCCATCATTAACCAGAATTTTGTTTGATGGCCATTGCACATAATAGGTGTTCGGGCAACAGATTCACCTTGAAATTGCTTCCTGGTCTTGTGTTAGACTGTGAGAATCTCATGACTGACTGAATTTCTGGAAAGAAAATGGAGGAGCAATGAGAGATCATAGGAGCAAAAGAACTTTATCCTGACCTTTAGATTTCAGATTGGTTTTTCTCAGTTCTGTGGGGATGGATCTTTCTGTGAACTGAAAGAACTTGAGCTGACAGGGAGGGTCAGTCAGCCCAGAACTACAGTGTCCCCTTGAGACTTTTCTTAAAATGTAATTATTCTTCATAGAGCATATTTTTAAAAGCTGCCTTTGATTTATTTTTGATTGGGATTTTTTCCTCCGTTTTGTTTAGTTTAGGTTGTTTTATTTTATTCCCCAGAAAAGTTTTGCATTTGGACTTACAGCTCAAGTATTTGCAATTTACCCACGATTTCCAATCACAGTAGTACTAGTGTAGGTAAGCACAGTATTTGAGGAGAGTAAAAAGACCAATAATTTAGAATAGCTTTCCCTCATAACTGCAAAATGTATTTGATTGTGAAGAGATGGAAAGAGAGCTCAGAGGTACTTCCATGACCAAAGCAGATGTGTCTGTATTCAGCAGTGTATGGGCAGTGTCAATTGGACAGCACTACCTGTGACTGGTTACTGCTGAGCTGTCAGCTCTGAAGAACACTCTGATTTAGCAATTCTCACAGTTGTCTTGAAAATATTCTGGAGACCAAGAAATGATCTCCAAGATAAGTACACACAACAGTCAACAACCAGTACTGCCATTTCTTAGTTTTCATGTTATTTTCACAAGAGAAAAAAATGCTCATCTTTGATTTCTTCTAGTTTTGCACAGCAGATTCTTTGTGTACTAAGCACTGTCTGTTTCTGGTCTTGCCACTTTTCTGTGCTTTGTTTGTGCAAGTCAAGAATGTATTATGGTTTCAATATATTTCTGGCCTTGATTTCCCATTTTCAACATGAAACGTTTAATGTTGAAGAGTGTTCAGGAAAATTTCTTAGCTTTTTACTTTTATTGTTTTGATTCTACTGAACTATTCCTACTTGATCAGTTTAGTGTAAATTTCTGTCATCCAAATCCAGTATTTCAGAACTTTTCCTCAGTATTTTTTCAGCATTCTGAATTGTGCCATTCAACATGTACTTGTTATCTAACACTGGCAGTGATCCTGGGAAATCTACATCTCTGCTGAGATGCTAATGAGACTTTGTTTCCGATGGGATTTCAAGCATGATTGAAATAGCACCTGTGAAAATTCCCACTATAGAAACTTCAAAAGCTGGGGAAGCTCAGCCTTGTTTGAGGGCTGATTTGCAGCAGAGTGGATCACCTACACTGACAGAAAATCAGGTCTTGTCCCAGTTCCAGTTGCAGGGGCACAACCATCTTGATTGGGCAGTGCAAAGGAGATATGAGTGTGAATACTTCATGTCCTCAGTGTAAGCTAAACGTTCCTGTAGGCTTACAGATGTGATTGCCCCGTGCTGTGGAAACAGCTCAGCATCATTCTGACAGTGTAGCTGGGGATGCTTAGATCCAGTGCAGAGGCCAGTGAGTTCTAGCAAACAACAAGTTTGCATCTGACCCAGTTTTTACAACAGAATGGATTGGACTGTCTAGGTACACACTGCCTTGATTTCACTATTAAATACTGGAAATTAAATGTCATTTCTTTTATTTTGTTGTCATTTTTTAAAACATTTTATAAGAATATATATGTTTCCCTGAGGCTGATTCTTCTGATCCAGTAACCTCCCATTCTCACATAATCCAGGAAATTAATGTGATTTGAATATTTTTGGTGCCTGTGGAAGTCAGACTTTAATGTATTAAGAAATTTACAGGATTGCTCAGCATTCTCAAGGACTGGATCAGTGATCAACTCCAGAAACGAACCATCTCAGAGCAACATATATTTTGGAAATAAAAAAAATGTCTGTGATTATCTTTTTAATTTACTCTTTCATTTAATATCCCTTCCTTCAACCTCCCTCTTTTATGAACCTAATTGGTTTTCATGTTCATTTTATTTTTAGAAATTATTAGAGGCAAGTATATATAAGTAAATATACATGTGATATAGCAATAAAAAATTAAAACCACTACTAAAACCTATATAATTACTTCTGGGTTCTGTGGCCTTTTGTTTTCAGAAACTTTCACATGACATGCAAGATCTTGTGTGGTCATAGAAATGGTTCTTTTTCAATTAAAAAAGCAGAGTAATAATGATTGGCAGACACAAAGTGTGGTCAGTCCAGTCTGGGAGAGGGACATATATAACTTATGAGAATGAGAGAGAAATAAATTGGAAATAAAATCTGAAAAAGTAAGTTGTTAAAAGGAAATAACATACAAGTTTCAATTTGGCCTGACTGTGTAGAAATTGTCTTATTTGTCAGCTCAGAAGCCATTTGGATGACCAACACTGAATGACTTAGAAGCATGATCACATTGTTGCAGTAGTGGTTGTAAAGGTTTTAATTCACGTTTTTTATTTAAGTTTCTTTTACCATTCATGTGCTGCCAAAATGTTGAGAAAATAATGGAGAGTTCCCTTTCCTCATCTTTTATGTAAATTATTAATGCCGTCTCTATGGGACTGATTTTATTCTTGACATTAAAAAACCTTCAGGTTTTCTGCTGAAATTTGGCTTAAAGGGAACAGCATTTATGTCTTCCTCCTAAGCCCCTCAGGAAAACCCATCTGTCTTGAATCTTGATCTTGTGTGGAGGAGTGGAGTAAAGCCTCATGTCTACCTCCTGTGAGAGATTCTGGATTCAACTTTGAACAAAAGCAGTCCAATTCAGTTTGACTACCACTTTATGGACCTCTATCATATGTTAGAATTTAGGTGTTGGTGCTAGTAATTTTTATTTTTGAGTACTGTTGATATATTTTGTAAACTTTTGCAAACATCTCTCTTTAGAATTAAGGGAGATTAGAAAACCACATTCTCATACAGCTTTGCTTTCATTAGCGTGAAATCTTAGTGCAATATCAAATCTTTACAGTGTTGCAATATCTAATTTGGAGCCAGAAATAAATTTCTGAGCTGCTTTCATCATGTTAACAACAAAATAATTTATTTACTTTATTGTACAACAGAATATTTATTAGTTATCATGTAATACCAACATATTAATTGTGAATTTAGAGCTTGAATACATCTTTTACAGGGGACGAAGCATTTATAAAAAGTCTTTTCAGGGGTTTCTCACATTGACTTAAAATTTTAATTAGTTGATGTCTATGGGCATTTTGTTCATGTTGAACAGGGAATATAGAGAGCATTGATAAGACTGTGAAGAAAATTTCTTGCTCACATCTGAACTGCAGTAACTATTCTCTGAACGAATCGTGTATGTTTATGCACAGGGACTCGCAGCACACATTTCTGGAGATATTTTGGCAACCTGAATGTTTTGCTATATATGCTATTGTCATCATATGTGTTTGTCATTCAGATGCTTGCTTTATTTATGGTGATGAGGACATTATCATCATGTGTCATTTGTTCTGACATACTCTTGGACCCTTTGGCACAGTTATGTAAAAAAGAAGCTTTTGACCAACATCATTTACTAACATCACTGGTTTTCACCATGTTTATTTTTTGTTTAACACAGAGTTTGCTTCCAATGCACGATCCAATCTGTTTCACACTGTTCACAGTTTTGACACTGAAGTTCTTTTTAGTCAGGATGTTTATTTTGAACATTTGTTTCAATATGAAGAGTGTAACAAGAAGTTCCTGTTTAGGAAATGTGCTAAATTTTTCATAAGCAGCATTGGTACTTGACCAAAATTGGTAGCGGGTTGCAAACATTTTAATCAGTGAGTCAGAAACTTAGGTTGATCATTGGTTATATTTTTTGAGGATTGGGATTGTTTGAGGAAGAAAACTGTTCTGTTGCACTTCAATTAAGTAAAAAAGAAACATAATTTAAGGAGTATTTAAGGATTGGCTCAAACTTACATGGTTATGAAGTGCTTTGCTGACCTGGGCTCTGAGTGTAATTGGTCCATGGCTGACAAAAGAGACAGAACAATGAGGGCAGTGTCTGTGCTCATTCCCCTCATTGCAGTGTCTGTCAGCCAAGCAGGGAAAGCAGAAGCTGTCCATTTATTCCAGCTGTGACCATTACCAGACTTGTGGCAGACAGAAACACACTTGTCATCTTAGGAATCACACAGTCCCAGGTTTTGGGAACAAATAATCCTAATAATGACCAGCCAGTCCCAAAGCATTGGAGACCAAGTAGCATTGGAATGATTGGTGGAAAATGAGAGGGAAGAGGAGGCTGGAGGTAGATTGTCTGACCACAGGTAATATTTTTATTTGCCTTCTTGTCAACAGATATCATCCCTCTGCTCAGCCTGTCCCCCTCAGTCTCAAGTCTATTCTAATACTTCCCTACATGTACAAAATCAAAAAGTGCCACCCTCTTATGTGTGTATGTGCACATAATGTCACTGGTGCTGCAAATAAGGTTGTGTGCTTGGGGAGGGTCTGGTTTTTCCTTATCTGTAGGAAGCAGATGCTCTGTTTTTGTCAGTCTGTCTGTTATTGTTGCTGAAGATTTTTTTATCTTTATCTCAGTTTCCCAGATCTGAGCATTGCTTCATGCTGGATGGACACACATAACCATTAACTAACTTTGTCTCCCAGATGAGCATTTCCTTTATAAATAAGTATGAATAATGTTTTCTTTTGTGGTATATCACTACATTAGCTTCATTAAAATTGGTATTAGTAAAATAAACTAAGCTGCTGTATTATCAGCAGGAAATGCCAAAGGTGGTAAAAAATTAGATACACTCTAAAATGTCAAACCCAAAACACTTGCCCAGTGATGAATATTTTCAGCTTCAGTAGGAAAAACTCCCCTTGTATCAGAAGTTCATTTTCATACTTTGTTTCTAGCATTTACCTTCAACTTGGCATTATTGCACAATTTTCTTTTTGTGAACCAAGTGTTTTTATTTTTCATTACTGGCCTGCACTTTCCAGTGTCCATAGTTTGTAATCTCTTGCATATGACATCCTCACACTCCCCAGCAGCATCAGATCAGCCATCAGAAATAGGCAATTGGTACTTCTTATTCCAAAGAAGCTGAGAAAGAGGGATTTGTGCATTGGGCAATCTTGGGCATACACCACTGTGCAAACACAAATACCTTCAGTGACCTCCTGACAAAAAATAAAATGAGGGATCATCATTCCAGAGCAGCTCCAGTAGAACTGATCACAAAGTTTGGGTTATCTGACCTCTGCATTTTTAAAAGTGAGAATTAAGTAATTACTAAGAGAGTTATATGTAGAAAACGTTTTTACTGACTTTTCCTTCTGAGAATTTTTTTTTTTTTCTCATAACCAAGTCATAATGTAAACTCATTAATTTTTCATCTGGAAAAGTGATTAAATAAAAATATGGAGGACCAAAGTATTCTTTTTCTGGTATTATCTTTCCCATTATATAATGCCATCTGATACTGATCAGGTGCTGATGCTAACTAACTTGGGGCCCCATCCTGCTCCCATAAAACACAGAGAGAAAAATTTCAAAATACCAAGCCTGAAATTTTATTTTATTTTTTTTTAGTGTTGATTTGTGATGATACTGTAATTTAATCTGATCTCAGTTATTGATCATACAAAATACTGAAGCAAATTAAGTAATTAGCTCACTATTTAAGAGAATATCAAGCTTAACCTCAGTCAGTCACCAGAGATTAATATGACACTTCAGGCTTCATCTGCAGGAAGTGTAATTAGACCTTTTTTCTTTAAAGCTTCAGATTAAAAGGATTTTTTTCTGTGCTAAAAAGTCAGTAGCAGTGTGTTCTGTGTGCACTTGTGTAGGTTTGGGATTGGTTTAGGTAGGCAGATTTGCAAGATTGCTTCCATGATCTTTTGACATTTATGGTGTTTGTGATAGTGAATTTTTCCTTAATTATATTTTGATGATTTTATTTGAAATTGTTGAAATATACAGGGAATTTTTAATGAAGAAGTTGTCTTCCCTTAGCAGCAGATTTTCCATCTATTTTATATAAGTTCTTAGAAAGTTTAAGTGTTACAGCCAGTTTTACAAATACTCTGCTTGCTGAAGTTTAATAAAGAAATATGAGTTTTGGTTACTTTTATGCGTAAATTTAGTAATAATCCCATATACAGTTAAAAAACTCTTTGTTTCAGAATATATTGACATCCTGGCAGGGCAGTAATGTATCCATATATAACTTGCACATAGTTGAGCAAACCATTATTTTTACCTCATTTTCCCTTACTGATGCCTTTATATTAAATACGTTTTGAAAAAAAAGTAATAGAGAACACAATTAGTATAATAATAATATAATAATATAATAATATAATTATATTAGTTTTAATAATGGTCTGATTTTTAAAAAGTACTACCTCTTGTTGCCTTTCTTTACCATAATATGTTTGCATAATATATTTTCAACAGAATCAGCTCCTTTCTTTTTCCTTCCTTCCCAAGTTTTCTCTTGACTACCAGCAGTATGTGAGATTTGAGTAGGTGAAGTGTGGCACCGAGTGTGGCTGATGCATCCACAGGGTGCTGGGAGAAGCTCTGGGGAGGCATCGTGTTCACTGCTGCTCTGTGTGACAGGAATTGTTGAAAGGTGCCCCTTTAAAAGGAGGATATTTTAGGCAAGGGGATAAGACTCATCACTGGGATCTAACATCCAGAATCCTGTTTTTTCTAGTGCTATAAATGTTTTTAAAAACACTCCAATTTTAGAAGAAGTTGCTGCAAGTTTTGTCATTGCACAAGCAAGCACAGAACATTGGTCCTTTAAGCTTTGCTGCCTGCTCTGCAAAGTGTGTGATCATTTAGGCTCTCAGGAAAGTTTCCTCAAAATCAGACAGAGAGAATAAAAGGAGAGAAGTGCGATGTTCCTCACAGAACACAGAGTTTGGCTCTGTGAACAAGAAGTCGTGTGTGCCTCTGCTCCCTGTAGCTCCTGAGAGCTGCACAGATCCAAAAGGATCAATTAAATCCTGAGCTCTTTCTCCATGCCTGAGCCTGTTACCCCAGCTCAGGTGAGATGTTGCAGTGCACACCCACATTTTAGCAGGTGTTTCCAAGTTATGAAAGGATTTAAGTTTCATCCCTGAAACTTTTAAAGAAGAAGAAACTTCTGTGCTCTTCTCACCGTAATTGGCCCAGTGCCAGGACAAAAGCACTGGTTGGATCCTTAAGCTGTTCCTCAAGAAATGTAGCTATTTTTGGTTGGGCAGCATGCCAAAAAACCCCTCCTAGATCGTTGAATACTTAGGAGAGAGCACGGAGATTCTCAGGGCTTTTCGGGGTGTCTTAGCAGGTGCAAGGGACCTCCCTGCACCGTGCACAGCTTTTACTCTTTTGTTCTGTAGAGTTTGTTATTTTCTCTTTAATTAAAACCTTTTTGCTTTTTCCAAACACCTTCAATCGTGCCATCTCTCTAATTGTTCCGAAGAATTGTTCCATTTCTGAGGGGCTGCTGGTTACCTCAGAGCTGGATACACCTTGGTGGGGCTCAGGACATGCTGGCCTCATGCAGAACTGTATCAGTGATGGGGTTCAGGTGTTGCCTCCTCATGTGCACTGCTGGGGCTGGGCCTTCAGGGTCTGGGGCTGAGAGCTTTTGCCTGTCCCTTTGGCAGAAGCAAAACCTGTCCTTGTTGAGCACTGCAGCACCCAGTGCTCATCGCTGAGTTACCTCGAGTGAATTAACTTTGCTGTAAGGGAGCTCCTGGTGTTATATAAAACACAATTACTTGACTATGGTTAAATTCCAATGATGGGGTAATTAATCTTCAAAAAGGGCAGAGCAGAAAAAGATCTTGAAAGGCTAGTTTGGCCCCAGAGCTTTGTTCCTGAGGTTTAGCTGGGCTTCCTGCTATGATTACATACAACCTGTGAAAATTGATGGCTAACTTTTTGTGGCCTACATAGGAGCAGATATTTTATTTTGTATTTACTTTCCATTGAATATTTTAAACATGTTTTATACCAGCAGATTTTATTATGAGTCAGCCAAAAGTGTTTCAGCATGAGTTAGCCAACATGAAATTATAAGAGGATGGTTTAATAAGGGAATTAGTGTTTTGTTCAGGACATATATTGAGTTGAAAGATGTTAATTTACATTTAGAAATTCAAAATGTTCTTAATTTTGCTTATGGTTAAGCTAACTTTTTTTATCTTTTATTTGATTTTAATATTTAATGTTCTTAATTTCTTAAAGCCAAAGCCAACTGAAACAGTCACAACTGATGAGTCTGGGGTAAGATCAGTAAAGTGACCCCAGTGGTTTTACCTATACTTGAGTTTATTCTTTTTACCATGTCTTTTTTTCCACCAAGTTTTTCTGTATTTTTCATTCCTGTCTGACTGCAAAGGTGTTATACAGTGGTTTGCATTCATTGTCAGTGTTCTATTAAAGTCTATGACAAAAAAACCCAACACGATCCTATTAACAAACCAGAAAACTTGGAAATGCATGTGCTGTGTGAAGCATTTCTACAGGTCCTGTGTTTTCAGCATGTAACTTTTCCTTTCATATCATGGTTATCAAGGTGAACAGGCCCTCAAGATACATTTCCAAATCTTACCTCTTCCACCTTTGCATTTTATGTTGTTTTTCTGGAAGTGTTGCATGTTTGAGTTTGTGCTTGGTTTGACTTCTCCGTGATCTCTTCAGAACTCTGAGGACAGCGCTCGGATCTCCATCACTTTTTTCCGTCTCTTCCGTGTGATGAGGTTGGTGAAGCTGCTGAGCAGGGGAGAAGGAATCAGAACATTACTCTGGACATTTATCAAGTCATTTCAGGTTAGCACAGTTTATTTAAATTTGCTTTATAATTACAACCATTTATATGCCAAATTTTATGAAGCAATACCCTGTAGAATGCAAAAATATTTTTTAAGTTAGTTTTATCAATAATGGCATATTTAAATATATTTGCATACTAATGCCAAAATTAATTTCATCAATTACTTCTGCGAGTCTGAGGGTCATTCTTTGTCATTTAATATTAGCTGAGGTTTCTGTGGTACTTCTGGAAAAAATATTTGGTGTATTTAAAAGAGATGGGATAGGTTTGACATAGATAGATCTCATGCTTCCACACATTTTTATTAGATGACTAGAAAAGAAGAATTTAACATATATTTTACATAAAACCAATTTCGTAAGTGAAATAGATACTTGAATCATTGCAATCATCATTGAAAACTGATGAATGTGAAGTTAATGAAACTGTAACTGTATAGAACGAAGTATCTTTGTGTTGTCAGAATCAGTAATGAAAATACAAATAAAACCACCAAAGATGATCCTTCCCTCTGGATTGCTGGAAGAAGTAATTTAAAATATAACGACTCTGGTATTCATTGCATGCAGCAAAGTATAAAGAGTGACAGGTAATAACATTTTAAGCACTTGCATAGGAAGAAAAACCTTGGAAAACTCTTTGTCGAACAGAGAAATTACTTTTGCAAATGGAAATAGAAATGGTAGTGTGAAATTATTAAAAGACAATGCACCTGTCCCTTTCTAGGCTCTTCCTTACGTTGCCCTTCTGATAGCCATGCTGTTCTTCATCTATGCTGTCATTGGAATGCAGGTAATTAGACAATTTTTTAGCACTAAACAACAGTACAGATTTGTCTGAGACTTGTTTCTTAAGTTGCTTATTGAAACATTCCTTTGATAGTGGTGCTGTGTATAAGGCAGAGCTTTCAGAGTAATGGAAAAATCTTTATTTGGCTCTGATTTTCTTGATCAGGAAATTCCAAAAGACACAAGAGAAGAACTTGGTGTGCTGCCTTTTTTTTTTTTCTTCCTTTTATATGTGATATATTTACTTCACTTACATGACTATCATGGAAAATCTAAAGTGGAATGAAAGTGTTTTTGTGAAATTTCATTCATTAGATTGCAAGGTCTACAGGCTCTGACAGCACAGGTCACTGGAATGAGAGTCAAAATTCTGGTTTATTGTAGGTGTTTGGAAAAGTGGCTATGAGGGACAACAATCAAATAAACAGAAACAACAATTTTCAGACTTTCCCCCAAGCTGTGCTTCTTCTCTTCAGGTGAGTAGACCTTAACTCCCACTCAGTGCATCCCATTTCACTGATCTGTGAAAAATGTACAAAACGTGTGTGCAAGCGAGAATCAATTCAGCTCAAGAAGCACTTCCTGTTTGTGTGCTGAGTGTCCTTTGGCACAGCAGGGTTCTATCGAGGTGATGCAGACCTAAACTCATTACAGCTCTTGTGGAACTCCTCCTTTGGGATGCAATTGCCTTCAGGCAGAGCCCAAACCTAGTCAGCCCAGATGTCAATCTGTCTGAGCATTGGGAAAACTGCAAAAGGCTCTGCCCTTACTAATATCTTTAGAAGTGCAACTTGTGTGATAATTTGAAGAAATGAAGTTGTTGCAAACATAAAGAAATATTGTTCTTTACATTTGCTTTAGGGGGTGTAACTTGCAGAAGGGAAATACCAGATGAGCCACAGGAGAAACTTTCTGATGGTGAAGGCAGCTAAACCTTCATGGGGGTAGGAGGGTGGATTATCAGATTTCCATCACTGGAGAATTTAAGAAGGTTGCAAACATTTGCCAGGAGTGCTTCAAAATGTCCTGGAACAAGGAGAGAATGATATGGGACAGAGATGCCTCTGAAGGTGACAACCTTGAGTGGTCTCTTGCCTGAGCTCCTGTGCATTGTTACTTACCTGGTTGGAAAAACTGGCAAGGACATTCCTTATCTGGCACCAAAGGCATCACCCACGGAGATCTAAGTGACTTTATGCCTTTGACACCACATAATGAACACAGCTAAAGATGTCATAATTAGCTAAACGTCTTTTAAAAATTTGAAATTGTGAGACTGTACACAGGCTTTATGCAACCGTGAAAAAAAAGGCAGTAGCAAAAATTAGAGACAGGTGTTTCTTCAACCACAGAGGAAAGTTCATCTTCTACGAGCATGTACTTTGAAATTTTATGACAGATTTTCAGACACAACACTGCTTTTGTACACGGTAACTCCACTGCAGTAAGTATTTAACTTGTAAATCACAGTTTGGGGTTACAGTTTTTACATGCAAGCCTTAGTGCATTAGTCTATAAAAAGTGTCTTATAAAAAGTGTCTACAATATCAGATTATGCTTGTCAGTTCTAAAATTTGCTCTGCAGTTTTCTTTAATTAACTCCTGCTCCGAAATGTTCATGCTCTCTCTTACATTGGTAAGTATTTTCTCAGAATGTAACAAATGAATACATTTTTAATCCATCTTGATCAAATAATGCTGAATTTATCTTTGTGGTTTTATAAAGGTGTGCTACTGGAGAAGCCTGGCAGGAAATCATGCTGGCATGTTTGCCTGGAAAGCGCTGTGATCCAGAATCCGATTATAATCCTGGGGAAGAATACACGTGTGGAAGCAATTTTGCCATCATTTATTTTATCAGTTTTTACATGCTCTGTGCATTTTTGGTGAGTTTAGCTTATGTTTATTAACAGCAATGAACTTTGACATTTTGGCTTTCTTCTGAAAGAAGAGTAGTGAGTTGAGAGAATGACTGAAAATCCTATATCCAAAATATTTTGGCAAGGTTGTGTTTTTCCATAGAGACTTAAATCCTATATTTTCTACCAATTTTTACAGTGAGAGTAGTGAAACACTGGTGTAGGTTGCCCAGAGGGGTGATAGATGACACCCATCCTTGGGAATATCCAAAGTTAGGTTGGACACAGCCTTGAGCAGCTTTAGCCAGCTGAAGATGTCCTTGCTTATTGCAGGGAATTGATGAGGATGACCTTTAGAGGTCCTTACCAACCCAAACTATTCTGTGATTCTGAATTCCCCTGTGTGAGGTTTTCTTGTGACTGCACATGTGTGCAGGGTGCTTGGCTGCACATTTGAGAGCTGAGTTAGCAGTCTTTTCATCGCTGTCATTTCATGCATTTCTCAATGGTACCATTAGATGTTCATTAATAGTGGAGCTGCAATACCCCTGACTGAGTAGTAATGCTGTTTGTTTTGTCTAAACTTAGCAGAATTTGGATTTGTGTCTCTACAAGTGTCCTCACGTGTGGCACTTGAGAAGTGAACAATAACCTTTCAGCCTAATCTATGGCAGAAATGGATTATTTGCTCTGAGATAATCATTGAAATATGTTTTTCCTCATTGCAGGTGTCCAGTATAAGCTGATTGATTTGTTCTATTCACAGTAATTGTTTCCTTGCAAAAGGAGAGTGGTCCAACAAAATTCTGTGAACTGATGTAAACATATGTTCTGTTGCTCTGTATTACCTTCTGTGTTAACAAAATGTCATGAAATTGAATCCTATTCCTGAGATACCTACTGTGCCACAATGTGTGTATTGGATCCATTCTTCAATTTGATGTAGTGGGGATCTTTAAAATCGAGGAAGAGAAACAAAACTGTGTTGTAGCCTATGTCAAAAAATTGAGTACTCTAAAATAGAACCATGTTCCTGTCATGTCATCACTTGATAGACTTCCAGTTAGTTAAATGCAAATATTTTTGGTGATATTTGATAGTATTTGCTGAAAACTATTAATTTACTTGAGTTCTTAAGCTACTACATATTGAATTGATAAAAATTCAAAATAATCAAGGAAGATTATTCTTAATTAATTTTTTTTTTTTTTAGATTATAAACTTGTTTGTGGCTGTCATTATGGATAATTTTGATTATTTGACACGTGACTGGTCCATTCTGGGCCCCCATCATTTGGATGAATTCAAAAGAATATGGTCAGAATATGATCCTGAAGCAAAGTAAGTTAGATCTTATATTTCTCTGAAATAATTTATTTCGTAAAAACCATGCAAGCAGAACAGGGTGTATTTTTTGGGAGTGGGTGTTTGTTGACTGATGTGTGTTGATTCTAGGGGAAGGATAAAGCACCTGGATGTGGTGACGTTGCTGAGACGGATTCAGCCCCCACTTGGTTTTGGCAAGTTGTGCCCTCATCGAGTGGCCTGCAAGGTGGGTTTCACCTGATTTTGTCTGACTGCAAGATGATCAGCCAGGCTGGAGTGAATAACTGTGTGTAACAATATGTAGCAGCAAGTGAGAAGACAGAAAATAATTGGGAATTTAAAATGTTATAGAATCTGTCAGGCAAAATGTGCGATTTTGACAAGGATTAATGGCATTTTTATGTAAAAGTTGAAAAGCAATACAATGGAGCTGAATTATTGTTACATTATTTGATGACTTCAGAATTACAGATATAGAGATTTTAGCAATTTCATTGGGAATAAGATCAAGCCTGTTAATTGAAGGATTGTTACTGTTGTTTGGATTCCTTGTATATCTGTTTTATAAATAGGTAAAGTTGACATGTAAACCTCTGGGCTGGAATTCAATGTCACAAGGCATACTTAAAGCAAACTTCTATCTGTCTATATGCTCACATCAATTATTCATTGAGTAATGCTTTTAAAGTAGAATGGAAGAAAATCCAAGTCAGACATTAGAAAACTATTTTGGTAGATTTTGTGTCCTTTTGGCAGACAAGGTCACAGCAATACTGTGCTAGGAGAACTCTGATGCAGGGATGGACAGACCCAAAGAGAAAAACCCCTTTCACAGCAGTTCAGTGTAGTTGGCACAAGAGACTCATGTCACTGAAGAGTTACCTGAGGAATGGATGGGCTGAGACAATTCAGGCCTGGTGCTCTGGTTCTTTATGGAGCATAAGGAACCCCTGGGAAACCTGGGACACGACTGCAGCTGGAGTGCATGCCCCCAAATAACTGCTTCTGTCCTTAGTACTGGCACAGTGTAACTCAGTCAAAAACTGGGCTTCAGTGTTTAAAAGTTAGCTCATTATATAGCTCAAGAAATCTTCTGTACAGTTTTAACTTGTGTATAAGCATACAGATTACTATGAAAAAGCAGCAATATTTTTCTTAATTACTGCATATTGTACACAGCTAGGATGGAAAACACAACTTTGTTTTGAAGAACTTACATAATTTACATTCCTCTCAGTGATACTATTCTTTGGATACATCAGCTTTTCAAAAATGAACATTACAGGAGGTTTTTTTTCAAAGAAAGCAGCATCAAAATTTGTTTTCCTTTTCTCATTTTCAGAGGTTAGTAGCCATGAATATGCCACTAAACAGTGATGGAACCGTCATGTTCAATGCTACTTTATTTGCTTTGGTTAGGACTGCTCTAAAGATAAAAACAGAAGGTAAGGTTCTTCACTGGAAAGCCTTTACTGCCCTGGTCAGAAAGCACGATGAGGAAAAGTTACAATTTATTTCTTTTGTTGGATGTGAGGAGGGCTGCCTTGGTCTCACTGGCTCTGGTTTGCTTTTGGGTCATGGATTGTATTCACTGTTGCTAGGAGTGATTTGCTAGAAAACAAAAGGAAAGGGATAGCGAGTCCAGAGCCAAAGATACCTCAGAAATAATTCTATGTTTTCATCTGGTCAGATGAAAATGTGCAGCACTGGCATAGCAGAATTTCTACTGCAAGAAATGAATGAATTTCCCTTCCTGCCTAAACAAGGTGCTCCTTCCTCACTACCCTTTAGCTCAGTGCCTTCGATCCCACAGTGGTGCAACTGCAACTTTTGCACACTTGAAAGCAACATTCCCAGTCTGGTTGTGGCCAGTTCTGACTGGGTTGAATAGTTTTCTCTCATTTACATTGAAAAGGGAAAGGTTTTTAAGGATAGTGGGATGTTTCAAAGATATTTTTACACATTTTTCAAATTTTTCTGCCATCTTTTACTGCTTTCAGTTCTGTTCTGCTGTTCTCAGGAGAATTTGGGTTCTGCTGGCAATAACAAATTAGATTAAGACCCCTCAGGCATTGCTGTGTGAGCAGTGCAGGAGATGAAAAACTGCTCAGTATTCAGTTGTTCAAATTTTCAAGCCTGTACAGCTGAGCAATTACTGTGATTAAGTAAATAAAGACTCAGCTTTGCTTCAAGGAAGAAATGGCTTGTAAAGAAAAAGTCATCACTTTCTGGACAATTTAAGCAGAAGGAATGACAGGGTGAGGCCAAGGTCTGGAAGTCACCTTTGACCTCTGCAGTGCTCCAGAGCTGGATTTGAAAGCACCAGGAATTTGCTGTCTTATGCCCTTTTTTCTCTTTAGTTATGGCATTGTCTGCTCCATCACATAGCATGGACTTGCCCCAAAGGATCTCTATCACAGTCTTTAATTGTACACAGCTGATTAGTATTCAAAGGATCATTCACTGCAGCTGGCTGAACCGTAATTGCCATCCTCTGTTTTACCATTTCCTTGCCACAGGTAACCTGGAGCAAGCCAATGAGGAACTTAGAGCAGTCATAAAGAAAATATGGAAGAAAACAAGCATGAAATTACTTGACCAAGTTGTCCCTCCTGCTGGCGGTCAGTCTGATCAACTCTGCCATGTGCTGTTCTCTGTGCATGTCGGTCTTTCTAGAGTGTCAGGAACCAAAGAAATAAAACTGAATTTTGCAATTATAATATAGTTTAAGGACAACAAACAATAGCAAAATACATATTGAGACAATTGTATCCTATTACAATAGGCAATACATAGAGGACTAATAAGTGAAGTTTAAAACAAGTGAGAGAGGAAAATGTCATAATTATTTTCTTGCTTGAAAAAAATACCTTATTAGACCTAAATATAGTCTTGATTTCAAAACATTCAGCAAAATAAACTAGCTTTATTTCAATGCATTGAGCAAAACATTGTGTTTTGTACTATGCTACATTATAGCTTATTTGCTTGTATATGTTGAATACTTCTGGGAGGAAAAAAATAATTGCCAGCTTAATTTTTTTTTTTTTTGCTAAATTAATAAACCAAGAAGCTGAATTATCTCAGTTACAGCAGTTTAAACCAGAGCCATTCCACAAATGATGACAATGGTTCAGATTTATGCCGATGAGACTGAGATATGAATGTGGCCCATTTAAAGAGATATCTGAATTCTAATGACTCCAAACATTTGTAAGACCTACAAGGCACATTTATTAAATGTTCTTAGGTGCCATAAAATGACATGTCAATATCTCTCTTTGTAAATATATATATTCTGATATATATATTTAGCCTTTTTCAATATATACATTTTTATTAATACGCTCTAGTGTAGGTTTAGGGGACTGTTTTTTACTTGCTTTTTCAAATTTTAAAGGTGCAGGATCTGTCTCACTGTCACTCATGCCCAGGGTATATTTACCCAGACATCCAATCCTCAGATCCATTGTAATCCCCTGGTGTTTCTTGTAGGTTATTGCACATTCACAGTGTTATGGCAGCTCCCAGGACTGCTCAGACTCCTGCCCCTGGCCTGGAAGGGGATGCTCAGTGCCAGGAGGAGGAGCACTGCCTGCACTGCTCTTGGCATCACCCACCAGCAGCAGCAGCCTCTCTGTGGCTGGAGGAGCCACTTGCTGTTGGTGAGGTGGCTGCTGGATAATAGCGGGGATGAAGCCAAAAATCTGGCTAAATTGACTCTCCAAAGGGGAACTGATACTGCACATTTAAAACAACTTTTGTGTTCTACTCTGTTGTTTTTAGCCTTACACCTAAGTGCTTGCATGGCATAGATGAATCGCTTTGTTATTGTTGTAACTATGTGCTTGAGCTTTTTCTGCAGCCTCTGTTCCTTTCAACTATGAGTCTTTCCGAATATTCTGAAGCAATTCTGTTTTAGGGTGGTGGCATGGAATTAGTGTTGCCTCTTGCCAACTTTATTCCCCTACATTTTTATTGAAATAGAGATGCATGCTTCAGAATAGCGAGCTCTGCCTGCCTAAATCGATCTGACAAAGAACCTGTACAGATTCCATTCCTGGAACTAATCTCACGTAGTAATTCACTCTTAACTTCAGCTTCATTTCATTGCTGAGTATAAGCTGTGTATTTATTTTCAGCTATACTAAAATTCATTGCTAATGTTTATTCTGCAAATGTAGCTCTTCAGTGTAGCTGGAAGGCTGAAAACCTGGATGTGCTCAATTGATAGGAAATCGGATGTCTTTGGCAATCCAGTATAAATGGGAATCTGTTGGGAAGTCCTGCAGATTTATGAATTTTCAATTCCAGTTTACTTTGTTCCTCTGAGGACCTTATTATGATTTACCTGAAAATTGAAAATATTGTAAATCATCTAGAAAAAAAGAGGAATACAGCTATTTTATATTCATATGCCATAGGAGTGTAAAATAGCTTAGTGTACAGTAGAAATTAGTTTCAATGTTTAATATTCAATGGAAAATTGCCTATGAATTAACACCAGTGACAGCTGGTAATAACAATTTCCCAAGAGATGGAAAATTCTCTTCAATATAAATCAACAAAACAGTCCAATTCAATATATTAAAATCACTTAAAATTATTGAGAGGTGCAGTTTGTAGTACTTTGCTCCAGTATTACTTGTGCTGATATTACTGGGTCCTTTTTGTGCCGTGGCTATGTCTCCAGAACACTTATTTGCAGAGCAGAATGAAAATAATCAGCGTAGCAGGGTTTTTTTCCCCCCTTGGATTATAAAATAGATGCATTAGAGATAAACAGTTAACTCTTGGTACTTGGTTAATAGTTAGCAACATATTTTCAGTACAGAAAGGTGAAACTGCTTTGCAAAAACATAGGATGTCATTCAAATGTCTGATGAATGAATGAGACTAGAGAGTAAGAGAAATACATAAAACTCTCTAAGGACTCACCTGTATTCTCTAAACTTCCCACTCTCCACCTGCAAATCCATTTAATCCTGCCTAGTACTTTTTGCCTCTTCCAAGAGCTTCCTTTGGAAATGATTCCTATTGCCATCACTAATTGTGATTAGCAATGTGTCTGTTCTGTGGTCAGTTATGCTTAGTTGCCTTCCTATACCTGTCTATATCTGGCTATATGTGTGTTACTCAGAAAGTAGAGTCAAGGATGGCTCCCCTTGGCCAGGCATCAGTTCCTGTGTGCTCGTGTCTGCAGTACACCTGGCTGTGCCTGTGACATACACGAGCACTGTGGGGACACAGACAGACTTTGGCACGCACAGTCCAGCAAACTGGCAGTGCATTTGTCTGATGTGCTTGTAAAAAATTGGTGCATGTCCAGAGTGATCAATGAGGGCCCTTCATTTCTGCATCCTGGTATTTCACAGGTGTTGTCATCTCAGGCACAGTCAGTGGTGGTGCAGTGTCATAGCCTGACGTGAGACATGCTCTGAGTGCACCCCATAGCAGTGTTTGTTACATCGAGTCTGTCACTTCTGTCTGCTTGTTCTTTCTGGGAGCCATTTGCTAACTCACTTCCTTAAAAGTTCTCTTCAAATACTTGAAATGAAATAGTATGAAGGATGGGGAAAGGCTTATCTGGGGAGTTAAACCAGAGCTGTGTCGCAGATCTAAACTAGGGAAGGCAAATTTATATCACAAGCTGTGTAAGAGATCTCATCCTAATACAATGCACCATTAGTCTTCTGAAGAGCTGCAGAGGGAGATTACAGGTGAACATCAAAGCAAACGTCCACAAGAAGTTTATTAATGAGATTCATGGAGTCAATTAAAAAGCTTTTTATTGCTGAGATGGAATCCATAGACTGGTGAGCTTTTCTTGTGAGCTGTTCCTGATATTACCTGCTAGTTCCTCCTTTCCCAGCAGGAACTGGGGGGCTCTGACCCTTAAGGAGTTGTCAGAGTTTGGCAGAGCAGGTTCTTTAATATGCTAAGATATTTCCTGCAACAGACTGGCCTCCCAACCAGTATCTTTTGAAGCAATCGTTGTAACTATTTTTGTTTCTATTTAAAGAAAAACTGCTGAGAGAAGACATTCTGGGTGCATTTTCACTGTAGTTAAAGTTGTACTTTCTCACATGCATACAGCCCATTTCAGACATTATAATGAGAGGAGCTGATTTTGCATGGTAGAGGTTTCATTTTGAGATAAATTTTATCAGAAAGTAAAAATGGATTTAAAAAGTATTGTTCATGGAATGGATTCCACACTGTCTTTGATGAGAGCAAGTCACTAAAAGAAGAAAGCCAATTTGAATTAGAAAAACCAGTCATTACAGATAAAAATAGTACTACAAATACTATCCTTAGTGAGATACATTTGCACATATTATTGATAAGATACACAGATACTCTATTTTAATCAAATGTTTAAAGAAAGCCCATAATTTCTAACAGAGGTGTGTTAAAATGTGTCTGGGCTTGTAAGATTTTCGTGCTCAGTCAGGTCATGACTGGACAGAACAACAGTTGATGCCTAAACCACACCAGCCCCTAATTATGTGCAGCAGGAGCCAGAAATCCTCTGGCCAAAATCTACCTGTGGATACTGAAAATCATGGGGAGACTGAACAGTACAGCAGGAAGGGAAATGGAACTTCCTGTCAGATAACTCTAGGGAAAAAAGTGTGTAACAACAAAAGCAATGTTTTTGAATAGAAAACTATTTCTAGTTTTCTGGCAAGCATTAGTCACTGGGAGATCAAATCTGCCCAGCTGAATGATTCAGTGGGCTCCTGAACAGGCCCATTAATTCTTAACCTGCCATGAACCAGGTGATTTTGGTGTCCTCACAAGGCACCTGCCTTTGGAAAGAAACTTTCAAATTCGGATTTTGTTCACAACAGTGACTCTGTAAAAATGCTGCATTTTACTGCCCTGGCTGTTTGCCTGTTGTTTGAATTGTACTAAATTCACTGATGGAAGGTATTTTCATTCCTTTCAGCATTACAGAACTGATGCAATACATGAACTGACAGGCAAATTTGGTTCAGTGGTGACAAAAAAAAGGCAGAGTCACTCTTATGAACATCAGTATATGTGAGACATAGTAGATTTTATTTAATCTATTTACTCCAAGTAACTAAAGACAGTACTTCAACCTCTATGTATATACAAACTTGTTTATGGTTTTGGTAAAAACTTAGAAGTACACGAGCCTTGGTGAAGTATTGTATTTTCTCTTTTATTAGGAAGAGTTCACTTGACTGACTGAACCAAACCTGCTTGCTGAAACATTGCTTTTGAGCCTCTTACAGGCTCCATTGTTGTAAGCTGGAAGCATAGTACCTGTTGCACCCACCACATTTCCCCCCCAAATCAGATGTGAGTGTGCAGGCTATTGATAAATGTGCTGACTTGGGAGAGATCTGTCTGGTCTGTTCATTTAGATGATGAGGTAACCGTGGGGAAGTTCTATGCCACCTTCCTGATACAGGACTACTTTAGGAAATTCAAGAAACGCAAAGAACAAGGACTGGTGGGGAAACATCCTGCGAAGAACACCACGATTGCTCTGCAGGTGATTTTTCTGTTTTTAACTAACCATTTTGTGAGCTTACTTGAAATAGCAGGTAGATGAATATTGATGATTGTGCAGTGCTGCCAGGATTTTATTTAGCTGGGACACTTTTGGCCCTTGTTCATCAGAAAGGTAAAAGCTAATCCTGCTATTCTGTCTATAACAAGGTAAGTGCAAAAACTTATTCTCTATGGATTACTCAAACAGTAGCAAAAGTTATGAAATTTCTTAGCAAGTCTAGCAGATAAATCACAGTCTAAAGTTGCTGACTGGATATTGGATAAATAAAGCTCTGAATTATCATTTATGTTCTTTGTTTTATTTTAACTGTTCAATTTCTTGTGTACCTAAAATGCTACAAGCCAATTCTCAGGGAGCTTCCTACTGTGCATGATTTTACCATAGTAAAGAGGTTTTTTATACAGTATCATTTTTCGTAATTCTCATTTTTCTTTTTCTTTTCCACTTATGATATGGTGAAATATCTTCTTATTTTTTTATTATTTTCGAATTCTGAATTTTGCATCCATGAATTTCTTTCATAGGAAATATTAACATACTGCATTAATGTCACCCACTTCTGTCTGTCTCTCAAAACCAGCTATCACATGGAAACCAGGACAATAGATTTGGCCTTCTGTCTCTCAACAGGCCTGCAGCAAGCAGTCCATAGAGTACATGTGATCTAAAGAGCAAATTCTGACAACTTCTTTCCACTGGTACCTTTGTAGAATGAACTATGAAACAGGCAAATGGAAAGCTGTTCTCAAATAATTCCAGACATCATACACTGCACCATTTTTCTTGGATTGGGACTTTGTGAATTTCAGTTAATGATTAGCAGTTTGCTACAAACTGTAAATATATTTGCTTTTGATAGTTTTTTATTCTGATGCCAAAATTTAGGAATATGTTTTGAAAATCCCTTTCTAGAAGAGAACTGTGCTAACTTGATTCAGATACTGTTTGTATCTGTTGGTTTGTACTTCAACTGTACTGTTGGTTTGTACTTCAGTTTGGCAAAATTATTTTTGCTGTGTTAAGTGGGTAATTTGTTTCATTCCCATTTCCTAAGAATGTCTCTGCTGGCAGCTCTGACTCCCATTGTGTTCCAAATCCCCACAAGCATAAGAGATGCAACAAGCAGGGAAAGATTGACCACAAGCCTTGTGTTTGTGCCCACATGGCTTGCCAGGGCTGTATGAGCTGTATTTGCATGTATGAAAGAAGAGAAAATTATTGGTAATTATTGGAACTAATGAGAAGGCTGTAAACAGTTGAGAAGGCAGTGAAAGATGTTGGATTTTTAGGAAGGACTTTTCAGACTTCTTTATTGCAGAAGCATTTGAGCATAAGGAGGTCAAAGTTGGTTTTGAGCCTCAGTATTGCAGGTTTTCAGTTGTGTTTTTGAAGTTGTACACACAGCAACATAGAGAGAACCACTGAGTTCTCAAATGTGAGTGTGCTCTCTTGTTTATTATCAGACTCTCCTTCCTGTTCAATGACAGAGGGCAAGATGGAACTGGAAAGACTCAGCTCTTCCTCTCTCCTTAGGCAAATATTTTTCAATTAAAAAAAATGGCCATGAATCTCAACTGCAAATCTTCAAAGGCCTGTGGGATTTGAGACATGGAACTTTTTTTTCTAATTAAACCAATGCTCCCATGGTATTAAAATGAGCTGGGCCAGTAGGTGGGAAGATTATTGCTTAATTTTTCCCCATTTTTGTCTTTTCTGCTTTTGTCTTTCTAACAAATCGATAGGAACTCAACTTGATTGACCAAATAAAAATGGAAATACTGTTTCAAAGAGACCAGAAACCCATGGCTGGGGAAAAAAAGTCCTGTCCAGCACATAAATGAATAATATCATTTTAAACTGGAAGCTACAGATTTCAAATTCAAAGTCATAATGCTGTTTGTTAGAACAATAAATTATATGAGGATACAGTTTTAAAACAGAGCTGGATATCTTGCTAGAAGAGATGTTCACTTTCAACAAGGAATTGATTTCTTGTGATTGATGACCCTGAGAATAGTCCTATGGGATATGTTATAGGGAGTTTAGTATAAATGATCACAGGGAATCTTTTTGGCCTTAGAAAGTATAAAAATTGGGTGCATCCATTCTCAGCCTCTTCCTGCCAGGCTTTGTCAAAAGCTTAAATACTTGTAAAACTTCAAAGTTTTCAAAAGCCTTTGTTCTTACTAACCATTTTTGGCAGCATAATTTATGGATATTTGATCCAGCTTGTGTCTTAGGTATAGAAATCTTGTTAGATGATCCATTAAAACCTTGTAACTATGAAAATGCTATTTCAGTTATTGGAGAGCCAATAGTAACTGTTTTTCCATTTATTCTCTCAAACGCTCTAAGTAAAAGAATGTTTGCATATCTCTCTGCTAAACAATATGCTAAGGAAAGCAGAAACATGCAGTATCACTCTGTTATGCAGGTTTTCATGGAGGTTGTGATGATTGTTGTGTCACTATAGCAGAGGTGCTCCAGGATGAATTAATAAACACGCTGCACATTCAGTATTGCAGCATCTGACTTTGTTACAAAGACACGAATGGAAAAGATGATGAACAACAACAGAAGAAGAATTTGTCAGCCTTTTCTCCTCCCTGGAAGGGAAAATTATCCTCAGCTATGCCTGAGTTCCTGACATGGAACTCTGACAGCAGATACATGACTTTTATTTTATTTTATTTTATTTTATTTTATTTTATTTTATTTTATTTTATTTTATTTTATTTTATTTTATTTTATTTTATTTTATTTTATTTTATTTTATTTTATTTTATTTTATTTTATTTTATTATTGGCTGTGTATACCTTTTCTATTGAGAACCTTCTTTTCTTTTTTAATTAGCTACTTCCTATAATCAGGGCAGGCATGTTACTTCAGCAGCAGCTTTTATTAAATTTCTCTGAACTAGGTAAGATTTCACAGTGCCTGGTAGCCATGAACCTGTCACTGCGAACAGCCCCTGCTTTCTGAACTGCTGGACATGAGAGCAGCAGAGGCTGCCCTACATCCGCCTGAGATTTTTTGAACTCTCTCATTCAGAACCTTTCTATACTAGGAATTGCTTGCTTAGAGCTTTAAATAAGGTGAGGAAAGTACTTTTACCAGGCTAATAAGAGAAGGCTTTCCAGTCATCTGATTCTTCTATTTGTAAAGAGCAAGAGCAACTGCATTTTAATGTTCTAGTTCACATCTCTCCCCGTTTCAGACCAGTTGTCATGCTGCAAAATCCTTAAGCAAACCAGCAGATAAAAGCAATGTCACCCGTTCCAATTTGTGTCAAAAGCCATATGAGCCATAAATGCTCTTGTACTTTTGTTGATTCCTGTGACTTTCTCTTGGGGTGAATGAACTAGTTAATTAGTGAAGAGGATGGTTCTGAAGGATCTAATAAACCCTGCAGTTCCCTCATTATCAAGCCTGGCTTTCCTTATCTCCTATCTCTTGCAAGAGAGGAAGAAAACAACCTGCTATCAAGATTTATAGTCCCTTCCTAACCTTTGAGTGAAGCAAGAGGTGAGTTACAGTTTTATAATCCTGCTGATTCTTACAGTTGGCCATGTCACGCTTTCCTGCCTTCAGAGAATAATCAGCCCCTGTGAGACAGAAGGCTCCTCATGACAGAATCCTTGTGTTTTATTTCAAAGGACAAATGTTGGACAAAAAATTAATGGATGTTGCCATTTTCCTTGTTTTATGAGACTGAACCATCCTTTTTATAAACATAGATAATTTCTTTGCCCTCTTTTATTCCTCATGCTCAGGAGGCTGGCTTTTTTAACTCTAATTTCATTCAGTACGTTTGAAGATACTGAAGGGAAACCCTGTAACTGTCAAATGGCCTAATGCCCTGATTTTCCAAAGGAATTACACCTTTCTTTTTTATTTTTTAATAGTCCTTTAGTTGTAATCTAGGATATTAAATTGGATGCCTTGCTTGTAGCTAAAACTTTTTAAAACATGTTCTTCTTATGCTGCTGTCTCTGATAGGATGATTTAACATAGGCGGAAAATGATGCGGAATAATTTAAGAATTTTACATCCAAGATTAAAAAAAAACATATTTAGAACTGCAAAACAACATCTCCCCAATATTGCAACTAGAGTTCAAGGTCATAAAAAGTAATGTTTTCAGCAAGAAAAGCACTTCCAGAAAAAGTGTAGTATGAAAGACAGTGAGCTGTCCACACTGTCTTTAGTTAGCTGAAGAGAATTGCATAACACACAGTAAAATTCTGTGAGCTCAGAAAATCCAGTGAGGCTTTCTGGTGGCCTGCAGTAGTTGTTTTAATAAGTTCTATTTCACAGGTGTGGGAATAAATCTTGCCTTGGAATCCACATTACTTAGCTAAAGATTCAGTCCGTGGACTCAGGAAGGCAGACTGACCAAGGAGCATGTGTAAAAATGCTGTTCTTAGAAGATGTTTTCTTCAGAGAGACACACACAGAATTTAATTTCAGGGTGAATGAACACTAGAATATACAGAATAGGGTTTTTTTGTCATTAAGACTTAGGGATTTTAACACATGAAATTGAAACTTGCATCCTTTGCCTGAATTTTGTTTGGTTATATGAACACAAAACTTGTTAACTGTGTCACAAGAATGTCCCTGGCAGCCCCCTCATGTTTAGGGACCAGAACCTCCACCCAATTCCAATAAAGGAAGCAGCTTCTTCTGACACTGGATTTGAGATGTGTTTGGTGCAGGAGAAGAAACAATGGAAGTTTTGGTTGAGTTAGAAAATTAGAGCAGAGCTCCCTGCAAAACTAGGTTTGCTTTGTGTATGCCAGAGCATACAGTGGGCAGGAATTCCTCTTCTTACTCCACAGTAACTTCATTCAGGGTGATTTTTATTCTGTAGAGCTCAGGTTTTTCTCAAGGGTGTAGTATTTGCTGTTAGCCTAACCCAGGCTGATGTTTGGGTACGTGTCAGAGAGGAGGCAGCAGCCTAGAAAGTGAAGAGGAAATGATTATCTGCTCATGCTGTTAAGGAAGTCTGTCTGCCATGAAGTTTCAAATTCCTCCTCACTCAGAAAAGGCCACTTCAAATGATAACCAACCACAGTTTGTTTAAACTTGCATATTGTCAGCAAAACCATCTTCAAAGCTGCAGTAACAGCATCCCTTGGAACCCCACAGTTTGTCTTCTGCAGTCCCAGGGGAATTCACACCCTTATGAAGGCAAGAGAACAAGAGGCTCTGAAATGATGGGTGACCAGTTTGAGTCAGCCGTTTATGCCATTTTTGTGGTGTTACACATGCCCTGAGGTCACCAACAGAAAGGACTTCCATTGCCTTTCTTATGCTATTGACTGATACTGATGCAGTGACAACAAATATATTTTCTGGGTCAGAAAGAGATGTCGTTGTATAATGATGGAAACTTGTATTGAGCCAAACAGTGGTCACATTGCTAATAAAATAGATGTTAATTGAAGCATGAACAATTTTAATTACTTTCATCTAACACAGAGAGGGAATGAACTAATCCTACACTATTTTTCCTATGGAAAACCCTTATTGTGAACTATGTAACACATCTATATTTCAGATTTGTTTATGTGTAGCTCTCTTTGTTAATACACACAAATAAAAGTTAGAGGACATTTTCTTTTACATCTCAGGTACGTAAAAGCACTGATTTATTGACCTGAGCCTGATTTTGGAAACACATTTGAGATTAAACTAATTATGCTTTTTTCTCTCTGCAAATGTTACAACTATTATTAACCCTGCAGTAAATGGTAATAGAAAAAGGAAAAAGCCAAACCCTCTGGCAGGCGTCAGCTGAGGGGTTAATTTGTTGCTCAGGTTCTATTTAATTGTGCTGGCATGTTCCTGTGGTGTTCACAGAAGGGCTCAGCTCTGGCAGCCTGGGCAGATTGCAGCGTGCTCAGCGCTGGGAGCAGCCTCTGCCAGGATGGAGAACTCTGGGCACGCAAGACTTGACTACTATGTCTCTTATGTCCACTGCTATAGTGTAGGTTGTTCAGCTATTTTTCTGCATGCTTATTTCCTTTTTAAAGTAGTTCTGTCATTGTTCTGTCATTCTGTTCATACTAACCTCAGTTAATTTTCATATTAAAGTGTCAGTGTAGCTCTGAGGTTTTTTACTCCTTGTAGTTTTCTTTGCTCTAAAGTAAGCAGATAGTAAAAGCATGTTCTTTACTTATAAATCTAATGGTTTACAGGAACGTTTTTAGAGTCATAGACTTCCAGGATTGTGAAGCTCTGAAAACCTAAGCATTTAGAATTAATGTTTGTGCTTTATTCCAGTTCAAGTGGGTTTATGTAGCAATCTACATAAATATACATCATTGTTCTTAAGTCTGTGAAGCAAAGCTTCCTAGTGTCTTCCAGTTCCTGGTATCACTCTAAGATGCCTCAAAACAGGGACCACTGGGTATTTTACTGACTGGAAATAGTGTAGGTGACAATGATATTATTTAAATAAGGGTAGTGTGCTTGCAGTTCTTAAACTAAGCTTAAACTGCATCTATATGTAGGTTGGACCATGTCTTAAAATGGTCATGGATTGAATTTGGGTACAGGGAAAATGATATTTTTGTAGTTCCAGTATTTATAAGCATTTGGGTTTTTTACTGAACATCATGGCTGGAGTCTTGCATTATACACAGATTTCTTAATACCAGACATGTATTTGAAATAGTGTTACTCTTTATGCATACTGTAGGAAGGTGATTTAAAATTTGTTTGGTATTTGTTAAAAGCAGTCTTTTCAAAATGTTTACATGTTTTAACTTCAAACTTTTACATGTTTAACTTGAAAATGTTTGATGTTTTGGTGTGAGGTGTCTTTCAAGCCTCTTAAGGCATATCTCTAAATAACCTGTCTAGGGGTACAGTTGTTGGTCATAGGATACCTTTTCTCACTGAGGATGAGGGACTCCTACATTTCTGTTATTCTGCTTTTGAAAACACGTCTGTATCATCTCAGTGGTGTGTCAGAGACAGGGGCATCAGTCATTGTCTCTTGAGATGCTATTTAGGACCCAGCAATGGTATATCAGTGCCTTGTGCCATCCAGAAAATGTTGCAGGTGCTGTTGTTCCTCCAGAGCACAGCTGCACAGAATTACCATGTTCATCCGAAGTCATTCTAGGCATTTATGGGAAAGCCTAATTAAAGACATGCTTGGGTTTCTCATGTAATTATGTTGTTCAGCACTCTGTGTGTCACTGCTTTGCTAAATAACCTTTGGACCGATATTTCTCATCTTTCTCTCATCTACAAGGAAAAAAGATGAAGCAAGGAAGGAATCAAAACCTAAATTTTGGATAAACAATGTGTCCGAACAAGAAATAACTTCTTTTGCAAACTTCTAGTGAAATCTGTAGAACAGAGTTAGAGCCATGCTCAAGGACTGTGAAGAAGTAATTCCTCTATAACACTCAAATTTGACTTTTTAAAAAAGTAATTATAACATAATGTTTCAGGAATGTGGCACATTTTGAATCTCTGTATGTAATGGAAGTCTTACGAAGTTCTACTCAGGGTAAAAACCACTTCCTGAGAACTTTAGCAGTCTTAATGAAAAACAAACAAGCACAGCTCTGGCAAGGCTAGGCAATTCACTATCCAGGCTCTCTTTTTTGAAAAAAAACACATCTGGTCAGCTTTTGTTTTTATCTCTGATTTAAATGTAGCTGGTTTTAGAATCTCACAAATGGAGCACATGGAGAGCTCCATTGTTCTATTGTATGGTACATTGTCACCAGGGTCTTGCTGGGTAGACTAAAATGTGCAATATTATGTAGGGAATGTGTATCTGAAGGACCCTTCTTCTCTGTAGGCTAAAGAAGAGATGTGGGGAAGGTTGGTTTGATATTTGTGTGTGGTCTTTTGTTTAAGAGATCTTTGGTTTTGAAGCACTTGAAGGTAAAGTCAAATGTTTGATCGGTCCATGCTGCCTCTTCAGTCTTTACAGAAGACATAAAGTGTGGTTCAAAGAAGAGATTTTCCTACTGACATAAAAGTACCAATTCCTGTGTTTTTATGTCAGTGCCACTTCAGTGGTAGCTGACTGATCTAATGAAGAATTGTCTTATCAGTAAGAGCTCAGCATGAACATTTGTATCATCATGTGGTGCTTCCCGTCATAAAAAAGTTTCTTAGATTACTTAGAATGCTATTGGATTGCACCAGGTAAAATGAGACAGTAAATGGGAGTAGTCATTTTAAGGAGAGAGTTCACAAAATTGTTGTAGGTCATTCACTAGAACAAATAAATGGAGGAATATTTCAATTCTGTAGACTGGTTTTGCTTGAGAGATTCAGTGCTGGCTGTGAGTGAATAAATCTGCAGGGTTTAGTGCCATGAACATACACCTTTGCATATGGTGATCCAGGTTTCTTTCTTCCACTGCTGACTGTGTGCAAGGGGTCTGTTACTTGGAAATGAGTATTACTGGAGAGAGATGAGACGATAAAGGCTGCCTGCTTTCTCTTGAGTAAAGGAGGGGTAATTCACCAAGAAGTAAGCCAGAAGGCAGTTGGAAATGTAATCAAAATTAAATTACTATTCAGTGTGTTGCTGTCAAACACGTGGTTTTTCTCAGCTTCCAGGCACATATGTGTGGGGCTTTGTCACAATTTGGCAGACAGGAGTATGAGCTAGTAGATGTTGTCAGAGTTAAATTTTGTCTGTTTCTGCTCTCTGACAGTGCTGTGTTCAGAGAAGGGCTCAGCTCGAAGGCAGCCTGGGCTGGCTGAAAACTCAGAGCTTTTGTGCAGTTGTAGAGCAGCACGCTCAGCCAGAGTTGAGAGATGGGCTCTTTGAGCGTGAGTAACTCTGGACAATCAAGACTTTGCTGTGTCTCCTTTGTTCGGTGCTGTAGTGTAGGTCTATTCAGGTATTTTTCTGGATGCTAATTTCCTTATTTAAGCAGTTTTCAAATTGTATTCTCCTCATACTAAGCTCAGTTTATTTTTATGTTAATGTGCCTGTTGAGGATTTTTTGTTCTTTTTAGTTCTCTTTGCTCTAAAATCAGCAGGTAGTGAGTGTGAAATGCAAGTGGCTCTTCTAGCTAATGGTCAAATAACCAAAATATAATAGCAGTCCTATAGTAAATAAATACTGCCTTTGTGTCTACTAAATAAATAGAAGCCTCTGGTATTCCACTTGAATAGCTGTACCTTAAAGAGTTAATTTTACTTCCCTCTAGCACCTTCCAAAATGATGACATTAGCAACCTTGCTGAGGTTTTGACTATGCAATTAGCATAAGAAGTGGGAGAAAGCACAATGTATTCATGAAACGAGTATTGTATATTAACTCACTAGTAAAGGATTTTAGAGCCTTGTTCAATTATAGCATAACTTTCAAAGTTCATCCCTGAGGAAGAAAATTGAATTGCCAAATAGATGTAGATAATATGATTAGTCAGGCACCTTTATCAAGAACGGAAATGCTGCAGTGAGTGAAATCTGAAGTGGAGCCTGTAGTAAATCTACACCACTAAGGTTCAAAGCTTTTTGGTTCATTCCTTTCCAGGTTCTGATTGCCCACACTGCATAAATGCCATTTTTCTCAGCAGAGCAGCTGTTTCTGTTTTGAGCAGAAGTTTTGAGTGTGATCATGGCAATGTGTGAGGAGACAGCATGAAGGAGACCAAGCCATGTTTGGGGTCGTCCAGGGTCTCTCAGCTCCTTCTGCAGCTCTGAACACACAAAGTTCTCTACACATCCTTGTGCTACCCCAGGGCAAGTAACATGCAATGTCAGTGCTGTGCTGAGACAGTGCTCACATCTTCTTCAAAAATGCTAAAAATTAATAAATCAGGTTTTTAGATCATAATCAAAAATTGAGCCAAGTGCTATGTGGGATTTTTAGTAGTGTAAGTGTAGTGGTAGTAAAGGGTTAAACGCACACAGATCTTGGATTTCTTCTGAACCTGAGGAGATAAAAGAAGTTGCTGGGAAGAACAAGACTGTGTTTCTTGCTTTGGACCATAACAGCCAGAGTTAAATGAGGAAAAATGTCTCCATTTTGAAGCAAGGCCTGTACAAAGCACTGAGTTCTTGGCATGGGGTATGACATCTCTTTCCTTCCTGATCTGCAGGTCTGTCCTGGACAGTTTCAGCATTATCTCTTTTCTTAAATGTTGCTTGTGGTAGCAAACTTGACAGGAATATGAACCGATGTACACTGAGCCTCTGTTGCTGTAACTCAACGGTTTTCTGTCCTAAACTAAAGCTTTAAACCAAATATCTGCAAATCATAGTGCAGTGCAGATGAGCTGGAATTATTTCACCACTTTCTTTTCCATCTGAGCTCTGCTAAAATTGCTGCTGCTATAGCAAAGATCTCCTTGTGTTTTCTTTGTTGACACAGGCTGCAAACTTATTTTGAACATTAAATATACATCTCATTGAAATGCATTTTATTACAGTTCTTGCTGATTACTGATACCTTCTAATAAGATTTATTTTTCTTCTATAGGGGTCCATAAACATCAGTGGTGTTTTAGTCAGTATCTACACTGTGGTAATAAAGACATGATCACCTCAACAGTGTAGTACTGGAATATATAAACCTTTTATAAATAACAGTAAAGGAACTTACAGCAGGATGCATCCTCTGTGGATATCAGGATACAAAACCTGTTATTTGTCCTTTAAAATAAATTTAACACCTGTAACTAAAGAGCAAAAAAGAATTTGCATTCCTAATGTATTATGGTATTGTCATTGATTTAGGCAGGACTAAGGACACTTCATGATATTGGCCCAGAAATACGCCGAGCTATATCCTGTGACTTGCAAGATGATGAACCAGAGGAAAACAATCCAGAGGAGGAGGAAGATGTTTATAAAGTAATGTCAGAACCCAACCATGTGAATTGTTTTTTGTATAATATGAGAGTAAAGAATGACCTTATCCTTGAGTATGAAATAATACAATAGTAGAAATACTTTTAAACCCTTCAAGTTAGAAAATATAAATATTTTATAAGTAAGTATATTTTATGTATAAATCTATAAAAATGGGGTTTTGTATAATATGAGAGTAAAGAATGACCTTATCCTTGAATATGAAATAATATAATAGTAGCAATACTTTTAAACCCCTCAAATTAGAAAATATAAATATTTTATAAATAAGTATCTTTTATGCATAAATCTATAAAAATGGTAGTATCAGGACACTTGCATTTCTTCATAAATTTAGGAAGCAGTTCCTGCAGGTTTTCCTGCCTCTAATTTTTTCTCATTAATCCTTATTTTTTCTTAAGCAAATCCTATCAAAAGGTATGAACGTTGCCATCTCAAATTTTGATAGTGGTAAGGTTGAAACTGGTTTTAACCTCTGCAGTGGAAGATAGGAAGAAGAGACTGAAAGTCTATGCAAGCAAACCGCAAGAGACACAGAGCTGTGTATTTTAAAACAAATGCATGGGGTTACACAGAGGTCAACTAAATATAAATGCCATTTCCAATCCCATTAAGGATATCAATAAGAATCAATCAGAAGAAAAATTAGGTTTTCTCTTTATGCTGTTTAGTCCTAAAGGGTGAACATGTAAATTTGGTGTTGTAATCAGAGGCAGTCTGCAAACCATTTGTCAGCCAGCAAGAAAACTTTCTTTTTCGCAAGCATTTCAGAAGAAGCAGATGTAAAATCATGCTTCTGCAGGAATTACAGCAGAAGCCCCATAGCTTGCTACTCTCCTTTGCAAAGAGGAGGATGTGGCACTAGAGACAGTGCCTCAGCTGCCATCAGTAGATGCATTTCTCTGCCAACCATCATTACCTCCTGTCTTCTCTAGATTGAGCTGCAACTCAGGCTGCTGTCATCCAGGACCCACACCTGGCTAGACAGGGAGGCTCCCTAAACTGGGTCAGGTGTCCAGAGAGCTGCATGTCACAGTCATAACTTAGCACCTCATCCTCTCTTTCACCATCCATTACACCCCCAGGGCTGAAAAACAGAAACTACTCTTTCTTGTACCTCTGTGAGGAGAAAGAATGGAAGCACTGAAGCTGAATGTTCCCTACCTGGGATTTGCTTGCAAGCTGTTGCATGGCACTCCATCCTGTCTGAGTGACGCCTGCTGCAAGCGGGTGCTCCGGGAGAGCAGGAGACAACCCCACCAAAGCCTTCCCAAAAAATTAAGCAAACATGTCTCTCTCTGAGGAAGCTGCTGCATGTTCATGTATGGGAATCTAGGTTTCTCCTGCGTAATAAAATGTGGAGAAAGCTGGCTATGTCACTTTTAGTTGTGTGGAAAAGAATAATGATCACAGCATACTGTTGATTTGACTCTGAAATACGATATTATCATCACCACAATCACATCTCTGTCACTTCAGAAGATCCCATCTGAAGCATCATAAAATTAGAAGGAAAAATCACAGGTTACTTGAATTGCTACTTTTCTATGCATGTAGGAGAGAAAAGTAAGTTGTCACTGTCAAGAGTATGTTCTGTTAAGGTATCTGATATAATTTTTTCTTTCTCTTCCCCTAAAACAGAGGAATGGTGCCCTCTTTGGCAACCACATAAACCACATTAGCAGTGACAGACGAGATTCATTTCAGCAAATCAACACCACACACCGTCCCTTACACGTCCAGCGGCCTTCAATTCCCTCTGCAAGTGATACTGAGAAAAACATGTATCATCAGGCAGGAAACTCTGTGTACCACAATCACCATCATCACAACTCAGTAGGAAAGCACGTTCCAAACTCAACAAATGCCAATCTCAATAATGCCAACGTGTCCAAGGTCCATGGAAAACACACAAGTTTTGGAAATCGTGAGCACAGGTCTGAGAACAGTTACCGTTCACACTCCAGGACTGACCACGAGAAGCGTAGAAGGCCAAGCAGTAGGAGGTAAACCTAAATATGTCTTTGTTTTTAAATGAATTTATAAATACACCATAGGAAACTTAAGCTAAGTGAAATTAATTTGAATCTTAATTTCTGTTGCCTACTGATGTATGAGCTGTATTTAAAATCTAGCTCTGATGAATGGGAAATGCATAAAGCTTCACTGGGGTTTGAAAGTTTGGAAGTTTTCTTGAAAGAGAAATCATTAGTTACAGCACAGACATTGCAATCACCAAAGAATTTCTCTAAATGACTTGTTCTTAAAATATTTTTCTCATTTTCATGGCCTACCTGGATAGAACACGCTACTATGAAACATATATTAGGTGAGTTGATATTGTTCTGACATAATTGAAGAGGACAGGGAGTTTTTCTTCTTTCTTTTTGTTCTTTTTTCCCCTTTCCTGTTTCTTTTCTAAATTAACTGTATAACAATGAATATGCTCAGTAACTTAAGCGACAATTTTTAAGTCAATTGTTATACTGCCTGTTCTAAAAGGACAAACATTTGGCAAAGTTCATAATTATTCAAGCCCTTTTGAAAGTCCAGGCAGGTTTCTGCAGTTTTTAGCAGGCTAAAGATCACATCTGATTGTAGCCCTTGTTAAAAATTGACTTCCCAAGACTGGAAAAACTACTGGTGTTAGCTTTGATAAATGTTAATGTGTACAGTTCCTTTTATAGAGGACCCAAAATCTTTCCTGGTCTTTTGTCTGAATATTTTCTAAGACACTTCTTAAAATACAGAATCTATTGCTTTAATTGAAGTGCATTGGTAAATGGATGCTCAGTGGTGGTTTTAATGTCTAGATTTGCATATCCATTTCAGATTTCTTTTTGAATACCTCAGTGAGGACTTCTTAATATTTGAGCCATTTGGCAAACTTCAGGCTTAGGAGAGAGTCTGTGTTTTTCCAAATGACAATGTATATAAAGACATATAAAAACGACATATAAAAAGACATATAAAAATGTCTTGAATGTATCTGATTTCACTAAGCATCCTTTTGTTGTTTTTCTGTTGTACCACAAGGAAATAAAGGAAGGCCATCTTTAAGAAACAGATACATCATTCATGCTCTGAACTGCACTGCTCTGCACTGTTACAACACCACATTCTGAACTAGAGAGTTGTTAACGCTTTTCCTTCTCTTTTCCTCTTTGAAGCACATTAAAAGGACTATGTATATACAATAAACAATATGTAATTGATATAAATAGAAAAAAAAAATCACTCTCTGGTTGCTGCTTGCAGATCTGACACTGGTGATGGGCGCAGACCAACCATTCGCCGGGAGGAACATGAAGTCCAAGACTATTGCAATGATGATCATTATTTGGCAGAGCAGGAGTATTACAGTGGAGAAGAATATTATGAAGATGACAGTATGTTGTCAGGAAACAGGTGAGGATATTTGTTAAGTAAAATGGTGCTAAATAAAAATATTTGTTAAATAAAATAGCATGCAAAAAAAATTTCAGTATTTTAGGTACATAGATGTAAAGGCTTCACTAAGCACACTCACACTGGAAATCCTTTAATGAGATTAATACTCCACAACTGCCGAAATGGGAAATGATGAGGACGAAAGGAGAGTATTCCAAAGATGGAATGTTTTCCTTCTACTGAATACATTCAGTAGCATCTCAAAAATAATCTCCACTTCTGTCCATTTTTTTTAAGCTTTCAAGTCCAGCCCAGAAGTAGAGGAATTTATTGCCATTTTATCTTAGATCCATAAGTGCATATGCTCAAGTGCCAGATGCTTAATTCTCCTCCTTCTTCTCCTGCTATATGGGCTACATTTACCAGCTGAATTCTGGCAAGATCAGCACCCTAATCTGCATCGCGTTGGTTTGCATAAAAGCTGAGATTTGCATGAAAGCTAAATTTTACAGAATTCTCAGGTCACTAATTTTTTTGTATGATAGTTAGCATCAAGTAACACCCATCCATGAGCTGATTTTAAACATGAGAATATCCAGAATGTAAGAGACTTAAATCCATTCTGAGCTTCTGTGCTCCTGCACCTTACCCATGGTTCTCAAGAGAGCATGGCAGGGGTAGAAGAGAGTATTTATTTTATTTTTTTAAGCAGTGTGTGCCTGTACTGGTAAGAATAAATTCATTGAAAATACAATATGACTAAAAAGTTAACTTGAGAATTGACCATGTAACTGTATTGGTACGTAAGTATATGCCCCCTCTCAAAATCTTACAGAAACTGGATTTTAAATCTGAGTTGTGCAATTATAGAATGCAGCGTTTAATTATCTTGCTGGAGAATGAGTAGACTCGAAAATATTTTAAAAGGAAACTAATTTTGTAACTGTTTACAAAAACTTACTGAAAGAATATTTTCTTTACTGTTCTTTAATGCAGGCATAGATATGATTACCACTGTAGATATCACTGCCATGACTCAGATTTTGAGAGACCAAAAGGTTACCATCACCCACATGGTTTTTTTGAGGAAGATGATTCACAGATCTGTTATGATACAAAAAGATCTCCTAGGAGACGGCTGCTACCTCCAACACCACCACGTAAGTGCATTAAGGACAATTGGTTTGCAAATCTGAAATAATTCAAATGCATTCAGACAGATTCCAGTTTAAAAAGGCTTTTTTTAAAAAAACTTGGATTTTAAGCATCTTTTTTCAGATTGGCATGGGTACTTTATTCTGCTATCTCAGGAACAATGCTTAAAATTCTATGTTTCTTCTGAGGGAGAAGATGTTTCAGTTTATAGTAGAATTAGCATTGTCAACAGATTTTTTTGCTGTTTCTTTAATTTTCATTTCTTCTCTTCCTTATATCTCTATCCCTTGTTTTTTCCTTATCTCAAGAACAATATTGCTTTATCTTCATTTCTACAAGATGTCATGCTTCTTGTCTTGCAATTCTGTCTTTGTATGTCCCAGGCCATACTGCAGAGATTAGCAGTGCTAATCCTCTGGTGAAACTAGGCACAGACTCAAAATTCTTGGGTTTGGTCTTTGACCTATGACATTTCACAGAGAGGAAGTACTTGGGGTGGCACTAGAAGATCAGAAGCAACCTCTTTTTAAGGCTTTTTCTTGTCTCAGAGTGTATTGAGATCATTTTATATCTGAGATACAGTTTCAGGCTGTTTAAAGCTACAGAAAGCTGTGGTCAAAGGCAGCAACAAAATATGGTTTTATGTAATAAAGGTAGCATTCTCCAGAAATAGTGCCAGCATTGGATCCACACTTGGTTCCTTATGGCAAGATTGGCATGCTCTCTGCTGTTTGGCTTTCTGCCCTTAAGGGGCACAGGGGCAGAATGAGTCTTGCACCACAGAAAGTAAATAACTCAGCTGAACAATAGTGGAGGGTACAGAAAGCTGCTGTCTTTCAATAGCAGATGGGAAATACATCAGATGAAGGAGAGACTGTGAAAGGAGACCCCTGTGCATCTTTCTACAAGGTTTTCTGATAGCAGAGGAATTTTAAGCCAAAGAAACAGATACTTTGTATATCCATTCCTCAGATCGCAGGAGAAAAGCTTCCATATAAAAATTGTCCTGGGTCTGCCCATGAAAGTGTTTTGAGTGGAGAGTTGAATGTTTCCTCTAACTGAATTCTTGGAGATAAAGTTTTAATGACAGCATTTGGCAGTCATTTATTTAGAGGAAGTTATGCTTTTTATCTCATCTACAGGGGAGTAGGTTAAGGTACTAGATAACAGTATTTGATTTCCTAGGATAAGAGGACCTAGTTCTGATCAAAGTTGCATAAGGGTAATTTAGGAAGTCCTTGACTTTAATCAATGTAATGTCATAAGAGCAATCAGTGTCAGACCTCCTGTCATAACCATTTATTTAATATTCTGGAAAAGAGTTGAAAGATTTTAGCAGCTCAGTATCTGAGCAGATTTTAAAAGAATCTCAAATTTATTATTTGTTACTAGTGTTTGGGCTGTTTGGCCTGGGGAGGAAGCCTTGATCGTCTCACATAAATAAAGAAGAAAGAAAAAAAAAAAAGAACATGCACATTGCATTAAACAGTTCCTGCAAGCATCTGATTCAGTCCAAGTGAACACAACATCCAGTGCCTTGGCTGAGTACTGCAGTCAGTAAACTGAGTTCCATGTCAAGCTTTTTGGATGTTTCTATACCAAACTCATCACCACAGTATTTGAGCAGCTTCCAGAAATGTACTGAGGAATGACTGAGATTTTCTTTTAGCCTCTTCTCTGCAGAGAAGCATGTGCAAAGAAGTGTGCCTTGTTTTGGATGATGGGGCTTTTTGGGTTGCTTATTATACATTTTGGTATTGGGACATTTAGCGTATTAGGATCAGGAGCTAAGGCTTACATTCCTGTATTAGGATTTGCCATAGAGAAAAGGGAGAGAAACAAAGTTTGCTTTAGTTGGACAGAATCACCTCGTGGAGGTGCCTATTTTAGTTCAGTGACTCTTTGATTGTTAGTATCCACCATGAAGTGTCTGATGGTAACTGTGGGGTGCCATAACTCTGTGGCAATTGGTACAGCCAGGTTCTCTCCAGTGTCCCACTCCAGTACTTGCAGCTGTGAGAGTGGATCTGGGTTCTTGCTGCAGTTCAGCATCCAGGCATTCTGTGCATTGAAGCTGGCACAGGGGAATGATACCCATGTGCTTCCCATCCTGCAGGCTTTCAAACAGATCAGCTGAAACATCAGCCAAACATCTTGATTCAGTTCAGATTTCTACATTTTCTTTTCTATCATGAAAGTGCACATAACAGCAGAGACCATGGATGATCGCTGTCCTAAGCAACAGAATAAACATCAAGAAGTGACAACTTGAGTTGACTTGGATATGGTTCTGCATATTGCTTCCAAGGAACTGTAGATTTCATATTTCCTTTGGGAATAGAATCAAGAGCTTGAAGCTATGGGGAGGAAAGAAGAAAGTCACAGCAGTTTATAGCAAAACTCTGCAGTTGAGTGCCTGAGCCAGTCAGCTGTATCAGACAAGCTTGTTTCCTGAAACAGCTGCTTCCACTTTTGTCGTGTTAGGTTTCTTCTATGATTTCTACCTGGGACTGCTTTTGCTTATGTGATTAATCTGTCCTTTTTCTTATAACCAGCTGCTCACTTAGCACAACTTGTTTCTTACTGGAGATCTGTTTTTATTTGTATCATACTTCACTCAGCCTGGAATTCTGGAAATAATAGACTTTGAGGAAAAATATTTGGTTTTTCTAATGAATTATGGTTTCCCTGTAGCACACAGACGATCTTCCTTTAATTTCGAATGCCTCCGCCGACAAAGTAGCCAAGACGAGATCCCACTCTCTCCCAATTTTCACCATCGCACAGCTTTGCCACTTCACTTAATGCAACAGCAGGTAAACTCAAACTCTTCCTTAACTAACAGTGAAGTACATCTTTCCAGCCTCTGCATTGAACTCCTGACCTTCACTGTTGTTTGAGGCAGTACTGGTGTATTTATTGCTAGACACAAGGCTTCTCAAACATGAACCTTGTACAAAGCACAGAATGAGTAGCCTGCCTCTTTGACTCTGAGTGTTCACGAAGAGTCACCATGCCCTACGTTTTGACCAGCACTGCATAATACAGCAGCTGTCTATTAATCTTGGCCTATCTCAAATCCATTTGTGACAATTTGCAAGTAAGACACCTTCTGAGGGTCAGTGCCCAACTTGGAAAATGCTGACAGCTTCCTATCCTGTCCTGGACAGAAGGAATGTTTCTATACTTTGTTTTCTTTAATGTATTCTTTAAGCAAAAAGATTTTGTGATATGAGTAAAATGGAAAAATACCATTTTGTGGTGTCAGTTTACCAATTTCAGTCCTGTTCCTCTCTTTGATGGCTATTACACGTCAGAAAATGTTAATTTTGTGTAGCTGCTCCCTGAAAAATTGGTTTGAACTAACTGCTGAAGTGAGAAATGAGTATGACGGAGTATTTGAAATCACTAACTTCTAAAATCCTTCCCTTTACCAGGTGATGGCCGTGGCAGGTCTGGATTCCAGCAAAGCTCATAAACATTCACCAAGTCGTTCAACGCGTTCCTGGGCCACCCCGCCTGCCACCCCTCCCAACAGGGACCGTTCCCCCTATTACACCCCTCTGATCCAGGTGGACAGGGCTGACTCCACGGAGCACATGAATGGCAGCCTGCCTTCCTTGCACAGGAGCTCCTGGTACACGGATGACCCTGACATTTCCTACCGGACATTCACACCAGCCAGCCTGACCGTCCCCAACGACTTCAGGCACAAACACAGCGACAAGCAGAGGAGTGCAGACAGCCTGGTGGAAGCGGTGAGTGCTGCCTTTGGAGGAGCCCAGAGTGTCTGTCTGTGCAGCTTTGGGGTTAACTTTTAAAAGCATGTAATTAAATTCACGTCAGCTCCCTGAAAATGGATTTTTAGTTTTACAGCAACAAACTGGTTTTAGGTAAAGAGGGGAATTTATTCGTAACTGTCGTGTTGCAAAGGGTTTCTACTGAATCCAGATTTTCACGTGAGCGAGAGATTAATCAGAGAACTAAAGATACTTAAAAATGTTGAAATTTAAGTTTTCTAGATGAGCATCAGTTCTGAAGTATCTTTCCACAATGGCAATAGGGAAGAGATGATGTATATGCCTGTTCTCTCTGTTGTTTCTATAGAAATAAATCCCCATTTTGCGGTAATCTGAATACAAGATCAAAAAGTCCATGAATCAGTGTACTAAATGCAGAGAGGAGAATAACAACTGCAGGATTGTAGGTGTACTAAAGAATGCTAAGAATTCTCTTTTATACTAAGAAAGATTTGAATACAATGTGTGAGCAGCGTTTCTGAATCACAGTTAATGTTGTAGCTTCCATCCATCACTTCCTTTCTGTTGCTATGAGCTAAACAACACATTTTGTGATGTTTTTGCAAACAGGAATTCAACATCTTTTTTCCATGTACTTTAAAGTAGTGAGAACATATAAAATTCTGTATTTCAGACAATTGTTCTAACTCCACCATCTGAGATGCATTAACTGTTGTCTTTAGTGAATCAGCCTCATGATTGATGTTTAGCAAAGACTACCACCAAATCTCTAAGGAGTGTCAGATGTCCTGCAGCACCACTTACATTATCACACATCACGGTGTGCTCTGGAGACTTTTCATTGTTGATTTAATTGTTATTTACCTGGACAGTTTGGCTGTAGGTTGCTCCAGTGATTCAGCATGGGGTTTCTCGTGCTTTCCATCAATGAGCAATGTTATGATCTGTCTGTTGTTCTGCAATTCCACTGAAATTCTCACTCTCTCACCTCCCTCTGCCAGGTACTTATATCTGAAGGCCTAGGAAGGTATGCAAAGGACCCTAAATTTGTTTCGGCTACAAAACACGAGATTGCTGATGCATGTGACATGACTATTGACGAGATGGAGAGTGCAGCAAGTAACCTTCTCAATGGAAATATCAGCAATGGGGCCAATGGGGATATGTTTCCTATTTTAAGCAGACAAGATTACGAACTTCAAGATTTTGGTCCTGGCTACAGCGACGAAGAGCCGGAAACGGGACGATATGAAGAAGACTTAGCTGATGAAATGATATGCATTACAAGCTTATAGTATTTAGCAAGGAAAATGTTCTAATAACAGAAAAAGTGCCTCATAGTTTCAAGATGCTAGGCACTAGCTGGAATGAATAACCAATCCAAGTTCTGTATGAGTGATGTCACACCTCAAGAAAGCCATAACTAATAAATTTATTATCTCCAGGTTGCCGAAATGTGAACAGAGCTGCAGTAGGTCAAGTCTCCTCCCAGAGAATCTTCAGTTCCTCTGCAGGAATAAGGTTATTTTGAAACCAAGCAGATTGTGACAATCAGTTTTTTGAGGGCTAGAGCAGGATTCTGGGGTGTAATATCTTGCCTGTCTTTCAACCTTGTGCTGCTGTTCTTCCTAGCAGAGCAGGATTTTGTCAGTGACAATGTCTGTAGAGGTCTGGCACAAGACTGTGCAGGAAGCAGCAACATGAGATGAGTGATGACAACCAATAATGTCATTACCTCAGTGCTCAAAGCATATCAGATACCCATTGCATATCCATTCTAACATTGTTTTCAAACTTGCCTCCTGATTTCTTTTCTTAATGCTCTTCTAAGATACAGTTTGTCATGCTCTACCTGTTAGAGATCATTGGAAAAAGAAGTTATATAAAGAATAATCTGTCATATGTAACATCAGTTTACATAGGAAAATATCATTCAGATGGTCTGTTTTATGACTATCATGTTAAGGGCAAAATATACTGGAATAATTGCATTCTTACTAATGCACTTGCAACCAGGTTATAGTAGAATTAGATAAGATAGTTTGCTAAAAATTATATAGTAGAAAATATTGTAAATTAATTGTAATATACAATGATTTGTATTTGTAAAGAGATGTTCTATATTTTGTAATTATTGTACCGTAATTGAACTGCAGCAATATTTATGGACCCTAATTATTGTAACTCTCCACAGAATTCTAGATAGAAGTATTTTTACTTGGAATATATAGATCTATAGCCTAAATATTTAAATAGAGCCACCTCTCAGTGTAAATCTCTTTTTGGGATAAAGTGTCAAGTTTGAACTTGGCAACAGATCAGATTTTTTTTTTTAAATAATTGAGTCTA
This sequence comes from Phylloscopus whistleri, assembly GCA_017589585.1. Taxonomy (NCBI): domain Eukaryota; kingdom Metazoa; phylum Chordata; class Aves; order Passeriformes; family Phylloscopidae; genus Phylloscopus; species Phylloscopus whistleri. The sequence continues at coordinate 5,472,020 of JADMLD010001393.1, read as the reverse complement.
ATGAATCTCTCTGCAAAAGGGATGCACCGTTGACTACTCAGTCTTATACTTGGAAAGGTAGAAAATTTAAAGTAATTTCAACTTTTTTTTTCTGACTGAAAAGTAAGTTCTAATTTTATTTTTGTAATAACCCCATGCAAAAAAACCCCAGCCTTGGCAAGTTCATGCCAGGGTATTCCTGGTCATGAGGCAATTAGTTTTGACGAAGTGTAATACCTACATACCCTAAACTGACACAGGAAATATCTGAGGCAGAAAATACTTCACAGGTAAATGAAAATGCTTTACTTCAGTACTACTTTCTGTGTTTGGAAAAAGAAGAAATGTGATAGTATGATTCTACACAGAACCAAAAACCTTGATATAAAAAATTTATTATTTTATTGCCTCTACCTTTCTGTTGTTCTATGTGTACTATTTCAAAGATTTATTTTTATGCAATCAAGAGAGGGCTTCAATATTGTTCACAATGCAGTAAAACCCTGAAATGTCTTTGAGGCTGAAATGACCTTGGAGGATAATTAAAACACCCTGAAAGCTACTGTCTACTTTGTTAGCACTGGATAACAATGACTTGTTCTAACAAGTTATCTTATCAGGTTTTACCTGTAGTTCCTATGCTAGATAGCAATCCAGTTCACATTTTTACAAATGTGATGTTTAAAACATGTCAATAAACATTTTGTACATAATGACAGTTTCCTATTAATAGCTTACAGACTTCCTCTGAAATCATTCTTATTTCAAATGCCAGGATAAGAACTTAAAGGTTTGTAAATTATTTCTTGACCTACATCATTTTGTATTAAAACAAATGCAAAATGTTCTCCAAATAAAACTGTGTAATAATTTTATTATACTTGGGAGTCCTTTTACTAATAATTTTTCCCAAAGAAGTTTCAAAGGTTAAATTCAATTTGCGATGTTATAAGAATGGGAGGGAATGTGTGAAATAGGGTATCAGTCTGCCGCATCACATCTTGCAAGTCTTTTATGAATGGTTGCTGTTAACCACAAAGAAATAAAGGGATTACTACTTCCCTAGAGACAGACCTATGGAAATGATTAGGAAAATCTGACTAAAATACTCTGAAACATCTAAATAAATTTTCCATGCTGTCTTGGGAAGCTCTTGGGTAGGTTACCAGTAGTACTCTCTTACACTTTCCCAGCTTACAGAAACAAAATCTCGGAGACCAAAATGGAGCAATCCCTGTGAAATAACAATGAGTAGATTTCAAAGTTCTACCTGCTGTGGTAAACCCCCTTCTGATAACCACCTTAAAGGCAACTGAAGTTAAACTTAAAAAAAAAAAAAAAAAAAAAAAAAAAAAAAAAAAAAAAAAAAAAAAGGAGGGAAACAATCCCAGACTTGTATTTTGTCCAGCATGGGTGTTTGATAGCACATCAGGTTTGGCAGATTGAACGGAGTGACAGGATTTTTAATTCGTGATTTCTCCAAGAAGACAGAAAACAATATGCTGACCTCACTGTATTTTCATGCTCTTTGTCCTCAGCCTTTAATAGTGTGAGGAGAGACTCTTTAAGGTAGATAAGAAATTTCATGAGAGAACTGTTGCAAGAATAAACAATGAAGGAAAATTAGTTCCAGACCATGTTTTATGTAGTTATTGGCTTAGGGAAGAACATTTGTATAGATTCAAAGAATACTTGTTTGGTTTCACTACAGAAATATGTGGTAACAAGTAATCAATATATGCATAATTACGTGGTAATTGGCACCCTTAGAATACTACCAATCATAGTAATAAGTACAAAAAAACCTAGAAGTTCTCTCAACAATTAAATTATCATTTATGAGACTCCAGATTTGTTTATATATGTATTTAATGAGAGAAAATACTAGTAAAGAATTAAACACTGGTAAGTAAATTCACTGAAAAAAATGAAACTATAAAATATATTCATATTTGAACAGTGTCTTTTTTTTGGAGCTTGGCTGACAGAAGAATTGAGACTAAAAAATTATGATAATGTAATAATATGTGCTTGTGTTCTCCCTCTTCATTTTAACTATAATATAAAAAGTATTTAATTACTTTTATTATTATTTGATGATATATGATATAACTATATTTTATATTATTTAATATATTTATGCTTTTATTATTCCTGAAAATCTGTTTCTATTCTATGTTTATTTTATAGCAAATGGATATTCCAAGCCCACTTTTCCAGGGTTCATATAGCTACCTAACCTGGTTGCAGATTAATCGAAAGACTCTTGGAAAGGATTTTAAGGTTGTGGTGTAAAAAATCTTACATAAATTAAATACAATGCAATTTTACAAATACTGCTATGTTCTGCTGCTTTTAAAAGCACTTCTTAAACTGAAACAACTTAAGCTGGAATGTGTGTACAAAAGAAATGTTTTTGGTCACTTTTCTTTCTTAATCTCATTGTTCCCAGCCAGAGACCTCAAACTGCCTGGAGCATCTGCAGCAAGACATTTCCATGGAGATGCTGGGGTTCTCTCTTGCAGTACCATTGCTGGTCCAAGCCATACTGGCAGGTCTAGTAATTCTTGAATCAAACAGCTTTTACAGTTAACTGGTTTTGAAGACATAATGTATTATCTGTATATTTATAGAATTTATATCTGGGTAGAATTGGGAATAACCACACTGCATTATTGTGTTAAATAGGTAAAACTGTGGAATTAAAACCTGTGTTCTGCAGTCCAATAAGGTGTAAAAGATGATTAATTTTAGCTAGGAGACTGCCAGTGCTCCACAAGATGTGTTAGAATAACCTAGACCTCTTCTAAGAACTCTTTAGTAGACTTGGCTCTGCTGGAAGTCAGAAAAATTTTTAACAGGAATTCAATATCAGCAACCAGATACAACACAGGAGAAACTAATAGGAAAGTGATGGTACTTAAAGATTTGCCCAGGGCAACAAACCCTTCAGCACTGCATCAAAGGAATCTCATGAAGGAGCCTCAATATTCTACAACAGTGAGGCTGGAGTTAATAAAACAACTGCAGCTCACAGCAGTGAAAATGTTTTAAGTGTTTAGAAGGGGAGGAATCTGCAAGATGTCTGTGGATGCCTACAACTGCAAAAAAGATGATGATGTTTCAGGAGAAATGCCTGATTATCTGATTTCTCAGTGCAGCAATGTCTCCTGGACATAAGACACATGGATACCTAACCATGCTATTTACTCCTCTTTTTAGAGCTTGGCATAACAGCAGAAGACAGGTCTGTGCATGTTCAGTGGTAAGTTATGTAAGCCAGTGGCTAGTTAATCCTCTGCAGCTACATAATAACAATTCCCATCTTGCATGCCTAGAGTGGAAACCCAGGTTTTGTGCAAATGCAGGAACTTCAGTATCTCAACTAGCCAAATTACCTCCCTTCTCAACTGCACAGGACTGTGGTAAGTCTCACCAGTGTATATAACTTAAAATATCCTTATTGTATTCCAAATGATTAATGACTAGAACTTACTGAATGCCTTTAAAGAAAAATCTCACAAGCCTAAGTGCTGAGAAAGAATTATTTGCCATTAGGAGGTACAGAATATACAGTCCATGCTTTTCTCAAACAGTTGCACCAGATGAATTGTCTCCTTAACTCAGCTCATCAATCACCTATGACATGAAATATTCTTGTTCTTCCCTCATTTCAAAAGAATGCATCACATACATAGAAAGGGTTTACCTGTCTCCCTTTGGAGCAGAGTTCACTGCTATCATCTTCCATCTTCAGTGGTTTTGTTTGTGTTTATGCAGATGCTCTAAGGAATTACATCCTTTCCTTCAGCAGACCTTCCAGTCAGTGCCAGCAGCACCAGGTACAAGTATCTGCCTTAAACATCTGCAGTTGTCCCTCCAGCCAACATCTGAGTCAGCAAGGTTTTCTACAGTCTGTTAAAATGGTGTAAAATTCCAGTTTTTTTGTGAAAAAAATGTTTATTCTCTTTGCCACAAGTCCTGAGCAATCTTAGGCTACAGAAGCCTTTAGTTTATGATTTGACATCTGCTTAGTCAGAAGTTACTTTGTAATGAATAATAAATACAAAATAATCAATGGAATCAATTTCTTTCAGTGAATTCAATTTCTTTTGTTTTGGTTTGTTTTTTTTTTTAATCAGTACCTGAAATTTAGTTTGACACTAGAAACAGCCATGAAAGCTCAAGTATCTTAACTTACACATCTGAAAATTTAAAAAAAGCAAAGATTTAAGTCCTCCCTAGAATATAGCATTGGTTCACTGAATAAGATATTTGCCTTCTAATTTAAAAAGACCTCTTCCTAGATCATCAATATCTGATCTGATACAGTTATTTTGAATAACATTTATTTTTAAATATAGTTTGGTTGTAGTTTTTCTAAATAAAATTTGAGTGATAGCAAGGCACCATTCAGAATATTTACTGATAAATATCTTTTGTAAACAATCATCTGAGCAAAGACCAATCACTTTAAGGATGTTATAGGAAGTGCAAAATTCTTACTTCTAGTGGTACAGCTACATCAGCTGAAACTGTGAACAGAATTCTACTAAGCTCCTTGTGGAAAAAAAAAAAAAAAGGCAAAACAAACCACAATTTTCCAGTAAATTTTTATAAATATCAAACCCAGTTCTGCATTTTTTAGAAAAATAAGTTTCTGATAAATACACTGTATGTCTTCTACCTGAATCCTACACAGTTAGAGACTGCTGAGCTTAGTGAAATCTAACATTGAGTGAGGATTTGTAAACTGTGCATTCCTTTCATAAAAACCACGTTTGACAAACTCTGAGCACATGCAGGTTCCTCCCTTTCCTATGAATTCTGATACAAACTAATTCAGCTCTTGAATATGAAAGTGCTTACATTTGCTTGCCCATTCTTTGCAGGATGTGGTGATCACTGATTATCTGTTATCCTGCAGTTAAAATTCTTCAAATAACAATCATTTTCAAAATAGCACACATTAATCTCTTCCATCCCTCATGCAATCACATGGTGTTTCTGGCCAATGTGTACAACCATCTTGTCATTTAGAAACAGCTTCTCTTCAACAGAAAATCTGAATTTACCTAAAAGGTCATATTCAACTAAATTTGTGATTCTTGGACAGTTCTGCGCAGGGCCAGGAGTTGGACTCAATGATCCTGATTGGTCCCTTCAACATTTTCTATGATTCTAAAATATGCAACTTAAGCCAGTTGATTAAAAACACAGTAGGTAGTCTAATACCAAAAAAATATTCAAATTAATAGTTATTTTAATAGGATATGTTGTTTTGCATAATATTTATCATGTTGGTGTGTTCAGAGTGAGATACCAACATGCTGATGAAAGCCTAAATAGCAAATTATATGAAAGGATGATAATATTTATTTATCTCTGTGTTTCCAAGGTCTTGGGCTTATATACAGGAACATTTTTCTCCTGAAGTGATGGGAGACCCTTAATTATATCTGCAGCTTTCTCTGCTATCATGATAGTTGGGGCATTCAAGTTTCCAGTGACAACACTGGGCATTATTGAAGCATCAACTACTCTCAAGTTTTCAACACCAATTACTCTTGTTTGGGGGTCCACTACAGCAGTGCTGTCTGAAGGCTGGCCCATTTTACAGGTGCAGGAAGGATGATAAGCACTATCAGCCTTCTGCCTTATGAAAGCATCTATTTCTTTGTCAGATTGAACATGATTTCCTGGTTGAATTTCAGGCCCACGAAATTTTTCAAAAGCTTTCTGAGCAAAGATCTCTCTGGTCAACTTGACACACTGGCGGAACTCCCAAATATCTCTTTCTGTATAGAGAGAAAATATGAAAATTGTAAGTATACATTTAATTTACTGCTATATACAGAATGCAAACTAGAAAAAAACAGCATTGCAGAAAAAAAAAAAAAAAAGGCTGGAAGGGAAGTCTCTCACTTCTTGCTGAAAGCCATAATAAAGCCTGAATATTTTTCAAAGTCACATATATATACATTCACTGTGAACAAAACTGTCACTTATATTGCACAACCCCAAAAGGGAAGATGTGAACTATGAGGAATTGCACTTTATCTTGCTGTACCCACCACCTAGGAAAAGAGAATAGTTTCAGCACAAAAAAGCAAAAGAAATTCATTCCCTCATAAGCAGAGGTGGTGATGAAACAAACAGCAAGACACAACAGATACTGAGAATTCTTACTTCATCCCCAACAGGGAATTCTTTCTAGTTTACACAGTGCTTTGCACAATCACCTCTTTTCGTACTAGTTGACTTATAAATGAGAAATAAGTAACAATGTATCAACCAGCACTTCTGAACTGGTGTTTAGTAGGCACAAAAATCAGATACTGAAGCAGGTGGGAAGTAAGCTGACACCAGAGCAAGGAGAGGCTGCATTTACCTGTGGACAGGTAGTTGGGCTCGATGATGGGGTGGTCATTTGGGTCTGAACTCTTCAGCTTCACCCAGCCCACACTTGTGCTCCTCATGGGTCCCACGTGGACCTGCAACACCCACACTGTACTGATGACACAATCCCACCAGATCTACTTCCAAATTCGGCATGGGTTTTTGTTGGTTGGTTGTTTTTTTGTTTTTGTTTTTTCTTTTCAATTTAGACAGACTTTATAAATTCAGAATTCCCTTTATAAACATTAACCAGAGATGGAAAATACCATTGAACATTTTTCCATTTTACATAATTTCTTTTGTAAATATGTAATTCCATTGCAGGAAGGAAATATGCCTGTCACATCAACTCACAGCTGTTCTTTTCATTTAAAATACAACCATTCCAATTTAGTAGTATCAGAGCACTCTAAAACAAACAGCAACTGGAACAAAATATTATGTCTCTGAAGGAAAGAGATCAGCAAGGAAAAACATGTATATTCAGTGACATAATTAGCATTCTGAGTTTTGGATCAAGATGATAGTCTAAAAAGGGGCTTGGATTTGTACCAGTGAATAAATTAGTGTTTCTATACATTTTCACTTAAACCTTTGTCTAAACTGCAGTGGAACAGGGAACACCTTGTTCCACTGCAAAATTGTGCCCTAACCCACAGCACTAGGGCACTTCAGTAGAGTGAATACTTAATTCAATACTTGCCTTCTTTCCCAGATATAGAAACTAACAGAAGTTTGGTGGCAATATCAAATAACAAGGCTGTGTTTTTTCCCCAGTGAAGGAGGTTAGGCAGTCAATTTCATATTAAACTGAACAAAGTATTTTTCAGTATATAGCCAAATTATCAACATTTATAATGGAGCATAAACCTCCTTGCCAATGTCTACAAAACCTTACTGGAACATTCTCTTCAACTCACCTGGTAAGCTTCCATTGTGGAAGCAACCCGACCATGGTCAATCACCTGAGATGGAAGAAAGTGGAACTGAATGTCAGGGTGAGGAACCCCTGGTCCACTTCGGATGAAACCACCAGATTCTAAGTGGGCAGTGGCTCCCTTACCTAATTAGTGTAAAGGAGAGAGAAAATGCCATTAAATACCTCAGAAGAGCAACAAGTCCACTTGTTTTTAACCCTTTGTTGCACTACTATGAGTAATTTATATGTCCAGGGTCAATTGCAAGGAAATCCACTATGAACGGCTTGTAGTTTAAGCAGTGTGCATCCCTTTCATCTGCTTTTTAATTCCTGGATAAATGTAAATATGCATAACTCTGGAAATCCCACTGATCTGAGAATGGGATGTTACAGTTATCTCACTGTAACTGACAGGCCAAGGGTCTGACTCCAGAAGCAGATTTGGATCCTAACAGGTGTGGAGGGAACTGGCTGCACATTCCTGCACTGCTCGCTGTGTGACTCCAGTTATCCCATCAGTCACATGGAGTAGGCAGAGCCATCCACAGTGCCTGAAGGGAAAGATGAAAGCCCTGCCATGTGCCTTATGTTATTTTCATTTCTGTTTAAAACTGTAAGTTAACCCTCAATATTTACTTGCACAGTAAAAAGCCACATATACCCAGAAGAAGTTACCAAATAATAATTCAGCAAGTGATGTAGAGCTCAACTTTGGCCAAGCTATTTAACTGACATCAAGGCTTATATTTACAGATTCTTTTTAAGGTAAAACTTATGACTGAGGTACTGTAAAATGCATGTGTCATTTTAAGACAAGTCTATTCACATTTACTTGCAGGCCAAAACGATTCTGATCAGAGCAACAAACAAATTCTTTTGAGACAATTATACAGAAAACTTAAGTCAGTTCAACAATATGTTTTTATTCACGTCACATTGATTTAAAATAGAATATTTTCTCCATCTTTTTGCAATAGCTTTTCTTAGTAGCACTGATTTTTAAATGTAGAATTTTTCTTTGTATGAGATACAGGAATGTTATAACTGGTGTATAATAACCTCCTTCATTATCTGAGATATAAAAACTTCAGAAGATTCTGGTATAGAAGAAAAGAAATAGTTTGGATCCATTTGCAAGTTCCAGTTATTTCCCAGAGCATGAAAAAGATTACATATTAAGGCTCCCAGACTATAAAACTCACAGATAAAAGGCTGCCATAATTCTAAATGAGTCAGTGGTAGAATGATTGCATACTTTGCTTCATACCTGTAAATTTCCAAAGCCATTCAAGACCAATCCTCACCATGTTAAGTGGCTTTTGTGCACTATATAGAGTAATAGGTTTGGTGCACTTTTGCTGGACATACACTTCTAAATGATCTTGAAGGTTCTGGCCTACTCCTGCAGGGGGTAGAGAGGGGAGAGGGAGAAGAAAGTGAGAGGAAAAAACGGTTATTTCACACAGAACAATTACCCACCATGTTTCAAGCAGAGAACATCTTAAGTGGGAATTAAACCAACTTCTTACAAGGGCAGTGATGCCACAAACCAAGGCCATGAGTCACATCAGCCTTTTGCTCATGTCAGAATAAGGTTTTGCATAAACATAGCATAATTAGAATGAAAATAGGAAGTTAAATGGCAGATAGATCAGTTGTTCTAAAATTGCCAGACATGGCTTCTAAATACTGTGCTTACTTCTTTAGCTTTAAGGAAAAGTTCATGTTATTTCTTCTATATTTGAATATTTATGACAGTGGGAGTTTATACAATCTGTTGTGGATCAAAACTAAATCAAAACTCTTAATGACAAGTGTGCTGCTTAACTATAAAAATATGCCTTCAGAAAGGCATTTTTCACTTTCAAATGTGGTGAAGAAAGAGTAGGAGTTTGTTGCTTAGTTCTAAAATCAATGCATGTTTCCACTGATTTGTATAAAATCAATACATCTTTCCACTGATTTGTAACAAACATGTTTTCAACATGTGTTTCATAACTTGACATAAAGAAAACCCAATTTCATGATTAATTTAATTAATAGTCGTTCAGCTGCATCCATAGGAAGATGAAAGAAGAAAGAAAAAAAATTACCAGGAAGATGGCAAACAACAGGGATCCCCAGTTTTTTTAGATCATCTGCATTTCCAATTCCAGACAACATAAGCAGCTGGGGAGAATTTATGGCACCTCCACTTAAAATAACTTCCTTATTGGCAAAAACCTAAAAGGAAATGAGCGCAAAAGCCCTAAGATTATTAAGCCTGAGCTGAATGCAAGCAGCATCAGGGACTGCTCTTTGGATATGCTCTTCTGATCCAGATTAGACACCCTTCCCTCACATTTTCCTCATTTAAATGTATTCTTGTCTTGTCAGAATTTTCCACATAGAGAAGTAATCAAGCTTTTACTTTGATCATTCCTGTATTTATTCCCATCTTTACAATCCATTTAAACTCTATGGCACAGAAACATTCAGCCCAGCTCCTATCCTACTTACCAGGGGAAGAGTACCTGTGGCACTTGGATCAGGCAGCTAAGCTTCTCTGCCATTTTCAGTAACCCTTTATAAATTAAAACTGGAATTCCTAAGGATGATTTGGAATTCACAGACATGGTAGCTCAAAAATTCTCAAGAGCTTATTTTTTTTTTTTTTCAACCAAGGCTAAAGTTTGATTTCTTAGCTTGTGGTAGTTGTCAAAAGCCCTCCCACCCACTAAAGCACCACTGATAAAATTGACTGCAGGCATAGAATGAATTTTCTTTTGCTGACAGTCTTTTCATCAAATGGTTTGGTCTGAGCCCTGAGCTGATCATGATACAAGCTGCTAAATTATTCCTCTGCCTTTGACTCAGAGTTTTAACAGATTAGCATGGAATGCATATTAACTTGTAATCCTGTCCTTTTTGAATGACATTTCAGCTATACAGAATGATGGCAAATGAGATTGTTGCTACAGTAACATTCAAGTGTAAAAATAATAAAAAGCATTTTCACACTATTTATCTGATATGGCCAACAGATGGTCAGTGCTGTTATCTTTTATTTGTTGTTTGCTCTGGGCAATCATTAGTATGTTGACTAATGAACACCATATCAGAGCCTGTTGAATCAATACTTAGAGCTGTATTTTGCATGTTATACAAACTTATTTAACTTACTTAAATTTTCTATGGTACACAGAGAACTGGTACCAGAGCAGCATTCAAATGATGCTTGCTCAGTCTAAACCCACTGTAAAGTCAGCACTGTATTTATTCCTAGCCCCCACAAAATTTTTCATAATGTCACAGCTAACATGCTAAGAGGAAAAAGGGACTTTGATACACTTCTGTTCGGGTTAGTCTATAATACATTAAAAAATTTTCATCCTTTATATGTCATATAAATTATAAATATACTTTTCTGCTTGATTCTGAACTTAAAAACTCCAGGAATGTTCAATCTACCTCTCCTACTTTTGTCAGAGGGCTTATTGGAGTCTGGGAGATCTCTAGATCTAGAGCCTTCAGTGTTAGACAAATAACAAATCACTGGCTGGTGAATAGGTTTTGAATAATTTTTGAATCAGATCTTGGTGATCTTTTCACTTTGCTGATGACTGACATAAAAGAGATTCTATCTAAAATAGACTGTAAAAACAAAAACACTTTAATGTAGTCAATTGCTTCATCTTGATGTTCATAATGCAATAAAATTATTAGTTCTTCCATCCTGACAGGTATAAAATTTTCCAGAAAGTAAAAGCAGACTAATCCTGCAGTTTTGATGCTGGGGGAGGCGGGGAAGGGGGAGAGAAGGAAGGGAAATACTTTGAAGGTGTTATTTTGTACAATACATGATAGAAATATGTATTATTCACTATGTAGAATTCTTCATATATTTTTATGTATCAAAATTCATAGCAATTGAATAATTTGACAGTTAAATGGTCCAGTGTTCAGAAAGTCTTTGATCATATGTAATTCGGTTTCCAAGACTTTCTTCAACAAAATTGATCTTGATAATGGCACAAGAACAGCAATTAGAGGTACTGTTTTCACAGAAATTTAGTAGCTTATGAAATCAGTTGAAGGTTCTGCAACTTTTGTTTCATATTGGTAAAATTATTATCATTTGCAGCAGATTTGATCTGTGCTTTAGGAAATCAAAGAACAGATTATTTATACTGCATTTTAACTTCTGGCAGGAGCTCAGTCACAGGACTTGTCTGCTGAGTTTTATAAAGCTTACTAAACTCAAACCACCAAGACTTGTTCTCAACTCTCTCTAGGATAATATTAATACACTTTGTAATTGTTTTATAATAATTTGTGACTAAATATCTTAGGTTATTAGCATACAAGACCCTTTTAGGCAATATCCTAGTTACAGACTAGTGCATAATCAGCTGTTAAGGCAAGTGAGGATGGTTTAGGTCTTACAGCAGTCAATGGATTGAAAGAGACATAAAATGAATCAATTACCCACAGAATTTTGTAATGACAATTCAAGCTTCCTTCCACACAATCACATTTTCAGCAGAAGTTGGACTGAAACTAAGAAATATTCATTCCACAGCCAACCATAAGGCAAGGTTTGTCATTTATCCCTTGAGCCATTCAGATTTCAGTGTCTGGCTTTTACAGATTTTCCTCTGCAGAATTGTTTTTCAGAAACATCCCCATTGCAGCACTCTGGTCAATGTGCTGGGACAGGGCATGGTTGCACCACAGGCTGTAAGTCAGACATCTTACACAACACTCTGTGTAACATCAAGTTATGGCTTGTGACTCAGCACTGGGAGATGGATATCTGATGATGGTGAAGTTAATCTCTAAATCAATACAACTGGAATATCATCTTCTGTAAAATAACTGACAAGGAATCATATACTCTAAGAAATAACATAACCTCTAAAAAATGAACATTTTGCACAGTAAAGTGCCATTTTTAATAGACTTTTCAAAAAATATATAATTCAGCTTTGATTCATACCTTTCATACTGGAAATTGAAAATCTCTTACCTTTTTCCTTTGCCCATTTTTCACATACTCAACACCAATGCATTTTGTTCCTTGGAACAAGATTTTTGTTACAAGTGTCTTCTCTGCAACTGAGAAATTTGGGCGTGATATGGCTGGGCGAAGATAAGCACTAGCTGTGCTCCATCTTTGACCTACAATGTATATTTACATTAAACATCAAAATAGTCATGCTCAGTATGCTTCAGATTTTGGCCAATAACCACCAGGATGCCTACAGAAGGAAAGTCTGCATAGAGTTGATAGAGTTCAAAGCAAGTGTGATTTGATATAATAATTAAAGATATTATTTTAACATAACAAATTTTACAATGATGTAATTTAACTGTGAATCAGGACTTTCCTATCAGTGCAATTTGCAATGAAACACACAGTACACTGATAGCAAGCTGCTGAGAAATGAGTAGGGTATAAATAACAGAGTGCCATAGCTGGGTAGTAACCTAAACACTCAAATGGCATTCAGTGCAGATTATATGTCCATATTTCAAATTTATTTCTGGGTCAGAAATAGAAATTACTTGAGGACCCCTTTATGGTTTACCTTGGTGTATAGTCATGTCCATCCAGCCAAAGCCCTCCTGCTGATAGCCGTTCATATCGTCTGTGAAGGGATACCCAGCTTGCTGGGCTGCCTCCAGGAACGCCTGATGAAGAGGATGGTTTGTTTTCCCTCTTGACACGTGCAGGGGGCCATTCCCACCTCTGTACTGATCCGGCCCCAGTTCGTGTGTCTGTGCCTTCTTAAAATAGGGCAGGCAGTGCTCATAGTCCCAGCCCAGGGCCCCCTCCCTGCCCCAGCGGTTGTAATCCTCGGCGTGCCCGCGGATGTAGACCATGGCATTGAGAGAGGAGGAGCCGCCCCACACCCTGCCCCGGGGCCAGTACATCACTCGGTTATCCATGTGCCTCTGGGGGATGGTGTGGTAGTACCAATTGTACTTCTCATCACAGAGGTTGTACGTTAAGGCAGCAGGCATGTGGATCTTCCACATCAGCCTTTTACTGCCTAGCAGGGTGTCTTTAGGACCTGCTTCCAAAAGCAGCACAGTACTCTGCGGGTCTTCTGTCAGCCTGTTGGCCAACACACAGCCTGCTGATCCAGCTCCCACGATGATGTAATTATAAGAGTTTGCCTTTTCAGAGCTCAGTTGAGAGGATGCACGTGAAATTTTGAATTGTTGTTCGTTGATGCCTAAAGTGTTCTTTAATGTGCGTAATTTAAACAGGCTTCCTGCTACTTTGCACATCACAGGACTGTGACATTTAAATCCTTTCATTAAATATGACATCTTTACTGATAGTTAGTCACTCTTGCAGAATTTCTGACAAAAAATCCAGTGGTTTAGCCTAGAAAAAAACACAAAGATACTAATTAAGATGTAGGCATTACTACCTCTAAAATGTCAGTAATTTTCAGGTGACAATGGTATACTTTACCCATTTTCACTACCCAAAAAGTTAACAATGGCAACATTTATAATAAGACAATAACAATTTACTGTCTTATTATTCTTTTATTGCAGTATATGCAGCAGTCAAATATACTGTCCTATGTTATATGTAGTCTGATTTTGCTTCTGGTTCCTGAGACAGACGAACATTTTCAAGTATTTGCCAAGCCCGTGAGAGGTGGAAAATTTTGCATTCCTTGTAGTCTCTCTTTATCCACCTCTAATAGGCAAGAAGTTAAGAACAACAATTTCAAAAATATCTCTGTAAGTCTGTATGACAGTGATACCCTACAAGGCAATTCACAATGGAAATGATGAGTAAGCTCACTGCACCTTCTGCCAGAGAGTGTTTCCACAAAATAAATGTGTAACCAACTCATTTCCAGCTATCTCCAAGGTCCAAACTGCTGAGTTTGCTGGTGTGTCTCCTAACACAGGGAAAGGCAAAATCTGTTCATCTGTGCCTTTCTACCTTGCTATTAAACACCAGATCCTGCAAGAGTGCTCCAAGTAGTCACAATATAACGCCACCAGATTCTTAGGCTGAGTAGGAAGGGAAAGGTGTGGTTTATTTTTTTTTTTACTTTCAGAGAAGCCTGTGAGCCTTGGAAGTACCACAGGTTTAGCTCTGTGTTGCACTGGTTTGGGCACAGGCACTCAGTGCCAGATTTTCTGTGTGTCACAGGTACTGATCCTGCCAGCCAGCCTGAAGGGTTTCTCTTGCTCTCTCCCCTGAAACCATTCCTTTTGGTCTAAAAAATTAGTGAAATGGGGTATCCTTGGGCTGTAAATAATATTTCTCCCTGGCCCATGACTTCTGTCTAAGCTGTTGTCATGTATTCTAGAGACAGTGACTTATCCAGGGTCCATCACACCTATCTCTTCCAGCACCACCCAGCTGAAAGAGATAAGTAAGCATTCTCCTGAAATATGTTGAATCCTCTGTAACAAAATTAGGTGTAAATTGCTGATAAATGTTAAAAATCTTCCATGTACAATTACAATTTTATACAAAACCTCATTTGCAAAAGTATGTTCCTTTACTCTTGGGGAACAGATGGGAAGAAGCATAACTCTCTGACTTCTCTTAGGAAAACTTGTAATAAACTTGTTTGGGGCTGTACAAACCCCAAAACTTCTGAATGAACAACTAGCCATGGAGAACAATTTGTTCTGTAAAGAAAAAAAAAAAAAAAAAAAAAAAAAAAAAGCTGGGAATATGTCTGAGCCTAAAGTTCACACAGCTGATTCTCCTCACATAGATAATTCAAAATTGTTCCCAGCTGAAGATGGGGACTGTGTTGGGGTTTTTTTAGCAGGCTGGTGGTCATGTGAGACTGAGGAGAGCAGGGGCATTTCAGCAGGAAAATTCTGTTGCTACAATATAATAATACAGTTAATCATACACTGGTTAGCTAGAGGTGGGCAGTGGAACACTGAAACCAGGTGTTAGGGCTCCTTATAACACATTTCTGCAGTACCAGGCTGATGTAATCCATGGGTACCTACAATTGCAACTCTATCTGGCATCATATGTGAAACGAGACTTCTCTAAGGGACTCAGGACAGGGCACCCTCTGCCTGGGATAGAAGGCTGAACTGCCAACCAAGAAAGCTAAACTTAATGTTCCTTCTAAGTAACTTAAGCAGTGTATTTTAAATCTTCTGGACCCTATGTTTTCCAGCTATATAGTTAGATGTTATTTCATGGTTTTCTTCACATTTTGTTGTTGTTTTACTTCAAATAGAACAGGACTGGCAGAATAACATCTGAGAGAATTTTTATCTTGCAAAGAGAGCTGGGAATGAAGTCAGTTAGCAGTGTCCTGGCCACAACAGTCAAGTGACTTTGACAGCCAGTGTGTAGATGATTCACAAACCTTGGTGCTTTTGAGTTCTGAAGTGCAGAGGTCAAAACTCAAGTCATTCTAATTTAATATAAATCTAGCACACATATTTTGATTGAATGGATTAAAAAACTAGTTTCAATGGACTAAAACACTAGTTTCAATGCACAATTCCTTTTCCCTTATTGATTCACATCCACTCTCCTCTTTCAGTGGTCCCTCTGCATGAGCACTATCCTACCCCATTTCTTCTAAACTGATCCTGAGACAAAAAGGAGAAGGTCACTATGCCTGAAACACTTACTCCCTGTTCCTTTGACAGAGGAGAAACAAGAATATCTTCTTTGGCAGATGTAAAACATTACCTTCTCCCAGAGATGTCCACAGCATAGACAACACAATGTAGCAGAGCAATGGGGCTTTGTCACGGCATTAACCCTTCTGTGGGGCCTGACTGTGTAAAGTGCAGGAGGAAGAGCTTCTCAGGCTGAAACAGATCTTGCTTTTTGTTTGTTTGTTTTTCCCTGCTGCAGGCTTTGCAACAGGTTTAAACATATCTGCTGCAGAATGTTTTGGACTAACGTCGCCTGCAGTCCTGTTAGGGAGAAAGTTCATTCACTTTCAAGAACTTTGTCGTGAGTTTCATTTCCAGAGCTGAAAGTGTTCAAGCCGACTTACCTCGCCGCTTCCTCCTCTGTGCACAAGCGCGTCCGTGCGCTCCGGCGGGTCCGGGGCTGCCGCGACCCCGCTCTGGGGGCTCCTGAACCGAACCGGGACCGCGGCCGCTCCCGCCCGAGCAGGAGGGAGACGGGTCTGTCTGCCCCTCGGCAGGACGGGGCACCCACAGGCCGCGTCTCTCTCAGCCCAGGCCGCGGAGGCCGCTGGTGTGTGGGGGCTGCCGCCGACCCTCGGCAGCCGCCGCCCAGCCCGGCGGGCGGAGCGCGGGGTGGGCCCCGGGAGCGCGGGGGCCGCCGGCGGGGGGGGCGCGGAGGCGAGTGCGGGGAGAGATCCGCGGGAGGCAGGGCAGGAGAGCGGCCGGGACTTCCCCCCGGAATCCACCCTTTGGCCGATGTGCAGGATGTGCCAGAGCGGCTTCGCACCGTTTCGAAAGTGCCCAGAGGGGCAGCGGGCGAAGTCCTCGGCCTCGCCCATCCCGTCGGAGTCCCCGGGCGGCTGCGTTGCCCCGCCGCTCCCGCACCCCGCCGGGACAGGGCTGCCAACTCCGCCAGGTTCCCCCGGGCCGAGGCTGCCATCTCCAACAGGTTCCCCTGGGACAGGGCTGCCAGCTCTGCCAGTGCCACCGGGACAGGGCTGCCAGCTCCGCCACAGAACTCCGGGGCGCGGGGCAGAGCCAGACCCGAGCTGAGGCGACCCCACCCCGCTCCTTCCCGGAGCGCTCCAACTTCACCCTGCTCTTAGTGGGGCGGTAAAAACGCTTCCCCACCCTCGGCTGCGAAAACCCTTTCCAGTGGCAGTACCGGATGCTGCAGCGCAGCTGGGGATGAAGCCCCAGGTGTCCCCGCTCTGTTCCCGGCACTGACGGGAGGTACCTCTGCATGTATGAGCGCTGCGCGCAGTGCTCGAAAGTAGCCCGTGAAAGTTGAGCTGGAAGTCACAGTTAAAGGCTTTAATTGCGATCCTCACCTGTGCAATGCGTATTTCCAAGAGAAAGCCTTGGTTTGGAAGTGATAGCAGCAAACGCGCTGTTCCGCCGGGCCTGTCTGTATTGACTGATTCGTTCCTCAGCAGTGACGACTTTCGAGTTCGGTTGTATCACTGGTCTGTGTTCAATCGTAACTCTGAACAGGTTCCCACTGGGTAGGCAGAAGAACTAATTAATTCCACAATATAACTCCGATAAGTTACTTCTCTATTGGCTTTGTCCTTTGAATATCTTCAGTATATGCAAATGTAGGGTGTGTTCGTTGTAGACTAAACTGCACTAAAGCGTGCTGGTGGTGAGAGTATCTCATAAAATTCCCTGAGAAATGGCCAGGGATTGGTCTTGTGTGAAGAGTTAGTGCCACTCCTGAAGGCTAAACCCAGGAGTCTTGTTTACCCTTTCAGATTGCTCATAGCAGAACAAAACTGATATTATGAAGACAAACCAAGATTATTGTGACATCTTGTACTTTTTTTTTTTTTTTTTTACATCATCTAAGGAGAATGGTCTCTGCTGCAATATTGTTGATGTTGCTTATAGATGCTGAGTTTTTTTCCAAGTCCTTATCACTCTTCTCAGAATGTATTGAATGATTAATAATTTTCTAGGTTAATTACTTGTTAATGGTTTTGTTCCTAATCAGGTAAGAAGATAATGGACAGTCTCTGGGTGGCTGGCTATTCACACTCAAGCACCACACTCCAAACTTCTGAATAATTATTCATTAATGAAAAAGAGTAACTGTTCCCTGTGGAACTATGAGTAAACGTGTGCTTGGTTCAAGTGGTCTTTAATCTTTGCAGTGATTAAGAATGCTTGAAACAAAACTGATGTGTGTTTGGAGTGTTGAAATAACTTTGTACACTTTCAATGCTGTTATTCAGTAAGCAAATAAAACGTTTATAGAAAACATGCACTGAATATGTATAAGAGAATAGAAGTTCCATGAAGTAACAGAGTAATTTCAGTAGTTAAGTAGGGGTCTATGTGGAGCACAAAACTCTGTTCATTGTTTGGAATGTGAAGAAATAAAGGTGTTTCCACGTCATTGTAAGGGCTCCTACAGGTGTCCAGTATTTCATGGGTTTGCAGACTAGAAATTGGTGATGATATCTTTGTTACCAACTGAATCATACACATGGTCTTTAAACAGAAATTTTGAGAAATCTGTGCAGGTGAATTTCTTATTTTTTTAACGCAAAAATGGATACTTGAATATTTAACAATCTCAAGTGGAATAATTGGGAAAAATAAATGTTTTGGTTATACAGATGCTTGAATGTTAAAATCCTGTTAAGATGCAGATCATTTCAATCTTAGGTGACAGTCTATACTGGCCTTGGCAAATTTTGCCTTTCACCCTCCTTAAGTTTTATGCTTATTAGAGTAACGCTGCACTTCAGGAATTAGTTATTTTGTAGCTCTTGACCAGGGTAAAACTCTAAACAAAGAGGAAGAGAGGAGATGAAATGATGACTGATGAAACATCAGGTTGCAGGGGGAGGTGCATTCCAGTAACATGGGAGGAATTGGCAGGGACCAGATTCAGGCTGATATGTCTTGTTTCTTTCAAAGTAGGGAAGAAAATTAAGTAATTTAAGTAAAGTAATCAACAACTCCAATACTGATGATTAATCATTTTGCATTGCTTTTTTAGCACACTTTCTATGCGTGGACATTGGAAATTATAATTTCAATAATTCTGTGTGCATTTTCTCTAAATTCTATTAAAAACACATAAACAAATCCATAAATACCATATATTGATATGTATTATTATGATAACTGATGATAGCTTTTAGAGACTTGTTTCAAAGTGCTCTTTTTCTCTTTCAGAGCTCCTCACAATCAATTCAGTTGGAGGATGTGAGTGTTTTCATCTTGCTGCTCTGCTTGTGACTGTATCTCATTGCTGTGGCAGCTTGTGACATCTCAGACCGAGGTAAGAGTTCTCACCTTCTTGAACTTTTGTATTCTGTAGAGTTTTGCTGCAAGCATCCTTTTAGATAAGGTCATATAAAAGAGGCTACCTTCTAGGTATTATTGCAATAGGAATGCTCTCAAGTTTGTTCAGGAACCTCCAGCATCAATATTTCAGTTCAAATCAGTCCTGTGCTTTTGAAGGCAGCTGCCCAACCAAACCAGGTTTGGTTGGTGTTGCAGGGTGGTTGAAGAGTGCAGCCTCACTGCCCTCAGGTGGAATGAAACTGGAAGATGTGCTGGCTGTATAAAATTGCAGCTAGGCCTTTTGGGTGTATTACATTGATTTTTGTAAAATAAGGAAAACAGTGGACTCTACAATGGATAATGAAAAGCAAACGAGGTTTTGATGATAAGTACAGGGCAAGAAAAAAATACTCCACTTCCAAATTCTTTGTCTTTCCACTGAATAAAATAATTTATTACATATGTAAAATACAAACAGTGACTGCAGTTTTAGTTTTCATTTCACTTTTACCCTAATGATCACTTATATAACAACTTCATCTCCTGGTAACATTAGAGTAGGAATCAGAATATTACATTAAACCCACAGCTGCACTCTTCAGCTGTTGCTTCTGTGTACATGTTTCTGGAATGAATCTTGGCTTAACAACTGTCACATAATATTTTGTACCTTAAGTTCCTACATTGTGCAATTTCAATATACATTACCTTTACAATATAAATACAGTCTCTCTGGAGATGACAGTGGTACTCTGTATGCAGAATTCAACGCATACAATTCAAAAGATGATGGGTAGCTGAAATCGAGTGAATTCAGTAAGTTTTTTGGTTTTCTGCAACACTTCCAGAAAAATCTCAGTTGAAGTTAATATTCATAAAATACAAAAAATACATATCAGCAGAAGATCAATTTGTGTGGAAATGGATCAAATTGTGTTGCAATGCCCTGGAAAAAAAGGGCATTTGTGGAAAGGAGTCTTCAGTGAAGTTCCTACAGGCTCCTCTGTTGCCACCTCCATTACCACACAAAGGCAGCTCGCTCCCGTAACATCCTGACACCAAAACGCTGCCACTCCCTCTGGTATATCCACAGCTCCTGAGTTGTATCCAGACAGGCCAAAACTGCTCCTCCTTTCCAGGCAATTAAACGTGGATCCATATCCTAAATTCAAAACAGATTGCATACAATCATTGGTCTCATTTTGCATAGTTCTCCGAAGTTGTATCCTATTTTTCCCACAGTATTCACAAGTTAGAATCTGGTGGGGTATGGGAGGAGAAAAGTTTTTCAGTATTATCCAGGAAAAATAGTGAGATAAAAATATTTCTTTAATATGCAAGATGCTTCGAAAAGTCACTTTTTGTTTTAAAATGCTTTCTAAGCACATCATGAAAATCTTGCCTTCAGTAATGGAGGCTCTGAAATAGATGGAAATATATTTACAAGTTTTGCTTGATTAATGCCAAATGAAAATTAATCTCAATGGTTGTTTTTCTATTAACTTGATAGTACTAAAAATAAAAAAACCCCACAATTTCTTGCTGAGAAGACAGGTTACCTTCATGGGTCAGTACTAACTGCTTCTTTAAGAACAGGGCTTTGAGCTAATAAACACTTCAGTGACCAGTACCAGTCACACTCTTGCTATGCCTCTAACTTCCTGTCTCTAACCAGCCAGTGCTATGTTATAGGCTGAAAGCTCCCTTAGATCTCAGATACTCGACTTCTCTGGGATTTTGAAAGAATTCTTTTCTTTTAAAGATCTCAATCAATCATAGTTTACTAACTACTTAGCTATCAGTCAAAAGTTACCTTAGGCCTTGTGATGACCTCAACATTTTCAACAACTCTTCTGAAAGAAGGTGGCATTTTGTTGAGAATTCGGTGTTGAAGAAACTCCTGAGCTTTATGAAACATTAGGCCACCTCCCACTACTAAGATGGAGCTGTACATCTTCTTTTTTGTATCATCAGATGCTGAAATGAATGAATATATAGAAATAGATCTGTTTTTTAAAGTTAATATGGCTTGTATTACAATTAATTTATTGCAAGCCAAACCAGATAGAAATTGATGTTTGCTTTTAAAATTCTTTTCTAGTCCTTGGACATATAGCTTGAGAAACATAAACAAAGATGCAAGCATAAGAAACAATGTAGCTGCTCTCCAGGAGATAAAACCTAGAGACACATTTCTCCTTGGTGAAATACAGGAGTTACTTAAATCCACCCTGAGGTCTATTTTACAGGCTTATACAAATGTAATTCTTACCACAGCAGTCGATACTATGAAGGATGGCTTTGTCCAGGCCCAAGGCTTTGCCCTCAAACTGAGAAATAGCAGTTTTCCTGGACATGTGTGCAGTTAAAGGTTCCTCTGAATCATTCCCAGGTATCATACAGTCACCCTGGGAAGATCCCAGTTCCACTTCTTGTGGGTAGATCCTCTCTGAAATGTCTGAGGATTGGCCTCTCAATTCTCCCTCAAATGCACCAGGCTTTGACATAGATTTTCTGTCAGCTGTAGCTTTTGCAGACTTAACAATGAGAAAACAAGTGGAAATATGAAAAATGCAAAAAGGTCACAGCAGGTTACAGAACTGTACAAAGACTTAACTAAGCACCATTGTACTTCCCTTCGCCTTTTTGCACAGCAAGGTTAAACCCTGCATTATTACCTCATCAAATTTTCATTTTAATCCTCATGTAAAGGCATAATTTGAACTCCATCAGATTGATCAACCCCATAATATGAAGCCTTCTTAGACTTTAAAAATGCACACTTCTAATCAAAGAATTGTTTTGGCATTTGTAGCTACTTTAAATTTATTCTTTAATACTTCAAACCAAGGTACCAAACTCTGGTTTCTGAGATGAGCTAATGAGTCCCCATTTTATTCCCCAATTAAATGACAGTTAATGAAAAATAAAACCAGTAATCACACACCTGCTCCTGCTTACTTTGTGTGGCCAGCAGATAATGTTCATCATGAGGATCCTCAGGGTCACCTTGTGACCTGTGCTGCAGAATTGTCATTTTTTGTCCAACAATTCCAAAAGTTGCTGGATAAAACAGAGCCATGGGTGCCTGAAGAGAAATTTGGCATGGTTTTACTACAGTATTCCTTCTTTTGGTATTTATTACATGTAAAAGAAAAGTCTTGTTTTATTTTTCTCACAATTCAAAATTAAATAGAGGTGTCTTTTTTTTCCAGGTAGTTTGTATAACACTAAAGTGTCTTCTGTTTTTTATAATTAAAAAAAAAAATCCCAACAAATACACAAGTTTCTTTACAGACTTAGCATTGTATAATAAGCATTCAAGTATAGTTTGTTACAAAATTAGAAAATTCAATGGGGAGCTGAAAAACTTGCAAAATTAACATTAATGCCTTGCACTTGAAGGATAAAGCTACTTGGAAAGTCTTGTGCATCCACCAGTGCTGCATTGGGCCCACTCATCCATACAGGAATCTATTTTATCTACAACCATAGTTTAAGAACAATCCATAAATCACATGGGCTTAGTAGCACTGGACTGATACAAATTGAGGCTCTGAGTCTGGATGCTCAATATACTTGTAATTTAATTTAAAAATCACCTGTAATTTTTCATCCCCTAATCGGAACTGGTACAATAAAGCTGGAGAATCCGGGTGCCGAATTTGGAACTCGTGATCTTGTAATCCAGAAATATCCTAAGGTCAGAAATGATGGAAATATAAAAGTATCTTCTATGTTTATCAAGCTGCATAATCTATTTAACTACAGAAAACAACAAAAAGTAACAAAACTCTCTTCTAACTATGGATTTTATTTACCTATTCCTGAGTTTTTAAAGTCGTTTCCATGTCATATGACGTGACAGACAACTTTTTACATGCCTAAGCCTGTACAATGAGCATTTTGCAGGAAGAGGAGACCTACTGGCAGATCTTACAGAACTGAAGTTGAAAATCAGCAAGTACAGAAGTATCAGCTTCTTTTAGCAATAGGAACAAAGAAATTACCTGTCTAAGGGTTGAGATTCCTTTCCACTAAAGGAAAGATAAATCAAGTTACAAACATTTCAAGTCTAAAACTTCTACAGCATTCGTCTGCATTCTCCTGAATAAAATATTCACAATCAACTTGGACTCACAAAAAGGCCCTCCAGAGTTACATTCTGTAAAGGAAAAAAAAATTACTTGGATAACACATAATTTGCCCCTTTTCACCTGATCTAGATGACAAAATGTCTCCTTCAGGTGCTGAAGCAGCAGGCAATCCAACTTATTAGTTAACTGGCAGTCTCTGTATGGGAATCCCGCTCGTTGCATAAGCCAATAAAAACACCTTGACACATCAGATCCTCCATATGCAAGGCATAGCCTAAAGCCCAGAGAAGAAAAAGATCTTTTTATGTAGTTGCTGAAATACTGGCTGACTGCAGTGATAGGGAAAGGGATGCTAGGAAGATTTTAGACATGCTGGGATCATGACTTCCAGAGTTTGCAGAACACAGTATGCGTTCTGATCAGTTCTGTTTTCTTCTTTTAAAGATGATTCTTTAAGGTTCATATTGTAACAGTTGACTCTGTTAAATGCCTCAGAATAAGAAAACCCCTATATTTATAGAATTTTTGTCTCCTTTTAAAAGTTAGATCTTTGGTAAGCACGATTATAATAATTCTGCACACTCTAAGGTACCTGGTGTTGCGATGGGAAACACCATCTTCTACACAGCAGACACTTGTCTTCTGATCTCCCACATCTACAATACATGCACTGCTTAAACCACTTCCAAAGGTAGCACAGACAGACTCCTGGTGTACAATAATTCCTAGCAATATGAGAAAAAATTATATTAAGTTCATGCCAAACTTTACAGTCATGTTGCTGACATTTAAAGGACATTTTAATGTCTTTCAAAGATCTACAAATAGCTGACTCTGTACTGAAAGCCTATATATTTAGTTAAGATGGGGTGAGGAGTACTTAGAGATTTTTTTGCTGGATAAGGCTTTAAAAGTCCTGAAAAAAATTAAGAGCAGGGTCAAATGATCCATTTTCTAGAAGATTGAAGGTATTGTCTCCAGATTTTAATTATTTTTTTAATCTGGTAGTGCAGCGTCTTGGCTACCAGATGTACATTAAGTATTTTCCTATTTTTTTTTCTGGTTTTAATCAAATAGCATTACTATTAGCATTTCATACAAGCTCTTTAAGTAGTTATAAAATAAGGTCCAATTTCACCCTCTGTTTTCCTTTTAATCCACCTTTACAGGGTACATTTGTATCAGAATCCATATTTAAACCTAGGAACTACCAGAGGTTCCAGTCTGTCCTTCCAGACAACCATATATTTTAGAAATACTTAAGAAATCAGACTTGCTACTTTTACCTCAGCTGAATGAGAAGCCCACAGCTGAGATGCATAACAGCAAACCTGAAAACTTGTTTCGATACTAGCCAACCCTTTTGTCCCTTTAAAAGAGACAGTTATGTGACTGGCAAAAGATAAGGGTGCTAGTCTCAGCTAACTTGGGATTGGTGTGCAAAAATATGCCTTAAAATAATAAAGAAATCTTTATGCAATTAATCATTAAGTACTAGCTTCACTATGGTTTTTACCTGAGAAGCCCATCTTCATTAGGATCATATTTACCAGTTCTTTCACGTGTTGTTTATTATAGATGTCTGGAATTAGTAAAATGCATCTGTAGTACTGAAGACAAGAACAGTAAATTAAAGCCAGCTCTCAAATAAAGTTTGATATACAACTTATTAAAAAAAAAATCAAAATTTTAGGAAAGGGAAAGGTTTTTAATACTTAAAAAAATGTGTTCATTTTTTTAAAATGAACACAAGAGTCCATAGCCATTAAAATGTTTAAAAGTACATCAGGCATGAGGCAAACACCTGCTCTGCAAGGATAAGCAACTACACAAGTATTAGGTGACCCTTCCCCAGGTGCCTCCTATACAGTCAACAAAAAAACCCCAAACAAAGACTGTGAAAGTCTCATGGGATTTCTAAACATCCTTGTTAGAAGTTCTATCAACAGCTTTTGTCTTAAAGGCATGGACAAAATTCCAGATGAAGTCTTGGGAGCCCTGCTCACCAGCAGAAAGAAGGTATTTATTAAGAAAAGCACCAGTAAGAGGCTACCAATAATAGCAAGTTGCTCCTCTTTTACAATAACACTTCTCTAAGTGGATACAGCCCACACCACATAAATGTGCTGTTCACAGCTCACCTTTAGGTCTTTCAGTGGTATTTCCAGGTATTTTTGTATTGCATGTGACCATATGACTTCCAGGTCTGCCAGTACTGCAGTGAGGGAGCCACCAGGTCCTGCATGGAGATTCAGCTGCCCTCTTCTAATGGGCCAGTGGATATTATAACAATCTAATGGATTAACATACAGTGCCTGAAAATAAGAGATTACATTCTGGGCATTGCTTTTCCCCAAAAAAGATAGTATCAAAATGAGTAAAAACTGGAAAGAAAAGTATTTCAGAAGCGGATACAAGAAGACACTGCAGAGCTCAGACTGATGTAACAGCAATACAGCTGATTTCTTTGTAACAGGGCTTAATTATAAACCATTAAAATAAAAAGACAGCAAGTACATAGTTTAAATTGTTTGAATGTTCTTACCCACAGACATCTACAGAACGCAAAGATATATTTTTACATTACCTCATATTAGAAACTAAAGTAATTTAAACACTTTGAAGCCCACAAATATCAAGTTACTCAGCAGCAATTCCATGAAGTCATACTTTTATAGGTTTCTTGCCTTTTCTCTGAATTATGCCATATGGGTAAAGTTCTCACCTACTCCCTGCAAAAACCCTGATTTATAGCAGCAAGGAATCCAAGATACTTGTTAAGCAAATGGAGGAAACCCTCTTGTCTTGCTAAATGATAACAAATACTCAGTTACTCCACAGTAAAGTTTCTCAGTTTTGCTTGGTTAGTTTTACACATCTTTCAGTACATACTAAGTTACAGCAGACTGCAACTGATCAATGGCTGCATTAAAACACATGAAGCCTCATTCAGCAGGCAAATCAATCTTACCTCTTCTCCTACCAAAAATTCAGGATGGTTTGATGTGTTTGTCCACTTGGCACCAGAGCTGTGATCCAAAATGGCAGGCCTCATCTGTCTGTTGTATGACCTGGCCTGAAACGTAACCAAACCAAATCCTGTTGATAAATATTTTACCGGTCACTTTTTATGCATGGAAGAAAAATGAAACACCCCTTTGAACCCAACCCTTGAGGAAACACTTATAATCTTAATTTTCTCACATTTTCAGAATTAGGTACGCAATAACACTTACCCATATTTGGTGTATAAAATGTAACTATTTCTTGTCCACTGAAGCACAGTATCACACCCAAGGGCTGTATGAAGGAACAATTTAATGAGACCTTAAGAATGAGTTACCTGATCAGGTGACACTGGTATGCGCCTTGCTCCGTTCGACATCTTTTTGGACCATATTGCTTGGTCCACCATTTTAAGGCCATTTTGTCTCTGCTCAGTACTTTCAGGTTTCTAAGGAAAACCCCAAAAATGCAATGTAAATACTTTCAAACCATGCCTGTATACTGGTAATACTGAAAATATTAGGAAACAATGAAATCATTACTGTGGTTGATAAACTGTAGAGAGGACAGATGTTTGTACAATGCAAAATGGACTTAAGCTCATCTTTAAAGAAACTATTTTTTATATCAGAGAGTTCCCAACACCTATTCAAGTCAACTTGAATCTTCTAACTGCTTTTAGTGGCTACTGGACTTCATGTCTAGTGGTGTGCTCAGGACATTATCTACTTAACCACAGACATATGAAGTAGAAGCAACAATGTTTAAATAGATCTCAATTATTTAAAGGTGAGGTTTAATACTAGAGAGATTAATTTAATTTTTACAAATTCAGATTACAAATAAGATCAATACATATGTTTTTTGACCAGGCTGGACTAAAATTACTTGCTGCATTATCCAACTCACAAATTAACTAGTAACCAACACATTCACAAATGGAGAAGTCAGATTCTAATCCTACAGTTGGTATTCCATCAGAAGAAATACTGAGTGTGGTACCAGACCATAGCACAGGGAAATTAACATGTACAAACCCTCAACTTATCAAGTTTTTTGATTTAGTTCATTGCAAACAAATCAAATAGAACACAAACACAGATCGGTGCAAGCCTACTGACTTCAGCAGGTGGCATCTACAGCCCTTAAAAGGGTGAAAAAAAGTTTCACTGGAGACGTACGGAAAAAGTCTGAAAATGAAGGATGAGAGGGACATATGCACTGCACAACAAACCGAACCGCCCCAGAAGAGGCGATGGACTGTGGCGGGGCGGGGAGCCGCGCTTACACTGAGGCCGTCCCTGAGGAGCCAGCTGTCCCTGTAGGCCGCCTGGCCCTGCTGCTTGTGCCGCCGCGCGATCACGTGCGGGATGCCCGCGGGCAGTGTGTCCGTGGCCCGCCCGAGCCGCAGGGTGGTCGAGCCGGGGTGGATCACCACGATGAAGTTGCTCTGTATTTGCTGAAAGCAGCACAACGCACATGGAGTCAGACCGAGTCCCCACGACCACCTGGAGCCCTCCCGGCCCTTCCACACCCGCCTCCGCAGGCCTTTAAAAAGGCCGAGCCCGGGCCTGGGCCCGCCCCAGCGGGGAGGGAGCAGCGCCCGAGCAGCCGCCGCTGGGCTCCGGGCCTCACCTCCTGCAGGGACTCGGGCACGGCGGCGGGGACGATGGGCCGCTTCACGCCGCGCTGCTCGCGCTCCCGGTCGCGCTCCTTATCCTTGCCGTTCTCCGCCTCGCCTTTCTCCGCCTGGGTCATGCTCCGGCCGGGCGGAAGCCGCGTCTGCCGGGCCCGAGCGCCGCCGAGCCCGGCGCGGGGCGGAAGCGGGCGGGCCCTGGCCCGGCACCGCCCCTCGAGCAGGTACCGGGGGCAGGCTCGGAGGGGGCTCGGCCGCTCCTGGGCGCCGCCCGGGATGGCCCCGCTTGCAGAGCAGTGCGGGGCTCCTGCTTCGGCGCTGAGCAGCCCGGCAGCGGCACGGGGAGCCTGGGGAGCGGCCCCGCCGCTGCCGCGGGCCTGGTGGAGCGCCAGCCAAACACTGCCAGCTGGGCTGGTACTGCCGGTGGGGCTGCAGGAGGAGGGATACGGCCCTCCAACAGCTTAAAATACTCCTCTATACAAAGGTTGTCACACAGTTGGTGTACGTGGTACAGCTGTAAAGGGCTAACGATGACCAGCCTCCCTTTTTATGGGCAGCGAGTTCCTTTATAGACTGTGCAGATAGGATGTTTGACTGGAGCTGGCGGAGATGCGGTTTTTAAAGGCTGAAAGTCGCTGTTACACAGCCAAGTCTGCATGCAGTGCAGGTGGGCCCGGGGTGCAGCTGCAGTTCGAGCTGCTCGTTGAGCTCGGGGTGGGGGCAGGAGCCCCAGGTGGGAGCCGTGAACTGCCGGCCCTTTGCACAGCAGAGGGCCCGTGGGACGGTGGCACGGCCGGGGGAGGGAACCCAGACACGGCAGCAGCCCAGACTTGGCCATGCTTATACTAAGGGGATAAAAGCCCAGGGGTTCATTTGTTCGGGGTCCCTCCTCAGAGGCACCAGTTGTTGTTATTTACTTCTTGCACCCAGATTAAATTATTTTTAATAATTTAAAACGACTGAGACTCTGCTTTGGGAAGCCTGGGGTTTGAGCTGGTAAGGAAACCTGGTCTGACTGTTAATGTGGTGTGTGTAGGGAGTCAAGCAGGGCAAGTTTTGATCTCAGCTTACAGGGTGTGGATGTAACTGCAAGAGAGGTGCCTGGATGGTCAGACAGGAACATTTTCTTAACAAGAAATTACTAAGGAGGGTTACGTAAAAAATCTGCAGTAGCACTATGTGGAAAATAATTAAATCCAGATTCTTGTCAGCTAATTTTTTCTCAAAGAGATGCAGCCCTCTTTAAGCAAAAAAAACCCCCAAATCCCAAATGAACTCCAAGTACAGTGAGAAACTCCCATCCTGAAAAGGGGAGTATTAGATTACTATTTGAAACAAAATAACTATTCTGGGATAGCTGTCAGTATTTTAGTTCATCTCTTTTTTCTTCATGTAATAAAACCCACAAAATTTTATTGTAAAAAACTCCCAAAATTTGTACAGTAAACTTGTTTATACATTTCAGTAAGTTTATAGTAGAGAAGAAAGCTGCTTCAAGAAGTGTTTCTGTTACAAAACCCATTATGGGCCTTAGTGAAGCAGGGTTGTAAAACAAAGTAATTTGTTAACTGTATTTTTGAAGTGCTTTTAGAGTATCATTAAGATGACGAAAATACAGCAAAGTACAGAGTGTTTGTCCCGAGAGGGTGAATACAAAACCTCTTAGGAAGTGCTGCTTTTACTCTTGAGAGACCATCTGTATCAACTATAAATATGTATTTTTCCTCATCTGAATAGCAGAAGGCTTATTGTACTTCAGTTTTTTTCAGTTTCTAAAAAGGATGAGACAATCAGCCTTGTGACAAGCCAAATATAATTTACTTATTACTTTGCAACTACAGTAAAATGTTCAGAAACTATACAAAGACTTTAGACAGTAAACATGTATTTAATGAAACTGCGGTTCAGTTACACTGGATCCTTGAAGGAGTTCCCAGTACAACTTCATTAATCTGCTTCTATCACAGAGCAGTTTCCAGTCAGGCATACACATCCCCATTTGGTCCACCACTAAACTCTTCTTCTTCTTCTCATCTGGCAGATATGTATGCTTGTGCCTGCCCCTTCAGCAGGCGTTTACCTAAAAGACAAAGTAATAACAGTACATTTAAAGAAGCCTTTCTTTGTGAGATAAAATTAAGTAAAAAAAAATTAAACAATATTGTTTTTAATTTTTCTAAATGTGACATGCTAAAGACTTGCTAACTTTATTTCTGAGCAGGATACACAGTGCTGTGATTACCCAAAAGCCATCTGCACAGTCTTTTCTGGCCTTGTGTCTACTCAACAACAAAAAAATACCACAACATGCCGGGGTTTTTCTCCCACTTGAAAGAAGTTCATCCTTGTTCTAGTGAACTGAAATACTGGTGTCTGTGTTTCCTGGTATATGAACTTTTTCCTACAGGGTTTGCAGGTATTAACCACCTGCAAGGGGATTTTCTGTTCCCTCTAACTTTTATTATAGTAATGATTGGAATGACTGATGAAAAACAAGGATTGTTTACTTAAGTCTTAAAGTAAATTAAACCATAGTGTAAATACACTCAGTGTCAGCTGTAACTCCCAGCAGCCAAACTAATTATTAAACAGAATTAAATGATCAGGCATCTGTAAGAAATTTAAAACCTCTTTTACTTCTATTTCTAAGCAATTCTGATTTTTACACTTTACTGGAATTCAAGATTGGTATGTCTGTATCATTGTACCAGGCAAAATAAAACAAATTTCTACTGTCTTGTAACAACTTTATCTTTTTCTTTCTTTTCTGTTGAGAAATACCAACTTTAACCAAAACCCCTCACATGTTGTATTATAAATGAAAGCTTCATTTTCTAACAATCTGATCTTTAAATTAGCAGCCAAAAAAGATGAGAAGCTATAAATAACTTATCAGCTGTGCTCAAAAATCTTTGCCACATGTTGTCAGTAACTTCCATGCAATTAAAACCCCAGCATTCTTAAACCAAAATCCTTTTTAACATCCCTTCTTGCCTTTCCCCCCTTTACTGGAAGTATCTTTAATTCTTTGATAATTGAATAATTTTCCTGTTTTGGTAACTTCTGCAGCAGGAGGGCAAAACACTCCATTCTACCTTAACCCAGAATTAACACTGCTATTTAAAAAAACCCCAAAACCCTTCACAGCAGATTTGGAATTACCTTCCTCATCCACCTCCAGCCATTGGTGGTGGACTGGGGCCTCCACCCCAGTGATTTATTCGGCCCATCCTACGGCGAGGAGGTGCTGGAGGCCTGAAAAGAAAGGAATTTTATGTCATTACACTTTTCAGCTAGAAATACAATAACACTGTCTCTAAATGTCATTACTGAGAAAGTCTGAACATCTGAAGAAGCTGTAAGAAAACCCCAACCCCACTTTCACGAAAACCCTCTCCTGTTTCATTACTGCTGTGTGATGTGAGGAGGCTACAGATCACTGATGCTTTTACAAAGTCCTACAAAACACTTAGGCTGTGGTGTTCATAGAAATTTCACCCCATAACAGTGTTTTGCTTTATCTGTAGGCAATGTAGTACAAGAAATGACTGCACTCAATGCAAGTCAAATGCTGAGTATAAACAT
Organism: Phylloscopus whistleri; assembly: GCA_017589585.1. Classification (NCBI taxonomy): domain Eukaryota; kingdom Metazoa; phylum Chordata; class Aves; order Passeriformes; family Phylloscopidae; genus Phylloscopus; species Phylloscopus whistleri. The sequence goes on along the minus strand of JADMLD010001393.1, from coordinate 5,440,462 downwards.
GTCTACGAAAAGAAGAATTTTAACAAAGACATATCTTGTCTCCTAGGCAGGCTTCAAAAATATTTTCAGAGAGTGTCAGTCTGTACTGCTCTTGCAGCTGTCCAAAGCTGTGTATTGTTACCAACAATAGTGCAGATAACCATTTTAACATTTCTGCACAACCCAATTCAATGCAAATCACAACTGTCATCTACTCAGATTCATGTCACTTCACCAAGATAGGGGAAAAAACTGGTGTGAATACGAAAAAAATTACCCTCTTCTGTCATGGTATCCTGAATAGGAGGAAGATGTGTAGCCTCTTCTTCTCAAATCTGGTTGAATAATGCTCTGGAAACTGAAAAGTTAAAACAAGGGTTAGGTATATTGATAGCTAGATATAGTTTTTGAATTTTTTGATTAGAAGATAAGAAGTGGCCTGAAAAACAGTAAGTAGTGTTCAGGAATGAAGAGTGTATCTTCTCATGATCACTGTTGTTTAAATCTTGGCCATTTGTCTCCTACATATGAAACTAAAACCTGAAATCATTCCAAATTACAGTGAAGCCTAAACTATAAAATCTAGTTTTCTTGTTAATATGCAAGAAATGCATAAAGTATAAACTTGTAATTGAAATCAATGAGAACTGTTGAATACATCACATGAACTTTCTATTTGATAACTTTCTTTGATCTGGGGCCACAAATAAACAGAAGTTTACTGCTGTGTGATTACTTTTACATAGTCAGAATGTATTGTCACTAGTAGAAATTCTCCAAAGAGCTTAATTATTTGATCAGCTAGTAGATGCTTTTAAACAAGAGCGTGTATTTTCTTTTTGCAGTATCAAAATAGATGAAATATAAGAAACTCATCTGAACTGCCAGTAAGTTAGGGTCACTTTTCATGTACTTTTTGTTAAGTATGCTGTGCTTAATAAACAAAACCATATAGTTGTAGTAAAGCATTTATGCATATGGAATGCTAGAGAGTAAATATAACATTTTTATTGTTGTGTTACTGATAGCATTGTGTAACTTCCACCTATGTCAAATCTAAAATGAAGCTCACTGAAAGAATTAACTTCTACTTACAAGAGAACCACAAAATCTGCTATCGACCAGAAAAAATCTGTTATAGATGACAAACTCCAGGGAGCCCGACTCTGGTTATCCAAAACTTGTCCTGTAACATATCCAGATATAAACACTCAGTGACGTTCAGTGTGTGACACTGTACAGTACATTACACAAAACCAGATCTGCTAAGGCCAGAGTTCACAGCTGGGGTGGTGAATCTGCATTTCATGGCAGCGAGTTTCATTTTCTGCAGGTTATTTCTGCACAAGTACTTGAACTAAAGGGGTCACCACGGCCACAGGGGCTCTACGTCCAGAAAACCTACAGAAAATACCAGGGCAGCGTCTGATTGCCAGTAAGCGGTTAAAGTGCTGTGACGTTCCCGGTGTCTGCAGCCCGCACTTGGACTTGTCAAAGTCCCTAAATCGGCTTGAGAAGCAGACAAGGCTCGGCCACAGGCCGCAGGGCAGAGGGGTGACGCGACACTGGCAGCGGGCGGACCCTGCCGGGCTGTCCCGGCAGCGGCGGCCTTGTGGGGCCGCGCTCTGCGCAACGCGGGCCCGGTGCCCCTCCGGTCGGTGCCCAGCCCCCGGCCCGGCCCCTCCCCGCTGGAGACGCACACGGCGGCTGCCCCGGCCCCCGGACGCCGCGGCCCCTCACCGTTGGAGATGTACACCATGGCTGCCCGCCGGCCCGGCCCGGCCCCGCCCCTGCGCCTGCGCGCCCGCCGCGCGCATGGGCAGCGCGCTGCTGACGGCGGCGGCCAGGGAGCGGCGGCCGCGGGGCCGCGGCGGCGCTGGGCGGCGCTTGGCTCCTCGTCCCCTCGCCACAGGGAAAGGCCCCGCAGCCCCGGGGGTTGACGAGCTCCCGCTCGGGACCGCCTGTCATCGAGGGGACCCTGTCAGCAGCCGTGTTACTAAGGGGTTTTCCCGCGGCACCCGGGGTAACGAGGCGTCCCCCGAGCAGCCGCTGTTATTATCGAGGCTCCTCCCAGTGCCGCTGTGAACGAGGGATCCCCCGAAGTGCTCCCCTACCGGGGCCCCTCAGCAGCTGCGGCGGGGCCGGCCTGAGGCGGGCGGTGCTCCGCGGGACGGCTCCTCCCTCCTCCGAGCGGGCGGATGTGCTTCACCCTAAAGTGGATTTATTTTAGTGTTTCCAGTGCTGCCGGAGCTTCTCTGCCGCATTTAGCAATAGTAACGGGAGTTGGAATAGTCTGTCAGGGTTTCATAAAAACTAAGTGTTCTTTGTTGCCTTCTGCAGTAATGATGAAAATATGACCAAGTGCAGAGATGATTTAACACTTCTCTCCAAAGGGAACTTTTGTTCACTGTATTTAATGACAAGTATGTCGCTACATAGATTCACATTATGTTTGTGGAGATGTTCAACCCTAAGTCGGGCATTTGTTTCAATTTATTTCATTTTTATAAAAACCTTGCCCTGCAAATAGTGGCTAGCATTCCATTTCTGGGACAATACATGCTTGTAAAATTAGTAGTAACTACACAGCTTTATTAGCAAATTTCATATAATACCTTCTCTCTCTTAGTTTTTAAGGTAACCTAATAGAGAAGGGATATTTAATTCTGATGTGAAACAACGGTACAAAAGTTTATGTAAAAACACTTTAATACTTCTTTTGCAACAGCTGTATTTTTCCTAATGATGATGAGGTAAAGTTCTTTGCTAAGAGGGACATAACAGAAAAGTGTTTTCTGAAATCGAAATTGTAAGACAGTGTCTCTGACAGTGCAGCCATTCCCCAGTAAAGAAATTGTTTGCAGCTGACAGGTGTTTATAAATAAACTCTTGCAAATGGGAAAGAAAAGTATCTGTAACAAGGTGTCTAAAATAAATGTTTATCATTATTGTAAGAGCTGGATAATCTGCAACTCAACAAATGGTGCTATACGAAAGCGTTTAGAAAACAGTGCTGCACAGTGCAAAGTGGGCATAAACACAGGCAGTAGGTTAAAATAATCCAAGGACAACACCTATGTACTTTTTGATTTCCAAATGACAGAAAATCCCCAAACTCGAACAACAAAGAAGATGATTAATGAGTTCTTCAAGTGCTCTGGTGTTTTGTTTGTTTGTTTGAGTTTTATGTTTTGTGGGTTTTGCATGTTTGTTTTGGGATTTTTTTGTGTGTGTTTTTTTATTTTTTTTGGGGGGGGAGGGTATAAGTAAAATAAAATGTGAGCTAGTCTTGAGTTTTTAAATAAAGTGATAAATAATGTTTCAGTGCCCTAAGACTACATAAATAAAATGCAAACTTTCTCTCTGAAATGTACTTTACGTGAATGAAACTAAAGAACTTTTTAAAAATCCTTTTAAAATTGAGAGTACTGGTGTGTATGTGTATATTCCTAACCATTTTACTTTTCCAAGAAGGGATGTCCAGGTGCTTAACAATGGCAAAATAACCAATCATTGTATAAAATGATACATGAAAAAGTGTTTGTAGTGTATGAAAATAAGACTCACAAGCTGAGAGCAAAATGGATCTGTTTATTGCAGCATTAAGACAGTGTTAAGACTTACACACTTAGTGTGTATTACATTACGGTCCTAGGTTAGAGACAGACACACAACAGGACTCACAAACATCATGCAACAAAACAGCCCAGATTTATCATGGCTGCTCCCTTTTATAGGGGGCTCAACATTCCCGTGCCTGAACACCTGATTGGTCGGGGTCTCAGTGCTGCCCAGCTCCCTGGCCAATGAGATATCTGCATTCAGGATTGAATGGGTTCCTGAACACGTGATTGGTCGAGGTCTCAGCACTGCCCAGCTCCCTGGCCAATGAGATATCTGCATTCAGGATTGAATGGGTATCTGAACATGTGATTGGTCGAGGTCTCAGCACTGCCCAGCTCCCTGGCCAATGAGATGGCTGCATTCAGGATTGAATGGGTGCCTGAACACGTGATTGGTCGAGGTCTCAGCACTGCCCAGCTCCCTGGCCAATGAGATGGCTGCATTCAGGATTGAATGGGATTGGGTGGAGTCCCTGTTTGAGTTCAAATCCAACCTATCATTGCTTACCCAGGGACTCGTTCACTTCTTTCCAATATGGAACTAGGCTAGCCGAATTGGGTTTCTTATTTATGGCGAAATTTATCTGTCCAGCTACAGACCAGCTGTGTTGTGACAAGTGTGAGAATCTTTCTTCAGTCCTTTGCACGCAACCCAGTTGCATGTCTGTAAGTGTCTTGGTTTTGACCCAAGACAGTAAGAAATCCGTCGGCCTGACAGTTTGTTAGTTTTCTCAAGGTTTGCAGGCCTTGAGGAAACAGGACACCTTTCCTGTTTTTAGTATAATAAGTATAATCTAAGTTCTTCCATACTTCCCAGGAATTTTCTGCAGTGTCAGGCTTTGCTGTTTTCTTACAAGTGCTTATAACTGTTTTTAAAGCACTAACATATACATTATCTATTAATTTATTTCCACATTTAACTTTTAGATGTGCAAATGTGACATATATAAGGTAGGGTTAAAAATCAGTGCTTATCAATGAATATCTCTCGGCCTGTCCTTGGGTCAGGAACTGAATAGAGAGGAGTTATAGTGGAGTTGGGTCAGCAGGTGTGGCATAAGCTGTGCTGGAGCCTCATTCCTGGGAATGCCGTGGCCCTGGTGTCCCATTCAGCCCCACCTTGGCTCCCACCTTTGAGGCTGCCAGGTTCAGAGGATCAAGGGGCTGTGCACCTGTGCTTAATGAACAGTAGGAGAGGCATTTTGAGAGTCAGCAGCATTAATGCAAACCAGCTGGGTATCCTTGTGAAGGTGGGTGCTGTAAGCAGAAGTGTGTAAGAGCTAAAAGTTACCAGCAGTGCTGTTTGGAAGCTGGGGAGCTCTGATTATTTGACAATAGACCAAGGAAATATTTGTTAATGCCATGAAGAGTAGCATGGGCCATACATTAGGATGAGCAATTGGAAAAGACCATTGTTTTTTACATTTATTTTTTTAATGCCCTGTGAATTCTCAGTGGGATACCTTCTGTTTTAAGATTACTTGGGGGTTTTTTTTGTGCTCTGTTCCAGGTGTAGATTTGTATATTTTGATTCCTTGAAACTGTATTTCATACCAGTACCTAAGTACTCATGTCTGAGCAACATATTACTGTGCTCTAGCAAAGCTTTTTATTTTTTCATGAAAAGTAGCAAAACCACAGGTCAGCTATTTTGATAGCATTTTCTATACTGAGGGATGATCTTTTAGTTATGGTGCAAGAGAACATGAAAATGATGTGCATAGAGAAGTTGAGATACAGCATGAACAGCACTTGTACTCTAAAATTTATTCTGTGTGCAACTGTAGACTTTTTAAGAGAAAATAATTCTGAATTGGAAGGTAAACAAGGGAAACTTGGCCCAGGCCTGAGAAGGAGTTGCAATATACTGATTACATTTAATAGCAGAAATAGAAAAGGCACTTTTTTTTCTTGCTGGCCTATAGTTATTTCGCATAGTAATTATCATGTTGCCCCAGCACACAATTAAAATGGAAGCATTCAAAACTTAATTTCAACTTGAATTATTCATAAAGGAGCTGATTGTTATGTAGTATTTGTTTTATGCACACAAAATTAATACTGTGTGTCTTAGAATGAGAAAGTCTTCTAAATTCTGTATTACAAATGTTTATTGCAACATAAACGTAACAGACAGTGGGTATTTCACAGGATTTTAACTTCTTTTATAAGAAAAATTTAAATAACTTGCTGTTTGTGGGAGAGCTGATACTTCTTGGGACTAAATTGTGTTGATTTAATAGCAGAATTTTAAATAGAATTTACCGTTCAAGTAGCTTCAATTTTTGAATAATTGATTGAAGACCTATTTTTTTAATTCTTTGGTGCTCCAGATAGAGATATCTTTAACTCAAAGCCCACACAATACGTTAATATATCCTGTGCAGATTTCACATTTTGCAAAATCAGCAATGTTTATCTGGCGTAAAATCAGGTCAAGTGCATAAGCACATAATGCTGTGAACATTTTTTCCCCTGGCTGGGACGGAGACTAGATGTTCTACTAGCAGAATTTGTCTGCAAATTGTTTGTTTATACAATTTCTTGAGATCTGAATAACAAATATAAAGAAGCTTTAGTTCAAAATTATTACAGTTAGGAGTTTGAAAGCTCATACATGCTGGAGGAATGCCAAGGGACTGCCTTGCGTTTTTGTATTTCTTTAGATAACAGCATATCCTTATATACAGAAAGCCATAACTGTCTGTGTGTGTTACATATTCTTGTTAACAACAAAGACTTTACCCTTCACTAGAATGAAATTTGTGGTTATACAATTTAAAGTTGTATGAGAGTCTAGAAGGAAACTTCCCCACTCTAGGCAGAGTGAGGAGTGCTGCATTTACTGTTCAGGCAGAGAAAGAGCAAGTTCAGTACCTGGTGAAAGTACCTGAGCTGAGTGAGGAAATGCCCGGGTTTGGGAATGGGTGTACTTGGAATGTTGATGGGATGGCAGCACGTGTGAAAGATCACAGCCTGCCTTGTTTAACCACACTGCAAATGTTCTGCACCTTCTGCAGAGCACAGTTGGATCCTCCTTTATAGAAAATCCTTACTCCACTGCCACTCGACACTTTGTAGTGCATAAATGGCAACTTCTTCCTGGGGTGAGGACTGGTGTTGGCTACACAGATCTAGCAATTTGTTAGAGGTTTCATACAGGCAGAGTTTTGGGTAAAATGGGAGAAATGCTTGTATGGTTACATATCATTATTTTATTGATGGGCATGATTGGGGAGGGGTTTGATTTGGGCTTGTTGGCTTTTTTTCTCCACACCTGCATACTTCCCCCAGCTAGTGGAATAGCAGACTTCCTCTTTTGTTAGTGGAACAATTGGCTTTTTCTTTTTTTTTAAATAAATAAATAAAAGGTAAGCATCAATGAATGTAATAACGACCTTTTGAAATATAGCAGGTAGGAAAAATAATGATCATGACATGGTTCAAATGAAAACAGAAATCAAGTCCTCAAACCTATGTGGTAAGTTAATGGCAAAGCTTTAAACAGAACTGCCCTGCTTACTCTCCTACTTATGTAATTTCTGAGGATATACTTGCACCTATCAGGTAGAGGAAGCAAAAGCAGTCTCAGACTCTGTCAGTGTTTTCGTTTAAGGCAAATATCCTTTGCCTTGTTATGCTTTCTGCTAATGCTTGAGAATTTGATTTGTCATGTACCTGATGAATCAGGATTTTGAATGTATGCACACACACAGTGCCTACTTTGGCATGTTTTCCTTCTTTATTTTCTGAATTCTTTAAAAATGTTTGACTTTCTGTCTAAGGAAAATTAAAATACAATGAAATTTGAGCAACAAATGTTCACATTATGGATCATCCTTTTTCACTACTGTTCCCATATTTTAAAATGCTCTTTGTAATGGTAGCTTGTAAGCATACCTACAGATTTCACATAGTTATTGCCACCTCCTAGATATTACTTTGGTAACAGCAATGATGTCATTATGCTGTTGCGGTGTCTTTAGAAATTAAAAGGAATGATTAACCAGGGAAATGGATTTGTTAAGACAGATGTGAATGTTGCCTTTTTTGCCAGACTATTTAGCCCATAGACCAGGGCAGTACATCAGCTGCAGGTGACCATGTGGTTCAGCTGATGTGACAGTCCTCTACTGTGCTTTTGGTCTTATCTCCATACAAAAATTTGCTTGTACTGATTTGTTTAGCACTGTAGTACTAGAAAATCAGGGAGAGATGCTCTAAAGACTGGGAAAAGATAAACATTTAAAGGGGAAAATGGCATCTCAGAATGCTGAAGAGTGGTTTAAATGCCAGACATTATCATATCTAAGCAAACCTGGGCTCCTTCAAAAGGTTTTACATTGAATGTGTTCTCTGGAGCCTGCTACGGCATATAATGTGTTTCTGTTATCTGTAAAAGCTGTCTTAATTGTTTGGCATACATTAGACTGTCTGTTTTTGGTGATAGCTTGGTTGTGAATACGCTCAAAAGAGGGAAAAAAGCTTTAGCTCACTGATGCTGTGGAGCTGCTTGTAGATAGCTGGAGCATTCTTATCAGCCACCTGGTGGGAGAGGTATGGGCTGCTTGACTGAGGAAATTCCTACATGAAAAGTGGAAAGGAAGCTGGGAAGAGTTGCATCCCAACAAGGTGCTACTCTTTGTTATTTATCTTTATTTTTGTATCTGAGGTGACTACAACACAAAATAGATACTGGAGTTCTCTGGCCTCACTGATGTGATATCCTTGAAAATATGTGCAGCTGGGATATCCTAGTGCTGTTTCCTGCTGGATGTGCACGGGTTGCATTAACACTGATGACTGAGTGTTTCTCCTTGATTCATATTTGCTTTGCTGTGTGTTTGGAACTTTGTGTCTGCATTTGGAGCCTTTTAATGGGCACTTGAACATGCCATTGCCGTGCCAGGAGTGGATTCCCCCTGATGAAGCAAGGCTGGGATTGCAGAGCAGCTGGAGCTCTCCTGCAGCATGGGCATGGAGTGATCCGCTCTGTTCGTGTGCTGTGCACACTGAGGGCTGGCAGCTGGCAAAGATGCCCTGTGGATAAGCAGTTCTGGAATCAACAGATTTCAGCAAATGAAACCCTGTTTCTTCCTCCCTGCAGCAGTAATGGCCAGCAATTTCCTCATGGCCAGCAGTTTCCTTGTCAGTAGAAACTGTATAAAACTGTATATGACAAGATTAACATAAATTTTGAGAATTTCACTTAGTGCATTGGAAAGGGAATGCAAATAAGGTGACAAATTGAACAAGGCTCTAGCTATTGCTAGAGGTGTCTCTGAGACTTGATACCCTTTTGGCTGTTAAACTTTCTGCAACTGCTTCAGACTTAACAGCCAAGGTAAAAATAGCCCCTACAGTACTTGGCAGAAGTAGGTGGATGAAGCCAATTCCATAATCTATTTGGTGAATAAAATGCTGATGTGAAAACTGGAACATTATTCTAAAGAGCTTTTATGGTTCTGTTGTTGTATTAATATCAATTTTTTGTCTTCTGAAAATTTATTATTTAACAGAATGTGTTTGTGCAGTCAAAACACCTTTGAGTGGGTGCAAACCATATAGGTATTTTAAAAGCACGTGGTTGTTGAAGGTGGGATGGACTCACATTGGAAAAGTTCATGCAGGACTATATACCATGTGAGGGACCCCAGGCTGGAGGAGGGGAATGACTCTCTGAGCAGCGGCTGAAACAACCTGTGATGAACTTACCATCAGCCCCATTCCCTGTCTCCCTGTGCTGCTGAGGAGAGGAGACAGAGCTTGGAAAGGAGAGAGGAGTAGGAGGAAGGTAGTTTTAAGATTTATTTTACTTCTCATTATCCTACTCTGATTTTGTAAGCAATAAATTCAGTTAATATTCCAATTCGAGTATATTTTGCCTGTGTTGATATTTGGTGAGTAATCTCTCTCCTGGACCTTAACCCATGAATGTTTCATTATATTTTCTCTCCTCTGTCCATTTGTGAAGGGGAGTGTTAAAGTGTCCAACCCACCACAAAGAGTTAATTGGAGAAGTGTTATGTAATATCTGGTTGTGGACCACACACCTCCTCCCAGGTTTAACTTTTATGCAAAAATCACATTTGCTTCTGTCATTATCACATGATAGAGGACCCAAAAGATTCTGACTTTAAAATACAGATGATACTCTTTACTATCCTATTTACTGCATTTTCCATTTTTTTTTCTCATTTAATGCAATCCACTGCATTATACCTCATAATCTAGAACATAACGTACATGGCCTCTGTGCTATCAGAGGCAGAACTAGCCCCCAGTAAGAAATCAAATATAAACTTGAGTATTTTTGTTCATTTTCATCAGAATGGGATGAAAATAACATGGTTTCAGTTCTTTACAGTTATATTGTCATGACTTTAAATATTCTTCCTTTTATGCCTTACTTAAATGGGTTTTAAATTCAGTAGGAACAAATTCAGAAGAATTTCCAGCAACTTCTTTACTTTGAAAATTAATTGCAATTGAATTATCATGTGTTTCATGTTTAAGGAAGCAGAAAAGCCTATCTGTAAAGAATTCTGAAGTGCTAATTTTATTCATCAATAACTGTGGTAAAAATTAGTTCTCCAGCAATCCAGTCAGTGTGAAGCTAAGCTTCAGTGGTAGAGAAAAAGAATCCAAACCACACTAAGTAATGACATGATAAAATTTCTTGTTGAGTTCTTCCATAAAGTAATATGTTGAATTCTAATTACTACATCAAAATTTAAGACATTATAGTGGTATTGAAGAAGATTGTAAAAGTTGATTTCATTTAGACGCAAAGGCAGTAATAGGTAGGTAGTATCTGAAAAAATAAATAATGAGAGACTTGAAATAGATAAACATGTAAATGGATTAAGCAGAGGAATTTTTTTTTCGTTTTCTTTGGTAACAGAAACATTTGATGACAGTGAAAATTAGTGAGTGATAACAGGTATCTTTATGGTCTCTTGACAGAAGAGCACTTCCATGTGGTTGTTCTTTCCACAAAACTCCCCCATCAAAAGTCTTGAAAAAGACTTTGGAATCAAGCATTGTAGATTTTATGCTTTCATAGTAGGATTCTCACATTCTAGGCTGCTGTCAAAACTAAATTTCTATTTGGAAGAAGTAGAGGTGAGTTTAAGGAAAGACATTTTTTCCTTAGGCATTCCTTCAGTCTTCTTGCCCTTGGACAAAAAAAAAAAAATCATCTGTGAGAATCAAAAGGAGTTGGATACGTTTGACTAAGAATAGTATTTAAGTTCGTGCTTTAAAACCAGTCAGGGATATAAGCAATCACCTCTGAGTCTCCAAGCAGTAGGAATTAAGCTGGAATGTTTGACTAAGTAGCTTATTCTCATATTTATCTCAACTGGTATCTCTTGAGCTTTTCTTTGAAGTGTTTGACAGCAGGTACTGGAAAGAGTTACAGCAAAGCATTTGATGCCTGGAACTCCTTTCAGAGACTTTCCAGTCATCCTTGCTGCCTCCTGCTTACTCTCCTGCTGTGGACCTGCAGCCTTTCTATGGATATTAGAAGCAGTCATTGGGCTGCAAGGTTTGCTTCCCTCCGTTTGTGTTCCAGCTTCATGTCTCCCATCATTAACAGAGGTTTTCCCAGTCTGTCTTTGGCAGTGTTTGCCTAACTCATTTCTAAGGGAAGATAATCCTGTCCTGCACTGTCCCACTGTGTGATGTGGTCTTGCAGAGAACTGGTGAGCACCAGTTCATTGTGAGGATGAAGTCAGGCACCAGCAGGAAAACACAAGGATTTTAACAAGCAGGTCTCATGGCTGGTTTCCTTATGAGGGATATACCCCAATCCAACTTACCACAGCCCAGTTGCTTTGGCAGCATTTATCTCCTGGAGCTCTCTAAGTGATGTTGGATGTCACTTCTGTAATGCTTCAGGTGGGTGTGACTTGTGGAGAAGGTGCTTCTGAGCACTTCCCACCTGCACCATGACCCTGTGGGGTGGGTTTTGCTGCTGACCCAGCACAGCACACATGTTCCCTGACAGGGAGCAGGGGAGAGGGGCTCGGTGTCCAGCTGCTCAGGTGGCTGCTAGAGGAAAGGACAAGGGTGCCAGGCTTGAGGCAACTGCTTTTGTTTGTTGTGCAGAAAATCTGCAGGTGTGTGGCAGCAAGGTTAGCAGGAGACGGTTGGTGATGAAGTTCTGTGTTTAATTGGCTATTTTCTTCTCTTGAAGACCCATCCTGCACCCTTTAAACCTTTAATAATTTTAAGTCATTAAGGAGAGAGAAAGAGTAAAGATTGTTTCTCTGGGCTGATACTCTCACCCTGTAACATAATCCTTTATGTTACAAGGCTTTCTTCCAGGCTGTTAGCCAGGTACACGAATCACTGTAGCCTTAATCAAAGAAATGACAACTAAAATGGTGTGAGAGAAGCTTCCAAAAAATTGAACTCACAGTAGATTACAATGCTTTATTAGGCTAATAGACCTTAGAAAGTGCTTGTTTCCAGATTCCCCGCTTGGAGATGTTCAAAACATTCTCCTGAGAGCAAGCTGGAAAAAAAAATCAATAGAGAGCAGTTTTGGCTATCACTTGCTTTTCTGCTGCAATGTGACGGATCCCATCACAGTTGACTTGTTTAATGCTGAGAGGCAGAATGCAGGTTCTGGAACCACAGGCTGTATTTTGTCAGGTTGCTTTCTTTTGTCAATTACAGCTGTTTTGAAGACACAGAAACTTCACTGATAGCCTAGAGTTCCTTCTGTTACTTTGGGTTAGTAGCTTTCCATGTGTGGAAAACTGACACTGTTGCCTTCCAATTTAAGCTGTGTTTCATTGCTTGACAGCATCATGTGTTGATTCTGAGATTTTTCTAAATCTTTTTCAGATGACACCTGACTACACTAGTAATTTTTTTTTAAATAAAAATCTAATAATAGCTTATGCAATCTATGCTTTTGCATGGAAATGGCGTAGTTGGACAGTAAGTTACCTAATCTGCATAGAAGTCACAAATTCTTGATAAACTACTGAAAACATGTCCTTTGGGAACACAAATGTGGAGATTGCTTCTGAGTGTTTTCTTACCAGCAATACAAAATGTGGAGCTCTCTCCCAATGGGTAAATTGCTCTTATGGTTCTGTCTTCCTTGAGCCTTTCCTTCAGCAGGTTCTGGTCCATTTACAAATGCTGCAGTGATAACATATCCAGTGGGTGAATATATCCAGCATTTGGGTACCCAGCAAGTGATGTGTCTGCAAAGTGATTAAGCACAGAGGAGTAGATTATGTTAAACTTATATAAAAGGAAAACTGGAAGATAACTTCTTCCTTTTAGTCTCTGAAGGCATTATTTGAATCTACTAATGTTAGTATCCCAGTCTTTTTCTAGTCATTCTTTCTTTTTGATGAACTTGAGGCAGCTCTTAACATTTTTTCAGACAGAAGCAGGGACAGTGTGCAGACTTGAAGATGTGAGTGCATTGCAGGATCTGAGTTTTTGACCACAGCATTCTTCATTCCCTTTCCATTAACTTTCTGATTAGGTTTACATTACAATTTTCATTATTGCTATCATTGAAATACCTATAGTCAGCTCAAGCTATGTTTAAAATAAAGACAAAATATTTAACTACACTGCATATTTAATTTTAAGCATGAAACTGAATAAACTTGATACTTCTGGCAAAACCAGTTCCCTTAATAAGAATAATCAATTACATTTTCCTTTCTGCCACATGACTGGACATGCAGAGTGATTCTTTCCACCTGGGTTCCTCACGTCATTTGAAAACCCAGAATTAAAAGGGACAGAACAGGGATTGCAGCCCTCTCCATGTCATTACATAAACCTTCCCTCTGTGCAGCTGGTACACTGAAAACAAAACTCAACACATCTTAACTGTGAGAAGAAAAGAGCTTTAATTCTGTACTGTGATTTTTGTCCTAGAGAATTAGTATTAATGTTATTGTGGGGACCCATAATCATCTCAGTACATCAATGTAAAATGCACCTATGTCTTTTTGTAAGCTTTGTGTTGTTTTCCCCCTCCCTCTTGCCCTCCCTGAGCCTGCCATCCCCTGGCTGTGAAGTGTAGGTCTCCTTTTTGCAATATGTGATCTGTGGTGAGAAAATTGAAAATTATGCACTTACCCTCATCTCAACAATTAATTCCTTCAGTATTTTATGGCATTTGTGGTGAGTTCAAAATAGTTGGGATAAGCAGAAATTAGAGGAAGTATATAAATAATCAATTTAATATAGAAACAAGGGAGAAAAGTGTTTTCTGTGCAAGTGGGTTTTTATGTATGAGCTGCAGCTACTTGTCTCCTTGCTGAGAAAACTCAGACCATCTTCAGAGGTCTGAAGACCCTCCCTAGGAAGGAAATGTCTTTGTGGCTCTTTCTGTAACACTGTGCTCTACCAGCTAGAACAAGGTAGAAGTGTCTCTCTTTAGGATCAAGAGGTTACTGCATGTGCTGTACACAAAGAGTTTTCACAACCTGTATTCTGAAGCCAGTTTAATTTTAAATCTTCATGCATAGTCTTTACAGAGCCTCTTAAGCTTGGTCAGTCCTTTATCAGAATTTATTGTATTTGAAATCATCAGGGTCTTTGAGATCCTAGGCCTGCTGTGACTCTGCAAAATTCCTACAGACTGTTGCTAATTTTTTGCAGGAGCTTTCCTATTCTTTGCATATTGATACACTGTTCTCATCTCTCGTATAACTAGTGCAGCATTTTGTTGTAAACTGTTGTTGTAAATCACTTTTATGTTTTAAAATGTCTTTGCAAGGTGGTGGAATGACTTAGCAGAAAATATTGCAGTTGCTGACAGCAGATTCTTTCCCTTAAGAGATAATGCTTGCAAAAAAAAAAAAAAATAGTGTAAGCAGAAGAAAATCTGGAAGTCTCGTTGTTCATTTTGGTTCCGTGACCTTGGATGTATTTAGAAGTCTTCTTAGCTTTGTCGCTCAAGCAATGTGTAGATAGTCCTATACACAAACCTGACTTATTTTATGAAAGAGGAAAAATTATCTAATCTAGGAGCTTGAAATGAAAGGTAACTAAATTGATTTTCTTTTCCTGAGAAATTTTTATTAAAATTTGACCTCTCTGAGATCTGAACAAATACAGACTCTTATTTTTTTGTGTTAGTTCCATCTACTAAGGAAAAAAGAAAATCAAGTTTTTTGTTTGGTGTTTGTTTTTTTTTCCCTGAAAACCTTTATCTAATTAAAAAGGTATGAGTATTGCCTTTATTCTACAAGGTATTTGATTAATTATTTTATCTATTTCACTAGTGAGTATAGCCCTTAGACATTTTTGAATGAAAATAAGACTTTTTAATCTGATCATATTCATTGTATCATGGAAATGCTATCCCAGTTATTTCTTTCTCTTTTGTTGATGATCCTGTTTTAAATATCTGATGTCTGTGATAGCAGTTGAGTTATGTGAATTCTGATTTTTGTAACACACATCCTGTTTTACATATCTTTATTTTATTACTGTTAACCAATCAGACCAATGATGTGTTTTGTAGCATCCTGACTTAGTGCATGTCTTGCCATGTTTGTCTTTTCTATTGATTACACAGAAGTGAAGAAGACAGTGTGACCGTGCTGTATTTATTTATTTTTTCTTTAGTCTACTCATTTTTTGTTTCTGGACGTCTGGAGGAATGATGGGAGCTCTCATGCATTGCTAGCCAGTTGTGAGGGAGGAATGTCTGAGGATCAACAAATTAATCAATGTACTTAGACTGAAACTATAGGAAAGAAAGCCCCCCCAGCCCAGCACAGACTGTTCAGGTGGCTGTGGGCAGCATGAGGCTGCAGTGGCACTCAGACAGTGCAGCTGCTCTTCATCACCTTGAAACTTCACATGAAAAAAGGCTCTGTCAACTTCCCAGACTCCTGACCATGGCAGACATGAGGTTACTTTTGGGGGAATGGCTGTTGGTGCTTTCTGACAAATCCAGTTCCTTCCTGGTGAATCTTTTTAGGAAAGGGAAGAGTACACGTACTTAAAACTGAGTGCCAATCATCTTGGGGCAGTAGCACCAGATGACGTTCTCTCTCCTCACCATTTTGTCCTCAAACCGGTAATAGTCTTTGACAAGCATTGCTGTGATTAAGCAAAGAGAGAGATTGCCTTGTTAAAGGTACTTCAAAGAGGAGGGAAAAAAACCAACTTTGAAGACTACTTAGATTAATAATTCATGGTTAGTTGATGTAGCAGGACAAACAAAGTACACTCAAAGTTCCAGTTACCTGGAGATCATGAATGTCACTGCATCCTTAACATAATGGACAAGATGCTGCTTCAGGACTTCCAGGGACAATGTATTCATTGTTCTCCACTTTGTCCAATGTGGCAATTAATGTGATTAAGCTAGCGCCAAATCTGTTTTAAATACTATTGCACTGGGTCATTAACTTTAACACTGTCATCATGTTCTCCTTAGTGCATTTGCCTTATTTAAGGGAAGTACTAATGCTTAGCATTCACTTGAATCACGAATATATTAATGCTTCTCTACTTCTCAAGATATTACTCAGTGTTTGTGTATTAGGAATTACATTGGACTAATAGGGGAAAAAAGTCAGCCCTATATCCCTTAGCCACTTGAAACTCCCACTGGCATAGTAACAAGTGTCTTTGTACCCATATTCAGTTATGGTATATATTTCAGTTTTCAAAGCTATTGGTGTTTAGCCAGTTGTATGTATTGTTTGTATCTTTCTATCTTTAATTTTCAAGGCTGCCTAGAATAAAAGAAAACTGGAGCTGTTCATAGGTTTTATCAAGGATGTGATGCAGTGTAGCTAAGAAGAATTACCAGGTAATTCTCAAGCAGCTCCTTTTAGTCAAAAGATCCATCAAGCTATTCTGGATTTTCTAGGGAGCACTATTGGGTCTGGCTGGACACTGTTTCAAGGGCTGCCTGAAGGTGTGGGCAGTAGGTCTAGATACCAGTGAAGTGGCTTTAGACATAACTTAAATAGAGGCACAAACTGCATATAAAACTGGTTGGGTTTGGAGAATTGACTTTTTACATTTAAAAGAGTCCCAGTGATCAGAGGGAAGTGAAATGCATACTGCAGAGACTTGAGAAAAGCTTCTGGTGTTAGTTACACAGCCATGAACCCACAGAAACTCTTATTCAGGCAGCAATTGGTGCAGGTGGCTTCTAGTCTTTGTCCAAAATTCCTCATATACTTGAAACAATGAAGTGATTTAATATCACATATAACAGTATCTCCATCCTAGAAACTTAATGTAACAAAAGAAGAAAAAATAATGTATTGATTTTTTTATAAAAGGTATCAGTCTGTCACTGCTCTCATTGTTCACGTGTAGGAGCAAGGGTAAGAAAAATGTCTAAAATAAATTCTTATTATATAATTTGCATGTAATTGACTTTAGGAGAATGAGTCCTTGGCCTTGAGCTTAAAGTGAAGAGGAAATGCACTTATGTGGGTCTATGAAAAAATTCCTAGAGAAGCACTGAATAAGCACATGTATCTGCTAGTGATTTTCAGACATGCTCTTCAAATGTTCATGTTGCTTTACCTGGGAGAGTTTTAGAAGTAGTCAGATATTAAATTGCAAACATGTTGGGTTCACCAACATGTGAAAATGATATGTGAAAGTCTGTTAGGAGCTAGGGTGGAACTGATCTGTGAATTCAGTTCCAGTAAGATTAGAATACATTCACAACTTAGGGTGCACAATTCCATGTGCAGAAAAGCATGTAGTTGTCCAAGGGCTTGTATACCTAGGAACAATCACTGAATTAAGGTGACTTTACTGAATAAAGTTAAGACCTCCATAAGTGAGATTTGTACCACATTAAATACAAGTGGGGCTCTCATCAAAGTGTAAATGTGAAAACATTAGTTTTGTGACCACTTTTTAAAGATGTGTAACCTTCTCCTAAGTACATAAAGCACTAAGAGATCTCTCTGGAACAGGCAATGCTGTATTCTTATGAACCAATCTATATGAACAGCTACATGTCCATAATTATGCTTGCTTTAAAAATCTTCCTTGATTATTTTTTTCTTCTGAGTTCTTGTAGTTTTCAAAACAACTCTCTATGCTTTGCAGTTTGTCCTGAAAGGTCAGAATTAAATGTACAGAAACCTGCTCCTATAGACCTGGTGAAGAAGGTAGTGGATTCTATCTCCCTCCTGTACAGCAGGAGCTGTGTCGTGTTAACTCTTTTCATAGCTGCATAATTTCCTAAAAACAATTTTGGAGAGCTGGTTGTGGCTGTGAATAGAAGTTAACTTCTTCACTTTCAGCCCTGGTACATACCATAAACTGAATTACCTCTAATAGTCCTTCTGTTCCGAAATTGTAAATTTTTTGTCTCTGCAGCCTTTGAAAGCATATGTCTGCAGCACTTTGTATCTTGAAATAAACTGAAGGAACTTTCACACTACTGTAGAATCATCTGACTTGATAAGTACCAAGGAAGATGGAGTTTTTCTTGTGCACTAGCCAGATGGATCCCACAGATTCCATACTGCACAGTCTGGTCTATGGTCTTGGCAATAGTTAGTTTCCAATGTACATTTCAGCTTCATTGTTTAATTTGTGATCACCTTCACTTCATTAGTTAATGATTTTAAAGTGTGTAATCCTCTACCTGTTGTTTTTTTTATTCAATAGCTATGTACTTCTAGAAATTGCTTCCCAATAAAGCCTCTAAGTGTTTTACATTTTTAGAGGGAGGGTGGTTGGGAGGACAACTTCTTACTTTTTGGACATTTTCAAACTTTTTTATGAAATTGGGGTTGAGAATGTATAATGCTTAAGAAAATTTCCTTTTAATGACCTAGTCCACTTCCTTGTGAAAAAATTGGACTTCCTGTGTGCAAAATCCTACACAAAATACATTTTTTGCAGAGTAAGTATTTCTGCACTTCCATCCTTTGCATCTTCCTCAAATACTGATTACTTTTCCTGTTTTTAAAATTATAAAACCCAGTGAATGTTCTTTGGACATTCCCTTTTCCAAGTGCTTGGGAAGATATATGCCTGCTTATCAGATATTTTATATGTGTATTGCTCCTGCCCAGTTCCCCAGAGGATTTGCTAACTCAATCTCACACTCTTATTATGGCATGTGCCTGTCAGGGGTAACTCAGGGGGCAGGTGGGAGGTGAGAAGATACTTCTTTAAATAAGGAACCCTGTGAAATCCTCACCTGAGACAAAAGAAAGAGACTTGTGTGAAGGTACCATGGGATTTGTTTATGGATGAAAAGAGGGGAATTGTTTCATAATGTATCCCTCCAAGACAAAGTTGTAGCAGCCTGTTTTGACTGCATTCCAAAGGACTTGTGGCACATTAAATCAATTCAGGAAAGTAAGAGGAAACCCAAGAGCCTTAGGTATTATTTCATGTAGGCTCATGCAAAGAAAATTCCAAGCTTTGTGTGTGTATTTTTTCCATATATGATGAGCTCATTAGTTCCTTGGAGAACACAGAGCTATCTGAGGATGAGAAATGTTAGGTCCCAGAGTAGTGTAAAATAATTCCCAGGATGAATTTTTAAATCCTTTCAGATGAAAATCATACAAAATTAAAAACAAAAAATGCATTTCAAGGTTAAGAGATTATTGCAATGAGATGAGTATACATGTATAAATTATGCCCACTAGATTAAGCCTTTTAAGCTATTATTCTTACTAGTGTTGCATTCAGTATTTGTAATATCGAATCTAAGATATTCTGCCTGATGCCTGTATTTAAATTAAGATGGAGTAGTTTATAAGCAGAATAAAATGCTCAGTGTTTCACATTAACAACAAGTAAAATAAAATATCTGCCATTAAAGGGGATGAAAGGGATATAAAGTGTAAATTATGTACATTGGCCCTTCATTGGGAAGATCATTTCTCCTTAGGGGATTTGCTTAGTTCACAGCAATTGCTAGCACTTTGAACTGTAATTTGACTTTGGTACAAAATATTTTGGATGATTTGGAGCTTAGTGACCATGTCATGTAAAATCTACGTTCAGTAAATGGCATGCAAGGACAGTATAAATATCAGTGTGTATGTATAGATAGCTAACACATAATTATCAGTAAGCTGTCATCATGAATACAAAATTATGGTGATTACAAGAACAGAAAATAACAACCTTTCTGTCTCTCTTTTTAACACCTAGTACATATTCTCATGTCAAAACCACAAGTTCTTTTCCAGGTCACTTTTGTGTGTGCTGTTCCTTTCTGTGAAAATCTTAAGAAAAAGAGTTCTGAAAAATGGAGATTTTTCAAGCCCTCATGAACTATCTATATTTGACATTTTCCAGCAAGTTGGAAAGCAAAGCAAAAAAACCTCCTTTGCAAAGCAAATTCATTATTGACCAGATAGTTTTAGGCATAAAACACAGTAAAGCCAGTGTAGAATCTACAGTAGATTTCCAGCAAATTAGCAAGAATGGGGTAACATGAAACAAATCAAGTACACCTTGTATTGTTTGTTGCTTTTCTAAAGAAGAAACAGATTTTTTCATGCAGTAATGGAAAATTCTCCCATAGTGTGGCTTGTCTAGCATGTGTTTCCAGATGGTATCACTACCGAAAATGGACTTTGGTTTGCCCCTCCTTGGGATGCCAGAATTTTGCAGAGCTCCAAATTTGACTGCCATGTTCTCAGTGCATCCTTGAAAAGTTCATGATAGGAGCAATATCAAAACTGTCAAAAGACCCAAGCAAATAAAACCCACAACAAGTGTTAAAAAGCAAAGTTTGTGTTTGTGTGATACTGAACTTCAGGATTACATCTGCAAAAGACCCTGCTGCTTGTGGGCTATAATGCAGAATAACAGTTACAGAAAAATTGCAGAATGGTCAGTAAGGCAAAATTATCAGCCCTTGGTGTTATTTGAACAGGCCTGTTGTAATGATGCTCTTTCACGGGAGCATTTAGATGTAATGTGAGGCACTTGTGGATGTTGGATATACGTTACACACATGAATATCCTCTTTCTTATACTCTGAAATGACCTTTCACACTCTCCTACTCTCATCAGTCTTTTTGCTGAAAGGATTACAGCTTGCACATCTCTGTTTCAGACTGTGGTTAGTTTGTATTCCCTGCTTTGGCAGGTGCAGTTCCTGATCTCAAGGCATTTTGTGTGCTAAATGTGCAGGTCGGCTGTGGCATCACTTATCCAACTGAGCCCTTCCAGATTGTGGACAACAGGTTTGCATTGCAGAGATCATCTCCAAATTACTGATGGAAAATTTGTGTGTGGTACATGCTGTAAGAGTTCCATTCTAACATATACTGCAGGAGGAACTCCAGTCAGTTTCAGGTTTTTGGCACAGAAGAGCTGCAAGGCTGTATGTGGTTCTCACCATGGAATTAGGCTGTGGAACCCTTCTACTGTGTTGTAGATTCTACGCAAATTCAAAAAGTGGCTATGCAAATTTGTGAAAGTAAAATTCTTGAAGGATGGGGAAGCACAAATATATCAAGTCTGGGTCAAGATATCTAAGGTACAAGCTGGTGGAAGTTGTGGGAATATACTTTAGTGTTATCATTCCACATTTTTTTTCTTTACGTTCACTCTTGGTATCTGTTGGAGCTGAAGCACTGAGTTGGCTGGCTGGCTTAATGCAGAGATACTTTTAAGTTCTTAAAATATTTAAGGATTTTTTTCACTAGAAAAATATTCATCAGCAAAGTCTTTTTCAAAAGTCTTAAGGGTGCCTCATCCCTTCTCAGATAGGGGGGAGTTGGTGATAGCCTCCAAACTGAGGTTAAATATGTTTGTATCTTCTTAAACCTAAATCTTTTTGTTGCTGTCTCCCTGATGGCTGTGCCTTCTAGGGTAAAGCCTAAGCAGCAAGCTTAGGCTACCTGACTAAAATTGTTGTTCCTCTGTTTTTAAGGCGACCAGTGTTGGCTGAGTTACTACCAATGTGAATAATTCACTGTATTATGTAGAAAAACCAAGTAATTGTAACACAGATGGAATTCAACTGTATCATTCCATCTCCTTCCCTATAGGTGCTTGGACTTGTCTCAGCATATTGCTTGGTTTCATCAGAGTAACAAATCCAAAAACCTGTCAGGTTTCCATTATCACCATGTCTTTGGCACACGAGGTAGATTTTAAATGGATGATTCATGAGAATACGTTGTTGGAAAGGGCTGTGCTGAAATGTGTGTGACAGATGTCAAAGAAATATTGCTGATATATTTTAAGTGCTGTTCCCAATTGAGGCATTCCTGAAAGTGTAAATATCCTAGAGCAACAAGGAAAAAATCCTTCTGTACTCATCAGGAAGTGCTTTGTATATGGTTTTCTGGAGCCAGGCTGAACATTTATGATGTTGACAATAGACAGAGATGGAACAACAATATTAAAGTCATCCTTCAGGATAGCATTCTGGGACACACAGCTCTGCTCCCATGCTACTTTCCAGCTTTTGTGTAAAGGTCAAGGCTCTTTCTTTTGTCATTTCTTTGCGCTGTAAATGGAACACTTATTTTTCAGCTTGCAAAAAAGTTTGTATAAAATGCACAAAAATTCATGAGTGCCTTGTAAATGCCAGTAACAATAGCAGATATGCAAGAATGTCAGCCAAATTTCCTTGTATATATGTGTGTGAGTAGGACCAGCTTGGGAGAGTTATTCAGGGGGGAAATTTGCCACAGATGCAAGACTGTTTAAACTGTATAAATAACTAGTTACGTGTCTTGTGCATTAAAGTATCACTATGGTGGAGGATCTTAAAAATTAGGACAAAATCAAAAAGCAAAGCCCAAACTCTCCAAATAGTTTAGAAATTCCAGACAGGAGGGTAACTCAGGATAAAACCAGTCTGCCTAGATGAGAGTGAAGGGGAGTGCATGCCAAGCTCAGGACAAGAGCCCTCTTGCTGTGCCTGCTCTCTAAGAACCATGAGAGGAAAAAGCTGAAATTAATAATTTTGACCAGAAAAATGCAAATGGCTGTGAGACCACAGCTGTTTGGCCAGGATATTCCCAGGAAATCTAACAGCACCTAAGGAAATTGGCAATAAAAGGGAAAGAGCCACCAAAACTCTGCCAAGGCTTTGTGACTCCATGAACTGAGTGTGTTCAGTTTCTGTTTTTATTGGAAGACATCCTTGCAAGTTAGCAGATCTGAAATTTCCTTATCCTTAACAATATTTACCAGTCATTATGTCTGTAAATGGCACTGAAATTAAAGTTTTGTTTTGTTTTCTTTTGTTTTCTTAGTTCAATGAAGTTGCTGGGATTTTTTTTGCACTGCAAAGTATTGAGGGACTTTAGTGGACTGAAATACAAAACAATATTTTCAACTGTGGTGATACCAAGGAGCAAATATGAATAAAGATGTATTGAAGTGAAAATAAACATAATAACCAGATACTAAAAAACCCAATAAATATACAGTCAAATCACAATTTAAATTTTAAAAAGTATTTTTCCTGATCATAATTTATGTTAACTTGATACCTTTATTCTGTGCTACAGAATCAGGCTTGTTTCAGGACAGCAAGCAAATGAAAAATCTTTAGATAAAGTATGTTAGTCCCCTTCCTAAGGCACAGGGAGATCAGAAAGGTGGCTTTGTCATCTGGAATTTTTCTCTTCTGCACATAATTATAAATGATATAAAGAAATATATGCCTTAAGCACAAGGAACTTAAGCATATACTAACAGCAGAATCAATGGTTTCTGCCTAGAGAAGAGACCTTTTCTACAGCAGCCAGTGTTCTGTTTTATAAATATTTGATGAAACACTTTAGAGTGGGCTTGTTGTTACCAGAGGAGGTAAGTGGGGGTAAGTGTGCTGTGCTTGCCGTGGGCTCGCTGGGCAGTGCTGTTCTTACCAGCTGCTGGACCTTCTAAGAGGCTGTGTGAGGCTGTGAATTTGGCTCACACACCTTGCTGTAGCAGTAAAATAACAAGTGAAATATATATATGTGCCTATGTGTGTGCGTCTGTTTCTACTCACAAGACTTGATTCCGGCTTCGTGTCTGATTCTATAATGATGGAGTTAAAAATTCCTTTTCTGTGTTTGCATCCAGTATAGGCCATGCTCCAAGCAATGGCCACAGAAATTGTCTTTCCTCTTGGTTTCTGTCTGGAAGTTCAAATGAATTCCATGATGTGATACTGTCAGCTAGTTTTGTGCTTTCATGTATTTGCTCAAAAAGAAGCGCACTTTTGATGTTGTTCTACTTATGTCTCATCAAAGGTTTTGTAGCAGCTGCATTTCATGGTTCTGTGCAAAACCACCTGGAAAACATCCATCGTCTGAAAGTGATATTCTTAAGAGTGCCTTGCAGACTCAGATTTGCAGGTTGCTGAATGCTGGTAAATTGAAAACGACCCTATTTGAAAGGAAATGGGTGCCGTCAATCCTTTAAGAATATCAAAAGCTACAGTACAAACAGCTCACAAAATGTAATGGGTGTCTAGAGATCCAGCTGTAAAGCTGCACTGTAGTGCAATCTGTTGAATTTTAGTCATATAGAGTAAGATTTTGCATATCTCTCCTAAAATGATTTTATAGTGAAAGGCTATTTTAAACATTTACTGAATATATGATTACCTGTGCTTATTGAAAGAGACAAGACCCGTATTTAAAGGAATTGTAGTTAAATTCTCCTGTTACCTTCATGTCTTCCCCTATCAAGTTGTCAAAGAGAAAAGCATGTGCTTTATGTCTGCTTATCCAAAAGTAAATGCATTTAAAGATCATTGAAAAAGGATCATTGCTGCAGTTCCGAAATGGTTAGAAGAGTACTTGAAATACTATTTTTAAAAGAGAAATGAGGAATGAATTATGCATGTTCATGTTGAAGTTACTCTTAAGGTCTTCAAGGAACTGTTTGTGTACTTATGCTGGTTTATATATTCTATATATGCATAAATTATTAATAAAAAGTTAAACAGTACTAACAACAAATTTTGTTTCCTCAATGATCTTAAAGACTGAAAACTTAATTGGACTGCAGAGAGTTTGAGATGGATCTTTTAGAAGTATGATGAGGTAATATGATAGCAATTTTTTAAAAAATGCCAGGTAGTAAGCAGAGGCAGTCCTAATATAATTCTACAGTGGTCTCTAAATTGGCTATTGTTATTCAGAGGAAAAAAATTCTCAGAGATATTCTTAATGGTTCTTTAAGAATGTCATCTGAAGATTTACACTGGATTATTCCAAGTGGCTTTAGAAAATATTCATTTTGGTGAAAATTCTATGCTTTTTTAGCAAATCCATTTTGAAAAAAAAAATAAACTTTATTAAAAGTGTTCTCATGTTCACCTTGTTCCTTTAAAGTAGATCAGTCAGATGAAATTAAGATCCTTAAACATCCAAAATTAACAGAAAATACTAAGTAAAAGGAGAAGCTCTGTTGCCCCTTTTTATTTGTTTTGTTCTATAGCAATCTGATGTCCCTTTCCATCAATCATTTGTAGTGGCACTTAATGCTGTGATTCATACCATTAATTTATTCCAAGAATTACATAGATAATGTGTAATAATTAACTACTACATGCTGTAGTATGGGTTTCACTAACTGCTACGTGAAAGGACAGATATCTCCAAACTGATCTGACATTTTTTGCTGTTGAGGTGATATAAAGGAGCCAGATGCTGGCTGTAATTAATCAGTAGAGAATTGTTCTGTTGATGGAAAGCTCTCAGCTGGAATAAAGCACACAGAGCTGGCTTCTGCACCAAACACTTCTGCCTCTCTGACATCAGAAGAGGGACAACATTTTGATCCATTAATCCATCTGATATGTAATGTTTTATGAAAAGCATGTGTTTCTAGGACATTAGGTTGGTGTTGGCTTGTCCGCAGAATCGTGGAGCTGTAATTATTTCCTTGTTTTTCATCTGCTGCACTGGTCAGATGAAAAATCTCAGGAGATAGCATAATGATAGAAGAATTTGGACTCTACCTTTTTTTTTTTTTTTTTGAGTAATGGTTATCCTCTTAAAAATAATTCCAAGAAGTATTAGAATGATGTGAAATTAACTCCTTTAAACTATTTCCCCCGCTACATTGACAAAGATTTGTAAGCAGCTCATTAGCCACAAGAGGTACAATAAAGGAGTACTCACTCTAAGAAAAATGTTTCTTTTAAAAGGAAATTTATTGTTTTGGATGTACACAAGCAGCCGACAGTAAGGTGCCCTTCTCACTGGGTCACCCAAGTAAGTAGCATGCAAATGTTTTCTGTTGAACTGCTTCCCTTTTTTCTGCACTTACAGTACATTTTAAGGAAAGGAAAATAAATTCGTACCAAGAAATAGAATACAAAATGAAGTCTTTATTCAACGCATAAAACCAAAATATTTTGTGGAGATTTTTAAATGACTGCTAAAAAGAAAATGATGGGGTTTAACTCTTCCATATTTTTATATCATCTCCTATTCCTTCCAAATCACAGCGGAAAAAAAAAAATCTCAATGAAGACATCTGTAGCCCTGGTTCGTGCCTGTGATGTTTTGGTTTCTCTGAAACTCTTTCCCACAGAGTTTTCTGTCAACAAGAGACATGTTTTCCTAACTGTAACTTTGTTTACATTCCTTTCCCTAGGAGGGACTTCTTCTTGATGTCCCTCTGACTTGACCAATGTGATTGACGAAGTTTGTCTTTTTTTCAGCAAGTGGGTTGTTCTCTGTAAAATAGTATAAAAGTGAAGAAATAACCTGAAATAAACGGAGTCATTGTCAGCCTTCTGTGTCGGAGTCTGTGTCGTTGTGATCTTTAACAGCGTCAGACATCTTCTTTTAATCTTCCAAGGGGAAGGTTAAAACGGGTCGTTTGTGGCGGGTTTTGCGTGCAAAGATGCGTTTTTCGGTCAGGAGGGGAGGCTGCAGCTGGACCCGCAGCCCGCGGGGTGCCGGGAGCTCCCGCCTGCGCTGCGCCCCGCGGGCCACCGGGGGGCGCCGCAGCACAGGGAAGCGCCGGGAAGGCGGGAGAGCGGCTCGGGAACGGGGAACGGGGAACCCTGGAACGAGCGTCCCTGAAGCCGCCCTCCCTTCAGAGCTGAAGCTCTGGGTGGCAGCTGACCTTTCTGCCGCTCACCCGAGAGTTCAGAAATGCGTGGTGATAATTATTCTTTCTGTGCTGATCTAGCACTGGGGAGTTTCTGTCCCAGTGGAGTATCACAGTGGATAAGGGGTGGTGGAAAGAGAAATTCCCAAATCCCGCTCTTTGTCCGCACCACAACCCTCCCTCCCCAACTCCCCAAATCCCCACCCTACCCCCCTCCCCCGCCTTTTTTTTTTTTTTTAAATTTATTTTTATTTTAACCCTCTGTACATTAGCTGCAGAACTCTGGTCCAGACCCTTTTGAATTTACTTGTGCTTTCTGAACTTGTTTTACCTTTGGCTACAGTCATTCCCACTTCATGGTGCAATGACAATGACTGATAGCTTTGAAATGAGGCAACCAGCTGGAACCCATTTCTCCCAGGTGTGGGTGCTGACCACATTTAACTGCAGTCCTCATGCCCATACCAGCACTGCTCTTTAATGTTCTCTAGAGATCACTCACGGCAGAGACACTCTGCTGATTTTTTTTCTCTTAGCATCAACACCATCAGGACTCACAGCATTCTTATGCTGGCTACAGGGAAGTGCAAAACCACCTACCAGGTTATTCATCCACTTCAGCTTTTTGTTTGGGATCAGAAAAAGTTGTCATTGCCACTTCAGGATGTGGTGAAACCAAAATGTGTGAGTGTGGTAAACAGGATGTTGTTGTAATCCAGTTTCTCTTTGGGGTAACCAATAATTCTGACCATTAGAAGAGGTATCATTTCATCATAGTTGCCAAACACAGTGGAATTCTTACAGACCTTCCAGGTGGGTTTAACCTGGCATCAGCTGGGTTACTGTTGATATAATGTATTTCAGAGTCACTTTGCACCTGGGAGTCCCTCCAGCCCAGTGATGAAAGGGGGTAGCTGTGGCCAGGGAGGCCTCTTAAGGCAGCTTTAATCCCCAGTGCAGCTTGAGGACCTTTCTGGGCAAAGGAGCCCACTCAAAACACCAGTGTGTATAAGAAGCTCATGACCAATGCCTTTGAAGAAAGTAAATTCTTCCATGTCTGGATGTATTCATGTGAATACTGGATGCTTAAAAAAAATTTTAATTTTTTTTTTTTTAGCTATAATTAGAGCTCATTAAAGAGCTAAGTGGATCAAAACCTACGGGCTATGATACAGTTACAGACCATGTGTGTGGTAGACTAAGAATCTATATTCAGTTCTTGACAACACAGATTTGACAGTTTCTGTGCTTTCACTCCCACCTGCTATAAATATACAATGGAAAAATCTAAGTGTTAAAAAATTCAGTTTCCCAGGCTGTTCCTGCAATGAAATGAATGTGCCAAAGTGGGTCACAGGTGAGAGTGGAGAATGGGATCTGCTGTTTCATAATCTATTGCCTTGTAGTAATATTAAAGTGCTGTAACAGTGGCACTGCACATCCTGACAGGTGAAACGAGAGCAGTGCAAAGAAAACCACAACTCATTTAATTATTGAGTTTAAAAAAAGAAAAAAGTATTAAAACTAGGGTTTTATTTCTTAAGTTGAAAGTTTTTGAACTGCCTTTGTAATTATTTCCATCTTGTTGTATACATTTACCTACCTGCCAAGCAGCTCACAGATGCAGGGACACAGCTGGGCAGCACTTTTGGTTTTGCTTCTGAGGAAAGTCTGTCTTAGAGCTGGCAAGGCACTAAACCCTTGAGTGGCTATTGAACATTTGATCTTCTAATACTAAGCAAAGGAATCCTTCAGTTCTGCAGGACTTCATTCATAGTTTTCTCATGCAATTTCATGTTTTAAAAAAAATCTACTAGAAGAAGAATATTATCTCTAAATTCTAACATGAATCCCCATAAGAAGAACACAAGATTCCTGATGTAGGTGTTTTCCTCATCCCTTGTTGCCCAGTTTTCATCAGTCTTTAATAGAAAGACAATCTGCAGTGTATTAACTTCCCTTTGGGATCTGCCATCTTTCCCCCTCCCTAATGCAGGTACAAATCTAATGTGTAGAGGTGTTCCTGCAGTCCAATGGAAGTTGCAACAGAGCTGGTGCTAAGAAATATTCAATTCTCTCTCTTACAAGTGTATATCATGTGTTTCTCATTATATATTTTTGCAAGGATGGTAAAATACAGCTTAAAATTTACTTGCTCAGCACAAAATCACTTCACTATTGATTTGGTTACCTTCTTGCTGCTCTGCCATGCAGGCCAGCAAGCCATTTTGTTTCCTTTGGTGAACTTAATCAATGAGGAGAGAGAGAACATGGAAGAAAATATGCTTGTTCATACCAAAAAACTTTCCATGCATTTCAGCAATGTTCATACCAAAACAATTACTCTTGTTTTTCGTGAATATTCCTGTAAGAAAGAAGCAATTTTCATTTAAGCATGGTTATTCATTTTCCTCATGAAAGCTTGGAATACTTTCTTAATAAATACTAATTTATTAAGAATATTCAGAGGGATATGCAACTGGTGGTAGTGTTGAGTACCATTGAGAAGCCCTTAATGATTGGTTCCTGAGACCTCCTTTCCTCTCTGTGCTGTGAATTGGCATGGGTGAGAATAATTATTGGTTTCAGTGCAATGTGTACCAGTGCCCTTTTGAGCAGAGGGTTCAGGCTGCAGTGGGTAATTGCTGGATAGATGGATTTATAGAGTTGTGGTCTGCAGGGCACAACAGTGACTGGGCACACTGTGCCTGCTTCTGCACAGCTCTGCAGCTGCATGCTCCCAAATTTATTTTTACAGATGATGGATGCTGTCATTCCTGCTCTCTGAATGAATAAAACAAAAAAAATCTTGCCATTAGTCCAATCATTTGCTTATAGTTTCTGACTCTCTTACTTTACTACACTGGAATTTTTTGAAGTTTGTTTGTCTGTTTTTTTTTTTTTTTTTTTTTTTTTTTTTTTTTAAGATACTTTTCTGCCCATATTCAGTTTGGAGTCTCACAAGATATTTTAAATGCAAAAACTTATATTAGTTGTACTTAAGAGTGTCAGTAGGGCTTTGTTTATTACTGTATCATTTTGTTATCTCACCAAGAACGTTATGACATTTTACATGCCTGGTATTTTCTAAAAATGTGGAAATACCTCTGAAGAATAATTTTATAATTCCCCTTTTTCAGATAGGAAAGCTGAAGCATAAAACCAGAACGATTCACTCAGGGTCCACAAAAAGGCTGCTGTTAAACTGGAAATAACCTGATGTCTGGTTTCTTAGAATCCTACTTTATTATTCATTACTGATCCATATCATGTCCTATTTGAAATATATGGGAATCAGGATTTTATGTTCTGTTACTTTAAATAGAAAATATTTCTCCTAATACAGAGCCCTGTGCTAAATACAAATGATTGTAAGTTACTGAATCTACAACAACTGGGTTCTTTCCTTGTTTGGTTTGGAACATTTTTTTTGTTGTTCCATGAAGTTACAAATGTGTTATTTCTAGTCAGTGCTAATTTTGATCTTGACATCATGAAAATCTCAAATTCCCATTCCCTCTGTTGAGCATCTTAGAGCACAGAGGAGAGAGACACTGTGAGTAAGAAGATTTTGATTAGTTGGTGGTGCATCATAGTAGGACTAAAAGTCTTTCTCATGTGTTTCTCAAGTATTATTACATAGTAAGTATGAATTTATTTTATAATTACAGGGAATGTATTTTCCTGGTACTCAGCAAATGAAACTGCATCAACCAAACTAATTCAGCTACATTAAACAATACCTGGATTTAGACATAGAAATGCTCTTTTTTCTTTCTCTTTTTTTAATGTCCCCTTTACATTATTTTGCATACTATTTAGAGTACTAGAAAAGGTGAAAACTTCTATTTTAGTGTGTCTGTGTAAGTGGTATATTTTGGGAAATGTTCAAAAGAATGAAATGAGAGTGCTGAAGGAATCCATGGTGCTTGTGTTAGAGGGCAGCCTCTTGGGAGCTGCAATCTGCGATTGAAGCATGATGTTTTTAAAGGAATCCACACTGCTTTACAAGGCATCCTGCATCATTAGCATTTATTTCTATGACTGCACCATGGCAATCATAAATCATCCTGTCAATAGGTCCCTCTCCTGGAGTATTTAGGTTTGAGACTTTGATCCCTGGGAGTCCACTTTTATAAAGAAATACTGTCCATTTCCATTCAAGAAAGGACACCACTGAGAGTAAACATGGACACAGGAAGACTTGGCATCTTTTTGGTGTTTGCTTTTTTCTCCAGGCAAATAGATGATCTGGGTTTCAATTCCACATCCTGATGCTTTTAAGCTTCTTGAGCAAGTCCACTTTTGATATTCTCCGCATCTGAATTTACCTCAATAAATACATGCCAAAAAATGAATGTGTGATCAAACAACGGTACAATATGTAGTGTGTTAAAGAAATTAATTTTAGTGTCAATAAATAAACCAAATAATTTTTTAATATAAGCCAGGCAGTGGTTTGATGCAAAAAAGTATAAAGTAAGAGGCAAGGAAAAATCCTTCAGCTGTGAAATTGACATTAATGAATAAAGACTAGTTCTAACATTTCAAAAAAACCAGTAGTCCACAGGAATGTGTTGGTGTAACATGAAACATTGCTGTGCAACATGTGTTAAAAATATACTTTAAAGAGAATTAATGCAATTTGATTTAATTATATTCATAATAGACATTCACACAGCTTCCTGGTTGTAACTGATTAATTAAAACTGAGCACATTTGTACTAAAGTCAAAGCCAGCTGTGGCATTTATATGCACAAACATAGGAAACATAGAATACAGCCATCTATACTCTGGTGCAAATAGCTTTGCTTCAGTTAAAAAAGGGACCTTACCATGGTAAGGACCTTACCTGGTCCTTACCAGGACTTAATGTACAAATGTGTGTATATATATTTGCATACACACACACGGCTATATGTATATATTCATTAAAAAAGTATTCTTCCTTAAATAGTTCTTGTTTGTATTTCACTATTCATTAATGTGAAATGCTTGTGTTAATCTTTAAACAGCTGCTTCCTCAAGTCTTTTTAGTCTACCTCCACATTTTTATGATGTGCTTATAAAGATTTTGAGGTTACAGGTAATGTCATGTTAGGTATCGAATCTTCAGCTTCTGAAAGCACCGTGCAGTCAGCTGCCAGTTTTTATTAATTATTTCAATTTATTCTTTCCTTAATATTTCAGCTTGCTGAGCTTGTAGCTCAAACTTCTGAAAAATTTGGTTTGCAACTCCAGCAAGTTCTTCGACAGCTGCTGTTGGTTAGTCAGCATTTTGTAGGTGATTGTCATTGTACAGTACAACAGTAAAAATGCTGTACTGAATAATGCCATATATTTAATAAACATAAAATTTTTGCAAGCAACATAAACCTTGAAATGATTCCTAAAACAGGGATCTCTCTTAATATCTTTTCATCTGTTCTATCTAGAAAATATAATGCACAGTATTTTCTGAGGCTTCTGTTAGAAATTTCTGTGGTCAACAACCACGACGGTGTTTTGCAGTTCTGCTTTGCTGGGTATGAAGCTGCTCTGTGTTGAGGTGAGAATGCTTCCATTTCCAGCTTTTGTCATGGGGAAGGGTTTTATTTCACAAGAAGGTTATTTGTGTGGTGCTGCAGCAATGAGCTCTGAAAGTAACTCTGAAATTTCTCTTTGAGAGCATTCCCCAACCTTAGGATCTGATCTGACAACACCTTGGCCCTAGTCCTGACTGCACTGCAGGCTCTTTGCACCATCCAGAGCACAAGGTGACTCTGGAGCCAGTTTAATTGGCCATGGAGGGATGTGCACAACAGAAGGAGCCTCCCTGGAGGCTCCACTGTGCGTGGTTGGGCCGTGCTCAGGGAGCTGCCAAGCTGATGGTGCAGAAGCCTTTGGGAACTTTGGCAGCCAGAGAAAATCCGATTAGACTTTGGACAGCTATGATTTATGTGAAAAGACTACACCAATAAATGTGCAGCCAGTCCACTTGCCAGCTAGGGTGTGGGGAGAAGTGTTCACAGTGAACTCATGTGTTTGTCAGTCACAGGCTGGTTTGCAGTCTTAGTGTATCTCCACTCTGTGCAGTGTTAAAGACATGAGAGTTTCAGGTAAAACTCTAGGAAAAATAATTTAATCAATGTACTTCTAGAGTTTTTTGCTGCATAATTTTCATTGTGATAGAAATGTCCCAGTCTGTGGATTTAACTTCATGCCTAGGCTCATATACAACCCAGTGTAGAGCTCCTTATTCCACTGGAAAGGGTTAACAGGAGATGAAGAGCAAGGGATGTGCAGTTAAGATATTTGCATTAAATTGTTAGGGGAGTTGTGGGAAGCATTTTAATCTTATATTTTTTCACCAATTATTCCTTTTTAAAAATAACATCACAAATTTGAACACAACTAAAGGCCCCAGGCTTTACCACACATCACAACTTCTGCAATCACAAGAGAAAATGTACCCTTTCAGATTTTTATGTTTTCTTCAGCCATCTCTTCACTTAGAGAGTAAAGGGAGATGATATTTAAGCTTATTCTCTTTTCTTTCTCATCCTCCTACCTAGAAAATTATGGCACTGAGTCACATAGGTAATTCAGAATAAAAAGAATAGCTCTTGTTTACATTCTTGTATCTAGTTTTCAGAGCTCTTTTTATATTTCAAAATTATTTTCTCTGATTATTTCTGGGTATAAATTTGGCAGACTGTTCACACTGCATTTGTTGATGATTCTATACCAATTGTCCTTCTCTGAGAAGGTAGTAATGATTTTTTTTCATGTTTTTTTCTTTCTTTCACCTTTTTTTTTAATATTCAAATCCTGGCAACAATTGCATCGTTCCTCCACTAAATTTTGAAAAATATTCATTACCATAAGGGAACTATAGTTAAGAATCTCTTTGTGACTTTTAATAATAGAAATGTGCAAAAATAATGAGGCTATTACATGTGTAAAAG
Organism: Phylloscopus whistleri; assembly: GCA_017589585.1. NCBI lineage: Eukaryota > Metazoa > Chordata > Aves > Passeriformes > Phylloscopidae > Phylloscopus > Phylloscopus whistleri. Next base: position 5,406,875 of record JADMLD010001393.1, on the reverse strand, counting down.
GCTATGCTCATCCTTTATGTGTCTTAGAATTTGAATAGGTGAAGTATCAAGACTCAATGAATTGTTAACATCCCCATTACTGAGTCAAAATAGCAACAATGGAATTTTTGGGATGGCCATAGGATATCCAGGATGCCACTGTTTGAACTGCTTTTACTTTGGCCTGAGTTGGGCACTGGCTTACTGGAGTATGAAATAATAACTGAATTGGTGGTATTGACCCACACCGTGGCAAAAAGAGCAAATCCCTTGGATTACCAGGTCCTCTTTGTAACAGGCAAATTACATGTTTATTTTAGCAGAAAGAGTAAGGAATTAAATAGCTTCAGAGACAGTTACCCTGGGTTAGGTGCATCCAGTGACTGAGAATTATTGGCCAGTCAGTGGCAATGCCTCTCAAATGTAACTTTAGTTTTTCATTGCTCTAAAGTACCTCTAATAGCATTTATGTTTGCATTTTTAAAAAGCTTATTAATTACTTAGAAAAAGAATACTGTTAGACATTGTGTATTTACAATGAAAATAAGAGCTTAATGTTGCTGGAGTATTTGCTATTCATCAAATGGTCAGTATTTTACTTTCCTGCTTGAGTAAAGATGTGAAATATCCTTCCTGCAAGAGATACAAAGGCAGACATGAGGTGGAGAACAGGTGATATTTAAAGAAACAAATTCATAAAGAGGGAGTTGAGAATAACCTGTATTATTTACATACCATGGTAGGTAAAGTTTCAAAGCCAAGTGATGTAGATCTTTTTGTCTTTTTAAGAAGTGTCCTCTCAAAAACTTTGTTTCAGAACTCTGTGTTTCAACTATATGTTTGTGACTGTATTTTGAAATTTTAAAATCTGAGTGTCCCAACATCAAAGATTATTTCTGTGATTGCAGTCATGGCACTGTATCTCTTTGGTATTTCTGCCATTGTTGTAGGTTTCTTAAGCAGTCTTGTTCTGTATGTTTTGTCATTTCTGCAGGAAAACCCAACATATTTCCGGAAGTTCTGATAATATGTTATCTATATGTGTATATATATGTATATGTATATGTGTATGTTAAAACATATATTTTGTTGATTTTCTGTATAAAGGACACATAGTACATTTTGCCATTTTGTTCTGGTTTTGACCTCTGCCAGAAATAATTATGAGTTTTCTCTCATGTATTTACCATGTCTCTTATTTAATAGTCCAATTCAGAAGAAACATTTATCTGCTGGACATAAAATAAATGATGGTAGCAATGGTGCTTAGCATTATGAGAGGATTAAAAACAATCCCTGGTGAAAGCGTCCCATTCAAACAGCTCAGCTAACATTTCTTCTCTCACCCCAAATGCTAATTGGACTTCAAACTGGAGCAAATAGTCCAGCAAAACAATGTAACCTCACATGAAAAATGTGCCCCTGCAACATTTCAGAGTGGGGGGGGGATGCAGCCATGCTTGACATGTGAAATTAGAGGTATGTCACATCCTGGCACATCAGCTGTGTCATTTCACCCACGCCAAGCATTGCAGACTGGAGGTGACGTGCCACAGCTGAAAAGCCAGCGTATGACAAGCTCTTCATTTAAACAAGGGTGCCAGATGCCAGGAAATTCTGCAGTCTCCACTGATGTTCTGTATAATCAGTCTCCAAGCCACTGTGCTCTCTCCAGTGTGGTATTTTGAAACACCGCTTAGGCAGAACAATGATTATCTATGCTTTAGGTGTGCATCTGGAATAAAATAATGCCAATAACCCTCTCCCCACTATCCTGCCCCTACATCTGTAAATCATTTAAATATGGCCCTTTATTTCAGAGCTCTGCATTTGCCAAGGAATATCAGAAATCCACATAAAGTCCCAAGTGCCAGATTTTGTGTCTGGATCTTTGATTTAGGTGAGTAATGTGTAAAAGTTCATGAGGTGTAAAAATGCATATAGATAGCTCCTACTGCTTTATGCACATGAGGACATTAAGGTTTCTTCCAAGGTCAGTTCAATTTATGCTCACCAAATCAGAAATGTCACCTGCCTTCAGATAAAACATATGACTAAGAATTTTGTTAATATTAGCTTACTGTCCCACCATGCTCAGTTTTGAAACCCTCATATTAAAAGAGGGGTGATGTGAAGACCATACTTTCTTAAAGATGTCATGATATATTGTAATTGTAATTTAAAAGTAAGGACTGCTGGCTACTCTCATCATCTTCATCTTCCATATGCTTAAGAGCTATGAGCTAGATTTAATATTAAATTTGGTTCTAAGACTCATTTAAAAAATAACCACAATGGCTGAAGACATACATATGCATTTTTTTACACGTTTCAAATATACTCATCTAATCTTTATTTGGACACGTCCATCCCATTATTGGAAATCCTCTTTATAACAAAATGCATTTTTGTCCCTGTTCAAAACAATTACTTGATCTTATAAATTGGCCAGGGAAATTTTTCACTGAAAGTTGTATTGCAATTAATAACACTGTCAGTCCTTGTAACTGTGAATTGTTGATAACTGCAGGCTATTGCTAATGCCACAACAAAGAGTTGTTTTTAGAGCATGCAGCTACATACTAAAGAACTTACTGACTGGATTTGATTAAACTGTTTTGGATAAAAGAATAGGCTTACACAAAATGGAAGTTGACCAAAAGGTGTGATCACTGAAACGCATGAGATAAATAAAACTACCTGCTAGAGTGGTCCAAAGAGAATAATTAATATACCTTTTACTTAATGTTTATTTATTATTTATTATGTGTCATTTGTAGTTCATTGGTTCAAATATATTCCAGAAACAGAAAGTTATTTACATTTGAAAATGTCGAGCTATTCAGTGCAAAGTGATGCCTCTGTTCATGTGCTTTGTGTCATAATAACTTTCACATTTCAGTTTTAGATCCCTTGCTGGTAGCTCATCAAAAAGTGTAAGGATTAGCATAAGTAATACAGATTTATGTCTACCGTGATCCAGGGATGTTCTTTTGTGGAAAAGGATAAGACATGTCATGTCTTACTTTCCAGCAAAGCTTTCTCTGTAACTGATCAGGTCTGGGTGTCACTGAACCTGAATACTTCCAGAATTCTAAAATGATGCTCTTAATCCTTATCCACCATTCTTCTTTGTGACTGCTAATAACTTGCAAAATTAAGTGTTAGTCTTTATTGCTCTTCCTTTTTTTTTTTTTTTTTTTTTTTTTTTTTTTTTTTTTTTCCTCTCATAATCTCTGAGAAGTTGTTGATGAGAACAAATGGTTCTGAAATTGTGTTTATGAGTTTCTGGCTGTTTTGGAGAATAGGACATGAGGATTAAATCAGTAGCTAACACAACATAGCAAATGACCAAATGAGGTATTATTTATGTCTCCTGTTGACAGAGAGGTAAACTGCTACCCTCTGTGTTATTTGTGCACTGGAATTTCTACAGCACTTACTTTCAAACCCACACTAAAGTAAGTAGCCATAGATACAGAATGTTTAAAGTCCAACACAACCCATGACTTTATAATAAGTACCCTTGAAGTTGTTCGACTTTAGGGTAAGACAAAAAAATCATAATCATGGTGGGTAGACAAATTTACTTCAAGTTTAGTGCTATTTGGATAGTCAGGGAGCTCTGAGCTGCACAAGTTTCTGGAAGTCATAAGGCAACACTGGCTTGAGAGAACTTCCCTGTAGATTTCACATTTTAGAGTTCCAGTCATTGCTGTGACCCATCCCTTATGTGCCATAGTTTTGAGTAAGGTGCACCAGGCATACTTAAAGACAGGAAGTTTTTCAAGTATCAGTGATCCTGATTTTTCAGATTTACCCATGGATTCTTTCTGGGCTTTTTTTTTCCCTCCCTGAAAGCGTGTTTGTATTTCTTAAGCACAAATATACTATATTTCTAGTTAGGAGATTAAAAATGTAAACTAAATGTGTTGTTCCCTGAGATGTTCATACCTTTTTGTTGATTTACTGGTAGGAGAGAAAAGCTCAATTTTTAAGAAATATTACATGTGTGAGTTGAAATGTAGCTAACTGCACAAAAAAGACTCTGCTTTCAGCTTACAAGAACCATTTTTAATGCCAACTTCAATTAAATTTTGCAAATGCTATATTACTAAAGAACACAAGGTTCCAATAAGAGGGAAATTTTTTTAAAGCTGGAATGATTCTTTAAAGTCTTCAATATTTGAATAATTAGTAAAACGTATATTGTTACAAAATAAGTATCAGTGTTGTGATTGAAAATCACAAGAAATGTCTTCAAATTCCTGCAGAAGTAAATCATACTTCTTCGGATCAGAAAATACAAATGTGTTGACTTTGTTTAGGAAATAGTATCTGTGCTAACCACAGTGAATTTAAAACTCTGTCAGATTTTCTGCAAAAAAACCCCAACATTGGTTCCACTTGCTTGATCATCTGAATGAAATTTCAGATACGTATTTCCTGTTACAGTTGTATAGGATATAAACTTTTTCTGTTTTACCTTTTTAACTCAGTCAAATTGCACAAGAATGAGCTTTGCATGCCTAATGGAGAACAGCTCAGAAGATTAGGAACAAACATTTTCATAGAACTAACATAAACTTCAGATATGTGACTGCAGAAACTGTTGCTTAGCCACAAATGGTTTCTGTCAGATTCAGCTTTTATCTTGGATATTCCTGAAGGAATCTGGATTAACATAATGAGAATGTTCATGAACCACCTCATCATAATTTTAGAAATTTCAGGGCTGAATAGTACACTAGGCTTTATTGTAAAGCTTCTTGAGTGAGTCTTTTTATTTTATAAAATATATTTGCCCCCTACAGTTTTGTTTGCATTCATTTTCCTGTTTGTCAGCTGTTTTTTTGTTGTCTAGAATTTGAAAAAAGGAGACAAAGTACCAGTAAAATTCTGGTAATCAGTAAATCACCAATGTTGATGATTATATCATCCAAAATAGCAAACAAATGCAGGTTCTCTGTATTTCCTAGTGCCCTTTGTACTGTACATGTCTAAGGGGATGTTAATTATATGTTGTTGTGAGTTACAAATAATTAGAATGAATTCCAAGAATTAATGGAATTGAAAATATCCTTCATATGGATTTTATGGTAGGATGAGAAGCTGTGCATCACTTTTAAATTTGGCAATCAAAAGGAATCAGTCAAAAAGAACTAAGCATATATAATATGCATTAGTCGTCGATGAAAGGATCTGGATGGAAGTGTTTTAAAATATGAAATATTTGCAGAAAAAAATCTGCTATGATTTTTCATAGGCAGGCCTTTTCCCTTTCCCACATCAAAAAGACAGAACAAATGTGATATAGTTGAAGAACTGATGATAAAGGGGTTTTTCTGTTTCATTCAAGTTATTGACAGCTTCTATCACAGCTTTATATCTCTACATGAGTGTGCAGCATTTTTCTCTTTATTCTTGCTCCTTTTACAGCTTTTAAGCTATTTTCCTTAAAGTAGTCTATGATTCTTCTATTAAAGATGGAGAATGATCCTTCACAAGGGAAGCAGGTTTGCCATCAGAGATGACACCACAATTTCTTTAAATGCTTCTGTTAGCAATATAAAGAACATTTTTTATTAAAGAGTTTGTTTTGTAAAGGAACTCTCTTGGAAATTCATCTGTCCTCCAGTTCAAACTTGTACTTACCTCCTTTTCCTATTTATAGAGGAATTGTAACCCATCTTTCTCTACACCCAGTGTGGACAAAAGTAGCATTACTTGTTGCTGATGGTGTAGATTTAAATAAAACAAACTCTCTCTGAAACCTTTAAGAATTTATAGAGCGTGGAGGGGTTTTAGTTCTTACCTTGACTTGTGTATCTCAGAAAAAACAATGTATTTAATGAAGACATCAACATGATTTGCACAGATGGAAGTGAAGTAGATTTTTCCCGTCATGAAATTGATGGCAAGTCCTTCCTCCTTGCTGTCCTCTGCAAATTACTCCCCCTTCCTAAACTCTTGTTTCAAGAAGTCCTTCTTGCTGTGAGAAATGTGTTAGGTTAGTTACCTAATACTTAGTGACACAGAGAAAAGCACACATAGGATTTTGGAGGTGTAGGTGAGCTCTGGCACAGACACAGCAGGAGGAGAGGAGCCTCAGAAAGCAGAGCATGCTGTTACACAAGTCTATGAAATTATGTCCCCAGGATATTAAAAGTCTATGGTGACTGAATTTTTGAATTTCTTTAGTAATTTTACTAGTTGGCAAGGATATTGAGTGGACCTCTGTAAATATTGAAGTAAATTTAAATTTGGAATTCTGAAATCTGGTTCTAAGTCCATAGATTGGTGCATAAATATAATTGGCCTGATTTTTAAAAGGTCGAATATCAGGTCAGTCATACTGAAGCAATGGAAATTATTCCCAAGGGATGGATACCAGAGACTGGTTTTAGATGTCAGATTGGAAAACTCAGGCTTTGGGATTTAAATTCTGAAATATATACAATAACGTGTGGGTTTTTTGTTTGTTTGATTGATTTTTTGTCACATCTAAATTTTACTATTGATCTTAGTTAAATGTTGTGAATGAGAAGTTGTTCATGAATTTCTGAATTGTGTAACTGACATTCCTGTTCTTGGACGACCAGGTGATTAAATCCTGGTTTGTAAGGTGCTCTGTAAGTGCTGCTTTACTGAATACTTATGAATTTCTCAAGATGTAAACTGAGCTAAATGGAATAAATGCCAGTTTGGGTTAGCACATAAGTAAATGCAGACAGGAATTGTCTCATATACCCTGTTCTGTTGGTAAATGCTTAATAATGAAATGATACACCATAATTTAGTGATTTAATGTTATTGTTATTGTGCAAACACTTAAAATGTTAGTCACTGTTGTAGTTCCGTATTTTATTACAAAACATACAATGCTGCCCCAGTTTGTATCCATCTATTTGCACCTAGACTTTTCTAGTTTTTTTCTTACCAAGATTTTGGGAGCAAAGTAAAGATCATACACAGAAAATCCTTTCTGAATTTTAACTTAGTTTGATGGCTCTTGAAAACAAGCTTTGAGAGGTTAATGAGGGTTCTGTGAGTGTTCACAGAGTGATAGCCATTAAAAAGATGACAACTGATGTGGTAATTATATCTTTTTATGGAAAACTCTCTCTGCTTATCTGATCATTACAGAATTCATAGTGAGCTTCTGAACCCCAACCCAAGAAGGTTTTAGAAGCTGAGGAACCATGACTGTGAACACCTTGTTCCTGTTGCATTGGCTCCAAGGCTTGCATTTTTCAATTAGTAACTGCACAGCAATGGAAAAAGAAATTATTGTTATTATTGTTTTATCCTTTTAATAGCTGCTCCTCCAGAAATTTGTGTAAGCTGGAAATATGCTAATTTGATGTATCTTTTGGGCATATGCAGGCTACTCTGTGTAAGTTTGGGAGGTTGTAGAAAAATAGAAAATTTGAAAAAAATAGATTTAAAATATTGTGAGCACAACACATGGAGATTTCACCTCCCCCCCCCAAGTTTTCCTGCAGAAGTTTTAAAATACTTGAATGCATATATTATTAATTATCTATTCAGTATTTCACTGCATTTTTCTCCTTGCAGTTTTGAAACAGTCACATGTAATGAAACCTTGCCAAACAGCACAGGGAGGTTTTCAGAAAATGGAGGTTCTTTACATAAGTAACATATGTAGATGAATATATAATTAATTAAGAGTGTATGAGAGGCTACATCCTCTGCAGTATAAATCTGCAATATATTATTAATTTTTCTTTGCCTTTTCATTAGTTAACCTATTACTGTAATTATCACTCATCTTTTGTGGCAAGCTTTTTAGATTAGAATTAATCACTCTAAAAATAATGCAGTCACCTAAAATATTCTCATCATCTAAGATGAATTCTTTTGTGGTGCTGCAACCTGATATACCTTGGTGAAAATTTGTAGATGTGGCATTTTATATACATTAGGGAAAAACAGGCTGACTGCATGAGAAAAGGAGTGGTGAGTCAGAGGAGGGAGTTAGGAGTGACCTTTTCCTTTTTTGTTCTTTGTCTTCATCTTGCACAGTCATCATTTTCAGAGCAGAAAAAATGCCAGGCTAATTAATGCAGTATAATGTATAAATGCTTTCTGAAGTTAATCAACAATATTATGTCACTTAAAAAAATAATTGGGATGTAAGATCTTTAACTGTACTCCCATTATCAACAAATAATATTCACAAGTCACACAAAAATTCCTCGTAGGGCCTGTCAATCAGTCATCTGACAGGTTTCGGCCAAAAAAGTTGTCTGATGTTCCTTGACGTGAGAGTTTCTGTAGTAACCAAATGTTCAACAAAACCCCTAAGTGATGCAAAATATGGTCTGCATTTCCTTCTCATTTTTTCTTGTAGTGGTATAATGTTGTGCTCTCAAGAAGTAATTATGACATCTGAGAATGGATTTAGAGGTGTTGAAAGCTCTAAATTAACACTAGTAAAAAGGGACTGAGTACTGTACGTAATTTTCTTCTGTGTTAATGGTTTCAGAAGGTGGATGAGTGAATCAGCCCCAGTTGGAGAGGTCAGCCTTGCAATATTTCCACCATCACTTGCAGTTGGAGTACTTGTGACAACAGAAATGGTTTACATGGAAAAATATTGGAAGGAAATTATTTTGGATTATACAGCATGATATCTTTATGCATGATGGATAATCCTGGTCAGTGGGATGTCCGCCAGGAATTCTTTTCCACTGCTGAAGCTTCAGACTGTGGCAGGACTTGCAGTAGGTGCAGTCTACAGAAATATTATTTAAGATTAGATTTTCAGCTGTTTGCCCTGTGGAAGGAAGACCTTTCACGTTTACAACTCTCTCATATCCAACAGGTCACAGTTTCCCCAGGGAGGAAGAAATATGGCCAACCTCTTTTCTTCTTTTATCAAATGTGCCATCAACAAGCTAATTGTCGAATTCTGAATAATACTTTTATCATGTCTGTTTGTGCCAGCTTTTATGTCCACCCAGGAAATAAGACACTTGTCCTTTTTCAAGTTTCTTTGAAAAGATCAGCAGAAGACAAGTTCTAATTGGAGCTCCTGTTCATCTGGTCTTATACTTAAGAACAGAGCAGGACACTCCCCACATGTCCTTGTCACAGTAGCTCCCAGTCTGTTAGCCTGCAGACACAAACACTTTATATAGAAAGTGTAAGTAATTAATGCAAGTAGTGAAAGTGACTCTCTGATTTGCCTTTATATCAATCATTCCAAGTTCAAACACCTCAGTAAAAATTGCAAAATGACAGATTTTTTAAAATTCCTCTGTGTGATGACTAAAATTGTAGAACAATTTTGAATTCCCTGGTAGTTTGTGTAGTACTTGCCTTTCTAAATCTTGCATATTCAACATTAGGAATAACTTAGAGAAGGTATTTGGTATGAGTAAGTCAATCTGCAGAAAAAAATGCAAGAGGTGAGGTATCAGCTGAAGGTAAATTTATGAAGCCTTTCACTTGCCCATGTTTCAGCAGAAATCCAGAGGGGTAGGTTTTCTGTAGCATGCATTAAATGAGTTTTAGTGCAATGAAAGATTGTTATTCAAATCATCGTTAATAAACCATCTGTCCCTGTGTAACTGTAAATGTTTTGGTCATGGAATCTTTTGCAAAATCATCTGGCTGAATAATTTGATGATCATGACAGACCTCTATCTTCACTCATGCCTCTGATTTCTGTGGCAGTAGTTTGTATCCAAATCCATCATCAAAATGTCTGTCCCGTGTCTCTTATTGCGATAATCGATCTGACTAATTTTGACCATGGGAAACCAGTTATTTCTTCTTAATATCTGTGAATATTCTCTTTTCTAGAAGAGAAATGTAGCTGCTTGGTGCTAGTTTTGCTCCAAATGAACGTTTGAGTGGTGTAGTTCAGGCATATGGCCCTGGAGGTTTTGACTTATTTTGAAATCAGGCGAATTTCCAAAACTGAATTTCTTTTCATTCAGACACAACTTTCAGCATAGGAGATGAAATAGCAAGGTGAGAAAGTATAGATGTTGATAGGTGAATTGATGTACTTTTCCCTTGCTTAGGGACAAAAAGAAAAAGTAAGGAAATAAAAGTTACCATTTGCCATATCTCAGGAAAATGAAGCATTTCATGTTCACCTGTTCACAGACTCATCTGCAACACCATTTTCAGTGTGTGAAAGGTGCTTGGAGGCCTATTCCTATGAAATGCTTTTTGCTTTTACTTTCTGGTGAAGAGGCAGGTAATGAGGAGAAAGTTTGGAACAATTAAATGAACTGCAGTCTCTTGTTCCCTTATCCATTAAGGAAAGAGCATTACAGGAAGCAGCTATGGTGAATAATAACTCTGGAAAACTAAGAAGAGAGCTGACATTAGTGATAATGCACTTTCTGCCTCTGGAAGGTAATATGTCTGCAAAGCAAACAATTTGAAATACACTCAAAAGCAAAGAAATACTGAGAGTGGAAATGCTGGATAGCAGATCGAAGCAAAACATGAGTTTGAAATGCAGTCATTGACAGTAGGAAAAGACATCAATTGTTGTATAAGTGCTACTGGGATTTACATAGAACATTAAAAAGTTTGGGAAAAGCAAAAAAGCATAGCTTATATGTCAAAAACATTGGAAACAATTTACAGAAGAAAACAATGTAGCTATTGATTCCCCAAAATGCGTCATAAAACCTGGGGGTATTGGGAATTGAATGGGAACATGCAGTTTTGTGGGCTGGATTTTGGCCTGCATTCAGTTACTTGGGGTTTATGGCCACCCCTAAGCTTATAAACAGGGCAGGCTAAATCTTGCTGCACCTGACTCTGTAAAACTGGAGTTGCAAGGGAGGAATGACAGAATGGCTGCATGACCCAAATGACACACCTGAATGGTTTACTGAAGGAAAGCAGGCTCTGCTGAATACATTTACGTTCTGATCATGGAGATTTGATTATATTCCCCTTAACACTGGATTTTCGATTTTACAGTTATTTAATACACCAGAAATAAATAGATGACTAAAGCCAATCTTAAAACTTGGGTAATTCGAAAATGTATTTTTGCTGGAGAGTTGCATCCTCTAATTAATTGTAAGTCTAATATAACAGCAATTCACATCTGTGTTCTGTGTGTGCTAATTCATCTACTTCTGTTTCTCAGTTTCTCAGTTACTCCAAACTCAGAAAGTGAATTGCTGTCACCATGTTGCCTCTGTTCTGTAAGTTGCTTACCCAGCTGCCATAAGGCTGTGTGGTTTCAACAACTCAGGTGGAATTCCACATTGCTGGGGATGCAGCTGATACACATAGGGGTGTGCACGTGTTCATGTCCACCTCTGCACCTGCACAGGCTGAGACACCCAGGGTAGCATCTGAAATACGTGTGAATAACTTATTAGATGTTTCAAACAGTATAGCTGCTGTATTCTGACTAGCTTGAATGTTTAATTTAGAAAGAACTGATGAATTTTTCATACTGGTATAGTCATTTGCCTTTTAACTGTGTGTTTTGTATCCATAGGGAAATACATGGAGTTGTCAGGGTTACCACGACTTTTGTTGAAATCCTGAGATGATTAAACACCTCTAGCTCATGGATACATGTCTCTGTATGGGGTGAAAATGTTTCTGTCTAGGGCCATTTTGACAAAGTTGGGATGAATGGTATCCAGTATCCCAGGGAAGCCTGTAAATAGAACTGACCTTGGGGTTTCTTTTGCAAGCTTGTGCAACACACAGAGAAACCACTTTGCTGTGTGGCAGCATTTATTGCTTGCAGGCAAAAAGTAAAGACAACACTAAAAGTGCTTGGGTGGTGAAGACTCAAAGCCAGAAATTGTGACCCTTAAATGTGTCTTGCCATGGGAGCGGCAAGTCAGGCTCACAACTCTCCTTGACTGGGAGTTGCAGTGCAAATGTGGTTGTGAATTCAGGGGCAGGCTGCAAGCAATAAATATAAGATCAACTGCTGTAGTAGGTTTTCCTGATACTTAATTCCACATAGATGATGAGACTTTCCACATTTCATAATATTTGGTTTCCCCAAACCATATAAAGATAAGGCTTGTAACATTTACATATGGATGTATAAAGTTCTATAGCAGGTATAACTACATTTGCAACCTCAGCCTAAAAAACATAAACATAGTTATTTAAAAGTCAAATGTTGTGACAGACCATCACAAAAAAAGCTCAGTAGAAGTAAAAATCAAGGCTAAGAAAGGTCATATTTAATAGATTATAAAAATTTGCTTTATTTTTTGTGGCTTTAACAAAAATATTCTTGCAGGACCATTCCCTAAATATCCATCATGAAGCTTTATACTAATGAGAGTACATATGAGTAATTCTGTTCTCATTATCTTTGGTTATCATGTACTAATATTGCAAGCTGGAGGTGTAGATCCATGCTCAGTTTTGTGAGAGTAAAATGAGTACTATTTATATACATGTGGACATACTAGTTGCACTTAGACTCAAGTAAGATGTGATTCTATGATCTAGACAAAGGCAATTATTTTATTTTAGTGAAAAAATTAGAAGGGTGTCTTGAGCTGATGTGAATTCTTCTGTTTAAGACGCCAAAGACTTTTGTCTAATTATCTTCAAACAGCTTAGTTCTGCCCAGGTTAGAAACTAATTTACTGTTTTGTTCTAACCTTAAAACTACAGTGGTGCTGTTTTACATATTATTTTCCTTGCTTTTTCCTGTTTCTTGTGAGGAATGGAAGTCTTTTTGTCTGCTGCTAAGCAATGAATGACACTGATAAAACTTGGCTATTTTCAATAAAACAGAATAAGGTCAATTTGAATAAAGAGTATCTTATGCTAGTCAAAATGCTCAAGGACAGCAGAGAAGGAGAAGGAAACTGAGTGGTGGAAGGAATTCAGTTACACTTTTTTCAGGGGAAGTCCAATACCTCTGCAAGTCTAAAATTAGAAATGTGTGCTGTATTAAGAAATTAGCAGTAAGAAAGGTGGACAATCTAATGAAACTATAATGAAATTATTTGCCAAGGTCAAATATTTCAATTTAATGCTGCTTGAAATATCTTCAAAGTACCTAAGTGAAGCTGTGTGCATATCTGGAACCACTTCAGTCCTATAGCAAGGGTTTTACAGTGAAATAGAAGATCAGCCAGTGGGAGAAGGCACATCACAAAGAACACATATAGGAACTTATATATGTTATATGGATTTTTATGGCTGGAACATGTAGTAAGTGCTAGGAGGACTTGATAAAAAGGTACCCTCTCAAGAGATGCTCTCAGTTCCCAAGCTGGTTTTGCATGACTGGCTCCAATGACTATCACATTCAAACACTTCCAGGTGTTTGGGCTGAACCTGAAGTCCACTGACGCAGCACTTAACTGAATTCTGTCCCAGGTGTTCATCCACTTAAATGCAGACCTTTACTCAACAGCTTCCACCTGTGTTCACTCCTGGATCAGTCACTCTCTTTGAGCTTGCACAAAAACTTAATGCTGTTACTACCTGTGCTTTTTATCACAATAGAAACATAAACTAAGTATTTTGCACTGTCATAAGATCGTGCTTCCAAGAAACTTCAGAACAATATACTGAAATCAGTTTAAATATATGTCTACCCTGAGCAGCAGAATATAATGCAGTGAATGCCATCCAGGCTGCTAACTTTTCATAGAGCAGGACAGAGCCAAGGTTTAGCTTCCAGTAATAATCTGAACTCCTTTTCAAGGCCAGCCACCCTGCAGTATGTCAGTAGAGCTGCTTGAAAGACCTGGGAGAGATCTCAGGTGGAACTTTTGACTGGGAGTTGTTTCTCTGCCTGCCTGGTGCTCAGAATGCTTTGGATATGTGGGTTTCTCTTGGACAGTCCCTGGATTAAATCACAATATTGATGTGAGCAAGTAGACACAAATCCTTGTTTTGCCTAATTTGATGACAAGAAATTGACCTCAACTGCGAAATGTCAGCCTGCATTATCTGTGTTTCCTTTCAGGATTTCCTTGCAAACAGAGGTAAACAGTGTAACCATGGGAGAGGCTTTGGGGCTTTGTATGATACCAAGAGGAAAGAGAAAAGTGTTTGTGTTTGGATACCTTAGTGCATAACCCTTACAAGGGTTTCTTTAGTTTAGTGGGTTCACAAGAATGATAATTGTGGTCATCAGGGAAATCTCTCTGCCACTTGCTCATGCTCAGAGAGAGTTGAGAGTTTTCTCAGAGTACAAAATCTTCTTTCTCCAAGCTGGCCCTTCTTTCCAATATGGTGTTTGCAAAGCTGCTGAAGGCATCTGTGCTAAGTGCACCTCAGTCCTCAGCTCCTTCAAGGCCACCCAAGCACTTTGATTTAGATGATTACTTCAGTGAAAACCTATAAGTTTGCCAATGTAATCCTGGTTTCAACAGCACAGGACACGAGTAGTAAAACATACCAGAGTCCATTTAAGTTTAGATATAAGTGTGAAAAAGAATGGAAATGAGGATAAAATATACTTGTACTATATATTTAACAAACAGTGCCTGTTGATTTGTGTCACTCATCTGAAGCACCTTGGGCATATCTTCCAAGTCTAGAGTTTGTAGAAATTATGAAATAAAAGCTGAAGTTACTCTTAAGATCTGGTTGAATTCATTCCCATTTGTGTTACCATTTATACCTCAAGGAGTTAGATTTTGGATACAAATGGAAACGTGCTTGCTGCTATGCCTGACTAGGTGCAGAATGCAAACTAAAATTAAAACACATTAAAAATGAAGGATTTCCAAAATCTTCCCCCTACCAATGATTTACTGGACAAAAGGAGGAGAAATAATGTGGGAGATTTAATTCCTCAGTAACTTCTGCCTCTGCCTTCTCTCCTATGACGCATGGTAGGTGTAGGCTTCTAACACTCCAGTCTGCAGTATCTCCTGAGGAACCAAAGGCTACAGAGCCTTATGTAAGAAACTGAGAGTGGACTAGTGTAGCACATGCACCCCTTTCATCTGGCTCAGATCAATCCCTCACTCATCCCTTTGGCCAAACATTTTATCAGTGTTTATATCAAAGTACCTGAATATCATATTTTTATAAATATTTTCCAAGGATGGATTAAGATGATGGCCACTGATATTATAGGTCTCTCCTGTTTCATGAAGTGGGTGAGACCAACTGTGATTTAATCAGATCTTTCTTTCCTAATGCATCGGTTTGCACAGAGATAGTTCCCATCTGTGCATCTTTTTGCCTTAGGGAATTTAGCAGGAAACCTAGTACACATTCAAACAGTGCAGCATAGTTTCGTGATTTGTATTCTGGTCACATCATAAATAATCTTCCCAGTGCTTGTTCCAATATACAGTAAACACATTTGGGAAAAATACACACAACTGTGTTGAGTGGAGTTGATTTGGGATCACTAAAGTAGTATTAAACCGGCATGTTTGTAGTTCCTTCTTAAAATTATAACCATGTGCGAGAGAGAGATTTCTGAAACTATCTGATAGATAATAGTGAACACTAATATTTCTTTTCCTTGAATAGACAATTCTTTTTTTGGATATTGTAAATTAATTTTATTTCTTATCTTTGTGCCTTTCAAGCAGACACAGAAGCCGTAAACTGAAACAGCAAAGCAGAATAAAGTGCTTAAACACATTCTAAAAAACCAAATACCTTGTTCATAACAAGAGCCAGAGCTGAGTAGTGAAAGTCTCAGTACTTTTGAAAAGCAAGGCTGTTAACAAAGGATTTAAAATTTGTTTTTAGTAGCTTTAATGGCAGGTAGTTTTTTTAAATGTCAAACACATTAGTTGAGCAAAGAGTAAAAAGTAAGTCATAGTACAGACATTTTAGCTGTTTAGCTGGCTGGGCCTGTGATAGCATAATTGTATTGAGTAAATATACTTCTTTTTCCTCTGGGTCTTACCAAGGACTAAGCTGTAAATAATAGTGTATACTCACTTTAGGATGGCCATTATTGCTATGGATGTTGACGTAATTTTGAATTTTATTTGGTTGGTTGAAGAATGAAAGGAGAACAAAGAAGAAGAAGCAAAGAGGCGCAGGCTTGAATAACTCAAAATGCCTCTTGGCAGCTGAAATATTCAAGTGCTTAACAGAATCACAGACTAGTTTAGATTGGAATGGACCTTTAAAGATCATCCAGTCTGAAGCCCCTGCCATGGGCAGGAGCATCTTTCAGTAGAGTAGGTTGATAGATGTAAATACTTTGTGATGTTTAAGGTCTCGCTTTAATGGTTGTGGCAGTCGCATCTGGAAGACTGAGCCTTATTAAGGGTCAGAGCAGTGGCTTTGGGCAGGTGCTTGTTCTCTGACCTTTTCCTCACAGACGTGCATCTCTCTGGATCTAAATAAACTAGTTAACTCCTGCATTTCCTTTACAATAAACCTCAGAAAGAAATGAAACATTTATTCTGTAAGATGACCAGCATTCACACAATAAGAGAAGCTTGTTTCAGTGCAATAGTACTTAGGAGAGAATTGTGCAAGATTTAGGGTAGGACGCTCACGTAAACTTGTGCTTAGGCAACTTGTGAAGTTGCTTAACATGCACATATTGCACAGCAAGGCTTCTTATTCAAGCCAGGAGACCTGAACGCTGCTGAAATATTAGAACCTGTGTGTTGTGTGCTGGGGTTCAGTGCTGATATACAGGAATAATGGCTTCAGCTATTTTAATTAGAACACCTACAACTGAAAAGTATTTACAATTTACTCAGTTTATGGACCCAACCTGTATCTGTTATGCATTTTTAGCACTTCCTATTATCACCACCACGTGTTGGGATAATCCACATTCTTGAGCTCAGAATACTGTCCGTGACAGTAGCGCCCAGGGGACAACACAAATCAGGGGTAATGGTAGAGATAATGTATTTTGATATTTTATCACACATAACAGTTGTCTGTCTCTGCCCCCAAAGCACCTCATCTGTCTCTTCTGTGAGACATAAGTATATTTTTAGTAAAGAAATAGGAGAGATCTAATTTTGCAGGACAGTCAAATTACACTTCTCTGGGGTCATAAAATAAAGTACTATTACAAACAAAATCATCACCTAAAGAAAAAATAACAATAACATTTTTTAAAAAATAACAATTCTTCATTGTTGTAGATCATGGATGCAGTAATTCCTGAAGGTTAATGGGTTATTTCTTGCGCACTTACAGTAACATATTCACTTATGTGTTGGTTTTGCACAGCCTGGTTTTTGGCAGCAGGGGGACCACAGGTGTGGTTCCTGTGAGGAGCTGCTGGAAGCTTCCACCATGTCCAGCAGAGCCAATCCCTGATGGCTCTGAAGATGGACATGCTGCTGGCCAAGGCTGGGCCAATTAGAGAGGGTGGTAACAGCTCTGTGATAACATATTTAAGAAGGAAATCAAAACAAACTGCACAGCTTTTTCCTCGTCAGAGAAGATGAGGAGGTGAGAACATGTGAGGGAAACAACATGGAGACACCAAGGTCAGTGGCACAGGAGGGGCAGGAGCTGCTCCAGGCACCGGAGCTGAGATTCCTCTGCAGCCAATGGTGAGACCACGGTGCAGCAGCTGTGCCCCTGCAGCCCATGGGGATCCACGGGGGATGCAGAGATCCACCCACAGCCCCGGGGGGAGGTGCCCATGCTGGAGCAGGTGGATGCCTGGAGGAGGCTGTGATCCAGTGGGAGACCCAGTGGAGAGAGAGGGCCCTGCTTCCAGGCTGGAGCAGCCTGTCCTTGGAGGATTGTACCCCATGGAAAGAGAGACCCATGTCACAGGAGTTTTGGGAGGACTGCTGCATGTGAGATTGGAACCACACTGGAGAAGTTCACAGAGAACTGTCACCCGTGGGAGGGACCCCATGGTCTCAAGGGGGAAGGACTCCTCTCCCTGAGCAGCAGAAGAAAACCTCGGGTGATGAACTGACCAAAACCCCCATGCCCTGCCTCCTTGCGCTGTCATGGGAAGGAGGGAGGGGTTGGGGGAAGAAAAGGTGTTTTTAAGGGCTTCTTTTTACTTCTCATTATCCTCCTCTGATTCTGTTCATGATAAAATTCACTTTGCAACTAAGTTAAGCCTGTTTTGCCCATGAAATATTTCTCCTGATCCTTATCTCATTGGTTAAGTGTTCATTAATTTTTTTTTCCCTCCTCTCTCCTGCTGTGGCAGGGGAGGGTAAGCGGGCGACTCTGGTGCGTGCCTGGTGTTGGGCCAGTGACAAATCACGACAACTCGAAAAGGAGAAACTTATATTAATTTCAAATTCACCTAACTAAAAAAATTGCAGAGATAAAATTTGTAGTAAATAACTCTAGATAAGTACAAACTAGTAAATCTTTTAAGAGATTTTGTGGTTTAGAAAACACCACCACACACACCTGGTCCTCATTGGGTTCATCATTATTGTCCCCATCTGGGACCAATCTACACATGAGATTCAGGTGCTTTGGGAACAACTGGCCAGGTTATTAGAGATGAGGTTGGCTGTGAAGGAAGAGGTGCAGGGGAAAAAAAAGATGAAGAGGAGACAATGTAGAGTGCAATATAAAGGAGTTTTTGGAGTTCATCCTGTTAAGTTTTCTTATTGTGAGAAAGCTGTTATGATTTGTGAGAAGACAGATGGGGGCTTGCATGTTGGGTAAGTAGATGTTCCTTTCCTTATTTGCACCTAAGTCCACCTAACTTCTGCTCATCCTGGTTTTGTGTGGTTTTGGGTTTTTTTCCTAATAAAACAGTTTTTCTTAAATTTTGTCTTTCTCACATGTGCCCTTATGTTCTTTACAATCTTTAAATTCAATAGCTGTATGCTGTTGTGTGCTATAAAAAATCTCCAGTAATGCATTGTTGCTGCATATAATGAAAAGGCTTTGCAGTTTTGCAGATCTCAACTGTAAGCTACGGACAAGGCCAGGCACAGAAAAATATTCTGAGTTTTCGTAAGCACATAGAAATGGAGTCTTCTCACTTTAGCCACAAGTCAGGTGTTAGGCCCTAGGCTTCTTCTCTAGAATTACATATAGAGTAGTGATCGTTAGAATCTGTGGGCTACTTTTAAAGGGTGCAAAAAGTAGGTACTGTCAGTAAACTTGTATTTGTCATATGGGGACTCTAGTTGAAAACAACTGAAACTGACTGATCTAAACAATAATGCGCCTCTGTGAACTTCCTCCGTAACTTCTTCATAACCCCTTGTATGCAGCTTGGCTTGGATCAGAGTCCCTGAGGGGATCTTGTCCTTCTTCTGCCTGTAACATTCCTGCTGAATCATGTAAGTGCTTATTTTCTGATTTAGCAGCCAATGCCCTTCTGGTCTCCAAAATCAGTTGTGAGACCTTTTTGTTCCCCCTTTACAAAGCTTTTGTATGCCAGGTTTGCTCCGAAGGTTTAAATGCCCATCCAAGGTGGTTACTCCCCTGGAGTTCCAAAAACTTGTCTTGCAGTTAGTGGGGAATGACTTTTACACAGTGATATCTTGCTGGATGAAGAACTGAAGTCAAGCCTTAGTTGTTTATAGTAATCTCAGTTGTGTCAGTATGGGGATGAGTGCTTTTCACTACTTTTTGTGATGTTTAGTAAGTCTGGAGTTGGACATGGATATATCTGAATTCCAAGTGTTAGAAAATTTCAGTGGTATAACTAATTCAAGTTCGTCACAAACCATCCAATGTAGTTGGGGAAGAAGCTGTTTTTCCCCTTATCCTCATGCTAATTATGTCTCCTCCTAGAAAGATCTGTTCCATTTTGGGCCCCACTGATATGGCAATTCAGCCTGGATTGTTGCATTATTATGATCAGTTATTATCCTCTGACTCTTTCTACTGCTGAATCACCCTATCTCATCTCAGAGTGTCTTTGCTGGTGATCAGGTGGTTTAGTGACCTTGGTACCTACAAGATTTGCTTTGGGTTGCTGTAAGTAATATGATGTTAAATAGATGTTAAACGTTCTTCAGAACAAAACTGTAAAGCTGTGACTCACTGAGCAATACAGACCGGACAAAGAAAAGGATTTGAAAACAAAGAAGGTTTAATAATACCTTGTTTATGCCTGGCATTTCACTCCAGTCCTTAGATAAATATGACTTATCTTTGGCATCCCTTGCCCAGTTCTCTTGGGGCCCAAATTACAATCTGCTTGCTGCAGCCTCTGCCTCTGTGAGATTGCTGCAGCTGACAGCTGCAGAACTCAGCACTGGCCAGCGAGCCAACAGCAGTGAGTTTGCAGACGTGCTTGTGCTCTGCCTGTCTTTTGCAAACTTAAAATAAAATTCTGTGGGCAGATGATACTGGTGATGACTGAGTTCACACATATCTGCTTTTAATATGTCAGATAAATGCATTTATACAGAGATTTAATAATCTATTAAAGGAAAGTGATGCTGATTTTTTCTTGTTTTCCCTTGCCCTTTTATTGTCATCTCTTTTCTATTATATGAGAGAATGACTTGGGAGGGATGATGGTGGGGGAGACAAACAGGAAAAGTATGATTTTTTTTTTTTAAAGTTATGGCAATACTTTTAGGACTACATGCTAACATATTTCACTGTCTTAAAATCAACAAAGAAAATGCCATGTACTGCCAGGACTGTAATGTATAGCATGGAGAAGACTGTACCATGTGCTTAATTTGAAGAACAGAAATAAAAGTAAAAATATTTTAATTTGCTAGTGAAACTATCCAGTCCTGTTCAACAATTAGGAGGTTTCTGGTGAAAAATCATTTTCAAGATCTCTGAAGTAATTGAAGTTCATGTCCACTATGTACAAGTGCTTATACACATCTGTGCTAGTGAAAGCAGAATTTCGTAATATAATTTGTTCTTTTTCATAGATCTCATAATTTCACATCATTGGCAGTTTGGGCAAAGAAAAGCTTAAGGACACGGTGAGGTGAAACTACTAGCATGCATTCATCATAGAATGGTGTAACAACTGTGTCTTGGGTTCAATGCAAGATGTATTCAATTTCCTATCTGTTGAAACTACTTGGGGAGGTGTTTCTTTCCTCATGGCTCTAAGGGGAGGGGACAGGTGCCTTCTGTTAATGGGCCAGCTGTTAAAACCAGGTGGGGCAGTGTTTCTTTATTTCCTCTACAACCCATCTTCCCTTGGGGGATATTTGCTGTTAATGGGCCGTTAAGGCTCACTGCATGATTGATAAAATTCCATCATCCCATTGGGAGATTCTCCACCCAGCAGGAGGAGCGAAGCATTCCTACCTGGATACCAACAGGGTGTCAGGTTGCATTCTGACTCTGTCAGAGGTTTTTTTTTTTTTTTTTTTTTTTTCTGTTTGTTTTTCTTTTTTGTACCACTACATGTTTTTTTTTTTTAATATTCCTAATAAAGAACTGTTATTCATATTCCCATATCTTTGCCTGAAATCCACTCCAACTGCAAAATTATAATAATTCAGAGGGAGAGGGTTTACATCCTCCTTTCCAAGGGAAGCTCCAGCTTTCCCTGGCAGACACCTGTCTTTCCAGGCCAAGACAGACTAGGGCACGGACCGAGACTGACAGGGAAGCTGAATGGTTTATACAAAGAAATGAGCTGGTTTTATACACAAGGGACAATGTTTCCTTCTGTGCTAATTCTCACTACTGACCTGCCCATGTTGCCATGTCAGGAACACGTGTTGTGAATGTCCTTCTATGTGAATGTCCTTCCATGGGGTGATCACGCACTGCTCACCCTGCAGGCTCCTCTCTGCAGGGCTCTGTCCCTCACACCTCCTGCCTCCTCTGTGCTGCCATGGTGTTCTGCAGACATCTCACAGCCTGTAACTCAATTCTATCCCATCTCTTCCCACAATTCCCTGTTTTTTTGGGAGACACCACTGATTTTCCTCTCTAACTTGCCTTAATTATTTTTGCTTTCTCTGCCAACTCTTGAAAAAAAGAAGATTGAAGATAGTTAGATGAAATTAATTTTTTTAGAAATAAAAGGTTTCTTTGCAAAGAGGGTGGTATAAAGAAGCCTTTTGGTAGTGCAGGAATATGCATTAATGATACTGACAAAGGTCTATTCTTAATTTTTATTTCTACCCTTCCTCATCACTAGTATTTTCACCTAAAATGAGAAATGGATGAGTTTTTCAGTTTGATACCTCTGTAGATGTTGTATAAAAAGAATATCTATTCAAATACTTAGCTTTATCTTTGGTATCTGGCTGTACAAAGCTTTGTTCATTGTAAATGATTCAGTAGTCTGTTATTTCTTTTTTTAAGAAAGCTTGTAGTAAAATTTCTATTAATTTCAATCTAGAGCCTGTTTTGGACTCTTTAATTGGAGTCTAATTGGAATAATTTGGAAGCTCTATGCATTTTGAATGATCTCAACTCTTTGGTGCACTGACTCCTGTCCTACTTGGAGCTTTTGCTTCTCCCTGCTGGTTAGACAATCTATACTGATGAATGGTTTCAGTCTTCATTTAAAAATAAATAATTCCTCTCTGTTGTCTGTGTTTTGGTTTCCTGGATTCTTGAAGTAATTTTTTGATTTGTTTCTATTATATTGGAATTCTGTACTCAGTTTCAATTGAGTCTAGAAGAACAAAGCATAAAACAATTGAGTTTAATAAAAGAAAAATACTTCTCACAGTGATCAGTAAAGCACAAAGGTGATGCTTATCTGTAGGAGCACCAGATGCATGTGTACTACTTACCAACTTTAAGGGTTGTTCATGCTTTTTTGAAGTATCATCTCTCTTTATTGACCCTCTACTACTCAGAAATCAACAGTGACATTGCACATGTTGTAAATTGTAGAACTTGTAGAAATTGTAGATAAAAGCCCACCTGGAGCACAATCACCAGTTCCAAGAATTAGATTTAATAATATGCTTCAAACCTATGGATTTTCTTATTGACTATTGAAGAATTAATTTATCAAGTTCCCATTTTTGTAAGGTTGATCTTCAGTGCTTGTGGGTCTGGAAATGTGTAAACCACAGGCATTAATCACTTTTCAATTACAAAGTAGTAAAATACTTTTGTTCTACTTCAGGGTTTGGATAGTTGTGTGTGTACTGAAATTATGGTGAGCTGTTTTGTTGAAGAAACATTTGGATTGCTTGAAAAGAAAACAAGAAATATTAATACATGCAATTAAACTTTCCAGACTGAACCTTTATATTAAAAAAAAAAAAAGCTGTAGTGGTGGAACCATTAGCTGGCCTTTTCATGAACCATCACATTTTGTAGAGCAGGATAATACTTTCCCAAGTGCAGAAGTGACTAGCTAGTTTTATTCCATTGCTTCCAATTTTTTGCTACCCAGAAAATACTCTTCAATTTTTATTTTTTTTCATAAATGGTCTATGGACCCACATTAACCAGAGCTGAAAAAATATTTTTTTTCTTAAAGTACAAGAGGGAAAAAAGTGTTATGGGCTGTAATTTTCTTTGAAAAGCAACTAGGTTAAAAAGTTACAATCTGCTCTTTTATTGTCACTCATAAAAGCTAAAC
Source organism: Phylloscopus whistleri (assembly GCA_017589585.1). Taxonomy (NCBI): domain Eukaryota; kingdom Metazoa; phylum Chordata; class Aves; order Passeriformes; family Phylloscopidae; genus Phylloscopus; species Phylloscopus whistleri. The sequence continues at coordinate 5,383,471 of JADMLD010001393.1, read as the reverse complement.
TGTTACTGGGAGTTATGTGAAATATCATGCTTTAGTTTGACAAACAGTATTATCAATTTGTTGAGGATTCGCAGAATTTTTTCTGGGTCATAATTAACATCTTGGCAACCCTGCTCATATATAGCTTCATTTTTATTTTTGTGCATATTTTTAAAATGGAAGTGTCATCTGCAGTGCTGGTAGCCTGCTTTGCTTTAATATAGACCTGGGAGATGAACACAGACATCACACACTTTGGTGGTGGGTAAATATCTTTGCTCTACAGTACTCATGAGAAATTTCTACTTGTTAGAGTTTTGTGAATAAAAATTGGGGTTTACTTCCTTAACAAGGAATTATAAAAAGAGAAGAAAACAAAGAAGGCTGGGAAAAAAAATTAGAGGATTTCTCAAGACTAATATGTGAAGATCCCTCATAATAAACAGTGCCTTTTGTAAAGCTCTGTGCTCTTGGACCTGCAAGTATCAGCATATCAGCATAGGTGTATTTCCCACTCAGTTAAATAATGTATTCTTGAAATTGCTCTTAATACAGGGAGGAGAGCAGTGGTCAATAACTGTAATACATTATTTCAAAGGTCCCATGGCTGCTGTTATTGACATAAATTTACAAATTCTCTTACGTATACAGCATTATACTATTAACACCACCTACCCAATAGTCCTGTTTATAGTTTGCATACTGTATGGTGTGATAGGTGATAACAGCATTATACTATTAACACCACCTACCCAATAGTCCTGTTTATAGTTTGCATACTGTATGGTGTGATAGGTGATAACAGGGCTGTGTCCCTTCACAGAAAAAACTGTGAGGTGGTTTTGTTTGGGGAGTTCCACATAATTTATGTAATTGATTAATGTATGGAAACTACAGTCTTATTCCAAATCCCGAGTTGGTGTAAGTTGCATCATGCATGACCCTTGATTAGATTAATAGTTAGATCTGAATTATAAATGGCCAGTATAAAACAAAAAAAATTCCAAACAAGAAATATAGTAGTATTTTATGCTAACTCCTTGGAACTGATGATTGAAAACAGCATTTGCAGATGGCACTGAAACAGAAAGAACAAATATTGAGCAATGCAACTAGACATGAGAAGGTTTTTGTTCATAACCACCATGTGTGAAGTGGACTGTTCATTTGATACAAATGCAACAACAGATGCTGAAAATGTCTCTCTATTGTGGCATTATTACAATGAAACAATATTTTTAGTCCTGGTGTGTGCAAATGACTTGCATATTAATAATTATAATTTGTATCATGGTGAGTTATTACAATACACAATCCTCAGATTCCTGCAGTACCCACAATTTTTTAGTTCCATTGATATCAATGTATTAATACTGCTTGAAATTTCACAGCAGATCAAAAAACCTCTTGCCATTCTGGAAGATTACTCTAATTTGCAAGAATTCTGTTCTTTGGTTCAATGTGTTACTTGAACACATTGTTCATATCTTGAAATTTTATTTCTTAAATCCACAAAGACAAAGAAATCAAGGACTCTCCTTTCAGCCAACCATAATTCTTTTTAATCTATATATTTTCTTTGGAATGCAATTAAACAGTATAATTTGTGTTTAAGGGCCTGAGGATAAAAAAGTCCTTGCTCCGCTTTAGGTATTTTCACTTGTTATAACTCAGTGGCATCGTGCAGATCTTCTGCTGGGTGGCTTTTTTGTTTAACTGCTTGATATAAGATATCCATTTACAGACCAACAGCTTCTGGAGCTATCATTTGCTCATGTCTGACTGCTTGAAGCTTTTACCCATGTTTTCAAATTCTTGTATTGTTGTAATTCACAAAAATAACAACAGAACTAATCTTGTCTATTAATTTTCTGTTTTGCATATACTGTTATATTCTCTATAAAAATGCTATATATAAACTGTGTTGCTTATAGAACACTTGTTCTATAAATAGCTGTTTGTTCTTTGACTGGAATAGATGCTGTTCCAGACTTTGCCAGTTCATTCGAGGTCTAGAGTAAAGCTTTAAGGGAAGCTGAATGACATCCTGAAATCCATCACTGACTTCTATGTTAAATGTGCAAGGCAATATTAAAACAAGAGCTGGCACCTTCTGACCTCCCTTATGCAGCTGAATTAACAGTTTAAATGAAAAAGATTTACCATTAGTGTTAGTCTTTGGGCTGGAGGCAATGGGTCACAACATTCTATCTGCCTTGCAGAAAGAGACAGGAAAAACATTGATATTGAAAAACTGCTGTTAAATTCCTGTATCTGGATGGTGGCAATCCAAAAAAACCTAAACTAACTGAAACACAGTGTAAGAGCTGTGGGGCCAAGGTTACCAAAGTAACATGTTTTGTCCATTTCCTACACAGAAAATGAAGCCAAGGGAATTGGTTGCTTACCTCATTTTCCTTCCGGCAGCAGTTTTGAGTTTCTCTTATCCCTGCCTTTGTTTTGTACTCTGTAGAGATTCTCCCCAGATGAAATGGTTCTGATTTTTCAATAGGACTTGCTTTTGCTTCTGAGACTACTGCTGTTCAAAAATGAATGCACCTGGTAATTTTTGTCACTGCTGTCTTTAATTTGAACTCCAAGTTAACTGCTCTTAAATTAGTAATTCCACTGCAAACTTGAAGAGTCTTTTTGAAGCTATGAATAAATGAAAATGGCAGGAAATGAAGTGTGGGTTTGTGTTTGGAGATAACAGCACTGTTTTTCTTGCACTCCCAGATTTTCGGTCCTTGCTCCTAAACTTTGTTTCCCATTTTGCACAAATTGTAGACCTCAGTTCTGAAGTCTTTAAGGTGGTGATAAAATTTTCTGCCTAACTAAAATATCTCTGATATTTTTCTTCCCTCTGAGTGTTATGGGAATTTAGTTAGGGCTATTAAAATAAATTAGATTGCATTTTCAATTAAAGTTTCTGTTTTGAATACTCAATAGCTCCAATGACCTTTTGAATAATTACAGAAGCTGCTTGTTTGATGTCTCCTCAGTGGTATTAGCTGTAGGGAACAATCCAGGACAAATCTCAGCCACCACCCCTTGCCCAAGAAGGGGACACTAAGCCACCATTGGATGGAGAAATGAAGGATTTTTTGTTATGCAGTTTCTCTGTAACAACAAGAAGCATGTGCTGTTTCAGATACCACAGAGGTGTGAAGGGATGTGACTTGTGCTGTCTTTTCTTTGCCTTTCCCTGCTCCCTTTTAAAATTTTGCCCTTGACTTTTACTGGTGTGTCATCTGGCCAGCAGACACTGGTTTTCAGTCCAGTGACTTCTAGCAGCTTCTTGTTTCAGTAGCCCTATTTAAAATTCAGAAAAAGGTTTCAAAATATGGTGAGACTACAAATGGAAAGTACAGATTTTTGTTTATATCTCTTAATGCTCTTTGTGACAAAGGTGCCAAAACATGTTTAAAACACTCCAGTGAGGAGCACACCCTAACAATACAGTGAATCACTAAGCTCTTTCTAATGGGACAGATTGTCAGTGATTACTGAATTTTCTGGCTCCTGCTGCTTTGGACGATTCCTGCTTTGTGCTATCAAGGGCCAGGAGAAAATGGTGGTGTTTCTTTTGTGTTGCTGAACAAAGTACCATGTTTCTTGACTTCTGAAATTAAATAATTTTAAATTGGGTTTTTTCATCTCTTCTTATTCACCTTCTTTTGCACAGTAGTTTGAATTCCCATTAGAGAAAAGAACGTTAGTAACAGGCTTTCAACTTCCCAGCACTTGTAAGGCAATCATTAATGGAGGTATTTTGATATACTTCTTTCCATGACAGCCTTAAGCTGCAGCCACAAATGGCTTTTCAGATTTATTTGAACTCTTGTCTTTAGTTTTCCTGTTTTTGATGAATGCATGCTGCCTTTAAAGTTTCTAAATATATGTTGGACATATGAAAACATATTCAAGGTCTCTTCTAAAGTGAAAAGAAAGAGTAAAGCCATAAATAAACCATCAGAGCATTGCTTTCAGAGACGTGTCACACCTGTTGTAGAATTAACATTCTGAATCTTCCGAATGTCAAACTGGTTTTGGAAAGATTCTTCCTAATGAAGAGAAAAAAATAATAGAAAAAAAACAAGGAAGAAAAGAATATCACTTCAAAGAGCTACTTGCCTGATTGAGTTGGGGTGAAAAAATGACTTGATGGCTTTGATCCTTCCATCAAATAAAACAACATGAGAGAGGAGGGGGGGAGGGAAATATGTGGCTTTGCAGAGTAATGTCATGCTATCAGCAAGGACCACTAAAGATATTTATTGGCTTCAGTAGACTGCATCTTAATACAAAAGAATTTTCAGTCACTGTAGGGCTACCAATTTCCTCTGCATTAAAATTTGGTGGCAGAATGTTAATAAATCGACAGTGGTTATCTAGCCAACACTAGGTGAGTGGAAGTAGATTCAGCAATACTCTCCAAAGAATAAGGGCTGTCTACCATGCAAAGCTTATTTCCAGCATAAACAAACATTGTGTTAGATAAATATAAACACATTTGTCTAAATATACTGTGAATATTTTATGCATAGTTTCTACTGGGGAAGGAAAAAAAATCTATCAGACCTACAGTCTGAGTTTCATTGAAGAAAAATGCTACAATTTTCATATCTGCCACCAAATTTGAGCTGAGTCTTGCTGAGAACAATTGCAGGGGGGAAGGGGATTGATCTTGAACATCTGGTTGGTGTTTTAGATCCTGTATTTGCCATTTATGATATGCATGAAGCAATTGAGGACATTGAGGATGGATGGGTTGTAGGCAGGATAACAACATGAATTGGTTGGGAGAGGAACCCCATGGTACTGAGTGGTGTCAGGAGCTGGCAGCTGTCACAGGAGAGGTGTCAGCACAGGGTGTGAACACTCAGAGCTCTGGTGAGAGAGCCATGGGCAGTGAGCAGGGAAAATGCTTCCTGTTCCTTAGTTCTTGCAGTCTTCAGGGAAATGGGACTTTATATTGTCTCACTAAAGATGGGCAGAGTTGCATCAGGAGATATTTGGCTCTGTCATCAGTTTTACCTGAAAACAATCATCTCCAGGATTCTGTGCTCGTTTCTGGCCCAGGAATAGTTATTTCTGTTCTCTGATGTTGTGATTGTGAGTTGCTTTTGAAGCCAAGCTTTGCAGCTGACCTTTCAAATTTGAAGTGCCATCTCCTGTAGCAGAATACAACACTCCATTTCCAAGTAATGCTAGAGCATTCAAGGTCTGCTTTTTCTATTTTGAGACCTTGTCTTTCCAACCTTCTTTTTAGTCTTCCATAAAGACAATAGAAAAAGGGGGAGGGAAGAGAATAGCAGCAAATGCTTTTAAAGATTCAAAGAAACAGCAATGCAAAATTATTTTTAATGTGTAGTCAAATCTAGGCACAATTGCTTTCTCCTCATCTTTATTGTAAGGCTGTAATAAATAATTAAGTTGGATGCACTACTTCTGTACACGTTGGTGTAAAGTATAAACAGCTGCTCTATGGTATTTCAATCTCATTTTACTTACTCCCTTTAGTGAAAATGCTGACCTAGAAATTGTCATCTCTGACTGGAGCAGTGCTGCTTCTGCTCCACTACCTACATCCGATAGTGATCAGTGGCAGCTGTTTTGGAAAAAAGTAGGATAAAAAGTCTATAGTGGGAATACACAGAGTAGCTTTTGCATTTGGAGAACATTTCTATATATGTTGGTATGGTAAGACACAAAAGACCATAGGGGGTCAAGTAGCAAAGATGTATTCTCATGCCAAACAATAAAACATTGATTTAAAAAAAAAATAAAATTTGTGAAAGATCTGTTTCTTGGATTATGGTAAACTTTTTTTTTTTTTTTTTTTTTTTTTTTACAGTCCAGTCAATATTTAGCTAAAACTAATCATAATTACATCTTACAATCAAAATTAGAGTTCAGAGGTTGGTCCTGGTAACATACAAATTTGACTCACTGTAAGTAAGGTAATGCTTCTGTCATTACATGCTCTGGGAACACCTCATGCTGACTGTTATTTGTCTAAAAGACATTAGAGTGAATAAATGTATTTTCCTGCGTTATGTACGTACAGGATGTGCAGGACATGCAGGCCTGTAAGTGAAGGCTGGTACAATTTGTGGTTGGGGCTGTTCGGATGTGTTTTGGATGATCAGAATATTTCATTGATGTCAGTGCATTGTTTTGGAAATGGATATTGATGTTACAGCCTGTTATGTTTTTGTGTAACACTTACGATGAATTGAATATGAATTATTACTCTATTGGGTTGGAAATGCTGGCTGCTGGTTTTGAGTGGAAAGAATTGTAGCCAGTTCTCACCAAGTCAGGCATCTGAAGTGTAGATGCTTTTGAAAACTCTAGCAGATGTCTAACTCTATTTTTAGGTGCTTGAACAACATTTTGGAATCTGGTCTGAAAAAGCTAAAAACCCCCTGTAGATAGCACTAGGATTTTCATGGCAGATTCAGGTACATAGATTTATCTGTCTTATTAATATATTTTCTGTGAATGCTTTCCAAGTCTTGCAGGATGTTTTACTTGTGAGATCACCAGACACTTTCTGTTCACTGAAATAGTAATAAAGGTTCTTTTTCATGGCATTGATGGATATAAACACTTATAAAAGTGATTGTTGATTTTACTTTCATTTTTCCTTTTGGTGGCACCATCAACAGCTCTGGCTCTTCCTCCATGTTGCCTGTGTAACAGGTATGTGTAGCTATGTGTACCTTCTTTGAGTAAAAAGTAGGTCTTTATTTTCATCATGATGGAAGTGTGAACCTTAAAGCCTCAGACAATTTTCTTCCATTGTCAGCTCTTTCCATGAGCATCTTGTGAGCTTTTTGCATTCTTTTATCTATAAGAAAAAATAATTAGGGTATATTCAGAAAAGTTTATCTAAACTTTTTAAAAAAATTAATCAAAACCCACTTCAATCTAGCTTTTCTTAATATGCTGGAAACTTCAGATAAAATGTCTACAAAGAGGTTTGTCCAGGACCAGAAAGATCTTATTACAGAATCACAGAATATGCTGAGTTGGAAGGGACCCACAAGGATCATTGTGTCCGACTCCTGGCCCTGCACAGAACCATCCCCAAGGGTCACACTGTGAGAGTGTTTTCCAAATGCTGCTTGAGTTCACACTTGGGGCTGTGACCACTACTGTGGAGAACCTGTTCAGTGCCCAACCACCCTGTGGGTTAAGAAACTTTCTCCAACGTCCAGCCTAAACTCCCCTGACACAACTTCAGGCCATTCCCTTGGGTCCTGTCACTCGCCACTAGAGAAGAGCTGTGAGTCTGTCACTTTCTGTATTTTGGTTATCAGAGATTTGAAGAGAAATTCTGGAATAAGGGTAAAAGTGCCAAGCATCCATAATTTATATGTAAGGTAGTGAGCATTTCAAATTGTGGTGATGACTCCCAAGCCTTTTTACTAACTCTATTTTCTCTTCTCCTATTGAGGTTTTTTCAAAGTAATTTCTGTACTTGATCTTCCCATAGATGCTCTTGGTTATGTTTGGGGAGTAAGAGTGGTTAGGTGACAGCTGTGAGACTTTTGTTGTTGTTTAAAGGGGTGTTTTTTATTCTTCCTTAAATTCACAGAGAAAGCTGTAAGGAATAACTGAGGAAGTACTTACAGCATAATTTGGGAAGGTATTTTGGCAGATACATTCTTTGTTTCTTTAGCTGAAACTCCTTTTTGGGATGTGAAAGAACGCTTATCAGTGAAATGGAAAATTTCTGGGCCTTGGCATGTGGTGACTCTGACCTTTATGATGACATTGATTGATGTTCTGGATGACACTGTCCAGAACACTCTGCCAAGCAACCTTGGCCATTGTTCCCCAGAAGAAAGAGCCAGAAGAGAACGTGGGGGTTGGGTTGAAGCAGTGAGCTTGGTTAGCCAAGAGACAGTCCTGAAGCTGCTGTTCACCTCTGTGTTGGGGGCTCAAAGCTTTGGGCCCTCAGTGATGTCTGTACTACAATAATTATTTGTTTTAAGCTCTTTTGCTGAGAGAATAACAAAATAATTATCTGTTTTATCCAGACAGATCAATTGAGCATCTGTGGGGGGGATGAGACCTTCAAGCGAGCTGCTGTTCAGCATCTCTTTCCATCTTATTCCCTGCACATTCACTTGTTAACTTGTTCAGATTCTATCCCACCACTACTGTTGGCCATTCAGAGGTGCTGCCACCTGCACTTCCTGTTCTTAGTAGAATAAGCGGTTTCCCCTGGGAATAAAGTCTGAGTTAGTGCAACTTGTCTTGAGAATGCAGGAATGGCCTGAGCTCTGGTTGCTACTGTGCTGCTCTCACCAGGCTGCTCATCAAAGCACACTTCTAGGGGCTGTCCCTGACTCTTATTTTCCCACAGCCTCCTGCAAACCTGGTGCACAGTTGCAGAAGTTTGATGCCTTACTCAAAAAGAGCAGAGTTATCTGTGAGGTGGGGAAAAGGCATAGACAAAACTAAGGCAGATTGGCTGGCTGATGTGTTATCAGACGTTGGCAGGTTGTTCTTGAGCAGAAATGAAGAGTTAGTGAATATGTTACACAGAGATTTGTGGTATCCAGGTTTAAAGAACTCTCAAACTCTTTGTTAGGAAGACATTTTCTTAACTACAAGTGATTCCTTATTAAAAGTAGCAGAGATCCTTCTGGGTTTCTCTGTAATGTTTGAAGCACTGTGTTGCTTGAGTGCTTTACAGTGGAGACAGTTTAATGATTCAATTGTGTTTTGTTCCTGTGAAAATGTGGAAGTCTGGGAAAAGGAGAAGTCACTTATTCCTGTTAAAAGTGTTTTTGATAAATATTTACTGACTTGTACAAAAGCTGGCCTTATCTAGTATGAGACTAGTACTTTTCTCTACCTTTATATATAAAGCAAGGGGAATGTTGAGGCAGACTTCATAAATAAAAATGGATTATGGTTAAAGGAGATGCAGGTCCTTTCTATTATCCTTTGTTCAGCAGCTTCCAGTAACATGGAGCCATAGTTCATAGTTCTTACTTGGGTTTTGTTTTTTTTAAATAGAAATTCTATCATTATATAATTTAACAAAGTTAAATCAGAGTCCACAAAATGGCAAGTTTTGGAATGAACATTATGTGTGGAAAACACAAACTGGCTATATACCCTTTGAACCACAACAAGCTGGTGTCAAATAATCTGTACTCCTCCCCTTTGGCTTGCTCGTTTTTAGGAAGAATCTGATTTACAAGCTACACTTACAACCAGCTGATTTCTAAAAGTCTTGCAGAAAGACTTACAGTGAATGAGATAATCTTTACAAGTTGTTGAAAGTATATAATGGATTTTGTGTTTTATGTTTTAGATGGAATTTTCCCAATATAGCATGTGAAACTAACAGCTTGGTAGTTAAATAATCTGCAAGGAGCTCCGTGTGTGTTAGGTGGCGGTTTGTGGGCTGGTTTTTTTGTAGCCATAGTAAACAGAGGATATCTGCAACAGACTGAAATGGGGATGAGCATGCAAATGATAATAGATCCAAACTTTTTAAAAATACTGTTTAATTTTCCAAATGTATTCTCTGAACACATCAACTCAGCAGAAAAGGGAAAACTGCATTGTACAGTAGGAAAAATTGAACAAAAGTGTAGGTAATTAAAAGTGTAGTCAGATTATTTGATAATGAATTAGGTAGCATACAGGAAAAACAAAGAATCTTGCACCAAAAGATGAGTTATGGATCCAGGGGTTAATAAAACAATCTGAGGCCTGAGAAGTAGGAAATCTGGTAGGAATGGTGTAGTTGGTTTAGTCAAAACCAAGACTTTGAGCATGTCTTGTGCAGTGTGCTGAGCCAGGTGATGATACGAACTTACCTGGCAGAAAGCATTTCAGTGAAGTTTAGCTGCTACTGGATCTTGAGAGCTGCTGTAGCTCTGTGTCAATTGAATTTCCTCAATCCTGACAGACTGGGTTCTCTGTGCACAAGGAATTTGCTGTGAAGGGTTGAACTCTTCAGTGCCCAGTGGTGGGGATTTTGTTGGGCAACCAGTCTAGTAAATATTTCTTAAATCTGCCCAGTATACACCATCAGGAAAGATATTTTCACAAACAAAAGCTAGACACAGCTCTCTAAAGCAGCCTGTAGCACAGATGGGTACTTGGCATGGAGGCAGTGATGTTTAACGGGCGATTTCGTATCCTGGAGACTTGAATGCCCTTTCCTGAAAGGTTCATATGGTATATTTTTTTTTTCTCTTTTTTTCCATGCTAGGAGGGGGAGAATGGTCAGGGAACAGGCTGTGGTGCCTCCCTGAGGGCCTGTGTGCTACTGTTCTCTCGATGCATTACTGGATCTACTGTGCAGTAGGATGGGTGCTGGCTGGGACAGGGGCATGCACTGCACTGTTCCTGTGTTTAACAGGATTTTCCTACATTGTACAACATTTCGTTTTTCTAATTCATTCCCACAATCGGTGTGAAAACATCTACAAAGCATGCATTCTCTTTCTGAGTCTTCAGTCCCAAAGGTTTGAAATAAATCACAGGTAGTGTGAGGAAAGAATAACTTAATCTTTCTAGGCAAGTCCTGGGAGACTGTACTAATATCTCAATAATCACAGAGCAAGTATAATGACAGGGCACAGAATAAAATCTGAAATCCATCAAAAAGGATCAAATAGCTTTTTTTAATTTGATGTTTTGCTTGGATTTCTACCTTGTAACGGCAAGTTTTCCAGCAGTAAAGATCTTTTCAATTGGTGGCTTCAAAGCCTTGCAAGTTTTAAAAAATATTTCCATTTTATTGGTATGTGAACTCCTGCTTACACAATAATGTGTTTACCCTAAGTAGCTGTGTATTGATCTGGCACTTCTGGTTCACATATTTAACAGGAACTGAGAGGTTATTCTATATCTTCTATAGTTTCATTCTAGACTAATTCCGTTATGAAGGGACTCAGCTGATGAAACTGGAAATTACAGCATATTTCTGACTAGTAAGTAGTAGACTTTTCTTGATTTGAAGCTTTACCAGCCTGCTCCCTTAGAGACTGATATGTTTGATTTGTCTCCTGTGGGCATGTAACTCTTACTAGCACTGCTATTTGCCACTTTACAATTTAATTAACTCATAGTTGCCAAGTTTGGTGTTTTTTTTTTTTTTTTTTTTTTTTTTTTTTTTTTTTAAGTAGCCTAAGGCTTCAGCTAAGAAACATGTAAAATATGCTCTGCTAATGCCACCTGCTGATGCTGAGAGTACATATCTGCCTGCAGTTTCATTTTATGCAAAGTTTTTATGTGCCATCCTGGATACATGCAATGAATAACTTCTCATATGCTTTGTCAGAGTGTTATTTTAGACCATAATAATGAATTAGTTCTGGCTCTTACTCCTGTGTGCAGTGATTTCATTTCAGTTCTAGTCCAACTCATGAAGTGCAATTCTGGTTGCTAAAAACAAAAGAACCCAACTTAGTCCTTGTTCTCACTGTTGTGTACTAGTTCCATACATAGTTAAACTGCAGACTTAAAATAAGGCATTCTTTACGCTTTTATAAAATGTGTCTTACTGTCTCAAAAATTTCATGTGTCTGTGAAGGTATAAACTCGGGCTTGTGTGTGACACAGTGCAGGTGAACTTCATTTTTCTGCCCCAACTTCTTGCTTTTTCTGTTGCAGAGGGCTTGTGTACAAAGTGACCCTGATGACCAGGATCAAACGGGTGGTAAAAAACCTCTTTTGCTGGAAGTAGTCTTCACTTTTCTGACTGATAGCAGGCAAGCCTGCCAACAGCACTGAGAGACAGGATGCATGTACACTCCCCACTATTTGGATGTGTTTAGCAGTGCATCATTTTTGTTTTAAGCCTTGTGCTTGGTTTCCTCTCCTTGCACACTTCAGTGTGATGCAAACAACTGAAATAATCAATTTGTGTCAACTTGTACATAAACAGTAATTGAGTGGTTTTGAGCAGGGCTGTGCAAAAGCAGGGGAACACTGAAAGCTGAAGTACTGAAAAGCTGCTTTTCACATTACCCTCCACTAAGGGCATGGTTTGGAAGTTGGGGAGGGAGAATTGTGATAGACTAGAACGTGTCAGGCATGAGCTTCAATTGCTGAAACACAACTCTGAAGCTGAACTAATACCACTTCAGGGAAAAAAACCCAAGCTGAGCTATTAGCACCATTAATTTATTTCTGCAGTAGCATCTCCTCCTTTGACAGACAGCTCTGTATGTTTTGCATCTACTTGTTTCAGCCACGATCATGTCCTTCACCTTTATAATTATGGACATAGTAGCTGAAACAAGGTCTGTTTCTTGGGTTTAGTGGGATTTAAAAAATATTTAATTACTATTTATGATTACTTTTTTCTGGTCAGTCTTAATTGTGTGCTCTGTTGTTCCTCTCATAGGACCCATTTCTTTAACTCACCTGATTCAAATAGTTGTCATCAAAATAATTGAGGATTTCATGTTTATATACCCTTTTTTCCCACTGTGTGTTTTTACTCAGAGTTGCAAACATCCCAAATGTCTCTTTACTCAGAAGAAAAGAACTCTCTCTCTGTCTGTTCTCTTGTGGATGTTGGGGCAGATATCTCTGCCACTCCTCAGGCACTGTGCTCCAGCCCTGTGGGACAGTCCATTTGTTGTTTTGGGATCCTGGCTCTTGTCTCAAGAAAAAATTCTGTGACAAAATTCTGTTCCTGTAGAATATCATACCTTTTGATTGTTCTTCATTGTTCTTGGTCTGTGTTAGTTCTTTCACTAATTTACAGTAAGAAAAATATTTGGACTCCTGACTTATACATTAACTCAAAAATACTTGTTTCGTGGTTTCAAGTAAAAAATTGAGTCAGGACCTCTGACTGGAATCGTACAAACCACTTCATCAAATGCAAACCCATCACATAGATGGGTCTTCCTATGCAGAAAGGTGAGTTTATTTAGCAGAGATGTTTAAGTTGCCTATATTATTCTTTATGTACTTACGAAAGTAAAAAACGTCATCGACGAAAAATGCCTCATGAGTTTAATTTTTCTTCTCTTATGCAAATTTGTAATTTACTTTGTGGGGTATTTTTTGAGGAAAATGGATTTTTTTTAAACTGAAGGTATTAAGAACAAAAAAGAACTTTTATTTTGGTAGACAAGTGTTTATCTGCAAGTTAAATTTTAAAGCTGTGTCTTAATCCCTGAAAAGGAAACAGCTAAGGAAAGGAAGACTGATGAGTTGAAGCTGTTTATCTTGTGTGTGCAGGGGATTTAAACATGTGATTCTGATGTATTTTAATTTTTTGAAATTATTGCTGCAGTAAAGCTTTTCTATTTTAATTTTGGACGATGCATATGTACATAGAACCAACAGAGTACGTTTCTGAGTTTAAAAGTCCCTGGCTGCAGCTGCTTGAACTCCACTTTGCTTTGGACTAAAACAGGTGCTTGACTTGTCTGTCTGCCTCTTATCCTCTCCTCCAGCCCACACGCCTCTGAGTGGACTGTGAAATGCTGTTGCAGCGGTTGAATATGGTTGTTAAAGGAAATGTAAGGAGAGAGACTCTTGCTTTAGCAAGCAGGAGTCTTTGTATGTTGTGGAGACCTGCTGCACCCACACAGCTACCATGCAAAGATCAGGACATTTTAAAATACCATCATAAAGGAAAATAGTCCTAAATGGTGGACTTCACTAATATAGAAGAGTAGAATTAAGGAATGTAACAAAAGGCCTGAACATACCTGGCTTTTTCTTTCCAGTCTGACAGGGGCCGATTACTGCTGTATTGGAGCACTTAAGAGCAGTCCCACTCTGACAAGTCAAATGAAGGAGTTACGTAGTTTCCCAATATTTAATTTTGAGGACAAAGGCTCAAAAGTCTGGTACAGAGGAAGCTGTATCTGACCTGCAAGCACTCCCCAGTGAGTGATACTTTATGTAAGGAATGTACTTAGAAGTCCAAGATGCAGTAAAAATGTGCATACCTGAAACTGACAATGTTCAGAGGTGTGCAAAGATTGATCAAATTCCTTCTAATCCATAAATCAGTGTCCAGTTTGCTGGGTGTTTTGGTAGGCATTTTTGAATGTTGCATGCTTACCAACAGAAGGCTCAGCCAGCCTTACTTAGCCTGTGAACTCTGAACTCAGTAAGTAGAGCAGACTTTTTGTCTGTCAAGTTTTCATTAAATTTTAAAATACATATGCAGGTTTGTGGTGTCAGCAAAGAAAAAGAATTCCTTCTGGCAGGATTCAGCTTCAGGACTTTGTGCTCTGGGACAACCCTGCTTGAGCAGGGAGGTTGAACCACTGTGGTCCCGTCTAGCCTGACCCATTCTGTGGCTCCAGAACTTCAGTACCTGTGTTGGTACATTTCAACCCTGTGGTGTTATTTATATAACATAATACCTATTAGCCAGGAGCTGAGGGATCTGCTCCAGTGAAGGCAGATTTAGTGTGTGCATAAGATATAAACCTGGTGATGATCATTGTCACAGCACTTTCAACACAAAGGGTTTCCCTGCACACAACAAACAACTCTCAAGCTCAGTGCACATCTCTTCCTAGTCTCTTGCTGAGCCTTGATAGTCTGGCAAAATGGCAGATTCTGCAGCTGGTTTCCTTTAATGCACTGGAAATGGCATTACAGGGGTGCAGGCTTGGTGTTAACCCGTGACTGATGTGTTATTTCACCAGGTAACTTCCTCTGTGCCTGTATTAGTGCAGAACAGACACGTCCCACTGCACACAATGGCTTCATTCTTCACTAGGTAAAAACAATGTGAGTAATTGCAGTTCATTATGTAAATACCTCTCTATGAGACTTCTATGGAGTAGTAATGGATTTTGCAGAATATTCTTCTCCTACATAGAATGCTGTTTTTAAAACAATGTAACAGTGTCCATCAGGAAGGACGCTTCTAAACCTGCAATCTGGAACATTTTATTATAACTTAGTTTAATTGGAGAGAGCAATCCTGACTATACAAACATCTTACTACCTACTGCTGAAAGGCTGTTTGGTGTGATAACTGTATTGTTATTTTACTATTTACTAAGCATCTACATCATAGAAGGGGAACAAGGGTGGAATTTAAAAGGAAAGAAACATGCACCCCTAAATAAAGACAGAGAGATTGGGAAGTTTAAGAGGATGTGATGGAGAATAGTAGAAATTCAGGTCTAGAGGCACCATTGCTTGTGGTAGTATTGGAAAAATGTCTAAAACATAGGAAACCTCTTTGTAAATCCTAACCTTATAGGGTCTGTTTTATGTATTTCTCTCCCCATATGTGTGTGTATTAGTACTTGTACAGAGATAACAACAAATATTTGAATATAATAATAGAAGAGCATTCCTGTCGCAGTCGATACGCGGCGATCGACATGAACACTGCACTCGAGGTGCTTCATTGGAATCATCAGAAGGCTTCAAGTATCTTCATCTTGTTATTTAAAAAGGCCTCCCATATCTTTCTTCTGTATCTTCTAAGAGCAGCTCCACACAGCCCTGGCTCTGTCTCTCTTCTTCAGTTCTGTCTCACTCCTTCCTGCCCCTAGCACGGCCACCTAATCCTGTCTGTCCTATGTACAATATCTTACCTTCTCTGGCCCTTGCACGACCTCCTGTCCCTAGGTCTTCACAGCAGGTGAGCAGACTCCAACTGAACTCTATACCACTTAACCCACTCTTTATCATGCCCCTGGCTGTGAGGGCAAGGCTGTTTCTACTCTAGGATAATTAACACAGGTGTAGCGTATCAGAGGGGAGACTGCCTTCAGCAGCATCTCCTTTTGTCTCCCCACACATTCCAGTGTGAAAAATAGGGATAGATCCTCTGTTGGTAAAGGATCATTAAGAATGGAATATTAAAGAACTGAAAGATATCCCTGTTAACCTGACATTACTTTTTTCTGACAGTATGTTTTTAAAACTGATCTTACATTTAACTGCAGATTTCTGCCTAGGTTTTGCATTCTGGCATGTAGAAAAAAACCCAGTCAAATGAAAAAAAAGAGCTGGCAACTCTTACACCTCAGACTGCAGTGGGGTTTTTTATGAATTTTTCTACTTGGAATAATGTGGAATGCCCTTTGTTTCTGGTCAATAATACCTAAATATGTGAAAATCCTATATTTTATTTCTGTTGGGTTATTCTGTTTTGCAAATAGAGGAGCCTTTGATCCTTACCTTGACTGATAACTCCAAGATGCAGTCATGTCAGTCAGCTCTGTGAAAAAAAAGTGTGCCCAAGTTTGTGAAGACAGATCTTTCTGTCATGTCCTGGTGAATTCCAGCCAATACTGTAACATATCTGGAGAGCCCTGACAGGCTTCCAATCCACCAATGTCCCTAAAATATCGATGTATACAGAACAGAAACCTTTGTGTGTTTTTGCTATAGCTGAGTTCCTGGCATACTGAACAAAAACTGTTAATGAGGGAAATAGTTTCAATATACTTAGAAAACCAGCTCAAGTCTATAAATGAATGAAAGGAAAAGCCAGATAACACAGCTGCTCTATGTAATGGCTAGTCTGTCTTCAAACAACTCGACTGTGAAATGATGCAAGCCTTGAGATTATTACTTTTCCCCGTTGGCAATTTGTATGCTTGAACAGCCTGTGCTCTACTATATTTCAGTCTCAGGATGGGGGGGACAGGATGCTGGGGGGTGCACATTGTGGTAAAAAAGGGCAATTAGGGCACTCCATTTTTAAAAAATAAATCCCTAGTCACTTCATCTACAATTCTTCAAAATGCATAACACCGGCTCCCTGGGTAGTACAGCTAAGGCAAGATGCCCAGAAAGATGACATGTGTTGTCTTCAACTACTGCAGTTTCCTGGTCTTACTGCTTCAAGAAATATGTAACTGCTGCTCTAAAAAGTGCTTCTTGAAGTGCTGGCTGTTGTCAGATCTGCCTCTCGCTGCCAGCAGGCTGTGGGATCAGATGTTACCCGGGGTGCTGGGAAAGAGTTCAGCTTGGCTGAAGGACTCTAGTTGGCTCTGTGCATCTGTAGGTTAAAGACTGGGCATGTACTGATTATCCAGAGTAACTAAATGTTGTCTTGGGAAACTGAAGATTTTTATTTACTCGATTTGGGAGAGCTTATCTCCTCAGATCTCTACAGCTTCTCAGCTGTGTGTCATGACTGTCTTGCTTTGCCTGGGAATAATTAGTTTGGTTCAGCAAACCTACCAGACTGCTGACTACTAGGACAAAACTGTTAGAAAGAAGTGCCATTGAACTGTTGCAGTTTTCCTTGATAACAAAAACATCACAGTATTGCTTTCCTTTCATAAGTAAAAAAAGGTCTGACTTTAGATTTTTAAGCTTGGAGCAAAATAAGGAGCTTCCTAGAACAGCTGCTTGGGGGAGGATTTTAAGCAGTGTGAGTAGATGACACCTCAGGTGGAGATCCCTGGGGAGAAGTAACACCCCAGGGAATCAGCAGTGCACTGGAGAGTGGGTCAGGGGGTCCATGGGTGACAGATGGCAGGGGTGCCCTCAGGGGCTTGTAGCTGCACCCCTTGATTATGAGGCAAGTGTCACAGGAGCACAGGAGCACATCACTTCAGAGGGCTTTTCATGCAGTTCTGGCACCTCCTGTTCTGGAGACTGAGCAGCTTTTGCAGTTCAGGTTTATGGTAATTTGAGAGCACTGAGCATAGGCTGTGATTTAGATGGCTGTGTCTTTTCCAGAAGCCTGTAAGAATCGGAAGGGTATCTAGGATGAAATAACCTTCACTACATTTATAAAGGAGGCATGGAATTTAGGGATCCAAGTAGTTGGAAAATTGTTTAGGGAATTTGATGTGTTTTTGTGAGAAAATGGGTGGTACCTTTTTGTGGTTTGGAAAAGTGGGACTTGTAATAGATAAAGGTGAGAACTGAAAATAGAAACACACAGCAGTGGAAAACAAAATGATGGGGGAATAAATGTATTGGAGGGAAAATAGGGAAGCCTTAGTTTACAAGTACCAAATTATGGATCAGATTGTATAATGCTCAGAAGAAGCTCTTGGGGTCTGATGTCTTTCCTATGTCCTTCTTGTCTGTCTTTTTTGTAAACATTGACAATATAACCTATTGTTGATTTTTTTTTTTTTCTCAGCAGCCCTCAGCTAATTCAAAAAAAATACCAGTTTGAGGAAAGTTAAGAAGTTCATCCACCCAATGGTGGATGGAGACAGTTATTTCAGTAATGGTTGAGA
The DNA here is from genome assembly GCA_017589585.1 of Phylloscopus whistleri. Taxonomy (NCBI): domain Eukaryota; kingdom Metazoa; phylum Chordata; class Aves; order Passeriformes; family Phylloscopidae; genus Phylloscopus; species Phylloscopus whistleri. The sequence goes on along the minus strand of JADMLD010001393.1, from coordinate 5,365,301 downwards.
ACTGCACAAACTTTTTCTTTTTATTTTTGAGGTCATTGATAACTGGCACATATAAGAAAACATCCCCTTTGGGTTAAGGGGTGGTGTCACTGGCCTTTGCTCAAACATTGCACTGAAACCATTATCTAAATCTACTTTATTGGTGCCAATTGATGACTAAGCAAAAGTGTTCTCACCACATAAAAAACCCTAAACCAAGCCCCCCCAAACTCCAGCCCTCCCAAACACAAAATATTGGCATGGGAAAAATGTGAGAATAAGTTTGACTGAGAACTTTTCTTCTTTTTTCTGTATTTTTCTCAAATCTGTCCGGTATTGTGTCCTTATAACTAAAATTGTAGTATAAACTGGCATTTGGGTGGTGATTTTTTCCTTTTCTTTTTATGGATAGGAAGGATGACTATATTATAGTCTGAACTTGTTAGTATTAATGTTTAAAATGGAGTGATGCATTAAAAAGTAATAAGCACAGCAGTCTGAGTGTGTCTGTTGCAATGTTAGTGACACTATGATGGATTAACAGTCTGTAAAATAGAAATGCATGCTCTGGCAAATATTTTACCTAACACTTATTAGTATATTTATGGGTATCAATTTTGCTTTTACTTTGCATTTTTTAAGCATAATAATTCTTTAATATAGTTTAAAAACCCACAAACCTGTAAATCTGCTTTTCTGCAAGTGCGAACTTTCCATGATATGTAACGTCAAGTTATATTATTAAAGTAGAGCTTGAGCATTATATACAAGCCAGAAATTGAAACCCCAGAATAAGAAACTATCTTGTTGTTTTGGTTTTTTTTTTTTCTCTGTGATGGGATATTTTGTGTGATGGGGAATCATTCATTATGCCCAAGTCTACTTTTCCACTTTAGAATATTATAAAGTGCCCTGATAATAGATGGTTTCATCTGTCTACAGCAGCCAGGTTTCAATTAATGCCCACCAGAACAAGAAGGCACTTGCACTGGTGGGAAAAAATGTAATTTTAAATTTGATTCTTACCCAAGGTGACAGTAACCCTTTAAGAAGTGAAACTTGATTTGCATAAACCAGCAACTCTTAAATAGGTTTTATCAGGTTGCTATTGTGACCTTAAGACAAATTATGACTTGCTTACACTCTTCTTGAAGTTAAATCAATTTCAAACTCTGAAAATTTAAGAAATTTGCTTAGTGCTTCCTAGTATTATTTCAGACCTTATTGAAATCTGTTTGCCTTTTGGTAGTTCCTGGTGGCCTTTTTCTGCAATTGAGATCAGATATGTAAGTCTTATAACTTCACAGGACACTTTATTCTGTTGATATATGTTATTTTTTCTTATGCAACAACTTAATGAAATTCATTACCACAGTGCATTACTTTTTAATACATACTATTTCCAATTTGAGATAACTTTCCTTTTGAGATAACTTTGATTTTCAGGATCAGTCAATGTTCACAATAAATGAAAAAGGCTCAACAAAGTGATAGAGCAGAGGTGGATCACAGGATAGCAACTGCTGCCATGGAATTATAAAAAATTCATTTTCTGTTATATCCAGAAGCAGAACTGTGGTGAATATCAGATAAAGAAACTGACAGTTTTAGTCAAGACTTCATAAAAGTCACATTCCCACCACAAAATACATACTTGTGATGTAGGAATTTATTGGAGAGTGACAGAATTATGGGCCTCTGAAGTACCTTATGTCTCTACGTAATTACTTGACATGGCACTGTTTCTTGGATTAAAAGCCGTGTTATATTTTCCACTCAGCAATAAGAATGTTATTTTGAAAATAATTGCTTACCAATCTAAAATTAGCAGGTTGCTTTCAGCTGAGTGGTTGGAACCTTGACCTCCCTGATGACAGTGGCTCCACAGATGTCACTTCATCTCCTGCTGCAAAAAGTGCCCCTTTGAAAGTGGTTGCTCAGGACTGTTGCTCCTCCCTCCCCCCTCGAATACATAATTTTTGGCACCCAGTGTTTGTGCCACCAACCCTGCCAAGGTCTGAAGTAAAGGCAGTTTCCTAACCCTTAAAGTCTGTACTTCAGAGCTGCAACAAGGGTCCCTTCAAGTGGGTCTGAGGAATTTGTAAGGTTTGGGGGGAAACATTCACAAGCCATTATAGACATGACCAGGGCTTCATTTTGGAGTGTAGACAGTAATAGATTCACACTTAAATACGCTGTGATCTCTAGTCTTCTTTTTTTTTTTAATTGTCAGAGAAAGAATGCTAAATAGGTTTGTTTCCATAGCATTCTGTCCATTATATCAGAGCTCTTAATTACAGTTTCTCATTTTTAAGTCCTATCTTCAGTTTGCAGGTATTTTGAATTCACTGAAAGCATTAACATTTACAACCTAGCACCAGCTTTGGGAGTATATAAAAAAAATAGTTTATTTGCTTAGAAAAGAGTTCATTTCCCAGCGTGAAACACTTGAAAGAAACGAAAAGCAGACTTTGTCTTAATAGTTGAAAATTCAAAATAAATGAAGCTTATGTAAAATGGCAGTAACAGACTAGAGCTACAGTGGACTGCTGAAATTGGATTTGGGTAGCTATAAACATAATTAGCTTAAAGCACTCTAGCTTGCCATGCAGTGTGAGCTCTCATAGGCTGGGATGTGATAATGCTTTGCTCTTTTGCATTTTAACTCCTTGTGGAGATTCAAAAGCCAGCTGATCTTAGGCTTTGTGGAAGCGAAATTAACCACACGTTCCTTGGGGGGTTATGGCAAACTGTGAGGTTTATTGAGTGTTGAAGTGTGCTAAAGATAACGTGACACTAACCTAAAATGCTGTACTCCCAACATGCTAATTAGGATTGTATATTAGTGTTTTTAAAAATCTTTAGAGATTTGTATTTCTAGTTGTGTAAATGATTGATTATATGTGAACATTGGTTGTGTATGCTCTTGATGCTCTCATGGATGAAATACTAGTGCTTGATTTGACCTATATAACAATACACACAAACAAGATGATAATATTGTATAGTTGCCTATAAAAAATACTGATGTGGTTCAGAATTTCTGCAGGATTTTTATGTCTCTGAAACACTAGCTCATGCCCATTATGGGAAGTTGTGTTCATTTAAGCCAGTGAGTGATGCTACTTGACCTCAATCTTTGCTGTAAGTGGGTTGGAATCAGTCAATAACTTGGCATTCTCACGCCAGTGGAACACTTAGATTTGGACACATGAGACCTCCATAAAATTCTAGGAATACATGTTCAGCCTCTCCAGAATAGGCCTCATGTGCAGTCTCCTGCTCTTCCTCAGATGTACAGATCACTGGAAACAAGTGAGCCTGTGTTCTCACAGCAGGGAAACACTACTTGATGAGTGCTTCCACCACTGGGTTGTTTCCAAATAATAAATTCAGAACCTTCAGATTTTGTCTTTTATCTGACAGTCTCAAGCTTTGCAAAGCTGAGATAACTTTTGTTATTCCTCTTCTTCTCCTGTTTCTATTTTCAACTAGAAAGTGTATATGAAACATCATGTTTGCACAGAAGTAAGGGAAAGTTTCATTGAGTTGTTAAAGGATGGAAGGATTTTCACCATGGGACATTATATTAAATTGTTTACTGTATGAGGTGACTCTATATCCCTTCACTTTTCTCCTTTTTATTCTCCCACTGCCTCTATTTAAGGGAGATTTTTTAAAATTAAGTATTTCAAACAAGAGTGAAAATGGACAATTGAGTCTGTTAAAAAAAATCATGATGGAGAACATATCTGAGGATTATAATCTTAGTGTTTAGAAGTGCAGAGGAATGTAGTACAAAGCAAGTATTAACACCACATCATGCAGAGTAGTTACAGCTTTTCTATTTTTGCAGTATCTGAATCTTCTAATATATGTGGAATATAGATAAACCGACGTATTTCCTTTCTTGTATTCTTTTTTAAATATTAATTTCCAGTGGAGGTGGCTTACATCTTCAGCAAGGATTTTAGTACTTCAGCCTTCTGCATTTATTACTTCTCTTTAGAACTCATTGTAGATAAGCATCTGAAAAAAGAAATACAATAAACATTTGTGTTAATTATATAATTTCCTTCTACCCTTTTCCCCTGCACCATATGTTCTCTTCTCTGTATGCCTCTCAATTGACTTTTATTAGGATTTGATATGTGTCTAATCAGAGACCTCAAAGTACACACTGATGATGCAGTTGTGACCCTGTTTCTGCAGACTTTCATAAGTGTAAATGTATCTGGAGGAAGAAGAAAAGAACAATGGGATGCATTCATCAGGTAGTTATTATGTATATTCATGTATGGGGCTTTGTCTTAGTCTGTAGTCTCTGTTTCAGCATTTGAGTCATATCTCATATTACCCCTTGACCTGGATTTTTTGTTTATTTGTGGGTTGGTTTGATTGTTTTTTGTTTTTCCTCCAATCGCTTGGTTATTTTCTTAAATGTGGTCCTCTGAAAAAGCTTTGGGGATTCATCAAGTTTCTCTGCCCCTGTCTGTGACTTTCTGTTACAGCATTTGATTCACATATCCAAGTGTTATTTCTACTTTCATGGGGAAAACAGCTTCTTTCATTTTCTGTGAGACACCGAAATGCACCATTATGCTTGATCATCACGGACACAGGAGAAAATTAGTTGCCATTTTTTATCCCTTAAAAATGGGAGGCCAGGAGCAGGGAGATGCAACTTAATACACCTGTATGGGGTGCTCTACTTCAGAGACCAGTGGCACATAAGGAACTTACCTGCACTTTATACTGAGATGCACTTTGGTTTCAGAATGTATATTTGCTATGTGCATAAATGCTTTCCTTCTCTGGTCAGTTATCTGTGCATACACTTTTCTAGTGGGACCAGAAATTATTCCAGATTCAGCAGTTTTCTATAACAGCATAAGGACATGATAGAAATGACACATTACTTCCACAAGATAAATTCATTACTATGCTTTGAAACCTGGCTTTCTTCTGCCTTTGCTCCAGGACATCACAAGGCTGTAGCAAATAATGAAACACATTGCTCTACCCCCAGTAAAAAGGACTGAAACTCTTCAGCAGAACTTACCACTTCTTTTTCCTCTATTTTCCTTGGTTCTATGTTGTGCAAACCCACTTAGGGAAAGTTTCTGCATCCTGATGGGAGCAACATGGGAGAAATGCTAACAAGAATTTTGAATCCGGTGTCACGACTGCAGTGATCTGCATAGCAGGAACAGTCAGTAGTGGTCAGGCCAGGACACAACTGCAGACAGATTGTGGTGTCACCTGTAGTGGTTTGTGAGTGTTATGGTTCAGCCTTGCTTTCCATTCACTGAAGGGTTGGGAGGAGCTGATTTCCTGCACAGGCATACCCAGTGTGCATTAATGAAAGGGGCCAAAAGCACTCCGTGGCATAGTGTACACAAGTGTTTGCTTGTTCTTTCAAGCAAAAATTTTCTTTTGCAAGTGAATTTAGTTTCTTAGATTAGCAATAGTGCAAATACAATTTTTGTATTAAACAAAATACAAAGTGTCCAGTTTTGCACAGACCAGATGCACAAACTGTAGGTCTGATATAGTATTGAATGTATGATAAATGTAAACAAAGTCAAGGTTTGATGAATGACTTTATCATCTTTTCTTGACAATAATTAGTGATGGGTTGATGGGTTAAATCTATGTTAAATTTTGCTAGCCTCTTGAACACAGGCATATTGTGTGCTTCCAGAAAGTTTCTAGGGCTTCCAGTAATGCTTTTAAAAATGAAGGTTTTCATTGTCATGAAGATTGTCATCAGAAGTGTTGGGTTGAAGCAGATAAGGATCTTTGTTAACATAAGAACTGTTTGAATCTCACAAAATGAGCTTATGAATTTACTGCCTGACAGTGCTTAGCACGTAAAAAGAAGTAAACAGCACAAGTATTGAGACAATCAACCATTCCTGTTTCATCCCTGGCTTTATAAAGATACTATTGTTACTGTAATATGTTCAAAGGAGCACATAATTGATTATATACTGTTAGTCAGCCATGTGCATTTTTACAGTTCTGCCTGTAGGTAAGCTGAACACCTGGTGACATGGCAGCATGTTTAAAACACTGCTTAGGAAATCCACAGTTACAGCACAGATAACAGGACTTTCAAAATGGTTCAGTAATACACAAAACAAATTTCCTTTTAATAATTTTTTTTCTTTATTGTCTTCATATGAAGGTATTAGTACAGAGAGACGTGCTCTATTTACTGTTCCTGGTGGGGATGGCTGGTGGGTGGTGAAAGTTGCAGGGTGCTGTGCTACTCTGTTCTGCACAGTTCCCCTGTTAGTCTTTCTATCTTTAAACTTCTCGTTTCTTCTGAGAAAGCAGAAAGCTTTTGTCAGCTAGGTATTGAATAGAGGTTTTGATATTTAAAGCAAACTGTTCAGTGCTCTTAGAGATGTTAATGTGGAAAGAAATACAGGTACTACATCTCGAGCTTCAATTCAGAAAATGTTAAGAACAGCGTACAAAGGCAGAGTGAATATTTTGAGGTATTAATTCTAACTACAGAGGGAAGAAACTAGAAATCTGGAGCGGACACTGGAGCTATATTGTAGGATGCAAGGGATGACTCAGCCCATGCTCAGATCATGGTCTTGCCATACTTGTTTACATTAAAGTTCAGCTGCTATTTTAATTCTGCACATTTAACAGAGAAGAAGGTGAGAAAAAAACAGAGGGAGAAGAATAAAAGCGAAAGAAGGTAGGGTAGATTTTAAATGCAACAACAACAAAAATACCTGGACCAATCCCTTCTGCTCCGTACGCTGCTCTCTCAGTGGAGGAGCTTGTAATCCTATATTTCCTATATCAAGAGGATTCTTCTATGAGCACAAATTAATAATTTATTCATAGGCTGGAGTCAGCCCACATTGATTTACTTATGCTGCATTTCTTTTCATTCATAAGCCTTTGCTGGTCCCGAGCTCTCGGAGAGTGACTTGCTGCAGTGCTCCGGCGTGGGAGGAAGCGGCAAACGCGCCTTTATGCACAAGGACGTGCTCCCTACGACTCGATTTAATGTGCGAGCCTGACCGAAGGCCGGGGCTCGCTCCGGGAAGCCGCCGCTGCCGCTCCTGGGCGATGCTCCCTGGGCAGGGACCGCCGCTCTCCTCCCTCCGCCCGCCCGCGCCCGCCCCGGTGCGGCGCCGCGGCCGGGATGCTCCCGTCACCGCACGGCGCTGAGCTCCGAGCAGCCCTCGCCTCTCCGGGCTGTGTGACAGACAGGTGCTTGTCATGCAGCGCTACCCTGCCTGAATCGATCTCCGGTGGGTGTGCACGGCCCCACGCCCCCGCCCCTGCCAGCCCTGCCGAGCCCTCCCAGGCTCAGCCCCCGGCAATGTGCAGCGCTCTCTTCTCGCCTTCCTGGAAGGGCACAACTACACTTTCAGCTCCTCTAGACTTTCTCTGCTTTTGCCGTACCCTCCCTCTGGTCCAGCTCCTCCTGTGCCTGCCTCTCTGTCTCGGCGCTATCCCATTAAAAGGCTGCTGCTCCTGCTCCGCTGAACCAATGCACTGGCTGGCTTGATCTGGGATGAAGGCTGGAGGTTATCGCCGAGGGAAAGGAGAACTCTAGGCAGCTTTCCATTTGCAAAGTGAGCAGTAATTGCAAGAAGACAGCCTCCCCAGTTGGAATCAATAGTCTGCTTTCTTGCTGCTAAGGGCACTTTGGAGCAGCAGTAGGTCACTGAAGTAACTTCAGCACACTGCTGACTGCGGAGTTGTAAAGAACTACATGCAAGTGGCTGCAGTAGTGCTGGAAAACGCTTCGCTGTTACCAGGGACACAATAGTTTTCAAGTCATTAGAGCTTCGCTTCTGGTCTGCTCCTTCCATTACACAGAGAGGGTCATTCTTTGGAGGAATGAGGATGGAGCTGTGAATTTTTCTTTTCCAGTGTTCCAGTGTCCCCTTCTAGTGGAAGGGGGTAAGAGAAGGGGGGAAAGAAGCTTTTAGAAGCAAAACCCCACACTGCTGCTGAACTCAGCTTCACTTGAATTTCCCCAAACCTTTCCAGGCACAGAGAGGCACAATGCCAGAGAATCTGAATCTTCTTCGGGCTTTTGGGGGTTTTTCCTTTATCTTCTGGACAGCTTTTAACACAGCCTTAGTGGATGTGGTTGGATCGGAGCAGCAGATCCCCTTGTCAGTGTAAGTGCTTTCATGCTATTCCTCCCAGGACCATGTTCAAAGATGAGAACTTGGCTGCTCAAGTTCTCCTGTTTTTGTATTGCAGATATTTGACTGTTCCAGGGCACTTTTGCTCCTCTGTCAGCTGTGTTTAAAGTGGTTGTCTCCAAGGCGCTTGGCACTACTTTGATTAAATTGTAGGAGCGTGTGTTGGTGGAGTATGTGGCCACTGAGTTTCAAGTGCTTGCATTTACTGAAATTGATGCTGTTAACTCTTTCTCATGTGGGAATTTATCATTCAGAACTGTTTTGCCATTTTATCTGCAGTTTTCCTTTCAATGGATATATGTCATATTGTGCCAAAGCGTGTTTCTGTACAAGTTAATTCCTTAAATTTTAATGCTTCAGGCTAGTAGTTTCATATCAGAGGCCTTACCTTAGCACAGGGTCTAGTTTGTGCTTATACTTGTACAGCTTCCTCAGCGAGCTCTCTAATGCAAAATTACTCGGATCCTTCCCAGTGCAGCTGAAGCTGTTTCAGTCTCTGTTGCTTGCTATGACATGTGTATTACATTTCTTCCTGTCTCTTTTTTTTTTTTTTTCTTCACAGTGTAAAGCTCTGGGCCTCAGCATTTGGTGGAGAGATCAAATCTATTGCAGCCAAATACTCAGGTTCCCAGCTCCTACAGAAGGTAAGGATTTCTTTGGTTGTAATAAGGAAGGTTTTAACAGAGAAAATGGAGGCAGATTTAATTTTTAAATGAACAGGAAACCAGTGCTGTACGTGCTTTTGTCCAAGATCTATTTTTGTATTGCATACTAGTCCCTGATGACTCTTTGCATTGCACTGCACTATCTGTAGAGTTCTTGCTTAACCTGATATTTTTCTTTTTGGATGACTTTTTTCTCATTGGAAAGTAAACTCCAACACTTATTTCTTGTAGCTCAGGCTTCAGCCCAGGTTGCGGGTGTTTAGTCTGGTTGCTGCATTGTGATGATGATGTTTCTGTGCAGAAACAGCTATTTCTTATGAAAAATGTTAACTTCATTCAAGGAGCAGAATCCGTGCATATTGTATTATTTTCAGCCTGGGCTGTATGTACACAATGCACTGTATCAGGAGAAGGCGGCTGCACTATTGTTTGTCATCTCTGCAGTTTTTACAATGCCATTATTCCCCCAATCATCTCAACCCAGTGCTGAGATGTATTACATCATTACAGATAAGAGGAATGAATGTGGTTATCTTCTTGCTCAGCTGCACAGCTGGGTAATAAGGTGGTGAAGTATACCAAAAACTTGAGAAATTGGTATAAGTCTACATAATTGGGGCAGAGGGTAATGAAAAAGCAGATTTGAGTATTAGGTATATATCAAGGACTCTGTTTAATTTAAATATGCAACCTATAGTAAACCTCTGCATTGTGGATAGTTTATTTTTACAACAGTTGCAAAAAAAAGAGTGACTAAGAGGAGTATGTTAGATTGAGACTGCTATTTTGGGGAATTTAACATGTGATTCTCAAAATGCAATATGTAAAGGGAAAAACATTGAGACATTTACTGATCAAAAACACTAATTCAGCCCATATATTACATTTCTGCTGATTTTTTGTAGACGTGATTTTTTGTTCTGAGTAACACTAATTTTATCTTTTGCCTGATTGTGAAGGAAATTATTCCTTGAGCTTGTAGCATTTATTTTGAAAGGCCTATATATGTGTGAAATTATATAACAGTACGTGTAGCAGCTGAAATAAAAAGCTTGTGCTACCCTTTAAAATGAAAGCAACTGGCTTTAGTAATTACTAAAGACATATGAGTTGTTTAGCAGCTTGTCTTTTCAGATTTGTATACCCAGGACTGTAAAACATGACTTTCACTAAGTGAAAATACAGAGCTATTAAGAACAAAAATATTTGCGGTCTCTTACTGCCTTTCAAGGCCTTTAAGTGGCTCCACTTCAATATGTTGGGCAAACTTTCATTTTATTATGAAAATCTGGACACTCAATATTTATTATACTCCCAGCTCACATTCTTTAAAGTCTGTGTAGTCTTACATTGTCACTGCTTTTTATGAACACCTTAAATTCATAAAGCAGATGGAGCTTTCAGTTTTGATTAGTTTGTGATCAAGTATTATTAAAAAGATCTATTTTTTTTTTTATTGGGCCATAACAAACAAATATCTTTATTTAACTTTGGAGCTGTTCCACGCGCAGTCATTTTTCGCAAAAATGGCTTTAGAAATGAAACCTACCCAGAACTGAGCCCAACGTTTGCTGGAAGAATATGGAATGTACCGTGTGTGGCAATCATGCTAAAACCCACAAAGAAGCAGTATGGAATCCTTAATCCTCCTTCTCTTCCTCACAGTAGATGCTGCTGTCATCTCTTCTGTAATGTATTTTTCCCCTCTGAAGTAGCAAGATTGCTTCCTATTGGTGGTTATAATTGTAGGTAATTGGAAGCTATTCATTTTACCTTTTCATCAGCATCCTTTCTGTTTCACTAACCAGTCTGAGCTCCTGTTTTTGAAGGTGGACAGTGTATGTTCTTTCCAAGCTATTCTGTTTTTCTTTCTTGCTTGTATTATATTTGATTATTTAATGAAAGAGAAAAGACAAAACGCAGGTTTGACAGGTACTTAGAGCATTTTTATTCCTCTGTCACATACTCTATTGTTGTTTTTTTTTTCTTTTTTTCTTCCTTCTGGTACAGTAAAAGAAAAAGATGTTTGTTTTTTTTATTTAGAATTCCAAAATGTCTCTGTCCACTTAAGCTTGCTGTACCCTGGTGTTGATTGTGGCAAATCAGCCTGGATGACAGATGACTTTAGCATGTACTTTTTTGTATCATTATAAAGTGTATTTCTTCTGTAAGCTTGTGGATAGAAACATACCAAACTTCAAGATTTGCAAGTATTTTCAGCATGCAAAGTCAGTGACAGAGGTTGTCACAACAGTTAAGGAGGTGATAGCACAGGAGGGCTCTAAGTACAAATGCCTTTTTTCCCACCCCCTCCCTCCCCTCTAGCCAGGCATCAAGAATATGTTTGGTATTTACTGTGAGCTCTGGGTGATCAGAATCCATGTCATTTTAAAGTCAAGATTCCACTTTTAGAAGCAGTGAGACTTCTGATATTACCAGAGGAGCCCACATTTCCTGATTATGAATTAAGCATCCTTAAACAAGTGAAGATATAAAATGTGTGTATGATTATGGATCTGGACAGTATAGATTCCTCAACTGTCAACCGCTTTGGAGTGCCATTTAGCTTAATACTGGCTTGCTAAATGAAAAATTAATGTAAAGGTTACTTGATTCATTTTGTCAGCACACACAGTGAGTGCGGCTTTCAAAGGGATGTGCTCACAGTCGAGGCATGGTTGACAGTCTCTGCTGCCCAAATGTTTTGCACATTGAGTCATTTGACCCACACTAAAATTTCATTGAGCAAATTAATTCATGTGAGATACTCAGGAAAGAATTTTTTTGCCAGTTTACAGTTGTGAATATTGATGGAGTTACTGCAAGTTCTTAAGGTCTTGTGTACTGTGAGCATCAAATGCGTAACCAGTACTGGTGTCCTCTTGAGTTTGTAAAAGATGTATAAGAATATTTTGTTTGCTTTTTCAAAGTATTTTTTTAATCCACTGCTTCCCATATCTTAATTGAATGTTTCATTATTTTATGTCATTACAACAATTTTATTCAAGTATTTTGTTACACCTCCTAGAAGTATCTGGGATATATGGCTTTTCCCAAAACTGACTTTAGATGAAATACAGATGCTTCAAATTGCTTGGAAAATAATAGTTCAGTAATTTCAGAAATTAGGATAACGTTTTAAGCAAGATTAGCACTTAAAAAAATGTTCAGCTCCTTGCTTTCAAAGAGATGGGACACCATTAAGTGTACAAGAAAACATCCAGAAGCAAACAGGACTGTATTATTCCTAATTTGTCTGGTTTCTGGAGGCTTTACAGTTGTCATACAGATTTGGAGAGGCTCCTTGATGCTGTAGAGATGTTCATACTCTTCACCTACTTAACAAATACTACTGGGGCCTAAGAATTAATTTTAATTCTCTCTTAGGTGTTGCTTTTTTTCTTTAGACTGTCAGAAGACATCTGCCTTATTTGAATCCTGACATTTTGGATTTTTTTCTTTCATAAACACTGCTCTTAGTGGGTCCTATACTGAATGGCAGAGTGTAGCCCACTGGCAAAACCAGGCTTCACATATGGGATGCAAAGCAAGGGTTAGGTGCCAGGAACATATTCACTTCAGCTGCTGCAATTAGAGTTTTGGGAAACAGGCTTTGGGGAATGCTGCTGTTATACAGTAAAGCTCTTAAATCAGTGGAGTGTCTGTTTGTGTGAAAGTGCAGCGTGGTGTATGCTTTCTCAGACTCCTTTTGATGAGACTACTCTTGTTAAAAAATATTCTGAGCTTTGATAATTCTTCATTTCCTCTTGAATCATCAATATTATTTATTGGAAATATAGGAACGGTTTCAGGTGAAAATACACTTAATTTCTTGGTCCTTCCACAAAGGTTTCTTCCTGATGAGAAGCTTGTTTAAGGCTCCCTCAGATTTTTCTTATGTAAGTTGTCTGCTGGAGCCCTCACTGTTATGTAAGCACTGCTTGCCTTGGTCTGAAGCAGGCTGGAGTCTGCATCTGCTTGCTTCTTTCAACAAATCCTTCATTGTGTTGGGAGTTCTCAAATCATTGTTTTCTCAGAGCAGGTTTTTCAGTCAGGAGAGTGCTCCTGTTTTTAAAGATGCAGAATTGCATTTTATCTCCCTGACTAGGATGGGGTGCTGTATCTTGGTAGTTTCTTGCAACTGTGGAAATGGCAGTGCAAAATTAATATAACGGGGTGATTTAGATCAATTAGCATTCAGCTGGTGGATCTGATTCATACAGTACATCTATCTTTAGTTTAAATTGTATAATAGTGACTTAAATTCTTAGGCAAGTTTGGTGCAATCATCTTGACATTAATTGCCTTTCTTTTATTCAGTCTTATGTTGGTTTTAGTTTTTTAGGCTGTTTCTTTGCTCAAGACACTGCAACTACTGCTTTGAAGGAAGGGTCAAGTAGGACTGAGACATGCAGGTTAAAGGATAGGCATGGACCAACTTTTGGGGTATCAATTTAAACTTTTGCCAGCTGAGCAATTCTGAAACAGCAAAACCAACATATTTTTAAAATCAAAAATGGGGAACAATTACCAATGAAATCTGTAGACATATGACTGTAAATCAAAAAATACAAAAGAACCCACCAAAGGAAATACCGTCACCCCCTGCAAAAAAACCAAACCAACAGCAACAACCCTTTCTCCCCACCAACCAAACCTGACATCAACCCCAAAGCCCAAATCCAAAACCCCATCAGCCACATAAATGGTGTAGAGCTTACCAAAAACTGTATCCCGAGTTAATTCATTGTAATTTGGACTCCTGAAGTCTGGTTTATGTAAAATGTGTCTCCTAGTACTGACTTAAAATCAAACCTTAGAAAAGAAAAGAAATATACATCTGAGAATCTTAAAACAGTGTAATTCTGATGATTAATGCAAACAATGTTTTGGAACTTGCAGAGCTTGAATCTCCATTCCCTTTAATTCCTACACATCTTTGTGCTACATGAATGACAAGATCATTCTCCATGCCAAACTAGGTACAAAACATTTCACTGTACTTTGAAGTATTTAATGTTATCTGTAGACATAAAGATGTAATTTCTTCTGTATAGATACTTTAACTTTGTTCAAGAATGAAAAAAAAATCAAACACATTGTACTACTAATGTATTTGGTAGGAAAACCTGGTGGGTTCCATGCTAATTTTCACATGGTATGTTGATCTGTAGAGGAAAGGATTAGTCTTATCAAACTTTGGATACTTCTCTCTTTCTCCATAACAAAAAAACCCCTTGGCCTTCTTTTTTTGTAATAAAGTTCTGTCTTTTCTCGAAAAATTTCTTTCTCTTCTGTGAAGTTAGAATTGCACCTTGAATGATCTGTGATTTGTACTCTCCTCTCCTGTTTGAATGTTATGGCAGTAGTAATAATTATTTGGTATTGGTAATAGTTTTAAAACTTAGTCAAATCAGCTTGAATATCAAAATCATGTTTTAGATTTCACTTGGTCTAAAAGGAAAGCCATGCTGAATTCATGTTTTGCTTCCTTCAGCACTCTCTATTTTACAGTATGTTCTGTGTCCTGGGTTTTGCAAGCAGAGTGTGATCCTCTTCCTTGTATTATTGAAAGCAAAAAAAGTTCTATTGTTAGTATGTAAGAGGAATATTGAGATGGCTTTAGTAAGTTCATGATACATGCATTACACTTGCAGTAATGTCTTTTAATATGGAAATTATCGAGCAGACAATCCAACTGGAAAACATCAGATCTTGAAAGGAAGAGAATGCTAATTCCCTTGCTTAATGCATTTATGGTTGTTTGTTTTCACATCCTGTATTGGAAAATGCTTACGTTTCAAGGTTAAAGGAGCTGCTCTCCATGCAAATTATCTTGACAGTGAAGGTATGTAGAGCATGAATAGATGCTGTATTGTAGTGGTGATTCACTCTTAAGTAACTGCTAATCAATACTCCACACTTTCAAATGTCATTACTGTTCTGTAGGGGACAGTTTTTTGCTGCTGATAACAAGTGCTAACACATTTTACAACACAAATTATATATTGATAGGGTAGATTGTATTTTAGTTTCTGTAGAAACTTCACTGACAGGTTTTAATGAAATACAACAATTAATATGTAGTACTTGTGAAGTTCCATTTTGCTTTTTTACATATAATGTTTTTTGCAGAATTACATGAATGTTTTTATGTAATATTGCATGTTTTTATGACGTTTGCATGTCCTGTTTTGCGTCTCCAAGTTAATTTGTGTAAAGCTGAAGTACTTTCTTAGATTGTGTGATCAAATAATTGCAAGATTTGTATTTAAAAAGGAAATCTTAGCAAAAACGCTGAAAATCATAGTTGGAAAGAAGTTGGTAAGGGTCTTGGTAGCCTTTCCAGAAGTGATTAATTCCAGAGACACATAATTACTGAAAATATCCTGCCCTCAGGTCTCCCAGGACTTTCGAGATGAAGTTGCCCATGTAATAACTGATAACGAGTACACTGGTTTTAAAGACAACAATGTAAGACATGAGGGGATTGTGAGTGCTCAAGACACTCCTTCACATAGGAGTATACAGAGTCTGCATCCAGCATATCAAAAACAGGGCAATAAAAAATTGTTCTCCATATCCATGGTAGATGTACAAGAAGCGGTCTTTAAACACAAGAATAAATTTTTTGCTACTATCAATTTATTTATTTAATTGTTTTTGGTTTTACTGAGAGAAAACCCTAGAATAGTGTGGAACTTTTGCAGGTTGGCTGTTCAGAACAGTAGACTTTGTTGAACTTGCTTTATGTTAGGAAGATGAGCTACATCCTTTATTTTGGATTATCATCAATTTGTATTTCTCCTTTGATTTGTATCTATGTGCTATTAATCTTTGTGTCTATAACTCCTTAAGGCATAGCTGCGGTGTCCTTCATTTTCAGAGCAGAAACAGGTTATAAACACAGTTGTCACTGCTGTGCAGGGTAGCCAGGTAGCCAGGCTGGATGAAGACTTGCTGGTTTTTTCCTCCCCTTTTAAGCACACAAACAAATGATCTTTATAAAATATCATTTTACTATAGAGGAATAAATATGTCAACTATAATAGACTAAACTTGTTGGGAAAATATTTAGACTGCTCAGCTCATCTCTTACTGGGTTTCAGATCTGGCAATCACCTGAAAAGATATCAGCAGGGTGAGCTTTTTAAGGGGTTCCAATGTATTCTTGTGTTAAATGTAACTATGAAGTACATAATGGAACTTCAACAGGGCTTGTAAGGCCCTGGGATGTGCCAGCAACAGAGAAGGAACTGATCAGATGTAAACTCCTGGTTGATTTCTTATGAACCTGCCACAGCTTCTAGTGCTTTGTTATCAACACAACTGATACTTTTTAAAGTTTGTTCTTCAGTGTTTTTGTTTTTGCGAGGAGTTTTCCTGAAGCACTACTTGCACTGAAGTTTTGCATCTTTAGGTGGAACCTGGTTGGTTGATTGGATAGAGTCTTCAAAGCATATAGGTTCTTGTAGTGATTCTTCATCAAAAGAGTTTGATAAGTGATTTCTTCTAATATTTTCTGTCTGTCAAGATTCCTGAAAGAACAATAAACAGTTAAACCAATGCATTTCACTGAGATGATAAAAAAAAATTATAAAATCTTAGAAGGTGTTTTGTCAAAGTACCTACTCCTACTTGTGTGTTTTGCTTTTATTTTTCTTGACATGTTTTATTGTTGTCTTTGTTTCTCTCCGTCTCTTTCTGAACCACCTTATTTATCTTTCATTTTAATCTTTCTGGTTTTAAATGGGTATATTTTCTAGAGAGAAATGTTTTCTTTTGAGCCTGATGCCAAATGTTTTGCATAAATAATTTCATAGTACAGGAGGCACTTAAAGATAGTTATTTCTATTTATCTTTCTAGATTGAGATCTTAGAGCACCAAAGTTAAGGAAGTAAAAGATGAAGAAAAAAGTGTTCTCAGGTCCATTAACAAACCAAGCTCTAAGGTAGCCTAATCTGCATCATAAGACTGGGGATATAAAGTGAGAAGTGTGTGTGTCTAATTCATTCAGAATATCAGGGCTTAATGCGTGGATCCTGTGGACTGTTGATTACTAGTGTCTCATATGTATGGCTGACAGTAATTTCCTTGAACCAATCCTCTTAGTTTTTTGGAAAGGGTGGAAGAGCTTCTCATAAAAATGAGCTTCTAACAAAAAATGTTTTTCCTCAGTGCTCTGAAAATGACAGACTTCCCTGAATTTTGTGCCAGGTGATGGATTGTATGTCCTGTTGATAACATTCCTGTACAATGTGCAAGTTGAGTAGATTTCTTTTGCTTAATCTTGTTATGAATACAATGATACCAAATTAAAAAATTCTAATTATACTCTAAGAATTGAGACTTTTGTGTTTGACACTAATGACTCCACAAAACTGGTTTTGAAAATGAACACACATCATCCCCTCTACACCAAATCTTCCTGTCTTCCACTGTGGAACTCTGTTTTTCATTATTTATGGACTCATGGAATAATTAATTCTGGAACAGGATTTAGGATGTCTTTTAACCCAGATTCCTGTTGAAAGTGGTGTCAAAGCTAAAATCAGTGCAAATTTCTTGGGTCTTTGAGTCTGATCTTCAAAGCCTTCAAGGACAGCAGTGCTACAACCTCTTTGGTTCCAATGCTTGTCTCTAGTCTGGGCAAGAATTTACTTGAGCTGGAACTTCCCATTTTGATTTGACTGCTGAGTGTCACTTCCACCTCCCTAAATATTGTTGGTTCATCATCTTCATAATCTCCTGAAAGGCATGGAAAGCACTTTGTCATGACTGACACCCCTGAGGCCCCAGTCACAGAAAATATTATGGAATTTTTTAGTTGATTCATCAGGTCTCAACACTTTTTCTAACCTATTATTTTAAAATAGTTCTCAGTAGCTTTATAGACTCTTAAACTGAGCTCTCTGCTGTTTGATATTCAGGTGGGCTTTTTACCACTCACAATAGGAATATGTAACCATTCTCATAATTATGAAATCCCAAGAGTAATTTCCACTTAGCTGATTGCATGAATAGGAGAAGACTTTTTAATTTGTCGTGGTAACACAGGAATTTATTTTCTAATCTAGGGCTAAGACAAGCCATTTAGCTCCCAGTTGCTTTATTAGTCATTTCTTTTACCATCTCTATCCTCCCCAGTATCTTAAGTGAACTTAGTGTTGTACAGAAAGAGTCTGTCAGCTGGCAAAAGATTTTACGTCTTATTGTCTATTTTTACTTTACTCTACAGTAGCTGTCAAGGGATTTCTTTGTGCTTTTATACACAAACAAGGATTTGACTTGCTTTCCTAAAAAGAGGGATTCAAAATTATGTAGTCATAATATCTGTAGCCTGTTAGGTAATAGCACAGTGAAAATGCTGTTTGGAATGCATGATTATGAAAACTCTGGTCAGGCCCCCAGTATGCAGTGTTATTGTTCCTCTAGGTTCCATTTCAATACTTGGCTATTCAATATACTTTGAAGATTTTGTGTCAAGCTATTTATTGCTAAAATTGCTAACTTTAAAAACATAGGCACAAAAAATCTACATACTACGGTTATTAAAATTTGATGTGTTGGGAACACATCATTGGTCACAAAATTAGATAATTATCTTCTAAAGTAACAAAGCTTCAGAGATAAAAAGCAGGAACATTCAAACTTTGGCTTTACCTTGAAGCTAAATGTCTATCATCTTCTGACAGCTGCATGAAATGTATGAATACTGAGCTGTTTGGACATGATGCTATCGTATTACATTAATAGCAATTTTCACTGATAATGAAAACGGGTAGGAGGCTAAGAGCAAAGATTTAGATTATGACTTGCAGCCATTGACTATCTGCATCCAGCAGATTTATTACCCCCTACGCACATTGTGCCTTTTATAATGTTTTCTGCCGTTTCTTCATCAAAGTACAAGAAAGATATTATAGATGGCATGAAACAGAAAAAATCTGGGTACTCTCTTCACATTTCAAACATACACTCATTACAAACTGCAATGCAGTTTTACAGAAAAAGTAGGGATAAATTCTGGCATCCCCCATGAAACTTTTGTGAGGGAGAGGAGTGTGAATGAAAGAAAACTGGAGAATTTCTGTTGGTCAATTCTAATTTTCTATGTATAGATATATCTGGCTTTTATCCTGGGGTGGTGATAACCATTTCTTGATGGTTTTCTTGAGTCCTGTAGTCTTGGTGGCCAAAACTCAGTACAGTCCTTAAGCACAATGCTAATTTAACCTGTCATGCCACAGACAAATCTGGTACATGCAGTGGTGGCAGGATTTCACGGAGACTGCTGGAAACTTTAGATTGAAAATTAAAACTGCAAGTGAAACTCCCCCCCTCCCCAACTGGAGGCATCTTTTCCTATTTTTCTGTGTAATATGGGCCTAGTAATACTTCCTTTTCCCTCAAATTTTAAAACTTTGAGATTAGAATTAGGGGCAATGCTTCATTACAGAGAGTTTAGCATATAGAGAGATTTGGCTGGTGAGGAGCAACCCTAGCATATGGATATGGAAATAGAAGGAAGTGGAATGGATCAGCTCTGAGAGCTATGAGGCATTAATTTTAACACATTATTTAAATATAATTTCTTAAACTACTGAAAAAATAAATGGTTTCCTGTAATAGTACTGAATAACTACAAAATTGATAAAATCTTGCTTATTCCTGTTGTTGATATTTGGTGTCTGTAGCTGGCAATACATCTCCATATGGCATTGCACTGGTAAGTGAGATTGAAACCCTTTTTTGTCAAAGGATGAATCCCTGCTGTGCTTTGAATACAAGGTGATATGCTCTGCTGATATCAGAAAGTAATTTCCAAATTTGCAAACCTTTTCTTCTTTCCCTTATAATTTTTTCCATGCTGGTATTTCTTTCTTATTATCCATTTTTCATGTAACTACAGTTCTGCACTACTTTTCCCTGTATAGATCCTTCAGACTTTTTCTGACCTATTCTGGTTTTCTTCCAAATAAGATCCAACCTACAAGACTCTCATTGGAATCAAATCTACAATTGTTAAATGCAGCTAAATTGGTAATTGAGCAATTTTATTTATCATTTTATGAGTGTCTCATTATTTCTGTCTACATTTCAATTACCACAGAAATTTATTTTCATGTGTTTTTTGTCACTCTGTCCTCTTTTTCTCCCACTTGTTTACAGCCATCGCTTTTTTCCTTTGGACTTTTTTGCCATTAATGTCGTTTTTCTGTTCCTTTAGTGGCTGTAATCATAATGCTGCAGTAAGGATCTGGTCACCTGAGAAAATGATGCAGAAAAAAAAAAAGAGTAATAGCTTAGTAATACTTTAAAGTATTACTAAGAGTAGGGGAAGGTTTTGCAAATACACCTGATTTTCTTAAAATCTTTTCATTAAATTATGATGCATGAACCCTTAAAAGGAGGCATAAATAGATTAGGATCTATTAGTGCACTTTATACATTGTGAATGTCATTGGGAAGAGAGGGTGGTTATTTTCCCAGTAACAGCCAATATATTTTGCTTTGCCTTGGATGGCATGTGCAGGAAATGGGGTGGGAGGGACAGAATTCCCTCCAAAACCAAAGGGGAATTCTGCCATGGAGGAGGAGGCAAGTTTTGCAGAAAGGAGTCAGCATCAGGAAGCTACTGCAGGCTCAAAAACCAGCTAAAGGTGAGAACAGGGACACATAAAGGTAGCAAAATGAAGAGGAATAGAATACATTGGGAGCAAAGAAGCAGAGTAACTGAAGAATGTTGGTTTTTTCTCTGTATCTTAAGACAATTGGAGAAATACATTTGTATGAAATTCAGGCAGTATCTGTATTCTGGTGATTACTTTTGACAAATCTATGAAATAAATAACGTATTAAAAATATATAAGACATAGAAGGTCAAACTTACTTTTTTTTTGAGTGCACAAGTACCACATGGATTTAAAACTTAAGTCAAGGTCTAAAAATAAGAAGAAATATATGCTAAGAAATGTAAATTTCAAGTCAGGTAAAGCATCTGAAATTAAACTGGATTTTGTAATGATGTAATTCTGACTTTTGCATTTTGCTTCTCAGATGCATAAAATTGGAATGCTTAAATATTTAAAAAAATTTGTAGATTGCTTTGCCAAAGTCCTTTATTCTGTACAACCCCAGTGTAATAGGAATATAGATCAGCTACCTTCATAAATTGACACTTCTCCTGTCTAGTCCACCTAAAGCACGTTACTAATGTAGATATATATTTGTTCAGTAGAACTTCCTCAGCATTGCAAGATGTCTAGGGAATTTTGTCTGAAAAAGGATGGCAGAACACAGCAATATATGAGGGATTGGGACCTATACTTATGTGTTGGAATAATTCAAACCTTAGTGTATAGTATTATTCATGTAGGCCCTATTTATCTGATTGAATGCTGCTTATTTATCTTGGTTTATAAATATACAGGAGTCAAATTACTGAAAGCTCTAATTATTCTGAACATAATTTGTCAGACAAAACCAGCTGCTAACTCAGCTCTTCTCAAGAATCTTCAGTAAAATGCACAACCTAAATAATAATGTCTTGAAAAGTACAGAATTCCCATTCCTCACACAAATCCTCTCTGCCTGTTGGGTACTTTCCCCTCCAGAGTCTAGTAAAAGCCTAGGCTTTTCTGATTTGACTGAAAGAACAAGAAATCCAGGCAGACTACTGTGGCTTGCATTGCTTGGACTTTACTCACAGCAAATTTTTCAACATTATTTAACCTGTAGGTTGGCAGAAATGGTTCTTTCCCATCTTGGCTGAAATGTCGATATGTTCATTGTCTAGTGCAACCATGAAGCTGAATTAAATAATACTCCTGCTTTCAAAGCCTTCAAAAAACCTACAGTTCTAGTTTGCCCCTGACCTGGTGAATAACCTTGTGCAATTCAGTTCTGAAATGTTTTCTTCCATGTGTATGAAGATGTGGAAAGTCCTCCTTTCTGTCTGCAGTTTAAAAACGTTTTGATGGCAACTTCTGTGCAAAATTTGCTTCTGTGAGGTGTGTTTTAGTAGGTATGGTATTCTTTATTTTGTAAGTTGGGTGTTTTTTTTTTAATTAAGTGGGGTCAGATATCACAAGTAGGTATGGATGAATGATCTAGTTGACTGAATAGGTCAGTCTGTAACTTTGCATATATAGCAATGCTGTCAAAAAAAGAGAATCATCTATATGGCATTTTTAACATCTGTTTCCAAAGACTTAGGAGCTTGAATGAAAACAAGGCGTGTGCAGGATTAATGTTATTATTTCAGTCTCATTTGGAAGTAAACTGATTACCGTAATGTTTGAATGCACAACAGTTCAGGGTCGATTGAGGCCAATGCAGATGGGAGTCACTTCTCTTGATGTGAGTGGCACATCTGCAGCAGTCTTGTGCCTGAAGTAAGGTCATTTTTGGGTAGCTTTTAATGAAAAGTTCTTGTCTAAAGTGTTGTGTACCTCAATTATTGTCAAAGAATAGTAGATTCTCTGTTGAGGGTCTAGGGCTAAAATCAACACTGCTGATGAGAAATGATGTAAAGAAGAAAAGTGAAGAAAATAATTGCTGTTGACTGGCAGGTAGTTAAGGCAGAAAAAAATTTCCATCTAGGATATATGAGCAGGCCTGCATCTGCTGTGACTGTATGCTGCCTTGCAAGCCTTTAAACCAGTTCTTGGAATGCTGAATTTTGTACAAATTGTAAAAGGATTGGATCTTCAATCTGGTAGTTTTATATTCACAATAGTCATACAAAATAATGAGACAGTTATCTGTGATGAAACTATTCTCTTGGAAAAGAGGTGGAGAATGTTTGAGGGGGCAGTGTTCTTCAGACTAGAAAAACGTTATGGTTTAAATATGAAGAGTAATTATAAATCTTCTTGATGGCTTCTCATTAAGTCAAGCTGTAATTTATTTCACTGCAAAATATGTACTTTGCTGATTTCTACTTTTTCTCCTTGGTGGATAGGAGGTTACAATTTAAAGATGGCTTTTGTTTCCTTGTTTAATTGCCTAAAAGGAAAAGTGACTGGAATAGAATCCCATTTCTTGTTGGGGAACAATAAAATGAGATTCTCTCACCTACTGATTTCAAAATACACACTTCTTAATTCTTCTGTTCATTGCCTCCCACAGGAGCTGGCAATCGTTCTGTGACACCAACTCTTCTCTGTCCTTGTGTCACGTATAAGGAATTGCTTTTTTCCCTTTTTAATGAGTGGCTTGATATACAACATATCTTTTGCCTTAAGCATTTAGTTCTCCTTTCTAATACATTTAATTTCCTTCCCCCCACAATCCTCTGTCCTTGCATCAGACTTCTGATATGATTTGATAATTGCCTTTTTCATAATATAGTTTATTTAGTCCTGTTTTCAGATGTACTCCTATGTACTAACTTAAATTTTTTGATATACATACACATATAGTAAAGCGGTTAGTACCTTCTCAGCTCTTGGAAATACCCCAATACCTATCTGAAGAAATATAGAAGCTAACCTTGATGTACATAAAATCCCTATGGGGGTGGTGACTCCACCACCTCCCTGGGCAGCCTGTGCCAATGCTTGACCACCCTTTTAGTGACAAAATTTTTCCTAATAACGTTTCCTAATTCCCTTGGTGCAACTTGAGGTTGTTTGCTTTTGCCCTATCACTTGTTAACATGGACCTACCTCTCTGTCTCTGCCAGTGTCATTCAGCCTCCTAAATGCCCCTTGGTTTTGACTGCATTTAGTCTAGAACTTCTTGGTTGTAGAATGTGATTTCAGCTGGAAAGTGCAAATTATTCTCTGCTTGTTCATTGTGCATGAAACAGCTCAAGGTCATGATTTGCTATAGTTGCAGAAAGAAACTGATCTAGTCGGCTGTTTTTTAATGGCAACCACCTTCATTTAAAGAGAGAGACACTGTTTATAGGATTTTACAACTGCAGGCTAAATACTGTGCTAGAAAGGGGTAACAATAGCATTTGTGTAGTTTTATGCCTCTTTTTTGATTGCATGTTTAAAATTCGTCTTCCGTCTTAACTTTTCTCTCATTGCTGTTGATAGATTTTACAAGATATGTTCTTTGTCTATATACATAGCCATATGCCATCCTTAAAAAACAAAACTCCCCAGAATCTTGGAAAACCTTGTATTACATTTGACTCTATGTAGTTGTATGAAGCATTATGAGGTTTGGTAAAAAAAGGTATAGAGCCATTTGAATACACCTTATTGTCTGAGATGGTGAATTTTATCACTAATGAGTTATATACTCTGTTGACTATTCTTTGTTTACTCTGTTTAAATAGTCCTGAAAAATCATATAGTAGAATTGTGATATGATTCCAAGTCTGGATAAGGTTTACAGGGTAAACTTTTTTATTTTTTATAACATGGTTATCCAGGAGAACAAGAAAAAGGCTGATAAGAAAAAAACCCACCTGTACAGGTGCACCCCTGCCACATATTCATTATACATTCAAGGATTGTTCTACCTGTGCAGAGATAAAAATACCCAAGCACTGCAGCAAGATGTTGTATTGCAGGTGCTGTTTGTCCAGGCATGAAAAAAATCCTCCCTTAGTCTGGTTTTCTGAAATGTGGAGAAATTGTGAACAGAGATTTACTTTGTTTTGCTACGTGTTTACAGTTGTCTATTATGAATTAGAGAGGTAAAGGAGGAAGACAGTAGGTGAAGTTGGATACCATTTTTCATTGTCCTAAACAAGCCAAGTCTCTTGATTGATGTTCTAAGAGCAGGATTTAATTGCTGTTTTGTTGGTGGTGATGGTTTTTTTTTTTTGTTTTGTTTTGTTTTAGGGGGGTTCGGTGTGTGGTTTAAGATGCCATCTGGTTTATTTCTTGACCTTTAAAAGAAACAAAACCTTTCCATATAAAAGTATCCTTTGCAACTTCCTTATCATAAAGTTATTGCATGCTTGTAAACGAAAAATAGAAAAATGAGAGTTAAAAAGAGCTAAAAAGCTACACCCCCAAGGACATCTGATTTGGCCACAGCATGCTGTTAATGAGATCTCAGCTTTACTTAGTTATTTTTGATGCGTGTTTCTCTTGTTTGAGGCTTATTTTTGTTTTTTACCAGAAGTTTTATAAGCTGTTGGACAAAGTAGTGATTTGGTGCTTAAACCATGTAGAAGTGGTATTTTAGTAGTGCTTGGCTACTGTCTAGGGAGCCTAGCCCAGAGCTCCTGCTATATCAGGTATTCAGGAATAAAGAGCCCTAAAAAGTCTAAATCCTAAAAACAATCACTGGTATATTTTGGATGGAGGAGATGGTATAGGTTTGGTTAAACAAATTCAAAGTAAACCAGAAAACCATTGAGGAAGCTTGATTTGAGGAATCATGTTATTACTAAAGTTGGGTCTGTAGCTGACATCATAGGGAAAATAGTGGAAAAGGAAAGAGCTGGAAATGAAGGAGTTTGTAGGTTGGCCTGGGAGCCAGGTGTAGGGGCAGGTGTGTCATGGTGACCATGTCTTGCCCCAAATCTGCTGAGCTCCCTTCTGAGGAATCTTTGCCCCAAATGCTTTTGAAATAGAATATAAAGCAACTGCTCAAAGGGAAGTAATTCTTGATTAAAACTTTAATAAAATTAAGATTAAAGATTTAATCAAAGGGGGATTTTTTAATGACGCACTCCCATATTTTTTGATGTGTGCTGGCTATTGTGTGTCAGACACATAGACAAATGTGTTCCTGAAGGTCAGTGTTGCTTGGGTGCTCATTTCCTCAGCTCTTCTCTTCTGGAACTGGGAGTGGCAGCACAGTAAGACAACAGTAGGTATTTATCCCTTTGTCTAGGCATAGTCCAGTCTTTTTTTTCTTTTTTTTTCCTCTCACCAAAGGTAAATGTAAAACAATTGTAAACAATTGGATTTTAGTTAGTTGACTGACACGAAAAGGTAAACTTCAAAATGCCAGAGGGTATTAAGTCACACTGGGAATCTTAGTTGTACTGGTTGAGTACCAGCAAGGAATCTTTGGGGTACAGCTCCCTGTGAGCAGATCCTTACCTAGATTTCAGTAAGTTTAACCTTTCCTACCTGGAATCGAATTAATGACAAACCCTTTCCCCCCACAATCCACTTCAGCCCTGCTTCTTTGTGGGTGAGCTGCCGGAAAAGTTCCTATATTCAGATTCCACTCTCTAATGTGTTTCTCTGCTGAGCCTTTCTCATCTGGTCGGAATAATAAGCAATAGATTGTTATTACCAAGCAAACTAGAACAATTGCAAACAGGCAAAATACCACATTGTACAGACTGATCAATATTTCATTTTCTACCATTTTATGACTCTGTTTTGGTTGCTGAGGATAGTTCGCCCTCCTCCTTCAACTAAGAGGATGCGAATTTTCAGGCAAGTGATTCCACCCTTCTCTTTAACCACTGCCAAGTGCAAAGCAGAATTTTTATGTGATCTATCTCAACTTTTAAAAATAAACCCTTCAGCATTCCTGCAGTTGCCTAAACATTTTGTATCTGACAGATGCTTTCTTAAAAAATGTATTGTCCTGTTTCACACAAACTTTGTCAACACAGAAAAAAACAACCAAATCTCATGAAACTCTCTTATCTTTCTGGGATTTATTACCATTTGACATAATTAAAACACCTTGAGGATATTCAGTTAAGCTTTGACTCTTTGCACGGTTCTGTCCTCAGGAGTGCTCAGCCTAACATGGGGATTTTCCAGTTCCATCTCATTTCATGTGTTACGGGTACTTTATTTCATCAAGTCTGGAGAAGCATTTTAATCTCCTGACACTCTGCCACGAGGCAATGTGTTTCAAGGAAATGTTACCTGTTACACTGTTATAGCAGACAAAAAAAATCATATGGGATCCATAATAAGGTTTTATTAGCTTGACCTATTTGGTAGATTTCCTCCTTTTTGTGACAATTTCTGTAATAGAGATCAGGAGAAGTGTCAGTTTTTCACTGTGAAAATGGTAAAGCAATTACACACACCTCTAAGGCATTGTATTTTGAAGTTTTATGTTTAATGCAAGACTTTCTTCTAAGCTTAAAAAATGGGAAGGAATTTCAGAAGTGTTTTGATAATGGTCTGGGATTCTTCTGTGGAACTTTTTTCTTGCGTTTACTGTTTTTTGTCACAGGATGGCAGCATGAGTAAGACCCTAAGAAGGTATAGCAGGGAGTCCTTTTTGATGTATTTTAAAGATTTCTACAGAGTTAGATTTGCTGTCCTTCAAAGAGAGACATCAGCTATAATTTTGCATCCTAAAGACTGATTAAGTTTGCAATGCTAGTGCATCATCTTATGATCTGCAGGGCAAATTATGAAGGGATGAAGTGGATAAGCTTCTCATTTGAAAGATAAAGTTTTAATTCAGATCAGGCTTTTGAATAGTTTTGACTTTTATACATTGGCCTTTTATTTTCCAGATAAGAATCCAGGGTTCATTTTTAGCATGCTTGTATACGACTTGGAAATGTTTTCCTTTTTGTTACTGGACTAACAACTTCTGGCTTGTCAAAGTATTTCACAAAACATGTACTTGAGGCGGAATCAAATACCTGGATCCCTAAACCCTGATGCAGCTTAGCTATTTAAAACCCATTTTTAATATGAGTTATTTGATCATTGGTTTAACCAGGTCCTGGGGGAGATCTTCACACAATGACTGGTTTTGCAAGACACATACTACTATTAGACATCCTGCTGCTAAGTGCAGTGATTGTGACTCAAATATCTCATCTGGAGAAGAACCTGTTTTTCAGATTAAGTGGTTCTTGAATGTGTGTTCTGATTTGTACAAAATTATGGATTGATTTTTCTTGCCATCCATTGCCTTTATCCTCAAAGCTATTTGCTTAAAAATGTAGAATATAAAAAGAGGAGACCCAACTTCTATTTGTGACCTAATGATTTTTCATTTTATTTCTGTTACTCAAACCTAAACTCTCCAAATTTTACATCCTTAGTTTCCCTTGAATTATATTCTCTGATAGTTTTGTGTCCTGCTCCACTGTTATATTTAGGAGTTTTATAACTAAAGATTCAGACTTTCAGTACTTCTTCCAACATTGAGAGATATGAAGAAAAATCTTTTCTTACTGAAAACTCTCTGCATGGTAGATTGAATTCTTCACCCTCTTTCCATAGATTAATTCAGTACAAAGATCCTAGGATGTATCTTCATGACCACTAAGCCTTGGAAGTTTGTGGCTTGGGTACAGAGAGCAGTTTGGGTTCAGATAAAAAGCAAAAAATTTCAGCCTGAAATAAACCCAGTATTAGCTATCATATTTATACAACTTATAGCTCTTAGTAGCAAATGCAGAATGAGAGGCAATAGATGGAGATCTACTTATTCCACTTTTCCCCATAGATACAAGAATTGTTATTATAGAGCATTGTCAATAGAAAGGGGGAATACAAGGGGAGAGGGTATGAGGTTTGGGTGGTACATGTGCTGATGTATCATTTGGTGTGATTCTGACTATGTAATCCCTCTTTCCCTGCAGACTTCTTTCATATTGGATCTTAATTTGCTACTGCAGATAATTCCGCTATAAACCACTTAGAGTTGTCATATGCTCTCACACAATGCTATGTCAACCACAAAGCCAACAATGTCTTTGATCACTTCTGTGGTGTTTATTAGTCACTTTCCTTTCAGGAATTTCTGGGCCCTTTTGAAAGCTTCAAAGAATTCTACTCCAATCCTGCATCAAACCAAGACACCCTTCAGCTGAAGAGGGCTCTGCATTATCCCTGCAGATGCCATTGGTGCTGGTTCTGAGTCTACAGAGGAGTTCATGAACAGCACTGTAGTGCTTTTCTGCTACGGCTGGGGAGCTAAGCAAACTTATGCTGTAGTGCTCCCAGCTGCCAGTAATTTAAGAGGCTTTAAGTATAATGCTCACTATGCAGATTTACATTTACAAATTCTATTACTTTGTCCATTTTATTCTGTGAGTGGTTCGTGTCCTTCCTATTCATTTTTCTGTGTATCGAGTGTTATTTCAGCTCTAATTTGTTTGACATTCTTGGTAGTAGTATATTTGTATTCACAGAAAAGCATGTGAACAATTTCATCTATTGATGCTGTACAATGTGCCTATTAGATATACAAGTAGCAGTTGAATATATCCCCCGACCATTGTTAGGCCTCTTCAAATGATAATGTGCCCACGTTCCTCTGTGAGCCTGATGCAGCATAAGAATGAGTCTGCAATCTTCAAGGACCTGTATGTTGTGCTAGCAGTGACCAGAAATCGAAAGTAATTACTTCCATTACTTATGCAGTGAATAGCAGGGAATATGCGTAGTTTCATTATGTTCATTAGTTTTACTTGTAGATCACAGCCATTAGCAAATCACAGCGTTGCAGTTCACCTGACTCAGCTGTGGAGCTCATCCTGTTCCCTTGGTGGCACCATGAGCAGGAATAAAGTGAAGAGTTCCTGGTCATTCTCCAGATATTTCCACATGAAGTGTAGAATCAGCCAGAGAGTGACTTTTAAAATCTCTAGTTATTCAATACCAGCTCCTTCACTAAAAATTCCTTTGTGGAGTGATACTTATTATGCAATGATAAAAACACATACACAAATCTTCTTATTGGCCTCTTTTTAGAAAGCTATTTCTGCATATTTGGAAGAAGTATGAGCATAAGGAGATTTGCTTTCAATATCCCAGGAAAGAGAAATTATGCTTATTTTGTCCTTTTTGGTTAAAGTTTCTAATAGTAATAAATGATATTACATAAAGGGATCTCAGTGTAGCATAACTAGAGAGCTGTCAAGTCCGTGTTCTAAGATCCCCTTGAAGGCAAGAATTAAGAATGACAACTTGTTAACATTTATTTCCCGAGCTGAGTTTTAGGCAAGTCTACGTGTTTTACAGAAGCAACTGTATAGAACAGCAAGCATGTGGGTGTTCTCAGCAGGATCACAGTGTGCTGCTACCAGCAATCTCACTAAAAAATAGTAATGAAACAAGAAGAAAAACAAGTATCTGCTAGTAATGTATATGCTAGTGAATGAGCTACCTGATATAAATAGCTCAAATACGTCACAGTTGCAAAATGGAGCAAGATCATCCTAAGTGGAATGATAATCGGGCAGCTTCTTTTGGCTTGTGTAGCTTCTCACTCTTTGGAGAGAACTGGGGAAATTCATGATGCAGAGTTCTTGAAATGTCTGCTTTGACGTGATTCTGACTCCATGCATTCAATAGATAAGATAAACTTAATAGAGAAGGCAAGCTCCTGGGTGGCTGAATATGGGACTTCGTCACGCTGTTTTGGCATGGCAACATTTTTGAAGCATTTACGGACTTCAAGAAGTAAAGTGAGTCAAAATCATGTGACTTCTTTGTATCAGGCTTTTGAATTTTCTGTCAAACTCAGAATTTGCTTGAGCAAAATGTTATTTGGTTTGAATTACTGAAACAGCATGCTCAGTTTGCCTTAAAAAAAATAAATGATGCAGTAGGTCCTTGCTGT
This sequence comes from Phylloscopus whistleri, assembly GCA_017589585.1. Lineage (NCBI taxonomy): Eukaryota > Metazoa > Chordata > Aves > Passeriformes > Phylloscopidae > Phylloscopus > Phylloscopus whistleri. The sequence continues at coordinate 5,334,981 of JADMLD010001393.1, read as the reverse complement.
GCTGTTGAGGGTAGTAGCACTGGATTTCCATCTCTGTTAACTACTACATAAATGATCTGAAGTGTAGAGGTGAATGCAAGTTCTGTGCATGAATAGAGTCTGTACTGACCATCTTTTATTCCAAAGGGCAGGCACAAGGTTGGAAAAGTCATTTTTTGATACCATGTGTCTGTGTGTCCCAAGGACCACTGGCAGGATTCTTTTGTGGTGTTTGTTCACCAATATATCCTGTGAGGGATTGCAGCACCAAACTGTTCTACTTTGCACTCAATACCATCAATCTAAAGTGTGTTATTTAACTTATGCTGGGTTATTAGCTGTTAACCTTGAAAACCAGTGAATAAAAAATGAAAAGTATCCTGATGCCAAGCATTATTTCTTGAAAATGCAGTGCCTGGATTCAGTAATTATCATTAACAACAGAAAGGAGACAATACCAGCTAAAGTATTGGTTTAGATCACCTGTTATATAGTAAACAAAGTAAAGGGTAATATCATAAAATTTGGGAGCTTGAAGGACTATCTCCCCCCCCACTTTTTTTATTCATCCTCACACACACCAAGATACTTTGGGGTTTAATTAGCAACACACACTCACCATTCTCTTTGTTTATCATAGTATTGTAGCTTGAATTCTGGAAATTAAATGTTTACTGAATTCCTCATACTGTTAGGAAAAGGCTTGTTGACTTTTATGTGTGTTGCTTAGTTGTAGGCACAGGAAGAATTTTCCATTGTCATTATCAACCTTCAAAATTTTCTTAGGAAAGAATGAATTAGGGTTATGTGCACCTGACATGCCTAGTGATTCACAGCATGATGGGGAATTCTGATAAGATAATTGATTTCTTAATATGGCTGATAATTGAAAAGGGGAACTCTTCAAACAAGATGGGCTTTGCATTAAACAATGTATTTTACTGTGTATAATTTATATTAATTTACACTTATATCTTTTCAAAGTAACTTTTTCTGAGGTTT